>CAWUFW010005675.1:0-1288600 GCA_963921515.1 Calotriton arnoldi
CATTGTCCTTGGGCCTCTTCATAGGCCCCAAGGACTCTGGCCATTTGAGGCAGGGCATGGCTCTCAGGGGAGGCTGGCGTTTCCCTGACCCTGCTCCTCCTACCAGTCCTGCTGCCACCGGCCTGCCCACTAGCCACATTGCACACCACGGTCCTCGCTGTGGCTCCCAGGGTGGATCCAGTCGGCCGGGCCACCACCTGCGCTGGGGCTGGTGCCAGCGAAGACGTGGTGGTGGTGGAGGCGGTGGTGGTCGGTGCGGCGATGGTGGCGGTTGCGGCAGTGGTAGTGGCCGCAATGACCGTGGGTGTGGCCGCAACGACAGTGGCAGCAGGGGACTGGGACTGTTCAGCATCCCTGGATGATGGGTTGGTGGGTAGGAGGGGTCCTGGGGAGCGGCTGGGCCCTGCCACGCCAGATGGGCCAGCTTGGTGGTCCGTGTCCGAAGAGGAGGACAGATCCTCCAGATCCGTGTGTCCTCGTTGGGGGCTTGTGGGCTGGCTGTGCTGGCTGCTGTCTCCATCCCCAGCATCCAGCAGTTCGTCACCTGTGGAGAGAATGAGATTTGTTTTTGTGTTGCACCTGGCGAAGTATGTATTAGTCGTCTGACATTGGCAGTTCGTGCAATCTCGTACATGGGTTTCCCGGAGGCGAGTGTGTGGCTGTGGCATCTGTAGTTGTGTGTGCTAGGCAATGGGACTGTGTGCTGTGCACATGTGGCATGGGACGGATTGGCCATGCCGATGGGTGTGTTGCTGTGCCCCTACTCATTGTGACTCTGGTGTATGCGGGCTCCTGGCCCATCCTGGGTCTGGTTTGTACTTTGCTTTTGGAGTTCATATGGAACGCTTAGGAACGCATATGGCAACATGGGGGCCATGCCCCAGATTCGCATTTGGGAGGGAATATGCTTTTGGGGTTCAAATGGAACGCTTAGGAACGCATATGGCAACATGGGGGCCATGCCCCAGATTCGCATTTGGGAGGGAATATGCTTTTGGGGTTCAAATGGAACGCTTAGGAACGCATATGGCAACATGGGGGCCATGCCCCAGATTCGCATTTGGGAGGGAATATGCTTTTGGGGTTCAAATGGAACGCTTAGGAACGCATATGGCAACATGGGGGCCATGCCCCAGATTCGCATTTGGGAGGGAATATGCTTTTGGGGTTCAAATGGAACGCTTAGGAACGCATATGGCAACATGGGGGCCATGCCCCAGATTCGCATTTGGGAGGGAATATGCTTTTGGGGTTCAAATGGAACGCTTAGGAACGCATATGGCAACATGGGAGCCATGCCCCAGATTCGCATTTGGGAGGGAATATGCTTTTGGGGTTCAAATGGAACACTTAGGAACGCATATGGCAACATGGGGGCCATGCCCCAGATTCGCATTTGGGAGGGTATATGCTTTTGGGGTACATGCTGTGAGCCATGGGTGCCGAACGTGACATGTGTTGTGGCAGCATGACAGTGCATGGTTTGAGGTGTGTGCATGCTTGACATGGCCTGCATATTTGCTGTCTGTTGTGATTACTGGACATGGCATTGGACGCATCGTTATGAGTGAGTGATGGTTGTGTGCCACCCGACGTATTGCAGTTGTCCCATCTCCTTGGTGTGCGTGCTGCCCTGTGCCATGTGCATCACTGCAGTGCTCGGGGGGTGTGGCCCATGTTGTGTGTTGTTGCTCACAGTGTGTCGTGCGCTTCATTGACTTCTGGCACATGGTTGGTCATGGGCATGTATCTCAGCGTGACTGCTGTATGTGTGGCAGCTGTGCGGATGACATGCCTTTCATGAGACTGGGGCTGACGGATGGGATGGATGGTATGTTGTTTGTGCATGGTGTGTCTGTGTGTTTGATGGGTTCAGTGGTGTTCGTGTGCATTTATGTTGTTCCGCTCTGTTGCGTCTAGTGTTGTTTGTCTTACATAGGCGTAGTTGTGGGGTGTGTGGTTGACAGGCAGTAGGGGCTACATGGACAGGACTTCAATGGTGTTTCGGTTGTGTGTGATGAGTTGCACAGTGGCTGCCGTGTGGGACTATATTCAGTGTGGCTTGTGCATGCAGACGTGGCTCCTTGGGTGTTGCTATGTCTGTGATGGGTCATGTGGGGTGTGAGTCTGTTGTTCATGTCCGTGTGCACATTGTTCACTTGTTCGTGACGGTGGGCGGTGCTGCGTGTTCGTCTGCTACGTGACATGTCCCATGTGTTGGTCGTGTTATGGTCCTCATGCCTCCAGTAATCCAGCCCTGTCCAGTTTCCCACCTGCAAGTTGTTCGTGCGTGCACTGTACTGGATGCCACATGGCTCTAAGCGGGGGTGCTCCATGTTGCAGGTCTGTGGGGGTGGGGGGTGTTGTGGGTCGTGGGGGTGGCTGGACACCCACTGACACCGATTGCTGTGGACCGTGATGTCTGCCTTTCGGCTGTCGTTGTGCACTGCGGGGGCTGACACGTGGCTGTGGGGGATGCTCCTCCTTGCTGTGCTGTGGGACTGGGGCCTGGTGTGTGTTGTACTTGGGCTGTCCACCGTCCCACACACTGCACTTTGTGTTCCTGCCACTTACCTGTTACTTGTCGGTTAGTGCAGCTGTGGCGGACACATGGGTGTGGTGGGTGCTCGTTGTGGCGCTTCTGGCATATTTGGGGACCTGTTGGTGGTTACGTGGCTGGCTGAGTGTACACATGTCCCCACGCATCTTACAGTTGTTCGGTTTGGGCTGTGTGTGGTAGTGTCTGTTGCATGTGTGTGTGATGTGTTGTGTATTGTGTGCTGGACATGGGGGTGTTTGTCCCTGGGAGCTGTGGCATATTAGTTGCGCATGTGAGTACATAGCGGTGTGCTGGTATACATTAGTTTGTACTTACCAGCCTCCACTCTCCTGCTAATCCGGCGAGGATCTCCGGATGGATTACGACTCGCACCTTCTCCTCCCACGCTTTGAAGGTCTTAAAGAGCGCGGGATTCCCTCCGCCAGTGACGGCAGCCAGCTCTCTGTTTTTGCCCTCCTTCTTCTTGACCAGGCTCTTTACGTCATTCCAACGTTTGTTAATCTCGACTCTGTTTCTGGGCAGGGTCCCGACTGCATTGACCTGGTCTACGATCCGGTTCCACATTCTGTTTCTGGTGGCTAGTGGTGTGTGCTGGACCATGTTCCCATAGATTTGTGGGTACACCTTGATGATCTCGTCGACCATGACCGTCAGCTCCATGGGCGTGAACTTGGGCATTCTTTGTGGTGCCATGGTGTTTGTGGTGCTGGTGCGGTGTGTGTTGTGTAATGTGCAGGGGGTTTGTGGTGCAGGTGTTTGGTGGTGGTGGTGGTGGTGGTGGTGGTTGTGATGTGTGCGTTTCTGTGGTGTGCTGCTGTCCTTGCTGTGTCACTGTGTCCTCTCCTCTCCTCTCTGGTTTGCAATGTAGCAAGGGGTTGTGGTCTGTGGGAGTGCTGCTTTTGTACTCACCTATGTGGGTGTGTCCTCATGGTCTGTTGTTTTCAGGTGTGTTGTGTCTGGGGTTCTGGCCTTTGTATTTTTTGTTTGTCCGGGGGGTGTTTTCGGGATGTGTACTGTGCTTGTGTATTTGTGCGTGCCTTGCTGTGTGGACTTGTTGGCCATGTTGTGTGCTATTGGTTTTGTGTGCGGATGGTTTCTGTGCAGGTACGTTGGCGCCATGGCTTCTGCCGTGTCGATTCTCATCGGCGTTGTTTGCGCTGGCGGGCGGTATATTTGTGGTTTTTCCGCGCTCATGGCGGTGCGATCGTAATTTCACGTGCGGTGTGTCGGCCGTGTGGGCGGGCGGTTTTGTGTTGTCGTGCGTGTTTCCGTCCGTGGCGGGCGGTTTGACTCAGACTCGGACGATGGCGGGCGGTATTTTGTGTGATTTTTCCGCCGATGGCGGTTTTCGGTTTGTGTAATCGTAATGGCGTGGTCGGTGTTCAGACGGTGTGTGCGGGCGGATTTTTGCCGCTTCCATGCCTGGCGGATTTATTTACGCCGGGTATCGTAATGGGCCCCTAAGTGTTGAAAAATATCAGTTAGGCATGATCCAATCTTTTAGACTGACCCCCATTTTCAATCAAAAACCACCCCCAAAGTTGATCTAATTTCTTGATTTCTCCATTGCGTAGTGCATACAGTTGTTCATTATTTTTAACTTGCTTCATTTTACGCAACCAATCCCTCATTGTGGGAACCAGATGTGACCGCCACTTTTAAAGTAGGAGGGCTCTGGCCACTGCCATTGCTACATTTTGTAAATATCTTAATTAAACCAGAAGAAGGATCATACCCCAAGACTTTCCACCAAATACTGGGAACAAATTTGACCTGCCATTCAGTCTCCAAATATTGAAATATTTCATTCGAGAATCCCTGAATAAGAGGACACAGACCAATTACATGCACCCAATTAGCAACTGTGCCAGCGGTACATCGGAAGGAATGACCAGACAAGTTAGCTTTGACTAAGGCGAGAAAATGCGGTGATCTGTATAAAAGCCATTTAATAAAAAATAAAATTCGGCGCCAATTGGCTCCTCTCAAAATGGTAAAATTTAGTCTATTAACTTTGTCCCACGTTTTTGTTTACAGTTTCAAACCTTCATATTTTTCCCATTCTTTTAGGGTGAGATCGAGACCCTTCATGGAGGCGAATAATCTTTTCCATTCTCCAGGACTTTTATGTTTGCTAGCCTCCAGTATCATGAATGCCACCTCTTGGCCCCTGCTTATCTGGCAAGAATCTAAATGACTAAATACTTTATTCAATATTCTGTAGGAGCTAAGAAGCAGAAAATCTTCTTGAACTAGCTCGCGAATTTCTGACATGTTTAACCATCTCTCCCCAGATACAAAATCTGCTAGCTTCCTGAACCCTGCTTTTGCCCATTTTTTGATGATGTCAGTCGCTAGATTAGCGCCAGACTCCGTAACTAGTTCTGACAGGGATGTTACTGTGTTAATATGGGGAATGGCATATCTCCTATACATATCTACACGCTTCCAAAGGAACCGCTTCATACTCTTGTAGTGAACTTTTTTAGGTGACTTTACGATTTTTAACACCACGTATATTTTATTCTTTGAGAATTAGTTGCATAAAATAGTTCTTAAAAATACCATTGCAGAGCTTTACATTAAACATGGATATAAACTGTGCAAAATAGGCGAAATAGTAATCCTTAAGAGTGCGAAGCGCCTATTCACCTTTTTCCACCCCTGCGTACAAAGGGGCAGATTTACAAGCCCCTTGCGCCACTTTTGCGTCACTTTTAACATGGGAAAAGTGATGCAAAAGTGGCGCAAGGAGCTTGTAAATATGCCCCTAAGTGCTCAGTGCTATTCTGGCTATTTTGTTGCCAGATAAATGATGTAAACATAGACTCTACCTTTGTAAAAAAAAGCTGTGGTCACAAGACACGGAATAGCCGAAAATAGAAAACGATCGACATTTTGATCAGGGAAACCCCCCCCCAGGATAGTCAAAGGAAGGAACTCAAGCGTGAAAATAGGTCTTGTATTTTAAAAAGCAATGAGGGAAGTTGAGATCATATAAATTCTCGATCCGTGGTGAATACTGAATATCCAAAAATCTTTTTGGCTGCGAGTTAACACATGAGGCTATATCGGGATGTAATATGTCTGAGTTGCACCCACATAATAGTATTTCGGTTTTCTTCCCGTTGGTTTTATAGCCTCCCAATTTCTCGTACTGTGCAAAAATCTCGAAAGCCTTCTCTTGGGCGCCCTTGCTGTTATCGATAATTAGCATGATGTCATCAGCCTATAATTTTATCTTACCTCTTTGGGACTCTCCTCCACTCAAGAGATTTGTCTACCTCTATATTGCTTTCTACCTGGGCATGGCGGTATTAGGTGACTCAATTTCTTGCTTGGATTCTCTTCATAAGTTTTCTTAACATTGAATCCCTCCACTATCAAAAGAGCATGGCACTTTTAATTACTTGCTCTATATTTCGTATTGTACTTCTCAGTTTTTCACAAACTTTAGACCAAACGGTAAATGACTTATCCTGGGTAGTGGTTGCGCTGTATTATCCAGCTATCTTCTTGATACCAATAGCATTTTCTCTTTTGCTCAGTGAGGACAAGAATGGAATCTTTCATCTGTGTTATTAATCTGCATAGAGCAAATTCAGATCAAGTGCTATTATAACACACTAGTCACTTTAATTTGTGATTTAAATCAAGCGCAGCTTACCATTCTGCACGTCTATGCGCTGCTCACTCACTCTTCAAATCAAGTGTCTTATTGGCTAAATTATACAGAAACATTCCCCTCACAGAAGCTCTATATACATGGGCACCATTAATCACTCATCTGTACTAATACTGTGTTCACTTGGTATCTGGCACTTGGTATTTTGATTCTGCCGTCATACAATTCTCATTTGGGGCCTTTTGTTATTTCGATATCAGGGTCTTGTGGCAAAATCAGGATACATATTCAAGAAAAAATGCTTTTATGTCTGAACATTAAATGTTAATTATGCTTTGATCCGTGCACACAGCCCTCGAGTTCTCCTGTCCCATTTGTGGGTGGCTGTCCGGTCCATGGGATCCTGGCATTTATAGTTCTGTTACTTGAATATTAAATCAAGTCTACAAGCCCCACAATGCAAAAATAAGAGGACTAGTCCATCTAGTAATGCATGGACTTGGAAAACATGAGAGGTCTGAGTCGACTTTAAGGTAGGTTTCCAAAATGTAATAGTGACAAACCCCAGACAGGAAAATCGGTTGCTTTGACTGTCCTTATAAATACATTAAATAATTCACCATGCCAAAACACTAAGGGGCAGATTTACAAGCCCCTTACGCCACTTTTGCGCCGCCGTTGCATCACTTTTTGTGACGCAGCGGCGGCGCAAATCATGCGCCATGCTGCGGGGGATTTACAACGTGACGCATCTAGGGAGATGCGTCACGTTGTAAGCTCTGCGCCACATGAAACCTGCGTCAGGTTTCATGTGGGCGTGCCGGCGCAGGGGGGCGTTCCTGCGCAGGAAGCCCCGTAGAAGTGACGCAGTGAAATCTACAAGATTTCACTGAGTCACTTTTACGTCCCTGTTGCATCAAATCCTTACGCCTGCTTCAAGCAGGCGTAAGGAGTGACGCAGCATGTTAGGTATAGGGCACCCCTGAGCAGTACTGGAGTTACGTCGCACTTGCGACACGACTCCAGTACTGCGCCACCCTTCCGCCGACAGATGCGTCACGCATCTGTTTATCCTTGCGCCATGATGCGCCGCATTGTAAATGCGGCGCATCTGTGGTGGCGCAAGGGTAAACTTGCGTCACGCATCTTCCCTGGCGCATCCCTGCTGATTTGCAGGGATGCGCCAGGGAACGTAAATCTGCCCCTAAGGGGCAGATCTACAAGAAAGTGCCGCAGCGTGGCGCTGCAAGCCCTTTGGCTGCGCCACGCTGCAGCACTTTCAGAGCACAGGAATGCGACATATTTACAAGAATATGTCGCATTCCTGTGCTCTCCCTGCGCTGGCGCACAAACAGCTGCCAAGCGCTGGCGCAGGCACCCTTGCACCATGGTGCAAGGATGCCTGCGCCATGGGGAGATTGTTTTTGTGCAGGAAGGGGCACCTTTCTGCACAAAAACAATCAGTACAGGCTTTTCCTCTTTCAATGCGTGCTGTAGAATGCAGCACGCATTGAAAGAGTTAAAAACAAGGAGAAATTAAAACATTTCTCCTCGGTGCGCCTCGCTACGCCACCTCTAGGGTGGCGTAGCTTTCAGACGCATCTCCAGATCTACGATTTCTCGTAAATCTGGAGATGTGTCATGTTCCATGGGTGTTGCGTGGGAACACCCACAGCAACACCCATGGAACGCCCCTTCAACGCAAAGTGCTGCGTGTGAAGGGACGGTATTTACAAGGAGAGGAAAAGTCACGCATGGTGGCTTTTTCCTCTCCTTGTAAATATCGAGGAGCCCCCTGCGCCACCAGTACGTCACGAAAAGTGACGTACTGGTGGCGCAGGGGGCTTGTAAATCTGCCCCTCAGCGTTTGTTGAGCTGTTCTGAGCTTGCTGTTTTTTGTTTACTCAAAATTAAACTTCAGCAAGTTATTGACAAATGCCATGCTGCTCTTAGTAATTAAAAAAATAAAACATGTAAAAGAGCTCAAGTTTCCATGAGTGAGTAGTTTATTCTGTCCAGGGCTGTGCTTTGCAACCTGGGACGTGTAGTCCTGATGATGTAATTGACAGCAAGGATAAACACCAGTAGGTGCTCACGCCTTATCTGCGTAGTCTAGCTCTCAGATTCTCATCTGCTTGAAATACGATATGTGATTCTTAAAATACGCTACGGAATGCACAAGGCTGTTAAATGACAATTTGCAGTGTTAAGTTAATGATTGTGCAGTTATTCAGATTGTAGCTGGCCTCTACTAAACGTGAACGACTTCTTTACCCATTAACTTACATCTGGTAAGCTATTGCTGATCCCTGACAAAAATAATGCATTATGGGTTTAGGTCAGCGGGAATAATGCACATTTGCATTATGTCCCAGATGTCCGGCTTTAGGTTTATTATAATGTTCATCTAAAATATTCAAAAAGATTTAGAACAACACTGCGAGCTGGGACCTTGGTCAAACTCTGTCAGCTGTGAATGCTTCAGAATGATTCATGGCTCAGCCTTGGGGGCTTTCGTCCCTTTGCAAGACAAGTCTAATTATTGATACAATGTTGTTTTTGCCTCTGCCAGCTTATTAGGCGATTGAGGGCATTTAGGTTAATCATTACAGTTACTTGGAACAAAGTTCTTTACCTTCATCAAAGTTTTAGCTTGTGAATGGGATTAGGCGTTTCACGTTGGTGAGGGTTGTGATAACCTTGCTGTGACACCTAAGGAAAATAATGGCGCGTTTTGGTATAAAAACAAATATTCAGTCTTACGGTTTTCTTAGTTCTGTTCATAAAAGGTCTTATCATTACCCAACCCAAGATTGTTCATTTACTCAGTCTTGAAACTTTTCTGTCAATCTGTCCAGGATGTGAGCATGTGACTTGCATGTTGCATGTAGGTTCTTGAAGATACCTTAATAATCATATTGTTATGCGACCTAATGTCAAGGGGGACACTGTGAGGCAGCCCTTAATTTGTAGCAAATGGTGCATTGCATTCTGGAAGTTGTAGTCTTGTTTTATCATTTTAAAAGGACTCAAAGCTGTTTGCTAAAAAGACTGGACTTGCTGACTCCCGACAAGGGACCATTTCAACACTATACACAGCTGGCAGGTGAAGAAGATTCTTCTTTGAAGATAATGTTTGGGGTATCCCTAAATAGCTGGGAAATGTCCCAGTTCCTTGTGTGACTAGTTAGGAAGTCCCAGTCTTTTAATTTTTTTAAATTTTTATTAGGAGCCAAGTATTGCATTACCATATATATATATATATATTCTGGGTAAAAAGCCACATGTACTCAGCATACGGGTAATAAATATAAAAATAAATACATGTTTTATATTGTGCAGCTTAATCAATACAGAAAATGCATAAAATTTCAGCCAACAACTATCAACAGAAGACAAAAGAGAGTACATAGCATATATAAGGTTGTCTTAAAAAAGAAGCTCATAAATTGCATAGAAAAAGTTGATGGCGAAGAACCCGAATGGTTTAATCAGACCCTACGGGCTAGCCCTGCCTCTTCAGGCAGGAAGTATTGTCCCCAAAATCTTTCAAATTTCTTCACCCCCCCCAATTCGTACTGCATGCAGCTGTTCACTAATTCTAACTCTCCTAATTTTCTGTAGCCAATCCGTCATCGTAGGGATAAGCTGAGTCTGCCATTTTTGAAGTAGGAGGGACCGAGTTACAGCAGTAGCTATATATACTAATTTGACCTATTTATGAGACAGCTCCAGTGCTGGGTCGTACCCTACGACTCTCAGCCATATGGTCGCGGCAATATTAACCTTCCATTCCCTTACAAGATACGCATCGAAAACAGTTACCAAAAACGATGGGATTCATTTCTGCTACAAAAGCTGGGGTTCTGTAATGGAGCCATTTAGAGAAAAAAAACATTTGATGCCAGTTAGCCCCCCTCAGTACACTGAAACTCAAAAAATTAACTTCCTTCCACATCTTATTTGTAATATCCAAACCTTCATATTTGTTCCATTTAGCTTTTTGAACAAGATCAGTGCTATTGATATTGGGGAGCATTTCTTTCCATTCTCCTGGTTTCCGCAGTGACCCACCATCAAATAGCCCAACAACCAGCTACTGAGGATCTGGCCTAAATCTAAATTGGAGAGTATTTTATTAAGTCTACTAAAAGAACCCCAGAGCAGAAAATCGTCCTGTATGCTCTGTTGGACTTCTGCTAAATCCTGCCATCTATTCCCCAACAGAAAATCTGAAATTTTCCTATATCCCACATTTCCCCACTTTTGAACAATTTCAGATGCAAGCTTCACCCCTGGTTCAATATCTACAGCTTCAAGAGGTGTTGCCGCGTTAATCAGGGGTATACCATATCTCCTATAAAACTCCCCCCGCTTCCAAAAGAACCACTTTAAACTCTTATAGCGGACTCTTTTGGGAAGCTTAACAGACTTTAGCATATCCATGATATGAAACTCTTTAAAAATCAACTGCATAAAATTATTTAAAAAAAAACCCTGTAAGTGACTTTAGATTAAACCTAGACATATATTGTGCAAAGTAGGCAAAGCAGTAGTCTTTCAGATTAGGGAGTGCCAATCCTCCAGCCTCCCATGGTTCATATAAAGTGCTTAGTGCAATTCTGGCTGACTTCCCCTGCCAAATAAATGAAGAAAACATAGACTCTGCAGATTTTAAAAAAGCAGCCAACAAAACGCACGTGATGGCCGAAAACAAGAAATTGAATATTGGGAGGGCGGACATTTTAATAAGGGATATCCTCCCAAGAATGGAAAGCGGAAGAGAGTTCCATTTAGAAAATAGATCCTGAACCTTTAAAAGAAGAGGGGCGAAATTAAGAGCATACAGATTCTCAATCTTGGAAGAGAACCTTATACCTAAATAGCGGTTTGGGTATACATTAACACATGGGACCAAGTCCGGGTGTAAAACCTCAGAATTACAGCGACACAATATTATTTCTGTCTTTTTCTTGTTGATTTTTTACCCTCCCAGCTTTTCATACTTAGCAAAAAGTTCAAAAACCTTTTCTTGGTTCTCCCTTCCTCTATCCAAAATTAACATAATATCATTGGCGTATAGTTTAATCTAATTCTAATAAAACACTGGGATGTAGTCCCAGTTTTTTATTAGAATTCTGGGACTTATAGTCCTGGTTTTATACTAGGTAAAATAAGACTAGAAGTCCAAAAATTCAACAAAAAAAAAGTATAGGACTGGCCTAGATGGCCACACAAGGTGTGGGAAACTTTACAGATATATCTGTCAAGAAACCACTAGAGTCCCTGTATCAAATGTGAACTTCTGCCATTCCTGGCTCCTTATCCAACTGTGTGGTGTTCACAGCATGGGTATTGATCCAGAGGGCTATGGTTTCCCAAATCCAAGCATGAATAGCTCAGTCAGTCCACAGTTTGCTTTACATTCTGAGACGTGTAGTCATAGTGTCATAATGTGATAAACAGAAGTGTAAGTCCCAGAACTCAAAGCAAAAACCTGGTCTGCATGAACTACTCACACAAGGATCTGTGAAAATCCAGAGTTCTGATTAATTCCTCTGGCACCCTCTACTCTGTCTCTAAAAAACGCACAGGAAGGGTCACCTTCACCTTTGTGCACACTAGCAGTTTGCTGACTAACACTCTCCAGTCCTGCTCTCTCAGAGGTTTGTGGCTAAATGTAATGTGATGGAGTGTAATTTTTTTTTCTTTTCGATGAAAAATATACCACTTTAATGACAGGGAGTGCAAAAGGACTCAATGCATTTTAATTGGTATTTATTTTATTGAGCAATGATGGTGTTCCTTTCTGTAATCTGCTATCCCATTTTGTGTGTCACGGTGAAAGGCTCTGCACTATATAATGTAAGATAGGGGGACAGGGGCATATTTACATGAAAATGGTGCAGTGCGGTGCCGCAAGCAATTTTGCTTCACCGAGCTGCATCATTTTCAAAACACAGGGATGCTCAGCATTAACAAGAATACGGCGCATCTCTGTGCTAACCTCTGCGCCAGCACTAAAAAAGCTGCCTAGCACCAACGCAGGCACCCTTGCTGCAAGGGTGCCTGAATTGGCGCAAAGCAGCTTTTTTAGCGCCGGCGCAGGGTTAAGCACAGGATGTGCTGTATTCTTGTTAATATGGCGCATCCCAGTGTTTTGAAAATGATGCAGCTAGATGCAGCAAAAGTGCTTGCGGCACCGCACTGCACTGTTTTCTTGTAAATATGCCCCACAGTATCTTGTTCTTTCTTTCCTTCCGCTTATACTCTTGTGAAACATTCAGCCAATACCTTTTTTTTCTACCAGGCACGTACTCTATCCTAAAGCTTAATTTTTGTGATTTCATTTAGCAATTCTTAGTGTGACAAACAGGTCCACAAGAGGTTTAATAACACCTCACAGTAAATTCCGAACCATATATTGATTGAAATATGTCACCACTAACCAACACGCTAATAATAAACCAGAGTCGGTGATTCGTTCCATTTTATTAGAGTAAGAGACAACAGAAGCATGTGCCTGTGGAAGAGAGAGACAGCAAAGTTATGCACAACCATCTCTTACAGAAGCTAGAACCAGCAGAGTAAGAGTAACATACTTCGGGCCCGATTCCGTTGTCATTCGGAAGGCCTCTGAATCAGATTTGGCTTTCCCGGATCTGATTCGTAGCCCTTGTTTCCGACTGAATCGTACACAGGTCCGAACAACCAAGTACGATGCGAAGATCGCGTACGCGTTGATGGAACAGGGTTTCGCAAAATGAAACCTGCTCGAATTGATACCCCCATAATACGTACTAACAGTAAATAGTTGTTGAAAAACTAATGTACACCCTACACGAACACAAGGGAAATTGCTTTGCGCATGTCTGGACTAACACATAACAAAATAATATTGTAATAACATTGTGTTTTGAGAAAAACGAGAAGCATTGGATGAATAGGCATATGCTTCAGTAATTTGCATGTTGCATCCTGTTTTGAACTAATAAATAATGCCGCTTTTGCACAAAGCATATGCTAGGTAACATTAATGGGGAATAGTTCAAGGTGGGTGGTAAACAGTGAAGGTTTCATTATCATATAATTAATAAATGTTCATTTTCATTTACTTTAGTGTGCTAGATGAAGTAGCCATCTTTCTAAACTTGGCTAAAGTGGGAGGGGGAAAACACGAGGAGTGAGTTCTCTCTGTCTGAAGCAAGACAGACGCGCAGTGCACCGCAGATGACATGAGAAGGGTAAAAGCCAAAAGAAGTGCCCAGGCGTGAGATTGGAGATACAGACTGCGGATGATGTTAAAAAATGAATGAAAAATGTTAAAATTTGTATCACATGAAATAAAGTGAGAACAAGCTGAGAACCATACCCTGGGAATGAATGGTGAACAATGAAGTAGTTGAAATAAAGGTGAAGTCACAGTGGTGTGACAACGCCACCTTCCAAGCCCACCAATCCCTTTGCGAGATTTAATAAAGTTTGCAACAATTGTGGGACGGACATGTTAGTTTAAGGGTATAATTGGGGTGCCTTTAGGGGTGTGGTTTAAGCTTAGGCTGGCTGGAGAGAAAGAGGGGAGATGCATCGCTGTCCGTCGGTTTGCAGAGAGGCCTAACTGTTCCTGACCTGTCCCGATCCTGTATTCTTCTTATCCTTTGTTCCCTGATCCTATTTCAGGGAACCCCCACCATCTCCTAGGCCGAGGGGTTTGTTTTTCTTACAGACCAATAGGTTTGTATTTAGTCTAACTCGTCTTCGGAATTTAACTTATTGATGTATTATGTCTCTGAAACTTTTGTCTCTCCACCTATCCACTGATATGTATTATATGTATGTATATGTATGTATTATTTAGATGAAACTATTGTCTCTTCATCTATCCCCTCCGTTAGGTATATGATATTTCGCACACATTTTGCTGAAACTTTTGTCTCTTACTCTATCCACTCCATTGCATAAAGTCATTGCTACGTTTGGATGAGTTTGTATTTCATTTGGGCTGCATATGTAAAGTTTTTCCTTTTGTGAGATTCAGTGTTTGTATTTTGTGACCAAATGCAGTTGAGAATAATCCTTAATTATTTGAGATAAAATTCATTATTAACCTCACCGAGAGTCTGTGATCATTTAATTAATTAAATGGTTAGTAAGTTAGAAGTTGTCATTGCCATCAACTATTCAACTAATTGGTCCATCGACCAAGTGGAAGGAAAGTTGATGTAAAAAGTTAGTTGTGATGCCATAATTTAATCTATGAAAAGAAAAGAATTGATCGTACATATAAATTGACCCCAGCGCATCCGAGATTCTGGGTGAATGTGTATGGGGCATTGTATTATGATGTTATTGAGTATTGATCCCTGATAAAATATTGGAACCGCGCTGAATCTTGTTTCTTGGTAGCAGAGGACGGTTTAATTATTGATTAGTTTGGTAATGATTATTGATTATTAATTGTATGTTCTTAACATGAAACGTTAGTGTCATGTTCTTTGTTATCTAGAAGTTCAGGTACAGAGATGCCTGAGGAATCCAGAGAATGGAATTTAGCCTGAAGTAGGCAGAAGAAGAGTGTGGTAGTGAAGCCACACTGCAGAAGTACTTTGTCTGTTGTAATAATACCTAAAAGCTACGGAGGGTTGTAAGTGTTATATTAGGGAAAGTTTGTTTAAAAGGGGAGTGACTGAAACAGCGACGGGTCCGCTTCCGAAACTCTAGCCTTATCCCCAGGAGAGTAACAAGACCCCTTTTCATGCCAAAAAGTCCTCTTGTGAAATCTTGGCCTTATCCCTAGAGGAGTAATAGGTCCACCCGGAACTTGTTTGAAGAGTAAAATAGCGCTGTTCGTTATTAGGACTCGTAGTGAGAAAACCTCTTGAAAAAGTGAAAAACTATCTCTTTATTTAGTGGAACAGACAAGGTAGCATTGTTTTTGTATTGTTACTAACAGAAATTTTGATTAAGAAACTTAGAAAATTTTGCCCTAATATTTTGTAAAGGGAGGGTCAGTAGAAGGTGTAATACTGACGTCAGAAAGACCGCGCTGGCATTGGTCAGGCAGCGGGCGTGTATTGAGCTGTGATTGGTTGGTTGGTGTGAGCCGCGCTAGTATTGGTTGAGATTTTGCTTATGTAGCAGTACTGTGATTGGTTGGTTGGTGTGAGTCGCGCTAGTATAGGACGAAAGTTTACCAATCGAATAAGAAAAATACGGAAAGGTTGTTGTTATTTATACATGATAAGACCCATTAGCGGAAAGAGTCAGAAAATGAAGTTGATGCAGAAAATAAAGAATTTCTTTAAAAAGGACAAATCAATTGTGACTAGAGAGGGAATTCCGATTCCACCTCCAAAGACGCCTGCTTCCTTTATGAGGTTGGAGCGAGGATATCATATGTGTATGTGTCTCCTTTCATCAAGATCTATACCAAGACATCCTCTTTTCATCATGATTAACTGGCCTAATTCGGAGATGATTCATTAGCCCTTACCCTCTGAATTCACTGGTATTGTGAGAGTCTTTTGTTTTTTTATGAATCTAATATTTTTGGTCTGCCTCTGCTTGTGACTCCTTTTGGATTAGAACTGGACTAGTTAGCAGTGTTTATCGCTGAACCCCCTGGCTACCCCTGGAAAAAAGTTTTTACCCACTGTGGGGTTCAGTTCTATTTAGTTCTTCTGCACCCTGAAGAAGGTTGACCTCGGAGAGAATTCTCTCCCGAAACGCACGTCGGCGCTAGCTCTACAACTATTTGGACCAGGACATTTGTTTTATTTGAGCACCATTGGATGGAAAAACCTATGACCATGTATTACTTGACAATTTTGGAATACTTAGAATAACTGGTTATCACTCAATTCATTCTCTTCTGGTCTATTGGAAATTATTTGTGGTTGTTTTTTATTGATGTGTGATATGTTAGAACGATTGAATTGTGAGGTCGGTCAGGTTTGTATGGTTTCAGTGAATGGCAGTTTCAGTGAGTTGATTTAAGGGTTATTGTGTTTCCGGGGGTTCACTGAGAACTGTTTGTATATTAATGCATATATTGTGTTCTTGATGTGTCTTTTTGTGTACAAATTGTATAAAAATGTATATATGATTATACCTTATTACGTTATTTATTTTAAGAAAGGAATGAATAAACATGATAAATTTTACCCCATGAAAAAGATTTATCATCCCAGGAGGAAATTGAGCTTACACGCTATGCTCCTGTGCTGCAATTCAACTGGGTATTATGCTCCATCTTTTTTCATGCTGTCCAGACCCAGAGATGAACACTAACAAACCCAACCTCTTTTCAGTTAAAGTTACATGTTTTAGCCCACCCCATACAGTCATCCCAAGGCCTTCCTCCTTCTGAATCCCATGTGCACCTGCACTTCATTTCTCTCCGTTAAATAACTTGTCAAGCTGAAGGCACATTCGGGCCCGATTCCGATCTCGCTAGGAAAGCCCTCCGTACGACTCGGATCCGGAGGGCTTTCGGAGCGAAACGTGCTCCGGGAGTCCGAACGAGTGAGTACGATGCAGCCATATGCTTACGGACTCGGTTCGCTCGGACTCCCATTGAACTCTATGGGAGCCTGTGTACAGACGTGAACACAGGCTCCCATGGCAAAAAGGGGTGGGTGGGGAAAAGCGTACCCCCTCGCCACACTGTGCATGCCTGGATCGGGGGGACCCATGGGCACACCCCTGTGACAGATTCAGGGGGCCCTGGGTGAAGGGGGGCCTGCTACAGCCTCCCGAATTACGATTCCGACAGCCGTTTCATCTGACTGAGACTAAGGCGAAGCGGCTGTCCGAATCGTGCATCGTACTCGCTTGGTCGGAATTCGGCTCTATTGTGCGGCACGATTCGGCTATGAACAAGTTTGTACGGACAGGTTTGTGTCCTGGAAACGATTCGGTTGACGTTGATCCAGCGCAGCTACAATATTTTATCAGGGATTATTATTTGCCTCTTGCTGTTCTGCCACTTTCACCTGTGCCCACATCATTTTCTCTTTTAACTTTTTATGTCTTGATTCTATGTCATCACTACAATACTTTGCATACCTCAAAATTTCGTCTATCGTTTTATTCTGCCAGCAAATTAAATGCTGTTGAATCATATTACTAATGTCTTTTTTTAATCCGAACACAAAACGATGCAAGAAATGTCCCATATCTTTGTCTCCAATATTTTCAAATCCACTATACTGTTTGAATACCTGCAACAACCTTTCATAGTAGGCGTGCATTGATTCCTGGGTAGTCCTGTCAATTTTAACCCAATCTGTATCCTTTGGGGAAATTTTTCCTTTCAGAAACGTGACTACCTGATTGTACTTTTTCATCACCTCCTCTGATGGTGCACCTGTTTTAGCGTCTTTAGGATATCCATCCTTTGGCCAATCAAGAGCGATCTTACACTCTGTCCACAAGTCTGCCGGAACAACAATTTCAAACCACCCATCTAAATCCTTTAACAAAACTTTCAAGACCTTCACAAACCTTTCTACTTGCTTGTACCATTCAACTGGTTTCTCTCTCAACCCAGGAAAATCATTTGTAAAAGACAATATATCCTGTCTTGTCCATGGAACATGAACATATCCACCACCTGGTACTTCTCTCATCGGACACGCCCTTTCAACCTGTTCTGTTTCCTTTAACGGGAACATAGACACTCCTTTACTAGCTGCTTCTTCCTTCTTTTTCACCCATCTATTTCTCCATCGATCTACATCTCCCCATTTCTTCAAAATGTTCATCAACTCTTTTATCTGTAACCTTTTTCCAGACGCATTCAAACTCTCCAGATCCTTTTCAGTAAATGCCAATCTGTACGATTTCTGCAACACCTTTGACTTTACTATGTCTATTCCATACTCACTAGCAGCTTCAGATATTTTCTCATGAAGATTCTTCGCTCTCCAAGTAATGCTTTTACACAAAAACAATAATTCATCATCTCGATAAGTCCCTAATCTGTCTGGACTGATCATACCAATAATCATTTCTTCCAAATCTACCTTCAATTGGCTCACATTTATACTCTGTGGTTGTTTTTCTTTCTTTTCCCTTTCCTTTATCCAATCATTCAATTCTTCTGATGAAGGACCTGCTGAACTCCCTGTCATTGGAGTGATATTTGTCCCTATTCTCCTTGGATTTATTTGTGTATCTCTTCTAGGGGTTTCTGTTATCATTTCACAAACTGGAAGATCTAACAATGTAACATTTGTGTCAGCCTTTCTATTCTTATTGACTATCGTCTCCATTCTGCTCCTGACATTACCCATTGGAACTGCTAATGAATGTACTTTAGGTGTATTTGGGTTTTCTCCAAACAAAGGAACTACAGGACCTATTGTAACCGGTACCGTCAACGCTTCTGCATTTAAACTTAACTGATTTATTTTCTGAATCTGCTCTACATTTGCCTTGTTTAGCATCTCAAACTCTTATTCTCTCATTATCCTAGCCATGTCCGCAATCTGTGGAATCAATGGATTTCCCATAAAGGGTGCATTCGGAGTCACTTCAACTAAATTTTCTTCATATTGCGGGGGTCTTTTGGTCATAATATCCTCTAATAACTCATCATCAGAATCATTTACACCATCTCTTGCACTTGTAAGTTTCTATATTTTTCTTTTTCTCTTTACATTTGCCTCCTGTCTGCTCATCAACTGTTAAAACTGGGTATAACCCTTCCGTTACCACAGCTCTCCTCCATCTTTTCAGCTTTTCTTCCCTACTCTCAAAAGGATATCTGACCATCATACTCCTATAACCTCTGATACCAATTCTATATTTTTCTCTCTCGAATGCCTCAACTTCCCATTCTTCCAAGGCTTCGTACTGTGTCAGTCTAGGGTTCGGTTCTAATGAATTCATTCGATTTCTCAGATTCTGCAATATCCTTACATTAAATGTACCATACTGAGGAAAAGCTATAACACCATCATCTTTTGTATACTCCACCCAATTTCCACCGCTAACTAGTCCAGTTCTAATCCAAAAGGAGTCACAAGCAGAGGCAGACCAAAAATATTAGATTCATAAAAAAACAAAAGACTCTCATAATACCAGTGAATTCAGAGGGTAAGGGCTAATGAATCATCTCCGAATTAGGCCAGTTAATCATGATGAAAAGAGGATGTCTTGGTATAGATCTTGATGAAAGGAGACACACTCCTCTGAGTATGTTCTCGAGTGCATGCAACTCCGTCGTCCTTACAGTTCTGCGAGATGGCATCCTCACCGGGGTCCGAATGAACCCAACTGTCCGCACATAATATACAAGTGTGTCATATACGTGGATGGAGTAAATCCATTGCAGCTCATAGATGACATTTAACTTCCACTGGTGCATTTTGCTTTTAGCCATCTACCATAGAAGGTCAGTAGAGTCACAGCGCACAAAATCAGACAGGAAAATGAGAGGGATAAAAGCAAAAAATGATGCCCTTTCTTACAGCCTAAAGCATGACTTTGTTGCCAAAGGAACAGATGGGAGCACACAGCAAATGCCAATGTGCATGTGTTCAGAAAATCTTTCCACCAAAGCTGTAAAAGAATTTGGAATTTGAAGAACTAGGACATTTATATCATAGGGCTGCCCTATTGCTTAGTATAAGGAAGGCACCAAAGGACCCCGTTAGAGTTTGTCTTCATGGTAGCCCCTCTATTAATAGTTTGAGCTACTGTCTACCAAACCCACAGTTTACTCACATTTCTTAGTGGGGGAACTGCCAGTTTTTTTACAGCAGATCCTCATCTGACTTCCCTGTTGTAAAGATATGACCGAGTGGTCCATTAAACACAAGGTGACCATATAAATGAATCATAATGTCTGCCCTAATTAGGGTTGGCCTTCCGACACACATATTTTCTGCCTGGAAATAGGACATGGCAGTCCTGAGTAGGAAAAAAGATCAATGAGCCCCACGTGCAGGGTGAAAACTCCAGCTTGCAGTATTACTACCATGTGGGCGGAAGCTCTCTCACCAGAACAGTCGCTGACAAGTTGATTGGGATATATAGATTGGGCTGGCATAGGGAGGCAAAGGCATTAGTGAGACATTATTGCAATGCTTCTGCTTGTGCTGTAACTGCTTTGTGCATGTTAGAGAGGCTTGAACTGCTTCTGCAGCCTGTGCTGTATTTGTGCTGTGTTTTAGTTTTATTTCCACTGCTGCTGGCTTAGGGAATGATTTTAGACAGAGCAGTTCGCCAACAGATTGAGGCAAACCCTGCTCACTATTTCCAAGCTGTACAGTTTGAAAATGGAGCTCAGTTCAAAGAAATATTGGGTTAAATTAACTGATTTTACGCACTGCAGGCACATAAAAACAGGTGCTCGTCTCTGCACTGAGCCAGTGCACCTGATCATGAGACAGATTCTGTTCTGTGTTACAGGCACTGATAATTTCGTGCATATGCTTCATTAGACCAAGTGAAATATGAGTGATTTGTCCAAGTCTCAGGTAGTGTAGTGTCAATAACTGCTTGAAATCTATAAACAGACAGATGGACAGGGTGAAAGACAGATTTACTGACAGATTGATGTGCGAATGAGCCAATTTGGAGACAAAAACAATTTTGTCAGGTTCACTTGTCTTCCTCGTAGTCATTTTGTACTGTGTTCTATATTAATATGTAGGTGTAAAGAAATATGTGAGTTTTAAAAAAGCAGACTAAGTGGTCCCTTTAGCACAATCCTAGCATGGTGCAGTAAGCTGAAAGGAGGTTTCAGCTTCTGTGCCGCGGCCATTTCTATCTAAATTATGGTTGTTATAGAAATGACATACTCTGCCTCCTTGCAGTAGAAAAATTGTTACTGTGCTAGCTGCAGTCCCTTCTGCATGCTGATTAAAGGAGAAACTCTGAATGACCCAGCATTTATAGCTATAGATAGGAACCTGTTCCTGCTCATGTGAAGAGAGGGAATAGCCAGCACAAGGCATTCATGTCTGGTGGAGCTAAGGACAGAGTCTCTGATAAGGGCATGATGCTATCTGCATTGCATTGGTGGTACGCTCATCTACAGCACTCTTTACATAGTTGGATCCTTTTTGTTTCTCATGGAGTAAGATGTGGTTGAATATACCATGATTTCAAGCACTTTCTTATGGTTGATGAAGAGTAAGTACAGTATATATTAGTGCGGCTCTGCGGCTGGAACAACTTTCGGAATGGGGTGCTAGTACCATCATATCACTAAATTCATAGGGATGTTGAAAGGTATGAGTTATTAAACGGGCAATTGTAGAAAATGAGTCATACTCCTTCCACCTAGAGTGGGTGTGTGCTTGTGACATATGGATACAATAAGGTGGACATGTGGTGCAATAATGTATTTTCATGTATAAGGTGCACATTCTCTATGGATATGGTGCTTGGGTTCAGATAAATGACCAGAAACAGCCAATCGACTACTAGGTCTTAATTGATCCTCACACATTCTGATGATGTGCTTTCAAACTGGATCTGGTAGGTGCTTTGTAGGTTTAAATAATACCTGTACATTTACAACGGAGCCCAGAGTTAGTATCCTCTGCATATCAAACATTTCTCAATATGCTCATCAGTTCCATGTTTTGCCTAGTTGGAAACATGGGGGCACTTTAGAAACATGTTTAACTGTGACCTTCTGAAACATTGATCCGCCCCTAAAGGAGATAAAAACAATGTTATGGTTAAAAACCACACCCCATTGACTACTAGCTAGGATTATTACTGTACTTTGTAATACTGTTGTATCAATAGAATGAAAATATAACAAGATTGGGACTGAATCATACCCACTGATTATCGAGCTCCAGAATTTGGCCTCTGTATACAGCATGGTAGAATTAAGTGTTCCTGAGAGCTACGTGCTGAAATCCAAACTATTGCATGACTTCACTAATAACCTAAATTTCAATAATCTATTATTGCTACCTGACAACAAGGCTGACCTTTTATAGAAATACGCTGTTTTACCTTTGTGGTTCACGCTCTGTTTGGTGAATATGTGAGTTAATACTCTCGTTTGCTAAAATCTTGTACAGTTTCTATAGCCACAGTAGTTTAAAGTTATTTCCAGAACCCTGCTCCTAAAATAAGTGTACCTCTGTGCTGTCAGATAAAGGCAGAAGGTGCTAGGAACTCTCCTACATAGCAATCTGATTCCTTCCTTAGTGCCCATATCCCCTTTTCTTCTCTGTTTTTAAAATCAGAATTCCTCGAAGATATCTGACCTATCCTTTCCGGCCACCACTCCTTTCTTATGAGCTCTCGGTTTAGACACATTAAATATTGTCCCCACCTCTGTTCCCAAAGATTCCCAGTGGCCCTCTTGCTAAGGTGGGGAAAGACACAGACACTCCTGCAGTCCAGAACAGACTGACTTCCCCAGTAAAATTTTAGACTTACTTCAGGAGAGTTTCTGAGAAGTTGAAGCCATAATAAAGACTTCTATGGCACACCCAACAAGATCCATCATCTCTTCTTTCCTCACCTGAAAGGTCAGCTAATGTAACATTTACTTAATGTTAAAGCTTGTGTTGTTCTCTCCAAGGACACAGGCCAAGATGCAACCGAACTTACTGGACAGACGACCTCTCAAACACGTAATACTGCACTGATGTCGCTAAAAGCTGCAGTGTTTTTATTCTTCGGGGCATATTTACAAGCCCCTTGCGCCACTTTTGCGTCACTTTTCCCATGTTAAAAGTGAGGCAAAAGTGGCGCAAGGGGCTTGTAAATAAGCCCCTTCGTGCTTTGCTGCATTAAGAGGTATGCACCGAAAAATATAAAATTTGCACTGTTCTATAGGGTGTGCACAATTAGCATAACTTGCTTTAGTGTAGCTACGCGAAATTTCGGAAAAACAATGTGAAACTAAGCATTATTATGCAAAATGCAAATCCGTAATTCAGTACTATATTTCAGTGTGAAACATGTTCTTGCTGCAATTTTTGGCACGAGAATGCATTTTGCACAAAAAAAAATGCAAAAACAATAGAAACACCGCAAGCAACCACCACTCACGTTCTGTTGTTCCCATGAGTTTGTGGTCATTTTTACAGTAAATGGCATATTTGCTCTAAGGGCACGATTATGAGTCTGGCGGTCCACGGACTGCCAGACTCGCGGGGCGCGGTGGTGGTGGACTTCTGACTGCCCTATTACAATTAGGGAGGTCGGACCACCATTGCCAGAGGCAGCCGCCAGGGAACCGCCATTCCCTGGCAGTGGTGCGGCCGTGTAGAGGCAGCAATATTCTTGGCAGGACCACAGCAATCCCGACAAGCATATTACAATTTTCATCTCCCCCATGGCTTTCATGGCGGTTCCTCCTCCATGAAAACCTTGGCAGATGGAAAGCAAAGGGGGCCCTACAGGGCCCCCTGTTACCCCTGGGCCATGGTGTGCATGCAAGGGGGTACAACATGTGCCCCCCTGTGTGCATGCAACCCAGTTCCTGCACGGCATAGACTTTACATTCCATGTCATGCAAGAACTGTTTTTGGCATTCCCATTGCGGTGCCCATTTTCTGAGGCACCGTCATGGGAACGTAAAAAAAAAAGCCTGCCAGACATGAGAAACACTCGTAATCAGGCAGGCGGCCCAACCACAGGTTTTTTGGTGTGGCGGCAGGGCATATCCAGCGCCTCACCGCCAAACTCGTAATCAGGCCCTAAATGCTTTCAGAGAATGGCGTGTAAGTACTTGAAGTGGAGTAATTTGGGGAATTTCACACAACAAGCCTAACAAAATTCCTGAAATTATGTGATTTACATCATGGAATTTATATTACGCCCAGGCCTACTGTTGAGCCCTTCTTCTCTTGTATTGATTCTTTCCAACAGTATACCCAAGTATCAATATATTTCTCACTTGATGTAACAGCCCACATTTATTTAGCGTGCCGTAGGTTTGGTGAATAGTTAACTGTAGCTATGATACACACACCATGTATATCCAAGACACACTAAAGAACCACATATTTGTTAATTAGATCGAATTTGACACATGTACCCAACACACCTTCAAAATGCCTTTGTAAGAAATCAGGTTAATGGTTGAGGGGGTGGAACCCACTCAGGCAACAGCCACAGTCCTTGCCAGGGTGAACCACAAACGTGACTAAATTAACCTGTGCTTAAGGTTTATTTTGCCAGGTCAAAATGGCAGTTTAAAACTGAACTACAGGCTGCAGTGGCAGGCCTGAAACATGTTTTAAAAGGCTACCTTAAGTGGGTGGAAAAATGAGTGTTGTAGCTCACTAGTAGCATGTAATTTACACGCCCCAGGATCATGTAGTACCATCTACTAGGGACTTACAGGTAAATTAAATGAACCAATTAGGTAGATGGCAATTTTACCATGTTTTAGGGAGGGAGCACAAGCACTTTACCACTGATTAGCAGGAAAAAAGTGTAAAGAGTCCAAATTCCAACAAAAACTGGTTCAGCCAAACAGGTGGCGTGGCAGCAAAATGTTTGAGGAATACCAGGCCAATGATGCCAGGTCTAACAGCCTTAAGTTTGCCATGATTGGACACCCACTATCACGTTCCATCAAACAATATCAATAACATCTTTCCAATTCCATCCATTGTTCACCTTTGTCAAGTGGAACAAACTAGACAAAACTCTCACACAAAATTACATCAAAGTCATATGGTTATCAAAGTGCTACTAACTCAACAGCACTTCTCTCTCTACAACAATATCCAGAATTTCCAAGTGAAACCAGTCAATGTTAGCCTATGGAAGGAAATTCAAGTTACTGGTAAGTACGGTTAAAATTACTTTTCAGGATCAGTACTGGGCTGAAAGATGCAGCACTGAGGTCTCTCCTGATAACAGGTGAGTAAATAGGAATTCGTAGTTCGGCTGATTTTAGAGGAATATTTGCACAATGGTGAAGGGAGGGGGCGGGGCCTGAGGTGACATCTGTGCAAACGTGCCCCGTGGTGCGTTTTAAGTTGGGGGATTAAGTCCCCTTGAATCATGAGGGTCCCTGGGGTCCAACTAGCCCACCCTGTACCTCCAGTATGCGCCAGGGAGCTGCGTTGCAGAGAGGTGTTCAGAGGCCACGCCCCTTTTGCACCTCTCTGCAATGCAGCTCTGTGGCGCTTTCTGGACGTACCTGTTGGGCTAGTTGGCCCCCAGGGACCCTCAGGATTGAAGAGGATTTAATTCCCCGTCTTAAAACGCGCCACGGGGCCTGTTTGCACACATGTCACCTGAAGCCCCGCCCCTCCCTTCACCACTGTGCAAACGCGCCCGTGGCGCGTTTTAAGTTGGGGGATTAAGTCCCCTTGAATCCTGAAGGTCTCTGGAGTCCAACTAGCCCACCATGTACTTCTAAAAAGCGCCACAGAGCTGCGTTGCAGAGAGGTGTAAAAAGGGGCGTGGCCTCTGTACACCTCTCTGCAACGCAGCCCCCTGGCGCATACTGGAGGTTCCTGGTGGGCTAGTTGGCCCCCAGGGACCCCCAGTATTCAAGGAGAATTACTTCCCCTTCTTAAAACGCGCCAGGGGGCGCGTTTGCAGAGTACTGCAGGGAGGGGTGCGGGGCCTCCGGCACGATGCCGGTTGTTTTTTTTTTTTTTTTTTAATGGGAGGGGGGCTGCGTGGCCCCCCTTCCCTTGGCCACTTTTGGCCCCGGGGACCCCATCCCCCGGGGCCTGTGCATTTTTTTTTTTTTTAAATTCCCCAAAAAAAACGGGAAGGGGGCTGCGTGGCCCCCCTTCCCTGGGCCTGTATTGGCCCCGGGGACCCCATCCCCCGGGGCATGCCCTCGATGTTTTTTTTTTATTATTTTGGAGGGGGGCTGCGAGCCCCCCTACTCAGGCCATTTAAGGCCCCGGGGACCCCATCCCCCGGGGCCGGCCTTGCCCTTTTTAAAAAAAAAAAATGTATTTGGGGAGTGGGGCTGCATGGCCCCCCTCCCGGGCCACTTATGGCCCCGGGGACCCTATCCCCCAGGGCCTGGCCTCTCGTTGGAGACTGTGGGGGGGTCCCCAATCCCCCCACAGTCCCAGCCGGCTCCCCTCCTCCTGCGCGAGCCGGCATTGCTTTTCCACATGGGGAGCAGCTAACATGCTGCTCCCCATGTGGAAAAGCAATTGGGTTTGCATTTTGAAAGAGAGAGCAGGTTTCCAAGTCAAACATTTTTTAAAAAAAGAAGCCCCGGGGGGTTGGCGGTCCACGGGGCTGCGGGAGGGCAAAGAGCCCTCCCGCACCATTATTTTCTAAAGCCCCGGGGGGTGGCGGTCCCCGGGGCTTGGGGGGTCCTAGAGGCCCCCCACATTAAATCTAAACCCCCCCCACCATGCCGCCGGGACTTGGCCCACCCGGGGGCAAATGAACATCGAAGCGCGGGAGACCGCGCTTCGATTTTTCGGCAGGATCCGCGCATCCTGAGCGCATCCTGCCGATTTTTTTTTTTTTTTAAATGCTTTTTCTGCCCTGGGGGTCCTTGTGGGACCCCCTGAGCAGACCTAGGGGGTCAGGGTGTTTCTACCCTGCCCCGTTTGTGCGTTTGCACACTTGCGATTTTTTTTTTCTCGGTGCATCCCGCCGATTTAAAAAAAAAAAAAAAAAAGCTTTTTTCTGCCCAGGGGGTCCTTGTGGGACCCCTGAGCAGACCTAGGGGTCAGGGTGTTTCTACCCTGCCCCCTTTTGCGCTTTGCGCACCTGTTTCTGTCCCTCGGTTCTACCGAGGACTAAATGGCTGCCAACACTTCCTGATTTGGAGTGTTGACAGCCAATTAGCATGCAGCTCGTGATCGGGAGGGTGCGCGAATCCGACGCGGCCATAGATATATATGTGATTTTCATTTTGATTTTCACAGGAACTACTGCACGGATTTACACCATTTAACAAAAAGGGTTCTTTCTGAACCAAGAACTACCTCTTTGCCAAATTTGGTGTAATTCCGTTCAGCAGTTCGGGCTGTAGCCGTGTCTAAAGTTTCCTATGGGAAAATGAATGGGGAAAACACGTTTTGGGACCCTTTTTTCTCGGCCCCCGCTTGACGAATCATCCTGAGACTTTCAGGGTAGGAGCGGACCGGAGCGGGCCATAAAGTTTGAATATTTCGCGAAGATTCGTCAACCGACTCAAGAGTTATTTCAAATAGAATGTCGCGGATTTCCTATGGAAAATAGGTCCTAACTATAACTATCTACTGGCGACCGCCAGTAGATAATATATATATATATATATATATATATATATCTTGAGGACTCTCATATTGTGCCCCAATAAATCTGGACTATGTCCAAACAAGAATTGATTATTTTAAGTTTATTAGAAAATTGAGATTATGTAAATGTTTCAACTAACAGGAGGACAGCTATGCTGGATGACTCTCGGGATCGGGAGGATTTGGGTAATCTTACCATTTCTAATTTAAACCTATTGAGAGATATGGATAGTTTATCTAGAGGAGAAGCAAGTGAGCTCACTGATGACAGGCTCATTCAGGAGCAGAGGCTTAATGTTTTTGAGAGACCTATCACTCCATTTAAACCGAAGCCCATCTTTTCACCCATGAAGCCACGTGATTCTATAGATATGTTTGCAGAATTAGTGGTACACAATCCTAAAACACTGCAGAAGAGTGAGCATCCTATGAAAGCAACAGCGTTCACAGATTCGTTTCAAACTCAATACAAATGCCTAGTAAGTAGGTTGCGCCAAGGAAACAACATAGTAGTGAGACAAGCAGACAAGGGTTGGCAATATTGTACTATGGCCACGTTGCATGCATCTAGCAGAAGCCATGGGGCAGTTGGGGGATGGCCAGTGTTACTGTAAAATTGATAAGAGTAAGGCTCTCAGCATTAAAGTTACATATCACATAGAACTATCTAAGTGGAGGTTAGCAGGACTCATTACTCAGGCAGAACTTCTAATACTTAAAACAGAATCACTGATTTTTCCCATCCTCTACCTTACACGAAAGGTCCATAAGAATGTGAGCAAACCACTTGGCCGTCCAATTATTTCTGCAATTGGCTGCCTGTTTGAAAACACGTCTAAATATATTGATTACTTTCTCCAAGAATCTGCCAGGAATTTATTGTCTTATGTACAAGACACTGGGGATTTTTTGAAAAAAGTGTATGATGTCAATTGTGAAGATGAGTCTATTTTAATGAGTGTCGTCCCTGTACACCAGCATTTCCCATGATGATGAGATCAGAGCAGTTGAATATGTTCGCAGCTCTAGGCCATTGACATTATACAAACATACCGAGATGTTACTTAACATGATCCACAGGTGCCTACATAATAACATCTTTTTGCTTGGGTCAGACCTATATAGCCAGCTAAGGGGGACGGCCATGGGCACCTGCTTCACCCCCAGTTATACCAATTTGCAAATGGGCTGGTGAGAGGAGCAGGTGCTGGCCCAAGAGAATGCCCAAGACATGACAGATAAAGGAATCTTATGGTCGCGTTATATAGACAATTTATTTATCGTATGGCAAGGCACTGAGGGCACGACAGAGAAATTTGTGGAGAGAATCAATACCAATCAGCTGAATTTACATTTTACTTCCGATATCAGTGCACAAGCAGTCTTGCAAGCCCGCAGGTTTCATCCTAACAAGTCAAAATATAGCATCCCGTATGCAGAGAATTGCCACATGCGGAGGAACTGCAGCAGCACTGCACAACTAGATTTAGCCCAGCAAGAACTCAGTGACAGGTTTGCTGTACGGGGTTATAATGAGAAGGTGCTTGAGGATGACTGAATCAGAGGCAATTCTAAATCAAGATATAAGAATACAGATTTAGAAAGTCAGCAAGACATTCAACTTATCACAGGCTTTAGCATCCAGCACCAGAAAGTGAGGCAGATCCTACAGCAACATTGGCATCTGCTTTGCAGTGATCCTGTAATGGTACAATGATACACTGCAGGCCTCTCACTGCATTCTGTAGAACAAGATCAATGAGAGATGATCTTGTGGTTGCAGAAATGCAACAACGAGGGATGTGGCTAATGGGGAGTGGTGGCTTCAAAAAGTGCCATAAATGCAAGGCTTGTAAACATGGGGTCAGCACCTCACAATTGGCCTTACCTTTCTCTGATGGAGTTTGGAGAATTGAGCAAACGCTACACTGCAAGAGCGAGTTTGTTGTCTAGGTGTTGAGATGTACTTGCTCCAAGTTGTATATAGTTGTAATTCTGAAGGTCCATCAACGTATTTTGCAACATGTCAGAGCTATTAAACATAAGGATCAGACATATCCTGTAGCTAGGCATTTTGAAGCAGTACACGAGAGCAGGGTAGAGGATTTGATTTACTTTGTATTAGACCAAGTACCGGATAGGATTAGAGGAGGCAACAGGGAGTGTTGCCTTAGGCAACTGGAGTCTAAACATATCCTTAGGTTCGATATGAAAGTGCCGGCAGGTTTAAACATAGAAGATCTTTACATTCATCTATAGATCAGAGAGTACTGATTTAGAAAAAATTGATATATTTTAGCCAATCTGAGTAACATTTTTAGTGTATATATTTTCAGTCTATGGGTTTTGTGGTTTTATGCACAAGAGCACTTTATGAAATTTTTGATTGATGGTCTTATCATAAGGATTCATTTGAATAGACTTTATTAACATGTATGAATTAGGACTGCAGCAGATTAATATCATAGAATGAAACATATTAATTTATTGTTATATGGTTCTTCTTGCAAATGTGTACGTTCTCTGTATAGGAGATTTTATAAAATTGATTTTTAGATTTTTTGCCTACAAATGCCAATTTGCACCAATGCACTTTGTACTTTTGAGAACAGGCACATACCCATAACTGTCTGTGCTTTAGTGTTTATTGGTTGCTCTCTGATGAAATGGGGTACTTTGGTATAAAGGATTAGCAATTTGGTACCAAGATAGGAAGAATTCTGCACTTTATGCGTACATTTGCACATCATTCTGCAGCAGTTTGTACAAAATTGTATTTTTGTATAACGTGCTAATTTGTACATGCACATGGCACTTGCCCGTGATGTTCTTTTGTTGCTTGTATGTCTCTGATTGAAAGAGGCAACTTGCTAGACTCTGAACAAAGGTTACAGGGACCTCATAGTTAAGCTCAGATTTTGCTCGTACAAAACCCTTGAAATTCAGCAGATATAGTTACCTAAGCTAGCTATAACTTACGCCCTCGCAATGCACTGCTTATGACCTGACATATTACATCACTCATGACATGGTCAGTGACATTATTGAGGCAATCTCAAATTACATCATTGATGACATCATTGATAACATCATCCAGTGAGTGTAAGTGTTTCATAAAGGTTTCTGAGAGTTAAAGATATATACTAAGGTACTGAATAAGTTAAATTATTATTCTCTCTGTACTAGTAATGAATATGTGTCATTTCATTTGCACTCTGACTGGGAGTGGGTATCCGAGTGACTGTAAGGGTGTGGGAGTGATGCTATGGGTGAATAAGTGGGTGTGTGAGTAACTGAGTCAGTGACCGTGTGAGTGGCTGTATGGGTGGGCGAGTGTGTGTGAGTGGCTGTATCGGTGGCTGTGGTGGCTGTGTGAGTGGCTCTATGGGTGTATGAGTGTGTGTGTGTGAGTGGCTGAATGGGTGATTGAGTGGCTGTTTGAATGGCTCTATGGGTGAGTGACTGGGTGTGTGAGTGGATGTATGGGTAAGCGGGTGGCTGTTTGGGTGTATGGGTCTGTGAGTGGGTGTGTGGGTGGCTGTTTTGCCTAGTAAGTATTTGTGTGAGTGGCTGTATAGATGATTGAGTGGGAGTGGGAGTGATTGTTTTGACATGTGAATGGGTATGTAAGGGTTTTGGGTAAGGGGTTTTGTGGATGAGTAAATTGATGTGTGAGTGGCTGCATGGGTGAGTGAGTATCTCTCTTAGTAGCTGATGGGTGGATGAGTGGCTGTGTGAGTGGCTGTATGGGTGAGTGAGTGTTTGTGGGAATGGCTGTTTTGCTGTGTGAATGGATATGTGAGTGGTTGCATGGGTGTATGTATGTGTGAGTGTATGAGTGTCTGTGAGTGGGTGTGTGAGTGGTTTTGTGGGTATGTGAGTAGCTGTATGGGTCTTTGAGTGGCTCTGTGAGTGGCTGTATGGGTGAGTAAGTGGTTGTGTGAGTGGCTGTATGGTCTGTGAATGGATATGAGAGGGGTTGTGTGGGTGTGTGAGTATGTGAGTGTGTATATGAGAGGTTGTATGGGGGAGTGAGATGTTCTGTGGATGATGTTATCAGTGATATCATTAGTAAACTCATTTGAGATGTCATCAATAATGTCATGAGTGATGTCACTGACCATGTCATGAGTGATGTAATATGTGAGGTCATAGGTATTGCATTGTGGGGGCATAAGTTATAGATAGCTTAGGTAACTATAACTGCTGAATTTCAATGGTTTTGTATGAGTGAACTCTGAGCCTGAACGATAACATCCCTTTAACCACTGGCTTTTCCAGTGAATTTCTATGTTTTCTTAAATTATATTTCCTAACTTTAACGTCCCTGTAACCTTTGGTTTTTTTCAGTTAATTTCTAAGGTTTTTTAAATGCAAATTCCGAACTATAACTTACCTGTAACCTTTGGTTTTTTCAGTGAATTTCGATGCTTTTTTAACCAGTAATCGTATTTACAGAGTGGTAAAGTAAGGGGTCTGGGCCTCGAACCAGCTCGTAGCAATCCTGCTGTGAAGGACTTACAGGAGGTATCAGAAGGGCTTCTTAGCCCCAAGGTCCCTCAGGAGTAAAGTGGACTTCATCCCCCAATCAGTAGTGCAGCATGAGCCTTGTTTGCAGAGCAGTGGAGAAAGGGGGGTAGTTGGCCCCCAAGGATGTCCTTGGGGCCAAACTATCCCGTCTGTTACCTCCAGTAAGTCCCACACAGGTGGATTGCTGAGACATTGTAGGAGGCCATGCCCCTTTTCTCCACCACTCTGCAAACTCACCTTGTGGCACTCTACTAGTAGGGGGATGAAGCCCCCTTGGCTACTGAGGGTCTTTGGGGGCCCACCACCCCTCTTGTTACCACCTGTGAGTCTAACACAGTGGGTTTGCTGAGAGGTTTTTGATGGCCACACGCCCTTTTTCCACCGCTTTGCAAATGTCCCTACTGGCACACGACCAGTTGAGGGATGAAGTTCCCTTGGCTCTTGAGGGTCCTTGGGGGCCAACTAACCCTACTGTTACCTCCAGTAAGACCCACACAGCTGGATTGCTCAGGTTCCTATGGTCATAGGACCTTTCCCTGTCTCTAGGGACATGGCTGCCACCATGGGACTCTAGTCCCAACTTTCTTCTCTCTCTAAGGAGATCTAGGGATTCCCTATCTAAAGCCAATTGCTTTTTTCTGATCTCCAGCTGAGTTTCCTCATACTGGACCAGTCGGTCTCTCCTCTCATGAGAGGATTCCTCCTGTGAGAAGAGACAGAGCTCCCTATAGAGGTGCCAGAGTGGTTAGACTCCTGGAGAAGGAGATCTAGACTTCCTGGGCACACTCTTAATCCTTCCTGGGGGACAAAGAGGGCATCATCTTGATCATCCTCATCATCATCCACAGGAGGGATTGGGTTTTCCAGGTCAGGGTCATTGTCACCCTCCTGGCCAGTTTCAGAGGGGGGCTGGGGTATTGGTACCCCTAGTGTCCTCCTCTTCTCCTGCCCCACCCTCAGCTCCTACCCCTTCAGTCCCTACAGGCTTACTAAGGTCATAAGCCACCAACAACTCCTTGAGGTGTTGGGTGGTGGGGCTTTGGCCTGTCCTTAATTTTCTCAAGTTACACAAAGCTCTCAATTCCAAAGGTATTACCAACCTCCTGGTAGCACCAGGCTTGGGGTCTCTACTCTCTGAGTACAGGAGTCCATCATCCCAATACACTGTATGGGGACCACTAGCTTTCCCAGCAGCCTCAGCAGCAGCTTGCTGTCTGAGGGGTTCAAGGGAGGGGCAGCTCTGCTGCTCCTGGCTCAGATCTGCCCTGGAAGGTCCCCCTGTCCCCAAGAACTCAACCTGGTCAGGTTCAAGTTCCTCTGGGACAGTTCCTTCTTCAGGGCTGAGATCATCCCCCTCAAGGGACTGATCTTCCTCCTGAGCCAAGGGGGAAGGCACTGCCTTAACCCTACTACTCCTCCTCTTGGAAGGCACTTGGTCCATTCTTCCAGAATCCAAGGCCTGTTCAGTGCTAGACATTTTGGCTTGTGACCTGGTGTCAGCGCCGTATAAAGCTAAATGCACTGCACCCTGGTGCATGCACAAGACCTGTGGTGTTAATGGAGCCAAAGAACTTTACACCAAGACACTCATAAACACACTGACCGTAGGTGTAGTGCACATCACAAGCGTAATGGACTCTTTGCGCTTAAATAAGCAGGCGCTTGTTAGTGTTGCTGAACAGGACTGCTGGCGTAGACCTCGGGATGATGAAAGCACAAAATAAAATTGCAAAAAAGAAGAAAGTCAGATCGGGCAATTGAACACTTGTCCAACAGTTTGGCTTCTGAATTCCGCAGCGCACATGACACCAACTCAGCTGCCGCACCTGTGGTCATTTACACATCATAGCAAGGAAGAGAGACGGTGCTGTGCGGCACGGTACAAGCAAGTGCATACTGGTGCAGTGCCATATCATGGAAGCACAGACTGGTGCTTCCTGGCATGGTACAGTGCAGACTTGTGCTGCAGGCATAGTACAGTGCAGACTGGTGCTGCAGGGCATGGTACAGTGTGGACTTATGTTGCCCATCATGGTATAAACTCACGCTTCTACTATGAAGTGTTTCACATGTGCACACTGGTGCTGTATGACATGCAGGCTCATATTAGTGTCACACTATATAGTGAAAGTGCAGATAGGCGCTATATAAGTAGCTGTGAGTACATGCTGATGACGCTCAGTGTGGTATACGTAATGGCTGCCCTGCTATGTATGGGATAACCTGATGTTGGTGCTGAGCGATAGGGTAGAAGAGTGTACCGGTGATGCACAGCACAGTACAGGGGCCCACTGAAGCTATAACAGACTATAACCTTGTGTCACATTAGACACGACACTTAACGGTCTATGTAGTGCTGTACACCATGGTCTTTGAGGCACGCATCATGCCAAACGTCCAGGAGGAGGCTTTCCAGCACAGCACAAGCTCTGCTGGTGCTACACAGAATGATGCACTTGCATGTGGGTGCAGTTCAGAAGGTTACAGAGTCATACCGCTAAGAGGCCTTTCAAGGCATGGGCAAAGAGGGCTCTAGCTCAGGGCCCGAGCCTTTCAGGGGCCCCCAGAAAGACTAGCTCTGTTCTCCACACACGCCCGTCCTGATCACCTTGAATGATTCTTAAACATACCATTTTCCATTTATTTCTATTTTATTATGAATGATGTGTGACAGTCTATTACAGATATTTTGCAGAAAACTATATTCATCCTTTTTTTTTTTTATTATTAGAAAGAAGTTGCGCACCCTACGTGCACCCTACACGATGGGTGCACGTATCCTATTAGCGTGCATTGTAGAAATTGCGCTGGGGTCGTGAAGTCGGCGTAATTTGGAAAGTATGAAATATCATTTATTTAATTATCAATAAAAGTTTTGCTTTAAGTGTTTGTCTAATTTTATTTACAAAAGTATTTTTAAACTATTATTTTCAGTATACTCTGTACGAAAGGAAATTTGCTGTGTGTGCAACGTATGCGCGTAGTGTGCGCGACACCTCCCCGCACGTATTTCCGGGGTCGCGCCGTGATCGAGCCGGAGTCGCGACTTCGACGTATTTTCAAACTTGAAAAAATGACTATTGAAACTTTGAATATGATATTAGAGTGAACAGTTTTGCTAATATACTTATTATAAGTAGATAAATTGGTGTAGATAACATCAACAAATGTAGCCAATAGCCAACACGTGTTTCGTCTCGGGGAGAATCACCCGATGACTTCCTCAGGGCAAACACAAATCTCTAATAACAATATCACCGGCTGGAGTACTCTCCTCTTTTTGAATTTACATATATACTCATCTGGACCAGATTACATGTCCGATCGAGATATTGTCTAATATAATACGTCAGAATGCTGAAGGATACGTACTATTTATATGCTCTTTAGATTCATATTTATATGGGACCACATACAGGTTTTACCTGAAATGTGGTGATATTGTTATTAGAGATTTGTGTTTGCCCTGAGGAAGTCATCGGGTGATTCTCCCCGAGACGAAACACGTGTTGGCTATTGGCTACATTTGGTGATGTTATCTACACCAACTTATCTACTGCGAATCTGTGTATAACTTAACGATGTTTGTGACAAAGATAAAGAAAACAAGAAAATAAAATGAAGAATAACTATTTGAGAAGCTCTTGAATTTGGACATTTTATTGGACTGATGACTTGTTATGGTTCAATTTTGAATGTTAATTTGCTTTTTGCTCGGGAGCAATATTCTGTTTACTGTTTATCCTCTGTGTTCTTTTAGTCACAGGGGTATTTTGGGACGCGGGTGGCCGCTTTCTTTTTGTTCCCTAGAGCAATATTGAGACAAATTTTTTTTTTTACTACAGTGATACTCAAATATTGGTTTTGCGCAAGGTGTAACCTAGCCACGTTTCTAAGCTTATTTACTTATTATAAGTTTATAGAAATTTTTATTTATAGTGTATAATCATGTATACGATATTTCGGGGGTGCGCGATGGGTGCGTGACGGGTGCGCGCACCCTACGCGACTTCATGACAGCACAAAAAAAAAGAATCTGATTGGTTTAAATCAATCTCATTGTGGAAGAGGGAGGATCCATCCTTCTGATATTCCCCTTACTTTTTGTCTTTCATAGAGAGAAGACCTGTTTCCTGCTTCTCTTTATCATTATACCTTTTTTGTGTGTTTCTTTATTTTTTCTACAACTGTGGCTTCCAGTCTTGCTTCAGTTGATCCTTTGGCCATTGAGGAGGAAGAAGAGATGGTGGAGCGCAGCAGAAAGAGGAAGGAAAGTATTGTCTGGGCCTTCTTCATCGTTCCTGAGGGCGAAAAAAAGGTTAACGCTCGAAAAGTTACCTGTACAATTTGCCAGAGAGTGCTGTCAAGAGGGTCGGACAAAAAATATTCATGCGGTACCAGCAGCATGAAAACATCTGGAGACTCTACACCCAGTTCATCTGGCAAGAGAGGAGAGGAGGAGAGAATTAAATGCTGCTGCCGAACAAGACCCAAATGCTCCATCTACTTCAGCACAGCTTCCACCTGCTCCAAGGCCCCACATTCTGCCTGAATTTTTAAATGCTGCAGTTAGTTGCATAAAGTGCGACACCAAACTGTGCATTGGAGAGCAGTGTGGATGTTATCTCTGCTGCTCTAAAAGCACATAAATGTTAATTTTTTTTTATAATGTGCTTTTGTTTTTGTTGGAGAGATCATTTCCTGATCTTCATTTTTGTCTGTTGTTTTTAAAATAAAAACACACAAAAAGTTCAAAATGTTTAAAAAAAAGAAAAAAAATGAAAATTGTTCTGAAAAACAAACAAACGGTTCTTACGAAACCACATCTACTGGTTAAAAAAGAAAAATTACTTAAGTGATTGTATGAGAGTATGGACACTGTGTGGGTGATTGGAGATTTGCAAGTCTACTATATGGTTATTTTATGAATGTTTGGGTAGTGGTAACGTGATGGTTAGAGCCTGGGTCATTGCATGAGTACATGGGTAGTGACTGGATGGTTAGAGTACTGCAAGGCGAGTGCATGGTGAATTTATAAGTGCTTGGGTAGTGGCAGAGAGATTGGATTAGTACATGGTACTGGCTGGGTGATTGGAGGAGTGCACAGGGAGTGAGAGGGTGATTGCTGGACTGCATGGGTACCACCTGGGGAATTGAAGGAGCGAATGAGAAGTGTGTAAGTGGTTAGAGGACTGTATGGGTAGTGCGTAGGGGATTGCAGCAGTGCATGTGTTAGTGACTGGGTCATTGCATGAGGACATGGGTGCTGACACGATGATTAGAGTACTGCAAGGAGAGTGCTTGAGTGAATTTATAAGTGCTTGGGTATTGGCGGAGTGATTGGATTAGTACATGGTACTGGCTGGCTGACTGGAGGAGTGCACGGGGAGTGAGAGGGTGATTGCTGGACTGCATGGGTACCACCTGGGGAATTGAAGGAGCGAATGAGAAGTGTGTAAGTGGTTAGAGCACTGTATGGGTAGTGCATAGGGGATTGCAGCAGTGCATGTGTTAGTGACTGGGTCATTGCATGAGGACATGGGTGCTGACACGATGATTAGAGTACTGCAAGGAGAGTGCCTGAGTGAATTTATAAGTGCTTGGGTATTGGCGGAGTGATTGGATTGGTACATGGTACTGGCTGGCTGACTGGAGGAGTGCACGGGGAGTGAGAGGGTGATTGCTGGACTGCATGGGTTGTACCTGGGAAAATGAAGGTGCGAATGAGCAGTGTGTAGGTGGTTAGAGGACTGCATGGGTAGTGCACATGTGATTGCAGCACTGCATGTGTTAGTGCCTGGGTCATTGCATGAGTACATGGGTACTGACTGGATGATTAGAGTACTACAAGGAGAGTGCCTGAGTGAATTTATAAGTGCTTGGGTATTGGCGGAGTGATTGGATTAGTACATGGTACTGGCTGGCTGACTGGAGGAGTGCACAGGGAGTGAGAGGGTGATTGCTGGAGTGCATGGGCAGTTCCTGGGAAAATGAAGGTGCGAATGAGCAGTGTGTAGGTGGTTAGAGGACTGCATGGGTAGTGCACATGTGATTGTAGCACTGCATGTGTTAGTGCCTGGGTCATTGCATGAGTACATGGGTAGTGACTGGATGATTAGAGTACTGCAAGGAGAGTGCATGGTGAATTTATAAGTGCTTGGGTATTGGCGCAGTGATTGGATAAGTACATGATACTGGCTGGGTGATTGGAGGAGTGCACGGGGAGAGACAGGGTGATTGCTGGACTGCATGGGTACTACCTGGGGAATCGAAGGAGCGAATGAGAAGTGTGTAAGTGGTTAGAGGACTGCATGGGTAGTGCATAGGGGATTGCAGCAGTGCATGTGTTAGTGACTGGGTCATTGCATGAGTACATGGGTAGTGACTGGATGATTTAAGTACTGCAAGGAGAGTGCATAGTGAATTTATAAGTGCTTGGGTATTGGTGCAGTGATTGGATTAGTACATGGTACTAGCTGGGTGATTGGAGGATTGCACAGGGAGTGACAGGGTGATTGCTGGACTGCATGGGTACTACCTGGGGAATTGAAGGAGCGAATGAGAAGTGTGTAGGTGGTTAGAGGACTGCATGGGTAGTGCACATGTGATTGTAGCAGTGCATGTGTTACTGCCTGGGTCATTGCATGAGAACATGGGTAGTGACTGGATGATTAGAGTACTGCAAGGAGAGTGCATAGTGAATTTATAAGTGCTTGGGCATTGGCGCAGTGATTGGATTAGTACATGGTACTGGCTGGGTGATTGGAGGGTGCACGGGGAGTGACATGGTGATTGGTGGACTGTATGGGTACTACCTGGGGAATTGAAGGAGCGAATGAGAAGTGTGTACGTGGTTAGAGTTCTGCATGTGTTTCTGCCTGGGTCATTGCATGAGTACATGGGTACTGATTGTATGATTAGAGTACTGCAAGGGTAGTGCATGGTGAATTTATAAGTGCTTGGGTATTGGAGAAGTGATTGGATAAGTACATGGTACTGGCTGGGTGATTGGAGGAGTGCATGGGGAGTGACAGGGGGATTGCTGGACTGCCTGGGTACTACATGGGTAATTGAAGGTGTAAATGAGCAGTGTATAGGTGGTTAGAGGACTGCATGGGTAGTGCACAGGGGATTGCAGCAGTGCATGTGTTAGTGACTGGGTCATTGCATGAGGACATGGGTGCTGACACGATGATTAGAGTACTGCAAGGAGAGTGCCTGAGTGAATTTATAAGTGCTTGGGTATTGGCGGAGTGATTGGATAAGCACATGGTACTGGCTGGGTGATTGGGGGAGTACACAAAGAGTGACAGGGTGATTTCTGGGCTGCATGGGTACTACATGGGTAATTGAAGGTGTGAATGAGCAGTGTCTAGGTGGTTAGAGGACTGTATGGGTAGTGCAGAGGTGAATGTAGTAGTGCATGGGTAGTGTTTGGGTTACTTAATCTTACCTTTTCGATAGTAGATATGAAAGTCATTGAAACAATTTTTTTCAGTTCTTTTTTATAATCTAAATTTTAAAAAGTTTCAAACTTAAGTATTTGGTCTGTAAAAAAGAAGAAAAAATACAGTTAGAACATATAATATTATAGTTTAAAGTACACAAAATAATTTTACAATTACATAACATATTCAGTTTGCCTTTTTTGCTGTTCTCAGATTCTATTGAATTTCACCATAGACAGTGATTTCAATGTTGATCATCATGTAACAGCGGGCAAAAAAATACAATCAATAAGATTGTTAAAAAAAAAACAAATCTGTGTTCAAAATATTTACAACAAACTCAACTATCTGTTCACATTTCCTAAAATAAACATCCTCAATAACATTGCATATAATACAAAGATCAAATATATGAAATGCTTCTTTCTAAAACAATTTTCTAAATACAATATCAAAGAACAGAAACGATAATTGAATCAGCAATTCTTGATATCTTCCCTATAGTCTGAATGATGTTTCTAAAATCATTTGCAGTGAGAATACCAAAAATAAACTTCTTAATTCATATTGACATCTACCCAATAGGCCGAATGATGTTTCTGAAATCGTTTGTATTGAAAATATCCAAAATAATCTCATTAATTCATATTGACATCTTCCCAATAGGCCGAATGATGTTCTCAGAACTTTGGCATCAAAAATATTAGGTATGAATTTGGTAATTCATTAGGCAACCGATATTTTGAAAAGCAAATGGGCAGCATTACAATGTGTCCATCCTTTATTGCACTTTAAATACACAGTATAGTGTCCAGATGTTGTAGAAGGTCCATCGTGGAAAATAATTGCCACTGCTTTGAAAGTTCTTCCTGATATTGATAGTTGACTTGCCACACATTTTTTTATTTTAGTTGCCAATTTTCTTCCATTTGCTCTACAACGTTGTATCATTAAAATGATATATTGTCCAAATCTTTCTATAAATAATGTTGATAACATTTCTGATTTGCAGTGACTACACTCCATATTTTGATTTGCTGATTTTACTAATTTGTTAAAAGACACTGTTTTACAATCTGGTATTGTCAAATATATGAATCTTTCAGTGTCTATGTTAGTGGAAGAAGTAAATGTACAATCTTCACATTCATGTTCCCATCTGTAACATAGTCCAAACAGATTTTCAATTTGTATTCCTTCATCTTCCCATACTGCAAGCATAAACATAAGAAATTCTTGAGCATCTTGCTGTACATTATAGGGGCCGATTCCGATCTCGGCCGGTAGGGCACCGAATCGGATTCGGCTTAACAGGATCCGATTCGGAGCCCTCTTTTCCGACCGATTCGTACGTGCGTCCGGCCGAGCGAGTACGATGTGAGCGCACGCGAAATCGCCGACCGACTCGTACGCGGGTCCGAACCGCTCCGACCGACTCGCACGGACACGACTCGCACCCGTGCAATGGAGACGTTCCCCGGCCGGGCAAGTACGATGCGCGCCGCGAGCAGTCCGACCGAGCCGCGCACTCCGGCATGAAAGAGCAGTCGGAGCCGTACTTTGGGGGTCCGTGTCGGACCCCCCTGTACGCGTAGCCGCGCGAGTCGCACACAGGGGGGACCCATGGGTCCCCCCTACCTGTGCATGTACGGCGCGATCCGCATCGACGCATACCCGCTGTAGGGGGCGCCCTTGTTCGCCTCGCACCCATTGAGTCAATGGGAGCCCGCGTACGCGTTGTACGACCGGCTCCCATTGACTTCAATGGGAGTCCGACCGAATCGAGTCCGATAGCATGCGTATGCATCGTACTCGTTCGGTCGGACTGCCAGAGTCCGATTCGGTCGGAATTCTCTCCGAGTCCGGCTCGGTCGGAGAGATTTCCGGCCCGAATCGGAATCGGCCCCTAAGTGTAAATTGTGAAGAACCAGAACATATATCCAGAAGACTCCGAATGCCAGAAACACTTTGGATTTTAGTTTTATCAGTTGTCAAGTTTTCAAAAATAGAATGCAACAAAGAACAAAGGGGCCTCTTAGCAATAACCGGCGATAATTATCGCTAAGCGCAGTTAGCGCTAGGATAATTATCGCCGGCTATCGCAGGTTTCTATCGCGGAGATAGAGTGCTATCAGCAACGCTTATCTCCAAAGCGATAGCAACCCTGGAGAACAGTGTGAATATCGCTTGAAAACAAGAGATATTCACACTGTGACCAGTGTTAGCTTGGCGATAGGGCGAGGGGGATTTAGCCATGTAATCCACCTCCCATTGGATTACATGGCTAAGTCGGGGTGAGACCAGGCGTTAACAAACCAGCGCTAAACGTGTGTAGCGCTGGCTCGTTAATCACCTCCCCTGCATCGCTAATAGGCGATAGCGACCTTAGCGACTGTTTCCAGTCGCTTTTAGGTTGGGAACGCCTACTTTGCATGCCATTAGCGATACATATCGCTGGCATGCAAAGCGGCACCCAACCATGTCGCTATCGCCTAGAAGCTGTCGCTAACAGCAGTTAGCGACAGCTTGCTAATAGGGCGTTTGAATTATCGCTGCTTTAGCGGGAAAAAGTCCCGCTAAAGCGGCGATAGAGCCCTTGATAATATGCCCCAAAATCTTTTTTCTCGATTCTCCATAATTTGTTGTTGGAGATTTTCTACAAAAATACGATGTTGACAACTACATTAGCATAGCAGTTGATACCTGAACTATTCTCTAACTGATATCCTACAATATCTACAACAGTGCCCTTTTTGTTTTTGTTTGGAACCTCAACATTCTCTTGATTTTTTTTCTTATTTCCAACCTCACTACAGAGTTTCTCATATGTTCGTTTTCGACATACTACACGCTTTTCATATACTGGATATTCACCTAAGTTGGGAGCATGCGGTCTTCTTAACCGATTATACTCTCTTACACAATTTGCATCGGCACTAATCTTTCTCTCATCAAAATCAATCAAATACAATCCAGATAAAGTTCTCACTCGGGACAATGCAACATATGCCATACCCTCTTTAAACACGGTACTTCCAATGTTTACCAAAGCACTGTCCACACTTAACCCCTTCGCTGCTAGGCCTTTTCCCCTCCTGTGCTAAGCCTTTTTTTGGCTATTTGGGGTAGTGCGCGCTTAGGCCCCTGTAACTTTTTGACCACATAAGGTATCCATGCCAAATTTGCGTCCTTTTTTTCTAACATCATGGGGATTGTAAAGGTACCCAGGGTTTGTGGGTTCCCCTGGAGGGGACCCAGAAATTAGTCAAAATACAGCTAAATTTTGGGTTTTTTTGGAAAAAGGCAAAAAAAGGGCTACAGATGAAAGCGTCTTGATTTTTCCCTGCAAATGGCATCAAAAAAGGGGTTGTGGGGATGAAATCACCATTTTTCTGGGTCATAGACTATTTTTGCTATTTTTTGTGCTTTCAACCTCCACACAGTTAATGGTAGAAATGGGTATGAAACCAATAATGGATCCTGGAAAGCCATACATTTATGAAAAGTAGACAAAATTCTGAATTCAGCAAGGGGTCATTTGTGTAGATCCTTAAAGTTTTCCTTATAGAAACTAACAGTTAAATAAAGGAAAAAATGAAAATTAGTTGAAAAAAACAGCCATTTGTGTCAACGTTTTCACCTGTAACTTCTTCTAATTATGACAGCTATTTGAAGGCAATATACCGTTATATCCGCTGGACCTTTCTGGTTGTGGGGATATATAGGACTTGTAGGTTCACCAAGAACCCGACGAACCCAGAGCCAATAATTGAGCAACATCTTGCAATGATTTTTTTTAAGTACCGGGTATATAGCAATTATTTTGGGAAAATGTATACATGGAAAAATTGTTATGAAAGACACCTATGTATTTCTGAAATGGGAACAAAATGTAGATTTTAGAAACAGTAGATATTTGCACATTTCCGAAATTGGGAGTACCCATACTAGCATGAGAATTATAGGTCATTTTTCAAAATGACTTATTTTTTACACATTGTCTTTCATTTGGAAGGCAGAAATGCATCAAAAGTCAATAGGTAATAACAGTTGCTCTACAATTCTGTGTTACCCTAAGTCTCCCGATAAAAATGGTACCTCACTTGTGTGGGTAGCCCTTGTGCCCACAACAGGAAATGGCTCAAAATGCAACGTGGACGTACCACATTTTCACAATGAAAAATGACCCTTTTTTTGCAAAGTGCCTAGCTGTAGTTTTTGAACCCTAGCTCTGCCGGCACCTAGGGAAACCTAGTAAACCTATACATTTTGGAAAACTAGACACCCAGGAGAATCCAGGATGGGGTGACTTGACTGCCTCCCACCAGGTTCTGTTACCCAGAATCCCTTGCAAACATAAAAAATTGTCAAAAAAAACACATTTTCCCCACATTTCTGTGGTGGAAAGTTCTGGAATCTGCGTGGATCCACGAATTTCCACCCACCCCGCGTTCCCCAAAGTCTTACGAGAAAAATGGTACCTCACTTGTGTGGGTCGGCCTAGTGCCTGCGACAGGATACGGCGCAAAACGCAACGTGGTCACACCTCAATTTCGCAGTGAAAAATGACCCTTTTTTGGCAAAGTGCCTAGCTGTAGTTTTTGAACCCTAGCTCTGCCGGCACCTAGGGAAACCTAGCAAACCTATACATTATTGAAAACTAGACACCCAGGGAAATCCAGGATGGGGTGACTTGACTGCCTCCCACCAGGTTCTGTTACCCAGAATCCCTTGCAAACATAAAAAATTGTCAAAAAACCCACATTTTCCCCACATTTCTGTGGTGGAAAGTTCTGGAATCTGCGTGGATCCACAAATTTCCACCCACCCCGCGTTCCCCAAAGTCTTACGAGAAAAATGGTACCTCACTTGTGTGGGTCGGGCTAGTGCCTGCAACAGGAAACGGCGCAAAACGCAACGCGGTCCCACCTCAATTTCGCAGTGAAAAATGACCCTTTTTTGGCAAAGTGCCTAGCTGTAGTTTTTGAACCCTACCTCTGCCGGCACCTAGGGAAACCTAGCAAGGCTATACATTTTTGAAAACTAGACACCCAGGGGAATCCAGGATGGGGTGACTTGACTGCCTCCCACCAGGTTCTGTTACCCAGAATCCCTTGCAAACATAAAAAATTGTCCAAAAAACACATTTTCCCCACATTTCTGTGGTGGAAAGTTCTGGAATCTGCGTGGATCCACAAATTTCCACCCACCCCGCGTTCCCCAAAGTCTTACGAGAAAAATGGTACCTCACTTGTGTGGGTCCGCCTAGTGCCTGCGACAGGAAACGGCGCAAAACGCAACGCGGTCACACCTCAATTTCGCAGTGAAAAATGACCTTTTTTTTGCAAAGTGCCTAGCTGTAGTTTTTGAACCCTACCTCTGCCGGCACCTAGGGAAACCTAGCAAACCTATACATTTTTGAAAACTAGACACCCAGGGGAATCCAGGATGGGGTGACTTGACTGCCTCCCTCCAGGTTCTGTTACCCAGAATCCCTTGCAAACATAAAAAATTGTCAAAAAAAACACATTTTCCCCACATTTCTGTGGTGGAAAGTTCTGGAATCTGAGTGGATCCACAAATTTCCACCCACCCCGCGTCCCCCAAAGTCTTACGAGAAAAATGGTACCTCACTTGTGTGGGTCGGCCTAGTGCCTGCGGCAGGAAACGGCGCAAAACGCAACGTGGTCACACCTCAATTTCGCAGTGAAAAATGACCCTTTTTTGGCAAAGTGCCTAGCTGTAGTTTTTGAACCCTACCTCTGCCGGCACCTAGGGAAACCTAGCAAACCTATACATTTTTGAAAACTAGACAACCAGGGGAATCCAGGATGGGGTGACTTGACTGCCTCCCACCAGGTTCTGTTACCCAGAATCCCTTGCAAACATAAAAAAGTGTCCAAAAAACACATTTTCCCCACATTTCTGTGGTGGAAAGTTCTGGAATCTGCGTGGATCCACAAATTTCCACACACCCCGCGTTCCCCAAAGTCTTACGAGAAAAATGGTACCTCACTTGTGTGGGTCGGCCTAGTGCCTGCGACAGGAAACGGCGCAAAACGCAACGCGGTCACACCTCAATTTCGCAGTGAAAAATGACCCTTTTTTGGCAAAGTGCCTAGCTGTAGTTTTTGAACCCTACCTCTGCCGGCACCTAGGGAAACCTAGCAAACCTATACATTTTTGAAAACTAGACACCCAGGGGAATCCAGGATGGGGTGACTTGACTGCCTCCCACCAGGTTCTGTTACCCAGAATCCCTTGCAAACATAAACAATTGTCAAAAAAAACCACATTTTCCCCACATTTCTGTGGTGGAAAGTTCTGGAATCTGCGTGGACCCACAAATTTCCACCCACCCCTCGTCCCCCAAAGTCTTACGAGAAAAATGGTACCTCACTTGTGTGGGTCGGCCTAATGCCTGCGACAGGAAACGGCGCAAAACGCAACGTGGTCACACCTCAATTTCGCAGTGAAAAATGACCCTTTTTTGGCAAAGTGCCTAGCTGTAGTTTTTGAACCCTACCTCTGCCGGCACCTAGGGAAACCTAGCAAACCTATACATTTTTGAAAACTAGACACCCAGGGGAATCCAGGATGGGGTGACTTGACTGCCTCCCACCAGGTTCTGTTACCCAGAATCCCTTGCAAACATAAAAAATTGTCAAAAAAACCACATTTTCCCCACATTTCTGTGGTGGAAAGTTCTGGAATCTGCGTGGATCCACAAATTTCCACCCACCCCGCGTTCCCCAAAGTCTTACGAGAAAAATGGTACCTCACTTGTGTGGGTCGGCCTAGTGCCTGCGACAGGAAACAGCGCAAAACGCAACGTGGTCACACCTCAATTTCGCAGTGAAAAATGACCCTTTTTGGCAAAGTGCCTAGCTGTAGTTTTTGAACCCTACCTCTGCCGGCACCTAGGGAAACCTAGCAAACCTATACATTTTTGAAAACTAGACACCCAGGGGAATCCAGGATGGGGTGACTTGACTGCCTCCCACCAGGTTCTGTTACCCAGAATCCCTTGCAAACATAAAAAATTGTCAAAAAAACCACATTTTCCCCACATTTCTGTGGTGGAAAGTTCTGGAATCTGCGTGGATCCACAAATTTCCACCCACCCCGCGTCCCCCAAAGTCTTACGAGAAAAATGGTACCTCACTTGTGTGGGTCGGCCTAGTGCCTGCGACAGGAAACGGCGCAAAACGCAACGTGGTCACACCTCAATTTCGCAGTGAAAAATGACCCTTTTTTGGCAAAGTGCCTAGCTGTAGTTTTTGAACCCTACCTCTGCCGGCACCTAGGGAAACCTAGCAAACCTATACATTTTTGAAAACTAGACACCCAGGGGAATCCAGGATGGGGTGACTTGACTGCCTCCCACCAGGTTCTGTTACCCAGAATCCCTTGCAAACATAAAAAATTGTCAAAAAAAACACATTTTCCCCACATTTCTGTGGTGGAAAGTTCTGGAATCTGCGTGGATCCACAAATTTCCACCCACCCCGCGTCCCCCAAAGTCTTACGAGAAAAATGGTACCTCACTTGTGTGGGTCGGCGTAGTGCCTGCGACAGGAAACGGCGCAAAACGCAACGTGGTCACACCTCAATTTCGCAGTGAAAAATGACCCTTTTTTGGCAAAGTGCCTAGCTGTAGTTTTTGAACCCTACCTCTGCCGGCACCTAGGGAAACCTGGCAAACCTATACATTTTTGAAAACTAGACACCCAGGGGAATCCAGGATGGGGTGACTTGACTGCCTCCCACCAGGTTCTGTTACCCAGAATCCCTTGCAAACATAAAAAATTGTCCAAAAAAACACATTTTCCCCACATTTCTGTGGTGGAAAGTTCTGGAATCTGCGTGGATCCACAAATTTCCACCCACCCGCGTTCCCCAAAGTCTAACGAGAAAAATGGTACCTCACTTGTGTGGGTCGGCCTAGTGCCTGCGACAGGAAACGGCGCAAAACGCAACGTGGTTACACCTCAATTTCGCAGTGAAAAATGACCCTTTTTTGGCAAAGTGCCTAGCTGTAGTTTTTGAACCCTACCTCTGCCGGCACCTAGGGAAACCTAGCAAACCTATACATTTTTGAAAACTAGACACCCAGGGGAATCCAGGATGGGGTGACTTGACTGCCTCCCACCAGGTTCTGTTACCCAGAATCCCTTGCAAACATAAAAAATTGTCCAAAAAAACACATTTTCCTCACATTTCTGTGGTGGAAAGTTCTGGAATCTGCGTGGATCCACAAATTTCCACCCACCCCGCGTTCCCCAAAGTCTAACGAGAAAAATGGTACCTCACTTGTGTGGGTCGGCCTAGTGCCTGCGACAGGAAACGGTGCAAAACGCAACGTGGTCACACCTCAATTTCGCAGTGAAAAATGACCCTTTTTGGCAAAATGCCTAGCTGTAGTTTGTGAACCCTAGCTCTGCCGGCACCTAGGGAAACCTACCAAACACACACATTTCTGAAAAGTAGACACCCGGGGGCTTCCAGGGAGGTATGGCTTGCGTGGATCCCCCAACGTTTCCTTACCCAGAATCCCCTGCAAACCTCACTTTTAGCTGGAAAAAATCACTTTTTTCACACATTTGTGTGTGGGAAAGTTGTGGCATCACGTGGCCTCACACAAATTTCCTACCCACCCAGCGTTCCCCCAGGTCTCCCGATAAAAATGGTGCCTCACTTGTGTGGGAGGCCCAAGTACCCGCGACAGGCAAGGGCCCACAACGTAGTGAGGCGACCTCAAAATTGCCTATCTCAAAACCACCTGGTTTTGCAAGGTGGTCACCTGTAGTTTGTGACCCCGTGCTCGGCGGCTATCTAGGAAACCTACCAAACCCACACATTTCTGAAAAGTAGACACCCGGGGCTTCCAGGGAGGTATGGCTTGCGTGGATCCCCCAACGTTTCTTACCCAGAATCCCTGCAAACCTCACTTTTAGCTGGAAAAAATCACTTTTTTCACACATTTGTGTGTGGAAAGTGTGGCATCACTGGCCTCACACAAATTTCCTACCACCCAGCGTTCCCCCAGGTCTCCCGATAAAAATGGTGCCTCACTTGTGTGGGAGGCCCAAGTACCCGCGACAGGCAAGGGCCCACAACGTAGTGAGGCGACCTCAAAATTGCCTATCTCAAAACCACCTGGTTTTGCAAAGGGAGTCACCTGGGTTTTTGGCCCCGTGCTCAGCGGCCATCTAGGAAACCTACAAACCCACACATTTCTGAAAAGTAGACACCCGGGGGCTTCCAGGGAGGTATGGCTTGCATGGATCCCCCAACGTTTCCTACCCAGAATCCCTTGCAAACCTCAATTTTAGCTGAAAAAATCACTTTTTCACACATTTGTGTGTGGGAAAGTGTGGCATCACTGGCCTCACACAAATTTCCTACCACCCAGCGTTCCCCCAGGTCTCCCGATAAAAATGGTGCCTCACTTGTGTGGGAGGCCCAAGTACCCGCGACAGGCAAGGGCCCACAACGTAGTGAGGCGACCTCAAAATTGCCTATCTCAAAACCACCTGGTTTGCAAGGGTCACCTGGGTTTTGGCCCGTGCTCGGCGGCCATCTAGGAAACCTACCAAACCCACACATTTCTGAAAAGTAGACACCCAGGGGCTTCCAGGGAGGTATGGCTTGCGTGGATCCCCCAACGTTTCCTTACCCAGAATCCCTTGCAAACCTCAATTTTAGCTGAAAAAATCACTTTTTTCACACATTTGTGTGTGGGAAAGTGTGGCATCACTGGCCTCACACAAATTTCCTACCACCCAGCGTTCCCCCAGGTCTCCCGATAAAAATGGTGCCTCACTTGTGTGGGAGGCCCAAGTACCCGCGACAGGCAAGGGCCCACAACGTAGTGAGGCGACCTCAAAATTGCCTATCTCAAAACCACCTGGTTTTGCAAGGGGTCACCTGGGTTTTGGCCCCGTGCTCGGCGGCCATCTAGGAAACCTACCAAACCCACACATTTCTGAAAAGTAGACACCCGGGGGCTTCCAGGGAGGTATGGCTTGCGTGGATCCCCCAACGTTTCCTTCCAGAATCCCTTGCAAACCTCAATTTTAGCTGAAAAAATCACTTTTTTCACACATTTGTCTGTGGGAAAGTGTGGCATCACTCTGCCTCACACAAATTTCCTACCACCCAGCGTTCCCCAGGTCTCCCGATAAAAATGGTGCCTCACTTGTGTGGGAGGCCCAAGTACCCGCGACAGGCAAGGGCCCACAACGTAGTGAGGCGACCTCAAAATTGCCTATCTCAAAACCACCTGGTTTTGCAAGAGTCACCTGGGTTTTGGCCCGTGCTCGGCGGCCATCTAGGAAACCTACCAAACCCACACATTTCTGAAAAGTAGACACCCGGGGGCTTCCAGGGAGGTATGGCTTGCGTGGATCCCCCAACGTTTCTTACCCAGAATCCCTTGCAAACCTCAATTTTAGCTGAAAAAATCACTTTTTTCACACATTTGTGTGTGGGAAAGTGTGGCATCACTGGCCTCACACAAATTTCCTACCACCCAGCGTTCCCCCAGGTCTCCCGATAAAAATGGTGCCTCACTTGTGTGGGAGGCCCAAGTACTCGCGACAGGCAAGGGCCCACAACGTAGTGAGGCGACCTCAAAATTGCCTATCTCAAAACCACCTGGTTTTGCAAGGGAGTCACCTGGGTTTTGGCCCCGTGCTCGGCGGCCATCTAGGAAACCTACCAAACCCACACATTTCTGAAAAGTAGACACCCGGGGGCTTCCAGGGAGGTATGGCTTGCGTGGATCCCCCAACGTTTCCTTACCCAGAATCCCTTGCAAACCTCAATTTTAGCTGAAAAAATCACTTTTTCACACATTTGTGTGTGGGAAAGTGTGGCATCACTGGCCTCACACAAATTTCCTACCACCCAGCGTTCCCCCAGGTCTCCCGATAAAAATGGTGCCTCACTTGTGTGGGAGGCCCAAGTACCCGCGACAGGCAAGGGCCCAAAACATTTTTTGATAGGCAATGTTGATGTTGCCTCAAAACGTTTTGTGTCCTTGCCTGTCGCGGGTACTTGGGCCTCCCACACAAGTGAGGCACCATTTTTATCGGGAGACCTGGGGAACGCTGGTGGTAGGAAATTTGTGTGAGGCCAGTGATGCCACACTTTCCCACACACAAATGTGTAAAAAGTGAATTTTTCAGCTAAAATTGAGGTTTGCAAGGGATTCTGGTAGGAAACGTTGGGGATTCACGTCAGCCATACCACCCTGGAAGCCCCGGTGTCTACGTTTCAGAAATGTGTGGGTTTGGTAGGTTTCCTAGATGGCCGCCGAGCACGGGGCCAAAAACCCAGGTGACCCCTGCAAAACCAGGTGGTTTTGTGAAAGGCCATTTTGAGGTCGCCTCAATACGTTGTGGGCCCTTGCCTGTCGCGGGTACTTGGGCCTCCCACACAAGTGAGGCACCATTTCTATCGGGAGACCTGGGGGAACGCTGGGTGGTAGGAAATTTGTGTGAGGCCAGTGATGCCACACTTTCCCACACAAAAATGTGTGAAAAAGTGATTTTTTCAGCTAAAAGTGAGGTTTGCAGGGATTCTGGAGTAGAAACGTTGGGGGATCCACGCAAGCCATACCTCCCTGGAAGCCCCCGGGTGTCTACTTTTCAGAAATGTGTGGGTTTGGTAGGTTTCCCTAGATGGCCGCCGAGCACGGGGCCAAAACCCAGGTGACCCCCCTTGCAAAACCAGGTGGTTTTGTGAAAGGCCATTTTGAGGTCGCCTCAATACGTTGTGAGCCCTTGCCTGTCGCGGGTACTTGGGCCTCCCACACAAGTGAGGCACCATTTTTATCGGGAGACCTGGGGGAACGCTGGGTGGTAGGAAATTTGTGTGAGGCCAGTGATGCCACACTTTCCCACACACAAATGTGTGAAAAAGTGATTTGTTCAGCTAAAAGTGAGGTTTGCAGGGGATTCTGGGTAAGGAAACGTTGGGGGATCCACGCAAGCCATACCTCCCTGGAAGCCCCCGGGTGTCTACTTTTCAGAAATGTGTGGGTTTGGTAGGTTTCCCTAGATGGTCGCCGAGCACGGGGCCAAAACCCAGGTGACCCCTTGCAAAACCAGGTGGTTTTGTGAAAGGCCATTTTGAGGTCGCCTCAATACGTTGTGGGCCCTTGCCTGTCGCGAGTACTTGGGCCTCCCACACAAGTGAGGCACCATTTTTATCGGGAGACCTGGGGGAACGCTGGGTGGTAGGAAATTTGTGTGAGGCCAGTGATGCCACACTTTCCCACACACAAATGTGTGAAAAAAGTGATTATTTCAGCTAAAAGTGAGGTTTGCAGGGGATTCTGGTAAGGAAACGTTGGGGGATCCACGCAAGCCATACCTCCCTGGAAGCCCCCGGGTGTCTACTTTTCAGAAATGTGTGGGTTTGGTAGGTTTCCCTAGATGGCCGCCGAGCACGGGGCCAAAACCCAGGTGACTCCCTTGCAAAACCAGGTGGTTTTGTGAAAGGCCATTTTGAGGTCGCCTCAATACGTTGTGGGCCCTTGCCTGTCGCGGGTACTTGGGCCTCCCACACAAGTGAGGCACCATTTTTATCGGGAGACCTGGGGGAACGCTGGGTGGTAGGAAATTTGTGTGAGGCCAGTGATGCCACACTTTCCCACACACAAATGTGTGAAAAAGTGATTTTTTCAGCTAAAAGTGAGGTTTGCAGGGGATTCTGGGTAAGGAAACGTTGGGGGATCCACGCAAGCCATACCTCCCTGGAAGCCCCCGGGTGTCTACTTTTCAGAAATGTGTGGGTTTGGTAGGTTTCCCTAGATGGCCGCCGAGCACGGGGCCAAAAACCCAGGTGACCCCCTTGCAAAACCAGGTGGTTTTGTGAAAGGCCATTTTGAGGTCGCCTCAATACGTTGTGGGCCCTTGCCTGTCGCGGGTACTTGGGCCTCCCACACAAGTGAGGCACCATTTTTATCGGGAGACCTGGGGGAACGCTGGGTGGTAGGAAATTTGTGTGAGGCCAGTGATGCCACACTTTCCCACACAAAAATGTGTGAAAAAAGTGATTTTTTCAGCTAAAAGTGAGGTTTGCAGGGGATTCTGGGTAAGGAAACGTTGGGGGATCCACGCAAGCCATACCTCCCTGGAAGCCCCCGGGTGTCTACTTTTCAGAAATGTGTGGGTTTGGTAGGTTTCCCTATGTGGCCGCCGAGCCCCGGGCCAAAAACCCAGGTGACCCCCTTGCAAAACCAGGTCATAATGAGATAATGTGTTGTTTATTTCTGCAGCGTGAAAATGTTGGCACAATATTGCAAGGAAAATGTGACAGACATTTTGAGGTTTCAGGACATTGTGGGTACCATAACTTGTTGGGATCCACAAGAGAGATATCACCATGTACTCCCATGGGTGTTTCATTTACGACAATATCTACAGTTGGTAGGTTATTCTTAGACGGAATGTACACCTTGGCAGACAGACTAAAAAGACAAAGATTACTGCACAGCCATCTATTCCTCAAGCACACACACACATACTGGTTGGATTTGGCACGAGGGCAAGTGATGGTTCAGTATATACAATTTTATTAACAAGAGATTTCACAAAAATGAAATGCACTGTCAATAATTGAAAGGACAAAAAACGGAACCAGTGACTCGCAGCTCGTGAGCTGTAAAGCCACGTCAAGGCCCCAACCGCTTTACAGGCCATTCACACACCTTTCATACGTGATACACACAAGACCATTCACACCCCCAGGCACGAAACAAACACATTACAACATTCACAAAAAGGGACAAGGTACACCCTGCTTGAGAAAGACAAAAAAAAATATTACTGCACAACCATCTAATCCTCAAGCACACACACACATACTGGTTGGATTTGGCACGAGGGTGAGTGATGGTTCAGTATATACAATTGTATTAACAAGTGATTTCACAAAAATGAAATGCACTGTTAATAATTGAAAGGACGAGAAACTGAACCATTGACTCACAGCTCGTGAGCTGTAAAGCCACGACAAGGCACCAACCTCTTTACAGGCCATTCATACACCTTTCATACGTGTGACAAATACAAAACCATTCACACCACCAGCCGCGGGCCCATCACATTACAACACTCACACCAGCAGACAGCGCCATTCAAGGGCCCATCACTTTCACACGCCCACATTCCTAACACAGCAACCACACAACCTGATGGATTGCGTGGAGTGTCGCTCGGCTAGCAGTGTGTGTAGTGACCAGCAGCAAGTCACTACTCACACACTGCCAGCCGAGCGCCACTCCACGCACACCGCCAGCCAAGCACCAGCCTACACACACCACCATCACATTTAGGATTTTTTTATACAAAAAAGAAAACACAAACAAATTGCAAATAGATACAAATCTACTAACACAAAATCAGAAACATTGCACTAATGCCAACCTTGAAACAGAACAACAATTCTTAAACATTACAGACCAGGCAGTTCACTTTACCACTCATGGTTGCTCCCAATAATTCTTTTGCTTGTGGTACGCTCTATAACAAGCAGGCACACACAGCCCAGGGTTAGAAGGACACTCAGGGCAGTACATACGAGTCTCCTTCCGCGTACCTCTTCGCCAACAGACTCTACATCTCCTAGTGGGAAAGTCTTTTGAGGATGTAGGAGGAATGTGATCAGGAAAGTGGCGATCTTTCAATCGAGCCACATCCTCCACCACTCCAACTCTAGGAACACTTGCCTGTTCCACAACAACAAGGCTGCCTATGACAGACTCCTGAAACTGAACAAAAGTCAACTTTGACGCAGGAGAACACTCCTTGAACACAACAAAAGCATTGAAAGTTGCTAAATTGAAGAGATGGATGGCCAACTTCTTATACCAAATGTAAGACTTACGAATAGCAGTGTAAGGTTCCAACCTCTGATCTACTCTATCAACACCACCCATGTGCTTATTGTAGTCTAAAATGCACACAGGTTTGCGCACTTCAGCAATCTGACCCCAAACAGCCACAGGTGAAGTACTCTCATCATGGATGGTAGTCAGCATGTACACATCCCTCCTGTCCACAAATTTCACAGCTAGCAGTTCCTCACTACGCAAGGCACTGCACTGTCCCCTCTGAAGTTTTTTGCAAACAAGCTCTTTTGGATAACCTTTACGGTTAGAGCGGATTGTGCCACAAGCAAAAGTGTCCACTTTGAACAATTCCTTAAACAATTGCACAGCAGTGTAGAAGTTATCAATGTACAAATGGTGGCCTCTGTTAAACAGTCCTCTAGCAAGTTCCCACACAATTTTCTCTGAAACTCCTACTAAAGTGGACGGACAACCAGGGGGTCAATAGTGGAATCCCTACCAGTGTACACACGCAAATTAAAAACATATCCTGTCCTACTCTCAGACAACATATACAGCTTAATTCCATAGCGTGCCCTCTTGCTAGGAATGTACTGCCTAAAAACCAAACGGCCCTTGAACAGCACCAAAGACTCATCAATAGATATTTCTTTCCCTGGAGTATAGATCTCTGAAAATCGATCTACAAAGTGATCAAGAACAGGCCGAATCTTAAAAAGACGGTCACATTCAGGGTGATCTCGTGGCAACGCCAAACCATTATCAACAAAATGCAGCATCCGAAGCAAAAGTAAATACCGATCACGAGTCATAACTGCAGGAAATATGGCCGTTGCCATCAAGGGACTGGTAGACCAATATGAACTCATGGACGGCTTCCTTATCAAACCCATCAAAAAGTCAAACCCAAAAACTTCTTCATCTCTTCCAGATTTGTGGGACTCCACCGGGTAGCTCTAGAATGGGGCCTAAGTCTGGCACTGTTGTCCCTCAAAAACTGTTCAGCATACAAATTAGTCTGCTCAACAATCTCACCCAAAAATACATCATCCATAAACAACTGAAAATACTGTATAGGCAAATAATGTTCACAATCCACTCTACACCCTGCATAACCACTAAAGGCAGGCAACACCGGCTGCACCATGTTTGGATCAACCCAGAGTCCAGCACTTCCAGTAGGAAGCCTAGCAGCCCCAGGCTGCAATCCAGATGCCTCTTGCACCATCGGCACATTAGTATCCTCCTCTAAATCAGGCACTTCATCTGCACTGAGAGTACCTTCATCATCCGATGATTCCATGTGGAGAGAAAACTCACTGCCTGAATCTTCCCCTCCCTCCTCTCCCTCAGACGCACTGTCAGTCTCATAATCCTGCTCAGAGGAAGATTCAAGAAGCAAACCAACCACCTGCTGAGCAGTAATTCTACGGCTAGCCATAATGCTTACTAATAAAGGTTACTTGTCAAACAAGTCAACAACAACAAACCCTTTGTAAAAAAAAAAAAGAAATAAACAAAATGTAGCTTTATCACAAAGACCTATATACTCCAACACTATACCACTCACGTGACAGAAGCAGCTAGACTCACCACCACCTACTCTGCACAGACACAGTAAGGATCAACAATATCCCACTAAAAAAGAAGAAGAAAAAAATTACACATAAGACAATGCAAAACATCGCAAAGAATTTCATGCTCTGAACACTAACAAATATGCTGCCATTATGGCACCACTTACAAAAAAATTCATTCATGCATGACAATAATACTCATTTGGAGTACACACAACAAAAATATTTTTCTTACCAAATAAATGCAATTACGCAAAACTGCAGAACCACAACTGCCGAAACCGCAAACAGGAATCAAAAGCTTTACACTAGAATAAAAAGGAGGAAAAAAAACATTACAATCACATATGCAAATAATGCACCAGTCCACACACAATCCACCAGCCAAGCTAAGGGGTAGTTGGGCCTAACAGTATAAATAAAATATTCACACCCGTAAAAGGGAGCAACCCTTGCCCTTTTGGCCACTCCCCAACACAAAAATTAAAAAAAACCCTGGTGCCTAGTGGGCATTCCTGCTGCACGATCACATGATCGTGCAGCAGGAATGCACAAAGAGGCATCGGGGGAAAGGAAAACCATTTCCTTTCCCTCGATGCCTCTTTTGATACAAACCCCCCCTCCCCGAGCCAAACCTCACCTGATTTCCCCGACGCGCTGGAAGCAAATGGCTTCCAGCGCGTCGGGAAGAAAGGAAACCCTCAATGATGTCAGCGCGCTGACGTCATTGATGGGGCGAGGGGAGGCAGGGAAGCCCTTCCCCTGCCTCCCCCAAAAAAACCTAACGATCAGATTCTCACGGGGAGCGCCAGCGCTTCCCCGTGGGTGGTCTTATGACGAGCTGGACTCGTCACGAGCACTGTGTGCCATGACGAGTCCAGCTCGTCATAAGCACCGAAGGGGATAAAGGGTCAGAGCAGGATCTCAGCGGCAGACGAGGAGAAGGAACCTCCTGGTCACAGGAACTACACGAGCATTGCGCTCGAGAAATTCAAGGATGCAAAGACCTCCATCAAGGATTACAGCTAACTTTTCAGGGTGTAAATGGAGAGAAGGCACATCTGCCCTGCATATTTATCCACGAAGATGCCACCGTTTTGTGCAATACCTCTACTCAACTGGAGTGCTTTCTACTGGCTAATCAGTAAGTGCTACCTCGTTGGGTAAATGTATAGTGCCTTTCCTACACTACAGCTGCGTAAAGGACCAGAAGAATTGTCTCCAGTGACCTGTGTGTCTGTAACTTTGCCACCGCGCCGAAAGTGCCGGGGTCCTTTGAGTAAGCTGTCCATCATAGTGGGGAAAGGGCGGGCATACGTTGCATACCGCTAGTGTATGTGTGGCGGGGCTTCTAGGCCCGTTCACATGCCTCTTGTTTATAAAGGGTCAGAGCAGGATCTCAGCGGCAGACGAGGAGAAGGAACCTCCTGGTCACAGGAACTACACGAGCATTGCGCTCGAGAAATTCAAGGATGCAAAGACCTCCATCAAGGATTACAGCTAACTTTTCAGGGTGTAAATGGAGAGAAGGCACATCTGCCCTGCATATTTATCCACGAAGATGCCACCGTTTTGTGCAATACCTCTACTCAACTGGAGTGCTTTCTACTGGCTAATCAGTAAGTGCTACCTCGTTGGGTAAATGTATAGTGCCTTTCCTACACTACAGCTGCGTAAAGGACCAGAAGAATTGTCTCCAGTGACCTGTGTGTCTGTAACTTTGCCACCGCGCCGAAAGCGCCGGGATCCTTTGAGTAAGCTGTCCATCATAGTAGGGAAAGGGCGGGCATACGTTGCATACCGCTAGTGTATGTGTGGCGGGGCCAAACGAGCGGGGCTTCTAGGCCCGTTCACATGCCTCTTGTTTATAAAGGGTCAGAGCAGGATCGCAGCGGCAGACGAGGAGAAGGAACCTCCTGGTCACAGGAACTACACGAGGATTGCGCTCGAGAAAATCAAGGGTGCAGAGACCTCCATCAAGGATTACAGCTAACTTTACAGGGTGGCAATGGAGAGAAGGTACATCTCCACGCTCACGAAGATGCCACCGTTTTGTGCAATACCTCTACTCAACTGGAGTACTTTCTACTGGCTAATCAGTAAGTGCTACCTCGTTGGGTAAATGTATAATGCCTTTCCTACACTACAGCTGCGTAAAGGACCAGAAGAATTGTCTCCAGTGACCTGTGTGTCTGTAACTTTGCCACCGCGCCGAAAGCGCCGGGATCCTTTGAGTAAGCTGTCCATCATAGTAGGGAAAGGGCGGGCATACGTTGCATACCGCTAGTGTATGTGTGGCGGGGCCAAACGAGCGGGGCTTCTAGGCCCGTTCACATGCCTCTTGTTTATAAAGGGTCAGAGCAGGATCGCAGCGGCAGACGAGGAGAAGGAACCTCCTGGTCACAGGAACTACACGAGGATTGCGCTCGAGAAAATCAAGGGTGCAGAGACCTCCATCAAGGATTACAGCTAACTTTACAGGGTGGCAATGGAGAGAAGGTACATCTCCACGCTCACGAAGATGCCACCGTTTTGTGCAATACCTCTACTCAACTGGAGTACTTTCTACTGGCTAATCAGTAAGTGCTACCTCGTTGGGTAAATGTATAATGCCTTTCCTACACTACAGCTGCGTAAAGGACCAGAAGAATTGTCTCCAGTGACCTGTGTGTCTGTAACTTTGCCACCGCGCCGAAAGCGCCGGGATCCTTTGAGTAAGCTGTCCATCATAGTAGGGAAAGGGCGGGCATACGTTGCATACCGCTAGTGTATGTGTGGCGGGGCCAAACGAGCGGGGCTTCTAGGCCCGTTCACATGCCTCTTGTTTATAAAGGGTCAGAGCAGGATCGCAGCGGCAGACGAGGAGAAGGAACCTCCTGGTCACAGGAACTACACGAGGATTGCGCTCGAGAAAATCAAGGGTGCAGAGACCTCCATCAAGGATTACAGCTAACTTTACAGGGTGGCAATGGAGAGAAGGTACATCTCCACGCTCACGAAGATGCCACCGTTTTGTGCAATACCTCTACTCAACTGGAGTACTTTCTACTGGCTAATCAGTAAGTGCTACCTCGTTGGGTAAATGTATAATGCCTTTCCTACACTACAGCTGCGTAAAGGACCAGAAGAATTGTCTCCAGTGACCTGTGTGTCTGTAACTTTGCCACCGCGCCGAAAGCGCCGGGATCCTTTGAGTAAGCTGTCCATCATAGTAGGGAAAGGGCGGGCATACGTTGCATACCGCTAGTGTATGTGTGGCGGGGCCAAACGAGCGGGGCTTCTAGGCCCGTTCACATGCCTCTTGTTTATAAAGGGTCAGAGCAGGATCGCAGCGGCAGACGAGGAGAAGGAACCTCCTGGTCACAGGAACTACACGAGGATTGCGCTCGAGAAAATCAAGGGTGCAGAGACCTCCATCAAGGATTACAGCTAACTTTACAGGGTGGCAATGGAGAGAAGGTACATCTCCACGCTCACGAAGATGCCACCGTTTTGTGCAATACCTCTACTCAACTGGAGTACTTTCTACTGGCTAATCAGTAAGTGCTACCTCGTTGGGTAAATGTATAATGCCTTTCCTACACTACAGCTGCGTAAAGGACCAGAAGAATTGCAGGATCGCAGCGGCAGACGAGGAGAAGGATTGCGCTCAAGAAAATCAAGGGTGCAGAGACCTCCATCAAGGATTACAGCTAACTTTACAGGGTGGCAATGGAGAGAAGGCACATCTCCACGCTCACAATGCCGCCCTCGTGGGCATTCCTGCTGCACGATCACATGATCGTGCAGCAGGAATGCACAAAAGAGGCATCGGGGAAAGGAAAACCCTTTCCTTTCCCTCGATGTCTCTTTTGGAATCAAACCCCCCCTCCCCGAGCCAAAACTCACCTTATTTCCCCGACGCGCTGGAAGCAAATGGCTTCCAGCGCGTCGGAGAAAGGAAACCCTCAATGATGTCAGCGCGCCTCGCGCGCTGACGTCATTGATGGGGGCGGGGGCGGGGAGGCAGGGAAGTCCTTCCCTGCCTCCTAAAAAAACCCCGACGATCGGATTCCCACGGGGGAGCGCCAGCGCTTCCCCCGTGGGTGGTCTTATGACGAGCTGGACTCGTCATGAGCACACGAGCACTGTGTGCCATGACGAGTCCAGCTCGTCATAAGCATGGAAGGGGTTAAACCTTGAGATTTATGAATGGTCACTGCATATGCCAAAGAAAGAGGAAACTGTTTTCTACGAACATATAAGTCTTTAACAAGCAAAAAACGAACAGCACTACGTCCAATCTGTTTTACTTCTTCAATCTGATCAAATTTAATCTTCAAAAATTCAATTCCATCTCTATTTTGATAATTAACAAAATCAACAACTTTTCCCATTGCTCCATTTACTAAACCTTTTTCCACATCCAAATTACGCCGTAAAATTACCCGACAGTTTTCACATACATATAAACTCTTTTCTAAACCAGCAGTCTTAGATATAGATTTTTCCAATGAATCCAATTTTGTTCTTAATTTTTCTGTCAAAATAATAGTAATTCGTTCGTGCTCTATTTTATCAATGGCTTCCAGTTTTATTATTTGTTGTTTTTCCAGCTTCAAAAGTTCTTCATTGAATGTAGAACACTGTCGCAGTGTTGGCATTAGGCAGATTACAGATTTCTTTTCTCCAATTTTTTTGTATATTATTTCCGGAGCAACATTTTCATTTGGAAACAAGTTTGTAAGTAGTCGACTTTGCAAAGTTTCTTTACCATGTTCTGTCAATACACTAATTCTTATATCTTGGAGAATGCTTCCATAATCTTCATCACTTGCCTGTCACATATTTTTAATAAGTTCTTTGTATTCAAAATATGACCAAATGTTGACATTTCCAATACTTCCCAAAGATTTTCTGGTGTCTTCATGCACAAGTGTTTTAAAAACTGGTTGCCCTTTTACAGGAGTAAGTTGCAGTAGATCGCCGAAAACAATCACATGTTTTCCTCCAAATAATACATCATATTCTGTTTTTAAAATTTGCTGCATTCTAAATGTACAAAGGCAAGCATTAAGTTTGAGACCATGCTCACCTCATCAATGATCAGAAGTTTCATTTTCTTTAGTACTCTTGAAACTTCCAAACAAGCTTCTCCAGAAAGCTTGTGATATTCCAACTTGTTTTCATGTTCAACAGGAAGCATTAGTAAACAATGTAATGTAATCCCTTTAATGTTGTGTGCTGCTAACCCAGTTGGAGCGGTTACAACACAAGATAAATGTGATTCAGTGGTTTTCTGTAAATAACTGGTCAAAACTTTAATTAAGAAAATTTTTCCTGTACCAGCTTGACCACTGATATACATTTGAATAGGTTTAAAAGATGTGCAGTTGCATTCCTTATTTTCATGAAGTAAACCATGGTCGATCTAATGTTGGAAAACGAGGCAGTATTTGTGAGGCCTGCACAAATAACATGACTACATTTGTCCTTCACTGGGAACCAAACACCAAATTGCAGCGCCTGACTCTCAGAGGGTAGCGTTGCAGAGCAGTCTGAGGCTTACTCAAGGGAGGTGGTGTGGGCTAGTAATCGCCATTACAGGTGCACTCAACACTCAATAATTGATTGTCCAGTCTGTACTTTGCTTTATAAAAGTAAGAGTACATTTATTAAACACACACACTACTCAATACTATGCACCAATTTACAAATATACATAAGCTGTTGGAATTACTTTGTGACATTGCATAACATCTCCACCCCTCCCTCAGGGGGGTGGGGTCTAGAACCACCACTCCCATGCCTGCACGTCATCTTGCCCCCTAATGGAGTGGGTTGACACAACTTGGAGCGAGGGCCTAGCCAACTGGCACCATCCCAAGGGCACCCCCACCCCATCCTCTCCTGGGAGGGAAGGTCTTCGCTCTGGGAAGAAAGGTCATTAATCCAGGCTGCTGGGGTCAGCCCCCAGCCAGGCCCTGGTTATGAGCTGACTCAGAGAAATATAACATTTCTGGATGACCCAAAAGCAGTAGAAATATGACTCTGGACTCTGCAGAATACTTCTCCTCACACCCGTTACAGTGGACTTTAGTGCGTGTCTTGAATTTGTAGGCCTTAGGAAAGTGATACTAGCCCATGGGCTCCACTTCCACATAGGGGAATAATGAAGTGAAAAACACAGTAAAACACACTGACGTTCCCTGGCATGTTTCTTCCCAGTGTATAAAGCCTATTCCATGTCACCACCCAATTCTGCCTAAGTCCTGCCACACCAATCTATCTGCACCTTCTCCTTGGCTGCGCAAGCCAGGAATCTCCCCTGCGCAGCCCCTACTCGTGTGCACACGCATGTACACATGTGTCTGCACGTACCCAGCCCCGTGCCCCTTACTCCAGCTGCTGCACAGCGGCCTAGTCAAGCTAGGGGGACACCAGTAAAATCCACATGCAGTCTCTTTCACCATGAGTTCACTGGGGGTGAGTCCCCACTTATGAGGCACTCCCCCAGTAAAAGCTCAACAAATAGGTGCTCAAAAAGCAAGAAATCCGGGCAGCCCAGAGTGTCAGAACCACCTTCTAACACACGCCGCGCCCAGCTGATTCCTACAGGGAAGAAATAGCCACTCTATATGGGTATTCTTCCCGTAGCCAGTGATAACTAGTTATAAGGGGTTCTGACCAGACCCCCCTTACTCACCAGTTATCCGCTCAGACCACCTACTCCTCCCATCCATGAAATCTCCACCCATGACAGGGATCCCAGACTACCCTAAGAACCCTCCGGGCTCTAGGTTAGTTACCTCAAGGTCACTCATGGTCTACATGGACTCAGCCTAACTAGGCCCACCTTTGTCCTTGGGCATGCAACACTATGCCTACCACTTCTCTGGACAAGGGTACAGTGTCTCAGCACCGATGCGGTCGTCTGGGATAGGTCTACATCCCATCCCCGGGGTCACTAGCTGGTCTCCCTTCTGGAGTTTGTTCCAACCAGTACCCTCTCTCCGTTTGGTCCTTGTACCCCAAAGATGCAACCTCTCTGGACCCTCACCCTCAGCCTGCCGCTGGGGTCATTCAGCTGCCACCACCCTTTCGGGATGACTGTCTTCCCTAAAGAAAGCACAGCCACTCGTGCTTTCCCCACACAGAAAAGCACCTTTGGCCACTGGCCTGGCTCCCTGATAGGACCTCAGACCGGCCTCACTACCACACTGGCAGTGCCAGGGAGGAACACTGAGGGTGCCTCGTCAGACATCCTACAGCTCATTCCCCCCGTCAGTAGCTCCACCCGGAAACTACCCCGGGAACCTAGACCCCTTCCTTGTTCTCCGCTGCAAGAGCAGGGCCTATGCACCCTTCCCTCCGAGAGGCGCGCTCTCCTCCCGGCGTAACCTTAGAGAGCCTATGGGCCCCTAGTTAGCTACACCCAGGCCCACCTCTCAAGGCTCTCCCCGGTCTCCCTGCAGTGCCTTGGGAGACCGTTGAGGGACCCACATGATCCCTGGATGGCCGGCACCACCCCTTCTGAAGAGCAGGGTCCCTTCACTTAAGATAGGCCCCATCTGTCTTCAGGGTAGTACTACCACACTTAGCCAGGGACCCTAAAGATCCCGGCTAGGCCTGCACCCCCCTGTTGGGAAACACAGGGTCTCTTCACTTAAGATGGGCCCCACCTGCGTTCAGGGTGGTACTACCTTGCAGGAGTCCACCTCCTGCATCGAGCTAGGGGAACACCCCCATGCTCCTGGACCTGGGGTCCAAGCCCCACAGGACCTACCTGACTGGTCACCGGCTAGGCATCGCCCCAGCCACCACTTCAGGTTCACAACACCAACTCCAGAATGAAATCCTGTTGCTTCCTTGGGTAACCACTTACCCGACCATGACACCTCAGGGTCCACCCCTAACACTTCACCTGGAATCTAGGGAGTACATCACCCCCACTCAGATCTCCACCGGGTCAGTTACCTAGCCCACCTAGGGTACCTAGGGACTACCACTACACACCCTCACTTGCGAACTACCCTCCTTTGTGGCCACCCACTACCATGGGCCATCCCTGGGTTGCTCACCTCCCCGCCAGTTAACCTGGGGGGCCTGCTGGACCCACAACTCTACCACACCCTCCTCCCACCGTGGGAAAAGTTTCTTGGGGTCCCCCACCATGGGAACCCATGCGGTGTTACTACCCGGGGTACAGAAACCTCCTGCCCCACCCTTCCAGTGGTTTTGGCCTGTGCCAATGGCAAGAAAACTTTCAGCGGGGGAAGGATATCATGGGCCCCTTCTGTGGACACCCTCCCTGCCCTTAAAAAGCGTGGGAATCTCCCAGGACCCCCTAACTCTCCTTTCCCCCATAAAGGTCAATCCACCCCTACACCACCATCTGCGATGTATCAGTTGCTGTCCCTATCTCTTGAGGAGACACCCTCCTCAGGCAGGTGTAGTGCATGTAGTGTTAGGGTTCAAAGGTGTACAATATGGCTTAGAACATTTGTATGCAATCATTTCCTGGAAAGCACCATCCCGCCAGCACATGATTATCAACATAACTCAGTCATATCAATACAGTTTACATTTAAACCATAATATCTTCACATGACATATATGTGCGCAGGGCTTTCCTTTCCCATACTTATAGTTCACATAACCAAAACTTTGACCCCTCTTCAGAGCCTTGCACTCTTCCATTTGCTCATTACTGCATAGGTAATGTGTGGCAAAACTGGACTTATCAAATGCTATAAATGCGCACCAGAATGGGATACTATGTATCCCACCGCTGCCACAAATGTTGGAAAACGAGGCAGTATTTGTGAGGCCTGCACAAATAACATGACTACATTTGTCCTTCACTGGGAACCAAACACCCAATTGTAGCGCCTGACTCTCAGAGGGTAGCGTTGCAGAGCAGTCTGAGGCTTACTCAAGGGAGGTGGTGTGGGCTAGTAATCGCCATTACAGGTGCGCAGCAATAACACTCAATAATTGATTGTCCAGTCTGTACTTTGCTTTATAAAAGTAAGAGTACATTTATTAAACACACACACTACTTAATACTATGCACCAATTTACAAATATACATAAGCTGTTGGAATTACTTTGTGACATTGCATAACATCTCCACCCCTCCCGCAGGGGGGTGGGGTCTAGTACCACCACTCCCATGCCTGCACGTCATCTTGCCCCCTAATGCAGTGGGTTGACACAACTTGGAGCGAGGGCCTAGCCAACTGGCACCATCCATGGGGCACTCCCACCCCATCCTCTCCTGGGAGGGAAGGTCTTTGCTCTGGGAAGAAAGGTCATTAATCCAGGCTGCTGGGGTCAGCCCCCATCCAGGCCCTGGTTATGAGCTGACTCAGAGAAATATAACATTTCTGGATGACCCAAAAGCAGTAGAAATATGACTCTGGACTCTGCAGAATACTTCTCCTCGCACCCGTTACAGTGGACTTTAGTGCGTGTCTGGAATTTGTAGGCCTTAGGAAAGTGACACTAGCCCATGGGCTCCACTTCCCCATAGGGGAATAATGAAGTGAAAAACACAGTAAAACACACTGACGTTCCCTGGCATGTTTCTTCCCAGTGTATAAAGCCTATTCCATGTCACCACCCAATTCTGCCTAAGTCCTGCCACACCAATCTATCTGCACCTGCTCCTTGGCTGCGCACGCCAGGAATCTCCCCTGCGTAGCCCCTACATGTGTGCACACACATGTACACATGTGTCTGCACGTAACCAGCCCCGTGCCCCTTACTCCAGCTGCTGCACAGCGGCCTAGTCAAGATAGGGGGACACCAGTAAAATCCACATGCAGTCTCTTTCACCATGAGTTCACTGGGGGTGAGTCCCCACTTATGAGGCTCTCCCCCAGTAAAAGCTCAACAAATAGGTGCTCAAAAAGCAAAAAATCCGGGCGGCCCAGAGTGTCAGAACACCTTCTAACAACGATGTAATGTAATCGCTTTAATGTTGTGTGCTGCTAACCCAGTTGGAGCGGTTACAACACAAGATAAATGTGATTCAGTGGTTTTCTGTAAATAACTGGTCAAAACTTTAATTAAGAAACTTTTTCCTGTACCAGCTTGACCACTGATAAACATTTGAATAGGTTTAAAAGATGTGCAGTTGCATTCCTTATTTTCATGAAGTAAACCATGGTTGATCTGTCGTGTAACTTGCTGATATATTTCTTTCTGTTCAATATTTAGTTTTTCTTCAAAGTTTCCTAAGTCCATAATATCCTGTTCAGCTTGATGCATTGCTGTTTCCACTTCACTCATGACGATTGCTGCTTCATTTTCAAGAATTGGTTGTCCTAGTGGATCTTGACTCAGTGGAGCAGAACTTTGACTATCTTGAGAACTGTTTCTAGCAATCTCAGCTGCAATACTAGCTTCCTGTTCAATTTCTTTATTCAACATTTGGAGATAATTTTGAAAAAGTGTGCATTCAATGCTATCTTTACATGCATTAAAAGAATCTTCATAGCACTGAAAATCTCCAAGTAATTCCATTTCAGTACGCCAAGGCTTGAAGAGATACAGAAGTGCTAAATAGTAAAATTCCCTTTTATCAGGAGTATCGCAACTCAGTTTCCTGTGATTAATGAGATTTCCTTTTCTATGTTTCACCAAACATCCTTCTGAACCAATCACTGCATATTTTTCTTCATTTATGTTCTCTGTAATATTTCTCTTAAAACTGGAATATTGCAGTACTTCATAGAGACATATGTTTTCAAGATAGGGACTTCTATTTGGATAGTATGTATCCAGCATGTTTGTTTTAACAATATCTGTACTTTCCGTTTCATTTAATGCTAAATATTCGATTTCTTGTATAGATTTAAGTACTCAATTTCGTGTTGCAGCAAGACCTAGACTAACCCAAATGATTCCTCTTGACTTTGAATATAAACTTGCAGAGGTCAACCGATCCGAACATTCGTAGGATCCAATCTCTGGATGGGACAGCATCTTCAAACTAAAGCTGTACAATTTCTTACTAAGAGTCTTCTCTTGGGAAATTTCTTCCCACATTTCTTTCAACTCCGTCTTTTCAGATTTTGTTATGTATGACGTAACATACTGAGCAACATCAATGGAATTATCCGCAACATACTGGATATCCATATTTGCATTCCACATCGACAAATTCACTGGATTATAATCATTAATATACTTTGATTGTTCACTTCTTTTCAAATTGTAAGTATTTTTTGGAGATTTTCTAGTGATACTATGCCTCACTGCTGACATGAAACTGTTGACTCTTCCTTTGGATATTACTGGACGTGGAAATCCAAATCGACATTTTGTATAAAACTTTTCCTTTGACTTGTATTTCCGTCGACAGTATTTGCCACATCGATGAGTTTGAAACCGTAAAACTTGTTGTCTTAAGGTATTTTCTTCTCTTGTTTTTGGTATAGCACATGTAACATAGTCTTCAATAAAAGATAAAACAGTCTCATCCGAATCAGTTCCAAATTTGGGTGCATCCTTGATCCATAAAAGCATATGTCTATGAGGAGCACCTCCAGCTTGATACTCCTTTCTCCAAAAGAAATCAATAACTTCTCCAAGAGGTGGATTGTTTTTATTGCAGATAAAAGACATCATAGCTTGAAACCTATGATTAAAATATCTGCACACATTTACAGGATCCAAGGAACACAGTTCTCCAGGTGTCTTGAACTCAATGTTTTTAATATTTGAATTTGCTTCTCGAAGAAATTCAAGTAAATCGTCCCATGCGTATTCAGCACAGCTTAGCGTAACAAACCATGTAGGGGTTCCTAAGTTCCTTAACATACATTTAAGTTCTCCAGGATGACGATACCAATACTCATTAGTACCACATTGACACGCCATCAAATTAATCAATTGAGATTCTAAATGATCGTCTCTCTGTTGTACTTTGTCCATGAGTTCCTTCTCAGAAACATTTTGAAGATGAACTCCTGTTTTTAATATGTGGTTGACTGCATATGAAAGTCCAGACAAGTCACTTTCAAACAAAAGATGAAATATATATGGAATACATTGACGAAATCTTGGATCTTCTGAGTACAATCTTGTTGTCCGATATTCTGATGCGGGAATCTGTACTGGTCGTTCGTCATATCGTCTACCTTTTCCAGTGTGGAACAGCTGTGGAAAACAACGAGCTTCCAAACTTTTTTCCCAAACACTCATGGGAGTCCCCTTCGCTTTCTTCATTTGGAATATTTCAATAGTATTTCCAATCACTTACTTTGAATGTAAAGGATGTACACTATAATGTTCATAAATTTCTTCACTTTTGGAGATGTCCACTTTTTCAATTTGGCCACTTGAAATTTCGCTATCATCTCCTAAAACTATTTCTTCTTCTTCCACATACACATTTGTGTAGTAATCATTGTTTTTTATGAGATATAACGTAGCCTTTTGCACTTTGCTCACATCTACTAATTCTTGCCATATTTTCCGACTCTTCGTAGGAACACCATTAACTAGAATAACTACAGGTTCAGTTTCCTCTTTCTCTACACCAATAGTTTCAATATTTTTCTTTAAATCTAAAGGTAAATACACAACTCTTCCTTTTAATCCTCTTTGTAAATCTGTGGGAGGCAACTTACCTGTTTTAGGCTCCATACGAACAATAGCCTGAAATGGGTGCACAGATTGAATCAGAATGGACTCATAAGTATTTAAATCTACCAGTTCTGGAGGAAAACCTACCAACTCTAGGTTATTATGTACAGCTCTAGCTGTCATTTTGTTGTCCTCTAATTTGGTATAACAATATTTACAAATACGTTGATTACTACCCAAATCAAAGCAATCTTCTACCAACAAATAAGTTGCAAATTCATTCCACTTATCATTGTTTTCTTTTTCACTTTTTAAATACAGATCAACATTCCTAGTTTGATTTTTATATTGAGTTCGTCGACAACAAATACAAACATAGGGCATCATTATGATGGCGGGAGGACAAAGTCCGGCCGCCATCCTAACGGAAAAAGGGAACGCCCGCCATATGTGCGGATGTCCCGTGGGGAAGATTAGGATGCGCCCGCCACACTGGCAGGCGCATCCCGCATATTTAACATTGCGGCGGGCGGTGCTTTCTGCAGCACCCGCCGCAATGGAAAAAATGCATGTTGTGCATTTGCATGCACAACGTGGCAGGCACCCCGCGGTGCCTGCCACATTGTGCATGCAAATGCAGGGGGGTACCATAGGTACACCCCATGTGCACCCCCCACCCCCGAACACCGTGCATGCGGTGGCATGCAGCCACCGCATGCCTTTCCATGGCGGCAACGCCACCATGGAAAGGCACATCACCGCCTGCATCTTAATATGGATGGCGGTGTCTTGCAGACACCGCCACCATATCAAGCCCCTTTTCCGCCCAGTCACCTGTTTGGCCGGCGGAAAACCGGCAGACGGTCTTTCCGTCCGCCGGTGTCCCCCCCGCCATACTAATATGGCGGGGGGAAATGGGGGGAAGGCGGTGAATAATGGCGGGCAGATCGCCACCGCCCGTATGGCGGTGGCGATCCGCCCGCCATTATAATAGACCCCATAGTTTGGTCTTTCACAACAAATTACCTTAAACTTCGTAATTTCTTCTTCAAACTTCTCAGTACTACTATCTTCCACGTCTTCTTCAACACCTACTTCTATCAATCTCTCACTTTCTATACACTCTTGTTCAGGACCAAAGTACCGAAACTCTATTTCATCACAAACTTTTTTCACATCTGATACTGACCCATGCAAAAGAGCACTGTTTAAGTCACTTAAAATTATTGCAGGACTTTTTACATAGTACAATCTTCTTACTAACTTCCGCATTTGAGAGTGATGTACTGCTAACATTCTCAAATGATGAAAAACACTTTGACACACTCTTCTAGAAAGACAAGCCAGTGAATGACCTTGCAAACCAGTATTTTTTCTCACTTTGCAAGGATCTAGTCCTTGCAGCATCTTAATCTTTTGTTTAACACTTTTTTTTACTATACTCTCATAAGAAATTGCGTAAAATATCAATAGACTCCTGTCGTATACTACAAATACTACTACAATCCCAAGTATACACTGGGGCTTTAGTACGTCTCCCTAGAACTTCATCAGCTATCACTTCTTCTACATTCCTAGGAACCATCTTTTCTTTTTCAATTGCAGAACCGTTTTTCATTTCATAAGCACGACCACTGGTATCAACTGCATGAACTAATGTATTGGTTTGAAAATAGCTCTCTTCATTAAAAAAAGGCTCTGAACTTGAAGTATGTTTCCATTCACCCCAAAAAATATCACAAAAGTTAGTTCTGTTAATTAGTCTCTTCTTTTTACTTTTGGCCTTCATAAAATGCATTGGCTTATCTAATGATTGCATTCTGTTTAAAACTAAAATGAATAATTTCCTTTTTAATTCAAAAGCCTTTTCAACAATAGTTTCAATCTGTTTTTTCATTTTATAAAATGATGATCTTTTTTTATATTTCTTGCCATCTTTTAATAAATTTTGTACTACTCTAGTTTGAAACATACGTTTCCTTATTTCACAAAATTGATTCATTTTTCTTTTAGCATAGATTATTTTTTCAGAACGTGATTTGCCATTAATTTGTCCTTTTTTCATTTCATTCTTCTTTGTTCTTGAGGTATTCTTTCTATTTTCTACATTGTCAAAACCCTTTCTAGTCCTTGAAAGTCTTTTAATAAATTCTTTTTTTCTCTTACCGCAAGACTTTTTTTTTTCCCCACATGTTGTAGTTCATCTAATTCTTGCTGTTGTCTTTTCTTTAAATAGTATTGTTTCTTTTCTTCTTTTCTCTTTTGTGTTTTTTTGGTCATGGTAAGTCTTTCTTAATGATGATGAAGAATATCTTAAAAAAATGTAAAATAAATTTAAAATTATTAATATAACTATATAGAAATATACTATTCTATTACTAAAGAAACACGTTCTACATAAAAACCAATGAAATGCTTTCTTTTGAAATCACGTGGGATTTCCTGCACTACATGGGTACTTCCGGGGTAATTGGAGGAGTGAATAAGTAGTGTTTAGGTGTTTAGAGGATTGCATGGATAGTACACAGTGGATTGTAGCAGTGCATGTGTTAGTGCCTGGGTCATTGCATGAGTACATGGGTAGTGACTAGAGGATTAGAGTGCTGCAAGGACAGTGCATGGTGATTTTATAACTGCTTGGGTTTTGGCAGAGTGATTGGATAAATAGATGGTGCTGGATGGGTGATTGGAGGAGTGCATGGGTAGTGACAAGGAGATGGCTGGACTGCATGGGTAGTGCACAGGGGATTGTAGCAGTGCATGTGTTCGTGCCTGGGACATTCCATGTCAGCACAAAAAAAAAGAATCTGATTGGTTTAAATCAATCTCATTGTGGAAGAGGGATGATCCATCCTTCTGATATTCCCCTTACTTTTTGTCTTTCATATAGAGAAGACCTGTTTCCTGCTTCTCTTTATCATTATACCTTTTTTGTGTGTTTCTTTATTTTTCTACAATTATGGCTTCCAGTCTTGCTTCAGTTGATCCTTTGGCCATTGAGGAGGAAGAAGAGATGGTGGAGCGCAGCAGAAAGAGGAAGGAAAGTATTGTCTGGGCCTTCTTCATTGTTCCTGAGGGCGAAAAAAAGGTTAACGCTCGAAAAGTTACCTGTACAATTTGCCAGAGAGTGCTGTCAAGAGGGTCGGACAAAAAATATTCATGCGGTACCAGCAGCATGAAAAAACATCTGGAGACTCTACACCCAGTTCATCTGGCAAGAGAGGAGAGGAGGAGAGAATTAAATGCTGCTGCCGAACAAGACTCAAATGCTCCATCTACTTCAGCACAGCTTCCACCTGCTCCAAGGCCCCACATTCTGCCTGAATTTTTAAATGCTGCAGTTAGTTGCATAAAGTGCGACACCAAACTGTGCATTGGAGAGCAGTGTGTGGATGTTATCTCTGCTGCTCTAAAAGCACATAAATGTTAATTTTTTTTTATAATGTGCTTTTGTTTTTGTTGGAGAGATCATTTCCTGATCTTCATTTTTGTCTGTTGTTTTTAAAATAAAAAACACACAAAAAAAGTTAAAAATGTTTAAAAAAAAGAAAAAAAATGAAAATTGTTCTGAAAAAAAAACGGTTCTTACGGAACCACATCTACTGGTTAAAAAAGAAAAACTACTTAAGTGATTGTATGAGAGTATGGACACTGTGTGGGTGATTGGAGATTTGCAAGTCTACTATATGGTTATTTTATGAATGTTTGGGTAGTGGTAACGTGATGGTTAGTGCCTGGGTCATTGCATGAGTACATGGGTAGTGACTGGATGGTTAGAGTACTGCAAGGCGAGTGCATGGTGAATTTATAAGTGCTTGGGTAGTGGCAGAGTGATTGGTTTAGTACATGGTACTGGCTGGGTGATTGGAGGAGTGCACAGGGAGTGAGAGGGTGATTGCTGGACTGCATGGGTACCACCTGGGGAATTGAAGGAGCGAATGAGAAGTGTATAAGTGGTTAGAGGACTGTATGGGTAGTGCATAGGGGATTGCAGCAGTGCATGTGTTAGTGACTGGGTCATTGCATGAGGACATGGGTGCTGACACGATGATTAGAGTACTGCAAGGAGAGTGCCTGAGTGAATTTATAAGTGCTTGGGTATTGGCGGAGTGATTGGATTAGTACATGGTACTGGCTGGCTGACTGGAGGAGTGCACGGGGATCGACAGTGTGATTGCTGGAGTGCATGGGTAGTACCTGGGAAAATGAAGGTGCGAATGAGCAGTGTGTAGGTGGTTAGAGGACTGCATGGGTAGTGCACATGTGATTGCAGCACTGCATGTGTTAGTGCCTGGGTCATTGCATGAGTACATGGGTACTGACTGGATGATTAGAGTACTACAAGGAGAGTGCCTGAGTGAATTTATAAGTGCTTGGGTATTGGCGGAGTGATTGGATTAGTACATGGAACTGGCTGGCTGACTGGAGGAGTGCACGGGGAGTGAGAGGGTGATTGCTGGACTGCATGGGTACCACCTGGGGAATTGAAGGAGCGAATGAGAAGTGTGTAAGTGGTTAGAGGACTGTATGGGTAGTGCATAGGGGATTGCAGAAGTGTATGTGTTAGTGACTGGGTCATTGCATGAGGACATGGGTGCTGACACGATGATTAGAGTACTGCAAGGAGAGTGCCTGAGTGAATTTATAAGTGCTTGGGTATTGGCGGAGTGATTGGATTAGTACATGGTACTGGCTGGCTGAGTGGAGGAGTGCACGGGGAGTGACAGTGTGATTGCTGGAGTGAATGGGTAGTACCTGGGAAAATGAAGGTGCGAATGAGCAGTGTGTAGGTGGTTAGAGGACTGCATGGGTAGTGCACATGTGATTGCAGCACTGCATGTGTTAGTGCCTGGGTCATTGCATGAGTACATGGGTACTGACTGGATGATTAGAGTACTACAAGGAGAGTGCCTTAGTGAATTTATAAGTGCTTGGGTATTGGCGGAGTGATTGGATTAGTACATGGTACTGGCTGGCTGACTGGAGGAGTGCATGGGGAGTGACAGTGTGATTGCTGGAGTGCATGGGCAGTACCTGGGAAAATGAAGGTGCGAATGAGCAGTGTGTAGGTGGTTAGAGGACTGCATGGGTAGTGCACATGTGATTGTAGCACTGCATGTGTTAGTGCCTGGGTCATTGCATGAGTACATGGGTAGTGACTGGATGATTAGAGTACTGCAAGGAGAGTGCATGGTGAATTTATAAGTGCTTGGGTATTGGCGCAGTGATTGGATAAGTACATGATACTGGCTGGGTGATTGGAGGAGTGCACGGGGAGAGACAGGGTGATTGCTGGACTGCATGGGTACTACCTGGGGAATCGAAGGAGCGAATGAGAAGTGTGTAAGTGGTTAGAGGACTGCATAGGTAGTGCATAGGGGATTGCAGCAGTGCATGTGTTAGTGACTGGGTCATTGCATGAGTACATGGGTAGTGACTGGATGATTTAAGTACTGCAAGGAGAGTGCATAGTGAATTTATAAGTGCTTGGGTATTGGTGCAGTGATTGGATTAGTACATGGTACTAGCTGGGTGATTGGAGGATTGCACGGGGAGTGACAGGGTGATTGCTGGACTGCATGGGTACTACCTGGGGAATTGAAGGAGGAATGAGAAGTGTGTAGGTGGTTAGAGGACTGCATGGGTAGTGCACATGTGATTGTAGCAGTGCATGTGTTACTGCCTGGGTCATTGCATGAGAACATGGGTAGTGACTGGATGATTAGAGTACTGCAAGGAGAGTGCTTAGTGAATTTATAAGTGCTTGGGCTTTGGCGCAGTGATTGGATTAGTACATGGTACTGGCTGGGTGATTGGAGGAGTGCACGGGGAGTGACAGTGTGATTGGTGGACTGCATGGGTACTACCTGGGGAATTGAAGGAGCGAATGAGAAGTGTGTAGGTGGTTAGAGTTCTGCATGTGTTTCTGCCTGGGTCATTGCATGGGTACATGGGTACTGACTGTATGATTAGAGTACTGCAAGGGTAGTGCATGGTGAATTTATAAGTGCTTGGGTATTGGAGAAGTGATTGGATAAGTACATGGTACTGGCTGGGTGATTGGAGGAGTGCATGGGGCGTGACAGGAGGATTGCTGGACTGCATGGGTACTACATGGGTAATTGAAGTTGTAAATGAGCAGTGTATAGGTGGTTAGAGGACTGCATGGGTAGTGCACAGGGATTGCAGCAGTGCATGTGTTAGTGACTGGGTCATTGCATGAGGACATGGGTGCTGACACGATGATTAGAGTACTGCAAGGAGAGTGCCTGAGTGAATTTATAAGTGCTTGGGTATTGGCGGAGTGATTGGATAAGTACATGGTACTGGCTGGGTGATTGGGGGAGTACACAAAGAGTGACAGGGTGATTTCTGGGCAGCATGGGTACTACATGGGTAATTGAAGGTGTGAATGAGCAGTGTCTAGGTGGTTAGAGGACTGTATGGGTAGTGCAGAGGTGAATGTAGTAGTGCATGGGTAGTGTTTGGGTTACTTAATCTTACCTTTTCGATAGTAGATATGAAAGTCATTGAAACAATTTTTTCAGTTCTTTTTTATAATCTAAATTTTAAAAAGTTTCAAACTTAAGTATTTTGGTCTGTAAAAAGAAGAAAAAATACAGTTATAACATATAATATTATAGTTTAAAGTACACAACATAATTTTACAATTACATAACATATTCAGTTTGCCTTTTTGCTGTTCTCAGATTCTATTGAATTTCACCATAGACAGTGATTTCAATGTTGATCATCATGTAACAGCGGGCAAAAAATACAATCAATAAGATTGTTAAAAAAACAAATCTGTGTTCAAAATATTTACAACAAACTCAACTATCTGTTCACATTTCCTAAAATAAACATCCTCAATAACATTGCATATAATACAAAGATCAAATATATGAAATGCTTCTTTCTAAAACAATTTTCTAAATACAATATCAAAGAACAGAAACGATAATTGAATCAGCAATTCTTGACATCTTCCCTATAGTCTGAATGATGTTTCTGAAATCATTTGCAGTGAGAATACCAAAAATAAACTTCTTAATTCATATTGACATCTACCCAATAGGCCGAATGATGTTTCTGAAATCGTTTGTATTGAAAATATCCAAAATAATCTCATTAATTCATATTGACATCTTCCCAATAGGCCGAATGATGTTCTCAGAACTTTGGCATCAAAAATATTAGGTATGAATTTGGTAATTCATTAGGCAACCGATATTTGAAAAGCAAATGGGCATCATTACAATGTGTCCATCCTTTATTGCACTTTAAATACACAGTATAGTGTCCAGATGTTGTAGAAGGTCCATCGTGGAAAATAATTGCCACTGCTTTGAAAGTTCTTCCTGATATTGATAGTTGACTTGCCACAATTTTTTTTATTTTAGTTGCCAATTTTCTTCCATCTGCTCTACAACGTTGTATCATTAAAATGATATATTGTCCAAATCTTTCTATAAATAATGTTGATAACATTTCTGATTTGCAGTGACTACACTCCATATTTTGATTTGCTGATTTTACTAATTTGTTAAAAGACACTGTTTTACAATCTGGTATTGTCAAATATATGAATCTTTCAGTGTCTATGTTAGTGGAAGAAGTAAATGTACAATCTTCACATTCATGTTCCCATCTGTAACGTAGTCCAAACAGATTTTCAATTTGTATTCCTTCATCTTCCCATACTGCAAGCATAAACATAAGAAATTCTTGAGCATCTTGCTGTACATTAAGGGGCCGATTCCGATCTCGGCCGGTAGGGCACCGAATCGGATTCGGCTTAACCGGATCCGATTCGGAGCCCTCTTTTCCGACCGATTCGTACGTGCGTCCTGCCGAGCGAGTACGATGCGAGCGCACGCGAAATCGCCGACCGACTCGTACGCGGGTCCGAACCGCTCCGACCGACTTGCACAGACACGACTCGCACCGCACAATGGAGACGTTCCCCGGCCGGGCAAGTACGATGCGTGACGCGAGCAGTCCGACCGACTCGCGCCGTCCAGCTCGAAAGAGCTGTCGGAGCCGGACTTTGGGGGTCCATGTTGGACCCCCCTGTACGCGTAGCCACGCGAGTCGCACACAGGGGGGACCCATGGGTCCCCCCTACCTGTGCATGTATGGCGCGATCCGCATCGATGTGTACCCGCTGTAGGGGGCGCCCTTGTTCGCCTCGCACCCATTGAGTCAATGGGAGCCCGCGTACGCGTTGTACGACCAGCTCCCATTGACTTCAATGGGAGTCCGACCGAATCGAGTCCGATAGCATGCGTACGCATCGTACTCGTTCGGTCGGACTGCCAGAGTCCGATTCGGTCGGAATTCTCTCCGAGTCCGGCTCGGTCGGAGAGATTTCCGGCCCGAATCGGAATCGGCCCCTAAGTGTAAATTGTGAAGAACCAGAACATATATCCAGAAGACTCCGAATGCCAGAAACACTTTGGATTTTAGTTTTATCAGTTGTCAAGTTTTCAAAAATAGAATGCAACAAAGAACAAAATCTTTTTTCTCGATTCTCCATAATTTGTTGTTGGAGATTTCCTAGAAAAAATACGATGTTGACAACTACATTAGCATAGCAGTTGATACCTGAACTATTCTCTAACTGATATCCTACAATATCTTCAACAGTACCCTTTTTCTTTTTGTTTGGAACCTCAACATTCTCTTTATTTTTTTTCTTATTTCCAACCTCAATACAGAGTTTCTCATATGTTCGTTTTCGACATACTACACGCTTTTCATATACTGGATATTCACCTAAGTTGGGAGCATGCGGTCTTCTTAACCGATTATACTCTCTTACAGAATTTGCATCGGCACTAATCTTTCTCTCATCAAAATCAATCAAATACAATCCAGATTAAGTTCTCACTCGGGACAATGCAACATATGCCATACCCTCTTTAAACACGGTACTTCCAATGTTTACCAAAGCACTGTCCACACTTAAACCTTGAGATTTATGAATGGTCACTGCATATGCCAAAGAAAGAGGAAACTGTTTTCTACGAACATATAAGTCTTTAACAAGCAAAAAACGAACAGCACAACTTCCAATCTGTTTTACTTCTTCAATCTGATCAAATTTAATCTTCAAAAATTCAATTCCATCTCTATTTTGATAATTAACAAAATCAACAACTTTTCCCATTGCTCCATTTACTAAACCTTTTTCCACATCCAAATTACGCCGTAAAATTACCCGACAGTTTTCACATACATATAAACTCTTTTCTAAACCAGCAGTCTTAGATATAGATTTTTCCAATGAATCCAATTTTGTTCTTAATTTTTCTGTCAAAATAATAGTAATTCGTTTGTGCTCTATTTTATCAATGGCTTCCAGTTTTATTATTTGTTGTTTTTCCAGCTTCAAAAGTTCTTCATTGAATGTAGAACACTGTCGCAGTGTTGGCATTAGGCAGATTATAGATTTCTTTTCTCCAATTTTTTTGTATATTATTTCCGGAGCAACATTTTCATTTGGAAACAAGTTTGTAAGTAGTCGACTTTGCAAAGCTTCTTTACCATGTTCTGTCAATACACCAATTCTTATATCTTGGAGAATGCTTCCATAATCTTCATCACTTGCCTGTCACATATTTTTAATAAGTTCTTTGTATTCAAAATATGACCAAATGTTGACATTTCCAATACTTCCCAAAGATTTTCTGGTGTCTTCATGCACAAGTGTTTTAAAACTGGTTGCCCTTTTACAGGAGTAAGTTGCAGTAGATCGCCGAAAACAATCACATGTTTTCCTCCAAATAATACATCATATTCTGTTTTTAAAATTTGCTGCATTCTAAATGTACAAAGGCAAGCATTAAGTTTGAGACCATGCTCACCTCATCAATGATCAGAAGTTTCATTTTCTTTAGTACTCTTGAAACTTCCAAACAAGCTTCTCCAGAAAGCTTGTGATATTCCAACTTGTTTTCATGTTCAACAGGAAGCATTAGTAAACAATGTAATGTAATCCCTTTAATGTTGTGTGCTGCTAACCCAGTTGGAGCGGTTACAACACAAGATAAATGTGATTCAGTGGTTTTCTGTAAATAACTGGTCAAAACTTTAATTAAGAAACTTTTTCCTGTACCAGCTTGACCACTGATATACATTTGAATAGGTTTAAAAGATGTGCAGTTGCATTCCTTATTTTCATGAAGTAAACCATGGTCGATCTAATGTTGGAAAATGAGGCAGTATTTGTGAGGCCTGCACAAATAACATGACTACATTTGTCCTTCACTGGGAACCAAACACCCAATTGTAGCGCCTGACTCTCAGAGGGTAGCGTTGCAGAGCAGTCTGAGGCTTACTCAAGGGAGGTGGTGTGGGCTAGTAATCGCCATTACAGGTGCACTCAACACTCAATAATTGATTGTCCAGTCTGTACTTTGCTTTATAAAAGTAAGAGTACATTTATTAAACACACACACTACTCAATACTATGCACCAATTTACAAATATACATAAGCTGTTGGAATTACTTTGTGACATTGCATAACATCTCCACCCCTCCCGCAGGGGGGTGGGGTCTAGTACCACCACTCCCATGCCTGCACGTCATCTTGCCCCCTAATGCAGTGGGTTGACACAACTTGGAGCGAGGGCCTAGCCAACTGGCACCATCCCAAGGGCACCCCCACCCCATCCTCTCCTGGGAGGGAAGGTCTTCGCTCTGGGAAGAAAGGTCATTAATCCAGGCTGCTGGGGTCAGCCCCCAGCCAGGCCCTGGTTATGAGCTGACTCAGAGAAATATAACATTTCTGGATGACCCAAAAGCAGTAGAAATATGACTCTGGACTCTGCAGAATACTTCTCCTCACACCCGTTACAGTGGTCTTTAGTGCGTGTCTGGAATTTGTAGGCCTTAGGAAAGTGATACTAGCCCATGGGCTCCACTTCCCCATAGGGGAATAATGAAGTGAAAAACACAGTAAAACACACTGACGTTCCCTGGCATGTTTCTTCCCAGTGTATAAAGCCTATTCCATGTCACTACACAATTCTTCCTAAGTCCTGCCACACCAATCTATCTGCACCTGCTCCTTGGCTGCGCACGCCAGGAATCTCCCCTGCGCAGCCCCTACACGTGTGCACACGCATGTACACATGTGTCTGCACGTACCCTGCCGCGTGCCCCTTACTCCAGCTGCTGCACAGCGGCCTAGTCAAGCTAGGGGGACACCAGTAAAATCCACATGCAGTCTCTTTCACCATGAGTTCACTGGGGGTGAGTCCCCACTTATGAGGCTCTCCCCCAGTAAAAGCTCAACAAATAGGTGCTCAAAAAGCAAGAAATCCGGGCAGCCCAGAGTGTCAGAACCACCTTCTAACACACACCGCGCCAGCTGATTCCTACAGGGAAGAAATAGCCACTCTACATGGGTATTCTTCCCGTAGCCAGTGATAACTAGTTATAAGGGGTTCTGACCAGACCCCCGTTACTCACCAGTTATCCGCTCAGACCACCTACTCCTCCCATCCATGAAATCTCCACCCATGACAGGGATCCCAGACTACCCTAAGAACCCTCCGGGCTCTAGGTTAGTTACCTCAAGGTCACTCATGGTCTACATGGACTCAGCCTAACTAGGCCCACCTTTGCCCTTGGGCATGCAACACTATGCCTACCACTTCTCTGGACAAGGGTACAGTGCCTCAGCACCGATGCAGTCGTCTGGGATAGGTCTACATCCCATCCCCGGGGTCACTAGCTGGTCTCCCTTCTGGAGTTTGTTCCAACCAGTACCCTATCTCCGTTTGGTCCTTGTACCCCAAAGATGCAACCTCTTTGGACCCTCACCCTCAGCCTGCCGCTGGGGTCATTCAGCTGCCACCACCCTTTCGGGATGACTGTCTTTCCTAAAGAAAGCACAGCCACTTGTGGTTTCCCCACACAGAAAAGCACCTTTGGCCACTGGCCTGGCTCCCTGATAGGACCTCAGACCGGCCTCACTACCACACTGGCAGTGCCAGGGAGGAACACTGAGGGTGCCTCGTCAGACATCCTACAGCTCATTCCCCCCGTCAGTAGCTCCACCCGGAAACTACCCCGGGAACCTAGACCCCTTCCTTGTTCTCCGCTGCAAGAACAGGGCTTATGCACCCTTCCCTCCGAGAGGCGCGCTCTCCTCCCGGCGTACCCTTAGAGAGCCTGTGGGCCCCTAGTTAGCTACACCCAGGCCCACCTCTCAAGGCTCTCCCCGGTCTCCCTGCAGTGCCTTGGGAGACCGTTGAGGGACCCACATGATCCCTGGATGGCCGGCACCACCCCTTCTGAAGAGCAGGGTCCCTTCACTTAAGATAGGCCCCATCTGTCTTCAGGGTACTAGTACCACACTTAGCCAGGGACCCTAAAGATCCCGGCTAGGCCTGCACCCCCCTGTTGGGAAACACAGGGTCTCTTTACTTAAGATGGGCCCCACCTGCGTTCAGGGTGGTACTACCTTGCAGGAGTCCACCTCCTGCATCGAGCTTGGGGAACACCCCCATGCTCCTGGACCTGGGGTCCAAGCCCCACAGGACCTACCTGACTGGTCACCGGCTAGGCATCGCCCCAGCCACCACTTCAGGTTCACAACACCAGCTCCAGAATGAAATCCTGTTGCTTCCTTGGGTAACCACTTACCCGACCCTGACACCTCAGGGTCCACCCCTAACCCTTCACCTGGAATCTAGGGAGTACATCACCCCCACTCAGATCTCCACCGGGTCAGTTACCTAGCCCACCTAAGGTACCTAGGGGCTACCACTACACACCCTCACTTGCGAACTACCCTCCTTTGTGGCCACCCACTACCATGGGCCATCCCTGGGTTGCTCACCTCCCCGCCAGTTAACCTGGGGGGCCTGCTGGACCCACAACTCTACCACACCCTCCTCCCAACGTGGGAAAAGTTTCTTGGGGTCCCCCACCATGGGAACCCATGGGGTGTTACTATCCGGGGTACAGAAACCTCCTGCCCCACCCTTCCAGTGGTTTTGGCCTGTGCCAATGGCAAGAAAACTTTCAGAGGGGGAAGGATATCAGGGGCCCCTTCTGTGGACACCCTCCCTGCCCTTAAAAAGCGTGGGAATCTCCCAGGACCCCCTAACTCTCCTTTCCCCCATAAAGGTCAATCCACCCCTACACCACCATCTGCGATGCATCAGTTGCTGTCCCTATCTCTTGAGGAGACACCCTCCTCAGGCAGGTGTAGTGCATGTAGTGTTAGGGTTCAAAGGTGTACAATATGGCTTAGAACATTTGTATGCAATCATTTCCTGGAAAGCACCATCCCGCCAGCACATCATTATCAACATAACTCAGTCATATCAATACAGTTTACATTTAAACCATAATATCTTCACATGACATATATGTGCGCAGGGCTTTCCTTTCCCATACTTATAGTTCACATAACCAAAACTTTGACCCCTCATCAGAGCCTTGCACTCTTCCATTTGCTCATTACTGCCTAGGTAAAGTGTGGCAAAACTGGACTTATCAAATGCTATAAATGTGCACCAGAATGGGATACTATGTATCCCACCGCTGCCACAAATGTTGGAAAACGAGGCAGTATTTGTGAGGCCTGCACAAATAACATGACTACATTTGTCCTTCACTGGGAACAAAACACCCAATTGTAGCGCCTGACTCTCAGAGGGTAGCGTTGCAGAGCAGTCTGAGGCTTACTCAAGGGAGGAGGTGTGGGCTAGTAATCGCCATTACAGGTGCGCAGCAATAACACTCAATAATTGATTGTCCAGTCTGTACTTTGCTTTATAAAAGTAAGAGTACATTTATTAAACACACACACTACTCAATACTATGCACCAATTTACAAATATACATAAGCTGTTGGAATTACTTTGTGACATTGCATAACATCTCCACCCCTCCCGCAGGGGGGTGGGGTCTAGTACCACCACTCCCATGCCTGCACGTCATCTTGCCCCCTAATGCAGTGGGTTGACACAACTTGGAGCGAGGGCCTAGCCAACTGGCACCATCCATGGGGCACCCCCACCACATCCTCTCCTGGGAGGGAAGGTCTTTGCTCTGGGAAGAAAGGTCATTAATCCAGGCTGCTGGGGTCAGCCCCCAGCCAGGCCCTGATTATGAGCTGACTCAGAGAAATACAACATTTCTGGATGTCCCAAAAGCAGTAGAAATATGACTCTGGACTCTGCAGAATACTTCTCCTCACACCCGTTACAGTGGACTTTAGTGCGTGTCTGGAATTTGTAGGCCTTAGGAAAGTGACACTAGCCCATGGGCTCCACTTCCCCATAGGGGAATAATGAAGTGAAAAACACAGTAAAACACACTGACGTTCCCTGGCATGTTTCTTCCCAGTGTATAAAGCCTATTCCATGTCACCACCCAATTCTGCCTAAGTCCTGCCACACAAATCTATCTGCACCTGCTCCTTGGCTGCGCACTCCAGGAATCTCCCCTGCGCAGCCCCTACACGTGTGCACACACATGTACACATGTGTCTGCACATAACCAGCCCCGTGCCCCTTACTCCAGCTGCTGCGCAGCGGCCTAGTCAAGCTAGGGGGACACCAGTAAAATCCACATGCAGTCTCTTTCACCATGAGTTCACTGGGGGTGAGTCCCCACTTATGAGGCTCTCCCCCAGTAAAAGCTCAACAAATAGGTGCTCAAAAAGCAAAAAATCCAGGCGGCCCAGAGTGTCAGAACCACCTTCTAACAACGATGTAATGTAATCCCTTTAATGTTGTGTGCTGCTAACCCAGTTGGAGCGGTTACAACACAAGATAAATGTAATTCAGTGGTTTTCTGTAAATAACTGGTCAAAACTTTAATTAAGAAACTTTTTCCTGTACCAGCTTGACCACTGATAAACATTTGAATAGGTTAAAAAGATGTGCAGTTGCATTCCTTATTTTCATGAAGTAAACCATGGTTGATCTGTCGTGTAACTTGCTGATATATTTCTTTCTGTTCAATATTTAGTTTTTCTTCAAAGTTTCCTAAGTCCATAATATCCTGTTCAGCTTGATGCATTGCTGTTTCCACTTCACTCATGACGATTGCTGCTTCATTTTCAAGAATTGATTGTCCTAGTGGATCTTGACTCAGTGGAGCAGAACTTTGACTATCTTGAGAACTGTCTCTAGCAATCTCAGCTGCAATACTAGCTTCTTGTTCAATTTCTTTATTCAACATTTGGAGATAATTTTGAAAAAGTGTGCATTCAATGCTATCTTTACATGCATTAAAAGAATCTTCATAGCACTGAAAATCTCCAAGTAATTCCATTTCAGTACGCCAAGGCTTGAAGAGTTGCAGAAGTGCTAAATAGTAAAATTCCCTTTTATCAGGAGTATCGCAACTCAGTTTCCTGTGATTAATGAGATTTCCTTTTCTATGTTTCACCAAACATCCTTCTGAACCAATCACTGCATATTTTTCTTCATTTATGTTCTCTGTAATATTTCTCTTAAAACTGGAATATTGCAGTACTTCATAGAGACATATGTTTTCAAGATAGGGACTTCTATTTGGATAGTATGTATCCAGCATGTTTGTTTTAACAATATCTGTGCTTTCCGTTTCATTTAATGCTAAAAATTCGATTTCTTGTATAGATTTAAGTACTCAATTTCGTGTTGCAGCAAGACCTAGACTAACCCAAATGATTCCTCTTGACTTTGAATATAAACTTGCAGAGGTCAACCGATCCGAACATTCGTAGGATCCAATCTCTGGATGGGACAGCATCTTCAAACTAAAGCTGTACAATTTCTTACTAAGAGTCTTCTCTTGGGAAATGTCTTCCCACATTTCTTTCAACTCCGTCTTTTCAGATTTTGTTATGTATGACGTAACATACCGAGCAACATCAATGGAATTATCCGCAACATACTGGATATCCATATTTGCATTCCACATCGACAAATTCACTGGATTATAATCATTAATATACTTTGATTGTTCACTTCTTTTCAAATTGTGAGTATTTTTTGGAGATTTTCTAGTGATACTATGCCTCACTGCTGACATGAAACTGTTGACTCTTCCTTTGGATATTACTGGACGTGGAAATCCAAATCGACATTTTGTATAAAACTTTTCCTTTGACTTGTATTTCCGTCGACAGTATTTGCCACATCGATGAGTTTGAAACCGTAAAACTTGTTGTCTTAAGGTATTTTCTTCTCTTGTTTTTGGTATAGCACATGTAACATACTCTTCAATAAAAGATAAAACAGTCTCATCCGAATCAGTTCCAAATTTGGGTGCATCCTTGATCCATAAAAGCATATGTCTATGAGGAGAACCTCTAGCTTGATACTCCTTTCTCCAAAAGAAATCAATAACTTCTCCAAGAGGTGGATTGTTTTTATTGCAGATAAAAGACATCATAGCTTGAAACCTATGATTAAAATATCTGCACACATTTACAGGATCCAAGGAACACAGTTCTCCAGGTGTCTTGAACTCAATGTTTTTAATATTTGAATTTGCTTCTCGAAGAAATTCAAGTAAATCGTCCCATGCGTATTCAGCACAGCTTAGCGTAACAAACCATGTAGGGGTTCCTAAGTTCCTTAACATACATTTAAGTTCTCCATGACGACTATACCAATACTCATTAGTACCACGTTGACACGCCATCAAATTAATCAATTGAGATTCTAAATGATCGTCTCTCTGTTGTACATTGTCCATGAGTTCCTTCGCAGAAACATTTTGAAGATGAACTCCTGTTTTTAATATGTGGTTGACTGCATATGAAAGTCCAGACAAGTCACTTTCAAACAAAAGATGAAATATATATGGAATACATTGACGAAATCTTGGATCTTCTGAGTACAATCTTGTTGTCCGATATTCTGATGCGGGAATCTGTACTGGTCGTTCGTCATATCGTCCACCTTTTCCAGTGTGGAACAGCTGTGGAAAACAACGAGCTTCCAAACTTTTTTCCCAAACACTCATGGGAGTCCCATTCGCTTTCTTCATTTGGAATAATTCAATAGTATTTCCAATCACTTACTTTGAATGTAAAGGATGTACACTATAATGTTCATAAATTTCTTCACTTTTGGAGATGTCCACTTTTTCAATTTGGCCACTTGAAATTTCGCTATCATCTCCTAAAACTATTTCTTCTTCTTCCAGATACACATTTTTGTAGTAATCATTGTTTTTTATGGGATATAACGTAGCCTTTTGCACTTTGCTCAAATCTACTAATACTTGCCATATTTTCCGACTCTTCGTAGGAACACCATTAACTAGAATAACTACAGGTTCAGTTTCCTCTTTCTCTACACCAATAGTTTCAATATTTTTCTTTAAATCAAAAGGTAAATACACAACTCTTCCTTTTAATCCTCTTTGTAAATCTGTGGGAGGCAACTTACCTGTTTTAGGCTCCATACGAACAATAGCCTGAAACGGGTGCACAGATTGAATCAGAATGGACTCATAAGTATTTAAATCTACCAGTTCTGGAGGAAAACCTACCAACTCTAGGTTATTATGTACAGCTCTAGCTGGCATTTTGTTGTCCTCTAATTTGGTATAACAATATTTAAAATACGTTGATTACTACCCAAATCAAAGCAATCTTCTACCAACAAATAAGTTGCAAATTCATTCCACTTATCATTGTTTTCTTTTTCACTTTTTAAATACAGATCAACATTCCTAGTTTGATTTTTATATTGAGTTCGTCGACAACAAATACAAACATAGGGCATCATTATGATGGCGGGAGGACAAAGTCCGGCCGCCATCCTAACGGAAAAAGGGAACGCCCGCCATATGTGCGGAGGTCCCGTGGGGAAGATTAGGATGCGCCCGCCACACTGGCGGGCGCATCCGGCATTTTTAACATTGCGGAGGGCGGTGCTTTCTGCAGCACCCGCTGCAATGGAAAAATGCATGTTGTGCATTTGCATGCACAACGTGGCCGGCACCCCGTGGTGCCTGCCACATTGTGCATGCAAATGCAGGGGGGTACCATAGGTACCCCCCATGTGCACCCCCCACCCCCGAACACCATGGGGGCCCGCAACAGGCCCCCACATGCAGCCACCGCATGCCTTTCCATGGCGGCAACGCCACCATGGAAAGGCACATCACCGCCTGCATCTTAATATGGATGGCGGTGTCTTGCAGACACCGCCACCATATCAAGCCCCTTTTCCGCCCGGTCACCTGTTTGGCCGGCGGAAAACCGGCGGACGGTCTTTCCGTCCGCCGGTGTCCCCCCCGCCATACTAATATGGCGGGGGGAAATGGGAGGCGGGAGGTGAATAATGGCGGGCGGATCGCCATTATAATAGACCCCATAGTTTGGTCTTTCACAACAAATTACCTTAAACTTCGTAATTTCTTCTTCAAACTTCTCAGTACTACTATCTTCCACGTCTTCTTCAACACCTACTTCTATCAATCTCTCACTTTCTATACACTCTTGTTCAGGACCAAAGTACCGAAACTCTATTTCATCACAAACTTTTTCACATCTGATACTGACCCATGCAAAAGAGCACTGTTTAAGTCACTTAAAATTATTGCAGGACTTTTTACATAGTACAATCTTCTTACTAACTTCCGCATTTGAGAGTGATGTACTGCTAACATTCTCAAATGATGAAAAACACTTTGACACACTTTTCTAGAAAGACAAGCCAGAGAATGACCTTGCAAACCAGTATTTTTTCTCACTTTGCAAGGATCTAGTCCTTGCAGCATCTTAATCTTTTGTTTAACACTTTTTTACTATACTCTCGGAAGAAATTGCGTAAAATATCAATAGACTCCTGTCGTATACTACAAATACTACTACAATCCCAAGTATACACTGGGGCTTTAGTACGTCTCCCTAAAACTTCATCAGCTATCACTTCTTCTACAATCCTAGGAACCATCTTTTCTTTTTCAATTGCAGAACCGTTTTTCATTTCATAAGCACGACCACTGGTATCAACTGCATGAACTAATGTATTGGTTTGAAAATAGCTCTCTTCATTAAAAAAGGCTCTGAACTTGAAGTATGTTTCCATTCACCCCAAAAATATCACAAAAGTTAGTTCTGTTAATTAGTCTCTTCTTTTTACTTTTGGCCTTCATAAAATGCATTGGCTTATCTAATGATTGCATTCTGTTTAAAACTAAAATGAATAATTTCCTTTTAATTCAAAAGCCTTTTCAACAATAGTTTCAATCTGTTTTTTCATTTTATAAAATGATGATCTTTTTATATTTCTTGCCATCTTTTAATACATTTTGTACTACTCTAGTTTGAAACATACGTTTCCTTATTTCACAAAATTGATTCATTTTTCTTTTAGCATAGATTATTTTTTCAGAATGTGATTTGCCATTAATTTGTCCTTTTTTCATTTAATTCTTCTTTGTTCTTGAGGTATTCTTTCTATTTTCTACATTGTCAAAACCCTTTCTAGTCCTTGAAAGTCTTTTAATAAATTCTCTTTTTCTCTTACCGCAAGACTTTTTCTTTTTTCCCACATGTTGTAGTTCATCTAATTCTTGCTGTTGTCTTTTCTTTAAATAGTATTGTTTCTTTTCTTCTTTTCTCTTTTGTGTTTTTTGGTCATGGTAAGTCTTTCTTAATGATGATGAAGAATATCTTAAAAAATGTAAAATAAATTATTATTAATATAACTATATAGAAATATACTATTCTATTACTAAAGAAACACGTTCTACATAAAAACCAATGAAATGCTTTCTTTTGAAATCACGTGGGATTTCCTGCACTACATGGGTACTTCCGGGGTAATTGGAGGAGTGAATAAGTAGTGTTTAGGTGTTTAGAGGATTGCATGGATAGTACACAGTGGATTGTAGCAGTGCATGTGTTAGTGCCTGGGTCATTGCATGAGTACATGGGTAGTGACTAGAGGATTAGAGTGCTGCAAGGACAGTGCATGGTGATTTTATAACTGCTTGGGTTTTGGCGGAGTGATTGGATAAATACATGGTGCTGGATGGGTGATTGGAGGAGTGCATGGGTAGTGACAAGGAGATGGCTGGACTGCATGGGTAGTGCACAGGGGATTGTAGCAGTGCATGTGTTAGTGCCTGGGTCATTCCATGAGTACTGACTGGATGATTAGAGTACTGCAAGGAGAGTGCATGGTGAATTTATAAGTGCTTGGATTTTGGCAGAGTGATTGGATAAGTACATAGTGGTGACTGGGTGATTAGAGGAGTGCATAGGCAGTGACAGGGAGATGGCTGGACTGAATGGGTAGTGCTCAGGGGATTGTAGCAGTGCATCTGTTAGTGCCTGGGTCATTGCATGAGTACATGGGTATTGACTGGATGATTAGAGTACTGCAAGGAGAGTGCATGGTGAATTTATAAGTGCTTGGGTTTTGGCGGAGTGATTGGATAAGTACATGATCCTGGATGGGTGATTGGAGGAGTGCATGGGTAGTGACGGGGATTGCTGGAGTGCATTGGTACTACCTGGGTAATTGGAGGAGTGAATCAGTAGTGTGTAGGTGGTTAGAGATCTGTATGGGTAGTGCACAGGGGATTGTAGCAGTGCATGTGTTAGTGACTGGGTCATTGCATAAGTACATGGGTACTGACTAGATGATGAGAGTACTGCAAGGAGAGTGCATGGTGAATTTATAAGTGCTTGGGTTTTGGCAGAGTGATTGGATAAGTACATGGTGGTGACTGGGTGATTGGAAGACTGCATGGGCAGTACACAGATGATTGTACCACTGCATGTGTTACTGCCTGGGTCATTGCATGAGTACATGGGTAGTGACTGGATGATTAGAGTACTGCAAGGAGAGTGCATGATGATTTTATAAGTGCTTGGCTTTTGACAGAGTGATTGGATAAGTACATGGTGCTGGCTGGGTGAGTGGAGGAGTGCATGGGTAATGACAGGGCGATGGCTGGACTGCATGGGTAGTGCTCAGGGGATTGTAGCAGTGCATGAGTTAGTGCCTGGGTCATTGCATGAGTGCATGGGTAGTGCTTGGATACTAACTGGGTCATTGCAGAATATGGAATCAGTCAATCATTGCTCATGTAGTTTTAAAATCACATATTCACTACCTTTGCACTCCTGTAATCGGTCAGGCACCTCTCAATAGTTCACTAAGCATACATACAACTGTATAAATAGAATCTGAACACATAGATGAGTCATTACATACTATCTAGTTAAGTAGATAAGTACAACATGCCTGCAAGGGTAATATGTGGTGGTTTACTTTTGAGCTACATCTTGACCATTCAATCTACAAATATGCGACATCATTAAACTATACCTCTCAACAGACTTAAGAAAGAAGGCTAATTAACAACACCTTTTATGAGCATTTTCAAAACCACACTTTTAATGTACAGCTTCACCTTTGTATCTAAAATTATGTGGCATCATTCAACTATACCTTTGCTCAGACTACAAAAAGAAGCCTAATTAACAGCACCTTATTTCACCATTCTATCTTAAAATATATGGTATCATTTAACTTTACCTTTTGTACAAACTAATAAAAGAAACCTAATTATTAACACCTTATATGATCATCTTTCAAACAGCACAGTTGTGCTGCATCTTTACCAAAGCATCTATAATTATGCAGTATCATTCAACTATACCTTTGTAGAGAGAACAAAAAATGAAGCCTAATAAAATACACCTTATATGAACGTCTTCCAAACTACACATTTGTACTGCATCTTCAACCAACTATCTAAAAATATGCGGCATCATTCAACTATACCTTTGTACAGACTTAAAAAACAAGATTAATTAATAACATCAGTAATCATCTTAAAAAATCACATATTACTGTACAGGCTCTTTTTTAAACAACATTTAAGTACAATAAAACAAACTCCAATATACATCTCTATATTTAATAATATATTTCAAACAACACAGTATTAGAATAATGTCAATTTTTTTTAAATAAACCTCACAAATTTATAACTCACCTTGCAAATAAATGTGTTGAATTAAAAATCTCACAAACTCTGACAGGATTTTCTTTTACACACAATCAATATAATGCACCAGACTCAGCAAGGTAAAACCAGTAATGGCAAGGTTTCCCTCTCTTTCTCCATACAAATACACATATGCAACAAATAACATTGTTTCCCAGAGTTTTTCAAATTGTAAAACACATTTCCATTGGTTACAGATAATAACCCTTATTAACTGACTTCTTCACCCCTTCTGCTTAATGCCAGTTTCCATAGCAACAGGTCATGGACCATTCAACTTAACTGACAGGTCACAAGTTCACCATATTTTCAAGTTCACCACACAATGTTGAAAATGGAAACAGCAGGTGTGATTGGCTTTGCAAAACATGACCTTATCCTTTCTACTGTACCTTTCAAACATTTTTTACTAACCAATAAGAAACTTGCTTTTAAAACAAAGTAAAATGCACCCTATTTTTGAATGTACAATGTTCTTAAACAGCCAATCAAATCTCTACTTTCTTAAAAACAGCATCTTCTCCACCATTTTAGATATCTCTCATTCTACCAACTGACTACCTCAGCTACAGACATCTTTTGATTACCTACAGACATCCCTTCAAGATGCTTTCTGTGTGGTATGTTGGGCACAGCTATGTATTCTGGTGCAAAAGGTATGCTGAACACAGAGGTATTGACAAAGACCTAGCATTGCAAAATGTAGACATTAAATGGATTGGACAGAGAGGATTAAAGTGGCACCAATTGATGCCTTTGATTAAAACCTTTTTGCATCTCCAAGCCCCTGACCTCATGATTGTGCACTGTGGTGGCAATGACCTAGGCACATTGACTGGGGTAGGTCTGGAATTGCTAATGAAGGACACCTTTGCAGAATTGATGTTGCTTTTCGCCCAAACTGTCTTTGTATACTCTAAGATATGCCAAAGACAGAAATGGAAGTGGTCCAATCAATTTTGTCCTCAGATTGAGAAAGCTAGAAAAAATGTAAATAAAGCTGTTTCTGCTTATCTCAGAGACCATAGGATGGGCTCCATCTATAACAACAATCTACGTTTCCATATGGATGGCATCTACAGAAGTGATGGAGTACACTTCACTGAGGTAACAGAGTGTTTCTCAACAACCTGAAGCTCTGCATCCTCACTTACATGTAGCTACAACAATCTCCCAATGAAAACAAGGGCTCTTTTTAGAGCCACCCAATAAATCAACATATAACCTAGGTTTATATAAAAAAATCTTAATTATTTTTGCTTGGGGTCGCGCACCCTGGGTGACTAAAGGAGCCGCGCACCCATCGCATTCACACCAGGGGGCCACGCACCCATCGTGTTCACACCAGGGGGCCGCGCTGAGAGCCGTGCACCCATTGCGTTCACACCAGGGGGCTGTGCACACATCGCGTTCACACCAGGGGGCCGCGCTGAGAGCCGCGCACCCATTGTGTTCACACCAGGGGCCGCGCTGAAGTCTGCGCTAGGGTCGCGACTCCAAACTTTGGCAGAAAAAAAATATATTTTTTTTAAAAAAGGGATGGGGACCGCGTTGCCCCCCTCCCGGGCCATTTTTGGCCCCGGGGACCCCATCCCCCGGGGAATAGCCTCACAGTTGGGTGCCGTGGGGGGAGCCCCAATGCCCCCATGGTCCTGCAGGCTCCCCGCCTCCTGCGGGAGCCGGCATTGCTTTTCCACAAGGGGAGATGCTGACATGCAGCTCCCCTTGTGGAAAAGCAATCCTGCTTTGCTTCGTTGAAGCGAAAGCAGGTTTCCCTGCTCTCGCTTCCATGAAGCAATGCAGGAGTTTGCTATGGCAGGGCGGGAGCCATGCTCCCACCCTGCCATAGCAAACAGCAGTGTCCCGGGGGTGGACACCCCGGGACACTGCAGGAGCCGGCCCTGGGGGGTGGTGGTCCCCAGGGCCATTGAGAGCTCCTGGAGGGGGGCAGCGCGGCCCCCCTCCCTCCATTTCAAAGCCCCAGGGAGGTGGTGGTCCCCGGGGCCCGGGGGTCCGGAACGGACCCCCGTATTTAAATATTAAATGCCCCGGGGAGGTGGTGGTCCCCGGGGCAGTGTGGAGGGGATTGCCACCCCCACACATTTATTTTTTCAGACCCGGTGAGGTGGCGGTCCCCGGGGCTGCGGGGTGCCATAGTGACCCCCGCATACAATGAAAAAAGCCCCGGGAGAGTCTGCGCTTCTTTTTTTTTTATTTTCTCGGCAGGAGTCGCGACCCCAACGCGACTTCTGCAGTTTAAAAAAATATATATATATTTTTTTGTCCCTGAGCAGGCCTAGGGGGTCAGGGTGTTTCTACCCTGCCCCCTTTTCTTCATTTTACACTTTGTTTTACTGTTTTCTTGTGACTCGGTTCTACCGAGTCACAAGATGGCTGCCAACAGTTCCTGATTTGGAGTGTTGACAGCCAATATGAGTGCAGCTCGTGCCCGGGAGAGTTTGCGAACCCACCGCGGCCATAGATATCGAAAAATTTTCTTTTTCTAATTTCTCAGGAAAACTGAACGGTTTTAAACCATTTAAAAAAAAGGTTGCTTTCTGAACCAAGACCTACCTTTTTGCAGAATTTGGTGTAATTCCGTTCAGCAGTTCGGGCTGTAGCTTTGTCTAAAGTTTCCTATGAAAATAACATGGGGAAAACGCGTTTTGGGACCCCCCTTTTTTCTCAGCCCCCGCTTGACAAATTACCCCAAAACTTTCAAGAAAGGAGCTGACCGGAGCGCCCCACTAGTTTTGAAAATTTTGTGAAGATTCGTCAAACGGCGCAAAAGTTATTGGCAAATCAAAAAACACTTTTCCTATGGAAACTAGGTCCTAACTATAACTACCTACTGGCGACCGCCAGTAGGTGATATATATATATATATATATATATATATATATATATATATATATATATATATATATATATATATATATATATATATATATATGTTTCCAAGCTGTTGTCCAAAATTGAAGACGCTCTCAGCAAAGTATGCTTCATCACAAACTTTACTTTCAAACCGCCATTTCATTCCAAACATTTTCCATAGCCTGACACGTTTCAGAGCTCCTGCTCTTTCATCAGAGGCTTGCTAACAGGCCACAGAAGCAGTAACACACCCTGTGCATGCTAGTAGGTAATTGCCCTCAGGTGGGCCTTCCAAGTGATTTCCAGTGCTCATGCATGCTGGGAGTTGTGGTATGTGTTGTGCACCATTATTTCCCTCCAGTGGGATCGGTGTTCTTGTTGCAACTTTATTTAAAACATTTTCCTTGCCCTCCAGTGGGCCTCAGTATGTAATTTCGGTTTGCATTTAAATAAATCCCTTGTGCTGCGCCCAGGCTTAGAGTGATTCAAAGCCCTCAGCTCCAAATACCTTTCTCTTGGTGGTGCATTCTTCCACAGCAGGACTGCTGTGATTATATGTTTCCAAGTTGTTGTCCAAAATTGAAGAAGCACTCAGCAAAGGATGTTTCATCAGAAACTTTACTTTCAAACCGGCATGTCATTCCAAACATTTTCCATAGCCTGATATATCAAAAATAAACCCTTTTAGGCATAGAGTGGCGTATAAATTATGCAAAAAAGAAGCAGAGAACTCTGGGTAGGTTTGTGTAGTTCCTATTAATCCCCAGGACCTGCGCGTTTTGGATGACCTAAACTGAGGGCTTGGTGTCCCAACCGCTTCCGGACACCCCCACAGTATATGTCAGCCATTAGACTAGCTAGCTCTACAGTACCACTACCACCCCCCTGTATCTTACAGTGATCTAGGTAGTCTCTGGCAACCATTGAACATGACAACCCTGATTCCTCAGGGATCGTGGAAAACAGTACAGTACTTTTTGCTCAGTCACTCGTGCTCACTTACTCTCAGAAAATACACAGGGTAGCGATTAGGATGTTTCAATAAGTATTTATTGGTCCAGCGTCAGTCTTGTGTAAAACATATTTGCTGCGACAATCAGGAGACAGAAGCATACGAAAGAGATGGCAAGTACCAATATAGTAAATAATAGATACATACCTACCATAGTGCTAATAAGATGAACATAAGCAGTTCAGATAAAAACAGTAGCACTTGCATATTCCTAAAATGTGTGCCCTAAGTAATTTGCCTGAATGTACCTGGCCTAGATCTGTATGTGTAGCATGTATATACGTATATGTATGTATGTAGGTAGGTGGGTAGCCAAGAAACCTCTAGGGAAGGACCAGCCCCCTCACCTGATGGTTGAGAATGAAGGACCCCGTCTCTGCTTCAAGGATGACATCCCGCAAGGGATGTCAGACCGCTGCGTGTCGAGGATTCAGCATGCAGTACCCCATGTCAGCTTGAAAGGAATTCTCCTCTAATTTGCAGGGGGGAATAAGGGTCTTATATTCTAGAGTGGTCACTCCAGGGTTTCTTCTAGAATCGATGTGTTTTGAAAACAGTCACAACTGTTTTGAAAACAATCATGAATGTTTTTCCAAACAGATGCGATCATGCACAGCTGGCTGTTGGCCAAGGATGAAAAAAGTGGTGACCCTAATGCAGAATAATTATACCATGCTTGAGGACATGTTAATGTATGTCAGGTACAGGGATTATGATAGAATACCGAGAGCCTGGTGTCGAAGACAGGAGCAAGCTACTAGGTAAAAGGTCACCTGTTCAGAACCGTTATTGTCGTGTGGATGGGACAAAATGTATGTAAATAGGGGTATACATGACAGGACTAGCCTAAAGTACGTGACAGTAGTTCTCAAGTTTAGGTGGAAAGCAGCTCCAATATAGAGCACTCTCAACACCAGCGACACTCTAAATGTGTTCACCTCAAAAGTCTGCTTTTCTATCAAAGTCTTTAAGCGTAGGATTAGCACAGTGCCATCCACGCCGAGATAGAAAGGGACAAAGTCTTTTGCCATTTCCACAGCAAAGTCTTTAAGCATAGGATTAGCACAGTGCCATCCATGCCGAGCTGTAAAATGGCCAAAGCCTTTTACTACTTCAGGCACAGTATTACAGCTTTGGATTGGTAAAATACCATCCAAGCCAACCTGAAATGAATAAAAGCAACCCCTGACACATATTTTGCTCTCATTAGAGCTCTTCAGAGAGGTATGGCTTTGTCCAGACGCAAGGGAGCACCCAGTATAAGTCAAAACAATACCCTTTCAGGCATAGAGTGATACATAAATTGTGCAAAAAAGAAGCAGAGAACTCTGGGTAGTTCTCAAGTTTAGGTGGAAAGCAGCTCCAATATAGAGCACTCTCAACACCAGCGACACTCTAAATTTGCTCACCTCAAATGTCTGCTTTTCTATCAAAGTCTTTAAGCATAGGATTAGCACAGTGCCATCCATGCCAAGATAGAAAGGGACAAAATATTTTGCCATTTCCACAGCAAAGTCTTTAAGCGTAGGATTAGCACAGTGCTATCCATGCCGAGCTGTAAAATGACCAAAGTCTTTTACCACTCTAGGCAGCTGCTCTCCACCTAAACCTGAGAACTACCCCGAGTTCTCTGCTTTTTTTGCATATATATATATATATATATATATATATATATATATATATATATATATATATGTATATATATCTCACGTTCACACTCCAAAGGAAAGGACCGGCCCTCTCGTTGGGTTAATCTTCGTTATAGATTTATTGCGCACACAAAATTATAACAAATCGACTCGTTTAACGCGTTTCGGTGTAAGCCTTCGTCAGTGTCGACGGGCGCAGTTTCTGTAGTCATATTTGTATTAAACTCATTTCATTGAAAGTGTAGAAGGACAAAAACATTCACTAGTTTTTAGATGCCATCTTTAAATGTGCAAACGCTTTGTTAAAACATAGCACAACGTATTAATTCATCATGCATGCTGCTTTGTGCATATACTTCAGAGCGCATAATTCATTATTATTGACATTTACTTCACTCTGTATCAACAGATTTCACCATATCACAAATTCGGCCTAAATCCCTACGTGATATCAGGTGCCATTGTGGTATGCATACCCTCTCTGAGAGTATTCATATGTATATCACAATTCCACTAAATTATGCCCTGTATGGGCATTAATCCCTCAAGTTGAGTATAATTATCTCGCTTTATTACTAATTCAATTATAAATGGAAAATTATACATTGCACGCTGGGACTGGTGGTTCATTAGTCACCCATGTGGGTCGCTCCTGTAAGCACATGTTAATAAAGTTTTTCAAGGCTGCCAAATGTCCTGCAACATCGCTCCTACCATGAACATGCACCTCCTGCTCCGCACTTAAAGCCCCAATAAGCAATAGCAGACCTGCTCGGGTCTCGCAGTGGTGCAGTTCCGTGGCCTGGGCCAGTCACCATACATTCAAACAAAGAGTTGCCCCTCGTATGGAACATCACTCGCAGGTAGGTAAAGCACAGACGCAGGAGCAACTGCCACCGACACGCTCCTCTGCAGATTTTAAAAGTCCGACGTGTTTCGGGCTGACGCCCTTCATCATGGACCATCCTATGTGCAAACACAGGAAACAGAAAGCACCAGTCAATTCCCTCCATTTATTCAAATTTTTCACAAATACGCTCAGGTGAGCGATACATTGCATGCTGGGACTGGTGGTTCATTAGTCACCCATGTGGGTCGCTCCTGTAAGCACATGTTAATAAAGTTTTTCAAGGCTGCCAAATGTCCTGCAACGTCGCTCCTGCCATAAACATGCAACTCCTGCTCTGCATGTAAAGCCCCAATAAGCAATAGTGGACCTGCTCGTGTCTCGCAGTGGTGCAGTCCCGTGGCTCCCGCCCTGTCATAGCAAACAGCAATGTCCCGGGGGTGGGCACCCCGGGACATTGCAGGAGCCGGCCCTGGAGGGTGGCGGTACCCAGGGCCATCGAGGGCTCCAGGAGGGGGGCCGCGCTGCCCCCTCCCATCATTTTTATTTGCATAGCCCCGGGGAGGTGGTGGTCCCCGGGGCCGGGGATAATGAGTGCCCCAGGGAGGTGGTGGTCCCCGGGGCAGTGTGGGGAGGGGCAGGAGCCCCCCACACTTTTTTATTTTATTTAAGCCCCGGGGAGTTGGTGGTGCCTGGGGCTCGGGGGGGCCGCGAGGCCCCTCCGAACTTAATTAACAATCCCCCGGGGAGGTGGCAGTCCCCAGGCCTGTGGGGGGGCTGCGTGACCCCCTGCACATAAATAATAAAGCCCCGGGGAGGTGGCTGTCCCCGGGGCTGCGGGGGCCCCCGACACATAAATTGGGATTGCCCCCGGGACTTGGCCCACCCTGGGGCTTTAAAAAACGAAGCGCGGGAGCCCACACTTCGTTTTTTTTATAAATTTAAAATTAAAAAAATAATGCTTTTTTTGGCCCTGGGGGTCTCTGTGGGACCCCATGACCAGGCCTAGGGGTCAGGGTGTTTTTACCCTGCCCCCTTTTCTTCTTTTTTAATGTTCCTCTCACCTTTTTCCTTCTCCCTCGGTACCGAGTCACAAGATGGCTGCCAACACTTCCTGGTTTGAAGTGTTGGCAGCCAATTAGAGGCAAGCTCATGCTCGGGAGGGGTCAGTCAATCAGATCTCAGAATTCTCAAATATTGATATCTGTAAATCTTTAAATATCTCAAAAACTACTGAACGGATTTACACCATTTTAAAAAAGCATGCTTTCTGGACCAAGAGCTATCTCTCTGCCAAATTTGGTGTAATTCCGTTCAGCAGTTCAGGCTGTAGCCGTGTCTAAAATTTCCTATGGAAATGAACATGGAGAAAACACATTTTGGGACCCCCATTTTTTCTCGGCCCCCGCTTGACGAAGCACCCCGAAACTTTCAAGACAGGAGCTGACCTGAGTGAACAATTAGTTTTGAAAATTTCGTGAAGATTCGTCAAACAGCGCCAAAGTTATTGGCAAATCAAAAAACGCTTTTCCTATGGAAACAAGGTTCTAACTACAACTACCTACTGGCTACCCCCAGCAGGTAATATATATATATTTTTCGCAATAAAGCACTTCTATATCCAAGCACGCTGTGGTCCGTACCTGATTTCCGTTGGATTGGATTTAATCAGGATTGTGGTTCTTCATTCATATGTAAATATATGTATATCTATATCTATGTCTTTATATATATATTTATATATACCCGCATATGGTGGGAAAAAAAGTCACTGGAGAAATATAAAGATGCTAATAGAGTACCTAGAGGGTTACGTGTGATGATAGCGCCCACATTTGAGAATCCTAATCCATCAATGTTGAAGGAGTGGGCAGAAAACAACTTGCAAGCCTCCATGAATATGGTTTTAATTCTCATCAAATATGCAGAGATAGACCGAGAGGTAACCCTCAAGGAAACTGAACGCATCAATGGTCTGTTGGACCGACTAGAACAAAAGGAATTAATTACAAAAGGCCATGCAGAAATTGAAGGGCGAATAAAGAAACATGAGGAAGTGATCAAGGCAAGGAAAGCCTTCAAATTCGCATGAGATAAAAATGATTACGAGTCAGGAAGCGTTTTCACCTTTTCAATAAAATTCGATACATTTAAGGGACAATCTTTAACAGCAAAAGTGTCAACAATACAAAAAACAACACACACAGGAAGTGTCCTTGAAGCTTCTAATTCGGATTTAAACTCCATTCAAAGCAGCAGTGACTCGGATAACAACATGGAGTCAGTACAAGGCATGCGAGAGATGATGGCAATCAATCTTACACCGGCGGTGGAGCTCAATTTTTTAAGGCAGGACCGACGACAGACCCTACGTCCTCGGAATCCTCAACCCAAACAGGGAGAAGAAGGAACCAACGCAGGAGGGAGATGCGGTGGATATCAAGGCAACAGCATAAACAGAGGGGCGCAAGCCAAGAAGTGGAGACGTTAGCCATGCCAATTGATAACACTGTCATTAATCTAACGGACACTGCCCTAACATCTGCAGAAATGCAACTGTTGTCCCTTTGGTTAACGTATTGCCCGGAGAGCAATTTCAAATATAAGCAATCTAGGGTTGACGTTTACAAGTTCAGTCGAAAACTAAAACTAATGAAATTTTACCAACTCAAGAATGCAATGAATAGTAACACCAGTGAAACATCTACCAAGGGCACTGGTACGACCTTGCAGGCAGCTGATGTAAATACTTTGAGGGTGCTACAATCTCTAGCGAATGAAAATGATGACTCTATGAATTTTACACAACAGGCTATGTTGGGAGCCGGAATCATATCAGTAGCACAGCAGTCAGCCCTTTCCGCCCAGCCTCAACATTTGCACCTATCATGCCCAAGGACACAATCGATGTATTCAACGAGAGGATTGTGGATGAGTTGAAGAAATTGAATAAAGCAGTTAACCGAAAGGAAACATCATGAGGTGCAATATTCCAACCTAATGAAAAAATTGGGTGACAACAAAGAAATAGTGATCAACAAGGTGGATAAGGGCGGTAATATCGTCCTATGGCCCAAAGATCAATATTTTGAAGAGGCCAAACGACATGTGGATGATATAGCTTGTTACAGGAAAGCATAATTTCATGGTTTACGTAAAGTAAAAGAGACAGTACTGCATGAGCTGTCTCAATGGAAGCGTGTAGGTTTGTTGACCAAGGACGAAATTAATTACTTGAAAATTGAACACCCTATAACGCCTGTTTTGTACTTCATACCAAAAGTCCACAAAGGCACTTCACCGATTCCAGGGAGGCCCATCATTTCGGCCAGAAAGAGTCTTTTTGAACCTGTGTCCAAATATGTAGACTTTTTCCTACAGGAGTTTGTGATAGGGTTACCGTAGTTTATCAAAGACACAGGTGATTTCTTAAGAATATTGAATGAAATAAAATAGGAGCAAGATTTTTTATTCATAGTGATGGATATAACATCCTTGTACACCAGTATCCACCACAGTGACGTGATCAAAGCTGTTAAGCACTTCCTGGACCAAAGACCTATTCATCTGTTTGAACATAATCGAATGATTATCACTACGATAGAACTGTGTGTGAGAAACAATTTCTTTTTATTCAACAAAGATGTGTATCATCAGATGAGGGGAGTGGCGATGGTGGCTTTCTTCTCCCCCAGCTACGGATGTCTTCATGTGGGCTGGTGGGAGGAGCAGGTCCTCAGGGTGCAATACAAATCAATGTGGGATGCACATGTGATGCATTGGTGGCGGTTCATCGATGATGTCTGTGTTATTTGGAGGGGCTAAACCACAAAGAATACTCCATGACAATGTGAACGAGGTCCACGATCTAAACTAAGATGAGAGAGGGAAGCCACTAAGTGAAGACATGAATCTGTATCCACTAGGGAGTGGGGAAGGAAAGGATTCCTTTTGTTTTAGTTACCCTCACACACCCTAGTGGTGTCATGCTTCATCATCGGGTCACCCTGACGCCTAGAAGTCAGGGTGGGCTCAACCATATTCCAGGGAGCTCTTAGTGAGAATTGGCCAGGGGGAGTATAAAGATTAAAAACCCTCAGACAGATCCCGGTGTCCCTTTATTAGTGGATCAGTCAGGGATATTAAAAAGTGAATAAAAAGGGTCAGTGGGAGTATTATGGTCCTATGACCCTAATGCCAACATGTTTCAGTCCAGTTGGTTAACATCGCTGCTGTTAAAACCTCCTCACCTGGGTCCCCAGGACGCCTCCACCGCCATTCCAAATAATGCCCAGTCCTGGAACTTGCGGATACCATGCTCCTCAATCTCTCCGTGCAGTCACGGACTGCTGTTAGCAGCGGAACTGGCGCTGAATCTGGGGGCGGTGGGTCAGAGTAACCAGTAACCTGGAACGTAGAAAAAAGCCGAAGCTGCCCTTAATACTCTGACCACTTGACAAGGCGGGTCTCCTCCAGCGCGTCCAGGGCCTGCGCGCTGCAAAACATCACAAACAGATTCTCGCCATCACAAGAATCGGAGGGACACGACGGGGATTCCAGGTAAGTAATTTATTACAGAGAGCATAGGCATGACACGTTTCGACATGAATGTCTTTCTCAAACGCCTGCTCACAACCACGTTGCCCCCAGCTCACTAGTTAAATACAGCCATCCGATCTGCCATTGGTTGTCCAGGTGGGCCGTCACAGAGTCCCAAAAGTTCACTGTAGTTGCGTCGGCATACTACAGATCCCAGCATGCACCTCCCCCGGCTTGCTGGGTAAGTGACTCCTCACGGCTGCCTATGTCCCTTTCTGGGTCCTGGATTGAAGTAGGATCGTGGGGCTAGTATGCTGGTTAACATCGCTGCTGTTAAAACCTCCTCACCTGGGTCCCCAGGACGCCTCCACCGCCATTCCAAATAATGCCCAGTCCTGGAACTTGCGGATACCATGCTCCTCAATCTCTCCGTGCAGTCATGGACTGCTGTTAGCAGCGGAACTGGCGCTGAATCTGGGGGCGGTGGGTCAGAGTAACCAGTAACCTGGAACGTAGAAAAAAGCCAAAGCTGCCCTTAATACTCTGACCACTTGACAAGGCGGGTCTCCTCCAGCGCGTCCAGGGCCTGCGCGCTGCAAAACATCACAAACAGATTCTCGCCATCACAAGAATCGGAGGGACACCACGGGGATTCCAGGTAAGTAATTTATTACAGAGAGCATAGGCATGACGCGTTTCGACATGAATGTCTTTCTCAAACGCCTGCTCACAACCACGTTGCCCCCAGCTCACTAGTTAAATACAGCCATCCGATCTGCCATTGGTTGTCCAGGTGGGCCGTCACAGAGTCCCAAAAGTTCACTGTAGTTGCGTCGGCATACTACAGATCCCAGCATGCACCTCCCCGGCTTGCTGGGTAAGTGACTCCTCACGGCTGCCTATGTCCCTTTCTGGGTCCTGGATTGAAGTAGGATCGTGGGGCTAGTATGCTGGTTAACATCGCTGCTGTTAAAACCTCCTCACCTGGGTCCCCAGGACGCCTCCACCGCCATTCCAAATAATGCCCAGTCCTGGAACTTGCGGATACCATGCTCCTCAATCTCTCCGTGCAGTCACGGACTGCTGTTAGCAGCGGAACTGGCGCTGAATCTGGGGGCGGTGGGTCAGAGTAACCAGTAACCTGGAACGTAGAAAAAAGCCGAAGCTGCCCTTAATACTCTGACCACTTGACAAGGCGGGTCTCCTCCAGCGCGTCCAGGGCCTACGCGCTGCAAAACATCACAAACAGATTCTCGCCATCACAAGAATCGGAGGGACACGACGGGGATTCCAGGTAAGTAATTTATTACAGAGAGCATAGGCATGACGCGTTTCGACATGAATGTCTTTCTCAAATGCCTGCTCACAACCACGTTGCCCCCAGCTCACTAGTTAAATACAGCCATCCGATCTGCCATTGGTTGTCCAGGTGGGCCGTCACAGAGTCCCAAAAGTTCACTGTAGTTGCGTCGGCATACTACAGATCCCAGCATGCACCTCCCCGGCTTGCTGGGTAAGTGACTCCTCACGGCTGCCTATGTCCCTTTCTGGGTCCTGGATTGAAGTAGGATCGTGGGGCTAGTATGCTGGTTAACATCGCTGCTGTTAAAACCTCCTCACCTGGGTCCCCAGGACGCCTCCACCGCCATTCCAAATAATGCCCAGTCCTGGAACTTGCGGATACCATGCTCCTCAATCTCTCCGTGCAGTCACGGACTGCTGTTAGCAGCGGAACTGGCGCTGAATCTGGGGGCGGTGGGTCAGAGTAACCAGTAACCTGGAACGTAGAAAAAAGCCGAAGCTGCCCTTAATACTCTGACCACTTGACAAGGCGGGTCTCCTCCAGCGCGTCCAGGGCCTGCGCGCTGCAAAACATCACAAACAGATTCTCGCCATCACAAGAATCGGAGGGACACGACGGGGATTCCAGGTAAGTAATTTATTACAGAGAGCATAGGCATGACGCGTTTCGACATGAATGTCTTTCTCAAATGCCTGCTCACAACCACGTTGCCCCCAGCTCACTAGTTAAATACAGCCATCCGATCTGCCATTGGTTGTCCAGGTGGGCCGTCACAGAGTCCCAAAAGTTCACTGTAGTTGCGTCGGCATACTACAGATCCCAGCATGCACCTCCCCCGGCTTGCTGGGTAAGTGACTCCTCACGGCTGCCTATGTCCCTTTCTGGGTCCTGGATTGAAGTAGGATCGTGGGGCTAGTATGCTGGTTAACATCGCTGCTATACACCATTTGAAAAAAGCCTCACAAGTGGGTGATGAATTCCTAAGTTGAAGGTGCAGCGGGTGGGGGCGTGCAAAGGTGCCAAAGTTCTTTGCCAGACGCGTTTCAGGCAGGACGCCCTTGTTCACAGGCAACACAGGAAACAAACATGAAGAAATGCAGCCACCATTTTATTTTCAGTAAGCCCCGCCCACCGGCCTCCGGGCATTCTGTTACTTGTAGTGCTGCTTCGTGCTACCGCAGTGGGTTGTATGTTGTTCCCCTTCTTGGTGAAAAAATAAAAACCCCAGTGGGTTGGCCTCAATGTCCGTCACTCAACCCCTGCCAATACCAAAGCCGCCACAAGGACACCCACCAGTCACAAAAACCACGCTGTCGTGGTCTCTTGATCCGCTGTTCCGCAGCGGGCTTTTTTCATGACCGGGCCAGCCGTTAAAAAATCCAAACAAAGGGTATACACCATTTGAAAAAAGCCTCACAAGTGGGTGATGAATTCCTAAGTTGAAGGTGCAGCGGGTGGGGGCGTGCAAAGGTGCCAAAGTTCTTTGCCAGACGCGTTTCGGGCAGGACGCCCTTGTTCACAGGCAACACAGGAAACAAACTTGAAGAAATGCAGCCACCATTTTATTTTCAGTAAGCCCCGCAGACCGGCCTCCGGGCATTCTGTTACTTGTAGTGCTGCTTCGTGCTACCGCAGTGGGTTGCATGTTGTTCCCCTTCTTGGTGAAAAAATAAAAACCCCAGTGGGTTGGCCTCAATGTCCGTCACTCAACCCCTGCCAATACCAAAGCCTCCACAAGGACACCCACCAGTCACAAAAACCACGCTGTCGTGGTCTCTTGATCCGCTGTTCCGCGGCGGGCTTTTTTCACGACCGGGCCAGCCGTTAAAAAATCCAAACAAAGGGTATTCACCATTTGAAAAAAGCCTCACAAGTGGGTGATGAATTCCTAAGTTGAAGGTGCAGTGGGTGGGGGCGTGCAAAGGTGCCAAAGTTCTTTGCCAGACGCGTTTCAGGCAGGACGCCCTTGTTCACAGGCAACACAGGAAACAAACATGAAGAAATGCAGCCACCATTTTATTTTCAGTAAGCCCCGCCCACCGGCCTCCGGGCATTCTGTTACTTGTAGTGCTGCTTCGTGCTACCGCAGTGGGTTGCATGTTGTTCCCCTTCTTGGTGAAAAAATAAAAACCCCAGTGGGTTGGCCTCAATGTCCGTCACTCAACCCCTGCCAATACCAAAGCCTCCACAAGGACACCCACCAGTCACAAAAACCACGCTGTCGTGGTCTCTTGATCCGCTGTTCCGCGGCGGCCTTTTTTCACGACCGGGCCAGCCGTTAAAAATCCAAACAAAGGGTATACACCATTTGAAAAAGCCTCACAAGTGGGTGATGAATTCCTAAGTTGAAGGTGCAGCGGGTGGGGGCGTGCAAAGGTGCCAAAGTTCTTTGCCAGACGCGTTTCGGGCAGGACGCCCTTGTTCACAGGCAACACAGGAAACAAACATGAAGAAATGCAGCCACCATTTTATTTTCAGTAAGCCCCGCCCACCGGCCTCCAGGCATTCTGTTACTTGTAGTGCTGCTTCGTGCTACCGCAGTGGGTTGCATGTTGTTCCCCTTCTTGGTGAAAAAATAAAAACCCCAGTGGGTTGGCCTCAATGTCCGTCACTCAACCCCTGCCAATACCAAAGCCTCCACAAGGACACACACCTGTCACAAAAACCACGCTGTCGTGGTCTCTTGATCCGCTGTTCCGCGGCGGGCTTTTTTCACGACCGGGCCAGCCGTTAAAAAATCCAAACAAAGGGTATACACCATTTGAAAAAAGCCTCACAAGTGGGTGATGAATTCCTAAGTTGAAGGTGCAGCGGGTGGGGGCGTGCAAAGGTGCCAAAGTTCTTTGCCAGACGCGTTTCGGGCAGGACGTCCTTGTTCACAGGCAACACAGGAAACAAACATGAAGAAATGCAGCCACCATTTTATTTTCAGTATGCCCCGCCCACCGGCCTCCCGGCATTCTGTTACTTGTAGTGCTGCTTCGTGCTACCACAGTGGGTTGCATGTTGTTCCCCTTCTTGGTGAAAAATAAAAACCCCAGTGGGTTGGCCTCAATGTTTGTCACTCAACCCCTGCCAATACCAAAGCCTCCACAAGGACACCCACCAGTCACAAAAACCACGCTGTCGTGGTCTCTTGATCCGCTGTTCCGCGGCGGCCTTTTTTTCACGACCGGGCCAGCCGTTAAAAAATCCAAACAAAGGGTATACACCATTTGAAAAAACTGAGAAAGCACTGCACTGAGTTTGGTGGTTGTTGGTGAGAACTTGAGAAACACATATATATATATATATATATATATATATATATATATATATATATATATATATATATATATATATATATATATATATTATCTACTGGCGGTCGCCAGTAGATAGTTATAGTTACAACCTATTATCCATAGAAAATCCGCGACATTCTATTTGAAATAACTCTCTTGCCGGTTGACGTATCTTCGCAAAATTTTCAAACTTTGTGGGGCGCTCCGGTCCGCTCCTACCCTGAAAGTCTCGGGGGATTCGTCAAGCAGGGGCCTAGAAAAAGGGGGTCCCAAAACGCGTTTTCCCATGCAATTTTCCATAGGAAACTTTAGACACGGTTACAGCTCGAACTGCTGAACGGAATTACACCAAATTTGGCAAAGAGGTAGTTCTTGGTTCAGAAAGAACCCTTTTGTTAAATGGTGTAAATCCGTTCAGTAGTTGCTGAGAAAATCAAAAGTAAAAGGACATATATTTCTATGCCGCGTCGGATTCGCGCACCCTCCCGATCACGAGCTGCATGCTAATTGGCTGTCAACACTCCAAATCAGGAAGTGTTGGCAGCCATTTTGTCCCTCGGTAGAACCGAGGGACAGAAACAAGTGCGCAAAACGCACAAAGGGGGCAGGGTAGAAACACCCTGACCCCCTAGGTCTGCTCAGGGGGTCCCACAAGGACCCCCTGGCCCCAAAAATCTTTTTTTTTTTTTTTTAAATCGGCAGGATGCGCTCAGGGAGCGCGGATCCTGCCGAAAAAAAAAAAATCGAAGCGCGGTCTTCCGCGCTCGATGTTAATTGGCCCCCGGGTGGCCCAAGTCCCGGGGGCATGGTGGGGGGTTTTAATTTATGTAGGGCTCTGAGCCCTCCCGCAGCCCCGGGGACCGCCACCTTCCCGGGGCTTCTTTTTTTTTTTTAACCTGTGTGGGGGGCTCCAGCCCCCCCACATGCCCCGGGACCGCCACCTCCCCGGGCACTAAACATTTAAATATGGGGGTCCGTTACGGACCTCCAAGCCCCGGGACCACCACCTCCCCGGGGCTGTGCACTGAATGGGAGGGGGCTGCGCGGCCCCTCCTGGAGCCCTTGATGGCCCTGGGGACCACCACCCCCAGGGCCGGCTCCTGCAGTGTCCCGGGCTGCCTACCCTCGGGACACTGCTGTTTGCTATGACAGGACGGGAGCCTCGCGGCTCCCGTCCTGTCATAGCAAATCTTGGTTTGCATTTTGAAAGAGAGAGCAGGAAACCTGCTCTCTCTTTCAAAATGCAAACCAATTGCTTTCCACATGGGGAGCAGCATGTTAGCTGCTCCCCATGTGGAAAAGCAATGCCGGCTTCCGCAGGAGGCGGGGAGCCGGCTGGGACTGTGGGGGATTGGGGACCCCCCACAGTCTCCAACGTGAGACCAGGCCCCGGGGATGGGGTCCCCGGGGCCATAGGTGGCTCGGGAGGGGGCCACGCAGCCCCCTCCCCAAAGTTCAAAAAAAAATTACAAAAAATAAGGGAAAGGCCGGCCCCGGGGATGGGGTCCCCGGGGCCTTAAATGGCCTGAGGAGGGGGGCCACGCAGCCCCCTCCAAAGAAAAAAAATAAAAAATCGAGGCCATGCCCCGGGGGATGGGGTCCCCGGGGCCAATACAGGCCCATTATCATTTTGTTAATAGGATTGTTTGGCATTTTGCAATAGTTTATAGTGTCTTCTCTTTTTGATTTTCATTTCTAGTATTTGTTATTTTTTCTAGCTCTTCTATTATTGCTTCACTGAATTGATCAAATCTGTTACCAGGAGGTAAGACAGGGCAGTATTTCGATTTCTTTTTTAATCCACTCCTAGAAAAAATAACAAATACTAGAAATGAAAATCAAAAAGAGAATTTAAGTAAAAAGGAACGGGAAGCAATCAGTAAACTGATGGAAAATAAAGAACTCATAATAAAACCCGCCGATAAAGGGGGAAACATCGTGCTCATGGATATAAAGGATTATCTGCAAGAAGCATATAGACAATTAGAAGACACTATAAACTATTGCAAAATGCCAAACAATCCTATTAACAAAATGATAATGGAATTGAATATTAATCTTAAAAAATGGCATAATGAGAAGTTGATCGATGATGATGAGCTAAAGTTTCTGACAAAGGACTTCCCAGTGATTCCAACAATATACTTCTTACCAAAGATTCATAAGACACTTCACCATCCACCAGGAAGGCCAATTGTATCCTCATGTGATTCTTTATATGAAAACCTCTCTGAGTATGTAGACCAATTTCTAGCACCAATTGCGCAAAGCATGAGTTCTTACATCAGAGATACTGGTGATTTTTTAAGGATACTCACAGGCATCACATGGAATAGTGAATTACTGCTAATAACAATAGATGCAGTATCACTATACACTTCGATCAGACATGAGACAGGCCTAAATGCATGTAAATATTTTCTACGACAAAGGAAAATATCTGAAATGAAACATACCCAAATGTTACTGACCATGATCGAACTATGTCTCACCAACAATATCTTCTATTTTAATAAAGAACTTTTTAAACAGCGGTGCGGAACTGCCATGGGCATTTCTTTTCTCCAAATTATGCCAATATCATGATGGGGTGGTGGGAGAAAGTGATAGCATGGGATGTGGAGAATCAAGATGATGTAGATAAAATAATATTATGGGTCCGTTTCATAGATGATTTATTTCTAATATGGAACGGGACAGAACAAGAGTTTCAAATATATTTTCAAAAATTGAACAATAATGAAATTGGTCTATCTTTTACATGCAATACCAATAAAACAAAGATTGCGTTTCTTGATACCTTAATATATATTAAGGATGATGAGATACACTCCACACTCTACAGAAAAGAAACAGCCACCAACAGCATATTACACGGGACAAGCTTCCACCCCAAATCAATAATTGAAAATATACCATACGGAGAATTTATGCGAATGAAGCGGAACTGCTCCAACCCAGTGGATGCTGAAGCAAAAATCCAAGAAACCATGGAAAGGCTTAAAACAAGGGGATATAAAGAATCAACACTGCAAAAAGTAAAAGAAGAATTGATCGAAAAACAAGAGATGACACATTGATACCTAAAAAGAAATCACCAGAAAATTGTGAAAACCAACAAGCACCACGTTTTATAACTACATATAGCAAAGAAAGTGGAAAGATCATGGGAAAAATCAAAAACATTGGCACTTAATTGAAAAAGATCCTGACATAGGACAACTTATTGGATCAAAACCAACTGTGACCTACAGAAAAACAAAATCTCTAAAAAATATGTTAATAAAAAGCCACTTTAAACAGCAATCAGATACCAATTGGCTAATGGAGCAACAAAATGGCTTTACAAAATGCAATTCATGCAAAGCATGTAAGATTGGTAAGAACAAAAAAACCATTGTGGAACCTAATGGAAATACGATTATCCTAAATCAAAAATCACATGTACCACACAGTATGTGATATACATCATTGAGTGTAAATGTGGCAGTAAATACATCGGGAGCACAATCTGTACTTTACGAAAGCGTATTTTGGAACACATTAGAGCAGTGAAGAATAAAGATCTCTCATATGCAACTGCAAAACATATGATATTATGCCAAAAAGGAGACTGGAGAGCGATGTGTTACTATGGGATCAAGGCCATTACATTGGATGAACGTGGTGGAAATAGAATACAAAAACTACGTCAGATGGAATCACGTTACATTGTCAGACTCAAAACAAAGACCCCGAGGGGGATGAATAATGACGAAGAGCTTTATATACATTTGGGATGAACAATAATAAAAAGTCAGTTATTGTAACTATAATTAAAAATGTCAGGACATTACAGTTTAAAAACAAAGGATACTAGATCCGTTTAATCAATTAAATGTGGTTAATATAAAATATATCTAAATAACAAATGTCGAGTACTAAACTCTGGAACAACATTTTTACCAAAAAAGGATATGTGTGAAATTGAAAAATGTCGCAGGATACTAAATCATGAGGTTTTATAAACATGCCGTTAAAAACTAACTATCTTCCATTGAAAACAATAATAACAGTTACGTTTTTCTTTCTGTAAATTATGTATTGTTGAATGTAATGCACTACATGTCCCAGAATGCCACATTAAGGCCAGCTGGGCTTAAATAGTGCAAATAAAGAAAGGACTCACTAACCGTGAGCAAAGCCGTGAGAGGGCTGAAACGCGTTGGTTGAGTTGTGCAATAAACTCATTTGAACTATCTTCACTCCTGAGTGCCGCGTCCTTTGTGTGGAAAAATTGAAATTGGGGCCAGGATCCGGCCCCCACGCTGAGCACCCGCTGCACGAGCGCACTGATCAAAGGGATCACATTGTGGACATATATATATATATATATATTATCTACTGGCGGTCGCCAGTAGATAGTTATAGTTAGGACCTATTTTCCATAGGAAATCCGCGACATTCTATTTGAAAAAACTCTTGCGTCGGTTGATGAATCTTCGCGAAATTTTCAAACTTTATGGCCCGCTCCGGTCCGCTCCTACCCTGAACGTCTCAGGGTGATTCGTCAAGCGGGGGCCGAGAAAAAGGGGGTCCCAAAACGTGTTTTCCCCATTCATTTTCCCATAGGAAACTTTAGACACGGCTACAGCCCGAACTGCTGAACGGAATTACACCAAATTTGGCAAAGAGGTAGTTCTTGGTTCAGAAAGAACCCTTTTTGTTAAATGGTGTAAATCCGTTCAGTAGTTGCGGAGAAATTAAAAAAATAAGAGTCAAAAAATCAATTTCCCATAGGAAACTTTATGCAAGGCTACAGCCCGAACTGCTGAACGGAATTACACCAAATTTGGCAAAGAGGTAGTTCTTGGTTCAAAAAGAACCCTTTTTGTTAAATGGTGTAAATCCGTTCAGTAGTTGCTGAGAAAATCAAAAGTAAAAACACATATATATCTGGGCGGAGCCTAACCACACATGTCATCGTGAGATCTGATTGGCTGTCAGCACTTCATCCTGGAATTGCTGGCAGCCATCTTGGGACCAATATAAATGATAGTACCCCATTGAAATGCATTGTAGTGAATCGAAGATTTTGAGGGTTACCAAAAGGAGAACTATAAAGGGTGATAACAGACTTTAGTTACATTAGAATTCATTTGTTGATGGTACCATACTAATTTCAGGAATTGTGGTGTGTTCTAAGGTGATTTTACCCTGTGAAAAACCTTCTGCTGGGATATCATGAATCATGTTTGAGAGAAAACTATTTTCACATGCTTGTCCCATACAGTTTTGGAAGGTGCTCCAGAAGCTAAAATGAGAGCATATTTTCTGTAAATTCACATTATCTTTCTCAGTCATGTGAGAATGAAGTCTGACATTCTCAGTAAAACATGTACATCCAACAAGGGCAGAGACTGTCAGTTGATTCCTTTGTGTTCTACTGCAGCTTCCCAGAGTGTTCTAAAGAACAACTAGAGTGCTAACAGCCTTACTTATGACAAAAGTATGGCACACCTGAAGCCATCTTGATTGGGATAAACTGGTAACACTTAAAACATTTAATTTAAAAAGGAACAAAATGATGGGGTTCATCTTGTCATAGAAATTATGGTTAGTGCTCTGGAAAGAAAAATTAGGACATGTTTCAAGTGTGATCTCAAATATCTTCCTGTTATATTTCAACAGGAGCAGCCTGTCAGTTGATGCCTTTGTGTTCTACTGCAGCTTCCCAGAGTGTTCTAAAGAACAACTAGAGCGCTAACAGTCTTATTTATGACAAAAGTATGGCACACCTGAAGCCATCTTGATTGGAATAAACTGGTAACACTTAAAACATTTAATTTAAAAAGGAACAAAATGATGGGGTTCATTTTGTCATAGAAATTATGGTTAGTGCTGTAGAAAGAAAAATTAGGACATGTTTCAAGTGTGATCTCAAATATCTTCCTGTTATATTTCAACAGGAGCAGCCTGTCAGTTGATGCCTTTGTGTTCTACTGCAGCTTCCCAGAGTGTTCTAAAGAACAACTAGAGCGCTAACAGTCTTACTTATGACAAAAGTATGGCACACCTGAAGCCATCTTAATTGGAATAAACTGGTAACACTTAAAACATTAATTTAAAAAGGAACAAAATGAGGGGGTTCATTTTGCCATAGAAATTATGGTTAGTGCTGTAGAAAGAAAAATTAGGACATGTTTTAAGTGAGATCTCAAATATCTTCCTGTTATATTTCAACAGGAGCAGCCTGTCAGTTGATGCCTTTGTGTTCTACTGCAGCTTCCCAGAGTGTTCTAAAGAACAACTAGAGTGCTAACAGCCTTACTTATGACAAAAGTATGGCACACCTGAAGCCATCTTGATTGGAATAAACTGGTAACACTTAAAACATTTAATTTAAAAAGGAACAAAATGAGGGGGTTCATTTTGCCATAGAAATTATGGTTAGTGCTGTAGAAAGAAAAATTAGGACATGTTTTAAGTGAGATCTCGAATATCTTCCTGTTATATTTCAACAGGAGCAGCCTGTCAGTTGATGCCTTTGTGTTCTACTGCAGCTTCCCAGAGTGTTCTAAAGAACAACTAGAGAGCTAACAGTCTTACTTATGACAAAAGTATGGCACACCTGAAGCCATCTTGATTGAAATAAAACTGGTAACACTTAAAACATTTAATTTAAAAAGGAACAAAATGAGGGGGTTTTAAGTGAGATCTCAAATCCTCTTCTATTTCATTAGAAAATTCTGACATGCAGACTGAAACAATCACTTTCAATACCAGCAGTAGACTTCCAGTTAACTCCTTGGTGAGCAGTAGCTTTACTACAGTGATCTAATGAACAACTAGAGTAATAACATTCTGAATTTATGGCAAATGTGTGACACATCTGAATGCCTTGTTGATGGAATCAAAGTAAAAAACTGAAAGCCTTTCCTACTGAGGAGACTGCAGTAAATGAGGAAATTAGGAAACTTCATAACAAAGAAGTCTTCCAAGATGGCCACCAGTGAAAAAAAAGCCCAAATGTAGCACAGATATTACCCAGATGTAGCCCAATGACAAAAGTGTGCAAAACACTTTTTATTTTTAGTTTTTTTGCAGTTTTATGTAGTGCAGACTGTTCAGGTATTGGAGCGTTGCATCTTAAAACATGACCCCCGTACACTACAAAAACACCACTGCACTACCCTAAACCCTAAAACACTACCCCAGCACGACCCCCTACACTACACAAGCACCACTGCACTATCCTAAACTCTAAAACACTACCCCAGCATGACCCCCTACACTACACAAACACCACTGCACTACCCTAAACCCTAAAACACTACCCCAACACCACTGCACTAACCTAAATCCTAAAACACTACCCCCAGCACGACCCCCTACACTACCCAAACACCACTGCACTACCCTAAAACATGACCCCCTACACTACACAAACACCACTGCACTACCCTAAACCCTAAAACACTACCCCCAGCACGACCCCTACACTACACAAGCACCACTGCACTACCCTAAACCCTAAAACACTACCCCAGCACGACCCCCTACACTACACAAACACCACTGCACTACCGTAAACCCTAAAACACTACCCCCAGCACGACCCCCTACACTACCCAAACACCACTGCACTACCCTAAAACATGACCCCCTACACTACACAAACACCACTGCACTACCCTAAACCCTAAAACACTACCCCCAGCACGACCCCCTACACTAAACAAGCACCACTGCACTACCCTAAACCCTAAAACACTACCCCCAGCACGACCCCCTACACTGCCCGAACACCACTGCACTGCCCTAAACCCTGAAACACCAGCCCCTGCACGACCCCCTACACTGCCCGAACACCACTGCACTGCCCTAAACCCTGAAACACATACCCTAGCATGACCCCCTACACTGCCCGAACACCACTGCACTGCCCTAAACCCTGAAACACCACCCCCTTCACGACCCCCTACACTGCCCGAACACCACTGCACTGCCCTAAACCCTGAAACACCACCCCAGCATGACCCCTACACTGCCCGAACACCACTACACTGCCCTAAACCCTGAAACACTACCCCCAGCAAGACCTCCTACACTGCCCAAACACCACTGCACTGCCCTAAACCCTGAAACACCACCCCCAGCAAGACCCCCTACACTGCCCGAACACCACTGAATTAAACCCTGAAACACCACCCCCAGCAGACCCCCTACACTGCCCGAACACCAGTGCACTGCCCTAAACCCTGAAACACCAGCCCCAGCATGACCCCTACACTGCCCGAACACCACTGCACTGCCCTAAACCCTGAAACACCACCCCCTGCACGACCCCTACACTGCCCGAACATCACTGCACTGCCCTAAACCCTGAAACACCACCCCCTGCACGATCCCCTACACTGCCCGAACACTACTGCACTGCCCTAAACCCTGAAACACCACCCCCAGCACGACCCCCTACACTGCACGAACACCACTGCACTGCCCTAAATACCGAAACACTACCCCAGCAAGACCCCCTACACTGCCCGAACACCACTGCCCGAACACCACTGCCCTAAACCCTGAAACACCACCCCCAGCATGACCCCCTACACTGCCCGAACACCACTGCACTGCCCTAAACCCTGAAACACCACCCCCAGCACGACCCCCTACACTGCCCGAACACCACTGCACTGCCTAAACCATGAAACACCAGCCCCAGCACGACCCCCTACACTGCCCGAACACCACTGCACTGCCCTAAACCCTGAAACACCACCCCTGCACGACCCCCTACACTGCCCGAACACCACTGCACTGCCCTAAACCCTGAAACACCAGCCCCAGCACAACCCCGTACACTGCCCGAACACCACTGCACTGCCCTAAACCCTGAAACACCAGCCCCAGCACGACCGCCTACACTGCCCGAAAACCACTGCACTGCCCTAAACCCTGAAACACCAGCCCCAGCACGACCCCCTACACTGCCCGAACACCACTGCACTACCCTAAACCCTCAAACACCAGCCCCAGCACGACCCCCTACACTGCCCGAACACCACTGCACTGCCCTAAACCCTGAAACACCAGCCCCAGCAAGACCCCCTACACTGCCCGAACACCACTGCACTGCCCTAAACCCTGAAACACCACCCCCAGCAAGACCCCCTACACTGCCCGAACACCACTGCACTAAAGCCTGAAACACCACCCCCAGCAAGACCACCTACACTGGCCGAACACCACTGCACTGCCCTAAACCCTGAAACACCACCCCTGCATGACCCCCTACACTGCCCAAACACCACTGCACTGCCCTAAACCCTGAAACACCACCCCCTGCACGACCCCCTACACTGCCCGAACACCACTGCACTGGCCTAAACCCTGAAACACCACCCCTCAGCACGACACCCTACACTGCCCGAACACCACTGCACTGCCCTAAACCCTGAAACACCACCCCCAGCACGACCCCCTACACTGCCTGAACACCACTGCACTGCCCTAAACCCTGAAACACCACCCCCTGCACGACCTCCTACACTGCCGGAACACCACTGCACTGCCCTAAACCCTGAAACACCACCCCCAGCACGACCCCCTACACTGCCCGAACACCACTGCACTGCCCTAAACCCTGAAACATCAACCCCAGCAAGACCCCCTACACTGCCTGAACACCACTGCCCTAAACCCTGAAACACCACCCCCTACACTGCACGAACACCACTGCACTGCCCTAAACCCTGAAACACCACCTCCAGCAAAACCCCCTACACTGCCTGAACACCATTGCTCTGCCCTAAATCCTGAAACACTAGCCCCAGCACGACCCCCTACACTGCCCAAACACCACTGCACTGCCCTAAACCCTGAAACACCACCCCCAGCACGACCCCCTACACTGCCCGAACACCACTGCACTGCCCTAAACCCTGAAACACCAGCCCCAGCAAGACGCCCTACACTGCCCGAACACCACTGCAATGCCCTAGACTCTGAAACACCAGCCCCAGCAAGACCCCCTACACTGCTCGAACACCACTGCCCTGCCCTAAACCCTGAAACACCAGCCCCAGCATGACCCCCTACACTGCCCGAACACCACTGCACTGCCCTAAACCCTGAAACACCAGCCCCAGCACGACCACCTACACTGCCCGAACACCACTGCACTGCCCTAAACCCTGAAACACCAGCCCCAGCACAACCCCCTACACTGCCCGAACACCACTGCACTGCCCTATACCCTGAAACACCAGCCCCAGCACGACCCCCTACACTGCCCGAACACCACTGTACTGCCCTAAACCCTGAAACACCAGCCCCAGCACGACCCCCTACACTGCCCGAACACCACTGCACTGCCCTAAACCCTGAAACACCACCCCCTGCAGCACCCCCTACACTGCCCGAACACCACTGCACTGCCCTAAACCCTGAAACACCACCCCCAGCACCACCCCCTACACTGCCCGAACACCACTGCACTGCCCTAAACCCTGAAACACCACCCCCAGCACGACCCCCTTTACTGCCCGAACACCACTGCACTGCCCCAAACCCTGAAACACCACCCCCAGCACGACCCCCTACACTGCCCGAACACCACTGCCCTAAACCCTGAAACACCACCCCCTGCACGACCCCCTACACTGCCCGAACACCACTGCACTGCCCTAAACCCTGAAACACCACCCCTACACTGCCCGAACACCACTGCACTGCCCTAAACCCTGAAACACCACCCCCAGCACGACCCCCTACACTGCCTGAACACCACTGCACTGCCCTAAACCCTAAAACACCACCCCCAGCATTACCCCCTATACTGCCCAAACACCACTGCACTGCCCTAAACCCTAGAACACTACCCCCAGCACGACCCCCTACACTACCCGAACACCACTGCACTACCATAAACCCTAAAATACTACCCCCAGCACAACCCCTACACTACCCGAACACGACTGCACTGCCCTAAACCCTCAAACACTCCCCACAGCATGACCCCCTACACTACCCGAACACCACTGCACTGCCCTAAACCCTAAAACACTCCCCCAGCACGACCCCCTACACTACCCAAACACCACTGCACTGCCCTAAACCCTAAAACACTCCCCCAGCACGACCCCCTACACTACCCAAACACCACTGCACTGCCCTAAACCCTAAAACACTACCCCCTGCATGACCCCTACACTACCCAAACACCAATGCACTACCCTAATCCCTAAAACACTACCCCCGCATGACCCCCTACACTACCCTAAACCCTAAAACACTACCCCCGCACGACTCCCTACACTACCCAAAGACCACTGCACTACCCTAAACCCTAAAACACGACCTCCTACACTACACAAACACCACTGCACTACCCTAAACCCTAAAACACTACCCCCTACACTACACAAACACCACTGCACTACCCTAAACCCTAAAAACTACCCCCAGCATGAACCACTACACTACCCAAACACCACTGCACTACCCTAAACCCTAAAAACTACCCCCAGCAGTACCCCTACACTACCCAAACACCACTGCACTACCCTAAACCCTAAAACACTACCCCCAGCAGTACCCCCTACACTACCCAAACACCACTGCGCTACCCTAAATCACTACCCCCAGCACGACCCCCTACACTACCCAAACACCACTGCACTACCCTAAACCCTAAAACACTACCCCCAGCACGACCCCCTACACTACCCAAACACCACTGCACTACCCTAAACCCTAAAACACTCCCCCAGCACGACTCCCTACACTACCCAAACACCACTGCACTACCCTAAACCCTAAATCTACCCCCAGCATGACCCCCTACACTACACAAACACCACTGCACTACCCTAAACCCTAAAACACTACCCCCAGCACGACCCTCTTCACTACCTAAACACAACTGCACAATTTGTTACAGGCGTTGCAACGCAGGCCTGTGGTGCTTACTGGAAGTACCTAGTGGGCTAGTTGGGCCCCAGGGACCCTCAGGATTCAAGGTGACCTAATCCCCCAACTTAAAACGCACCACGGGGCGCGTTTGCACAGTGGTGAAGGGAGGGGCGGGGCCTCAGGTGACATGTGCGCAAACACGCCCTGTGGTGCGTTTTAAGTTGGGGAATTAATTCCTTTGAATCCTGAGGGACCCTGGAGGCCAACTAGCCCACCAGGTACCTTCAGTAAGCACAACAGAGTTGCGTTGCAGAGAGGTGAAAAAGGTGCGTGGCCTCGGAACGCCTCTCTGCAACTCAGCTCTGTGGTCCTAACTGTAGGTACCTGGGGGCTAGTTGGGCCCCAGGGACCCTCAGAATTCAAGGAGACTTAATCCTGCAACTTAAAACGCGCCACGGGGTGCGTTTGCACACATGTCACCTCAGGCCCCCCTCCCTTCACCACTGTGCAAACGCGCCCTGTAGCGCGTTTTAAGAGGTAGTTTTAATCCCCTGCCCTATTATGTACTAGGGACTTGCAGAGGAGGTCATGCTAATCACAGGGGTACCCCAACGCATAGTGTTCCCTAGTGTATGTAGGTGTTTTCACTGTATTCTAAGTGTCTTTTAGCATAGCACTGGCTCTGGTTAGTCAGAGTCAGTTACCACCAGTACCCGTCTGAAAAAGTTGTGGGCACAGGATGATTTTGCAACAAGGCCTCTTTCTGCTCCTCTGTTGGTTCTTTCTGCACATCTTTGCTTCTTTCTGTGCGTTTTTTCTTCTTTCTTCACATGTCCTACCTCTGTAGGCATAGTTAGAAACTAGCATTTAAAAAACCTTTGAAATTCACTTAAAAATCATAGGTTTCAGGCACGTTATAGTTAGAAATTAGCATTTAAAAAACCTTTGAAAGTCACTGAAAAAACCATAGGTTTCAGACACGTTATAGTTAGAAATTAGCATTTTAAAAACCTTTGAAATTCACTGAAAAAACCATAGGTTTTAGGGACAGTTATAGTTAGTTGGACATTTCACTCGTACAAAACCATAGAAATTCCCCCGTTATAGTTAGTTCAGCTAACTATAACTCGCGCCCGCAATGCACTGCTGATGACGTCATATATTACATCATTCATGACATGGTCAGTGACATCACTGATGACATCTCAAATGACATCACTGATGACATCATCCATGTGATAATTTCATGCATCTTCTCACACCCTAATATAACTTTTGATACACCCACTCTAAATTACAGACTGCCATTCTCAAAACCATAGACACTCCAACACCAAAAACTACATACCCACTCACTGATTCTTTGGTCTACACACACATCCACTCACTCACCCGTACAGTCACTCATACTTAGTCACTCAGTACAGGACTATCATATGCACTCATACACCTATATAAACACTCACACACCACCACTCATCCATAGAGGTACTCACACACCTAGTCAGTCATGCAAAAACTTAATCACACACCCATTTACTCACCTATACAGTTATACACACACCAGCTCACTTACTCATACAAATACTAGCACATTCTTACGCTCTTATACAATCACTGATACAAGTACACACTCATCCATATAGCCACTCTCACAATCACACACTCTCACTTATAGCCATTTATATACTCCAACACACATATATACTGCCTTTCACATATGTAGTTACTCACACATGTACCACTGAGATATACATTCAATCACTAACACACCCATACACACACTCACCCACCCATACAGTCCATCACAGATGCACTCTTGAAACCATGCACCCAGTGAATCACCAACTCACACATCTATGCACAGAGTCACACACACCCCACCCACACAAACACTCAGGCACCCATACAGATACTCAGACAATCAATCAATAACCCATGTAGACACTCATGTAGCTATTCAGAAAGCCATGCAGCCGCTTACAAACCAACAGACAGACGGATACAGACATTCACACAGTTTAGTCACTAACCCATGCATTCAGTAAGATACATTTAATCACTCACTTGTAGAGTCAGTCACTCACGTACTAAATCATCCATTCAGACACTTATACACCCACTCATTCTTCAATACGCCTTTCCCTATATATATTAAACATATTTAAACTTTACAGAAACACAGTCACTGGATGCTGTCATCAGTGATGTCATCAGTGATGTCATTTGAGATGTCATCAGTGATGTCATCAGTGATGTCACTGACCATGTCATGAGTGATGTAATATGTGACGTCATCAGCAGTGCATTGTGGGCGCGAGTTATAGTTAGCTGAACTAACTATAACGGGGAATTTCTATGGTTTTGTACGAGTGAAATGTCCAACTAACTATAACTGTCCCTAAAACCTATGGTTTTTTCAGTGAATATATATATACATATATATACACACACACATATACATATGTGTGTGTGTATATGTATATATATATATATATATATATATAATATATATATATATATATATATACACACACACATATGTGTGCGTGTATATATATATGTATGTATTAATATACATATGTATGTATATATGTGTGTATATATATCTATATGTGTGTGTGTGTATATATATATATACACATGTGAACAAGGCCGCATGTCTGGCGGCCGAAACGCGTCTTTGGACAATGATGGTTAATTAATAAACACCTTGCCACTTCAACTGCTGTGGAGTCTGTGTCCTTGTGTAGTGCCGGTGTGACTGGACACTCTTGGATTTTCATGTGGATATATATATATATATATATATATATAACCTACTAGCGGTCGCCAGTAGGTAGTTATAATTAGGACCTTGTTTCTATTCAAAACAAGTTTTTTCTTCTGCCGATATCTTTGGCGCCGTTTGATGAATATTCAGGAAATTTCCAAAACTAATGGGGCGCTCCGGTCAGCTCCTGTCTTGAAAGTTTCGGAGTGATTCGTCAAGCAGGGGCCAAGAAAAAAGGGGGGGCCCAAAATGTATTTTCCCCATGTTAATTTCCATAAGAAACTTTAGACAAGGCTACAGCTCGAACTGCTGAACGGAATTACACCAAATTTGGCAAAAAGGTAGCCCTTGGTTCAGAAAGCAACCTTTTTTTTTAAATGGTGTAAAACTGTTCAGTAGTTCCATAGAAATTCATATATTTAGAAATATTAGTATCTGGTGACCGCAGTGGATCCGCAAACCCTCCTGATCTCAAGCTTGACTCTCATTGTCTGCCAACACTTAAAACAAGGAAGTGTTGGCAGCCATCTTGTAACTTATTGAACCGAGTCACAAGAATAAAGGTAAAAAAACAGTGGAATTCGCGTAGGGTCCGTGAATCCCGTTGATTTTTTTTTTTAAACGAAGTGCGGTCTCACGCGCTTCATTTAATTAAGCCCCCGGGTAGGCCAGGTCCCGGGGCAATGCCAAAAAAGAATGCGGGGGCACCGCCACCTCCCCGGGCTTTTATTAAGAAAAAGGCTTGGGGGCTCCTGCCCACCCCCACGCTGCCCTGGGGACCGCCACCCCGGGGCATACATTATGTAAATGCGGAGATCCGTTGCGAACCTCTGGCCCCAGGGACCAGCACCTCCCCGGGGCTTTAAAATTGATGGAAGGGAGCCGTGCGGCCCCTCCTAGGAGCCCTCCATGACACTGGGGACCACAAACCCCCTTGGGCCGGCTCCAGCAATGTCCCGGGTGCCAACCCCAGGTACATTGCAGTTTGCTATGACAGGGTGGGAGCACTGCCCGTGCCCTGCCATAGCAAACTTAGCCGCTTCATGGAAGCGAGAGCAGGAAAACTGCTCTTACTTCCATGAAGCGAAGCAGTATTGCTTTTGGGCAAAGGGAGCTGCATGTTTGCATCTCCTTTTGCCCAAAAGCAATGCCGGCTCCTGCAGGAGGCGGGGAGCCGGCAGGGACCGCAGTGGCATTGAGGCACCCCCCGTGGTCCCTAATGTGAGGCCAAGCCTAGGGTGTTGGGATCCCCATGGCCCAAAATGGCCCAGTTAGGGTGGCCACGCAGGCCAACTATTCATTTAAACAAGAATTGGGCAAGCCCCGGGGGATGGGGTCCCTGGGGCCAAAAATGGCCTTGGGGGGGGGCCAAGTGGCCCCTCTCCATATTTTTACTTTTTTTTTAACAAATGGTCTGGCCCCGGGGGATGGGGCTGACATTGGGTAATGGAACTGGGGGCATTAAAAAAAAATTCTCTCGTGATAGGAGTCGCGACCCTATCATGGCTCTCAGCACGGCCCCCCAGTGTAACGTTGCGGTGGATTCGAGGATCCATCTTAAATAAAAAAATTAATAGCATGTAATTCAGAAGGTAGTATTGCATTTGTGAACTTTTTTATAGAGCTAGTGAGATTGAAGTTAATAATTACATTGAATTTGATAGAGTTAGAAAGAATATAAAAAAATTAAAAAGTAAAAGTTAAATTTGAAAAGTGTTTTGTGTTGTAGTACATTGAATTTGTGCTTTTGTTTTGGAAATTCGCTATGGGTTCCCAATTCCGGAAAATATTTAAAGAGAGTATGTATGTTAAATAATAAATAAGATTCACTGTTGGGTTATAGGGTGGCTCTAAAAAGAGGCTGTGTTTTCATTATGACTTTGTTGGAGATACACATAAGTGCGGATGCACAGCTTAAGGTTGTTGAGAAACACTCTGTTTCGTTCATCTGTGAAATGAACTCCATCAGTTCTGTAGATGTCATGCATATTAAAACGTAGATTGTTGTTATAGATGGAGCCCATCCTATGGTCTCTGAGGTAAGCAGAAACAGCTTTATTGACATTCTTCCTAGCTTTCTCAATCTGTGGACAGAATTGATTTGACCACTTCCAGTTCTGTCTTTGGCATGTATTAGAGTATACAAAGACAGTTTGAGGCAAAAGCAACATCAGTTGTGCAAAGGTATCATTCATTAGGATTTCCAGCCCTACCCCAGTCAATGTGCCTAGGTCATTGCCACCACAGTGCACAATCATGAGGTCAGGGGTTTGGAGATGCAAAAAGGTTTTAACCAAAGGCATCAATTGGTGCCACTTTAATCCTCTCTGTGCAGTCCATTTAATATCCACATTTTACAAACCTAGGTCTTTGTGCTCTGTGTTCAGCATACCTTTTGCACCAGAAAACATAACTGTGCCCTACAATCCATACTGTAAGATTCTTGAAGGGATGTCTGGAAGGAATGCAAAGATATCTGTAGATGAGGTAGTTAGTTGGTAGAATGAGAGGTATCTAAAATGGTGGAGAACATGCTGCTTTTGAGAAAACTGATAAGTGATTGGCTGTTCATCAACATTGTGCACTCAAAAATAGGATGCATGTTACTTTCCTGAAGAAGCATGTTTCTGATTAGTTACTAAAAAAATTTGAAAGGTACAGTAGATAGGATAAAAGAATATTTTGCAAAAGTCAGCCACACCTGCTATTTGCATTTGCAAGCTTGTGTACTGAATTTGAAAATGTGGTGAACTTGTGACCTTCTGGTACAGTTGAATGTTGCAGAAAGTGTTACTATGGAAACTAGGATTAAACAGAATGGGAGGAGGGTTGAAACTTAACTGTGGTTTTAAAATCTGAAATGGTAACTTATATATAAGTGATATGTTACTGAATTAAGTTTTTCCAAATCAGTAGAATGTTTAGAAGTAGTGTGTTGTTAAAAAATAATACTAGTATGTAGTATTCTGTCCTCGCGCGCTTCTCGTGCGTGTACATTCTATGCCGTGATGACTCGTGCTGCCCGTTGGCGCGCGACTAGCTCTGTGGTTTTTACAGTTGGGACATGACTGTTGGAACTGGCGGTGCCGTGCTTGCATGCATGACTGAGGGCTGTTTGTGGGTTTTCAGCTGTTATACAAAATAAAGACAACTTACCTTCACGTCTGTAATCTGTCATCACTACATTTATCGTGGTGACGAGCTGGACTGTAGCTGATCCCACACAGAATCCACATGGAGCACCTCGCCCTCATACAAGCCTACATTCTCGTTACAAGCCGCAGCGACGAAGAAACACAACGAGTTCCAGAAAACCCTAACAGATGCCAGACGTATTGGTTACTCCAAGCATTCGGCATCTCCACCTTTTACACACGACGGCCACAGTATGTACAACTGAAAAGCAGACCTGGATCTGTGGTGCCGAAGAAGAGGCAGAGTCCCACTGTGCGTGAGAGTCCGGCTACCACCGCCCTCTCCTGTTGCCTGGCTTCGCTCAGCCTGGCAGGGGCAGAACAGGAGGCGGGCAAGGCTGTCATTCTCTGTGAGGGGGCAGCACTTAAGCCCATGCGGAGGAGGGCCACCAGGCATGCACAAGTGATTGATTCCCTCGATCGTCTTCACCAGAGGCGTGGTTCACAGCGCTAAGCACCCCTCCTGAGGCCGTCCCTCTTCATCCTCACGTGGCGTCATATGTCTTTCGGAGGAGTTTGGTCGGCATCTCCGCCCCGTGAGGCGGAACTTAGACTCCCCATCGAGATACACCAGTAGAGTTCGCATGACACAAAGAGCAGCCCAGCTGTCTGCCGTTTGGTAATCCCTACGAGCACACGCCTCGCCACGATTATGCTCCGGGTCAGCGCGTGAGCTACTTCAAAAGCATTTTTTTTTCTGTTCTTTTCCCTTCTTGGTCTCCTCCTGTCTTCACGTACTAAGCAGTAACAACGTTGTCTTCAGTCACTTCTGCTGGTGAAGAGCGTTCAGGACCCTGTTCTGTACAGTAAGAGTACAACATAATACATTTACTTTGCCTGTTTTTTTTTCAAAGATCTTTATCTATTTACCCTCTTATAGTTTATTTTTACATATATCTTTCACATAAATAGACTTGGCTAAGCTACTGTTACAGCACAGTGACGCGCACACCATTGTGACTGTTTTTAAAACATTTTTCATTTTTTTACTTTCCTTAAAATTGCACTGCGCTTGACATTCTGCTCTTTTGAATAACATTGATTCATCCCACTACAGGTGTTTAGCTTAGCTTTTAGGTGGTTAAAGTTTACGTTCTATTACATTATGCAAGCTGTTAACCCACCACCACCATTCCTTGAGTCGCCTGGTGAACCACCTATCAGCTGGCGCCATTGGCTCGACGCATTTAAAACTTATTTAGGTGCTATAGGAGCACATAGGTTTAGACCTGAAAGAAAGAAGTTTTTACTGTTACATTCTCTTGTATTTGAAGGGAGAGCTACACTTAAACACCTAACTGATCCCGTGGGCGTTGTTGAGGAAGATCTTGATGAATATCAAAGAACTATTAAGAAATTGGCTGGTAGATATGATGTTCAGCCAAGTATTGAAGTACTAAGACACAAATGTTTCAAAAGAGTACAAAAAAACGATGAGGATGTTGACACATACATCAGTGCCCTTAGAAGAATGATAGCAGATTGCGAATTTGAAAATTTTAGTGAGCAATTGGTACGTGACCAATTTATTAGCCATTGCACGGATAGAACCATTAGACAAAAACTATTGTCCTTAGGGAATCCCACCCTTGACGATTCTATCCGCATTGCCAAAAGCATTGAAACCGCTCAACTCTCAGTGAAACAATTAGAGAACAAAACAGTGGAAGTTGTAACCCCAGTATGCATTAACAACTACAAAATAAAGAGAGAAAGTTCTCAGAATAGTTTTTTTAAAAGATCAGACATTTGCTTTCAGTGCGGTAACCCTACGCACATCAAAAACAGCAGACCGTGTCCTGCTAAAAACGTAGTCTGCCGGTTCTGCATCAAAGTAGGCCATTTTGCCAAGGTATGTCAGGGGCACAAAAGAGAAAATGTCAGAGTTGGGCATGTCAAGGACACCCGTGACAGTGACAATGAGGGCCCCTTGTCCGAAATGAAAGACATGATACTAGTGGTTACGGAGAGTGAAATTAGGACTTGCGATCCCTCTGTGTGTGTAGACCCCTATGCTAACATACTTGTAGGAGAAAAGAAATTGCTACTTCTAGTGGACTCTGGTGCACGCATCACTATGATTTCCAAATCAATTTTCACCGCTAATTGGGGCGAAAGACAGCCGTTGCCTTCTGATCGCGCACCTGTGTCCTAGGAAGGGCGTAAGATCGATCTCCTAGGTTATTTCGAAGACATTGTGTAATTTAAAGGTAGTCGCATTCAAGGTAAAATCTATGTAGCTATCCAAGGTTTAAATATACTAGGGTGGTTTCACCAAGGTTTGTTCGACATGATGTTATGTCCTCGTGCCAAAGAACAGGTTTTAGCAATTCGTGATTCCTCCCAGGTTGAAGAACGTTTGAACAACTTTCCCAAAGTCTTCTCTGGAGAACTTGGAAAAATCAAAGGTTTCAAACATAAGATTAAAGTGAAAGAAGGTGCCATACCCGTAAAACACAAGTTAAGAAGCGTACCTTTCAGCATCAGAGAAGACCTCGAGAAAGAACTTACTACATTATGCAACAGAGGAGTTATCGAACCTATTGAATCATCGGACTGGTTGTCCCCACTTGTTGTAGCGCGCAAAAAGAACAATGAACTTAGAATTTGCATAGACTTGCACAGCCTAAATAAAGAGATATGGGTAGACTCGCACCTCTACCCAACATCACCAAAATGTTGGCAATGGTTGCAGGAGCAAAGTTCTTCAGCAAACTTCATCTTGCTTCTGCATATCATCAAGTTGAACTTGACAGAGATTCACGCCATCTCACTGCGTTCAACTCCCCATCAGTCACGTTCCAATTCTGTCATATGCCATTTGGTTTGGCTTCGGCAGCTTTGGTTTTTCAGCGCCTCATGGTTAATCTTCCTAAAGGAATTAAAAATGTCGCCATCTTTCAAGATGACGTTCTTATACATGCCATCGACGAATCTACACATGACAAATCTTTGTACCAAGTTCTATCCATATTTCAAGAGCATGGTATTGTGCTCAAACGTGACAAATGCGAGTTCTCTAAGAGCTCTGTAGAATACCTAGGTCACACAATCTCGAGTGCAGGTGTCACACCTAAACCAGGGTTGGTCCAAGCCATTTTAGATGCATCTCTCCTATTGACAAAACGGGTGTCAAATCTTTCTTAGGATTAAGTGAATTCTATTCTCGTTTCATCCCCGATTACGCCACGAAAGTATGCCCCATCCCCAACTTGTAAAAGCATGAAACTGTTTTTGCATGGGATGATGAATGTAGTAATGCTTTTGAATGGCTAAAAACACAACTCAGTAAGGTCAAGGCGCTGAAACCATTTGATCCAACAGTACATTGCACTTTAACTGTTGATGCCAGTTGTTATGGTCTTGGTGCAGTCCTAACCCAGCAGATAGGCACTCATGAACACACACTAGGTTTCGCATCAAGAGTATTAAGAGACACAGAAGCACACTACTCTGTCATTGAAAAAGAACTACTAGCATGTTGGTGGGCCATTGAAAAATTCAAATGTTATCTATGGGGCAGGAAGTTCACCCTACAGACCGACCACAAACCTTTGGTAGCCATCTTAGGTAACACTAATTCTCGCAACAGTACACCACGCATAGCCAGACTTGCTTCCAAACTCCTCCAATTCCAATTTGATATTGTACACATCCCGGGTGGGAAGAACGTGCGTGCTGATGCTCTTTCACGCTTGCCTCCAGTTCCTAACATGTCAGAGGGTAGTGACAGACCCAATAGCGATGACGAACTTGAAGATTGTCTAGTGGCTGCTGTAGAATTAGAAAACACCTGTTCCATATGTGAAAAGGATTGGAAATTTGCCATGCAAAATGATGAAGCGCTGAAATGTGTCAAGAAATACATTGCTGAAGGTTGGCCTAAAGAGAAAAATGTAAATGTTGATGTCCAACCTTATGTAAAAATAAGTGAAGTATTGTCTGTAGAAGATGACCTTATCTTCGGGCTAGAAACAATTGTACCCCCTTGTTACCTCGGAAAAACCCTCTTGACTAAAGCACATGAAGGTCCTCTGGGTGCTACACTCACAAAACGCAGAGTACGTGAATACTTCTGGTGGCCCCAAATGGACAGAGACATTGACGCCATGTTCCAGGAATGTCCCATTTGTGCTGGTAGTGACAAGACCCTATGCGTCTCTAACCCTACCCTCACACCCATTTCCCTTCCTGACAATCCCTGGGAAAAACTGGGGATTGACGTACTGGGTCCCTTCCACACCTTACCTCTTCAGACCCGTTTCGCCATAGTCTTAGTTGACTACTACTCAAAGTGGCCTGAAGTAAAATTTGTAGCCAAAGTTGACTCCAAAGAAATCCTCGACTTCATGAAAGAGGTTTTCATGCGGGAGGGTTTTCCCAAGACATCTATCTCTGACAATGGTGCACAGTTCATATCTGCTGATGTTGAAGAATTCCTCAAACAATCTTCCATCAACCATCTCAAAAACTCTCTCTATCATCCACAAACTAATGGACTAGTGGAAAGGCTCAACAGAGTCATTGGGGATTGTATACGGTGGGCCATTTCTCACAACAAAGTAATACCTGTTGCTGTAAGAACCATGCTGTGGTTCTACAGAACCACGCCGCACTCATCCACTGGCGTTTCCCCTTTCGAATTGCTCAAAGGCAGGAAGGCCTGCTCTGAATTCAGACCAGCTTGGATGTCTAAATGGTTCAAACACAACACCACTGTCCTCGAGCTTGACGCAAAGGTTAGAAACAAAGTTGACGACACACAATCCAAACAAAAAACATACTTTGACTCTAGAAAAAATGTCTCCAAAAGGAATTTCGCCGAAGGTGACAGTGAAAAAAAAGAAACAAAGTTTTGTAAGAAAAGGTGACTCCAAGTTCAGTGAGCCCGTTGGCATTGACAAAATATGTGGCAGTGCTGTTCGTGTCAATCAGCGCAACTGGTGGAACATGAACAAAGTTGTTAAAGTCAATGACAAGGTATGTGATAGACCGTCTCAGTGTGCTGATGCAGTCACCATGCATTCCATAGGTCCTAGATGCAGTGAACTTGATGTTATTAATAACCCCCTTGTTTCCCCCAGGAGGAGTGGCAGAGATATTAGACTGCCTGCCAGGTTCAGGTAAACCCATTCTCCCTTTTTTTCCCCTTTTGTTTCCCTCGCTTATTCTTCTTTTATTAAGGAAAAGAGATAGGTAGTATTCTGTCCTCGCACGTGGACATTCTATGCCGTGATGACTCACGCTGCCTGTTGGTGCGTGACTAGCTCTGTGGTTTTTACAGTTGGGACATGACAGTTGGAACTGGCGGCGCCATGCTTGCATGCATGGCTGAGGGCTGTCTGTGGGTTTTCAGCTGTTATACGAACTAAAGACAACTTACCTTAACATCTGTATCCTGTCATCACTACAAAGTATTATTGGAAATAGGTTTTTGAACTCCTGTAAGGGTTCGTGGCTCCATCGTGACGCTACACTGCGGCACCACGGTGGAGTCTTGACTCCAGTAAATTAGAGAACCAGTTTGGGCACTTTTAGAAGACACTTAGAAACAGTTAATATGTCTAACCAATAGAAATGTGAATCACAATTTGAAATAATGAAGGAAGCAATTTGATTTGTTACTTACATTTATTTGTGTGCAGAAAGAGAGGGAAAGTTTGCCATTACTAGTTTCACCTTGTTGAGAGTGGTGCATTACATTTATTGTGTGAAAGAGAAAATCTTTTATGAGTTTCTGATATTTCCTATTCTGCAATACTATTTGAAAGGTGAGTTTCAAATTTGTACGGTGTGTCATGTATTATGTAGTAGTGTTTCATTCTTTGTAGTGATATTTTTAACTTTGAAAAGCATTATTTTCAAAGTTTGGAAATTATTAGAGAAGTGTGATGTTTGAAATATGTTACAAAATGTACAGATGTGTATTGAAGTGTGTTTTATTGTACTGAAATGATGATTGAAATAGTTTGTGCATACTAATATGTGTACTTTGGTAGATGGATTAGTGATTATGGTAGTTCGTATGAGTCTGTGGAAAGCTACACTTGTAGTACGCCGCATAAATTTAGGTGTCTGCTTGAAATGGGAAGTGCAGTGTGTCAAGTTTAAAGGACTTCATGGTCTTGTGACTGAGGTATGTCTCTACTTGTACATGTATTTTCACACGTGTTATGCATCTGAAGTTGCTAGACGTATAAAACACAGGTATACATCTATTTGTATGTTTCTTTTATATATGATGCCACTAGCAAAAGATACAGACACATGCATGCTTTTAGGAATATGGTGAGGGTTACAACACACATATGCGAAGGGTTGCTGCTTTATATTTGGCTAGGCCCAACACTCTCAGTAGTCGCTGAATAGTGAAGCTGCAGAACAAAAGTGAGGTTTAAGACATGTTGACAAAGGGATTAGTGATTAGGCTACTTCATATGAGTCTGTGGAAAGGTACACTTGAAGTATGCCGCATAAATGTAGGTGTCTCCTTGAAATGGGAAGTGCAGTCTGAGAAGTTTAAGGAATTCATGGTCTTGTGACTGAGGTATGTCTCTACTTGCACATGTATTCTCACAGGTGTTATCCATCTGAAGATGCTAGACTTATAAAACACAGATATACATCTATTTGTATGTTTCTTTTATATATGATGCAACTAGCAAAAGGTACACACGCATGCATGCTTTCAGGAATATGATGTGAGTTACAACAGACACATGTGAAGGGTTGCTACTTTATATTTGGGTAGGTCCAACACTCTCAGTAGTCGCTGAATAGTGAAGCTGCAGCACAAAAGTGAAGTTTAGACATGTTGTTAGAGGTATTAGTGATTAGGTAACTTCATATGAGTCTGTGGAAAGGTACACTTGAAGTATGCCACATAAATTTAGGTATCTGCTTGAAATGGGAAGTGCAGTCTGTCAAGTTTAAGGGGAGTCATGGTATTGTGACTGAGGTATGACTCTACTTGGACATGTATTCTCGCACGTGTTATGTATCTGAAGATGCTAGTAGTATAAAAGATAGGTATACATCTATTTGTATGTTTCTTTTATATATGATGCCACTAGCGAAAGGTACACACACATGCATGTATGCTTTCAGGAATATGGTGAGAGTTACAACAGACACATGCGCAGGGTTGCTAGTTTATATTTGGCTAGGTCCAACACTCTGAGTAGTTGCTGAATAGTGAAGCTGCAGCACAAAATTGAGGTTTAAAAGATGTTAGCAGAGGGATTAGTGATTAGGCTACTTCATATGAGTCTGTGGAAAGGTACAGTTGAAGTACTCCGAATACATTTAGGTGTCAGCTTGAAATGGGAAGTGCAGTCTGTCAAGTTTAAAGGACTTCATGGTCTTGTGACTGAGGTATCTCTCTACTTGTACTTATATTTTCACACGTGTTATGCATTTGAAGATGCTAGACGTGTGAAACACAGGTATGCATCTATTTGTATGCCTCATTTATGAATGATGCCACTAGCAAAAGGTGCAGACACATGCATGCATGCTTTCAGGAATATGGCGAGAGCTACAACAGACACGTTCTAAGGGTGGCTGCTTTATATTTGTTTAGGCCCAACACTCTGAGTAGTCGCAGAATAGTGAAGCTGCAGCACAAAAGTGAGGTTTAAGACATGTTGGCAGAGGGATCAGTGATTAGGCTACTTCGTATGAGTCTGTGGAAAGGTACACTTGAAATACGCCGCATAAATTTAGGTGTCTCTTTGAAACGGGATGTGCAGTCTGTCAAGTTTAAGGGACTTCATGGTCTTGTGACTGAGGTATGTCTCTACTTGCACATGTATTCTCACATGTGTTATGCATCTGAAGATGCTAGACGTGTAAAACACAGGTATATATCTATTTTTATGTTTTTTTATATATGAAGCCACTAGCAAAAGCTACAGACACATGCATGCATGCTTTCAGGAATATGGTGAGAGTTACAACAGACACATGCGAAGAGTTGCTGCTTCATATGTGACTAGACCAAACACTCTCAGTAGTTGCTGAATAGTGAAGCTGCAGCACAAAAGTGAGGTTTAAAACATGTTGTTAGAGGGATTAGTGATTAGGTAACTTTGTATGAGTCTGTGGAAAGGTACACTTGAAGTATGCCACATAAATTTAGGTGTCTGCTTGAAATGGGATGTGCAGTCTGTCAAGTTTAAGGGACTTCATGGTCTTGTGACTGAGGTATCTCTCTACTTGTACTTATATTTTCACACGTGTTATGTATCTGAAGATGCTAGACGTGTGAAACACAGGTATGCATCTATTTGTATGCCTCATTTATGAATGATGCCACTAGCAAAAGGTGCAGACACATGCATGTATGCTTTCAGGAATATGGTGAGTGTTACAACAGACACATTCGCAGGGTTGCTAGTTTATATTTGGCTAGGTCCAACACTCTGAGTAGTTGCTGAATAGTGAAGCTGCAGCAAAAAATTGAGGTTTAAGAGATGTTAGCAGAGGGATTAGTGATTAGGCTACTTCGTATGAGTCTGTGGAAAGGTACACTTGAAGTACGCCGCATAAATTTAGGTGTCTGCTTGAAATGGGAAGTGCAGTGTGTCAAGTTTAAAGGACTTCATGGTCTTGTGACTGAGGTATGTCTCTACTTGTACATGTATTTTCACACGTAATATGCATCTAAAGATGCTAGACGTATAAAACACAGGTATACATCTATTTGTATGTTTCTTTTATATATGATGCCACTAGCAAAAGATACAGACACATGCATGCTTTTTGGAATATGGTGAGGGTTACAACAGACATATGCGAAGGGTTGCTGCTTTATATTTGGCTAGGCCCAACACTCTCAGTAGTCGCTGAATAGTGAAGCTGCAGAACAAAAGTGAGGTTTAAGACATGTTGACAGAGGGATTAGTGATTAAGCTACTTCATATGAGTCTGTGGAAAGGTACACTTTAAGTATGCCGCATAAATTTAGGTGTCTCCTTGAAATGGGAAGTGCAGTCTGAGAAGTTTAAGGACTTCATGGTATTGTGACTGAGGTATGTCTCTACTTGCACATGTATTCTCACAGGTGTTATGCATCTGAAGATGGTAGACGTAGAAAACACAGATATACATCTATTTGTATGTTTCTTTTATATATGATGCAACTAGCAAAAGGTACACACACATGCATGCATGCTTTCAGGAATATGATGGGAGTTACAACAGACACATGTGAAGGGTTGCTACTTTATATTTGGGTAGGTCCAACACTTTGAGTAGTCGCTGAATAGTAAAGCTGCAGCACAAAAGTGAAGTTTTAGACATGTTGTTAGAGGGATTCGTGATTAGGCAACTTCGTATGAGTCTGTGGAAAGGTACACTTGAAGTATGCCACATAAATGTAGGTATCTGCTTGAAATGGGAAGTGCGGTCTGTCAAGTTTAAGGGAGTCATGGTATTGTGACTGAGGTATGTCTCTACTTGCACATGTATTCTCACACGTGTTATGTATCTGAAGATGTTAGTAGTATAAAACATAGGTATACATCTATTTGTATGTTTCTTTTATATATGATGCCAGTAGCGAAAGGTACACACACATGCATGTATGCTTTCAGGAATATGGTGAGAGTTACAACAGACACATGCGCAGGGTTGCTAGTTTATATTTGGCTAGGTACAACACTCTGAGTAGTTGCTGAATAGTGAAGCTGCAGCACAAAATTGAGGTTTAAGAGATGTTAGCAGAGGGATTAGTGATTAAGCTACTTCGTATGAGTCTGTGGAAAGGTACAGTTAAAGTACACCGAATACATTTAGGTGTCTGCTTGAAATGGGAAGAGCAGTCTGTCAAGTTTAAAGGACTGCATGGTCTTGTGACTGAGGTATGTCTCTACTTGCACATGTATTCTCACACGTGTTATGCATCTGAAGATGCCAGACGTGTAAAACACAGGTATATATCTATTTTTATGTTTCTTTTATATATGATGCCACTAGCAAAAGATACAGATACATGCATGCATGCTTTCAGGAATATGGTGAGAGTTACAACAGACACATGCGAAGAGTTGCTGCTTCATATGTGGCTAGATCAAACACTCTCAGTAGTTGCTGAATAGTGAAGCTGCAGCACAAAAGTGAGATTTAAAACATGTTGTTAGAGGGATTAGTGATTAGGTAACTTCGTATGAGTCTGTGGAAAGGTACACTTGAAGTATGCCACATAAATTTAGGTGTCTGCTTGAAATGGGATGTGCAGTCTGTCAAGGTTAAGGGACTTCATGGTCTTGTGACTGAGGCATGTCTCTACTTGCACATGTATTCTCACAAGTGTTATGTATCTGAAGATGCTAGACATGTGAAACATAGGTATACATCTATGTGTATGTTTCTTTTATATATGATGCCACTAGCGAAAGGTACACACACATGCATGTATGCTTTCAGGAATATGGTGAGAGTTACAACAGACACATTCGCAGGGTTGCTAGTTTATATTTGGCTAGGTCCAACACTCTGAGTAGTTGCTGAACAGTGAAGCTGCAGCACAAAATTGAGGTTTAAGAGATGTTAGCAGAGGGATTAGTGATTAGGCTACTTCGTATGAGTCTGTGCAAAGGAACAGTTGAAGTACACCGAATACATTTAGGTGTCAGCTTGAAATGGGAAGTGCAGTCTGTCAAGTTTAAAGGACTTCATGGTCTTGTGACTGAGGTATCTCTCTACTTGTACTTATATTTTCACACGTGTTATGCATCTGAAGATGCTAGACGTGTGAAACACAGGTATGCATCTATTTGTATGCCTCATTTATGAATGATGCCACTAGCAAAAGGTGCAGACACATGCATGCATGCTTTCAGGAATATGGTGAGAGTTACAACAGACACATTCGCAGGGTTGCTAGTTTATATTTGGCTAGGTCCAACACTCTGAGTAGTTGCTGAATAGTGAAGCTGCAGCACAAAATTGAGGTTTAAGAGATGTTAGCAGAGGGATTAGTGATTAGGCTACTTCGTATGAGTCTGTGGAAAGGTACACTTGAAGTACGCTGCATAAATTTAGGTGTCTGCTTGAAATTGGAAGTGCAGTGTGTCAAGTTTAAAGGACTTCATGGTCTTGTGACTGAGGTATGTCTCTACTTGTACATGTATTTTCACACGTAATATGCATCTAAAGATGCTAGACGTATAAAACACAGGTATACATCTATTTGTATGTTTCTTTTATATATGATGCCACTAGCAAAAGATACAGACACATGCATGCTTTTAGGAATATGGTGAGGGTTACAACAGACATATGCGAAGGGTTGCTGCTTTATATTTGGCTAGGCCCAACACTCTCAGTAGTCGCTGAATAGTGAAGCTGCAGAACAAAAGTGAGGCTTATACATGTTGACAGAGGGATTAGTGATTAGGCTACTTCATATGAGTCTGTGGAAAGGTACACTTTAAGTATGCCGCATAAATGTAGGTGTCTGCTTGAAATGGGAAGTGCAGTCTGAGAAGTTTAAAGACTTCATGGTCTTGTGACTAAGGTATGTCTCTACTTGTACATGTATTTTCACACGTGTTATGCATCTGAAGATGCTAGACGTATAAACCACAGGTATACATCTATTTGTATGTTTCTTTTATATACGATGCAACTAGCAAAAGGTAGAGACACATGCATACATGCTTTCAGGAATGTGGTGAGATTTACAACAGACACATGCGCAGGGTTGCTACTTTATATTTGGGTAGGTCCAACACTCTGAGTAGTCGCTGAGCAGTGAAGCTGCAGCACAAAATTGAGGTTTAAGACATGTTGGCAGAGGGATTAGGGATTAGGCTGTTTAGTATGAGTCTGTGGAAATGTACAGTTGAAGTACGCCGCATAAATTTAGGTGTCTCCTTGAAATGGGAAGTGCAGTCTGTCAAGTTTAAAGGACTTCATGGTCTTGTAACTGAGGTATCTCTCTACTTGTACTTATATTTTCACACGTGTTATGCATCTGAAGATGCTAGACGTGTAAAACACAGGTATTCATCTATTTGTATGCTTCAGTTATGAATGATGCCACTAGCAAAACGTGCAGACACATGCATGCATGCTTTCAGGAATATGATGAGAGTTACAACAGACACATGTGAAGGGTGGCTGCTTTATATTTGTTTAGGCCCAACACTCTGAGTAGTCACAGAATAGTTAAGCTGCAGCACAAAAGTGAGGTTTAAGACATGTTGGCAGAGGGATTAATAATTAGGCTACTTCGTATGAGTCTGTGGAAAGGTACACTTGAAGTATGTCACATAATTTTAGGTGTCTGCTTGAAATGGGAATTGCAGTCTGTCAAGTTTAAGGGACTTCATGGTCTTGTGACTTAGGTATGTCTCTACTTGCACATGTATTCTCACACCTGTTATGCATCTGAAGATGCTAGACGTATAAAACACAGGTATACATCTATGTTTATGTTTCTTTTATATATGATGCCATTAGCAAAAGGTACAGACACATGCATGCATGCTTTCAGGAATATGGTGAGAGTTACAACAGACACATGTGAAGGGTGGCTGCTTTATATTTGTTTAGGCCCAACACTCTGAGTAGTCACAGAATAGTTAAGCTGCAGCACAAAAGTGAGGTTTAAGACATGTTGGCAGAGGGATTAATAATTAGGCTACTTCGTATGAGTCTGTGGAAAGGTACACTTGAAGTATGTCACATAATTTTAGGTGTCTGCTTGAAATGGGAATTGCAGTCTGTCAAGTTTAAGGGACTTCATGGTCTTGTGACTTAGGTATGTCTCTACTTGCACATGTATTCTCACACCTGTTATGCATCTGAAGATGCTAGACGTATAAAACACAGGTATACATCTATGTTTATGTTTCTTTTATATATGATGCCATTAGCAAAATGTACAGACACATGCATGCATGCTTTCAGGAATATGGTGAGAGTTACAACAGACACATGCGAAGGGTTGCTGCTTTATATTTGGCTAGACCCAACACTCTCAGTAGTCGCAGAATAGTGAAGCTGCAGCACAAAAGTGAGGTTTAAGACATGTTGGCAGAGGGATCAGTGATTAGGCTACTTCGTATGAGTCTGTGGAAAGGCACACTTGAAGTACGCCGCATAAATTTAGGTGTCTCTTTGAAATGGGATGTGCAGTCTGTCAAGTTTAAGGGACTTCATGGTCTTGTGACTGAGGTATGTCTCTACTTGCACATGTATTCTCACACGTGTTATGCATCTGAAGATGCTAGACGTGTAAAACACAGGTATATATCTATTTTTATGTTTTTTTATATATGATGCCACTAGCAAAAGCTACAGACACATGCATGCATGCTTTCAGGAATATGGTGAGAGTTACAACAGACACATGCGAAGAGTTGCTGCTAAATATGTGACTAGGCCAAACACTCTCAGTAGTTGCTGGATAGTGAAGCTGCAGCACAAAATTGAGGTTTAAAACATGTTGTTAGAGGGATTAGTGATTAGGTAACTTTGTATGAGTCTGTGGAAAGGTACACTTGAAGTATGCCACATAAATTTAGGTGTCTGCTTGAAATGGGATGTGCAGTCTGTCAAGTTTAAGGGACTTCATGGTCTTGTGACTGAGGTATCTCTCTACTTGTACTTATATTTTCACACGTGTTATGTATCTGAAGATGCTAGACGTGTGAAACACAGGTATGCATCTATTTGTATGCCTCATTTATGATTGATGCCACTAGCAAAAGGTGCAGACACATGCATGTATGCTTTCAGGAATATGGTGAGAGTTACAACAGACACATTCGCAGGGTTGCTAGTTTATATTTGGCTAGGTCCAACACTCTGAGTAGTTGCTGAATAGTGAAGCTGCAGCACAAAATTGAGGTTTAAGAGATGTTAGCAGAGGGATTAGTGATTAGGCTACTTCGTATGAGTCTGTGGAAAGGTACACTTGAAGTACGCCGCATAAATTTAGGTGTCTGCTTGAAATGGGAAGTGCAGTGTGTCAAGTTTAAAGGACTTCATGGTCTTGTGACTGAGGTATGTCTCTACTTGTACATGTATTTTCACACGTAATATGCATGTAAAGATGCTAGATGTATAAAACCCAGGTATACATCTATTTGCATGTTTCTTTTATATATGATGCCACTAGCAAAAGATACAGACACATGCATGCTTTTTGGAATATGGTGAGGGATACAACAGACATATGTGAAGGGTGGCTGCTTTATATTTGGCTAGGCCCAACACTCTGAGTAGTCGCAGAATAGTTAAGCTGCAGAACAAAAGTGAGGTTTAAGACATGTTGACAGAGGGATTAGTGATTAAGCAACTTCATATGAGTCTGTGGAAAGGTACACTTTAAGTATGCCACATACATTTAGGTGTCTCCTTGAAATGGGAAGTGCAGTCTGAGAAGTTTAAGGACTTCATTTTCTTGTGACTGAGGTATGTCTCTACTTGCACATGTATTCTCACAGGTGTTATGCATCTGAAGATGCTAGACTTAGAAAACAAAGATATACATCTATTTGTATGTTTCTTTTATATATGATGCAACTAGCAAAAGGTACACACACATGCATGCATGCTTTCAGGAATATGATGGGAGTTACAACAGACACATGTGAAGGGTTGCTACTTTATATTTGGGTAGGTCCAACACTCTGAGTAGTCGCTGAATAGTAAAGCTGCAGCACAAAAGTGAAGTTTTGGACATGATGTTAGAGGGATTCGTGATTAGGCAACTTCGTATGAGTCTGTGGAAAGGTACACTTGAAGTATGCCACATAAATGTAGGTGTCTGCTTGAAATGGGAAGTGCAGTCTGTCAAGTTTAAGGGGAGTCATGGTATTGTGACTGAGGTATGTCTCTACTTGCACATGTATTCTCACAAGTGTTATGTATCTGAAGATGCTAGACATGTGAAACATAGGTATACATCTATTTGTATGTTTCTTTTATATATGATGCCACTAGCGAAAGGTACACACACATGCATGTATGCTTTCAGGAATATGGTGAGAGTTACAACAGACACATTTGCAGGTTTGCTAGTTTATATTTGGCTAGGTCATACACTCTGAGTAGTTGCTGAATAGTGAAGCTGCAGCACAAAATTGAGGTTTAAGAGATGTTAGCAGAGGGATTAGTGATTAAGCTACTTCGTATGAGTCTGTGGAAAGGTACAGTTAAAGTACACCGAATACATTTAGGTGTCTGCTTGAAATGGGAAGAGCAGTCTGTCAAGTTTAAAGGACTGCATGGTCTTGTGACTGAGGTATGTCTCTACTTGCACATGTATTCTCACAAATTGTTATGCATCTGAAGATGCTAGACGTGTAAAACACAGGTATATATCTATTTTTATATTTCTTTTATATATGATGCCACTAGCAAAAGATACAGATACATGCATGCATGCTTTCAGGAATATGGTGAGAGTTACAACAGACACATGCGAAGAGTTGCTGCTTCATATGTGGCTAGACCAAACACTCTCAGTAGTTGCTGAATAGTGAAGCTGCAGCACAAAAGTGAGATTTAAAACATGTTGTTAGAGGGATTAGTGATTAGGTAACTTCGTATGAGTCTGTGGAAAGGTACACTTGAAGTATGCCACATAAATTTAGGTGTCTGCTTGAAATGGGATGTGCAGTCTGTCAAGGTTAAGGGACTTCATGGTCTTGTGACTGAGGAATGTCTCTACTTGCACATGTATTCTCACAAGTGTTATGTATCTGAAGATGCTAGACATGTGAAACATAGGTATACATCTATTTGTATGTTTCTTTTATATATGATGCCACTAGCGAAAGGTACACACACATGCATGTATGCTTTCAGGAATATGGTGAGAGTTACAACAGACACATTTGCAGGGTTGCTAGTTTATATTTGGCTAGGTCCAACACTCTGAGTAGTTGCTGAATAGTGAAGCTGCAGCACAAAATTGAGGTTTAAGAGATGTTAGCAGAGGGATTAGTGATTACGCTACTTCGTATGAGTCTGTGGAAAGGTACACTTGAAGTACGCCGCATAAATTTAGGTGTCTGCTTGAAATGGGAAGTGCAGTGTGTCAAGTTTAAAGGACTTCATGGTCTTGTGACTGAGGTATGTCTCTACTTGTACATGTATTTTCACACGTAATATGCATCTAAAGATGCTAGACGTATAAAACACAGGTATACATCTATTTGTATGTTTCTTTTATATATGATGCCACTAGCAAAAGATACAGACACATGCATGCTTTTAGGAATATGGTGAGGGTTACAACAGACATATGCGAAGGGTTGCTGCTTTATATTTGGCTAGGCCCAACACTCTCAGTAGTCGCAGAATAGTGAAGCTGCAGCACAAAACTGAGGCTTAAGACATGTTGACAGAGGGATTAGTGATTAGGCTACTTCATATGAGTCTGTGGAAAGGTACACTTTAAGTATGCCGCATAAATGTAGGTGTCTGCTTGAAATGGGAAGTGCAGTCTGAGAAGTTTAAAGACTTCATGGTCTTGTGACTGAGGTATGTCTCTACTTGTACATGTATTCTTACAGGTGTTATGCATCTGAAGATGCTAGTCGTATAAAACACAGGTATACATCTATTTGTATGTTTCTTTTATATATGATGCCACTTGCAAAAGGTAGAGACACATGATTACATGCTTTCAGGAATGTGGTGAGATTTACAACAGACACATTCGCAGGGTTGCTAGTTTATATTTGGCTAGGTCCAACACTCTGAGTAGTCGCTGAACAGTGAAGCTGCAGCACAAAATTGAGGTTTAAGACATGTTGGCAGAGGGATTAGAGATTAGGCTGTTTAGTATGAGTCTGTGGAAATGTACAGTTGAAGTACGCCGCATAAATTTAGGTGTCTCCTTGAAATGGGAAGTGCAGTCTGTCAAGTTTAAAGGACTTCATGGTCTTGTGACTGAGGTATCTCTCTACTTGTACTTATATTTTCACACGTGTTATGCATCTGAAGATGCTAGACATGTGAAACACAGGTATTCATCTATTTGTATGCTTCAGTTATGAATGATGCCACTAGCAAAACGTGCAGACACATGCATGCATGCTTTCAGGAATATGATGAGAGTTACAACAGACACATGTGAAGGGTGGCTGCTTTATATTTGTTTAGGCCCAACACTCTGAGTAGTCGCAGAATAGTTAAGCTGCAGCACAAAAGTGAGGTTTAAGACATGTTGGCAGAGGGATTAATGATTAGGCTACTTCGTATGAGTCTGTGGAAAGGTACACTTGAAGTATGTCACATAATTTTAGGTGTCTGCTTGAAATGGGAATTGCAGTCTGTCAAGTTTAAGGGACTTCATGGTCTTGTGACTTAGGTATGTCTCTACTTGCAAATGTATTCTCACACCTGTTATGCATCTGAAGATGCTAGACGTATAAAACACAGGTATACATCTATGTTTATGTTTCTTTTAAATATGATGCCATTAGCAAAAGGTACAGACACATGCATGCATGCTTTCAGGAATATGGTGAGAGTTACAACAGACACATGCGAAGGGTTGCTGCTTTATATTTGGCTAGACCCAACACTCTCAGTAGTTGCTGAATAGTGAAGCTGCAGCACAAAAGTGAGGTTTAAAACATGTTGGCAGAGGCATTAGTGATTAGGCAACTTCATATGAGTCTGTGGAAAGGCACACTTGAAGTACGCCGCATAAATTTAGGTGTCTCCTTGAAATGGGAAGTGCAGTGTGACAAGTTTAAAGGACTTCATGTCCTTGTGACTGAGTTATGTCTCTACTTGCACGTGTATTCTCACATGTGTTATGCATCTGAAGATGCTAGACATGTAAAACACAGGTATACATCTATTTGTATGTTTCTTTTATATATGATGCCACTAGCAAAAGGTACAGACACATGCATGCATGCTTTCAGGAATATGGTGAGAGTTACAACAGACACATGTGAAGGTTGCTGCTTTATATTTAGGTATGAGTAGTTGCTGAATAGTGAAGCTGCAGCACAAAAGTGACGTTTTAGACATGTTGGGAGAGGGATTAGTTATTAGGCAACTTCGTATGAGTCTGTGGAAAGGTACACTTGAAGTATGGCGCATAAACTTAGGTGTCTGCGTGTAATGAGAAGTACAGTCTGTCAAGTTTAAGGGGCTTCATGGTCTTGTGACTGAGGTATGTCTCTGCTTGCACATGTATTCTCACACGTGTTATGTATCTGAAGATGATAGACATATAAAACACAGGTATACATCTATTTGTATGTTTCTTTTATATATGATGCCACTAGCGAAACGTACAGACACATGCATGCATTCTTTGAGAAACATGGTGAGACTTATAACAGTTACATGGGAAGGGTTGCTGTTTTTAAATTTTGCTAGGCCCAATATTCTGAGCAGTTGTTAAAAACTGAAGCTGCAAGAGAAAAGTGAGGTTTAAGAAATGTTGGCAAAAGGATTAGTGATTAGCCTATTTGCTATGAGTCTGTGGAAAGGAATACCTGAAGTAGGCCATATACATTTGCGTGTCTGCTTCAAATGAGAAATGCAGTCTTTCATGTTTAAAGGTCTGCGTGCTCTTGTGTGTCTACTTCTACATCTATTGTCTGATGTGTTATGCATCTGAAGATGGTAGTTTGAAAATCTGGTCAGTTTGGCTACTGGTGGATAAATCTCTTAGTCCTGCTCTGTCATTCGGTCTAATGTACATCAGTGGTCAAGCTGGAACAGGAAAAAGTTTCTTAATTAAAGTTTTGACCAGTTATCTACACAAAACTACAGAATCACATTTATCTTGTGTTGTAACAGCTCCAACTGGAATGGCAGCACACAACATTAAAGGGATTACTTTACATCGTTTACTTATGCTACCAGTTGAACATGATAATAAATTGGAATATCAGAAGCTATCTGGAGAAGCTTGTTATTAAGTCTTAAGAATACTGAAGAAAATTAAACATTAATCATTGATGAGGTGAGCATGGTCTCTAACTTAATGCTTGCCTTTGTACATTTAAGAATGCAACAGATTTTAAAAACAGATTATGATGTTCTGTTTGGAGGAAAACATTTAATTGTATTCGGAGATCTACTACAACTTACTCCTGTAAAAGGACAACCTGTTTTTAAAACACTTGTCCATGAAGACAGTAGGAAATCTTTGGGAAGTATTGAAAATTGGAACATTTGGTTATATTTTGAATATGAAGAACTTGTTAAGAATATGCGACAAGCAAGTGATGAAGATTACGGAAATATTCTTCAAGACATAAGAATTGGTGTCTTAACAAAACATGGTAAACAAGCTTTTAGAAAGTCAGCTACTAAGGATCTTGTTTACAACTGGAAACACAGCAGCTGAAGTAATGTACAACATGCTTGGAGAAAGAAAATCTATAGTTTGTCTAATGCCTACACTGCAAGAGTGTTCTACATTTAATCAACAACTTCTCAAACTGGGAAAACAACAAATAGTGGAAATTTAAGCTATTGATAAAATTGAACACCAGGGAGTGACTATTCTTCTTACAGAGAAACTACAGGCTAAATTGGATACTTTGGAAAAGTCTGTATCTTAAACTGCAGGCTTAGAAAAGACTTTGGGGCCGATTCTGATGCGGGTTGGAAAAGCTTCCCGACCGAATCGGTTGGGAAATGGTGTCCGACCCACTCGGATCGGGAAAGTCCGACCGGCGGAGTAGGATGCATCCGGATGCTTCCAGATACGATTTGGTTGAACTCCCATTGACTTCAATGGGAACATTTGTTCCTAACCGCATCAGAATTGGGCCCTCGGTCGGGAAGACACGTTCCCGATCCGATTTGGAAGGAGCAAATGCCGTTAGGAGGCCTTCCTAACCGCATCAGAATCAGGCCCTCGGTCGGGAAGCTTTTCCAACCCGCATCAGAATCGGGCCCTTTATATGTATGTATAAACTGTCGGGTAATTTTACGGTGTAATTTGAATGTAGAAGAAGGTTTAGTAAGTGGAGCAATGGGAAAAGTTGTTGATTTTGTAAAATTTCAGAATAGAGAGGGAATAGAATTTTTGATTATAAAATTTGATCAGATTAAAAAGGTAAGACAGATTGGGCGTTGTGTTGTCCGTTTTTTGCTTGTAAAAGATTTGTATGTTCGGAGTCAACAGTTTCCTCTGTCTTTAGCATTTGCAGTAACTATTCATAAATCTCAAGGTTTAAGTATAGACACTGCTTTTGTAAATATTGGAAGTACAGTGTTCAAAGAGGGAATGGCATACTTTGCATTGTCTCGAGTAAGAACATTGTCTTGTTTGTATTTGATAGATTTTGATGAGAAAAAGGTTAGTGCTGATGCAAGTTGTGAAAGAGAATACAATCGTTTAAGAAGACTTTATACTCCTGATTTAGGTGAAAATCCCATATATGAGAAACGTATAGTGTGCCCAAAACAGAAATATGTCAAAGATGAAATTGATGTTCAAAAAAAGAAAACAATTGAAGCGAAAGTTGAAGGCGTAAAGAAAAAGAAAATGGAAACTGTTGATGACATTGAAGGATACCAGTTGGAAAATAGTTCAGGTATCAACTGTTATGCTAAAATGATTCTGAATGTTGTGTTTTATCTACAAGATGTTCATCATGAAATCATGGAAAATCATGAAAAAAGATTCTGTTTTTTACTACATCATGTATTTCAACAGTTGGCAACTGACAGAAGTAAAATCCATACTGCTTCTGGCATTCGGCATCTTTTGGATATATGTACTGGTTCTTTGACATTTACTCTTAATATACAACAAGATGCACAAGAATTTCTAATGCTTATGCTTGGAGTATTAGAACATAAAGGAATACAGATTGAAAACTTATTTGGACTAAGTTACAGATGGGATTATAAATGTGAAGAGTGTTCATTTACTTCTATCACTGAAACACAAACAGAACAATTCAGATACTTGACGATACCAGACTGCAAATCAGTACCTTTTAACAAATTGATAAAAACAGCCAATCAGGACATGAGATTTTCACATTGTAGATCTGAGATGTTGTCTACATTACATATAGAAAGATTTGGAACATATTGGATTTTAATGCTACAACGTTGTAGAGAAAATGGAAGAAAATTGGAAACCAAAATAATTTTTTTTAATGCAAGTCAAATATCTATTTCAGGAAGAACTTTTATAGCAGTGGCTATTATTTTCCATGATGGACCTACTATAACATCTGGACACTATACTGTGTATTTAAAGTATAATAAAGGATGGACACATTGCAATGATGCCCACTTGGAATTCAAACCTAAATTGCCTTATGAATTACCAAATTCATATTTGTTATTTTTGAAGCCAAAGTTTTGAGTACATCATTTGGCCTATTGGGAAGATGTGAACAGAAAGTAGACAGGAGTGCAAACTATTAGTATTTATAATTAGTGTTTGGAATATTATTTGCGCTAATTGATATTGCATTTGGAAAATTGTGTTTAAAAGCAAATAGTTTATATATTTGTTGTCTATATTGTACCAGATGTAAATGAGAGTCTACATTTTGGCAAATGTATTTTAGATAAAAAATAGAATTAATGTAGATGAAGGAAGTAATTCACAAAGTGTAGATAGAAAAACACATAGCTACACATATTGAAAATGATGCTCTCTGCTGATTTTTTTTTCTACAATCAATTTGATTGTTTTTTTCCCCGCTGTTCAATGATGATACTACATTGAAATCACTGTGTATGGTGAAGTTAAGTGGAATCTGAGAACAGCAAAAAAGGGAAACTGAATATGTTATGTAATTCTAAATTTATGTTGTGTTCTTAAAAATATATTATAATTTCTGTAATATATTATCCTTAAATAACAGTTTTTCTTCTTCTTCTTTATAGTAGCAGCTGTTGAAGTTTGAAAAGAGTTTTAATGCTTTTTAGGACAATACTACTCTAAAATAGTTCTACTGAGTAATGTATCTTAATTACTTGAAAGGTAAGAATACATAATATAATATGCATGATAACCTGAAAAAATGTTTAAAATTTAATTATATGTTATTTGTTTCTAATATGAATAATGTTGATCCTTTAAACTATTTGAAAACTATCATCATGGTGCTCATTTAATCAGCCAGGCAGTCATCCTTTCACGTAGACACTACCCATGCACTCATCCATTCTATCAAGCACAACTCTTGCACTAATAGGATAACCCAGGCATTACCCTTGCATTCATCCTTTCACACAGGCACTACCCATGCACTCATCCGATGACCCAGGCAGTAGCTCTGCATTCATGCAATCGCTCATGCACTATTATTGTACTTAACCATTCACACAGGCATTACCCATGCACTCATCTATTCTCTCAGGAACTACCCATGTACTCATCGAATGACCCAAGCACTTCCTTTGCACTGATGCATTCACTCACACAGTACCCTTGCACTCATCTAAGTTCCCAGGCATTACCTTTGCACTCAATCAGTCCTGCTGCACTCATGCAATCACCCTGGCACTACCCATGCACTCATGCAATCACTCAGGCACTAGTGTTGCACTGAACCATTCACTCAGGCACTACCCATGCACTCATGTTTTCTCTTACGCACTATCCATGCACTCATCTAATGATTAAGCCATTACCTTTGCACTCATCCTTTCACGCAGGTACTACTCATGCACTCATCCAATCAGCCAGGCTCTACATATCCACTTATTCAATCACCCAGGCACTACCCAAGCACTCATGCAATCACTCTAGCACTATTCTTGGACTTACCCATTCAGTCAGGCACTGCCCATGCACTCATACATTCTCTCAGGCACAACTCATGCACTAGTGCAATAGCCCAGGCATTACCCTTGCACTTATCTTGTCAGTCAAGCACTATCTATACACTCATCCAATTGCCCAGGAAGTAACTCTGCACTCATGCAATCACTCAAGCATTATTCTTGTACTCAGTCATTCACACAGGCATTACCCATGCACTCATCCATTCTCTCAGGAACTACCCATGCACTCATCCAATGACCCAGGCACTTCCTTTGAACTGATCCGTTCACTCATGCAGTACTCATGCACTCATCTAAGTACCCAGGCATTACCCTTGCACTCATAAAGTCACTCAGGTAATACATATGCAGTCATCCAATCACCCAGCAGTACTGCTGCACTTATGCAATCACCCAGGCAATACACATGCAGTTATGCAATCACTCAGGCAGTACTCTTGCACTCAACCATTCAATCTGGTACTACTGATGCACTCATCTTTTCTCTTAGGTAATACGTTTGTACTCATCGTATGACCCAGGCATTACCTTTGCACTCATCCTTTCACACAGGCACTACCCATGCACTCATCCAGCCACCAAGGCAGTACCTCTGCACTCATGCAGTCACTCAGGCACTATTCTTGTACTCAACCATTCACACAGACATTAACCTTGCATTCATCTATTCTCTCAGGATCTACCCATGCACTCATCCAATGACCCAGGCACAATTCTTGCACTGATCTTTTCACTCAAGCACTACCCATGCACTAATCTAACCATCTACGCATTACCCTTGCATTCATGAAGTGACTTAAGTACTACACATGTACTCGTCCAATCACACAGGCAGTACCCATACACTCATGTAATCACCCTGGCACTACCCATCCAGTCATGCATTCAGTCAGGTAATGCTCTTGCACTCAGCCATTCACTCAGGCACTACCCATGTACTCATGTTTTCACTTAGGCACTACCCATGAAGCTCATCCAATGACCCAGGCACTACCTTTGCACTCATCCTTTCACACAGGAACTATGTCTGCACTCCCCCAATCACCCAGGCAGTACACCTGCACTCATAGAAATACTCAGGCACAACTCTTGCACTCATCATTTCACTCAGGCAGTAACCATGCAATCAATCAATTACCCAGGCACTACACTTACACTCATACAATCACCCAGGCAGCACCTATCCACTTATGCAATCACTCAGGCAGTACTGTATATCTCAACCATTTACTCAGGCAGTACACATGTACTCATTTTTTATCTTAGGCACTACCCATGCAGTCATCCAATAACCCAGGCATTACCCATGCAGTCATGTAATCACCCAGGCACTTCTCTTGCACTCAACCATTCACTCAGGCACTACCCATGCACTCATCCAATCACCCGGGCAGTACCGCCGCACTTATGCAATCACCCAGGCACTACCCATGCACTCATGCAATCACTCAGGCACTACTGTTGCAGGGATTCTGCACCTACACAGAACTATGCGCAGGAAAACGGGACCTCGGTGTATAGGGTTGTACCAACCTACCACTTTAGTGCCCAAAATCCCAAAACCGACTAGCTATAGTGTCTCATTCTTTCTCCTCCAAAAATCACAGAGCTACAAATGATTAGCCCAGAACACAACACTCCCGACTCTCTCAGGAATCGTGATAGCAAGACATACTCTTTCGCTCGCTCACTCGTACTTGCCCACAACAAGATTAGGCAGAGTCACTGTCATAGTTCAAAATGTTTATTTTAACTATCGTGCTCTACAATACAGTATACGAGCCACTACCAGCAGCAAAATGCATAAACTTAAAAAATTAGCATTGTTACAATTCCAAATAGCACAAAGGGGAAGTCATTTTATAAAGACAGTGGAAAAAGGGCTATAAGACCTAACCACCCTCCCCTTGGAGGAAGATATTTTGCTGGGCTTCTGGTTGTGGTGCGGCCTGGAAGGAGGGAGCGGACCAGGCATGGCCATCTTCCGTGTTCTAAATTTTGGATTAAAATATCGATCAAGACGCGGACTTTTAATTTCCTGCAAGAGACGTTGTTTACATGGACTGGCATGGCAAGGAAATCCAAAATGGATCTACCAGCGTTGTCAAGAATATGCTACCAGCTGGTGGTGATGCAAACTGTGTACCTGTGACGCACAAGCCTCAAAGTAGTGACCATAGTGGGGCACTTCCACCACAGAGGATTTTATGTGCATCAAATGGTGCCCAGCATGTCTTATCACAAACTCAAAAGACTGTCTCCATCAATCAGAAGCCTTCTGTTCAGGCTAAAGTGACACAAACGTATAAACATAGGGCTATGGGGAAGTGATCCCTAATGCCCAGAGGGTTGAGAGGATTCCACACTGGAGTATAACCTCCCAAGTCAAGATATTATATCACAAAATACTCCTATAGATTAACTGATGGTTAACATAAAAACTGTGTTACCTAAATACGATAGGGAGGTGTCAATGTGAAGATCTAGGACTGCAGACACCCAGGGGTGCGCAAGGAGCAATTCCTTTGTTTAGTTACCCTCACACACCCTAGTGGTGTCATGCTCATCATCGGGTCACCCCAACGCCTATAAGTTGGGGTGGGCTCAACCACAGTGTTGGGAAGCTCTTTGGAAAGTGAAGACCAGGGGGATTATAGATAAAAACCCTCCGACAGACCCCGGTTTCCTTATTATTGGGTCTGTCAGGGATATTAAAAAATTAAAAAGAAACGGGTCAATGGGAGTGATAATGGTCCTATGACCCTATTGCCAACATGTTTCAGTCCTGGGATGGCCGTAAAGGTCCTGGACTTCTTCAGGGCAGAGGTCGTCCTCCTGGGAACAACAGTGAAGGGAGTCCCTATCCTGTGAACGAACAAGGGCAGAGTAGCTGCTCCTTTTGTATAGATAACAGATGATTAATCTGTTATACGCAGTCCTTCATCTCCAATTTGCGGAGAAAAACTGTATCTCAGGGCCCGCTAGGCGTGATGGAATAGCCCTGTAGTCACACTTTCTTCAAGGGTCCTATTCCGCCTGTGTACCTACTTGGTCCGAGTAGCCGGGGACTCGGACCAAGTAGGTACACAGGCGGAATAGGACCCTTGAAGAAAGTGTGACTACAGGGCTATTCATCACGCCTAGCGGGCCCCTGAGATACAGTTTTTCTCCGCAAATTGGAGATGAAGGATCATGCGTATAACAGATTAATCATCTGTTATCTATACAAAAGGAGCAGCTACTCTGCCCTTGTTCGTTCACAGGATAGGGACTCCCCTTTCACTGTTGTTCCCAGGGAGGACGACCTCTGCCCTGAAGAAAGTCCAGGACCTTTACGGCCATCCCAGGACTGAAACATGTTGGCAATAGGGTCATAGGACCATTATCACTCCCATTGACCCGTTTCTTTTAATTTTTTTAATATCCCTGACAGACCCAATAATAAAGGGAAACCGGGGTCTGTCGGAGGGTTTTTATCTATAATCCCCTGGTCTTCACTTTCCAAAGAGCTTCCCAACACTGTGGTTGAGCCCACCCCAACTTATAGGCGTTGGGGTGACCCGATGATGAAGCATGACACCACTAGGGTGTGTGAGGGTAACTAAACAAAAAGGAATTGCTTCCTTGCGCACCCTGGGTGTCTGCAGTCCTAGATCTTCACATTGACACCTCCCTATCGTATTTAGGTAACACAGTTTTTATGTTAACCATCAGTTAATCTATAGGAGTATTTTTTGTGATATAATAAAGTGACACAAAGCCAGCAGCACGCCAAACCAGTGACACAAGTGCGACCTCAGCCTTCCCACTTGACTACTCCAAATCAACAAGCATGTAGACCACCTTCAAAAACAACGGAACAGGAGAAGCGACAACCTAGTCAGAATCCTAAATCGGCTGATCCGAAAGGTACTGACCATCCTTGTGACCAGGAAAAAAAAAAACAGTGGTGTTTGGAAGATTTCGAAATTGGACGTCCAATGGGTAAAGGAAAGTTTGGCAATGTGTATCTTGCCCGTGAGCAGCAAAGCAAATTCATTCTAGCATTGAAGGTGCTCTTCAAATCTCAGCTGGAAAATGCAGGAGTTGAACATCAGCTAAGGAGAGAAGTTGAAATCCAGTCTCATTTAAGGCATCCCAACATATTAAGGCTGCATGGTTACTTCCATGATGCTACCAGAGTGTACCTTATTTTGGAATATGCACCACGTGGAGAGCTATTCAGAGAGATCCAGAAAAATAAGATGTTTGATGACCAAAGAACTGCTACGTACATCACAGAGCTGGCAGATGCACTGTCTTACTGCCACTCGAAGAAGGTCATTCACAGGGACATCAAGCCTGAGAACCTATTGCTTGACTCAAATGGAGAGCTGAAGATTGCAGACTTTGGGTAGTCTGTGCATGCACCCTCATCACGGCGAAGTACGCTTTGCGGTACTTTAGACTACCTGCCTCCAGAGATGATTGAGGGTAAAATGAATGACGATAAAGTGGACCTCTGGAGTCTTGGTGTGCTGTGCTATGAATTTATTGTTGGAAAGCCACCTTTTGAAGCGGACTCGCATCAGGAAACCTACAGGCGCATTTCAAATGTTGAATATCAGTTTCCTTCATCTGTGTCTGATGGCACTCGTGACCTGATCTCAAAGCTGCTGAAACATAATCTATACCAAAGGCTGCCTTTAAAGGATGTGATGGAACACCCGTGGATTGTAGCAAACTACTCTATGCGTCCCAGAAGTCAAAGGAATTCTGTAACGCCTTCACAGTGACCCATCTTAAAACAGAGGGCCATAATCTTGCACACATTTGCACCCGCTAGAACAAGCTCATCACAATTATTGGCAGTGGAAAGCATTTCCTGCAGCATTCCAAAGTTGACTTTTAGCAGACAGCTGAAAATCGAGCACATAAGTAGCTGTCATTCAGTGTCCTTTAAAAAAAAAAAAAATTTCAGGGCTGTATTCTGACCTTTAATGTGACTTGCTTTATCTCATTGTACTTGGTAAAGTGCAATAATCTGTACTACGGTCATTTTAGGCTGCTATGGTTGTCCTTGCAATGCACTTGTCACTTGTGAATGGGAAGGAAGAATGCCAATCTATGTAAATACACTGTATATAATTAACATTGTAATGTCCCGTTTGAATGCTGTGATTAGGCAAAGAATATAAAGCGGCTGAGTTGTCTGACTGTGAGGAGGCTATATAACTCAACTCAACTTTCCTTTCTGTGCCCCCTTGCTGCCCCTCATTGTGCTAGATTTTTCCTTTCTGTGCCCCCTTGCTGCCCCTGATTGTGCTCGTTTTTTTTTCCTTTCTGTGCCCCCTTGCTGCCCCTGATTGTGCTCGTTTTTTCCTTTCTGTGCCCCCTTGCTGCCCCTGATTGTGCTCGTTTTTCCTTTCTGTGCCCCCTTGCTGCCCCTGATTGTGCTCGTTTTTTCCTTTCTGTGCCCCCCTTGCTGCCCCTGATTGTGCTCGTTTTTCCTTTCTGTGCCCCCTTGCTGCCCCTCATTGTGCTAGTTTTTCCTTTCTGTGCCCCCTTGCTGCCCCTGATTGTGCTCGTTTTTTTTTTTTCCTTTCTGTGCCCCCTTGCTGCCCCTGATTGTGCTCGTTTTTTCCTTTCTGTGCCCCCCTTGCTGCCCCTGATTGTGCCTCGTTTTTCCTTTCTGTGCCCCCTTGCTGCCCCTGATTGTGCTCGTTTTTTCCTTTCTGTGCCCCCCTTGCTGCCCCTGATTGTGCCTCGTTTTTTCTTTCTGTGCCCCCTTGCTGCCCCTCATTGTGCTAGTTTTTTCCTTTCTGTGCCCCCTTGCTGCCCCTCATTGATTGTGCTAGTTTTTTCCTTTCTGTGCCCCCTTGCTGCCCCTGATTGTGCTCGTTTTTTTCCTTTCTGTGCCCCCTTGATGCCCTGATTGTGCTCGTTTTCCCTTCTGTGCCTTTTTCCCGCCGCTGCGCCCCTGCGGCCCTGCCCCCTCACTGCCCATTCGCTGCCCCATTCCCTGCTCCTCCCTCCCACCTCCCCATTTATGGCGGCCGCTGTGCGGCCGCGCCGCTGGCGCGCCGATGGCGCGCCTAAGGCAAGCCCGTCTGCGCCGTGACCGCGCCCAGCGCCAGACCCCCTGGTCCGGGCATCCCCAGCGCCCGCCACATCAACAGACGCCGATACGACGCCAGCACCCTCCACGCACTCAACCCCGGAAAAGATCACGCCTGCTACCAGGCCACCCCAAAGCGCACCCAAGGGCCCTTCACCTGCCGGAACTGCAGCTTCGCCAGCACCCGCCCCGCCAAACCACCGCCCAGGAAAGAACCCAACTACCTCAGATGCATCCTCCTCAACACCCACTCCGCCCGCAAACACGCCATCGAACTCTGGGACCTTCTCGACTCAACCTCCCCAGACGTCGCATTCCTGACGGAGACCTGGCTGAATCCTGCTTCAGCCCCCGACATCGCCATTGCCATCCCGGACGGATACAAGATCACCCGCAGGGACCGCACCAACGGAGTCGGAGGAGGCATCGCCATCGTCCACAGGAACACCCTCAGAGTCTCAACCAACACCGACGACACCCTCAGCACCGCCGAACACATGCACTTCCAGATCCACACCGATCCCAACACCACCCTCAGAGGAACCCTCATCTACAGACCCCCCGGACCCCGACCACAGTTCAGCGATTCATCGCTGACTTCGTCAGCACACACGCCATCGCCTCCACGGACTACATCCTCCTCAGGGACCTGAACTTCCACCTCGAGAACAACAAGGACACCAACTCCACCACCCTGATCGACAACCTCGCCACCCTCGGACTCAGACAGCTCGTGACTACACCCACCCACACCGCCGGCCACACGCTCGACTCCATCTTTTCCGCAAGCCCACACGTCTCCTTCAACCACACCTCCGAACCCCACTGGACTGACCACCACTGCATCCACTTCACCTACAGGAAGCCCACCACGCACCACCGCACCGAACAAATGCCTCGCCGCTGCTGGAGCAGAGTCACGGAAGACCAGCTAACCACAACCCTCGCCCTGAGCCCACCCGCCGAACCCTCCGACCCCGACACCGCCGCCCGCAACCTCAGACAGTGCCAACACCCTCGCCCCGCTCAAGAATCCGCCCAACAGCCACACCAGCAAGAAAGCCACCTGGTTCACCGAAGACCTCCAGGCCTCCAAACGAACATGCCGAAAACTGGAGAAGATCTGGCTCCACGAACGGACAGCGGACAGCTACGCCGCCCACAAGAGCGCCACCCGCAGTCACCATCACCTCATCAGATCCGCCAAAAGGGCCTCACTCAAAGACCGCCTAGACAACAACGCACACAACAGCAAAGAGCTCTTCAACATCGTGAAGGAACTCTCCAACCCCAGCTCCAACACCAACGACATCCAGCCGTCGCGAGACCTGTGCGACTCACTGGCCACCTTCTTCCACTGCAAAATCGCCGACATCGACGACAGCTTCAACACCACGACCGCCCCGGCAACCACCAAGACCACTGCCCCCACAACCACCAACCGCCTGCTCTCCTGGACCAACATCAACGACGAGGACACCAGCGAGATCATGAACACCATCCACTCCGGTTCACCGCTAGACCCGTGCCCTCACCACATCTTCAACAAAGCCAGTACAGCCATCGCGCCCCATCTCCGGAAAATAATCAACATCTCCTTCGAGACAGCAACCTTCCCGGAAAGCTGGAAGCACGCCGAGATCACCGCCTTACTCAAGAAACCCAAGGCAGACCCCAAGGACCTCAAGAACTTCCGACCCATCTCTCTGCTCCCGATCCCCGCGAAGGTCACCGAGAAAATCGTCAACAAACAACTGACCCGCTACCTCGAGGAGAACAACATCCTGGACCCTCCCCAGTCCGGCTTCCGCAGCAACCACAGCACCGAAACCTCCCTCATCGCCGCCACCGATGACATCAGGACCCTGCTAGACAACGGAGAAACAGCAGCCCTCATCCTCCTGGACCTATCAGCCGCCTTCGACACGGTCTGTCACCACACACTACGAACACGCCTTCACGACGCCGGGATCCAAGAGAAGGCCCTGGACTGGACCACATCCTTCCTTTCCGGCAGAACACAAAGCGTCCGCCTCGCCCCCTTCCGATCCAAGGCCACCAAGATCATCTGCGGCGTACCCCAAGGCTCCTCCCTCAGCCCAACGCTGTTCAACATCTACATGGCACCCCTCGCCCACGTCGCCCGACAGCACAACCTCAACATCATCTCCTACGCCGACGACACCCAGCTGATCCTCTCCCTCACCAAAGACCCTCACACCGCCAAAGCCCACCTCCACGAAGGAATGAAGGCCGTCGCCGAATGGATGAGGACCAGCCGCCTGAAGCTGAACTCGGACAAGACGGAGGTCCTCATCCTTGGTTCCAACCCTTCAGCCTGGGACGACTCCTGGTGGCCAACATCACTGGGAACAGCCCCGCCACCCACCGACCACGTACGCAACCTAGGGGTCATCCTCGACCCCACCCTCTCCATGACTAAGCAGGTCAACGCCGTTTCCTCATCCTGCTTCAACATCCTCCGAATGCTCCACAGGATCTTCAAGTGGATCCCCACCGAAACAAGAAAAACAGTCACCCAGGCCCTCGTCACCAGCAGGCTGGACTACGGAAATGCCCTCTACGCAGGAACGACGGCTAAGCTTCTGAGACGGCTGCAACGCATCCAGAACGCCTCTGCACGTCTTATCCTCGACATCCCCCGACGCAGCCACATCACACCCCACCTGAGAGACCTGCACTGGCTCCCTGTCAACAAGAGGATAACCTTCAAGCTCCTCACCCACGCACACAAAGCACTCCACAACTCCAGACCAGCCTACCTCAACAGACGACTCAGCTTCTACACCCCCACCCGCCAGCTCCGCTCGACCAGCCTCGCCCTCGCCACAGTCCCCCACATCTGGAAAACGACCGCCGGCGGCAGATCCTTCTCCCACCTCGCCACCAAGACCTGGAACACCCTCCCCACCAACCTCCGACAGACCCAAGACCTACTGGCCTTCAGAAGACTCCTCAAGACCTGGCTCTTCGATCAGTAGCAGCACCACCCCCATCTTCCCCCAGCGCCTTGAGACCCTCGCGGGTATGTAGTGCGCTTTATAAGTGACATGATTGATTGATTGATTGAAGTGTTTACTAGATGCCTTTTTCACAGTGTATGGTTGTTTTTGCTTTCAGAGATGGTTAATATTGTCATTGTTAATATTGTCTTCAGAAATACAAATAAAATAAATAGATATTTATTAGAAAAAGGAAGATCTCTGGGCTTTGACAGCAGACCCCATACCGTAAAGCCCAGATGCACGATTTACATCATAGGAACAGCGTAGCTCTTCTCCATGGAAAGGGCTCTCTCCAAGTGTGTGTTAAAACAACATGAATCCCCGTAATATCAAAGCACGAGTCTCCAGCATTGCAGCTGTGTTTAGCATGTTATGTTTAGGTGCTAGGGACTGACCAGAACAGAATAACAAGGGGCATTGTTTATCGACCTTGCACATCGTGTTCAGACTAAATTCCAGGAACTTCAGCAAAGAACGCGAAAAGCAGACAGTTCTCATGTGAAAGGCACAAACAATATCTTGCAAAAATAAAGTCATGTAGTAACGTACGCAAAAGCAGCATCATGGCAGCAAAGCTCATGCTAACTTAGCAATGTTGACAATGACTCTAAGGGCCATATAACACTACTCTTGCACTCAACCACTCACTCAGGCACTACCTATGCACTCATCCATTCACTGAGGCACTAACCATGCATTCGTCAAATGACCCAAGCATTACCCTTGCACCCATCCTTCCACTCGGGTACTAGCCATGCACTCATCCAATCACCCAGGCACTACCTCTGCACTCATGCAATCACCCAGGCACTACCCATGTACTCATGCAATCACTCAGGCACTACTCTTGCACTCATCCAATGACCCAATTACCCAGGCATTACTCTTGCAGTCATCCTTTTACTCAGGCACTACCCATGCACTGATCTAAGCACCCAGACATGACCCTTGCACTCATGAAGTCACTCAGGCACTACCCATGCACTCATCCAATGACCCAGGCATTATCCATGCAGTCATGCAATCACCCAGGCACTACTCTTGCACTCAACCATTCACTCAGGCCCTACCCATGCACTCATCCATTCAGTACCCCTGTACTTGTGCAATCACCCAGGCACTACCCATGCACTCATGCAATCACTCAGGCACTACTCTTGCACTCAACCATTCACTCAGGCACTACCCATGCACTCATCCATTCCCTCAGGCACTACCCCTGCACTCATCCAATGACCCAGGCATTAGCCTTGCACTCATACTTTCACTCAGGTACTTCCCATGCACACATTTAATCACCCAGGCACTACCCTTTCACTCACCCATTCATCCAGGCACTACTTATGCACTCATCCATTCTCTCAGGCACTGTCCATGCAGTCATGTAAACATTGAGGCAGTACCTATTCAGTCATCCAATCACACAGACACTAGCCATACACTACCTAATGAGCCACACACTACTCATACAGTCATCCAACCAGCCAGGTACTATTCACACATTCCTCCAATCACTCAGGCACTATCCATTCAGTTATACAATTGCACAATGTGAGAGGCTGGCCTGGTATATGATGTCCACTAATGTAAGTGGGCACCTTGCACCAGTCCAGACAACCCTTATGGTGATTTAAGAGGTCTCAGACAACCTTAGAAAGCTATCCAAGTGGTAGTTGTAGAGAGCAGCCTTCAGGCTTAGTCTTGAAGGAGTGTAAAGCAGCTTGTTTTACAAGAATGCAATCTTATAGTATAGATTAAATGAAAGGGAACCACACAAGGTATTTATAAACATATGTATTTATTACATAATACTTTCTAGTACGTCCCAGTATCTCCCACATGGAGATATACACAAAGCACACAATACTATAGCAAAGAAATCACAGTAAATAGCACTAATACACAGCGGGCCGCGGGGGGGACAGAACCATACACTAAAAAAGTGGTATAAGAACCACGACTCGAGTCTGGACAATGTCGAGAGGACGTACAAGTGCTGGGACCCCAAGGAACCACCCAAGGTGAGTAGATAGGGATGCCACAGAGAGCGTGTGCAGTGTGAGTACACGACTGCGTGCTCCGTACAAGTCTATGTGCAAGTCATGGTTGGATTTTCAAAGATTAAGGACCCTTCCCAGTGGACCCTGAAGAAACCCCGTGGAAGACAGACGGTTGGAGAGCCACCCCACCCGTGGATACCATGGTGCCCAAGTTACCTTTCCTAGGGCAGCCGGGTGCATAGGTGTGAAGTGGCGTCAGAAACCACAGTCGAACCCAATGGAGGACTTCAGGAAAGTGCCGCTGCTGGAAGAGGAGAAAGTGTCCGTGGGAATCCAAACATGGATTCTTGTTGAAGAGTACCTGAAAGCAGAGGGGACAGAGTCTGGGTTACTTGAGAGAGACCAGGGGCTCGGTAGACGAATGCCCACCGATGTCGGGTGCTTCAGGATAGATGTCAATGACCTTGACTCTGCAGCTGTGAGGACCAGGCGATGCTGAGGATGACCAGGAGCCAGATAAGAGCTGGCCCACAAAGGATGTCAAGTGCTGAGGGGTCGGTGTCTGGAGGGAGTACCAACAAGTCTTGGCAAAAGCAACCCACGCAGGAAGTCAAGAAGTTGCAGGAAGAGGACCAACAAGGTCTAGGAGACTCACAACAACCAGGGGAGTCAGTGCCAGTCCAGAGCAATCAGGGGAGCCCAAAGAAGACATAGTTGACCTTCGACGGGACCCACAGGTTGAAGACACTGGAGTAGCAGGAGGACCTCGGGTAGCATTACAAAACAACAGGCCACGGAGCACACGGTGCCATGTGGTTGAAGATCTTTGCAGGAGAAGGTGCCAGAGTTTGGGGCTACTTGGAGCCCAATGCACGCGCTGCAGAATTGCCGACAAGCATTTGCACTTGCAAACGTACACATTGCACAGGGGTTTGGGTATTGCAGCCCCCACAAGGGATTCTGACCTCAAACTGGGTGAGAGGACAGCTCAGGCCTGAAGGGATGTCGAAACCCACCTCCTGTGTTGTTTGAACCCTTCGGAGTCCATAAGAGCTTGGGATCAGCAGACCGGTCAGCAGTGTTGCAGTGCCTGTGAATTCAGGGAAGTGACTCCTTCACTCCAAGAGAGATTATCTTCAGGTGTCTTGGATGCTCCACAGGCCCTACATGGATCCTGTATGGTGCACCAGCACAGACGAGGCAGCAGACTGAGAGGGAGACAAAGCCAGGCGAAACAAAGTCCAGCGAGGTCCAGAGTGCCCAGACGGTCGAAGTGCAGTGGTTTCAGTTCAGAATCTTGTCCATGACTAATCTAGGGACCTACACCCAGGTAAGCCCTTAAGTACCCTAAGGAGAGGGTTGGGTAGATTCAGGGGACCATCCCAGGGAAGGGTCTGGACAGGGTGGAGGTTACTCCCATGTCCTTTGTCCAGTTTCGTGCCAGAGCGAGAGCCACTGCTCACAGGACTGGTTTGAACTGGACTATGCACAGGGACACCAAATGTGCCTCTTATGTAGACTTTCAGGCGCTGGCAAGCGCACTTACCCAGCCCTAATACACTAATTCCTGTCTGGGAGGTGGTCACACCTCCCTGTGACAGGATGCCTATTGTCCTGCCTTCCCCTGCTCGAGCTTGGCTCAGCAGCAGGAGGGCAGAAATGTGTCTCTGGTCAGCAGCAACCATTTTGTGCTGTCCGGGACTCAAAGGCTGGTACCAGGAACACTGAGAGCCTAACGGAGGGCTCTCCCAGTGGGTGGAATCATACCTCTCACACCGGTAACGGTGTTGGAGGTATGATTCCAACATGTTTGAACACACACATAATAGGGTTAATTGCAGCCGTTTTCGAGATGGTCATCACGCGGTCACATAATGCCCCACTATATTAGTATATGGCTGCTTCACTTACAACCCAGGAGAATGGACTCCGTAGGCAGCAGGTGTGTCCTGCTCATGCAGGGGCACCCTCTCACTTAGAACCAAGCACCCTGCCCTCAGGATTGTAAAGGCCTGCTATAGGGGTGACATAGATTTTAAGTGCAGTGACCCTTAGATATAGTAAACCTATATCTTTCATAAGTGGTGCATTCACCAACTTACACAGGCTGCAATGGCAAGCCTGTAGTTCCATTTTGAATGATCTCTCATGGGTGACATAATACATGCTGCAGCCCATTTGAGACCTCTGGGGTACCTATGCCCTGGGTACATGGGTACCATATACTAGGGACTGACAAGGGTACCCCAGCATCCAATCTGGGGTGTACCTAAGTACATATACAACAGTTTTTAGGACAAAGCAGATAGACTGGGGTCCTGATTAGCAGGATCTGTGTCAGACTAGTCAAAATCAGCATCACATCAAGCAAAAAGTGGGGGTAACCATAAGAAGCAGACCCTACTTTCCCACACACAACATCTAATCTTGCAGTCATCCATTCACTCAAACTCTACTCATTTACTCATCTAATCACTCAGACTCTACATACGCACTCATGCAATCACACAGACACTATCCAGAATAGGTGATTCCATAAGAACCGTTCTTTTTCTTCTTTTTTAAAAACTATTTTATATATATATTTTTTTTAGCAATTTTGTGTTTTTAAGATTTTATCAATAAAATTGTAAACAAAAAAACAAGCACATAACAGCGTGCGTAAATAGGGGGGAAATTGTTTTTAACAACGGTGATTGTTAATTGTGTCCAATATTGTTTGGACAACCTGTTCTCTAATGCTCAGCACAGTAATGAACTTAGGATAAAAAAGTCCTGCCTTTGCGAAATCCAGAAGAGTCAGTGGTGTGGACTGCAACCTGTCGCCAACTTGAGAAGTGGAAGGTTGAGGATCTTGCCTGCCTTCATTTGCTCTTGCAAGTTTAGCTCTTGAAAGCCTCTTGTCATGCATTGTTCTTAGATATTTGTACATCGACAATGTACCACAAGAGTATTTCTTGTCCGATCCTCAGGCCAGGACCTTTTTGCACAAATTGCATGTAACTTTCTGTGCATTTACTTTCTTTTGCCCTTCAGGTATGGAAAATAATTCCCATATAGCACTCTCCTTTCTTTTATGGTGTGTGTCCTCTTTTTCCTCCTGAAGGGTCTCCTCCACCTCCTCCTCCTCCTGCAGATCCTGTGCAGTTGCCATTTTGAAATTTTGCAGTTAAATCTACAAAATACCAAAAAAAAACTCAAAATTGTCTAGCTCCTGATAAAGTATGGCTGTTGCCAACCACACCCAAAACAAGAAGAAAGAGGGTGGGATCTAGCAAACTTAAGAATGACAGGATCTTTAACCTATCAAATTACTCTTTTTTGTGTCACATGGGATGCATGACCCCTACGCTGAACCACCGCGTACCGGACGCGATTCCGCAACTTCTTTCAATTTTACATTTCAACAATATTTAGTACTATCTGATATTTTAATTACACATAACTGTATCTCTTTATTTCAAATAAATCAAATAAAGCTATATTGATATATATTATTGTTTAAAAAAAACTTTAGATTTGCGTCCCCTACATGAATCTGTAAGCTGCGATCTACGCGGACGACTCCTGAAATTACTATTAAAAAAAACGTTTTAATAACTTTCATTTATTAATATACAAGTTTAGTAACTATCTTAACAAACCTCTAACCTTGAACTTAATATTATTATTGTTTATATATATGAAAAATATATATGTGAAAAATCACACTGGAGCTGCGTTTCGTACATGAATCCGGAACTAAGGCCCGGCAATGTACAGGGATTCGCATCCAGTACGGGACTCCATGTTTATATTTTTTTTTAAAATATTGAAATACACATATTATATATATATGTATATATTTGTGTATATATATATATATTTATATATATATATATATATATATATATATATATATATATATATATATATATAGTAATAATATAGTAAAAAAGTATGGGCCCGATTCACAAAAGTAATATGAGACAAAATCCTAACTTTACGACTTTCGGTATTCACAAAGGGCATTTAGGAGTAGTAAAGTTAGGATTTTGTCTCAGTTAAACTTAAGTTTTGGTCTTAAGTTTAACTTAAGTAAAACTTAAGTTTAATTGAGACAAAATCCTAACTTTACTCCTCCTAAATGCCCTTTGTGAATACCGAAAGTCGCAAAGTTAGGATTTTGTCTCAGTTAAACTTAAGTTTTGGCCTTAAGTTTAACTTAAGACCAAAACTTAAGTTTAACTGAGACAAAATCCTAACTTTATTACTCCTTTCGGTTCCTAAATTTGTCTCAGTTTACTTTTGTGAATCGGGCCCTATATATTTTAAATAAAAAAATATTCTTATTGAAAAAAATTTAAATACTTTAAAAAAATATTTATTATTTATGTATATGTATATATATATATATATATATATATATATATAATCACAGTAAAAAAATTGAGGTTTCAGGGACATTATAGTTAGTAATTAGCATTTTAAAAAACTTAGAAATTCACTGAAAAACCAGAGGTTTCAAGGACGTTATAGTTAGTAAATAGCATTTCAAAACCTTAGAAATGAGGCAAGATGGCGTTCGGCTAACATCACCGCTGTGATGCTCCGCTGAGCATCCCCCGTAAATCTGCCTAAACTTGCTTTTTGTAGAAACCTTCGTGACAAGGCTGTATTCCTATAACCTTTAAAACAAAAACCCGACCAGGGAATGCAGCAGGAAACACAGAAAAAACATTTTCTCTTCTCTCTGACCTGTTTGCTGTGGGTCGAATGCACGCATCTCCCCTGCCTCGAGGACGTCCGCTGGGCTCTGACCTCCCGGATTCACTCTGGCCTGCGTGAGTCTCAAGTGGAACGGCGGAATTGCAGGAGCACGACTAGGTGCTGGGGCGCGCTCCCTCTCCAGCGCGATTGTTGTCAGCTGCAACAATCGCGCTGTGGCCGCCATGGAGATTCTTTGAGAGCCGGTGCATCCTCTGTACAGTTTTTCATCAGTACCCAGGAGAAACAAGTAAGAATGACTGGCCACTTGTAGCACACGGCAAGACCACATGCTGAAAACGCCTGAAAATCAGGACCAATTTTACTTTCTTACAGAGGAGTCCGAGATGTCAGACATTAGTATTTCTTTGTCAAGCGGGGAGGAGGAGGGCAAGTGGTATAGCAGCTCTAATACTGACCTGCAGAAACATAAACATGTCTCTAAAAAACTACAAAAGAAAAAAAGCAGGGACCGCCATAAAAAGAACTATGACCTATCGGACAAAGAGGACGCCTCAGATTTGAAGTGGGATTACAATGATACATCGCTCACGATTTGCTCTAACACCTTGACTGCCTCTGGGGGTAATCAAACAATTACTGGCACTGGTACCGATCAAGTGGGGACACTCAGTGATCAAAGGAGTGAACCAGCTTTAACAGACATTTTGCAGTCTATCAAAAGCTTTCAGGCAGAAGTCAAAGCTGATAGTCGTAGATCCCGCCTGGCAGCAAAGAAGTTGTAGATCGAATGGCTTCAGTGGAAGAAAGAACGGAACAACTAGAGAAGGATGTTACCTCGCTCAAAACCAAGACTGATGAGCATGAGGGGGCGGTTAAGGACCTCATGTGGAAGCTGGAGGAACAGGAAAACCGGCAGAGACGTAACAACCTCCGCTTCCTAGGGATTCCAGAAGGTGCCGAAAAAGATGATCCCAGGAACTTTATGATCACGCTTCTTAAAGCTCATTCCCTGAGCTACAATCCTGGGATTGGGACAAGGAAATTCAAAGAGCCCATAGGTTTCCTCTGTCTCCCGGGAAACGCAATTCGGCATCTCAACAACATCCTCGCGCTATGCTTTTGTTTTTTTGGTAATTTCCTGCTCCGGCAAGCTCTTTATGATCTGGCTAGACCCACAAGCAAGCGGTCGTTTGATGGAATAACCTTTTTTACCAGGCCTGATTTTGCACACGCTACAGTTGAGCGTAGGTGGAGACTGAGGCAGCTCTTTGATCCCTTTCTGAAGCTTGGGGCAATGGTGTACCTTCAAAATCCTGCCAGACTAAAAATTGTTCACCAAGGGACTACTCGTAGCTTTATTTCCGAAGTACAGGCTAAAAACTATCTAGAGGAAATTTCGGGACATAAGTAACATATGTAATCCTGCAATAGAAATGCCCTGGCTCGACAACTTGTATTAGAATGTGGTATGGAATGTAGGAATTAGAGGCTATAACTTAAGTGAGGGGGCCGTAGGGTGTTTTTTCCTTCTTGTCTGCTCGTTTTTGTTATTGCCTCCGTTAATTAATTTTTCTTTTTCTTTTTTCCTGGCGAACTGCTTGGCATAAGGCCCTGTGTCGGTGTTTGGGTGTCGGTTTGTTGGTGTTTTTGTTGGAAGGTCATTTCTCAATGGGGGACTCTCAGCGGGCACATGGGGTCCTGCTTGACGGATGTCACACTCCTGGCCCGGTGCTGGCCAGGTAACCTCCAAAAGTGGTGGTGGGTGGTGGGGTGGGAGAGGGAGGGTAGGGTGGGAAGGGTTGAAGGTCAGACAGGTTGTTATTCTGAGTAAGAGTAAGGGTAAACTCAACAGGGCAAATTGGTATGTGGGAAATATCAGGTTATGGTGTAGCAAAGGGGCTATGCTAAATCCAGAGCAAACACTTGGATCACTCGAACTAGCGAGATGGGGGTGCTAAAAGTGCTATCCTTAAATATTTGTGGCTTAAATGACATTAAAAAGAGGCAAATTGTTGCGATAGGATTACAAACCATGGGCACGAATGTTGTCTGTTTACAGGAAACTCACATAGAGGGTTCACAAACACACATTCTCAAAACACTGGGGTATAAACTGGTTTGTGCAACTTCACAGGGGGCTCGGGTACGGGGGGTTGCTATATTAGCCAGGGGCTCAGGGTATACTTTTAACCGCTCTAAAGCTGATAAATGTGGCCGCTGGGCAGTCACAGAGTGCCAAGATAGACAGGGGCAAAAGATAACACTTTGCGCTATATATGGAAGCAATAGTGACGACCCGTCAGTCTTCAATGAGATCTCTAATGAGCTCACGCATTGGCCTCTACCTTTACTGATCTGTGGGGATTTCAATATCAACCTCCCCAGTAACTGGTCTATGAAGGACGATTGGCGTTATAATGGCCGGAAACCTAAAGTGTTTAAGGCAATGAAACATATGTGCTATACACATGGGCTTGTAGATGGATGGCAGACTTCTAATCCTAATGATCCTGGGTACACCTTTTTCTCTAACCCACATTGTACACACGTAAGAATAGATTACATTCTGATGTCTAACTCACTTAGATCTAAGTTCCAAATTGAGAAGTTGCCCCGAATTCTTTCAGACCATAACCCTCTAATCTGTACTAGGCTGGGCGGTAAATTCCATTCCGCTCGCGGAATTTGCGGAATTCGGGTAATTTCGCGTTTCGCGGAGAACGCGAAATTGCCCTAAATTCCGCAATCCGCGGCTTCGCGGAATTTTTGGCTTGTTCGCGCTTTCAAAATGCGTGTTCGCGAGATATTTCTCCCCGAGCACGCAAACAGCGTTCGCGAACAGGAAAAAAGCATCGCGAATGGGCGGAACAAGCAATTCCGCGTGTTCGCGGAACTTTTGCGTGCTCGCAGAGATTTTTTACCGTTTTGCGTAGCGCAACTACGCAAATTCCGCCCACCCTATTCTGTACTCTAGAAACAACACCAGGAAACATAACACCTAGATCATGGACATTTGAGAAATCCTTGCTTCTAGATGACAAATATTGCGCTCACATGAGAGAGTGGATCCCTAACTTTTTAAAGGACAACATCGGGAGTGTATCAATTGAAGTTTTATGGGACGCTCTAAAAGCAGGGATTCGAGGAGAAACGATGCAATATTCACTGAAGGCTAATAAACTGGCTAGAGAATCCATGAGGGAACTGCAGGAAAATCTTGGGCTGGCCGAAGAAGAGCTGATAAGGGTGACCTGAGGGATTCAAGGGTTAGAAGAAATAACTAGAACACAGAGCCAGGTGGCAATCGCAAAGGCCGCAATTACAAATATTTTTACTGTCAAAGCCATAAAAAAAGCCGCAGCACATAAAGAGATGTTGTATGAGGTCAATGAGCAAGTTGGCCATCAGCTGGCTATACGTATGAGGCAACAAGCTTCAGTAAATTTGATACGTGAAATACAGGACCCAGTGGAAGGCCAAATATCTGACCCAGAACGTATTAGAGAGGCATTCTGGCGATTCTATAGCACTTTGTATACTGAGGAGGGGGAGGGTGACCTAGAAAATGTCGAAAGATACTTAGATAGAGGAGGCTTCGACCGGTTCGACGAGGAAGATCAGTTTACCTTAGATGAAATCCCTTACATAGAAGAAATTTTAACTACAATCAAAAACTTACCGAAAGGGAAAGCAACTGGATTGGATAATATACCTTCGGAATTTTATTTAGCGTTTCTAGATCAGATCAAAGATACTTTACTTGACTTAATTGCACACATTTTTAAAGGGGGACAGCCCCTAAGTCCTGGTCTAGGGCGAAGATAGTCATCTTTCTTAAAAAAAATAAACCTCCAGATCAGCTAGGCTCATACCGCCCTATCACTCTTATTAATGCAGACTCCAAAATATACTCAAAAGTTATGGCGAATCGAATCGCCCCTATCATTCATAAAGTAATTGCCAAATACCAGCACGGCTTTGTACCAGGGAGATCGACTACTAACCACATCCAGAGAGTGATCACTTTATTTGATAGCACGGAAGTTGCAGGAGACCCTATGGCACTGGTTCTTCTTGACGCCGAGAAGGCCTTTGATAGGGTCTCCTGGCAATTTTTGTGGGCAGCTATGTCCAGGGTTGGAATTAAAAAGGGGTTTATCCAGGCAGTGCAAAAACTATATGTTAACCCTAGGGCCATGGTAATGGTGAATGGTAGCCTCACCAAAGAGTTGATCATTTCTCGAGGAACACGACAGGGGTGCCCATGCTCGCCATTGCTTTTTGCGATCTACATTGATCCCTTCATTCGCAGACTGGAGGGAAACAGAGAAATAGCACCGATTTTGTCACAGGAATATCCGACCAAGACCTTGGCATACGCCGATGACATAGCGGTCGTGACAGCTGATCCTAACACAGCTATGTCTGTTATTGAAAGTGAGGCTAATAAATTTGGGCTAGTATCCTGATACGCACTCAACCAGGGGAAAACACAGGTCGTGCTGAACAATAAAAGTGAGATGCGCGACCCCCGAGTGGTGGATAAGGCTACATATTTAGGTATCTGCATTACATCTAATCTTGAGAATATGGTGGACCTAAACATGAAGCCAATGCTGGGTTCAATGCAGAAAGATCTCCGTCGCCTAGACAATCTACATCTATCTTTAATTGGTAGGGCTAATGCCTTGAAAATGGGTTTTTTCCCTAAAATTTTATATTTATTTAGAGCAATATGCTTAGAATTTTCAGATCAATGGTTCAAATCTATGGAGCGCACTTTTTCAAGTTTTATCTGGGCATACTCACAACCCCGGCGAGCATATAAACTTCTGACCCTTTCAAAAGAAAGAGGAGGATTAGCTCTCCCAAACCTTAAAGCATATTATTGGGCATCTGTGTTGCTCTATAGTAGTGAGCTATTACAGAATATCGGGATAGAGATGACACCCGGGGACGGCTCACCATCTATCTTTCAGCTAATTTTGGGCAGTAAAAGTAGCGGATATCTCTGGCGACATTTACATGACAGCTACCATAAAAAGTGAAATTTAAAACACTGATTAGTGGGTTTAAGGCTTGGAAGGCTGTAAGAAGAATGTTGGGTATAGGGCGTATATCATTTTATACCCCCTAAGGGATAACCCAGCTCTGCCGGATATTTTTAAAGATAACTGCATTAACAAATGGAATGCAGCAGGAATAACTCATATAGGGTGCCTCTTTTCCCCTGCAGGGATACAATCCTTTGAAGAATTAAAAAAAAACTTTCAACTGGACTGGCGTGACTTTTTTAAATATCTTCAAATCAGAGACTTTTTATTACGAAGGGTAGGGGAAGGGCTCTGCCTGAAAAAATAACCTTAGTGGAAACATTAATTCACATAAAAAAAAGCACTATTGGGGGAATATATTCCCTTTTAAATGCACTGTTTCCGGATGATCTGGAGAAAACGTCACAGAAGTGGCAGGGGAAAATTGGTATAACTATGGATGAATTTAACTATGCCTATTCAATGTCTCAAACAATTCTTATGTCCACAAAACTTCAAGCACAGTTTTATAAAACATGCTTTTTCTTATACTACACTCCAGATAAAATCGCCAAATGGGGGAGTGGCAAGGGGACATGCTGCCCTAGATGTATGCTATTTAACGCTGATTGTGTACATATTTTCTCTACTTGTGATGGACTGACTTCTTTAAAGCAAAACATTGAGAAATTCCTGTCCGCCGTATTGCAAAGCGATATAGCTCCGTCTAGTGATGTTATTCTACTGGGGGCCACAGATCCGAGTAATCCCAGAACTGGTCATGAACTTATTTTTATCGCTATGGCAGTGTTAAGAATGTGTATAGCCTCGGCTTGGCTGGATCCTATTGCACCGTCCTTTCATCAGTGGCTAGCTAGGTTACTGGCAATCTCTAATCTGGAAGCTGCTATTTATAAACGGAAAGGCAGGAAACGGCGTAAAAGGGGTTGAGAGTCTGGTCTCCTCTAATAGAATGGTGCCAATCCCAAAGCAATATCTAGTGGTATATTATGAAGAACATTTAACTGTGTGGTATGTTGTAAGATTATTTAATGCTGGGGATAATGTAACATGATTATGAAATTATGAAATTATGAGATTATGAAATTATGAAATTGTATTTTTGCTTGTCTGACCTGGGAGGGTGGGGGGGTGGGTTTGGGGGAGTGTGAAATTGTTGGAAAAAACCAAATAAAGATATTTTAAAAAAAATAAAATCAAAACCTTAGAAATTCACTGAAAAAAACAGAGGTTTCAGGGACATTATAGTTAGTAATTAGCATTTAAAAAACCTTGGCAATTCACTGAATAAAACAAAGGTTTTAGGGTCGTTATAGTTAGGAATTAGCATTTAAAAAACCTTAGAAATTCACTGGAAAAAACACAGGTTTCAGGGACCTTATAGTTAGGAATTAGAATTTAAAAAAACCTTAGATATTCACTGAAAAAAATACAGGTTTCAGGGACGTTATAGTTAGGCTGACATTTCACTCGTACAAAACCAGAGAAATTCAGCCGTTATAGTTAGCTGAGCTAACTATAACTCAAGCCCCTGCAATGCACTGCTGATGACGTCACATATTACATCACTCATGACATGGCCAGTGACATCACTGATGACATCTCAAATGACATCACTGATGGCATCATCCAGTGACTGAGTGTTTCTAAAAAGTTCAAGAATGTTATATATATATATATATATATATATATATATATATATATATATATATATATATATATATATATATATATATATGCCAGGGTGTATTGAAGAATGAGTGGGTGTATGAGTGTCTGTATGGATGATTTGGGGGGTGCATGACTGTATAAGTGAGTGATTAAACGTGTGTTAGTGAATGCATGGGTGAATGACTAATCTGTGTGAATGTCTGTATCAGTCTGTCAGTTGGTGTATAAGTGGCTGAATGGGTTGGTGAATAGCTACAAGAGTGTCTATATTGATTCGTTATCTGAGTACATGTATGGGTGCCTGTGTGTTTGTATGACTCCCTGCATGGATGTGTGAGTGGGCGATTCACTGGGTATATGGGTTCATGAGTGCATCTGCAAGGGGCTGTATGGGTGACTGAGTGTGCGTATGGCTATGTTAATGAGTGAATGGATGTCTCAGTAATATATGTGTGAGTAACTACTTAAGTTAAAGGCAGTATATGTGAGTGTTGGAGTATATAAGTGACTATATGTGAGGGTGAGTGATTGTGAGAGTGGCTGTATGCGTGAGTGCATGCTTGTGTGAGTGATAGTAGAATTGAGTAAGTAGGTGTTAGTATCTGTATGAATAAGTGAGGTGGTGTGTGTATAACTGTATAGGTGAGTAAATGGCAGTGTGATTGACTCTTTGGGTAACTGACTAGGTGTGTGAGTAACTCTATGGGTGAGTGGCGGTGTGTGAGTGTCTGTATGGGTATATGAGTGCATATATCAGTGGCTGTATTGATGAGTGACAGCGTGAATGAGTGACTGGATGTGTGTGTAGACCTATGAATCAGTGAGTGGGTATGTACTAACTGGTATTAGTGTGTCTATGGTTTCGAGAATGGTAGTATGTTTTTTAGAGTGGGTGTATGAAAGGTTATATTAGGGTGTGAGGAGGTGCATCAGATATTAAGTGGATGATGTCATCAGTGATGTCATTTGAGATGTCATCAGTGATGTCATCAGTGATGTCACTGACCATGTCATGAGTGATGTACTATGTGACGTCATCAGCAGTGCATTGCAGGGGCGTGAGTTATAGTTAGCTCAGCTAACTATAACAGCTGAATTTCTCTGGTTTTGTATGAGTGAAATGTCAGCCTAACTATAACGTCCCTGAAACCTGTGTTTTTTTCCAGTGAATATATATATATATATATATATATATATATATATATATATATATATATATATGGATGGGCTGCCTATTCGAGGAATGTGACAATACCCTGCAAGGTTTTCAATGTGTTGGGGTACTATATCAGTATTGTTGATAATTCATTCTTCTCTTTGGTTTGTCATAATTAAATGGGACCACTGCTCTGATTTTAGACATTGTCTATTTAAATGGAGATAATATACAGAGATGTCGGTCAAAGGACAGTACTATCCTTTGAATCATTGTACTAAACTGTATAATCCAATAATGTTCAAGTAACATGAAACAGTTATTTATATGTTAAGAACAATGTGATGTACAATATATTTCTTGGATTCACCTTGCTTTAAACCACGTTTGTCCATGTATGTATTATGTAACAAGTCAAAGTTTCAGACTTTTCTAGGACAAAGGAAGGATTGGACCCATGATTGCTATAGTTTTTCTTTTATGAGTAATCAATAAATGTCACATCGTGTGTGATGCAGATTTGACCCTTTAAAATGGGATTGGATCATGAAGGAAGGTCATGTGACCAAGACCACGGCTGTGGTCAAAACGCGTTAGTTTGTTGCAAGTCTAATAAATACAAGCTCTTGATTGGTGTGGCTCGTGAATCTTTGTTCGTATCTGGATTCCTCTTTTGGAATATATTTCTGTATATATATTCAAACTAAACACCAGTTCTCCTTACAAAACTGGACACCGACACCGCAAATTCAGTTGTTTTTCAGAATTTGTTAAATTATTCTGCTGTAACGCGTTTCGACAGGATCCCCTGCCTTGCTCACACACTGAGCTCCACTACTCTCCTCTCTTTGTTGGGAGAGCGGGTCACATGATGTAATAGACATAGACAAAAAACTTCAGAGTTATAATCAATGCATTTTCATATACATGAAAAACATCCCTTAATCCCATGCTTCACAATTGCGACGTTTAGCTGCACATTCTTAACATCCAAATATGTTTACTTCAAATTTTAATTAATTTTAATTTTCCTTTGTTCAAACGTGAATACGAAAATTCATGTTTTTCCTTTTTTCTCATTTACTTATTTAACTTTTTCTATCTTTTTTCTTTTTTTACCAATTCATTTTTTGTCTTTTATTTGAAACAGAAAAGAGTGACTTTTGTTCTACTCAACGCTTAAACCCAAAATGTGTTAATACTTTACCAAACAAAAAATGATTAATAAATTATAACGATTCTGTACCCCTTGGCCATCGGTGTGCAACTGGTACTAATGGCCATACAACAATAAACTCCTTCTTCTAACTGGTTTCACAAGTGTGAATCAATTCAAGACATCAATGTAGACCAATTGGGCAATATATTTGGCCAAGAATTTCTTCATGGGAAGGGACATGTCATGATTTATAACACCCCCATATGACACAGTCCTCCAGTGCCCTTTCCCTAAGTGCAAATTTGGCATAGTAAAGCGCAAGTACAGTAATGACGTTTCACCCTGAGCCTTACATTCCATGATCAGGTTCTAATCCCTATATCATAAAGTGCAAGTGCATTAGTGCAATTTATCATGAACCTATCTTCCCCCAATCGGGTTCCAGTCCATAACAATAAAGTGCTTATGTTCATTCTAGGTTCAAAGTGCAAATGCTTTTATGCACTCTAGCATGGATTTATTGTTCAAGGGCTAATATTTATAGTGCCATAGGGCTCGCCCCACCATGGGGCATTGGGACAGGGAGGGTGGGGTCCTTTATCCAAATCTGGGGTTTGTATCATAAAGTGCTAGTGCTTTTGCCGTTTAAAGTGCAAGTGCTGTAGTATAGGAAGGTGCAAGTGCCATAAAGAATTATTTCATTCCTTCAAAAACAATCTAAAAGATTTTCCATATGATAATTAGATTAGATAATACATACACTTATTTCCTAGCAAATTCCACTGCCCCACTGATAACACATCTCCCTGATTTTTCATAACATGCACATGTATGGATTCCCCACCGATAATCAATAATCCTATTTCACACATTACCGAGGGTAAGAGGTACAAGCCTAAAACCAAAATGATAGAATTTTTTTTTAAATTGAATTTCCCGAGATCTCTAAAAGCATTGATTTGATGTACAAATTCTTTCATCTGTCAGATTACAGGTTGGCAGTAAAGGCGGTTCACCCCTCTAAAGATGGACATACATATCTTCCTCTGAGTTGAGGCCCCGGAGGATCTTAGTATCCAGCATTATTACATAACATGATTCTAGTTGTCTAAGTTTCATCTCTTGGTTACCCCCTCGCCTATTCTTAGGGACTGAATCTATCACGTAGTAGAAAAGTTCATTAAGATTCCCTCCATGGACCTCATTGATGTGCCTAGCCACAGGGTAGGTTCTATCTTTGTTTTTTGCCACCCTCAAGTGCTGGAGGATTCTCATGTGTACCATATGAATCGTGCTACCCACATAAAGTTTGGGCCACGCACACTGGAGAATGTATACCACATAGTCACTCCTACAGTTGAAAAAGCGAGGGATTTTCCAAGGTTGCTTCAACAATGGCGATTGAATTTCTTTCTTATTAATGTCGTGTTGGCACGCCTTGCATTTCAGGCATGTGTTAGAACCTGGATTAGCTTTAAGCCACCCTTCTGTTTCTACCACCTCAGGGCTACTCACTACCAGTTGTTGTCTCATAGATTTCGCCATTCTGAAGGTTAGGAGCGGTCTACGTGAGACTAAGCTGCCTGGAGTAGGATCATTTCTCACTAGATGCTAATGCCTATTCATGCAATCTCTCACCTTTGCATGATAGGCATTGTATCCTGTAATCATTCTGATTTCATTCTTCTTTCTGCCAGCTTGTCTGTCTCCTATGTGCTCCGGGAACAGTATTGATTCTCTAGGGATTCCCTCCACCTTTATGAGGGCCTGATTTAAAACTTGTTGACTGTATCCCCTCTCCCTGAATCTTTGAGTCAATCCCACCTGAGCTTCTTCTAGGGAGGATGACTCACTACTGTTCCTCTTCATATGGAGGTGCTCTGCATATGGTACGCTGTATTTTAGTTTTTGCAGGTGGAAACTGTCCGAGTGTAGAATTGAGTTCCCTGCCGTGGGTTTCCTAAAAGTGCGTGTGTGCATTTTACCTTTACTCACAAAGACTTCTAAGTCTAAGAAGTACACCTGAGATTCACTGATGGTGCTGGTGAATTTCAAATTCAGGGAATTCATGTTCAAGGCAGAAATAAAGGCATTGGCCCTCTCTCAGGAGCCCCTCCATAGTATAAACAAATCGTCTATAAAACAAAACCAGACCACAATATTCTCCCTCCATTCTGTTGCAAATTTGACCCTGAGCACCTGCTCCTCCCACCAGCCCATGTGAAGATTCGTATAGCTGGGGGCGAAGCAGGTGCCCATAGCCGTGCCCCTTAGCAGCCTGTAAGTGTCTCTGCCAAACAGGAAAAAATTGTTTTCAAGACACAGTCTTGCCATTGTTAGCAACATCTCAGAGAGCTGGTAAAGGTTTATCGGTCTGGTATCAGGGAAGTGTCTCAGAGCCCTGAGACCATCTTCATGTGCAATGCTGGTGTACAGCGAAGCCACATCAAGTGTTATCAAAAGGTAGGTCTCCTCCCAGGTGATATTGTGTAGCTTACGCAGAAAATCCCTCGTGTCCTGAATGTAGGACGGGAGAGATTTCACAATGTCCTGCAGAAAATGATCTATATACCTCGAAGTGGTTTCGAACAAGCTACCAATGGCCGATATTATGGGCCTTCCTGGCCAATTGTGCACATCCTTGTGCACTTTAGGGATTAAATACGATATGGGTGTCATGGGATTATCCACCTTAAAATATCGGTACTCCCCCTCTGTGATCAGGCCCATGCCCCTCCACCTTGCTAATTCTTAATGGTACTTATTCTTAACTTCTATGAGGCTACTCTGTGGGACCCTTTGATAACACCCCATGTCTCTCAGTTGCGATTTGGCTTTGTCGTTGTACATGCATAATGGCCACAGGACTACGTTCCCACCCATATCTGATTGGCGGACTACAATGTCCTTCCTCGATTTCAATGTGTCCATTACTTTGGAGTAGTATTTCTCTTCTTGCTTCATGCCTTTACAGAATCTCTCACTACATAATAAGGATAGTGATTTCAATATCTTAATTACACGGTCCAAAAACACACCAATAGAGCCCCTCGGGAGATTAGGAACAAAGGTAGATTTTCTTTTAAAGCATGTTGCAATGCTCCCATAAATATCAAGACCCAACAGATCCGCTGTCTCCTTGCAGGACATTGTTACGCCAGAGTCGTCATTTTCCCTTTCCAGTAGTTCCAAATACTGGAGCAAACTTAGATCTCCCACCACTAGGTTCGAAAAAGCAGCCTCTGTAGTGTGTTGTTGTGATGATGCATTGGTGCTCATTTGATTACTAAAATATTTTTTCAATTTTAATTTTCTGGTGAATTTATAGAAGTCAATTCGCATCTGAGCATAGTTGAAATTCGTTCTCAGGCAAAAAGATAATCCCAGTGATAATGTTTCAACCTCTTGGATAGCTTCAGATCGGATAGGTTGATGACTGCAATGGCAGATTTACTTATTTGTTGCACTTGTTCCCTTTGGTCTTGGCTCTGGACTGGAGTTCCATGCCTCCTCCTTCTTCTCTTGCTTTGCCTCAAAATCCTCTTCGTTCTTTTCTGGGGTCTTTGCCTGGCATTGATAGTTCTGTCCAGACATAAAAAACGCATTTCTTCGACCACCGTAGAGGGTTTGTCATGGCTTCCCTTACTGTTTGGAGCCCCAGAGTCGTCTTCTTGATCTGTGTCCAGCACCGAACTACATTCAGAGCTAGTTTTGACTGCCAGTCTCTTCTCTTTGCCCTTGTTATCTGTGCTGGCATTCTCCGATCGTTTTTGGCGACGTAAGTTGTCAAAGCGCCTTGCAAACGTGTAAATCTGACCCCTCTGATAGTCAATGCGTTCCCTCCTAAACTTGATCGCTTTTCTCTCCCTGATGGTTTTTTCTTGTTTGGCCAATTTTGTTTCAAGTTCCTTTTCAAATTTTAGGACCTCATCAGGTTTTACTAAGTATATATATATATATATATATATATGCTCACTGAAAAAACCATAGGTTTTAGGGACAGTTATAGTTAGTTGGACATTTCACTCGTACAAAACCATAGAAATTCCCCCGTTATAGTTAGTTCAGCTAACTATAACTCGCGCCCCCGCAATGCACTGCTGATGACGTCACATATTACATCACTCATGACATGGTCAGTGACATCACTGATGACATCACTGATGGCATCTCAAATGACATCACTGATGACATCATCCAGTGACTGTGTTTCTGTAAAGTTTAAATATTTTTAATATATAGGGAAAGGTGTATTGAAGAATGAGTGGGTGTATAAGTGTGTGGATGAAGGATTTAGTAGGTGCATGACTGACTCTATAAGTGAGTGATTAAACGTATCTTACTGAATGCAAGGGTTAGTGACTAAACTGGGTGAATGTCTGTAACTGTCTGTCTGTTGCTGTGTAAGTGGCTGCATGAGTTTGTGAATAGCTACATGAGTGTCTATATGAGTTATTGATTGGTTGTCTGAGTATCTGTATGGGTGCCTGAGTGTTTGTGTGGGTGGGGTGTGTGCGACTCTGTGCATAGATGTGTGAGTGGGTGATTCACTGGGTGGATGGTTTCAAGAGTGCATCTGTGATAGGCTGTATGGGTGGGTAAGTGTGTGTAAGAGTGTGTTAGTGAGTGAATGTATGTCCCAGTGGTACATGTGTGAGTAACTACATATGTGAAAGGCAGTATATATGTGTGTTGGAGTATATAAATAGCTATAAGCGAGAGTGTGTGATTGTGAGAGTGACTGTATGGATGAGTGTGTGCTTGTATCAGTGATTGTATAAGAGCGTAAGAATGTGCTAGTATTTGTATGAGTAAGTGAGCTGGTGTGTGTATAACTGTATAGGTGAGTAAATGGCAGTGTGTTTAATTATTTGCATGACTGACTAGGTGTGTGAGTACCTCTATGGATGAGTGGCGGTGTTTGAGTGTCTATATAGGAGTATGAGTGCATATGATAGTCCTGTACTGAGTGACCGTAAGTATGAGTGACTGTATGGGTGAGTGAGAGGATGTGTGTGTAGACCTAAGAATCAGTGAGTGGGTATGTAGTTATTGGTGTTGGAGTGTCTATGGTTTTGCGAATGGCAGTCTGTAATTTAGAGTGGGTGTATCAAAGGTTATATTAGGGTGTGAGGAGGTGTATCAGATTATCACGTGGATGATGTCATCAGTGATGTCATTTGAGATGTCATCAGTGATGTCATCAGTGATGTCACTGACCATGTCATGAGCGATGTAATATGTGACGTCATCAGCAGTGCATTGCGGGGGCGCGAGTTATAGTTAGCTGAACTAACTATAACGGGGGAATTTCTATGGTTTTGTACAAGTGAAATGTCCAACTAACTATAACTGTCCCTAAAACCTATGGTTTTTTCAGTGAATTTCAAAGGTTTTTTAAATGCTAATTTCTAACTATAACTTGTCTGAAACCTATGGTTTTTTCAGTGAATTTCAAAGGTTTTTAAATGCTAATTTCTAACTATAACGTGCCTGAAACCTATGGTTTTTTAAGTGAATTTCAAAGGTTTTTTAAATGCTAATTTCTAACTATAACGCCCTAAAACCTATGGTTTTTTCAGTGAATATATATATAAATATATATATATATATATAAATTCCGGGCAGACCCATCATTTCTGCCATAAACAGTGTGGGAGAGCACATTGCACAATATGTGGATTTCTTTTTACAGGACATGGTTAAAAGGTTACCCACCTATGTGAAGGATACAGGAGATTTCATAACAAAATTGGGTGGGATACCATGGTCTGAAGATCTAATGCTTATTACATTAGATATCGAATCACTCTACACAAGTATTGAACATCAGACAGGCCTAAAAGCAGTGAAGCATTTTTTAGATACTAGACCCTTGAACGGCTATTTACATAACAAAATTCTGCTAGATCTTATCTCATGGTGTCTTTACAATAATTATTTGGCAAAGAACTGTTTAAACAACTGAGAGGTGTAGCAATGGGGGCCTGTTTCTCCCCCAGCTACGCATGTTTGCATGTTGGCTGGTGGGAGGAACAGGTCCTCAAGACTGTCCATCAAGAAATGTATGAACAGCATGTATTACATTGGCTACGTTATATAGATGACGTTTTTATAGTATGGAAGGGTGACGAAGTTAGTGCCACTGAATTCATTCAAAAAATCAACATTAATTCTGCCAACCTCGTATTTACATCACATATGAGCAAATTGAGTATAGATTTCCTTGATGTGAGGGTGTACATTAATGAGGGGAACATTGAAACAACTTTGTTCAGGAAAGAAACAGCTGGGAACACAACGCTACATGCCAGCAGTGCACACCCGAAGCACCTTATTAGGAGTATCCCCTATGGGGAACTCCTTAGATTGAAACGCATCTGCAGCACGCAGAAAGATTACATAGGCTGCAAACAGGAAAAACTCAATAGACTCAGAAAAAGAGGTTATAATGAAAAGATATTGAGAGAGGCAGAACGAAAGGCAGAAGAAAGACCCAGAATCACTCTGTTACCCAACAGTGAGAAAAAAAGTGAACCCACAAACTTTGATGATGGTCCCAGACTCATCATAACTTACAGCAAACAGGAAAGGAAAATGAAGTCCATAATTTGCAAAAACTGGCCCATTGCCCTTACGGATGGGGTCTTAGGGACCAGGCTCCGCGCGCAACCTATCATTACATTCAGGAAATCATTGTCCATGCGGTCCCATTAGGTAAAGAACAGCCCAGAATTAAGTCCTACTTGCACATGGCTTCAACCTAGACAGGGATTTTTTAAATGCTCGTCCTGTCGAGCATGTAAGTTTGGAGTTAATATCACACACTATACTACTCCATTCTGCTCTGAAGAAGTTGCCATCAAAGGAAGTTACAACTGTAGAACAGAGTATGCAGTGTATGTTCTGACATGCACCTGTGGCTTGAGATACGTTGGGAGTACCAAGCTGCAGGTGCATGTCAGAATATTGCAACATCTAAGAGCAATTGTTAATAATGACACTGCATATCCGGTGGGACGGCATTTTAAGAATACACACAACAATGACTTAAAATGCCTAAGTTATTTTGTTGTTGATGCCATTCCCAAACCCAGGAGAGGTGGAAATAGGGAGAAACTTTTGAGACAAGTAGAAACGCGCATGATTCTTGAAATGGACTGTAAAATACCAATTGGGCTCAACAATACGGAGGACTTACATAATTTCCTGTAGCGTAGATTGTATTAAGAGTATCCCCACCACTAGATGTAACTATGTAGATTCTTTGAGCAATATGAAAATATAATGATTAACTGCTGCAGCTCAAATCTAACCTAAACCTTATTTTAAATCTCAGGTGTTTTAATTGATATATAACTTTATTCATAGCACTAGCACTTTCTTTTTTAGATGTAATATTGCACTTTTCAGCATTTAGCACTTTAAGGTAGTATAGTTGCACTTTAGGCATATGCTGCTAGATAAACAAGCACTTTATATGAGGTGAAGAACTCATGAGTTGAAAAAAATGCAAAGAAAAAATGAGTAAAATGTGAAAAAGTAAAGGTGTAAAATAGAACAATGACTCTTATTACCACCGATTGGGAGAAATGAGCAGAGTAGCATAGGGGGACTATGTTACCATTGTTGAGCAAATACAATCCAGCATTTATGCTGTCATATTGCAACAGGGCGAACGTACAATAGAGAGATAGGCAGGCTTGATGTAATTTGGTTACATGGCATTATTAAATGCGATGTTTTGCACTATTTTGGTCTAAAGATTAACATATCTATAGACCATGGCAGTTAGAAAAACCACGTACACATTATCATATTTGTGAATTCATTTATTTATATATATGTATATATTTATATATTTAAATGATTATATATTTATATTTATTTATTTATGCCTGATTTTAATCGCTAAATTAGTGGTATGCTTTTAAATGTTGCATCGCAGAACCCAACACGCATATATCCCATGAATGCGATATATATTAAGAGTCAATGTTTGAAGTGTTTCTTTTATGTTTAGCAACACGTGACACTTGGGGGGTGTGCATTCTAAATAAAAGATAATGGCGGACTGCGTTCCGAATGTGATCAAGGGCACTGCGTTGCCCGAAACGCGTCAAGCGGAGGAGTGTGAGCAATAAAACTTGCCCTCCTACCTTTGGTGTCCGTTACTCTCTGTTCGCCGCATGGAAGTCTGAGAGTCTTTTTGGTTTCGATATATATATATAGTGAACGTTTGCCAATAAATTAAGCTAATAATCTGCTCAAGAGTGCCGCATCTTTTGTTTTACACATATATATATATGAATCAGTGACCAAGGATCTTAAAAAACTCTATATAAAAACCAGTAAGGCTAACCAAGGGATTGATAAACAAAATATGTGTTATATACAGTTGATGAAAAAATTGCAGAACAACAATGACATAATTGTGAGAGAATCCGATAAGGGTGGCAATGTTGTTCTGTGGCCACGCAAACTGTATATGGAAGAGGCTTCACAGCAATTACAGGATATAGAGTGTTACAGGAGAAGTAATGTTCACATCCTGTCATCCCTGCATTATATTTGATCCCCAAAATTCACAAATGCGCTATCAAACCCCCGGGTAGACCAATAATTTCTGCCATCAATAGTATCATGGAGAATACATCAAAATATGTGGATTACTTTTTGCAAGACTGGGTCAGGGGCCTAGCGTCGTATGTACAAGACACATCGGACTTTCTGAGAAAAATTGACCACATCACATGGAGTCCAGATTTGCTTTTAATAACATTAGACGTCACATCGCTTTATACGTCTATTCGGCATTGTGATGGACTCAAAACGATTGAGTACTATTTGAATTTGAGACCCATGCATCTTTCTATGGATAACAAAATGCTAATTTCAATGATAACTACATGTTTGGAGAAAAATGTCTTCATGTTTGATAACCAAATCTATCAGCTGATTAGAGGGGTGGCCATGGGGGCTTGTTTTTCCCCCAGCTATGCCTGTTTGCACATGGGGCTGTGGGAGGAGCAGGTCCTCATGGGCCAGCACAAAGAGACAATAGACCAGCATGTGGTAACCTGGTTACGATACATAGATGATCTATTTTTAATTTGGAAAGGATCTGAAACCAGCGCATTGCAATTTATAGATCAAATCAATAACAACAGTCTTAATCTTCATTTTACCTCAAACATTAGCAAGTATTCAGTATACTTTTTGGATGTGGAAGTATTTTTGGATCAGAATACTATTGCTACTAGACTATTCAGGAAACCTACCTCAGGTAATACAGTGTTGCATGCCAGTAGTCATCATCCACGCCATTTGATACAAAGCATCCCCTATGGGGAAATGCCTCGCATTAAACGTATCTGCAGTACTGTAAAAGATTGTGAGGCAGCTCAACTTTTGAGCAGACAGAGATTTCAAGCTAGAGGATATGCCTCTGACGTCTTAGACAGGGCGATTATTAGAACCAAAACTTTGTCTAGATGTGAGGCCCTTGCACCTAAACCCAGACAAGTGGTAACTAGCCCAGACAAATCAGAGCTGCTACCCAGGGCCATATTTACCTACAATAGGCAGCACAGGGAACTCAGAAAGATCTTAAACCGAAACTGGAACCTAGTGCAAAGTGACCCCATACTTGGCAAACACTTACCTATAAAGCCTGTTTTGACCTTTAGAAAATCTAGGTCAAAGAGCAATAGCTTGGTCAGGAGCAGTCCGGAGCTTAAAACTCCAACCAATTGGCTTTTAACGTACAAAGGTTTTAAAAAATGTCCAAATTGCAAAGCGTGCAAGTTCGCATGCAACAAGACCCAGTTTTACAGTCCTTTTAAACCAGGTCCCATAATGATCAATAAACAACTGACCTGTAGAACAGAATTTGCAGTTTACGTGTTGGAGTGTCCCTGTGGGCTAAAGTACATTGGTAGCACTAAACTGCCGGCCCATAAGAGGATACTCCAGCACATTAGGGCAATCAACAATAAAGATCAGACCTACCCGGTACCCAGACATTTTGAGGAGCATCATGAAAGCAACCCTGTACATTTACAATTTTTTGTAATAGTTACAGTTTTGCCCCTTAAAAGAGGTGGCAACAGAGAGGCTAAGTTGCGACTCCTGGAGACGAGGTATATATTAGAGCTCGATACCAAGACGCCATCAGGGTTGAATGCTAGTGAGGATTTTTTTACATGTCTTTAGTATCCCTAGTAACAGTAGATGAAATATTTGGAGGTTTTAATTAGTTCCATCATATGTAATAAAAAAAAAATTTTAATATGAAAATACTTTAAGAAATATAACCTCTCCTCACGAACCTGTATTATTTTAATTATTTAATTCACATTTTTTCACTATTTTTGCACTATTGTGGATTAACTCGGTGATTTACGAACATTGATTTAGCAATAAGATCAAGGTGGTCATAATACTAAAATATTTTGTTTCAGCCCACTTGGGCGTTATGTCAACTAAGTGTACTTACAAGGAGTGTAACATCATGACACAGTGTGATTCTTAGTACTTTAGCTCACAAAAATGAATTCATACAGAGTCTTCAATATAACAGTGCAATAAATATTATGGTGTTTAAATTTTATTGGTAACTAGAAAAAGATGAATTATGGCATTTTTTTAGCTTTTACAAATCCAATTTTGGAATGTTTTAATAGATTTTAAGATTGCCATCTTTATTCTTTTAATATGAATTTTTTCGCCATAACGTTTTATATATGCATTTTTAAATCAATATATTTATACATTGTGTATTTATTGTGATGCTTATTTATATTTTGCATATTTGCACATAGTGAACCTCTTGTGAGTTGGGAAACAAAGTAACTCTTCACTTTCAGTGTTTTCAATCACCTGAGCTAATTATGTCACTTCCTGCACTGTCACTTTAAAAACTGGCCAATTTCTAAGCAACATGTCATGTGATCAAGGCCCAAGTGGTGGTCGAAACGCGTTATGGCGGACATGCTGGGCATTGAATAAAACACTATTGATTGCACCAAGAACTTTTGGGTCCGCTCTTCGTCTTTCTACATAGGAGTTGGAGCAGCTGTGCAGCTGTTGCTGAGACGAATCCTGCGATATATATATATATATATATATATATATATCAACTTCAAAGCATTCTCAAACTTCCAGCTCACGGCGAGAAAGAATGCACGAACTCCTCTTCGTGGTAGATAAGAAAATATTTTTATTGCTCCCTTCTGCCTGCCATGACGCGTTTTGGCTGATGAAACGGCCTTGATCACATGAGGCTGGCTTTGCGAGAAACATTTTTAAAGTTGCTGCACCCGTGTCATGTGATGATAGACATAGAAAATATACTATTTAATCAACGAAGTGACTGCAGAAAATGAATATGTACATACTATAATAGGCATGTATAGTATATCAAATTGTTGACACACATCCTTATTAAATAGTAGAATAAAAAATAAATAATGATACAGTAATAGTGATCACATTCAAAACTTATAAATGCATAAAATGCTGATTACACAGAAATAACATCACTAAACTGTACAGGTAGTCTAAAAAGGCATAAAAGGGCATTTAAAATATCATAATAGTATAAATACTTCATATTTTAAAAAAATGACCCAAACATGTCTGTTTAAAAAATAGTTACAACCAAATGCAGGATACCAAACATAACCTAGGAACAGAGCTAAATGGAGGGCAATATGGAAATATTGCATGAATGCAAATCGTACTGATAGCCACTTAACTTATGCAATACCTCTAGATAATGTAAGCAAAATGGTGTGGTACCTGAAGATTATACTCACTAATATAGTCATAGGATGTGGTAGACTGCAGTGTGGAAAAATAAATACTAGTAAAAGTGACCACTCCTGACTGATCCATAACTTGATTAATACTTATTTATAAATGTGCAAAAATTGCCATAAAGTGCTAATAATGTGCAAAAACCGCCTAGATCTTAAAATGATTTCACGGGAAATACCGTAGGTTAAAAGATTATAAAAAATGAATTTATATTTACAATCATTTGGATTCTAGGGGAGGTGTGTTTGAAACAAATAAATAAAATACTATAAGGTGCAAGTAATACTAAAATGAGAAAAGTGGTACGCGAGGTGGTAATAGATACCGGTACAAGAGTCTAAATATATACAAAAGATGCTACAAGTCAAAGCAGATATTATACTCTAGTTGTAAAAGAGTATACAGTCACAGAAATTCATCTAAATTATAGGAAAGTATGGAGGTCCTCCGTGGTGTTCAATCCAAAAGGGATTTTACTGTCCAGTTCTATTATCATGCGGGTCTCCAGTTGCCTCAACATGCGTTCTCTATTACCTCCCCATTTTAATTTGGGGATGGCATCAATCACAAAATACGTAAGGCAGTTAAGATCATTTCCATGTGTTGTTTTGAAATGACGTGACACTGGGTAGGTGGCATCGTTGTTTACAATTGCTCTCAAGTGCTGCAGGATTCGGGCATGTACTTGGAGCTTAGTACTGCCTACGTAATTGAGGCCACAAGTGCAGGTAAGGACGTAAACCGCATATTCAGTGCGACAGGTGTAATGCTCTTTTATTTGTACTGGTGTGGGACTAAATGGAGTGCTATAGTGGGTACTATTGGCTCCGAATTTACAGGCCCTACATGAGGTACATTTAGAAAAACCTTTTTTAGGTTGTAACCATGTACCTTTGAGTGTGGATTCTGGGCTGCTTTTAACCAATTGGTTTCTCATAGAGACAGCCCGCCTGAAAGTGATGGTAGGTACGGTCGGAAGTCTGGGTGCCAGCACCGCATCAGTTTTAAGTATTGGCCAGTTTTTATTAACAATAGGCCTGAGTTGTTTGTGTTGCCGATTGAATGTGGTAATGAGACGAGGTGCAGTGTTTTCCTCTCCCCCTGTCTTATGTTTATTTTCCTCGGTTCTCTTGTGAGAACCCAAAAGGGACTCCCTAGTTTTTAAAGCAGCCTTATCTCTTGCTTGTTGAAGGATAGCGTCACTATATCCTCTTGCTTTAAACCTGGCCAATGCCTGCTGGGTACACTTAGTGTATTCCTCGTTGGTGCTACATATTCTTTTCAGTCTAAGGAGTTCTCCATAGGGGATGCTCCTGATGAGGTGGCTGGGATGTGAGCTAGTGGCGTGTAAGGTGGCATTCCCTGCAGTTGGTTTTCTGTATAGTGTAGATTCCAACTGATTGCCTGATACATAGATGTTGGTATCTAAGAATGCCACCTGTTTTTGACTTATGTGTGCGGTGAACCTAAGGTTGATGTTATTATTGTTTAGTTCAGCTATAAATGCTTCCGCACTGCCTTGGTCACCCTTCCATACTAGAAACACATCGTCAATGTATCTTAGCCAATACAATACATGCTCCTCACATACTTTGGCCAAAGTACCCATGAGAACCTGCTCCTCCCACCAGCCTACGTGCAAACACGCATAGCTGGGGGAGAAGCAGGCTCCCATAGCCACCTCACGTTTTTGACAGTAAAGGTTGTTATCAAACATAAAGAAATTGTTAAATAGGCACCACTTAACCATCTCTAGAAGCATCATGTTGTGATTTTATAAGGTTAAAGGCCTATCCAGGTAGTGTTTAACAGCAGTCAGTCCGGCATGGTGGTCTATACTAGTATAGAGCGATTCAATATCCATCGCAATGAGCAGTAAGTTGTCTTCCCACGTGATATGTTGGATTTTTCTAGAAAATCCCCAGTGTCCCTTATATATGAGGGAAGTGTCTGCACAAAAGTTTGCAAAAAATGATCCACATATTCTGTGATATTTTCGCTCATGCCGCCAATTGCCGAACTGATAGGTCTACCTGGTGTAGGGTTCATTTGGTGTCCGTTACTCTCTGTTCGCCGCATGGAAGTCTGAGAGTCTTTTTGGTTTCGATATATATATATATATATATATATATATATATATATATATATATATATATATATATATATATATATATATATCTATATATATATATATCACTGAAAAAACCATAGGTTTTAGGGACAGTTATAGTTAGTTGGACATTTCACTCGTACAAAACCCGTGAAATTCCCCCGTTATAGTTAGTTCAGCTAACTATAACTCGCGCCCTGCAATGCACTGCTGATGACGTCACATATTACATCACTCAAGACATGGTCAGTGACATCACTGATGACATCACTGATGACAACTCAAATGACATCACTGATGACATCATCCAGTGACTGTGTGTTTCTGTAAAGTTTAAATATTTTTAATATATATAGGAAAAGACGTATTGAAGAATGAGTGGGTGTGTAAGTGTCTGTATGGATGATTTAGTAGGTGCGTGACTGACTCTGAGTGAGTGATTTAACGTATCTTACTGAATGCATGGGTTAGTGACTAAACTGGGTGAATGTCTGTATCCGTCTGTCTGTTGCTGTGTAAGTGGCTGCATGGGTTTGTGAATAGCTACATGAGTGTCTATATGAGTTATTGATTGGTTGTCTGAGTATCTGTATGGGTGCCTGAGTGTTTGTGTGGGTGGGGTGTGTGCGACTCTGTGCATAGATGTGTGAGTGGGTGATTCACTGGGTGGATGGTTTCAAGAGTGCATCTGTGATAGACTGTATGGGTGGGTAAGTGTGTGTAAGAGTGTGTTAGTGAGTGAATGTATGTCCCAGTGGTACATGTGTGAGTAACTACATATGTGAAAGCCAGTATATATGTGTGTTGGAGTATATAAATAGCTATAAGCGAGAGTGAGTGATTGTGATAGTGGCTGTATGGATGAGTGTGTGCTTGTATCAGTGATTGTATAAGAGCGTAACAATGTGCTAGTATTTGTATGATTAAGTGAGCTGGTGTGTGTATAACTGTATAGGTGAGTAAATGGCAGTGTGTTTAATTATTTGCATGACTGACTAGGTGTGTGAGTACCTCTATGGATGAGTGGAGGTGTTTGAGTGTCTATATAGGAGTAAGAGTGCATATGATAGTCCTGTACTGAGTGACCATAAGTATGAGTGACTGTACGGGTGAGTGAGTGGATGTGTGTATGTAGACCTAAGAATCAGTGAGTGGGTATGTAGTTATTGGTGTTGGAGTGTCTATAGTTTTGCGAATGGCAGTCTGTAATTTAGATTGGGTGTATCAAAGGTTATATTAGGGTGTGATGAGCTGCATCAGATTATCACGTGGATGATGTCATCAGTGATGTCATTTGGGATGTCATCAGTGATGTCATCAGTGATGTCACTGACCATGTCATGAGTGATGTAATATGTGACGTCATCAGCAGTGCATTGCGGGGCGCGAGTTATAGTTAGCTGAACTAACTATAACGGGGGAATTTCACGGGTTTTGTACGAGTGAAATGTCCAACTAACTATAACTGTCCCTAAAACCTATGGTTTTTTCAGTGAATTTCAAAGGTTTTTTAAATGCTAATTTGTAACTATAACATATCTGAAACCTATGGTTTTTTCAGTGAATTTCAAAGGTTTTTTAAATGCTAATTTGTAACTATAACTGTCCCTAAAACCTATGGTTTTTTCAGTGAATTTCAAAGGTTTTTTAAATGCTAATTTCTAACTATAACGTGTCTGAAACCTATGGTTTTTTCAGTGAATTTCAAAGGTTTTTTAAATGCTAATTTGTAACTATAACGTGCCTGAAACCTACGGTTTTTTCAGTGAATTTCAAAGGTTTTTTAAATGTATTAATTTTTATATTATTTTTTTTCATACTGATTTACTACATTTTTAGAAACAATTTCTTTTACATATTTTATTTTTTAAATTACATTGTAATTACATTATACATTACATTACAAAAAATACTTTCTCAGAATGAATTACTTTAGTTTAAATACTTAGCACATAGGCAATAGACTTTTAAGTACAGTAGTTACAGTTGTTGCAATGGGCAACACATTTTCAAACACAATGCAACATTCAGCTCAATGTGAATTTCTAGTTAAATGCAATTAGTTACTTTATGGATTACTTTTCTAACCACAGGACTGGATCCTAGATTCAGTCCTGGGACATCTCCTGTAAACAGTTGAGTAAAAGCGTTTTGGTTACAGTCGTGATTTTTAAGGAATATTATTGTATTTTAAAAGTTGACACTTAGAAACTTTTCCTCATAGAATCACCAATGTTATCCTATGGAAGGAAATTCACTTAGCAGGTAAAAACTGTTATCGTTACTTTTTCTTACTCAGTGTTGGATCCTGGATCCAGCACTGGTGCATCTCCTGTAAACAGTTGAAAAAATGCGTTTAAGTCATACAGGCGATTTTTAAGGAATATTTGTAGTTTGTGAAAATCGACACTTTGAAACTTTTCTGCTGAAAACCAGACAATGGATTCCTATGGAAGAAAAGATAAGTTACTGGTAAGTACGGTTAAAATTACTTTTCAGGGTCAGTGCTGGGCTAAAGATGCAGCACTGGGTTCTCTCCTGATATCAGGTGAGTAAATCGGAATTCGTATTTCGGCTGATTTTAGAGGAATATTTGTATGTTTCAAAAATCAACACTTAGAAACTTTTTCAGCAAAAAGCAGGCAATGATATCCTATGGAAGGAAATTCAAGTTACTGGTAAGTACGGTTAAAATTACTTTTGAGGATCAGTACTGGGCTGAAAGATGCAGCACTGAGGTCTCTCCTGATAACAGGTGAGTAAATCGGAATTCGTATTTCGGCTGATTTTAGAGGAATATTTTAAAGTTCCAAAACTCCACACTTAGAAGAATTTCCAAGTGAAACCAGTCAATGTTAGCCTATGGAAGGAAATTCAAGTTACTGGTAAGTACGGTTAAAATTACTTTTCAGGACCAGTACTGGGCTGAAAGATACAGCACTGAGGTCTCTCCTTATAACAGGTGAGTAAATCGGAATTCGTATTTCGGCTGATTTTAGAGGAATATTTGTATGTTTCAAAAATCAACACTTAGAAACTTTTTCAGCAAAAAGCAGGCAATTATATACTATGGAAGGAAATTCAAGTTACTGGTAAGTACGGTTAAAATTACTTTTGAGGATCAGTACTGGGCTGAAAGATGCAGCACTGAGGTCTCTCCTGATAACAGGTGAGTAAATCGGAATTCGTATTTCGGCTGATTTTAGAGGAATATTTGTATGTTTCAAAAATCAACACTTAGAAACTTTTTCAGCAAAAAGCAGGCAATTATATACTATGGAAGGAAATTCAAGTTACTGGTAAGTACGGTTAAAATTACTTTTGAGGATCAGTACTGGGCTGAAAGATGCAGCACTGAGGTCTCTCCTGATAACAGGTGAGTAAATCGGAATTCGTATTTCGGCTGATTTTAGAGGAATATTTTAAAGTTCCAAAACTCCACACTTAGAAGAATTTCCAAGTGAAACCAGTCAATGTTAGCCTATGGAAGGAAATTCAAGTTACTGGTAAGTACGGTTAAAATTACTTTTCAGGACCAGTACTGGGCTGAAAGATACAGCACTGAGGTCTCTCCTGATAACAGGTGAGTAAATCGGAATTCGTATTTCGGCTGATTTTAGAGGAATATTTTAAAGTTCCAAAACTCCACACTTAGAAGAATTTCCAAGTGAAACCAGTCAATGTTAGCCTATGGAAGGAAATTCAAGTTACTGGTAAGTACGGTTAAAATTACTTTTCAGGATTAGTACTGGGCTGAAAGATGCAGCACTGAGGTCTCTCATGATAACAGGTGAGTAAATCAGAATTCGTATTTCGGCTGATTTTAGAGGAATATTTGCACAATGGTGAAGGGAGGGGCGGGGCCTGAGGTGACATCTGTGCAAACGCGCCCCGTGGCGCGTTTTAAGTAGGGGATTAAGTCCCCTTGAATCATGAAGGTCCCTACGGACCAACTAGCCCACCAGGAACCTCCAGCATGCGCCAGGGGCTGCGTTGCAGAGACATGTACAGAGGCCTCACCCCTTTTTACACCTCTCTGCAACGCAGCTCTGTGGCGCTTTCTGGACGTACCTGTTGGGCTAGTTGGCCCCAGAGACCCTCAGGATTGAAGGGGATTTAATTCCCCATCTTAAAACGCGCCACGGGGCCTGTTTGCACACATGTCACCTGAAGCCCCGCCCTCCCTTCACCACTGTGCAAACGCGCCCGTGGCGCGTTTTAAGTCGAGGGATTAACTCCCCTTGAATCCTGAGGGTCCCTGGGGTGCAACTAGCCCACCATATACCTCCAAAAGCGCCACAGAGCTGCGTTGCCGAGAGGTGTAAAAGGGCGTGGCCTCTGTACACCTCTCTGCAAGGCAGCCCCTGGCGCATACTGGAGGTTCCTGGTGGGCTAGTTGGCCCCAGGGACCCCAGTATTCAAGGGGATCGTTCCCCTCTGCAAGCGCGCCAGGGGGCGCGTTTGCAGAGTGGTGAAGGAAGGGGCGGGGCCTGCGGGCCCGATCGTTTTTGTTTTTCCCCTGAAGGGGGCTGTGTAGCCCCCTTCCTTTTCCTATTTTTAGGCCCTGGGGACCCCATCCCCCAGGGCCTTACCCACTTTTTAAAATAAAAATAAAAATAAAAACGGGGAAGGGGGCGCGTGGCCCCCTTCCCTGGGCCTGTATTGGCCCCGGGGACCCCATCCCCGGGGCATGGCCTCTTTTTTTATTTGGAGGGGGCTGCGTGGCCCCCTCCTCAGGCCATTTAAGGCCCCGGGGACCCCATCCCCGGGGCCGGCCTTACACTTTTTTTTTTTTTTAATCTTTTTTTACCTTTGGGGAGGGGGCTGCGTGGCCCCCCTCCGTGGCCACTTATGGCCCTGGGGACCCCATCCCCCGGGGCCTGGCCTCTCTTTGGGGACTGTGGGGGTCCCCAAACCCCCACAGTCCCGCCGGCTCCCCGTGTCCTACGGGAGCCGGCGTGCTACACATGGGGAGCAGCTAACATGCTGCTCCCCATGTGGAAAGCAATCAGCTTTGGATATTGGAAGAGAGCAGGTTTCCTGCTCTCTCTTCCAATATCCAAAGCAGTTTGCAATGACAGGACGGGAGCCGCGAGGCTCCCGTCCTGTCATTACAAACAGCAGTGTCCCGGGGTAGGCACCCCGGGACACTGCAGGAGCCGGCCCTGGGGGTGGCGGTCCCCAGGGCCACCACAGGCTCCAGGAGGGGGCCGCGCGTCCCCCTCCTTACATTTTGAAAGCCCCGGGAGGTGGTGGTCCCGGGGCTTGGAGGTCCAAAACGGACCCCCATTGTAATTTTCTTAGTGCCCCGGGGAGGTGGTGGTCCCGGGCGTGTGGGGCTGGAGCCCCCACACAGGTTAATCAAAAATAAAAAGAAGCCCGGGGAGGTGGCGGTCCCCGGGGGCTGCGGGAGGGCTCAGAGCCCTCCGCACCATTACACATAAAGCCCCGGGGGTGGTGGTCCCCGGGGCTTGGGGGCCCTAGAGGCCCCCACACATAAATTAACCCCCCAGCATGCCCCCGGGACTTGGCCCACCCGGGGCCAGTGATATCGAAGCGCGGGAGACCGCGCTTCGATTTTTCGGCAGGATTCGCGCACCCTGAGCGCATCCTGCCGATTTTTGCCCAGGGGGTCCTTGTGGGACCCCTGAGCAAACCTAGGGGTCAGGGTGTTTCTACCCTGCCCCCTTTGTGCGCTTTGCGCACTTGTTTCTGTCCCTCGGTTCTACCGAGGGACAAAATGACTGTCAACATTTCCTGAATCGGAATGTTGACAGCCAGCTGACAGCCAATTAACATGCAGCTCGTGATCGGGACGGTGCGCGCAGGGTGCGCTGAGGGTACGCGGACCCTACTCGGCCATAGATATCACTATCTTTTTACTTTTAATTTTCTCAGCAACTACTGAACGGATTTACACCATTTAACAAAAGGGTTCTTTCTGAACCAAGAACTACCTCTTTGCCAAATTTGGTGTAATTCCGTTCAGCAGTTCGGGCTGTAGCCGTGTCTAAAGTTTCCTATGGAAAATTGCATGGGGAAAACGCGTTTTGGGACCCCCTTTTTCTCGGCCCCCGCTTGACGAATCCCCCTAGACTTTCAGGGTAGGAGCGGACCGGAGCGCCCCACAAAGTTTGAAAATTTTGCGAAGATACGTCAACCGGCAAGAGAGTTATTTCAAATAGAATGTCGCGGATTTCCTATGGATAATAGGTTGTAACTATAACTATCTACTGGCGACCGCCAGTAGATAATATATATTTATATATATATATATATATATATATATATATATATATATATATATATATATATATATATATATATATATATATTTATATAAAATAATCCTGAAGCTCTGCACTTCCATCCACCTGGCGAACAGAGACACAAACCCAGCGATGTGAGGCCAGATGTTATTTATTTCAAGAACCTCGAACCTGACGCGTTTCGGGTACCTAGTACCCTTGCTCACAAGTCAAGTAAGAAACGCCGTTCACCATTTTAAATACAATGCTGTGTTAAAGTGCTGTCACCACGTGGTTGATAAGCATAGAAAAAACACTGGCATTCTTTTGTGACAGCACTAACGAGTCTGTTTTCCAATCTTTTCGTAATTCGGCCATCAATGGGACCCTTTTGCAGACATGAGTCAAAAGTATTCCTGCATAAATGCGCAAATATGAATATAACAATATTGCATTTGAATTCAAGATAATAATTCTACATTATAAGTAAATAATTAAGAATTCATAAAACAACCTTAGCCATAAAAGACGTTACAGATTCACATTATATACGTGAAGCATTGCATATTAAGATTGTATTGAAAAGGGCCTGTGATATGGAGTCTCTGCACTTTTACGTCTGGACAAATGTTATCTGCTGTGTAGCATTGTATGGGACAACACAAATGCCGATTGGGCTCACACATCCCTATAGGGTCTGGGCAATTAGGTTTGCTAAGTTGTGAGTCTAACCTTTTGATATTCCCTCACAAAAGCTGACAATCCAGTGCCACATATTGGCTTTGGAGACTGATCAGGTAGTGCTGAGCACTGGTGAACAGTAGTGGCTCGTTGTTACAGCTACCTGTACATGAAAAATGGCATACAAGCCAGTGGGGGTAAGACATGTGTCTGTGGACACACTTGGCAACATTGGAAACACTTAAGAGTGAGGCAAGGATCTCAAAGTCTGTCTTGACTCCATGGCAAATGATGATCTGTCTCAATCAAAATCCAAACTCACCGAAAGCAATGCAAGTCACAGCATTCAATACCCATTGGCCTCTCATACACACACTGGACAGTGTCTGTACCATTCCTCATCCAATGCACACATCAGTTATGATTCACTTGGTTCACTGTTAGTGGTGCTGGCAGTGCAAATTTCTGTACAAATGCAACTGTGTGGCTCAATTCCCCAGTTGTCATGATGAAACTACAACTCCCAGAATGCACTCTGCCCTGCACAGTCAATGCGCTACAGTGAGCCTTTTTCTTCATGATGACTGCTGCATAGACACATATAGGTGAATGGAGGCATGGGACACACAATGGTACAGCTCTGGCTTCACTCACATCATACTTCCAGACACATATTGCATATAATGCACTTACCAGGTCTCTGCTGCTCATGCTCCTCCAGCTGAGCATGGAGGGTCGGATGAGCTGCATGCAGGACCCTCCTGTACAGTGGCGAGAGGGAGGGGATGATGCACATGGTGCTGGGAAGACTAGCCCAGTAGCTCTTCGGCCTTGTGCCGGGCCCAGCGTTTTAGGTCCTCCCAGCGCTTGAGGCATGCCCTCGCCTTCCTGGTGTGAGCGCCCACTGTACTACAGCGCTCACCAATGTCGGCCCATAGTTTGGCCCATGCTGCATTACTCAGCTGGTCCTCTGTCCCCCCATATAGCTGAGGATATTTGAGTATCACCCCCTCAGCTAAGATGTCTAATTCCCTTTCACTGAAAGGGGGTGCTTTCTCTTCATAACCCTCATCCATTTTGGGGGAAATAAGGTTGAAAAGAGCAGCAGGATGACAGAGGATCTGATCTGTGAGAGAGGATGACTCAGAATGAACACAAAATGGCTGTCAACAACTTCCTGTGATGTATTTCCTGTCTCCCACTTCCTGTATGTCATTTCCTGTATGAAATAATGGGTTCCGGTTCAATTTCGGAGTTTACGGCCCGAATACGTAATTTCCGGTTTCGGGGCGTAGGGTCCACATACGCGGCGCACGCTCCGCATACGGAGAGTGCGCAGTTGTGCTGGAAGTTGTGAAATCACACTGGAACCCATTCTTTCATACAGGAAATGACAGACAAGAAGTGGGAGACAGGCAATACATCACAGGAAGTAGTTGGGAGCCATTTTGTGTTCATTCAGATTCATCCACAATCACAGATCAAATCCACTGCCATCCTGTTATTCTGTAGTGGAGAAACCTGAGATGACAGTGTAAGTGAAAATCATAGACATGAAACAAAATGGAGAACAGACCATGTAAGGAGATTTGGGCTGGGACAAGGGGGGGGTGGGCTGGCACAACATCACACCCCAGTTTACTCTTCTCCTCCTTTGCATTATGATACGTCCATATTTAGTGCTCAACACAAGAGTTGTCTGGTGTGTTACTGTAAATTAGGGGGAAGCAGTGCTGTATATCACAGACACATAGCAGCAGATTCAGCCAGAACATCATCACTCATGTTGTGGGCCCAACATTTGTGGTGGATTCAAATCAGTTGGGGGCAAAAACTCAACAATGCTATAGTTATGCACTTTTTTGATACTGACACCCATTGTCAAAAGGTACAGGAGGGTCTCTACGAACATATACATCTCATCCTCTGAGTCAATAGCTTCCTTAGGGACATCCACTACACTGATTGCTGACATCGGCACATGACCTGATGCACGGTCAATCTTTTGACTCCTGTCAACAGCTGTGGTTTACATACAGTTAGTGTGGTTTGCAAAGTAGTCTCAGGATGGAATTTTTGGACAGAGTCGTAATTATCCAATTTTCATCATTGACAACAGACAGCAAACAACATTTTGTCCATGACACAACAGGTTGCTCATGCAAAATACGTGGCAACCAGCTGATCACGGACTTGCATCCCCTGACCTCGGTTATGTGCAATGGCCCGGTTGCCCGGATTCAGAGCTAGCCGAGGTACAAGAGGTATGTGTAAGCCATGCGTTAAAGCTATATTGTGCAAAACACAACAGGCTAATATGATCTTGCACACGACTTCAGGGGAGTACATCAGCACACCCCCTGTACGGTCAAGACATCTGAAACGCGACTTCAACAGACCAAAAGTGCGCTCTATGATGGCTCGAGTTCGTATGTGTGCCCGATTGTACCTACGCTGAGGTACAGTGATTGGATGTCTGTAAGGTGTAAGGAGTTGAGGGGAGAGAGCATACCCAGCATCGCCTGAGAAGGGAAGATAAGGCAATAGGTTACATTTCCATCTTAAATTTGTACAGAACATGATCTATACTTTGGTACATGCAGTGTCTGTTGAGACTGTGTATGTGGCTTGGTGATTCTTACTGTGCAATGGTTGTTAATGTAAGGTGGCATTCATATATTTCGGGGCTTATTGACAAGCCCCTTGCGCCACCGGTGCGCCACTTTTCATATGGAAAAAAGTGACGTACCGGCAGCGCAAGGGGCTTGTAAATAAGCCCTTTCATTTGCACATATCACTCATTTTTAGTGCTTGGTACTTACCCAGTAGCCACATGTTGCCAAATTCTTCTGCAGCCATCCGCCGGGCAAGAGGTGACATGCGGAATACGAAGCTGTCATGGGTACTGCCTGGAAACGCTGCATGCACATCTATGAATCTCCCACTGGCATCACAGACAGCCTGCACATTGATGGAATACCATCGGTGTCTGTTGCAGTATATGTGTGCAATACGGCAGGGTGGCTGAAGGGCCACATGGATACAATCAATTGCACCCAGCACACGTGGGAAGCGAGAGATGAGATAAAAATCCCTAGCTGCCCTTTGTCTGCTGGCCAGTGTATGGGGCATTCGTATGTGGAGGTGGGCTCTAGAATTGATGCAGCTCAGTACCTGATGCAAGTACCACAACTGGCTTGCCTGGGAGATGCCCACAACGTCACTGGTGACCCTTTGGAATGACCCGTTTCAAAGAAATAGAGAGCAGAAAGGACCTTGAGATAGGCTGGAATGGCATGGGAGCAGCACGTCACAGAGTCAAGTTCCTCTTCCCAATCACATACCATCTCCAAGATGACTTCTGGAGGGAAACAGTATCTGGCCCTTACATCTTGGCTGGACATCACAAATAGGTTGATCCTTTGTCTGAAGATCCTCTCTACTCTCCTCCTCCTCCTCCTCCTCCTCAAGTCTTCTTGCCGCATGGCAAGGGGCAGAGCAACAAACACATTCAGCGACATGTGAAAGAGTTTGTGTGTGTCTGCTCTGCTTTCATAGTGCTGCAGGGCTGGGATTGGCTGTTGGGCTGCTGTGTGTTAGCTGATGCATGGAGGGGGATGGTAGGCACTTGGACAGGTGTTTAGCATTGAGGGTAATGTTCAAACGGCCAAAATGAGGGTATTCCGGCCCAATAGCGGAGATTCTGGCCCGGATGCGGAAATTCCGGAACAAGGGCGGGAATTCCGCCCGGGGTGCGGAAATTCCGCTCCGGGTGTGGAAATTCCAGCCCGAGTGCGGAAATTCCGGCCCGAGTGCGGATGTAAAGTTAGTAGTCGTAAGTGATTTCTGTGAATACCATAAATTGTAAGTGCCTTCTGTGAATACCAAAAGTAGTACGTTTAGGATTTTGTCTCAGATTAGTTCTGTGAATCGGCCCCTCTCTGTCTCTAGCAGGAACATTAATCTCAAAAGTTATAACATGGTTATTGCTGCCTAAAAGCTGAATGCACAAGGAACTCTCCAGCAGATGCTTTTAAATTCTACAATATTGCTAAAAACAGCACTCTCCCTGAGGTCAATGCCCCCCACCAGGTCAGCGCCCAGTGCGGCTGCACCGGTCACACCGCCCTAAAGCCGACCCTGTGTGTGAGACTCGAGGTGTACCTCATAGTGGATTTAGTTCATTACACTGCACTTTTCATTAGAATATATTTCTTTTTTCTCTACAATTGTAAGGCATTCCTTTATTACTCATCTTATATTGCTGTTTCACCCTGCCTCTTCAAGCAATTCATCATCATGTAATGATTGCCGTCCCTGTAAGAGGAAGGACGTGGACACTTGCTGCTTATATTTGGCTAGTCTAATGTATTATTTAATTGTTTGATAACACTGTTAACAACCATAAGTTAGTTTATCAATAATGGACCTTTCAAGGGACTTGAATAGACTCTGCTTTGACCTACTTTGACGCATGTCAAATGGGAGAACCACTATTGCAATTAGCCTTTGGATATTACTGTCTGAATACGCAATGCAAAAAAGAGCAGAATAAAAATAATTGCTTGGTATTTCGTTTCTCTTGTTACTCTCATCATTTGCAATTTCTGGGAATGAAGAACTGGCGACTCTGCATTTCACTTCTGGAAATTGTTATTAATAAAAGATAAGTCCTCAGTATTGCATATCCTATTTTGCTAGAGAAACTATGGTTAGATATGATCGGCTACGCAAACATGTAATTCAATGAGAACTGCACATTTTCCAACGTGATTCACATGCCACGCGTCCTTTGTTGGTAAATTTATGATTCGCCTTTTTTAAACAAAGGCATATATTAGCAAAGATGCACATTAAAAGTAAGAACTGAGGTATAGCCTCAGCTGCGAGGTTTTTGTAATATTTCGAACCCGGGCCGTCGGTATTAGAAAGATTTACAACAGAACTCAGCTTACTTTACACATTTGTTAGGGGCAGCGAGATTAAGGTATTTGCCCAGATTCACAGGATGTTCAGCCGACGCCGAGATTCGAAACTGGTTCTCCATGTTTCTAATCCAGCAGCTCTGGTTACTAGCTCGTATCTCCTTCCTCTAGTCCTATTCATATTAAATCGTAGGAAGTCATGTATTCATCTCTTCTCAAGGTGAACAGTGCAGCTTTTAATTAAACGAAGAAGCCCCTTACGTTTGTCAGACAGCCCCTAATACCAAGTTCCCTCCATTTTGAACACTGTATAATATCAGCTCTTTGATTTTTATTGTAATATTTTTATTGGCGATATTTATGACGCGCCATCCTAGCTCCAGAGGGCAGTGAACCACTCCACATTGTAACAAGGTACATAACTATGTTTGAATGAGAACTCAGGCCAATAAATGCGAGAAGTTTGAAAAATACAGAAGCAAAAAATCATCTTAGGTGATATGGAAGGTTCATTTCTAGTAAGATAGGAAGATTGTGAAGATGTGGGCGTTGATACCTTTTATATATTGCCAGTGGAGCGCCACATCTGAGATTCAAAGCGAGTACATTCCAGAGTTTTTGTTCCTATGTTGAAAAAGTCTGGCGTCTCTCTTGGGTTTCCAGCCTGACAAGCCATGTACACTGAAAAATGTGCATGCCTCCGGAAGCAAGAGGCAAGAAAGTAAGATTTTCTCCCGTGGAATGCTTACAAGATTTGCAAAACACACAAGATGATGGACGGAATGCTGCACATTGGCAAACATTCACCCCCAGTCACAGATCTGGGTTTAATCCATCGTTATTTTGCTTCACCACGCCACCCCAGTTCAGACATAGCCATATGCAAATCAGTCTTGACCCTGTGCCTCATGGGAACAGTCCAGACCGAACAGCCAAGCCATGTCTTCCCTGGACCGGAATCAAGCATCCTAGGACCGGTTTCAGGCTATCAGCCTACATCAGCCAAGATAGCTTGACTCCAGTGGCGTAGTGAGCACGGGACCCACGTCTGGGCATACCCTTCCCACTTAGGGCGAAATGCAAAACACACAAGATGATGGACGGAATGCTGCACATTGGCAAACATTCACCCCCAGTCACAGATCTGGGTTTAATCCATCGTTATTTTGCTTCACCACGCCACCCCAGTTCAGACATAGCCATATGCAAATCAGTCTTGACCCTGTGCCTCATGGGAACAGTCCAGACCGAACTGCCAAGCCATGTCTTCCCTGGACCGGAATCAAGCATCCTAGGACCGGTTTCAGGCTATCAGCCTACATTAGCCAAGATAGCTTGACTCCAGTGGCGTAGTGAGCACGGGACCCACGTCTGGGCATACCCTTCCCACTTAGGGCGAAATGCAAAACACACAAGATGATGGACGGAATGCTGCACATTGGCAAACATTCACCCCCAGTCACAGATCTGGGTTTAATCCATCGTTATTTTGCTTCACCACGCCACCCCAGTTCAGACATAGCCATATGCAAATCAGTCTTGACCCTGTGCCTCATGGGAACAGTCCAGACCGAACTGCCAAGCCATGTCTTCCCTGGACCGGAATCAAGCATCCTAGGACCGGTTTCAGGCTATCAGCCTACATCAGCCAAGATAGCTTGACTCCAGTGGCGTAGTGAGCACGGGACCCACGTCTGGGCATACCCTTCCCACTTAGGGCGAAATGCAAAACACACAAGATGATGGACGGAATGCTGCACATTGGCAAACATTCACCCCCAGTCACAGATCTGGGTTTAATCCATCGTTATTTTGCTTCACCACGCCACCCCAGTTCAGACATAGCCATATGCAAATCAGTCTTGACCCTGTGCCTCATGGGAACAGTCCAGACCGAACTGCCAAGCCATGTCTTCCCTGGACCGGAATCAAGCATCCTAGGACCGGTTTCAGGCTATCAGCCTACATCAGCCAAGATAGCTTGACTCCAGTGGCGTAGTGAGCACGGGACCCACGTCTGGGCATACCCTTCCCACTTAGGGCGAAATGCAAAACACACAAGATGATGGACGGAATGCTGCACATTGGCAAACATTCACCCCCAGATCTGGGTTTAATCCATCGTTATTTTGCTTCACCACGCCACCCCAGTTCAGACATAGCCATATGCAAATCAGTCTTAACCCTGTGCCTCATGGGAACAGTCCAGACCGAACTGCCAAGCCATGTCTTCCCTGGACCGGAATCAAGCATCCTAGGACCGGTTTCAGGCTATCAGCCTACATCAGCCAAGATAGCTTGACTCCAGTGGCGTAGTGAGCACGGGACCCACGTCTGGGCATACCCTTCCCACTTAGGGCGAAATGCAAAACACACAAGATGATGGACGGAATGCTGCACATTGGCAAACATTCACCCCCAGTCACAGATCTGGGTTTAATCCATCGTTATTTTGCTTCACCACGCCACCCCAGTTCAGACATAGCATTATGCAAATCAGTCTTGACCCTGTGCCTCATGGGAACAGTCCAGACCGAACTGCCAAGCCATGTCTTCCCTGGACCGGAATCAAGCATCCTAGGACCGGTTTCAGGCTATCAGCCTACATTAGCCAAGATAGCTTGACTCCAGTGGCGTAGTGAGCACGGGACCCACGTCTGGGCATACCCTTCCCACTTAGGGCGAAATGCAAAACACACAAGATGATGGACGGAATGCTGCACATTGGCAAACATTCACCCCCAGTCACAGATCTGGGTTTAATCCATCGTTATTTTGCTTCACCACGCCACCCCAGTTCAGACATAGCCATATGCAAATCAGTCTTGACCCTGTGCCTCATGGGAACAGTCCAGACCGAACTGCCAAGCCATGTCTTCCCTGGACCGGAATCAAGCATCCTAGGACCGGTTTCAGGCTATCAGCCTACATCAGCCAAGATAGCTTGACTCCAGTGGCGTAGTGAGCACGGGACCCACGTCTGGGCATACCCTTCCCACTTAGGGCGAAATGCAAAACACACAAGATGATGGACGGAATGCTGCACATTGGCAAACATTCACCCCCAGTCACAGATCTGGGTTTAATCCATCGTTATTTTGCTTCACCACGCCACCCCAGTTCAGACATAGCCATATGCAAATCAGTCTTGACCCTGTGCCTCATGGGAACAGTCCAGACCGAACTGCCAAGCCATGTCTTCCCTGGACCGGAATCAAGCATCCTAGGACCGGTTTCAGGCTATCAGCCTACATCAGCCAAGATAGCTTGACTCCAGTGGCGTAGTGAGCACGGGACCCACGTCTGGGCATACCCTTCCCACTTAGGGCGAAATGCAAAACACACAAGATGATGGACGGAATGCTGCACATTGGCAAACATTCACCCCCAGATCTGGGTTTAATCCATCGTTATTTTGCTTCACCACGCCACCCCAGTTCAGACATAGCCATATGCAAATCAGTCTTAACCCTGTGCCTCATGGGAACAGTCCAGACCGAACTGCCAAGCCATGTCTTCCCTGGACCGGAATCAAGCATCCTAGGACCGGTTTCAGGCTATCAGCCTACATCAGCCAAGATAGCTTGACTCCAGTGGCGTAGTGAGCACGGGACCCACGTCTGGGCATAGCCTTCCCACTTAGGGCGAAATGCAAAACACACAAGATGATGGACGGAATGCTGCACATTGGCAAACATTCACCCCCAGTCACAGATCTGGGTTTAATCCATCGTTATTTTGCTTCACCACGCCACCCCAGTTCAGACATAGCCATATGCAAATCAGTCTTGACCCTGTGCCTCATGGGAACAGTCCAGACCGAACTGCCAAGCCATGTCTTCCCTGGACCGGAATCAAGCATCCTAGGACCGGTTTCAGGCTATCAGCCTACATCAGCCAAGATAGCTTGACTCCAGTGGCGTAGTGAGCACGGGACCCACGTCTGGGCATACCCTTCCCACTTAGGGCGAAATGCAAAACACACAAGATGATGGACGGAATGCTGCACATTGGCAAACATTCACCCCCAGTACAAGATTTCACAGCAAATTTTGGGATTTATTCTGGTTGGGAGAGAAAGCCAGCCAATGCATACATCCAGTGTACAGGAGAGGCGCTCATACTTAATTGGTTGGTGATTGTTCGTTGTTGAAGCTGCTGCATGAAAACTACTTTGAGAGGTATCAATGAGTATTCAGGGATTCCACTGAGTGTAACTAGGCCTCCGTAAAAGTGTGATGAGACAAGGTCTTGGATAGTCTAGTGCGGTAAGCTTTTTAGAACCACAATCCAGTTTTTAGAACAACAAATTTTTGTGACCCTTCTAACTTTAATGGACATGAGGGGGAAGATTTTGTGATGTAACTAAAGCATCATGTGGTAGCACACTGTCATTTACAGACATCACATTTTCCATTGAAATTGTCATTAAATTTGCACAGATGTACAGTTTTACTGATCAAACTGTATTGCACACAAATGATAATTTGTGAAAATCGGTTTGCAGTGAATATTTATCATTTGTGAATCACAAAATAAAGTGTCTTGATTTGTTTTGGTTATACTTAACCGATTTACTTTGTTTCGGTGTCTCAATTTCTATAAAACCCTGCTCTATTTTTATAAATTTGTGTTGGATTTCCTTTGAGCCATATATAGTCCATGTTGGCACTCTAAAATGCTTAAAACATGTTCCCCGAGCCTGCCTGCTCTGTGCCACACTACCAGAACTGATCTAGGAATTTATCAGTATGAATCCAAAGGACATATTCGGGTTATTGTGAGAGTATTGCATAGTGAAGCCTAACCAGCCCCACTACATAATACTCTACTTTCCTACATTGGAGTTACAGCGGTGGGATCCTGAACTTGTGTTTGTCAGTACCACTTGGTCATAAGTGATACTGCATGAGAAATCCACTATTGACATTAGACCCAAATATTTTTTTCCAGATTTTTCGAAACGTTTTTTTAATTGAATTGTTAGGGCTTAGTGTAAACCCCCAATGCAAAGTAGAGTAAAACAAGTCAGAAAGTGAGGGAAACGTTTTAAAAGTTTCTGTAAAGTTTTAAAAGGTCCCAACTTTCAAATAAAAGGTTAGTACACAATGGAGACTGCCAAGAACCCCCACCTGTCTGTCATTCCAGCTCTGAAGATAAGTGATCCAAGAGTTTTGTGCAAAGCTATGGGCTTTGGCTATAGAGCAACAACCAAAAGGGAGAACCTTGAAAGGGCCCTCAGCTACTATGAGAAAGAAAGGCAAGAGAGGGAAGGCCACTCCTCAGAAGAAGACCCTTTAAAGGGTAAGAATGGTGCTGTGGTGATGGAAGAAACACTCATATCTCCAAGTCGAGTTTAACACAAGATTGGTTCTTTATTTGTAGGAAGAAGATACCATCCAATTGTCTCCTGACATAGCCTCACAGCTTCTCCGTTACTAACATTCCATGTCATCCCTACACAATCTCAATGACATGCTAACATTCCAATAAGAATGTCAGCTACCTCAGATGCCCTGGCCCAAATAGAAAATAATGGGGAAGAAGGTGAAGACCACAACTCTCCACCCTTTTCCAGACCCCCTTTGCCAGCAGGAAGTGACAGAAGTCACTCTAGCAGACCCCCTACTGGTAAAAGGGCCTTGAGGACAAGCTTGATCTCCTCTCACTTGAGGAGAATAAGATTGAACTCAAGGAAAGGAAACTAGCCCTTGAAGAAAGGAGGGTCAAAATGGGCTTGAAGCCGAAAGATAATGGTGGCAGCAATGTAAATAGGGACAAAGAGGAAATCTTTGACCCAAAGATTCCAAAAAGGAATTGTCCCCAAGTTCAATGATGGTATTGACATTGATAAATGGTTTTCAGCCTTTGAGAGGGCCTGCACAATGATGAGGTTAGGTCATCAGCACTGGGGCTCCCTATTGTGGGAGTTGTCCTCAGTCAAAGGCAGAGATAGACTCCTGACCCTTAATGAGGGTGTGGCTGAGTCCTATCAGCATCTGAAGAAGACCTTGATAGAAGGAATCGGTCTCACCACAGAAGAGTACAGAGTGAAGTTTAGGGTCGCCTATAAAGGTCAAAACCAGACATGGGTGGATTTCGTAGACCCCTCAGTCAAAGCACTAGAATACTGGATAAAAGGCAATGAGGTGGACACTTATGATGGGCTGCATGGTTTGATTATGAAAGAGCACATTCTAACTAATTGTACCTCAGAGAAATTGCATCAGCATTTGGTGGATTCTAAGTTGTCTTCTCCCAGAGAGCTGTGGAAGATAGCTGACAAATTGTTTAGGACAAGAGTACCCAAGAAGACCAGGGGGTGGGGTAAACCCAAGAAGGGGGGGTCAGGCCCACAGAAGAGGAAGGAGGGAGGTAGTACACCTACTAAAGAAGCTCCCTCAGAACCCCAGACCCCTAGAGAGAGGATCAAAACCCAACCCACCTCTAGCAAGCAGAGTAGTGGGGACCCAGGTCTAAAGAAACTCTTAGACAACATACTGTGCTTTGACTGTCAGCAGCCAGTGCGCTACAGAAGGGAGGCAGCCTGCCCCAAGAGGAAGGTTACCACTCGGATGGCCAGTGTAGCCCCTTAGGAGAGGACACCTCAGATGAGAGGTCCCAATAGCTTTCAACTGAGAAAAGGGTCTAGGTGGTCATCTGGTGACCCCTGAGGGTAGTAGTAAGCACTTCCATCCCTTTAAGGTGAATGGGATCCCCACCATTGCCCTGAGAGACACAGGTGCCAGTCACACTTTAGTGGTTGACAGGTAAATGTCCCCAGACCAGTATTTGCCAAGAGAGGTAAGAAGAGTAAGGTCAATCCCAGGGAAGGTTACTAACAGACCTGTGGCCTTAATCACCCTAGAAGTAGACATTACCCTTAGCTGGCAAAGGGTGGTAGTCAGTCCTGACCTCCCCCTAGATTATAACCTAGACAATGACCTCCCAGAGTTTGTTCTGAACCCAGAAGGGGCAGTCGCCCCATGCGCTGCCCAACCCAAGGATCCTGGAGGTCCCGTCCCTAAGGTTAAGAGGCCTAGGCTTATTGTCCATGTTGGTACTCTGAAATGATTAACGCATGTTCCTCTTGTAAAGCCTGATTGCTCTATGCCATACTACCAGGACAGAGCTAGGGATTTATTGGTGTGAATCCAAAGGACCTATTTGGGGCATTGTGAGAGTATTGCATAAGGAAGCCTAACCAGCCTCACTACATAATACTCCACTTCCCTACATAAACCATTTGACATGAATTAGAATTGTTTACGCCCCGTTTCAAAATTCCAAAACAAAGAAAACTGCCTGAAAAAAATGGGAAGAGATAAAGGGCGCACAGATTACTGTGTATACACAAATATTTGGGTCATCATTGCTTTCGACAAATCTTTTTTCAAGGTATATTGCAACTTGCCTGCCAATTGTCAGTGGGAAGGTTGTGTCAAAATCTTAACTCATGATAATTTATGTTATGCTATGGTCTTGAAATATTTATGAGCATTTCCTGACATTGTTATGGCACGGTGGTGCTTTCAGTAGTAAAACACCTACCCACATAAATTCAGGGATATCATTGCATCCTATAGTCTGATTCATTTTATGCTGATATGCTACATATTTTGTATTTCAGTCTTAGTCTCTGGTGGGTTGCTTTGAACCTTATTTAAAGTGTGACATTAACAGGAAACCTGCAGAATATGGTGGGTTTCCTATCTTCCTCACTCAGGATTCCCGTACCGCCTTCAGATTTGGACAGACCACTCTCTTTCTGACAGCAGAGCCTCACCTGGGTCTGCCATGAGAAACCTTTTGCCAGCAGTCAATCCACCACAGTACCACTGGCTTCACCGATTATATTTCTTGTTTTTGATTGCCAAGCCAGGCTTGTGCCTTATGTCTGATTGATAGCTTTGTCTCTAAATGTGCTATTGATGCAAAAGCATTTTGTCTTTCCCCCTTAAACCACCTAAGCCCTTTTGAAAGCTGGAACACAGAGATACAGAGCATACAACATTTTCTTGGATCTTCATGGAGTCAACAAAACTTTCCATAGTCAACATTTTGGGCTTAATGCCTCACATAGTCTTCTACAGTTCCTTAAGTGCAGCCATTACGATAAACTTACCATAGGTAAGAGATACTTCTTCATCTAGCATAGAGCCTTGTTCATCAACAAGTGTCTGTTGATTGAGCAGCATCCTCTGAAGTCATTGGTGGGTGAGCTGTTCTAATATTTCATTTACCACCAATACTGGTCAGTCTTCTCAACGTGGGAGAATACGGAACTGTGATGTACCCCACCTTCCACCACATCTACACCCTGATGGCCTATTTCTCCACCACTCTTTAGTGGCAACTCTGCATCCTATGGTGAAAGCCCTGTCCCACCCAGAATCTCAGGTGCTCCTCTGGGCTCTTGTGCTTTTTTGGGGGGGCTTTATATAGCGCAAACTCATCCCGAAGGTATCAGATCTCTTTACATGAGCGCCAGTTGTGTTATGGATGGGCACATTCATTTTGTTAGGCACGGGTAGATTAAGTGATTTGCTCAGAATCACAGGATGTTGAGCAGCCCTGCCAAGACTCGGACCCGGTTCCCCAGCTTCGAGGTCGACCACTCTAGCGATTAGGCCACATACTCTATCTTGTTGTCTCCCTGTTGTGCATTTCCTGTGCTTCCTTGCACCACGTTGGTCGCTCCTGCTTTGCTTTCATCTCACAAGGTGGGACTACCTATACTGAGAGTCTGGGTTGTGTCTATCTCAGGAGAAACAAATGAGGCACACAACAGCTCCCAGTTCGACTGAGGACACGTTGGGTGCACCAACACCTCTGCCACTCAAGTGCCACAGTTCCTTGTATCAGCTATTGCTGCCCTTAGTGGTATGTAGCTCCAAAGATAAAGCAAAACCAGAGCTCCACTATATAGTGGCCATCTGGGATCCTGGCAAGCTCTGCCCAGCAAGACATTTTTTGGCTGTGTTGGATGTACGCTAGGAACTGAATCCATTTTTTGTGGGATGTTGATATGTAGTGTATTATAGTGGGAAGTTCTGCTCTGAACAGAGAATAGCACAAATGGCATATATGTGTTGTGTTGAATGTATGCAAAGTGGTCTAATATAATCTGTTGGAAAGTTATGTTTCATCACTGCTTAATTACAGGCTTTTGGGTTTCTCATGTGCTTATAAGCGGCTAGCAAACACTAACCATGCCAGAGGGACAGCAGATCGCTGTGTATTTTTTTACCAAGAGGATGAAAATAAAATTGTGAACAGAAATCAAAGTTGGTAAGATGAGCGGAACATAAGCAACCTTTTCAAGTCTCAGATTTTCACTACAGCTGTAATGCTAAAATAGGCAATTCTGAGCAGTGGCTCATTAGTATTAAAGTTAATAAACTACACCCCCTTTACCGTGGACTTATATGAACAATTTGTAGGCTACGTAATTATTCCGTACCTCTTATGCCAACTTTGGCTGCTGATTTACTTATGCTATTCTTCCTGTATCTCCTCACACTTCTATACCCTAGAGGCTTTCATGATGTACAGTTATATCAAGACATACTGTCAAACATGTGACAAACACAAAACAGTGCAAATAAATAATAAATGTTCTACAAGACTGAAATTTGTTGTTGTGGATATTTTTAAGTCAATCCACACAGTGTATTCACAGTCTATTCATCAAACAATGTAAAGAAAAACACATACATGACACTGTTTACCAAAACAAAGACTCAAACATTCAACCGATTGACATTACATGAATTGACTGTTTTTACACAATACTTTTTATATCCCAAGAATAAGTGTCCAACATATATAGTCACATAATACTGTTACAAGAAAGGGGTATTTTTGAGGGAGTGTCCAACAAAAAGAGAGAAAAGGCTAGATTTGTATTACTGGGGATATAATGTTTTCCTCCAATTTTATGGTTCAACAGGTACTTTGGAGCCCTATGTGGTCGGGACCCGTTGGTATTTCAGTTTGTTTGGGGATCTCAGAGGTGTGAATGCTCTCTGTGAACTTCCTGTGGCTTTCTTTAGCCGTATGTAGGTGTGCCTCAGACCAAATTTGACTACACCGATGCGTTTCGACCTTTTTGATAGACTTATTAATTCAATGAAGGTCTACCTCAGGGCTGTGTATTTTTATGGTGTGGGACACTTGTCTTTTTGATCTACTGGTGTAACCCCGTATGTAGTCCTATTTTGAGGGGTGTTGCGGATGAGAGCGGTAGGCTCTGCCTCCGGTTGCATGTAAAGATCTCTTGCCTACTCCGACTGCATGCGGCTTCGCCAGATGCTGGTTGCACACTGCTGCTTTGCTCACCACTTCTCTTGGGGTGTGGCTCGTCCCTACTAATTAAGGCAGCTACACAGAGCGCCCCGCTGATTAGACAGATTATTATTATATATAAGAACAGTACCTGCGAGCCTCAAATACTCAAAGCAAAACATCTGTTAATCAGGATTGCCTCAACTGAAGGAGGACACAAGCCCCCTAGATCGAAAAGACATGTGTCCCACACCGGAAAAATACAAACCCCGAGGAAGACCTTCATTAAATCAATAGGCCCATCAAGAAGGATGAAACGCATCGGCATAGTCAAGTGCGGTCGTAGGGCAGACACAATTATACAAGGCTAAAGATAGCCATAGGAAGGTCGCAGAGAGTATTCACACCTCTGAGATCCCGAAACACATTGAAAAAACAATGCGCTGCGACCACATAGGGCCCCATGATAGCTGTAGGACCACAACATTTGAGGAAAACATTATACAGTAATAGAAATCTACCCTTTCACTCTTTTTGTTGGACACCCCGTCAAAAATACTCCGTTCTTATAACAGTATTATGTGACTATATACATTGAACACTTATTCTTGTAGATATAAAATGTACTATGTAAAAGCAGTCAATTCATGTAATGTAATTGGTTGAATGTTTGAGAATTCATTTTGGTAAAAAGTGTCATTTATGTGTTTTTTCTAAGGGTGGGCGGAGCTGGCGTAGTGCCTCTACGCGGAGCTCCACGGGGTTTGAAAAAAACTCCGTGGAGCTCTGCTTCGCTCCGCTCCCTCCCCCTCCCAAATTATTTAAAATTTAAAAAAGAAGGCACTTAACTTGCGTGGCTGCTGCCTCCCCTGCCTGGCCGCTCTCCTTCCTGCTCCTCGCGTCCTTCTTCAATGAAAAAACTCCTACATTGTAAATCTGGCATATGCGCACGCGCAACACGTACAAGACGTACAACGTAGGAGTTTTTTCATTGAAGAAGGACGCGAGGAACAGGAAGGAGAGCAACCAGGCAGGGGAGGCGTCAGCCACGCAGTTAAGTGCCTTCTTTTTTAAAATTTTAAATAATTTGGGAGTGTGGAGGGGCTGGTTAATTCCGCTCGGCCATGGAGTCGGAGTTTTGCCTACCTATGTGTTCGCAACGGAGCGCGGATAGGCAAATCTCTGCAAACTCCGCTGGCGGAGCGGAGTTACCCGCCCAGGGTTAGTTTTTTCTTCACATTGTTTGATGAATACACTGTGTGGATTGATGGTAAACACAAAACAACAAGTCCTAATTTTGTCGAAAATGTATTATTTATGTATACTGTTTGTGCTTCTCACATGTTTCCCAGTATGTCATGATACACATGTACGTCATGAAAGCATCTAAATTTTAGAAGTAAAAAGTGATCACATAAATCCATGGGATAGGGGTATACTTTGAATACAGACCATCTCAAATTAACCACTACCTGTAGCTCTTATTCTGTCTGCTGTTATAAATCTCTGGGTGCTCGAGAAATTGACAGAGATACCAGCAGTTACCAGGGTTCTAAAAAATGGTCTCCAATGGTTCCAACCTGTGACAAAATACCCATTAGAATACATGGCCAGTCTATCTTTGTGCAGTGCCAGAGAACCTTAAAGAAAAAGAAGCAGTAATGCTGAGCACATTACCTGGAGCAACCTTTAGACCAATGAATATGTAATGGCACATTGCCCTGTCGCCCCCTCCAGCAATTGACTCTCACCACTATGCCCTACTCGGTGACCTCAACTTTCACATCGACATCCCAACAACGCTAGCTCCATCACCCTCCTGAAGAACCTCTACAACATCAGCCTCACCCAACTGGTCACCGAAACAACACACAAAGCCGGACACACTTTCAACCTTATTTTCACCTCCAGCGACAGAATCGATTTCAGACACACCTCAGAACTCACCTGGACTGACCACACTATGATACACTTCACCATCACCAATGCCCAGTACACCATCACCTGTTGTCAGATCTCTTCCCACTGCAGCTGGAGCAAGGCCACTGAAACTAAGTGGTCACAGGCCCTCACCACCTCCTAAACCAAAGCCTCAATAGACCTCAATCAGGCCGTCCAGAACTTCGTGGCCTGGATCACCAACAGTGCCGACAGAGTCACCCCACTAAAAACCTACAAAATACAACAAGACCTCCAAATATGCCAGCTGGTCCACCCCAGAACTGAGGACCACCAAGCGCAACTGCCACCAATTCGAGAAACGATGGCGCACCACCAAGAACCCCACTGACAGAGCAGTCTTAGTAGCTATCACCGGCAGATCAAAAAAGCCAAGAAAGCAGCCATCAACACCTGCATCGACTCTCTAACCAACCACACAAAGGAACTCTTCAAAATAGTCAAAGAATTCTCCAACTCGACAGCTATAGAGAACACTGTCCACCCCTCCCGAGAACTCTGTAACTCCCTCTCAGACTGCTGCTACAGCAAGATCACCAACATCTACAACAATTTCAACCTCCAACCCACCCTCTCATCCCAATGACCTCAACCAGCCAGCAGACCCAATCAGGATGCAACTCACCAGCATCCTCAACACCTCCCTCTCCACAGCATTCTTCCCAGACAGATGGAAACACACAGACGTCAGACCAATCCTAATGAAAGCCTTCACCAACCCAATCTTTCACAAAAATTATCATCTGATCTCCCTGCTCCCCTACCCGGCCAAAGTACTTGAGAAAGCCATGAACCAGCACATCACCAAATTCCTGGAACAAAACCACCTATTAGATGCCTCACAATCCTGAGACTGTGCTGATTGCTGCCACAGATGGCATCAGAACACTCCTTGACCATGGAGGAACTGTGTCCGTTACCCTCCTTGACCTCTCCGCGGCGTTCAATACCATCTCCCACAACACCCTCATCAACAGACTTTACAACATAAGCATATAGCAAGACACCCTCAAGTGAATTGCCTCCTTCCTTACAGGAAGCACACAGAGCATCCGACTGCCTCCCTTCATCTCCACACCCAAAGACATCAAATGCGGCGTACCACAAGGATCATCCCTCAGCCCCACCCTATTCAACATCTACATGACCCCCCTCACTGACGTCTTCAGATCCCATGGACTCAACATATTCTCCTATGCAGACCACACTCAACTGATCTCCTCGCTCACTGAAGACCCCTCCAACTCCAAACCCAACTTCTGCAATGCCATGACCAATGTAGCCAAATGGATGAGAGACAACTGCCTCCAACTCAATTCCCACAAAACTGAAGAACTGATCTTCGGGAAGACCACCTCCGCATGGGACCACAGCTGCTGGCCTGCAGAACTTGGACCTACAACCAAACCGACCATACATGCAACCTCAGCATTATCCTCGACAGCCAGCTGACCATGAAATAATAAGCCAACACAGTCACCTCGTCCTGCTTCCACACACTTTTCATGCTCCACAGAATCTTCAGATGGATCACAACCAACACCAGAAAGACCATCACTCAAGCCCTCACCATCAGCCGCCTCGACTACGCCAACTCTCGCTATGCCGGCATTTCCACCCATCTCCTCAGAAGACTCTAGATCACTGCAACCAGACTCATTCAGACCTCCCAAATGAACCTACATTGCCCCCCACCTGAGAGACCTCCACTGGCACCCCATCCAGAAAATATGCCAGTTCAAGATCCTCACGTACACCTACAAGGCCCTCCACAACCTAGGACCTGCCTCATCAACCATCGACTGAACTTCCACCAGCCCTCTAGACACTTGCGTGCCTCTTCATTCGCTCTCGCGCACACCCAATGCATTGATTGCAGCCGCAGCAGTAGCCGCTCCTTCTCCTGCATCGTGGCCAAGACCTTGAACGACATCCCCTCCAGCTCCGTACAGCTCCCACACTGGCAGACTTCCGAAAGAGACTCAAGACCTGGCTCGTTGATGGAGACTCTGCACCCATATACCCCTAGGCGTGATACTATACAAAGGCTGTTTGATTGATAGATTGACAATATTGTATCAACATTTGCATGGCATGTCTCTAATTCTGCAATATGATTGTACATTTTAAACCTTTATTGTACATGGGGCATAAGGTATTTAAATTGAAGTGCACTCAGAGGAATGCGTTAGTTACTGTAATGTTAAGGCTACAAGTGTTATATGGAAATAAACTCAAATTGTATACAATTTTAGTTATTAAGCTGAATGCATGTATTATTTGAAATAACTTTAAGACTTCTGCATCATCTTACTTAAGAAGTTCAATGCTCTCCACACAATCATTAAAAAAAACTGCTAAATTGAAGGGACATGTAACTCAGTTCACATATAGGGCAGAACATGAATTTACTCACAATCATGACAGAGACTATAGAGCAGCCATACTAAGATGAAAAAAAAACCATTCTCGGAATGCTGAAATCCACAACTGTTCTAAAGAACTCCTTTGGACTTTTCAAGAAATGGCCATAACCCCTTCATCCAATTAACACCGTCAACAACAGTGGTCGAAAGACCATGGGGCATATTCACAAGGACCTACCGCCGATTTATCCCCACCTTAACCCATCAAAAGTGGAGATAGATTTTACACCCCATTCACAAGCGGGTGCAAACTGCAGACATCGGCAGTATTCCCGCGACAACTGCCCCAAAATTTATCTCCACGGTGGACATCACCAACTAACCCTAATGAGATGCAGAGTAGGCGTTCCCGTGCAAAAACACATGAAAAAACCACAACACCACTTTCACAACGAACTGCCAGATCTGCGATGCGAACCAAAAACAGGCGATAAGCCGCGGTAGCAGCAGGGATTTAACACCTGCCTTCTGCTGGTGTTAAGCAGGACGACTACCTGCAGCATGAAAGGGAGCCCAGCCAAGAGCCACATCGGAAGACCCACAGATGCCATGGAGACAATGATCATGCAGCTCCGAGACCCATGAGGGACACAACACCCACCCCCACCCAACCCAGGCCCACCACCACCCCCAGGACCCGTCCCCCCCCCCCGGAACACCACAGAGGCAGCGTACACAAAGACAGCGGACCCACCTGAAATGCACCTGCTACCCAGACCCAACGCCAGAGGAGAACATTGCCCACTACAGGCCCAAAAGGACAACCATCCCCCGCATCCTGACCCACATCCCCCACCTGCTGACGGTACCAACCCAGCGGACTACCAACATCCCTCCGCAGACAAAGCTGCCGGCTGCGCAGCAAATGTCGGCCTCTGGTACCATCCAACCCACAACTGCCAGAGTCGGAGGAGTCACACAGCCAGCCCCATAAAAGGTCATCACACCTGTCCTGGATGCCAACAACAGCCTGGTACCCCAGCACCTCCACTTCACCCACACTGCGCAGGAGCTGCTGGAGACCAAGCAAGGCCCCTACACCATAGCTGGATTCCCTCACGTGTCAGGGCCAATCAACTGCACACATGTACCCCTCGTGCCCCCTGCCGACACTGCACACAACTACCACAACAGAAAGCACATGCATATCATGAATGTGCAGGCAACAGTGGACCGCCCGGGACTCCTCAACAATGTCGTGGCCAACTCCCCAGGCAGAGTGCATGATTCTCACATCTCCCGACAGTCCATCAACACCCAGCGCTCCCAGGATGGCACCCATGGAAATGCAGTGCCCGTTGGTAAGTCCAAAATGAACACACCACACACCTCCAGCCCACAGTCATGCAACTAACGACACTGGCAATGGGCACGCAGCACAACTACATTCAACATGACACACAACATGCCAACCGACCAGACACGACAACACAACTCCATTGGGAAGCTGGCCTTGCCATGCCCACAACCCAGCCACGGCATGGCACCACAGACAATCAATAGCAGGATGCGAGGAGAGGTATGGAGCAGGCATGTGCGAGAGCGGCAAGTGACCAAGGAATGTGAACCTACCCAATGCCAGGTGTGGCGTGGAGGTGCCGGACAGACCACAGAGTGCAAACCACGGAAATGGCCATGTGGAGATCAACTGCTGGTGCATGGAGTGCAGTGGCCAGTGGACGCTACCATGTCCCCACAGGCTGTGGGGCAGAATGCGGAAATGTCGCACATTACGTCCCCCCCTGCATGCGCATGCGTAGTGGGTTGGACCTGCGTACGCCAGGCCTGCGTAGGGGTGTGAACAAAAAGCCCGTCGCACTGGGCGTGGTTCTCATTCGGAATGGACAATGCGTCTGCCAGTGCAGCGCCTCTCGGCCCGCCACGAGTCCTGCACCAAGCGCGGCGGGGCCTGCGTCCCTGTGCGCCTGCTGCACCCCGGGCCGCTGGTCCCCCGACCCGTCATGCCGGCCCCAGCGCACCAACGAGGCTCCGCTCACCTGCCTACACCGGCGTGTGTCGATGAGGGCCCACCACATGCCGGTGCAAGCTCCAAGCAGCAGTCCCGCGACCGCTGCAGCCTCCGCAGACCATCGCTGGCCCCCCCGACGCTGGCCACATTACTCCTTTCTCATTTACATACTCCACCAGCGTCCTCTTGGGCCCAGTAGGTCCAACATGTGGAACTGTGTCCTGAGACTTGAATGGCAGTGACCCCAAGTCCATGGCAGCGGCCACAGCACCAGACTCCCTTCCGTCAGTGAGGCATAATTCCATATTTCAAGCCGGCGACACGTGGTGCCACTAACCGTGTTCAACACAAGCCGGCGACACGTGGTGCCACTAACCCTGTTCAATGCAAGCCGGCGACACGTGGTGCCATAACCCTGTTCAACGCAAGCCGGCAACACGTGGTGCCATTAACCCTGTTCAACGCAAGCCGGCGACACGTGGTGCCACTAACACTGTTCAACGCAAGCCGGCGACACGTCCCACATCCAGCACCTAGTCGCGAATCATGAATGGCAGAGTCCACACCAGTGAACGCATGGAGAGGAGTAAGAGGAAGATGCGGCTCAGTCCGGACGAAAGCCGGATCAGAGTCACAGAGGTAATCGAACACTATCAACAACCGACCTGGTGCCATCAACCCTGTTCACCGCAGGTCCGCATCCTGTGGTGCCACTGAACCTGAACTACGCAGGCTGGTGGGCCATCAAACCTGAGCCGGTGACACTCGGTGAATGGCCTGTGCTGACCGCTGCTTCAGGCCTACACTGCGGTCCAGTAGGTTACACATGTGGAACTGTGTCTTGGGTAAGATGTGGAGGAGTCCACACCATTGGACATGCCTCATCGCAGGCGGCATCCCCTAACACCACTGGTGCCACTAACTCTGTGCGCAATGACTCAAGGGCACTTTCTGGTTGGACTTTGGTGGCGTCTGAGTCCATGGCCTGGTGGTTTTCTGCATCTTCATCTGGTTGGACCGGACTTGGTGTCCGACATGTGTCTGTTCCATTCATCTCCACCATAGTGACTGTTTCAGCGTGGTTCTGCCCTCTGCCTCATGCCCTGGGGGTACACCTTCCACTGTCCACCGAGACACTCCACGACCAGCCCCTTTGTCATCTATGGGAACCTGCCCTGCTCTCGTGACCCTGCCCCAGTGCCCCGCAAGTCAGCGGCCCGTGGCGGTAGGCCTGTGCAAGACGCTGTGCATCCGGGGCCATTGACTCTGTGCAGCACAATTCATGGGGCCTTTACGGTTGAATGGTTGTGTCCTTTACGATGTGCACTGTTGTCGATTTCTGACTGCACCAGGCAGCCCTTGCCGGTTGGTGTGCACACATCCCACACACATCCAACACAGGTGTCACTCGATATGTGTGCCTGCTAATAAATGTGGCCGGGCGCACGTGCCCGTAGCCATTCACACCATCTGAGAAAGTGTGTCTGTGTGGTCATTGTGTCAGCATGATGGGCACGGGCCCTCCAACATCACAGTGTGCTGTCTTCAGCGGACGATACCATGTCACCTCAGTGTTGGCAGTGACCCTGGACATGTAGCTTCGCCCACCCCCCCTGCATGCACAAGCGGCGTGTGCTGGTCCGGCGTACGTCAGGTCAGTGCAGGGGTGTGCTGATTCGGCAGGGGGAGCAGGGCGTGGCTCGGACCTGGCCTTGGGCAGGATGTGCGGTAAGTGTGTCTCTGTGTTGGGGTGTTGTCGCTACCAGGGCCACAGTAGTCGATGTTGCAATGTAGCATGCACCAGGAGGGCGGGCCCGCACGTACGGGGAAATGTAGGAGCACAAGACCGCTAGGGGTCTTGGCACATGCATGCCAGGGGTTATGTGTATTAGTCCTGCGGCTGCATGAGTCAGTTGCCTAGCCTTATTCGCAGCGCGATCACAGCCAGCCATGGACAGTACACCTGTGTCCGCCCTGTCCGGACCATTGGCCTACACTCACGTGGCCACACACCTTCAAAGGCCAGGGTCACGGTGTTGTTGGCATGCCGCTGGACATGCTCGGACAGGCATGACAATGGTGTGTCGTAGGAGTGCACGTGATACAACCGCACAGCACACACAAGTGTGGGGGCTCGTGGGAGGGAGGAGCAGCTGTGAGGCAACGTAACACACAGTGAGGCCGCTCATGTGCCACGTGCTGGGCATATCATCCATGATTCCCAGGGTCGAAGACATCCTCCCACACCCACGACAGGCCTCTGTACATCTCCTGAATGCATGCAGATGGTGAAGTTACTGTAGGGATGAAGGGTCCTTTGTCTGTACTATCAGGCGGATGGCACATCTGCAGCTCCGAGCTGGGACTTGCATGTGGCCAGCACTCCCTGACAGATACAATAGCATTTACTTGTGACTCCCACACTACGCACTGCCCGACGTGAGCCCAACATGCACACATCCCATTCGCAGAAGTCCTTGGTCATAGTTAGCGTGCATGAGATGGCCTTCACACGTACTCCCACCCCACCCCAGGCCTGCACCCGTTGCACACAGACACTGCTCATTGCTCCGAGCTGTGCCATTTCATCCACAGGACTGGCGCAGGGCAAGCCAGTGCCGCTTCCAGCAGAGCCACTGACGCAATGGCAGACCATCCCGGACACATGCTCGACTCCAGTCACGTGGACCTGTACCGTGCACGTCTGCTGCATGTACTAGGGGCACTGCCATTGGCAGTGCTGCAGATAAGTTACCGACTGAGCTTCCGCCTTGTGAACGTCACCTGCGTTCAGCCTGTGTTGCATTGTCGCTCGTGCATATTCGAGTGGCCCATGGATGTCTGACTCTCCACGGTGACTGTAGCTGACCTGGATTTCAACGTGTGTGTGCGCCCCCTGTTGGCCCACGACCAGGAGTGTCACCGTGATGCCCGTTTATGGCATGCATGGATGATTGCCATGCATGCTGGCAACTGGACCTGGGAGATTGCACGAGTCGTCGTGTGCAGTGAGCACATTGAGCCGCTACCCAATTAGGCTTTGGTGCACATTGGGGCCAGGGGTTGGAGTCAGCACATATGTCATGGTTAGCTGATGGATTACGTCGACGACATGTCAGATGTGGTGGACAACGATCTCTCATTGGAGATGTTGGCCTACGCTGCTGCACTGGCGTTCATGGACGAGTGACAAGGTACCTGCAGCCACAACTGGATGTGACCCATTGCACGTGTCCCGACGCCTGGTTGCATGTTGGGAATCTGGTCACATGTCCCAAGAGGACAGTGGACATGGCTGCAGGGCCTGGACTCCTGATCCATGCGCGGACAACCAACGCGGGTTGGCACTGACTTGTGTTGGTGATGGACTCCCCCGGGGTGGACATGGGCGCTTTCCTACGTTTCTCATTCGGACATGCTGCTGCATTGATCGGCATTTCGTGGCACTTCTCTTGGCCGTACTGACACGCACATGTTGATAAAGTTTCTGCACTTTCACTTGTCTCCAACTGTGTTGTGTCTTGATTTGTATGCCAATGTGTGTGTCACAGACTCTCTGGATCCCTGCCATACGTGCATTGCTACCCCATCAGGGCTGTGGGTTGGTACTTGTGCATTATCATGTCCCTGTTTCGTGCTTTGCCAGATGCGTATGGCCATTTACCGGCCACAAGCAGGTGCACTTGTGTCCTGTGTTGGGATGTGCAAATGTTGCTGTTCGTACCACATTGTGTTCGATGTTGGGGTGCTCTGCTTCCTATGTGTGTGTGCTGCATTGTGTGTGAGATGTCCCTTCAGCTCTGATTTGGTTCACCCTTCTCCCTTTCAGGCAGTGTGGTTTTCACTTCTGTGCTTGTTCAGTGGTGTGTTATTGCCAGGTTGTGTGACTTGTGCTCTTGGCTGGTGTTGTTACTCTTGGGCATGGTTTGTCTGCAGTTGTGCTGTGCTTAATTGTGCATGTGTGCCATTGTGCCCATCTCCCCCTGTCCCCCCAGTCCCTGGTCGTTCCTCCCCCTGTTGCTGTGGTGTCTGTTGTTTTGGGCAGTTTCCGGTCCCCGAGTCCTGCCACCATGTCCAGACTGATGTGGTGGACACCATTTCCTCCATGTCATCCAGCTCCTGGTGTGGCGCTGGACTCCCACCTCCGGTGTGCATTGCTACATTCTTGTTGTTGGCGTATTTCTGCTTGTTTGTGCGTTTCGCATCATTCCGGCTGTTCTGGGTTTCTTCCATTTTCCTCCTCTGCTCTCCGGCTGCATTGACCTTGTCCATGATGGCCTGCCATGTACAATGTTTTGTTGCCAATGGGGATTGTGGGGTTGTATACTGGCTCCGGTTGCCTCCATTGTGCTTGGCTGTTGTTTTCTGTTTGGTTTGTCTTTCTTTTTCCTGCTTTTGTTGTGCTTATTCCCGCCTGCCGTGTGTGTCACGGGCCTGGAGGTGCTTATCGCTGCTTTCCTCATCGCGAATGGGCTCATCGCACGTTTTTTTGTGTTGTGGTTTGTGTTTTTATCTCCGTCGAGGTGGTTGTATCGCGGACATTGGCCGCGTTTTCGGCGGACTATCGCATGGTACCGCCGTGTTGTGAATTCCAGGATGACAAGGGGTTATTTTCCCGCGATAGGCTGCGATGTGTAAAGTTGCGTTAACATTTTTTGGAGATGTTTAGCACACGTTCTTGTGAATATACCCCTCATGTCCTTCTTCATAAGTAGGCAAAAGCGCCAAACTCAATACAATTTTTAATCCTTTCTCTCAGCCATACAAAAACTGTAACACCAATACTCACTCTAACTTAATTTGGGAGACTTTAACTCCTAAAACTGAAAATACTATGAACTGTTGAGGTCTTGGAGCTGGGTTTGCGCATTGTTCTCAAATTAAGACTGCCAAAAGTCTGATCCTTACAGTAGCCACGGTATTGTTACTCAAAAATATTGAACACCAAATGCCTTTAAGAATGAGCGCCAAAAATCAATCAATTAATCAGCATTTGTAGAGTGTGGCACTATCACCCTGGGATTATCTGGGCACTGGGGTGCGAGGTCTTCGAAGAGTCAGCTTTCCCTGCAACAGGACTTGACGAAACGGTGGGAGGAGGGAAGAAACAAGCAGAAAAGGGCAAAACAGAGCAGGAGAGGGCAAAACAGAAGGCAGAAAAATTAGCAGAAAAGGCCAAACAGAGGGTAGAAAAACGAGCATAAAAAGGCATAACAGAGCAAGAAACGAGCAGAGGAGGCACAAACAGAGGGCAGCAGGTAGTAAGGCAGCAGAGGGTAGCGGATTGCAGGCAAGCTGGATAGGAGAACTGTTGCAGGGGGACCTGGCATGAGGACCTGCTCCTCGTCAAAGGTAAAAAACTTCCTGGAGTCAGTTGGTGGAATGAATTCTTGACATTTCTTAATTCATGTCTGCAGGTGAGAGTGACACAGAAGATTCTTCAAAGAGAAGCTTTCATACCTGAAGGAAAATAATTGCAGATAAACTAGGTGAAGAACGCTATAATAATACTTACAATTGCATTGCGGCACAATCTGTTTCCATCTGAAGCCTGCTTTCATACTGAACAAACACAAAATTATCCCATCATTCTTGTTGCCTCCATCCTGGATTTGGATACACAGATAGAGGAATCAATGTCTTCCACCATTTTGGATTGGGCACTAGGAAAAGGATAACTCCTTCTCTGGCTCTATTCCTGTGAAGGCATGCTGGGTAGCAAAAGCGTCATTCTGGACAAGAAAGCAGAGGCTGTAAATAGACAATCTCAAAAAAGAGTCTGAAAAGACGTGAAGACTCTAAGTGGCCCCTTCAGAATGCAGTGCCAACATTGATATGGAGCCTGCAAGAGCCCTCTACTGCCTCAGGTACTTACCCATGTTGCTGAGCCCTGGCGCGTTTTCCAGGGACCCAGCAAAACATAATGAAAAATGTCAACAAAGTTTCAGCAGTCACCATTCAACCTGTACTTTGAAATGCAAAAAGAATTACATTTAGCAAATCTGCTTTAGTGCTGCTCCTCACTAGATTCCTCAATGCTTCCCTGTGGACAGGAGTTATACCCAACAAACTTAAACATGCTTCCACCACATCACTTCTTGGAATCTACTATTGGCCCAAAAGACCACACAAATTTAAAACTGATCTCTGGTCTCCCTACTATCACGAATATCCTAAAAGCAGGTGACTCCAATCAACTTACCACCAAGCTGGAACCCAATAACCTTTTAAGTGATCTGCAGTGAGGCTTCAGCTCGAGTAGAGGTGCCAAAAGAGGTGTAATGAACATTAGGGAATAAATAATCTGTTGTGAACTTACAAATGTTCTTGAAGCACACATCATAGATTTCCTTAGCCATATGGTAAATGCTTGTCAAGCCCCACATGGAGAAAGGGAGAATGGGCAGGTGCCTCTCACTCTTATCTGTGATGACTTAAACTCATCCAGACTCAGAATGTAAAGAGTCAACATTACTAGAGAAACACTTTTCTGCATGGAGGAAATGGACCTATTCCCTGGCCGCTGGAAATAGTAGACACACGTAGTACTTATATTGCAATACAAACTTTTTATTGTGAACAATCAGCTCACACGTGTTATGTATCAGAATGATCATAATTATCATAAGAATCTAAGCAGTCACAATAAAAACCCAAATGAACATTAAAAATGCTCAAAGCATTTTACGTCACACATCCCTACTTCCCATATACCTAATATCTATTAACATATATGTATATATCGTTAGCTCCATAATTATTATTTTATTAGAGCAGTTAGTAATCTTTCTAATATAAATATGTTAAGTCATGTAGCCATCTTCGCACACCACAGAGAGCTGTTGGCCTTCAGTCAGATACTGGCTCCTCGACAAGTGCCCTCCCAGCAATCATAGTCTGTGCAAGTCACCCTTCCCAGTTCTTCACCTCTCTTTATACACTTCCCTCCAATTATTTTCTATGAAGAAACGAGAGACTCCTCCATGGGCATCCTCTCATATCATCGCTCTGTAACTTAAGATAATGGCCCTGTTATTGGACAGCTGACAAATGTTGGAGAAGCACATGAAAGGCTAAGCAAATGTTCATTTTCTTATTCCCCTCTAAAAAGGAGTCTCTGCAAGGCAAGATGATCTTGTAACTTCATTCTTCCCTTTTCAGAAAATAAGTAGCTCTGAAATATGGTGATCCTCCATGTACAATAGAGAATGGAAAGTTATCTGTTTTGTTAGCATGAATAGTTCTGAAAATAAGATAATTATCAACATACATTCTCTGACACACAGTACTATATCATTGAGCACAACAGTTTTTTAGGTACTAAGCCTGCCATATGCATACTCTAAAAGAGTTAGGGCCCGATTCACAAAAAGTAATCTGAGACAAAATCCTAACTTTACGATTTTCGGTACTCATAAAAGGGCATTTAGGAGTAGTAAAGTTAGGATTTTGTGACTTTCGGTATTCACAAAGGGCACTTAGGAGTAGTAAAGTTAGGATTTTGACTCAGTTAAACTTAAGTTTTGGTCTTAAGTTAAATTTAAGACCAAAACATAAACTTAAGACCAAAACTTTTTCTCAGTTAAACCTAAGCTTTGGTCTTAAGTTAAACTTAAGACCAAAACTTAAGTTTAACTGAGACAAAATCCTAACTTTACTACTCCTAAATGCACTTTGTGAATACCGAAAGTCGTAAAGTTAGGATTTTGTCTCAGATTATGTTTGTGAATCGGGCCCTTAGTGTTTTAATGGTTATATGCAATCAGGCCTGGCTAGTATGTGACCTGTATGTATTATTTGGAAAATCCCTGCCACATTTGCAGCCGCGGCTGGTGCATGTAAGAGTGGAGGGGTGGGAGGACAAGGGAAAATTAAATAAATAACGAATTTTCTCTCATCGTCGTCTGTCGAAATCGACCCCACCCGGTCCCACCGCTCTTACCTACACGAGCCGTGGCTCCACATATGACACCTATCTGCCAGAGATAACGAGAAATTATGTGACTCAAGTTTCTCGACCTCTTGCCTGCTTTTCGAATACTTAATCACAGAATTCTCCATTCCAGATCGAATATTACATTTGAGTAAGAGGAGCTGTTCCCCGGTGGTTCAGGTCTTTCAAATCCAACTGTAACCAATCAGGTAAATTTTGGCCCTTTCATATACAAAATTACTCATGTTACCTTTGATGTTTCTCAAGGATCATCCATTTTGCTAGCCCCCTTTACATGGCTCTCCTCTCAACAGCCGTAATGTAAGTTTTCAAATTTATGCTTATAACACTTAAATATACATTAGGATCCTGTAGCAAATCTACCTTTTCTGCAGTTCACCACAGATTTTTCTCCTTTTTGGACCCTATTTTTGCTGGTTAATTTTACTATATTTAAAGGGGGAGCACAGGCACTGTACTCCTGCTAAACAGGAGTATAGTTCCTATGCCGCCCCTTTAAACATGGTTAAATTGGCTTATCCCTGATTGATATATTTTATTTACCTATAAGTGCATAGTAATCTAGTATATAGTGTAAAAAACACACCAAAGGACTGTGGACTGCAACACCTATGTGGCACCAAAAGTGCTACACTGTAAAATATGACTTCAAGCCTACAATGTGTAGCGTAACTGTGGCAGCCTAAAACATGTCTGCCAACATGAAATAACCCTTTTTAAGAGGCAGGAATCCCTGCTTTCAAATATTGATGTCACCCCTAAATACAACTTGTCACCCACTAGGTAGGATGCCTGATATTTAAAAATGGAACATGCACAATTTAAGTTTGCATGTTTCTCCATTGATTAGACCCCAAAGCTATTTTCAATGGCCAGGATGTAACTGGATCCTTGAAAATGTCAAAGTATAGATTATAATCATTAATATGTTACTTTTCTCATGGAATAGATACATTTAAATTAAAAGACTATTTTTCAAATTTATTAAAAATCCAATTCTTTGTTGAAGTTAGATTTGTATTAAATATTTTGTAAAAGTAACTTATAGAAAGTTACCTTTTCCCTACCTGATGCTCCTGAAGACTAATTTGAATTAGCCTGACACTAGCAGCCCAGCAAGTGCTAGACTTTAATGAAATGTAAAAACTGCTCCCATGAAAAATGGCATAGGTCTAGGTACAGAAGGGACTGAGTGTGGGGCTATTTTCCCATTCATAGTTTAGTGTAAAGAGAGGCCTAAAAAAGGCAAAACTTTTGTCTCCAAGGCCTGTACTAGCTAGGATGGTTCCATACCCATTGCTAGGGAGGCTAACCCTAGAACAGTTTTGGAGTGGACACAGGGGAGGGGCTGCTCATTTCCCTGGCCGCACCCCTAGGTGGATACAAGGGCTCTACAAAGGGGAAGAAGGATTTTCCCCATCTAGGATTTTAGGAGTGATTGACACTGTGGGATTGTTAGCTGTAGACAAAACAGGAACATCAGTAGAATGGCTGGAAATGTTTACCAATTTAGTTAGGGAGGAGCCAGGAGTCACCCTATTGCCAACCATAAGGCATGCCTTGGCACCCTCATCATAACACTTTCTGGACCGGTGGAAGATCAGAAGAGGACTGGACTTGTTGTGACAAGAGAGGAGGCTTGAAGGACTGGAACCCCTCCCTCTTGTTACAAGGGCAAAAGAGTGGACTTCAAGGATCAGGGCTGACCTCCTGTGTGGCCACAGGGACACAGAACACTGCAAGGGGCCTTTTTCACGAAGAGATCACTTGACAGTACCAAACGGACCTGAACTGGACCTTGCTGTTGGCCTCTGCAGGAGTGAATTCTGGCCCCTAAGTTCTGCCCAGGAGGTTGTGGGAACTTTAGAATTGCTCCAGAAACAATGAAAAGTTGGGACTTCTATGAACCTCTGGAGCCATCAGAGAAACCATGCAGCCATGTAATTGGATACAGCCTCAGTGTTGCCCTGCTGGATTTGCAGCTCCATAAAAAAGGCTAAGTCAGAAGGTAAAATCTTTGAAACCGCTTAGTGTACCTGCCTCATGCTCCATCGCAGTCAGCCTGAAATTGACACTAAGTCCTGGTCTCCCATTTCAATAGACTATCATTGGTGCTTAGTGCTTGTTGGCTCTATGTTTACTTAAACATTAAAAAATTCATATCTCCAGTTCCCGCACTGGATTTGTATATTTTTGGTGGCATTTTGGTTATTAAAATGTACTATATTTTTGCAATTCAATTTAGGATTTTTATTTTCTCGCATTTTGACTTTATTACTGTTTGGGTACTGCATACATAATGTAGACATTGCCCTGTCGTAAACCAGTCTGGTATTTTCCATAGCTACCAGTAGGCTGAGCTTAGATTAATTTAGTGAGTTTGGGGTTAGTCCTGACAAGTTAGAATTATTATTCCTCGAGGTGGGCAATCACCAACCCCAAATAATAATACACTTTCTTATAGATCCAAAAGAAGACATAAGTGATTTGCATGATTGCTTCCAATACATTCATAATGCATAATAGCACAGCATGTGAGATCTTATGTTCATATGAAAACAGAATGCTAACTCACTCAGAAGTGTGCCAGACATTTTCAAAACCAATTAATTCTTTACCTTACAGGCTAATTCTGTAATCAAAGCTTTTTTTCCACCTCAGACGTCTGTGTGCAAAATATACCACCATTACTTAAACTCAAGACCATGTAGCCCTTGTCAAAGCGGTAACTTTTTCAAGCATTGAATATTTCAATGGCATCTATTAGGTGTGTTAGATTTGGGGGTCTCTAGTTGGCAGAGGTAGGTACCTTTGACCAAATAGGGACCCTTGCGTCTAGTCAGGGTAAGGGGGTACACTCCTAAAATAACCCCTGCTCACCCCCTTGGTAGCTTGGCACGAGCAGGCCGGCTTATCTCAGAGGCAGTGTGTAAAGCATTTGTGAACACATACAGTAACCCAGTGACAACACTACAGATGGACACCACACAGGTTGTATATAAAAAATAAGTATTCTTTATATAGACTTAACACAAGACCACAAACGACAAAAATCCACAATACTGCACTTAAAAATGGTAGAATTAGCTCAGTTCTCTTAAGATGGTAAATGCGACACTTTGAGTTCAATGTACCTTTGGATGCGTAACGCTATACAACGAAAGTGTTGCAGGGAAGGTGATGCGTCGGTTCCTTACACGCAAGAACGGTGATGCGTCGGGTCCCTACTGATGCGTAGGGGATGCGTCGGTTCTTCTCGGCGTGGGGAGGTGATGCGTCGGTTTCTTACTGCGCTTCCGTGGCGATGCGACCAGCAACGCCGTGTGCGATGAAGATCCGGTGCAATGAAACAAAGATGGTGTCTTCTTCTTGATGCAACATGATGCGTGCACGCCCGACGGCCGTGCGGCGACTCAACGATTTTTCTGAGCCGCGACAGGCCCTGCGACACGCTTCCCGGTGATGCTGCGGCATCTGATGCGACGTCGATCCTCTTCTCCGGCGATGCGAGGCGCTTCGGCGATGCGATGCGACAGCTGCAGCGGCGACACACTTCTTCAGCGATGCGACGACAGCGGCTGCGGCGGCGACACACTTCTCCGATGATGCGGCGGCGTATGATGTGACGTCGATCCTCTTCTCCGGCGATGCGAGGCGCTTCTGCGTTGCGAAGCGGCAGCGGCGACACCCTTCTTCAGTGATGCGACGACAGCGGCTGCGGCGGCGACACGCTTCTTCTTCGTGAGTCGCGCTTCCAGCTCCTTGCGACACGCAGTCCCTCAGAAGGCCCAACACAACAGCAGGCACTTCACAAGAACTCTTGGGGAGCTGGTGGGTGAAGTATGTTGTCCCTGAGACTTCAGCAGGAGGCAAGCTCTCTCTCAAGCCCTTGGAGATCTTTTACAAGTTGATGAAAGTACACACAAAGTTCCTTTCTCCTTTCTTTGGCAGTCAGGCAACCACTGCAGGCCAATCCCCCAAACAGACCTCAGCTTAGGGATAGTCTCCTCCTCAGTTTCTCTGGTTCCCCTCCTCAGCAAAGGTTCTTCTTGTCTCCCAAAGTGATCAAAAGTTCTGGGGTTTGGGTCCCCTCTTTTATACACCAAAATCCTGTGTCTCTGAAGGCAGACAGGCCTTTGCCTAGTCCAAACCAGTTCTGGTCAGTCCTGGAGCACTTTGTTGACAAGACTCCTTCTTTCCTTTCACAGTGTAGGCCAGGGACATCAGACGTACCACAGGAGGTGGAGCCAGCATTGTGGAGGGAAGGCACAGCCCTATTCAGATCCCAGGTGCAACTCCTCCCACCCATCTCCATGCAGATCTCTCTATTCAGCCCTGTGCTGACTCACCCTGTCTCCTGGAATCCCCCAGCCCCTGTCACTCACAAACCCAGACAAGGAATACACAACCTAGCAGAGGCAGGCTTGGATAGTTAGGCAAGAAAATACCTACTTTCTAAAAGTGGTATTTTCAAACACAGAATGTTAAAACCAACTTCACTAAAAGATGTATTTTATCATTCTGAGTTCAGGCATACTACATTCGTTTTTCTACCATGTTCCCTGGGTCAGTTAGGATTATAAGCTGGAATAATCAAACTGCCCATTCTGGCCAATGGGGAACAGGTAGCCTTGCAATAGTGAAAAACGAAAATGGCTGTAATTCACTATTAGGACATGCCACACACACCAGGGCATGTCCTACCTTATACTTACAATGCACCCTGCCCTGAGACACACTTTTACAGGCTGCTTCTGTGGGTGGCACAACCAGTGCTGCAAGCCCACCATCAGCATTTGGTTTACAAGCCCTGGGCACACCCAGTGCACTGTACTAGGGTCTGACAAGTAAACCAAACCAACCAATCATGGAATCACTAATCCATACATCAATTTATAACAGAGAGCATATGCACTTTAGCACTGATCAGCAGTGGTAAAGTGCCCAGAGTCATAAAACCAACAAAAACATTTCAGAAAAAGTACAGGAGGAAGGCAAAAAGTTCAGGGATGACCCTGCAAAAAGGGCCAAGTCCAACAAGGTGCTTCCATCTAAATCATTAAGCAAGCTAATAAGACTACAGACTTTGAACCTAACTTGTCTATGGGAGAAATGGTTGTATAACTTTAAAGTCAATCTACTGGCTGCCTTCACACAAAAGATTGCAATGAAAACCCTAGCAGAAAAACAGGGGAGAAAAAATCTTGTGAAGTTTATCAGCAGAACACACAGGGTGATCAAGTGAGCTAGAGTGCGATGATGGATTCAACCCAGTTCTAAGAGTGACTGGGGTGAGTGTCTGAAAAGTTTAAACTCTCCATTCATCATTTTATAGGGTTTGCTTTGTTCGCCCTAAGTTGGCAGGGCATGCCCAGACGTGGGTCCCTTGCTCACTTTGCCACTGGATTTAAGCTAGCCTGGCTGATGAGGGGTGTTACCCCGAAACCGGTCCCAGGATGCTTGTTTCCGGTCAAGGAAAGAACTGGCTTGTTAGTTCAGGCTGGACTATTCCCATGAGAAACAGGGTCAAGTCTGATTTGCATATGGCTAGGTCTGAACTGGGGGGGCAAAGTGAGCTAAAGAACGATGATGGATTCAACCCAGTTCTAATAGAGAATGGGGGTGAGTGTCAGAAACGTTTCAGTGCTCCGTCCATCATCTTATTTTGTTCACACAGGAATCAACTCAATCAGGATTTTTCATGCTACGTAAATTACATTTAGCCATAACTTGTGGTAGGGGCACTCTTCAAAATATCCCCAGGGATCTTTAAAGAGTCAGTTTCCCATTGGCTCTCATAGATATTTTGCCTGGACTTGCTTGTTTCCAGTACAGGGAAGACCTGGCTTGGCAGTTCGGGCTGGACTGTTCCCATGAGGAACAGGATCAATACTGATTTACATATGGCTGGGTCTGAACTGGGGTGGTGAAGTGAGCTAAAGAACGATGATGGATTCAACCCAGTTCTAAGAGCGACTGGGGTAAGTGTCTGAAAACTTTCAATGCTCCTTTCATCATCTTATAGGGTTTGCTTTGTTTGCCCTAAGTTGGCAGGGCATGCCCAGACGTAGGTCCCTTGCTCACTTTGCCACTGGATTCATGCTAGCCTGGCTTATGAGGGGTGTTACCCCGAAAGCAGTCCCAGGATGCTTGTTTCCTGTCCAGGAAAGACCTGGCTTGGTAGTTCTGGCTGGACTGTTCCCATGAGGAACAGGGTCAAGACTGATTTGCATATGGCTGGGTCTGAACTGGGGTGGCAATTGAACTAAAGAACGATGATGGATTCAACCCAGTTCTAATAGTAACTGGGGGTGAGTGTCTGAAACGTGTCAGCACTCCGTCCAACATCTTAATTTGTTCACACAGGAATCAACTCAATCAGGATTGTTTATGCTATGTAAATTACATTTAGCCATAACTTGTGGTAGGGATCAAAATATCCCCAGGAATCTCTAAAGAGTCAGTTTCCTATTGGCTCTCATAGATAAGGGCTAAGAATGATTTTGAGTTAATTTCCGTTCACTCACCTAAAAAGGCCTATCGGAGAGAACCATGGTGTTCATCTCTCTTGGTCTTGGTCCGCTGTGGTCTCAGATAAGGGTACAGTTTGATTTTGCTTTTAAAGCACATCACATACAATTTTGCTGATGAGCTTCTGCTTTCCATTAGTGATCTTAAATTGCAATTTAGTTTGTAGTTATGGCTGAACTGGTTTTGGAACTTATGGGCCTAATCTACGTCAGCTTTGGGTCATGCACACCATATTGAGGGGACTCTTTGTTCCACTTGCAAAAAGCAATGCTTGATTTGCATTTATGTGCTCTGATTTTGTCCTACCAATGATAGCAAGGAACAATCTATCCACACATATTGAGATAATTGCTTTCACATTTTCAGTAGGCCAGGTCTTCCTTCTAATGGTAGCTGATCAAGGGTAGCCATTTTGGTAAGCATATGCATGGTCATGGTAGCCCTATGCGCTTGTGTGGCAAAAGGAAGCATATGGTTGAAGATCACCCTTAAAGTGTTATCTAACGGCAGCATTTTATCCATACCTGGAGTTCTCTGCTTATCCTTGAAGTTACCTATCCAGGTGGATCCTAATGTATATGCCATCCACATATGGCTGGAAGGCCATCTCGAATACTTAGGTTCAGTGTGCAAATGGGCACAATGAGATGCTGAGCAGCCAAACAAGGAGGAGTGGCAATCATGTATAAAGAACATCTGAAATTCAATGTTCTACTTGGGAACATTCTCAGAGGCAAAGATTTTAGCCTTTACACTATCCCCTTCCCTTAATACAACTGTTTCTACGGCTTCAATCCACAGCCAGTACATTCAAGAACTTATGGTGAGAAATTTGCCTTGTCATATGCCCCCTTTGCGTCGGAAACTGTGAAAACTCTGGTATTGAATATTTTTATCTTCTGGGTTGACTCCCTTTGTGCTACATCATCTGCCAATTTTCTTCCTTATTGTAACTTGGTAGGCTTAAATCAATTGAATATCATCCCCCCATGAGGCAGGGCATACTCTAGATCTAATTTTATCTTAATGGGATTTTGATTCCTACACAAATGACCTTTCAATCACATGGGTGGACCATATTGCATTATTCTTTTTAATTAAATACAAATTAGTGGAGTGTCCCCCAAATTAATCGGTCCATATTATACTGAGTCTATACATTGATTCAATATTTCTAGATTTTCTAATCTAGGACAGGTGTTGTACAACTTTACTTGTACTATTACGGAGAATGTGGAGGAGAATAATACAAAGTTTAATTCCTAGGTCACCACTGCCTTAGATAAGGACTCTGCCTCCACCTTTTGGTCAGGACTAGATCATTGTATACATGGCCTACTGCCCCATGCTACATAGTGGAGGTAGCTAAAGTCAACCATTTATGGAAACAATCAGAAGAACTTAAGTCATAAAGATATAAATTGAAACTAGCTCAGAGAAATTACTGTGATAGCGAATCCAGGCGAGCAACAATGCACCATGGGAATTTTTTCTGGTGTTTCTCAAAAGAATGTTCCATTACAATTCTCCTGAGATGAAGAGGTTCTGAAAGTATTGATAAGTATTGTTAAATCAGGCTCGCCTGATGATCCTTGCTCCACTGCTGTTTTTCAAAAGAATGTGTAAATGGTTAACACCGCTATTAGCAATCATGTTAATTCCACTTTTATCTCTTGGTTGCTCTCAGCAGCTTGGAAATATGCATCTGTAAGAATACAGTTAAAGAAAGCTTCTTTAGTTCCAGCTATCCTGTTCACTTTTTGCCTCAGTTCACTGGTACCACTCTGTTCAAAAGTAGCCGAAAAGATAGTGAACAAACATGTTATGTGAGCTAACATGTTAAGAATACACTCTTGAATACAACTCAAGTAGGATTTAGAGCTTTACATGGGATGGCACAACTTGCTTTTCAAAACAATGTAAGAATTCTCTTGGACCACGGCTGAGGAGTTGCAGCTCTGGTACTACTTGAGCTTTGGCACCATTTGATACTGTCCTCCATGGGAGTGTGGTGGACGGATTGGTCAAAGCAGGTATGATAGGCCATGTACTTAAATGGCTCCATTCATTCCTCACAGATTGAAACTAACTGGTTATCACAACTCTGTACAGGGCACTTGCTAAATCCTTAAACTGAGGTGTCCCATAGGGATATTCCCTAAGACCCACCTGGTTCAACTTGTATATGACCCCACCCCATACATCTTAATCCGGAAATCCAACTATTGGTTACCTGTTATGCAGATTACTCTGAAATAATCCTGAGATTGGATGGATCGGATGAGGAAGCCAGACCTAATTTTTTTCAGCGGCTAAAGAAAGTGGCAGAATGGATGGCAGAGAACTGCATGAAATTGAACTCCTATAAAATGATGGTTAAGATCATGGGGAACTGAAATGCACACAAGTGGGGCAACATTTTTATTGGAACAAGTGGGGTAACGCTGGGTGGTAGAAATTTGGTGGATTTCTGCTGATTACGGAAATTTCCATCATAGGAATGTATAGAAAATGTGTGACTTTAGGCAAAGTTTGAAGGGTATTGTGGGTGCGAAAATATCATGGGATCCATGCAAGGCACACCACCCTGCATGTCTAGCTTTGAAAAATGTCTGTGGTTGATAAGTTTCAATGGGTGGTGGTAGAGCACTGCCTCAAATACCATAGGTATTCAAATTACTGATCTCTCTACATAGCCCTTTAGGCCCTTTTTTGTCGTGATCTCATGGCCCACCCACACAAGAGGGGTATCATTTGTATTGGGAAACATGTGGAAACTTTGTGAGGTGGGAAATGTGTGGATCCCCACAGATTCAAGAACTTTTAAGCACAGAAATGTGAGTAAGATGTGTATGTTAGACAAAGTCTGAAGTTTGCAAGGGCTTCTGGGTAAGAAAACCTTGTGAGATCCAAGCAAGCCACCCCACCATGGACTCCTCTGGTTGTTTAGTTTTCAGAACTATATGGGTTTGGTAGATTTCCCTGCATGGCAGCACAGACAAGCCCCAAATTGCACAGCTACCCAAAATGGGAAAACATGGTGGTTTTCAGTGAAAACATTTGATGTGTCCATGATGTGTTTTGTCCCCATTCCTTTTGTGAGCGCTATGTCCACCCACAAAAATTGGATTCTATTGTTATGTGGAGACATGTGAGAACACTGGTTGGTTAGCAATCTGTGGATCCCAACCTGCCAGAAATGGGGTTTCTGGTTGGCTCGAGTATGTACCTAAGCCAGGCAGAACACATCACCCTAGTTAGGGTAAATCATATACACACCTAAGATAACCTGTGCTCACCCTCTGGTAGTTTGGCGCAGATCAGTCAGACTTATCTAAAGAGGCAATGTGTAAAGCATTTGTGCAACACACTCACACAGTAAAACAAAGACTACACCAAAACGAGACTTCACACAGGGTTGTATAAAAAATAGTTGTCTATATTATACATAACACAAGACCAAAACGACAGGAATCACATAAGTACGGCAATTAGTGCAGGATTAAAATTTCACATTAGATGCAGAGAATATCTATTGCTTAAATATTACTATACATGCATGTAATACATAGGCACGCGTGGCCCGTGGAGGTAAGAGCGGTGGGGCAGGGCTCGGGTAGGATTCGACAGAAGACCATGAGGGAAAATTAAATAATTAATTTTTCCTCATCATCTGTCGAAATTGCCACCCACCCCTCCCTACTGCTCTTACCTGCACGGGCCGCTGCTGCACGTAGGTGTCTAACCAACAAAAGCAGTAGCTTTAGAAACGGTCACCTATATGGAAGGAAAAGCATATTGAGTGTATAAGAAAACCAAAGGGGCACAGGAACACCTGTGCTCCGGGCGAGACAGGCTCTTAAGAATATGCTCCAGGACATAAGCCTAGTAGATGCTTGGAGATATCCAAAGGGTTCAAGGAGGGGCTACACTTTCCACAGTAAAAAATGTGGTCACTTTTCCAGACTGGATTATATATTTGAGATAGAACCATAGCAGAGAATCTAAAGGAGGTCCGCATTCTGCCAGGCCCTGTTTCGGATCATGCTGCGGTTAGTATGTCTTTAAAGTGGTCTAGTGGCCGACAAAATGTGAGGTGGACCTTAAAAAGGGCTTGTCTCTCAGATCCTGAGGTTCTTGCCACCCTGAAACAAGCCAGACCGATTTCTTTCTTGACAACGCATGATCCGCCCCCTTGATGTCATTTGGGATGCTTTTAAAGCGTATATTAGAGGGGTGTTGCAAAGTCTGGCTCATTTTAAAAATAAGTCCGAAAGAATAGACTTTATAAGATTGGAGGATAGAGTGGGGACACTAGAGGCTGGGTTGCAGCAGCAAGACTTGAGGCCAAATGAAGATAGGGAAGAATTATCAAGGCAGTTGGAAGAGGTGAGGCTGAATTATAAGATTGTGTTGGATAAGATGTGCAGAGCACGTTGGCAAACAGAGTGCATGAGACAATTTGAATATGGAGAAAGATTGGGGGCCTTACTAGCCTGGAAGGCAAGAGCTGAGAGATATAGGAATCATATCAGTGAATTGGTAATTAACCTTCAGGGAGAAGCCGCAAATAAGGTAGAGGAAATGCAGGTCTGCTTAGTTTCCTTATTTTCCAAACTATACGCAGAAGAGGTTCAATTGACCCCGCGAGGCATCGAGTTTGGCTGGAAAGTGCTCAGCAAGATCCTCAGATAGAACAATGAGCTCCTATGATTACACCGAAGCAATACTCCCGGAGATAGCACAACTTGGGGGGCTTGGAGCGGCGGAGCCATGCGAAAATGCAACAGAACGTGAGGCGGACAGATAGAATGGTCTGAGATTTGCTGGCGCTAAGGTGATATGAGGACAAATAAAAAATAAAAAAAGGAACACCTGAGGTCCTATTAGATTTTATTTTATTACATTTTGTAAAATGCAACATATACCCAAGGGCATCTTAATATGTACCCTATAAGTGAGGAGGGTGAGAACTGCCAATGGAGATTTTGCCCCGGAAGGCAAAATAATAATTTTTTTTAGTGATTTCCTGAAGGCTGAGAGATTTGGTTGATTCCTCAAATTCCAAGGCATTTGGTTCCAAAGACGGGCAGTGGTAGAGAAGAAGCTTCTGCCACTCCAAGAAGCCTTGTTGGCAAAGGGAAATGAAACATATCTAGCTGAAGCTGATGGAAGGTATCTCTTAGGAAAGTACCAAATAATGTTACTTTTAATAAAGTCAGGGCCTTGATGATAAAGAGATTTATGAACAAGACAGAGAGCCTTAAAAGCCACTCTTTCTTTGATGGGTAACCAGTGGAGGACCTTCATCGCTTTAGAAACAGGCTCAAACGTTTGATGTTTTCAAGACCCGAACTGCTGCATTTTGCATCCTCTGAAGTTTCTTCAGGATACCCGGCTGGGCACCAACATAAAGTGCATTACAGCAGTCTAACTTGGATAGAACGAGTGAAGTAACCGCTGTTCTTTTTTGCAGATCAACTAGCAGAAAAGGCAGAGTCTTCTTCAAAATTTTCAGCACTGGGAAACAGAAGGAAGCGCAATGGTTAGACTGTTCTCTAAAGGAAATAATGGAGTCAAAAATGACTCCCAAGTTCCTTGCTTTAGAGACAGGACAGGCAAGAGAACCAAGAGATTGAGGCCATCAAGTGCTGTTTCAAAAAGAGGTGTCTCGTCCGAAAGGAGGACCTCCGTCTTTTTAGAATTTAGCTTAAAGCCATTAGAGCTCATCCAGTCAGCTATGGTGGTCATGCATTTGTTGATGCGAGAATCCACTTCTTCTATGTTGTTTTTAATGGGTACCAGAATTTGGGTATTGTCTACACAGGAGAATGTGGAGAAACCATGTGTTCTTATTATTTCCAAAAGGGGAGCCACATAAATATTAAAAAGAGTAGGGCTTAACGACAATCCCTGTGGGACCCCATAGGGTAAAAATAAAGGCTTGGAGCTATAATATTCCATGTTGACTGTTTGTTCCCTGTTGTCCAAAAAGGAGCAAAGAAGATTGAGTGCAGAGCTATGGACACCTATCTCTGTCAGCCATTGTTACAGTAACCGGTGGTTGACCATGTCAAAGGCTGCAGATAAGTCTAACAAGACCACCGCAGCCTTTCCTCCATGATCAAGGATGTCTCCGACCTCCTCTGAGGCTGGAACCAAGGCAGTTGCAATAATGTGGGCTTTCCTGAAACAAAACTGGGCACTGTGCAGGATGTTATTCGGGTCAAGGAAATTAGAAAGAGTGATGTTGAGGTGTCTTTCTAGTACTTTCACCCAAAAGGAAGTCTACATATTGGACGATAAATGTTGTCTTTTAGTGGGTCTAGAGAAGGTTTCTTGAGAAGTGGGACAATGGAGATCTTTTTCCACTCCTTGGGAAATCAGCCATATTTTAAAACATAGTTAAGCAGCAATGCCAGAGATGGTGCAAGAAAGTCGACTATGTCATGTAGCACTTTCGTGGGGCTAGGGTCCGAAGAAGCTCCCGACCAGGTATGCTTGACAAGTTCAATCATGCGTTCAGTGGAGATGGTAGGAAGTTTACCCAGAGTGGTGTAATCAACATCTGAGGCAGTGGAAGCTGGGGCCGGGAGATAAGACACTGTGGAAAGGTTGAACTCTCTATAGATAACCTCCATTTGTTCCTAAAATACTTTGCTAAATTGTCACAGAGCTCCTGAGTGGGAGGGATTGTGGTGGGGGCAAGGGGAGTTGAAAAACTCTGAACTGTTCAGAAAAGCTCCAGGGCTGAATTACCACAGACTTAATTTTGTCTGTCAAGTAGCTAGTTTTCTCCATAATAATCAGGCTCTTATATTCCTGGATCCACAGTTTGTATTTTCATTTTTCTTTTAGGTCATAATTGATTCTCCAGGCCCTTTCTGGATAACCATGGAGCCGAAGGGCGTGATCTATGGTTGCTGACCTTTTTAAGTGGAACCAATTTATTGACTGCTTCCTGAATCCAATTCACAAATCTAGGGATGGCAGAATTGAAGATGTCTGAAAGGGTAGGTCGGGAGGTCTCTAGAGTCCTTATCAAGTCAGTTCTATTAACGTTGTGCCAAGACATGGCTAGCTTACTTGGTTTGTATGTTTAGAAACTATGGTCGGTTAAATGTCACTGATGCTGAACTGCACCACCAGGTGATCAGTCCATGTGAGCTGAAGGATGCCGCCTAGCTATAATTCAGGAATGTTAGTGCAGATTCTGTCTAATGTGTGTCCTGCCCAGTGGGTGGGAGAGTTCACTTACTGTCTGAGGTCAAAACACAAGAGATAGTCAACCAGTGTTTTTGAATCAGAGTTCTCAGAATCATCTAAATGAAAATTGAAATCCCATAATACTATAAGGTTGCTAAAATGACCACTCCCCTCAAGAAAATCACTGAGAACTTCTAGAAACTTGGCTTTAGGGTCTGGGGATCCATAAATGAAGAGTCCATGATAAGAAACATGAAATTTTGGTCTTACAGTAAAGGAGCTCGCTTCACAGTCAGTAACCCTAGCAGGCTGGTAGGAGATTTTCAGTTTTTCTTAAATGTTATTGCCAACCCCTCACCATGTTTACCAGCTCTATCTAATCTATTCTTTAAGTATCCAGTCAGTAAGGTGGCCAGATTAACTGGGGGGACTGAACTATCTGCCCACATTTCATTGAGAAAAGATATATCTGGGCAGTTCGACCTCTAAATATTCAAGAAGTTCATATTTATGTTTTATCATGATCCGAGCATTAAGAAGCGTGCATTTTAGAGTTTGGCATTGTTTCAGGGGAGGGTTTGCTCACCCCTGTTTGCTAATTCGGCAACAGAAATGACAACTGTCACAAGTATAAACATCATGAGAGAGGTTGAAACTAAAGTAGATGCCATTTGAACTGAGCCCCCTATCTTTAAATTGAAGAAGGAAATTGATTGAATACTTGCGAAAATGGGCAAGGTTTTTGGCGCATGGCGCACTCTGGCCGTGGATGGTGCCGACGGGCTTGACTTAGGTGCGCCTTTGGTGCACCAGCAGGGCGCCTGCTGCGTGCATCCAATGCTTGTATACACTATAATAGGTGATTTATAGCCTGCCATGTGAGGGGCATGCCCTAAGTGCATGGACCAGAGTCAGCTACTGGATCATGGTCCAAAGCAGAGTGGAAGTACAACTCCAAGCAGGTAAAAGCGGTGGGACAAATAAAAACAGTGAACCAGGATCCAGCAAGCCCACACGCCTCCGCAGGCTCCTCTGCGGGAGGTGAGATACTGGTGAAATAAAAGCAGAAATAAAATATCAGTGAGAACTAAAAATCATAAGAGGAACATAAAATGGGTTAAAACACACTACAGTATGGCGCCCAACTGAAAGGAGCAAAAAGAAAAATTGATGGACAGAATGTTGAACAATGTCAAACATTCACCCCAATACAGAGATCCGGGCCTAAATCTTTCGTTTTTTTGCTCCCCATGCCATTCAAGTTTAAACCCAGCCATATGCAAATCAGTCTTGACCCTGTTCCCCATGGGAACAGTCCAACACGAACTGCCAGGCCAGTTTCTCCCTGGACTGGAAAACAAGCATCCTACGTCTGGTTTCGGGGTTTCACCCCTCATCAGCCAGGCTAGCTTGACTCCAGTGGCTTTTGCCTTTGTCGCCCTAGGTGGGAAGGGTATGCCCAGACGTTGGTCCCTTGCTCACTGCGCCACTGGATTCAAGGTAGCCTGGCTGATGAGGCGTGATGTCCCAAAACCGGTCGTAGGATGCTTGTTTCCGATCCAGGGAGGACCTAGCTTGGCAGTTCGGGCTGGACTACTCCCATGAGGAACAGGGTCAAGACTGATTTACAGATGGCTGGGTCCATACTGGGGTGGCGTGGCGAGCAAATGAACAATGGATTATACCCAGATCTTGTTTCTTCTTCCGAACTGAAAGGAGCAAGGCAACTCCGAAAAACGACAGAACAATGCCTACAAGGAACTGAAAGGGTGCAGAATCAACTCCTTCCAGTTATATGGTAACTTTAAGGGCTCCCGAAGAGACTGGAGTTGAGCGGGTAATTTTCCATCCCACACAGCGGTTCCACGCTGCTTTTATTTTCTCCCATGTGGAAGAAACAATGCTCCCCTCAATCGTTTGCGAGCCCGAGTTCTCTCTGGCCACTGGGTTGCGTCCCTCTGGTGAGAAGTAAAACAGCAAAACCCTTGAAGGTAGAGAAGGATGGCTGTGCAACTCCCCCAGGGCCCTCCACTGAGGTGGGAAGTCAACTGTGACTCCCCGGACCTCAGTGAATGCAAAGCATGTGCACTCGGGGTGGCCATGGAGCTGGAGGAGCTGACAGGGCCACCCTCGCTCCTAATACCTGGTTCTGGGTGCTTTGCAATGGATCAAGGTAGGACGCCGGTGTCGGAGTTCCAATGTAGCAGTCTCTGTCCCGGGACTGCGCTGATAAGCTGGGCTGGAGGCACTGTGGTGTTGTCAGCCTCCCGGGGCAACGCAGTAAGGGAAATCCTCAGGGCCTGCATCAACAATGTAGGTGTTCTGTTGGGGTGGGTCTTAAGCAGTGCTGACATTGATGGACTCCTTGGCGTTGCCCAGGCAATGGGGTCACCAGCCTCGCCGGATGGAGACTCACTCTCTCCCAGCCTGATGCGCCTCTCTCAGGCCCCCATTCCAGGTCACTATGCTGGTAGTGCAGCTGGCCAGACTGGATATTTCTGAATCGCGCAGCACGCCACACTGGGGAATTCTGAAGTGCTCTGCAGGCTCTGATCCTCAGAAGGAAGCCAGGGGGTGGAATTAAACCCAGAGCTCAATTGTTAGTAGCACCAACTGCAGATCAGGCACGCTCCAATGAAGCAGAGCACTTGTCTTGCAGAATGGCCTCAGCAATAGCTAGGGTAGGCAAAGGCAGATAACGAGGTCTTTGATCCCTCTGAGATCTTGGGGAGAGCAGGGGGCAAGCCACCAAGCCCTTGGAGAGCACTAGTAGGGTGCCAAAGCAGATAACAGGTGGCACGTCAGCACATCCGGGCCAGTTGCAACGTGGCAATCCCTCCTGCAATCAGAAGGTCGACACAGCAAAGCAGTTAGCAGGAATGACGGTTTTCTCCTGGCAGCACAGCAGTCATCCAGGCAATGTGCGGATGTAGAGCCAGCAGCTGCTTTTTTCAGGTCCCACACAGTGTCTAAAAACATGGGGTCAGAACCCCAGTTCAGCCCAGCCCTGGTTCGAGGATGATCAGTAGGGGGTCAATCAACCCTTTGTGTGAGGACAGGACACAACCTATACAAATGTAAGTGTGAACCACCTCTCCCTCCCCCAGCCCAGGAAGACTATCACTATGCAGATGAATGCCGATGTATCCCCTGCCACACCCATTTGTGGATGTGAGTTGGAGGGTGCCCGAGAATGCCGCGAGGCCTCGATTCCTCCTAATAAGTGAACATATCTACCTTTGAACCTAAGGTAAACATGCTGTGGAAGACCATCCATAAAGTTCCCTTATCATCTTATTGGATACAAAAAGGCAAAAACATATACAAGAATTCTACTAACCCCTTGGGTACTAAGGGAGTAACAGTTATGTCTTCAGCTGTGGAGCTCGCATGATGAGGACATAATCATTAAGTCCTGGCACCCACCCACTGAGGAAGCGTTGGCGCTCCCCCCATGGGCCACCGATCTACAAGCCCCGATTGGGGGTAGCAGCAGAAGTGCTTCCGCTGCCACCTTCGACCCTGCCTCGGTGATCTGATGATGCTGGCATGCACAGCTTGTGCTGATGTCATCAAAATATGCTGCGATGCGCTGGAAGCTTTTTGCTTCCAGTGCGTCTAGAGAAGAAGTGAATTTCTTCTCTGGGGGAGGGTTCAGGGTGTGCTCAGAGGCACCGGGGGGAAGGAAAGATCTTTTCCTTCCCACGGTGTCTCTTTGCAGTGTATTCCTGCTGCACAATCACAGGTGGAGCAGCGATCGCTCAGCAGGAATGCACCCACTAGTCCACCAGTTGTTTTTATGGGATATTGGGAGTGGCTCCCTGGGCAAGGGCTGCTCTTTTTCATATATTGGCAAAGTTTGGCAGTTTCTGACCCCTGGGGGCAGATCAGCCATATTTGTAAGCTGTTCTGCCCCCGAGGGGGGCAGAAACCCACTAGATACCAGGGATAACTATTTGTGCAATAAGGGAAGCGGCCCCTTCGGCTAGGGTCACTCCCCTTTTATTTGGCCACATATTTTGGCCCTGGATTTTATATCATAAAGTAATTGGTGAATAAAGCTTTTTTATGACCCATTTAGTCACCCTTGTGCCAAATAAAACTAGTATGCCTATGATTTATAAGTGGATGGGTGTGCAATAATGTTTTGGTGTTTTTTTCCTTTTTACTGTCAATGCATACTCTCTCTGTAGTGAACATCTTCTGCCCTTACATCTTTTTAGAAACTGGTCACAAAGGGAGTAATATATGGTGTGTTTTAGGTGGATCGCAAAGGGTACTTACCCAGAAGCCCTTGTGAATTTGATTCAGTTACAAAAACATATTGTTTCCTCACATTTGTATGTGGGAAAGTTGTGGAATCACTGGGCTGGCACAAATTTCCTACCGCACACTGTTCCCCCAGGTCTCCCAATAAAAATGCTACCTCACTTGTGTGGGTAGGCCAAGTGCCAGCGACAGGGAAGGGCCCAAAATATATTGTGGAGGCTTCAAAATTATCGATCACAAAACAACCTGGTTTTGCAAGGGGGTCACCTGTGTTTTTGGTCCCGGCCTTGGTGGCCATCTAGGGAAACCTACCAAATCCATACATTTCAGAAAACTAGGCACCTAGGGGAGTTTAGGGAGGTGTGGCTTACATGGATCCCTCAATATTGTTTTACCCAGAATCCCCTGCAAACATCAAATCATGTTTTCCTCACATTTCTGTGTAGGAAAGTTGTGGGATCACCGGGCTGGTACAAATTTCCTACCCCACAGCAATTCTCCAGGTCTCCCGATAAAAATTATACATCACTTGTCTGGGTGGACCTAGTGCCCAAGACAGGGAAGGGCCCAGTATATATTGTGGAGGCATCAAAATTATTGATCACAAAACGACCTGGTATTGCAAGGGGGTCACCTCCATTTTTGGTCTAGGGTTCGTCGGCCATCTAGGGAAACCTACCAAACCCAGACATTCCTGAAAGCTAGACACCTGGGGGAGTCCAGGGAGGTGTGACTTGTGTGGATCCCCCAATGTTTTCTTACCCAGAATCCCCTGCAAACCTCAAAATTAGCTAATAAATCACATTTTCTTCACATATCTGTGTGGGAAAGTTGTGGGATCACCGGGCCGGCACAAATTTCCTACCACCCAGCGTTCCCCTGTGTCTTGGGGGAATGCTAGGTGAAAGGAAGTTTGAGGCTCCCCTCAGATTCCAGAATTTTCCATCACAGAAATGTGAGGAACATTTTCTTTTTTTTCAGACAAATTTTGAGGTTTGCAAGGGATTCTGGGCAACAGACCCTGGTAAGAGCTACACATGTCACGCCATCCTGGATTTCCCAGGGTGTCTAGCTTTCAAAAATGTACATGTTTGCTAGGTTTCCCTAGGTGCCAGCTGAACTAGAAAATCAAAAGCTAGGCACATTTAAAAAAAAGCATCAGTTTTCAGTGGAAAAATGTGATGTGTCTACGTTCTGTTTTGGGTCGTTTCCTGTTGCGGGCACTAGGCCTACCCACACACCTGAGGTACCATTTTTATCAAGAGACTAGGTGAAATGCTGGGTGAGTGGAAGCTTGTGGCTCCCCACAGATTCCAGAACTTTCCATTACAGAAATTTGAGGAAAATATGTTTTTATTGTTTTTACAAAGATTGAGGTTTGCAAGGGATTCTGGGTAACAGAACCTGGTGAAAGCCACACAAGTCACCCCATCCTGTATTCCCCTGGATGTCTAGATTTAAAAATTTTACAGGTTTGCTAGGTTTGCTGAGGTGCGGGCTGAGCTAGGGCCCAAAATCCACAGCTAGGTATATTGCAAAAAAGGGTCCGTTTTCAGTGGAAAAATGTGATGTGTCCACATTGCGTTTTGGGACATTTCCTGTCACGGGCACTTGGCTGACCCACACAAGTGAGGTACCATTTTTATCAGGTGACTTGGGGGACTGCTGGGTGGAAGGAAGTTTGTGGCTCCCCTCAGTTTCAAGAGCTTTCCATCACAAAAATGTGAGGAAAATGTGTTTTGTTAGACAATTTTGAGGTCTGCACACAAGTGAGGTACCATTTTTATCGGGAGACTAAGGGAAACACAGAATAGTAGAACAAGTGCTGTTACCAATTGTCTTTCTATGCATTTCTGCCTTCCTAATGTAAGACAGTGTGAAAAAAAGAAGTAATTTTGAAAAAGGCATCCAATTCAAATGCTAGTATGGGTACCCATAAATTCAGATAAGTGCAAATAACCACTGCTTCTGAACTCCAAATCTTGTTCCCATTTCGGAAATACACAGGTTTTCCTGATACATAATTTGACTCTTTATATTTTACCAAATTATTTGCTGTATACCCAGTTCACAAAGAAAAACCATTGCAAGGTGCAGCTCAGTTATTGGCTCTTGGTACCTCTGGTTCTTGGTGAACCTACAAGCCTTATAGATCCCAGCAACCAGAAGGGTCCAGCTGAAGTAACGGTATATTGCTTTAAAAAGTATGCCATAGTTAGAAGAAGTTATAGGTGAAAATGTGGGCACCAAGGGCTGATTTTGTGCAACTCAATTTCAATATTTTTCTATTTCAGCTGTTACTTTCAATAGGAAAACCTTGAAGGATCTACACAAATGACCCCTTGCTGATTTCAGAATTGTATCTACTGTTCAGAAATGGACAGCTTTCTGAGATCAATTATTGGTTTTACACCTATTTCTACCACTAACTGGAAGGAGGTTGAAAGCACAAAAAATAGTAAAAATATGATATGTCCCAGTGAAATTCCAAAACTGTGTAGAAAATGTTGGTTTTCTGTCAAAAGTCTGCCTGTTCCAGAAAGCTGGGAAGATGGTGATTTGAGCACCACAAACCCTTCATTGATACCATTTGCAGGGAAGAAACAGATGCTTTCTTTTGTGTCACATTTTTCCCCTTTTTCCGAAACCCCCCCAAAAATTCGCTGTATTTTTGCTAATTTATCGGTCCCCTCCAGGGGAATCCACCAACTCTGGATACCTTTAGAATCCTCAGGATATGGTAAAAAAAGGATGCAAATTTGGCATGGATACCTTATGTGGACAAAATGTTATGGGGGCCTAAGCGGGAACTACGCCAAAACCTAAAAAAAAAGGCTTAGCATGCGGGGGTGGCCTAGCAATGAAGGGGGTGAAAAGAATTGGAAGCATGGATCGAGGAAGGAATAAATCACCCCATTCTACCAGAAAGGTTTCATGTCAGGATGTAGCAAAGTAGACACTATAATGACAGTGTAGTTTTGAGGAACAGCAGGCTATCATGAAGAAGAATCCCCCCCCTTTATGCATTCTTCGCCTACTGCTCTGCTGCCTTTGATAAGGTTGACAGACATATCCTATGAAAAAAAGACTGTACTCATGGAGGATTCTAATGGCCTTATTACAAACCTTAATATCCCTATATTCGGACACCTAGGTGCAGATAAAAATTGGTCACACTCAACTTCTGCAATGCATCGACAATATTATATTACTAGATCAAAGCTACATCGGCCTTCAAAGAGCATTAGATAAATTACATTATTTCAATTTGAATAATAAGGGCACTCTCATTGAATCTAAATCAAAGGTAATAATTTTCAGAAAAAATGCAAATAAAGCCTCAGAAAAAATAACATGTTGGCCTAGCACCTTTGAGTTATACTGCTGCGTACAAAATGGTGTTTGTTTTACAGAGAAATGGTCCACAAGACTCCGTTTAGCAAACCCAAGACGTAGAGGGGCTGATCTCACCTTTGACTTATGCAGAATTTAACCCAAACCCTAGAGCCCCTCAGCCTCTTCAATCTGAAAGGTAACTAAAGCGAAACTCTTTCCTGCACTGACTTACGACCATCCAGGGTTACCAGGTCGCATTGCATCTACTCCAAACCAGGATCAATGGAAGATATATAGGAAACTATTCCATATACCAAATGGCTCCCTAAGGCCATTACTGTGCCAGGAGATCGGTTTATAAATGCATTACCTAATCGGTAAAGCAGGCTTCTTCTAATACTGTCATCTGGTCACCTGCACAAAGAATTGCAGCCTGAAAACATTATCAGCTTATTTTTGGTAGATGGAAAAAACTGCAACCCATGGTCTAACTATCTGAAAGAGGGGATCCAAACTCTTCAAACTGTCCTTATATGGGGAGAGAAACCCTTAAATCTGTACTCAAAACTCAATTAATGTTTATAAGAAGAGCAAAAGATATCCTGGAGCTTGCCAAGAACAAGTGTTCATCACTAATCTTGCAATCCTATAATTCACTCAATGCTCAATACTTTCTAAATGCAATATACACAATTCCGTACATCATAAAATAATGTGAATGAGATTTATGTTGTTCCCAAAAAAATAGTATAGAGCATCGTGTTCCTCAGAAACATTCCCCACTTTAAAATGCTGGCTCTGAAATTATAAATGCAAGTCATTCATTTATCTCCTGTGGTGTTGTCAGGTGGTCTGCAGGAAGTGGAAAATTTACATAAAACAGATAATGCTAACAAATAACCTAACTACCTACAAGAAAGCAGAAAGACATTGCCTGAGCACTAAGGCCATAACTGAACTTTGCTGATATGCAAAATATCGTCAAATTGTTTTTAAAAAACTCCTTGAATATCCTACATGCTAGCTAGTCTAGCTTTTTAACCTTTTAACTCTTTAGATTAATTTTATTTGTTAATCATAAATAAGGTGTAAATTTGCTTGTGGGTATTCTTGCCTGTTTTGTAATGGTTTTAATTATTCATAATAATGTTGCTTACTTACTTAGTTCCTAAGGTGCACGTCCAAAACTACTAAAACCATTAGTTTAGGCACACAGGGTACTCGGTGACAACAAGGCCCATGTTTCGTCCAACATTACTGCAGTTCTGTGACTGTAATGCACTTGTCACACAGTTAACTGAACATCTACCACATTCTGATGGAGGATGAACATGGCAAGCAGGCCACAAATATTACCCATGTGTGTAGTGGTGGGTGTAGATTTCTGTGTAACGTTATGCGTATTTCTAAAGTGCGCTATCACACAGGAAGGTTTCCATCCACAGACAAAGCAGCACTCTGGGATTATTCATGGACTCCTCTAGTTGAAGAGTCAAGTCTCCTGCTTCTTATAGAATTCAAGAATTTAAGAGGTGGCACAGATGTGTAGGGGCAGGTAGTTCCTGGCTTTTAGAGTCAGGTAGAAGAAAGCACTACTGCCTGTAGAGGGCTGCATATGCATGGGATGTGTGCGAGTAGAAGTCCAGCTGAGCAGAGGTGTCTGGAATGTTTCTGAAATCTGAAGCAGTTGTTGAGGTATGCTTGGCCAGTGTTGTGTAAGGCTTTGAATGTGTGTGTGAGGAGTTTGAAGAGAGCTCGCTTGTGGATGGGGAGCCAGTGAAGCTCTTTGGAATGCAATGTGTGTGCGTAGTAGAAGGCTGAGGGTGAGCCTGGCTGCTGTGTCCTGTATGGTTTGGAGTCATCTGGCTAGTTGAGTGATGAAGTAATTAAGTACCTGTGCGATGTCCCTATGAAAGCACACCTAGTCTAAGCTTTTCCTACCTGATCATGTCCCTGTCTCCTTCAAAGTCCTAACTAACCCTGCATACTTGCTAAGTGAACCTTTACTAGCACCTTCTATAGCAGCTACCTGAAGCTCAAGAATATGCATTTTTCATGAGCCTTTAGAGCACTCGCTGTGTTAAATCCAACTCTGTCCGGGTTGTGCATGCAAGTTGGGGCTTGTTCAAAGATCCATTGAGGCTTAGACTCTCGAAACATGTTCGGGAAGACTGTCCTATGTTAAGAGCACTTCAAAAACTACTAAAGGCTTTAGGTTTTTCTGCATAGGACACTCTGTGACAATATGGGCTATGTTCTGTCCACCATTATGTGCAGTGCAGTGATTGGAATGCACTTGTCATAAGGCAAACATAACATCTATTTTGTTCTGACAACGGATAAAGGTGTCAAGCAGGCCATAAGCAAGTCCAAGATTTTCTCAACAAGAGGAAACTATTTGAAAGGCTGCTTGCATACTGACGTAGTGGCTCATGATAAGGTATGCATTGATGGACAGACATTGAAAGGTATATAATAGGACAGTTCCAACTCAGTCAATTTCTGAATACTTCACGTTTGTATTGTGCAACGTAAAGCAGGTTGAAAAATATAGGCCTGGCTGAGATGGGCATTGCTGACAGTAACAACAAGTCTCTTGCTTCTTTCCTTGCTTAAAACAGGCTCTGCAATGACAACAGGGTTGAATCTTTCTTGCTGTTGCGAGAATGCAGTCAGCAAATTCCCAATCCTGCAGCCTTGCCAGCAGATGAAGTGGAGCTACTGCTTCTTCAGCAGTAAGACTTTCAATAGTGGTCAACTGAAAGTCAAGAAAATACATTGGTCTTCCTGTGGTGGTCTGTCAGTAAACAACATACACATTGTATGTTGCCAACTGGATCAGGTGGGTAAAGCATACCATGCGCACATTTTAGGACTCATATTATATGACTGTGTAGTGAATAGGCCATAGACAGATGTTCTTATGGAAATAAGTTTATTCATAGGCTACATGGTAGTAGAGCCCACACAGCGCAGGCTCCATCAAGTACAGCTTAACCTCCAACTGCCCCACTTCAAGTGGGTTCCAACCTCCAAAGTAACCAGAGACATTTCATATATTGACATACAATTCTACAGAAGAATACCCAAACCTAAGAATCTAAACAAGACCAGAGAAGAATGCAGTGACAACATGAGAAGCACTACTACATATCTTCCCTTCTTCCTAAAACAAAACAAACCCCAAAAAAACAAAAAACAAAACAAAAAGAAGAGGAAAAAAAAGCCAGTAAAACATTTACAATCTATGACCTAATATGGCAAGTGTGAAACTATGACCTACAAATGGCAGGTTTCAAACTACGACCTGAATCTGGCAGGCCTGATACTCCCTCTGGTACTCCTTCTGGGACTCACCATCTTGGAAGAGCCCTCCAAAGGAGAATGAGAAAGTTCACGGTCCCTGGGACCGGACGAAATGCATTTCTGCACAACCTTTGTCACCTCTGACAAGTTCCACCAATGGCCTCCTTCAACTTGCACAGCATTACCCACCAACTTAACTACTTTGACAGGAACACTGTATTTACTTTAACCCTTTCTGACATGCACAGAGGATTTAATCTTAACCAAGTCTCCAACCTGAAGAAAGGTCATCCTGGCACCCTTCTTGAAATCAAACCATTCCTTCTGTTTGGATTGGGTAACACACATATTCTCTTTGACAATGGGCAACATTTTCAACACATTTGATTCGGATTTGAGCACCCTAGACATCCATCTAGGCCTAAAACTGGTGTTGTCTTTCCTACCCCTCAAGAGCTCAAAAGGTGAAACTTTGGTGGAAGAATGACGTGCCGTCCGGTAGAACTCAATCATGCTGTCCAAAGCCAGCTCCACATTGTGGTTACCCGATTTGGCCCACTTGATGCACTCTCCTACACACGATTCGTCCTCTCAACGAGGCCGTTGGTTTGAGGATGATAAGGAGAACTTTTAAGATGCTTAATTCCAGAAGCTCCTAAAAATGCCTGAAATTTATCACACACAAACTGCTTCCCGTTGTCTGAAAGAAGACACTCAGAAAACCCCTCTCTTTTGCACACATCCTTAAGAAAGTCGATGATGCTCTCAGCATTCGCTTCCCTCACCAGTCTGATCTCAGGCCACTTGGAAGCATAGTCCATGAGAACCAAAATGAATCTAGAACACCCAGCTAGTGTGCCATATGGGCCCATAATGTCAATGCCTACTTTCACCCAAGACCTGTCTGGGAATTCTATAGGAAGGAGAGGAGGTGTGAACACCTTTAGGCTTTTATCTGCAGCACCGCACACGCAACAACCAGAAACAACCTCAGCAATCTCTGTGTCCATACCAGGTCACCAGAAGGTATCACGTATACGGCGTTTGGTCAAAGTGGCTCCCAAATGTCCTTCATGAGCCCCCTTTATTATTTCATTCCTGAAAGCCTGTAAAGGGATGAGCTTCTCTGCTCCTAACAGTAAACCATCTTCTGACGAAATTTCACTTTTAACCTTGCAGTAGGGCTGCAACAGGGAAGACAGAGCTTTTTCCCTGGGCCAACCCTTCAACACGTGAGCACACACATCCTGTAAGACAGAGTCCTCAAAACATGCACGCTTCCTCTCCTCCTCAGAACACATAGTCAAGGTAGGTATCTCCATGGTTGCAACCAAACAATCCTCACAATCTTCATCAACCATATCCTTGAACTTGATATGATCATGCTCATCACTCGTAACATGGAAACGGGACAAAAAATCAGCCCTAATATTCTTTCCCCCAGAAATGTGACGCACATCAAACTGATATTGAAGCAGTCTGGTAACCATTCTCAAAATTCTGGTGGTACAGCATTTGGTCAAGTTGCCATTAAGGATATTCACTAAAGGCTTATGGTCTGTTTATAAGAGGAAATGCTTGCCCCAAATGAAGGGACGGAATTTCTCAATAGCCCAACAACAAGCCAACAACTCCTTTTCTATTACAGAGTATTGAAGCTCGGCCCCTCTCAACACTCTGGAGGCAAAACCAATAGTGCTCTCAACCTTGTCAACAGTCTGAGTCAAAGTGGCCCCCAGTCCTACTTGACTGGCATCTATGGTGACACAGCAGGGGTGATTGGGATCGAACGGTTTGAGGGCTCTGCAGTCCTCCAATGAAGACTTGACACGTTCAAACGCACACACACATTCATCACACCATTGAAACTTGACCCCCCTTTTTGAGAAGATTGCTGATAGGACGAACTATGGTGGCAAAGTCAGGAATGAATCTAGAGTAATATTTGCAGAGAACTAGTAGAGATTTAACCCCATTCTTGTCAGTGGGAGCTGGGGCCTTAGAAATAGATTCAAGCAATCCAGGCCTCAGACAAACAGCTTCCCGGGAGACTACATGTCCCAAATATTCCACATTCTCACAAAAAAACTCATACTTCTCTGCTTTAAGCACCACTCAATGTTCACGGAATAATGTCAGAACCTTTTTAGGAATATAATCATGAGATCTGGCACCTTACCCGAAGATGAGAACGTCGTCGTGAAAAACCAGAATATCATCTAACTCCTTGAGGATATTGTTCATAACCCTCTGGAACACAGAGGCCACCAATGCTAACCCAAAAGGCATTCGTTGATATTGAAAGGTGCCTAAAGGAGAGATAAAAGCTGTAAGATGGCAGGAATCTGGATGGAGCTCGACCTGATGATAGGCACAGGCTAAGTCGAGTTTAGAAAAGTATCTCGTTCCTCTGGTAGAAGCTAACAAGTCACTAATCTTGGGAAGAGGATGAGAATCTACCCAGATTTCTCTAATAAGTGACCTCAAATCAACACAGACCCTGAGTTGACTGCCCCTCTTCCGAGAGACTACTAAGGGAGACAACCACAACAAAGACTCTGTTGGTTCAATAATCCCCTTGGTGCACAGGTCCTTCAACTCCTTGTCTAGATCACTCCTAACACTGTATGGTACAACTCTAAGCTTGTGCTTGACAGGAGTGGCACCTTCTTTCACAATAATCTTGTGTTTGAAGCCTTTAATCTTCCCCAAGGTATCACCAAATACCGATGGGAATTTGTTTTTCCATAACTGTCCAGCATCATCATCATCCCCACTCATAACCAAAACTTGTTCAATTTTCCCCGGCCTCGAGATCATTCCAAACAATCCCTGATGAAACCAACCAAGGATGTTCAAACCCTTAACAGCAACATAAATTTTGCCATTGATCTTCCTTCACTTAAAAGTCATTTCTTCTTCGAAAAACTCCAGGATCTCGTTCATACACCCCTCATAAGAGACAGGGGAACAATCAGGAGGAGACAACGGTAAGGTGCCTTTCCGAACCTCATTGAAAAGGTTTTGCGTAATCATTGTTATGTGGGCACCTGAGTCAACAAGTGGTTTGAGTATCTTCCCTCCTGCATCAATGTCTACGATGGGATCGCTACAGGACGAAGGATCTCCTTCGATAAATGTTTGAATGGGAGCACACACGTCAACCCCATCTCCTACATCAGAATTACTCTCATCCCAAACAGCAGAAATCACTACAGTATCAGACCCACTGTCTGATTCTACAGCACAGACTACAGGGTTTTTGTAAACCTTCTTTTTCAGACATACTTTGGCAAAATGGCCGGGTTTCTTACAATGGTTGCATGTTACGTTGATCACAGGGCATCGGGCATTTTTGAAGTGAGGGGAATTCCCACACCTCAAACACATGTTAGAAGGGTTGAAGTTTTGAACATCAGATTTCACATACTTGGGAGGAACATAAACATGGCTTAGTGTGTGATTTTGCAGCACTGACGGCACTCACACATTCCACACTCTTGTCATCCAATTCCTTCAAGGAAGACATAGAAATCTCTATGCTTTTAGCTATCTTAATAGTCTCATCCAAAGAAGGATTACCTAGACTCAAGAGGTTTTGTCTAATGTGTCCTTGCAGTGGCAAACAAACTGGTCTCTTATTAGTTGATCGGTAAAGTTCTCAAACTTGCAGTCAGCTGCCAACCTTCACAGAACAGAAATGTACAAATCTACATCTTCTCCTTCGCTTTGTTTTCTTTTGAAAAACTTGTGCCTGAGTACCATTAGGCTGGGTTGTTTGTCAAATCTGTTCTTGAGTTTGAGAAATGTCTCACGATACTCATCAATACTGTCTCTCTCCTCATAAGACAAGCTTGGTAGGTGTTTAAAAATAGACCTCCCTTCAAAACATAGGGAATGTAAAAGTAAGCATTTTTTTCTGTCTGCACTAAATCTTGATGCAACAATTGCCCCTAAATAGGTTTCGAATGCATCATGCCATATTTCCCACCTAACTGGTGGTTCACTTGGGTGTCTAAAAATGCTGGTGGATGATTAACAGATTGTAAAGTACACATGAGTAAAGAATGATAAAATTGAACGTACAATGCAAATCACAAGTAGAGTCTCACTAGAGAAATGCAGGAATATTGTCAAGGAGAACCACTTGTAATGAAATAAAACTTGACTGGAGAAGAACAGGAACAAAAACTTGACGTAAGAGATTAGGTGTGTGTATAACCAAATGACACTCAAATGGAAAATACCTGAGAAGAAATGAAGAAGTGTGTGTGTCACTGACTTGAAGAACCAGGGTGAGTGTATCACCGCATGACACACCGTCGATGAATTGGATGGTATGCAGAGACTGAAGACGTGCGTGTCGTCGTGTGGATTGCTGAACTGAAGACACACACAAAGCTCATAGACATGCGTATCGTCGATGAAAATGATGAAAAGTAATGTAGGCTGAAGGTACTTGCTGAATGATAATACGCATTGACGTGTGTATCGTCGGTAACAATGATGAAGTGAAGCGGTCCGTGAAGCAGTGCCGGTAGGAGTAGAAATGGCCACCGTGCATAGGGACGCTATGTGTGGCTCGAGGCTAGAGACATGCACCAGCTTCTTGTGGAAACAACGGCTGACATCACAAGAGACCGGAGAACCAGCCGCCAAAGAAATAGCCACCGTAAGGAGACATTGCGCTTTGTCGTAAGAAAGGATGCGCACCAGCTACCCGTGGGGTAGTCCGGTGACATAGCAGAAGACAGGCTGCAATGCGGACACACACCAGTTGATGAAAGGAAATGTCACAAAGCTCCTGATGTGGCGCAGAGAAGACTTGAAGGAAAACACAGCAAGCGCGTGGGTGTGGGGCGGCTAGCTGAAGGGCGAGCACGAGACTAGGGTGTCGGGAGAAAACTACCCTAATTTCCACCCCAATAAAATCACAGTTGTCTGAGCGCAAACGAATCCTCTTGTAGACTGGAGGCAGGATCAAATAAAGAGAAGTACAGTACCTTAAAGTTCAAATGATGAGAGCAGATCAACAAGTGGCAGGACGCAGAGTCTTGACAATGTAGCAGGCAGGGGTTCCACCATGTAGCCAGGATCGTCTCCAAATTTTCTGTAGTGATTAGGCCATAGACAGATGATCTTGTGGAAAGATGTTATTCATAGGCTACATGGTAGTAGAGCACACACAGCACAGGCTCCATCAAGCACAGCTCAACCTCCAACTGCCCCACTTCAAGTGGGTTCCAACCTCCAAGGTAAACAGAGACATTCCATGTATTGACATACAATTCTACATAAGAATACACAAACCTAAGAATCTAAACAAGAACAGAGAAGAATGCAGTGACAACATGAGAAGCACTACTACACACTGAAGTACATGGTCATTCTTATCTACTCTGCCCATGTACTTGTTGTGATCAAGTATACAGGTAGGCTTGTAAACTTCGATCAACTGAGCCCAAACCGTGACCGACAAAGTGCTCCCATCATGGATTGTAGTATGCACATACACATCCTGCCCAACAGATAATTTGACTGCAACAGTTTGTTGGAGTGGAGCACAGCGTTCTGGAATTTTTGGAGCTTCTGACAAACAACTGGCAAGAATCCTTGCACGGCAACATCAAACTGTACCACATGCCACAGTGCCAGCTTGGTACAGCTTGCTGAACAGCTCTACTTCCGTGTAAAAATTGTCCACATAAAGGTTATAACCTTTATGAAGGAGTGGTTGGACAAGCTCCTATACAATATTTGCGATGACTCATAGTGTGGAAGAGCAACCTACAGGATTAAGAATGGAGTAATTCCCTGGATTCACTCTCAGGCTGTATACATATCCAGGAGAGCTCTCGCACATCATGTACATTTTGATGCCATAGCGAGATCTTTTGCTCTGTATGTACTGACTGAACAGGAGATGCCCATTTTACAGGAGCAAGGACTTATCAATGGTTATATTCTTTCCAGGAGCATGAATCTCTGGAAACCTAGCCATGACAGGCTGACATTTGAACAACCTGTCATGGTCTGGACGGTCCCAGGGGAATGCAGCAGAATTATCATTGAAATGCAGCATATGCTGCAATAGCAAAAAATTATTTCTTCTCATGACTGGTGTAAGCAGGGTTTTACCCAAACCATGCAAGAAGACTAAGAGGACTGTACGCTTAGTTTGTGCACTATCCCTATTTTGAGTGTACGACCCAGCAATTTCTTTAACTCTCCAAGTTAAGTTGAATTCCACTTACGTTTCTTCAAATGAGACCCAAGAGTGCCACCATAATCCCTTAGAAACTGTTTGGCGTGCAAATGTGTTTAGTACACAATTTCCTCAAGGAATCACTGGAAAGCAGTTCATTGAAAGGAACGCCACAAATGAAAAATCGCTTCCAGATTCAGCTCCATTTTGTTCTCCCTTGGATACTGTCTCAATATTTGCTCCTACCTCAGAGCCGTTCTCCATAATTCGATAAAGGGTATGGCCAGCAGTGACCCACTGAGACGCAATGTCTGTTGACTGCCTATAAACTAACTAAAACCTGCCTAAAACCTTGCTTCTGAAACACTATGTCCTATGTAAACTGCAAAATTTTGATACTAAATCAGTGAGTGAGTGTGTGCGTCTGTAAGATATGTGTGACAAAGTGTAACAGCAACTATCGATGCTCCTGCAGCTTCTCCATAGACACTAATAAAGACAAAAAAGCAAAGTATTACTTCAACTTTCCATATACACACTTTGCACCAACAAAAGCACACATGCAAACAGGAAATAGCCAGAAGTAAAATATTTCTCAGGCAGATGCCAGCTTTTGGCGGAAGTCCATGTCTTTGTATATACAGATTTGCATAAAAAACCACAGTGGATGCACGAGAATGCCCATGCACCACCCAAGGAATGTCTCCCCGACGCAAAGTAACTCAAGGCAGCACAATGCGCTTGGTTACTTCTTTTTTTACAAAGAAACCAAAATCGGCAATTATAAAATCTCAACAAGGATTTTGTGTTGGGTATGTGTGATAAAAAGTCACGCAAACACAAAGCAAACTCTTTGTATCTCTGGCTCATTTTGATTTACTGAAGAAAAACAGCTTAGGTATTTAGCACAGTTTAGGAGACTGTATGCATTTGTGCTTGCTGCAGGCAATAGCTCTTGTAAAATATCAGGGAAAAATAAACAAAAACGACATGCCCTTAATGTCAGCCCACAAACTCCCTGGTAGTCCAGTGGATTAGGCCATTTTGTTTCCCACTGGGGGGTGTATTTGTGCCATCCATGTGGGGTTAATTGTGCCCCCCCAGGCAAAAACATATATTAAAAAAAATATATACATGCCCCTAGGGGATTTGACACATGCCGACCCCCAGAATCTGTATATGCCATGGTTGAACTGGCCTTTAAGTGGAAATGCCCGAAGGATGGTCCGACACATCAGCATGTGGACCAATTGTCTGGTGCTATTTGGGCCTGTTCCAAGGTCTGGTGGGCCAGGTTTTACTTTTGATTTCTCTGTATTACCATAAGCATTGTGTTAGAAATGGGATTTCTGGTTGGCTAAGGCTTGCACCAAAGCCAGGCAGAAACCACCACTCTAGTCAGGGTGAGGGAGTTACACGCCAAAGATAACCCCTGCTCACCCCCTTGGTAGCTTGGCACAAGCAGTGTGGCTTATCCCGGAGGCAATGTGTAAAGCGTTTGCGCATGCACACAGCAACAACATACCAGGCACATCACAAAAAGGAACTCCACACAAGGTTATATATAAAAATAGCCTTTGTATTATCATAAAACACATTAGAATAGTAAACACATAGTATACATGGTGCCACCTGGCACTGGGTCATATCTACAAGGGAATTATTTACACATGACAGGGTCACGTGGACCACTGTCAGAACCATCACAGAGTGAACTTAGTAAAAGTAAAACAGATCATAAACGTACAACCAGTAAACACTGGTACTCACTGTACTTAGCATCAGTCTGTAACATAAACTACATTATGCACAGTATCACATCAGGCGCGAATTACATTCTGCGCCAACCTCACCAGCATAAACACCTTATGCAATCATCTCACCAGTCTAAACACATTAGACCCTAACCTCCTAAGCATAACTCACATTAGGGGCGTAAATCACACAGTGAAACATAATCTCACTAGCATAAACCATAATATGCCAAACAACCTCATAATCATAAAACACATTTGGAGGTATAACACAGGGTGCGTAATCATACTACATACATTACATTTCCTAGCACCACATCACATTAGGGCCTGGCGCCCTACAATCCTACCAGTCCCCCTGGCCAACTGGCCATCTCAAAAGGGGCTCAAATGCCCTATGTCCAAAGAGTCAGGGCTGCTGCCTAGGCAGCGAAAGTCAAGGGTGCGCCACTGCGCAAACCTAAACGTAGCAGCTGCCCACTACTTGCTGGGCAGCTGGGAAAGTATGGGGCAAAGGAGTGCCTCTCACTCCTAACTTCACAAGACATGCCCCCAAAGAACTGTGCGCCTAAACGGTGCAGCTGGCACTAATTGCTGCGCAGCTGTAAATGAGGGAAAGGCCCGGGCACTCCATTCCATTTGAAAAGGTAGGTAGTAACGTTGCAGCTGCCCGCGCTGGTGCGGCGCAGCTGGGAATAGCACAAATGGGCCCTGGCACAACTGTGCCCTCTGGGCCTTGCTGGGGCTCTAATATTGCCCCTGTTGGAGCCACACGGGGCTCTAAAATAATTCTGCTCAAGCGTTGGAGTCACGCACGGGCTCTGAAGATAATCATGCCCCATCGTTGCAGCTGACCCCTGCAAAGTGGGGCAGCTGGAGAATAATGCCCAAGATGGGCAGCACGGGCCAACGGGGCCCCCCCCGGGGGCCCTTTAAACAAATATCACCACATTGGAGCGGCTTGCTGCACAAACGGGGCCGCTCTGACCGGGTGCCTCTGCCAGGCACCATTTAACGCGAGCCCCACTCACCTGGGCTCTTCTCTTCTCCTGGCTTCGGACGCGGGGGAACTCTGCTCTTCACCCGGTCCCCCTCCTGGGACCGGGACTTCAATGGGAAGCCCGCGGGGCTCTGCTCACTTCACCTGGGCCCCCTCCTGGGACCTGGGACTTCATCTCAGGGCTCGGGGATGCGGGGTAGGCTCCTGTCCTCCTCTACCCCAGTAGCTCCACTTCCGTCTGCTTCCGGCCGTACTTCCCTCGTCAGGCCCCGCCCATAGTCAGGCGCGGTGGCCTGACTTCCTGTTCCTCGGCTCGGCCGCGGCGGGGATTTCTCCTCGGCGGCAAGAGGGGTAGGCTCCCTCGAGATTTAAAATATAAAGCGGGGTGGGCACCCGCTATTCACATAAAGGCATAAGCGGGGTGGGCACCCGCAAAAGGGCACCACAATGCGGGGTGGGCACCCGCTCCTCTCCGGCAAGGCGGGGGAATTCCCTACGACGGGGATTCCCTCCAAAGCAAGGTTTGCAGCTCGGCGCTGCGCAGCCCACGCACTCTTCAGGGGAAGAGTAAATTAAAGCAGAGCGCTTCCCAGGGCGCAAAAATGATGCAGCAGCAGTCCTCCTCCAGGGGAGAACAGGTCCTGGAGAAATAAAGAAAATAAGTACAAGGTCCCAATAATCCTTTAGGCATCCAGGGGCAAGGCAGGGCCCAGGGGCCAGCACACAGGGCCCTCCAGCAGGGATGCAGCCCCATGGCGGTCCCTCCTGGGCCCCACCAGCAGCAAGCCCCCCTCCGTCAGGAACACTGAACAGGACTGAACAATTTCATGGGGTCACAGCCCCTATATTTATATGCCCTTTTCCTTTGTGACACAGCACAGGGCTTGGGGATACCAGTCAGAACTGGTTTAGGGGAGCTTTGGAGCACTTTGTTTTGCTCAAGCTCCTCTTCCCTTTCACAGGACAGGCTAGGGACATCAGACACACCACAGGAGGTGGAGCCAGCATTGTAGAGGGAAGGCACAGCCCTATTCAGGTCCCAGGTGCAACTCCTCCCACCCATCTACATGGAGATCTCTCCATTCAGCCCTGCGCTGACTCACCCTGCCCCTCCTGGAGCCACACACACCTCCCAGCCCCTGTCACTCACAAGCCAGACATGCAATTCACATCAGGCAGGCAGACACAGAGCACACAGAAATGCCAACTTCTAGAAGTGGCATTTCTCCACCAGTCACCATAAATCTGCGCACACCATTGCGCAGCATTTATTCTCACGAATTCAGACACTCATCCTCAATGCATTCCTATGGGAGGGCAGGCCAGTCTCACCACACACGCACACAGCGCGCACGCACTTTACACTGGACCACAGTGCTAAAGTGCCCAGAGACTTAAAACTACTAACATACAAGGCAAAAAGTTTATAATGCCCCCACGGTGGGGTCAGCCCCCCAAAATACAGGAATTCATGGCCGCCATGGGGAAAACAAACATTATTCAAATAATAATAATTGCTTTCTCTTGAGAGTCAGTCCATATGAAGTGGGGAGACGTCCCCTAAAAACACAATAATTGTCCTTTTTTTCACAAAACAAAGCACTGATATATAGATAAAGCCTCTTAAAATGATTGTGCAGACTTCTTTTGTGTTGATCCTTCGGGGAAAGTTTTTCCAGTAACCCACACTAAAATAAAATGCATTACTTTTCGTCTCTGGCAGGATTTGATCATTATCCGACATGCATTTTCTTAACTTGTGGAAAATGTATAGGTCACAGTCTCTGTTTCTCCTACCCTGCTTAGAAGTAGGTCCACACCTGTGCTTGCACGAGAGCCAAGGAGAATCTACTAGGCCCTACTTACAAGGGAACTTGTAAAAATGTGTCAAAACCAGTGATGTTAAGAAAAAGTCAGGACATAAGAGAAAGTCTTAGTGAATCTTTCTGTCTGTAAAATGCTTGGGTTGCACACGGTTTATTATAAATGCACCTATGTTGTCAAACTCTTAATTAATCCAGCCATTCAAGCAGTCATGAATTAATTCACCCATCCAGTCAGACAACTATGAATTATGTCATACTTTCAGTCATGAATTCCTATACTGAGCAATTGATATTTTGTGATATATTGATCACATTCACCCAAAACGGAGTCACCACTCCCTATTTTATTTTTATCAATAGGTTGCTTTAATTGTGCTTTAATTATGCATGTTACTAGGGCTATGTGAAACTAATCAGCATACAATAGGTTTTTTAGACTGCATGTATGTCTACTTTTGCAGTGCTTATTTAACGTTTTAACTTCAATTTTTACACTCTGCACCCGATTCACAAAGAAAGTAGTTCATGCGTACGCAGAGATTTACACTTATGTGTATGTGTAAACATACTACATTCCTTGAATTTCCAAACATCCTCAGAAATATGCATGGAAAGCTGTGACAGGCACAGGCTTGTATATGTATTTATTGGGTGATCATGCATCATTCTTAGTGGGATAGGATTCCCGCTGTGTGGAAATCTCCATTACGGAAAACTCCATACATGGAAATAGGTTTGCATGTGCAAACATGCTTTTTTTACTCTCTGGGGGAAACATTTTTCCCTATGAATAAATTCAATCTCTTAGAACCCTATGAAATCTACCATTGATCTATCCTCTTCCCACCCTGCAAGGAATTCCTGCCAGACATTTGCTCAAGTAAAAATTCAACAATTTCCAGGGTGGAAAGGGGAAGGTGAGGTGTTTGTGGTTCTATCTGAAGAAAGCGCCCCCCTAGAGAGCTAAACTCATATGGTCAGGGAGTAAGGGGGAAATGAACCAATTTATAATGAAAAAACTTCCCACGTGACCTTCAATACTTTAATACTCGCTAATATATAGCATAACAATGGGTCATTGACTCATGATTTCTCCACACAAAGATATAAGTTTCATAAAAAACTCTTTTTATTATTATTTCATTTCATTTCATTATTCACTTGTTAAAAGCAATCATATAACAATCTTGGCTTATATTGTCACATTACATTTGAACACTGTTATTTCTTTACAATGCATCAACGAGTTTCACTAATACGTTTCCTTATCAAGAGCACAATTTGTGCAAAAAACTCTTGATCTATACAAAGCCAAATTTATTTTGATGAGTAGTAAGTCTTCTTCCTCATAAGGCTAGCATGAATTTTACTGGACAAACCTTTCTACCCCACACTAACACCTCATTCATTTATTAAACACTCATATCACTGACACATACTACACACATTCATACTCCCCAGTACGGCATAGCACACACAGATGAAAACAAATCCGGGCGGAAACATCAGCCCTCCAATGCTATGCTGGTAGCTAGGGCATCAAACTCTCAGGTCAATGAGAGTATGTGTCAGTGATATGAGTGTTTAATATATGAATGAGGTGTTATATCTTTGTGTGGAGAAATCATGAGTCAATGACCCATTGTTATGCTATATATTAGCGAGTATTAAAGTATTGAAGGTCACGTGGTAGGTTTTTTCATTATTAAGAGGTGTTTGTGATTTCCAAGAAACTGCCATGTTTCCCGGCATGCACAAAATTCCAACTACGCCTTGGAACACCTACTTTCCAACCATTTGATTGGGTATTATGTGCTGGTAGAACTCTGTACTTATAGCAAAGATCTCTGCACAAATAGGTTTATGCCTGCCAAGAATTCCTTTCTGAGTTCATTGGAGGTCTAATTAAGTTAAATTTGGTCATAATCAGATGCTCATGAGAGAATTTACCTTTGTAAATATACCCGTCTGTGTTTAGCAATCGCAGGTACAACTATGAGATTGCTGGTTATCAGCCACTGTGATCGCATTAGTTCGAGTATTGGAATACAGTGTTCTTTGTTATTGGATTATCTTATATAAAAGGACCTGGCTCACAACATTGGGGATAGGAAAAAAAATCATAAAGGAGAGAAGCCTGATAGAGTGCATTTAAGACACCCAGCAACACCAAATCTACACATGGGGGTCACGATTCAGGCGGATAGAGCTTTTTATCATCTCTTTTAACTTTGTCTTATGTGATGTAAAAATTCAAATGCATGAATAACTGCTTCTGAGAGTGCATAACAATTTGGAACTAGGGAATGGCCTGAGCATAATAAACCTATCAGCATAAACTCCAGTATCTTGAGCGGCCTCTGGTTTCCAACTGCAAAAAATGTGATACATGTTCCGCTTCAGAGGGGGCACTACTCAATGTTATTAAGAAAGGCCTCTCTGGGATCCTTTCTATATCCAACAACGGGAAGATCATGTCCCAAGCCAACGATACAATTCTGGACATGATCGACTTAATTTATCTCACACTCAGGCCCTCAATGATCCTCCAGGATCCCCCTGTCTGTCTACCCATAAACCCCCCCATCCACTGTTCCCCCTTCTGGTCCACCCAGGCAACATCTCTCACCCCAGACGCTTCTACAATCCATTATGCCCACCACAACCCATAGCTCACAGCCTATTCCAGACCTTGAACATCCCTCCCACAGATCATCTCCGCACCATTCCTCTCCAATGTTCCACAAATTATTATCCATCCCTCAGGTTGCTGCCGCCACCCTTCTTTCATCCCCACAGTCAGCCCACATGTCCCCCCCTTCCCGCCTAACTTTTTCGCCCCTCCCCCAACATTTCCCAACACCAGACACCAACAACCAGCACCTCCTGCACTATATATAGATCAGCATCATCTACTGTTAGTCTGGTGACCTTACATCTTTATTGTTATTATTTTCAGTAACCCTGATGCGTGCTTTCTTAGAGATGAGGGATACTACCTATTTTTTCTTTTTATCAGCCGGGGAGGAATTTGAATTTTGAATCCATTGATTATGCATAGTCTGGTCTTCTTGGCATTCAATTTTTGTCTCCCGGTGAGGATAATGTCACCTTTGAGCTTATAACAGTTATCTATAATCTTTTTCCTCTGCACAGGGTGAATTATACCTTTCATATTCAGAGATAATATTTTCAGACGTTTATTGAATATTCCATTAGTCTATTATAATGAATTAAATGATTTTATTATCGGTGGGGTATGCCATATTTCTATTATTTCTTATCATTCCTACGCTTTGTATCATGTTGTGTTGTGATTTGTTGATATCGTTCGTTATGGTTATGTATAAAGGTCGCACAGCCAGACTATTGTCACATGTGTCAATCTATGTGAGCAGGGAGTTCAAAGAGACAATATAGAAAAAGAAAAAAAGAAAAAAGACAAAGAGTTAACAGAAACCTTGAAGGAAATTCCACTCCCAATAATCCTCCCCCCACAACTCCCTTCCCCGGCCCCAATAATGTAAGGCGGCATATTGGAGACCCCGAGAGGCCGCAGCTCAGGCATCTCCATGAGAGTCGGAGATAATACGAGGAAGGCAGAACCTTGTATTGTGACTAATGCCCGATGAAGGATGTTTTAGGCAATTGAACATAATCATCTGACAAAAACCATGCCTTTTAAGTGAAAGATCAAAGAGTAACGGCGAATACGAATGTTCAAATTAAAAGCCAAGGCTTGTGAAACAGAAGACATATTATATCTTCTTAGCAGACAGTGAATGGGCGCACAAAGGTGAGATTCTTTTGCGGTGAAACTTGGAGCATTTGTTGCAAGCAATGTCAGGCAAGGACAGAGATGCTGTCCCATTCATTAGGCCTGGACAGAGACCCCCCCCCGCCCCCGCTTGTTCCTCAGAGTAAACTCTACACCACCACACCATTACCTCCTCCCCAGGAGAAACTGCCGGTCATAATAGTGGCAGATTGGTCGTGGCTGGAGAAGTGCAGCGCGGTGTTGAATATCACCAGGATGGTGCAAGTTTGGAGAGTGCAAAGTTTTTACTTTGCAACAGCAGATGTTGTCCAACTGCACCCTATGTGAATTGAAATTTGACTTGCCCTCTGCAGGCCAAAGTTCCCCCTGCCCCTTGGGTGGCTTGTAAGGAACCAGGAACTCCTGAGACAGACACCTGCATTAAATCTTGATGCAGGCACAAAATGCAGAAAGGGTAGGGGGTGCGGGCGGTGCTGGTGCCCAGGAAGGCAAGGGTGCCACGATGAACCACGGAACAGCTCTGATGCTAGGGTTACTGTGATGCAGCTGTGGTGTGAGGGACTATAGTGTTGACGTGCAGGCAATTACCATGTGATGGGGTGGACCAGCAGTCAGGACCTCATCTCTAGGCCACGGGCATGCAAACGGGGACTTGATGACAGCCCAACCGCTGTCATGCGTTACTCTTATCTGCAGGAGAAATGGTTTCCCACAGCAGTGAAGCATCAGTATAGTTCTCCTCTTTAACTTTGCAAGTGTTGCACTTTGCAAAGTTAAAAAATTATCAAAAATAATTTGCTTAGTTGTGAGTACTATCACTTATTAACTGGAACCATTGAAGCACTTTGATAACTGTAAGGCACTTTATCTAATTTGTAGCATTTGAGAATAGGGCTTGATTTGCGCAACAACACAACCTTATGCTTTATATTCATCGTTTTTGCATTACCAGGGATGTTGGTCGTGAGTCTTCAGAATTTTATGCACATATGATATGCATGTGAGAGTGACTTTGTGGCAGGCTTCTTTTCCCATGGCTAGCTTTGTAAACGGAGGACCAGATTCGAACTGAAGCAGGCGACTCTAGATGGTTGAAAGACTCCTCTGCACCAAGAGTCATACAAAAACAAGCACAACAAACTGTTTTTATCACATGAGACAATTTACATGAGTGCCTTTACGAGAAATTCAAGCTGAACCTGGCACATTCGCTTAAGATTGATATTTTCCGCTTAGAAGATTTGCACAATGCTGCATCGAGGTTAAGAAGTGATATGAGTTCATAGGGAACGCAGTCAGTTGTGCCCTTTCTTTGTTCAAGTGCTTGGATAATTACTGTTTTTTCAGGTCATGTTGGCGCTTGAGATGATTGAGTTCAGCAGTTTTGACAAATTATAAGCACATTGTTTACATGTTGACAACCTGAATACTTATAGGTATTACAGGAAATGTGCTTTTTTCGGCTCATTGAAGATTCAGAGATGGGTGGTAATAGCGGGCGGTTCTTCTTGATCTCAGAGAGATAGACCTGCTTAAGTAGGTAAATCATTAAATAATTTTGTAATTCTGCTGATAGATTATCATTTGTGGTATTTCACCAGAATGGACTCATATATTTGCAATTATGTATACCTTGTTATTTAGTTTAGAGTTTTTATTGAGAATGTGTATCAGTTTTTCTCTGACCTGCTTCAATTTAGTAATTACAGTAACAAGGCTTTTTCTAATTTTATAATCTTGCAGACACCTTCCAACACCTGAAAAAACATTTTTGGATTTAAAATTTGGGGATGTGGGTTTATACCAGTTCAATGATACAATGTGTGCTGTATTGTCATGTCAATAATCAAGGACTGACAATAGTTTGATACAGTCGGAGTCCTGTATAGGAGTTTGTCTGGGCTGATATAATCGGATAAAGTCACAGCACAGATGACCGTTACTGAGACTGGAGATTCAGTCTCCACAGAAGGCTTTGATGTCTCTGGTGGCACTCATGACTTCTTACAAACTCACTTGGGCATTTTATTCTAAATTTTAAAATGGTGAGAATGGTGAGCATGAGAGGCAGATGCAACTGGTGAAGTGAACGAAGTGCTTCATAATGATAAACTCTTTACTCCTTTCAACAAAATGATATGCTCAAATTTGGAAGTTGAGTAGATGAGAAAAAATGAGTCATGGATGGCATTATGTATCTGTTGAAAGTCTCAAATGTTTGCCTGTCAGAACCTTATAGCTATTGTTCCCATTGTGAGCATCAAACAGACAAGAGGCTTGTCCATTGGTGAGGAGTAATGGACAATTTTCATCCTCCATCTTAGCCCCACTAAGCAGTCCTCAGATACTTGTTTGGGTTTCTTGGGAGGTCTGTCCCACCCATCCGACACAATCAGGGGACCACTGACATGGACCCTCTACAGAAGCGCAATGGGACTAAAGTCCATTCCCTTCTGCGGTTCCTACCTGTAGGCGAAAGGCAAGTCTTTGATGGTCTTGCTGGAATTCTCAGCAAGCCCATTCACCAACGAGAGATAAGGCATTGTAAACTTGAAAGATACTCCGTACTCATACAAAATAAACTCCATGTATGCTGACTTAAATTCCCTCCCTCCACAACCCCGTCACAGAAATCCTTCTTGGAGAACCCTACTTTGTGAGGATACGCCGCACACTCTGGATACCATGGTTGCTGTCACGGTCCTCAGATTCTGACCTTAAGGTACCAGGTAGCATGATCTATCACTACAAGATGTTCCTAGTCGATTATGCTACCATACTCTCAAGAAGCCCCCAACTATGTCAACCCCTACCATTAAAAATGGTTAAGCAGGTTACACATGAGTGACAGAAATCTTCGGCTTTGATATTCATATGAGGTCAGTAAAAATTACTTACCAACCTTTCCAAGGTATTGGTCTGTCAGAGATGTCCAGCTAAGGGGGTGTTATAAGCCAACCTCAGTTCAAAAGCCCTTTTGCACTGGGAATTCCTCAGGTTTACAGTCTCGAGGCCAATTCTACAAGACATTGACTTACAAGTAGATCCAATGGTACTTACTGGCATTTCAGAGTGAGGAGCGTCTATAGAATTGGGGTCGATGGCCAATTTAGGGGCATATTATCAAGAACGGCGTTAAAATTATTGCCGCTTTAGCGGCAGAAAACTGCCGCTAAAGCGGCGATAATGGGCTTGATAATATGCCCTGGAGAATTCCAATAGAAGCCCATGTTGACACCAGAACATGGGCTTCTATTGGAATTCTCAAGGGCATATTATCAAGCCCATTATCGCCGCTTTAGCAGCAGTTTTCTGCCGCTAAAGCGGCAATAATTTTAACGCCGTTTCTTGATAATATGCCCCTAAGAAAGGTAAATTGAGAGTTAAAAGTAAAGTGCATGGGAGTGTCAACAAAGAAGAGACTGGCCACACATAACTTTTCAGTTGATGGGCTCTCAGAAATAATAATGTAAAAATAAACAATAATTAGGAATGAGAACCGGGACGGGTAATGACAGGGAACCCACAGAGCAGTGGACGAGCATCGGGTGTAAGCAGAAGAAGATAGAGGCATGGGGTGTGGCCCTTTAGAAAAATACATTTTGGGAAATTAGATTAATTAAAAGAAGAGTGGGTCAGGAAATCAATGGAGGAGCAGTAGATGAAGCAGAAAGAGAGACTGAGGGTGGCAGGGAAGTGAGGCATCAAAGGCAAAGACGGTGACTTCTGTGGAATGCTGAAAGAAAACTAATAAAGAGTCCTCTCAAGTCAACAGTTGAAGAATACATATCATCCAATCAAAAGAAGGTGAGTCAACAGGAGCAGAGAACAAGGATAGACAAGAAAACAATAGGGGTGAACCCAAAGCTGACTCTAAGTCTGTATTAAATTGAATATGTCTTTTTACAAACAGACAGCTGAAGATGTCTGTAGGTGGTACCTAATGATGAATACCAATACTGATATACCAGATAAGGGCATTATAAATTATCTCTCTTCCCCGAGGATGTTCTGTGTTTCCTGACTGATCCAGAATGATTATTTCCCACTCTATTACATGAACTTCAGGAATTTTCAGCAATGTCAGGAGGGGAAACTACTCAAAGTCAGAGGGCATGAGTGTCTCTAGTAAAATGTATGATGATAAGCAACTGTTGACCAATAGTCAGCCAGTCAAAGATTCTCCATTTGGCCAGTAAAGGCTATAACAGCAGACAATAGTGGATTGGCAAGGAGAGAAGCATCTATTAAGTGTTTGGGTGGTAAATATCTCAAATAAGATTGGTGATCTTTAAAATTGTTATGTGTCACATTTCTTGGATATTTTCTTGAAGCACTTATGTGGGTAAAGCTCGACTTTTTCGGATTTGGCAGGATTTCTTGCATTAAAAACAACTTTATGCAAAGACCACTCTATGTAATGTAAATGCCCCTTCAAATCCAGGTGGAGGTAGTCATAAATATTCAGCAGAAGCTGGTTGCTTTTGTTCAGGGGAACAATACACCAAGGCTGGCTAGAGATAAATTGCACAGAAAAACTATTGATGGTGGGTTGGGATTTCTGAAGGTTGAGTGGTTACATAGTTGTGGCACAGTTACTTCAAATAGGACTGGGTGATAACTTATTTTGTAAAATACTAGTTATGTGCTGTGGAGGGATGGATGGAAATAAGGCTTAGGAGGCTGGTCTTTTTGCGAATGTTGGTGTTTATTTGGCACACAAAAATTAGGTATAGAAGGGTAGGTTTTCAAAAGTTGATGCTCTAAAGGGTAGTCACAGAGGAATAGACCAATATAAGGTATTTTGCCATGTAGGACATCTGCAGGTAGTAAGAGCAAGCTCGAGGGTCCTGTTGGTAGCGAACTCTTTACTGTTTTCTTTTCCTTCTTCCTAGGTCTGAGTGCCACTGACAACCCTCTGGAAAAAAACAGAATGCAGTAAATCAATCAATCAATGATTTTTATAACACTGGTTATCACCCATGAGGGTGTCCAGGCATTGGGGGGAGCTGCTGCTAGGAGTTATCAGCCAAAACATCCAGGTTTTTAGGCCATCTCTGAACTTCTGTAGGGTGGGTACAGTCTGGAGGTGGAGTGGGATGCCATCCCATGTCTTAGCGGCCAGGTAGGAGAAGGTGTGGCAGCCGCTTCTGCTTTTGTAGGAGCGGGGCATGTGGGCGAGGGAGAGGGAGGTGGAGCGTAGTTGTCTGCCGGGTTGGTGGAAGTTCAGTCTGTGGTTGAGGTAGACTGGTCCTTTGTTGTGCAGGGCTGGCACATTTTTTGGACAGGAAGCCAGTGGAGCACTCTGAGGTGGGGGGTGATGTGGTCTCTTCTCTGGAGGTTGAGGAAGAGCCTGGCTGTAGCGTTTTGGATGGCTTCCAGTCTGCACAGTAGTTGTGAGGTGATGCCCACGTAGAGAGAGTTTTAGTAGTCCAGGCGGCTGGTGATAAGGGCTTAGGTGACGTTGCGTCTGGTGTTGATGGGAAGCCATTTGAATATTTTCCGGGGCATGCGGAGGGTGAGGAAGCAAGCTATGGAGACAGCATTTACCTGCTTCTTCATGGTGAGCTTATTGTTGAGTATGATGCCAAGGATTCTGGTGTGGTCTGTGGGAGTAGGCGAGGGGCCAGTTTGGCTGGCGACCAAGAGTTGTCCCATGGGGAGGTGTTGCTCCCAAAGATGAGTACCTCTGTCTTTTCGGGGTTGAGTTTGAGGCATTTGTTTTGCATCCAGCTGGCTACGCTGATAATGCACCTGTGGGAATTGGCTTTTGTGTTAGTAGGGGGTAAATAAAATAACTAACAAACAACAAAAGCACGTCTAGCCTTTCCTTGCTGCAAACAAAGACTTCTTCTCTGATATCTGCTAATTAAATCTCTCAGGGTTTCTAAATCACTTAAGTATCCTGTTATGTTATGTTATGTTATGTTATGTTAATGATGCTTTTAAAGCGCACTGTTACCTTAGGGTGTCCTGGCGCTGAGCACTGCCTAATTGGTTGCTGGAGTAAGCTGAACTGTTCAGGGAAAGAGCCAGGTTTTCAGCCCCCTCCTGAAAGGAAGGAGCTCCGTTGCATTTCTGAGATACAGAGGTAGGCTGTTCCAGGCCTTTGCGGCACAATTGAAGAAACTCCTGCCTCCCCAGCTGGCCTTGTTGACACGAGGAACTATCACTTGTTTTGCCTCTGATGAGCGCAGCGCTCTACCAGGAACATACCATTGTAGATGTTGTCTCATGTAAGCAGGACCAATACCCTTAAGGGCCTTAAAAACTGTGCAAAGAGCCTTAAATTCTGCACGTTGTTTCACCGGGAGCCAGTGAAGATTTCGGAGTCTCTTCTTCACCGAGACAAATCTTGGGGTGCCCGTTAGCAGCCTGGCTGCCGCATTTTGTACGATCTGGAGTCTGTTAAGATGTCTCTTTTGGATGTTAAGATAGAGGCTGTTACAGTAATCCAGCCATGACGAAATGAGCGCTGTGACTGCTATCCTAAGGCTGTCCTCTGGAAGGAGACATTTTAATTTCCTCAGAATCCTAAGGAGGTGGAAGCAAGTGGAGACGACCCGGCCTATCTGGTCCCCAAAGGAAAGTTTTGAGTCCACGATCACCCCCAGATTCTTCACCTTCTCTGTGGGGGCTGGAGGCGTGCCCATTACATCAGGCCACCAATCAGGCGTCCAGAGATTTGTGGAGTTACCAAAAATGATAACCTCCGTTTTCCCTGCATTTAACTTCAAGCAGTTTGAAGACATCCAACTCGCGATGGCTTGTATGCAGTCACGACAGCGTAGTCCTGCCTCGGCCTCTTTACCCCTCTGAAGGGACAACACAATTTGCGTGTCGTCCGCATAGGAGGTCAGTTGGAACCCATAGGATCTTATCAGGGCTGCCAATGGAGACACATACACGTTAAATAGTGTGGGACTGAGAGCTGACCCCTGCGGCACCCCTCACGGAAGGCAGAAGGGCCTAGATCTATCTTTGCCCAGGTCCACCGTTTGAGTTCTGTTGGTGAGAAAAGATTTTAGGAGATCCCAGACCTTGCCTTGAACCCCCCTTTCGGCTATACAGTCCATCAGAACTTCATGATGGACCGAATCGAAATCCCATCTCCAGTGGGGTGGCACTCTCAATTATTCTGGATTTCTGATTGAGCTTCCTCTAGACCTTCTTCTGTTGGGACTCTTCTAATCTGGGGAATCCTTCTGTATGCACATCTCAACATCTCATGGGCTTTAACAAAACTCCATGTTGAGAAACCATAAACACCCGATGAAATGTGAAATCAAACCTGAGCGAGGTGAAATCCAACCACATCCAATTTATTTGTGCAATGCCTGTGTGAAAGCCAGAGAACTGTGAAGGGAAAAGCGGAGAAACATTGGGCACACCATTATTACTCCAGCCTTTGTGTCTTCCCCTCTATTTTATCCCTCGTTACTCGCTCAGGCAGCCACAGCTCTCCTGAGCTGTGGCGGGTGAGTCAGCGTCTGTTGGTGGCAACCTCCAGTCCTCGGACCAGGTATCATTGTCCTCCATCTCCTCTGCCATTTTTGTTCATCCGGTCCTGCTGCTCTGCTTCTGGCTGTCAGCACTGCTTCCCGCCTCACTTCAGAGGGTCAGAGTTCCCTTGGTTGTGCCTTTCTGTTAGCCTGTACTTGGTCTCTATCAGTGACTCTACACGTCCTCGTGTCTCCTCTCTCCTTCTATTCTGCTTCTCCTAGCTGCCTTTTTCTTCTTTTGATTCATCCTCTTCCTTCGCCTGCTAATTATAGTTCTTTGTTAGTGTTTCCCCTTTCTATTGGTGTCTCCCTTTCCCCACCATCCTGGGTAATCCTTCTCCTTTTTTTTGTCTAGGTTCTCTGGATGGCCTGGATTACCTGATGAGGAAACACTGATCATCTTCCGAGGTAAGTGAGCATCAGAGCCACCAGCCCTTTCACCTGCCAAACTATTGATACTCAACAGCCATTTTGCAGTATATACTTTGCCTTCCTCCCAGACTTAGGGTGGAGTAAAATCCCACTGAGGCTTCTCTAACGTGCTAATAGATAATTAGAATACTGTGATGAGGATAGTGGGAATCACAACTTCTGCCTCACCCCTTTCATCCATACTTTATAACCCAGATTATCAAGCTGAGATTATGGATGGAGACTCTAGGAGATGGTCTGGGACGGGGGCAATTCATTCTCCATAGGTGATCTTTATGTCAGGAGTGCAACAAATCAATACAGATGTCACCAGAGTTTTTGGATTGAGATCCACTGATAACCACTGCTTGATGCAACTGTTGCACCTGTGAAATACTTTAACCTAAGGAGGCAAGGAGGTCCCTCCAGTGGAAGAATTTGTAAGTAAATACAGACTATACATATCCATCGTCTAATAGATGTTTTAATGAACACACATATTATACAACTATATCTATGTGATAGTTTAGGAAAAAGATTTGTCTTTTGGAATTTTGGGTGAAATATAGGCTAAAGTGTGGCTATACATATGTATAGCCTCCATTTATTTTCAGCATAAGGAAGATTCCTATAAGATCTATGTGAGATGGTGTTAGACATTTCGGCCTTAGAATGGTCTTCCCCCAAACTTTATGCCTTCACACCATCCTGTTTGTGGTGATCTTATTTTTGTTGGCCTTGGGACTCTGTGCAATTTACCACTGAAGTTAAAGTGTTTGTGCACTCTCCCCTAAACATTGTAGAACTGGCTTATACTTAATTGACACATTTACTTTATTCATAAGTCCCTAGTAAAGTGGTAGCCCATGTCCCAAGGCCTGTACATTAAATGCTACTAATGGGTCTGCAACACTGACTTTGCCACCCACCTATGTAGCCCTGTAAAACATATCTCAGGCCTGACATTGTGTGCAGTTTTAAACTGTCATTTCGACAATTAAACCTTTTGCCAGGCCCAAGCCTTCCTTTTTAATACATATAAGTCACCACTAGGGTGGGCCCTGAACAGCCCAGAAGCAAGGGTACAATGTATTTGAAATTTTCGCCCAGATTGTTAATTTGTAGTTGTTTCACACTTGTAGATTTGGGGTGTAATACACCTTTATCAAGGAAATCACATGATTGCCAGTACTTGTGTTGTCTCGGAATGTAAAGGCGTTGGAACTTCCTGACAGCTGTTTATATCTGGGATGTCACATGCTATTATTTCTAGATGAGAGATCTCTAAAGATGCATGCCAGTCTGTTGCTATGATTGGGCCAGGAATAAAGCATTGTATTACTTTTTGATGTTGCAAATGATTAATTATCGTATAGTATTTTCTCTTGGTTGTATACTAATTGCTAGTATCTTGGGTTACCTAATGGTAAATGTTGATACCCTACTATTAATGACTGCCCTCAGTATTGCAGAGAAGATCATCTGAAGCATTGGTCTATGGACCTTATTGCGCTGTGTTGTATACTGCTGCATGTTACCTGGATGTTGGGACTGCTTAACACTGTCTTAATTGTAACTCACCATATCCTCATTCATATGCAGAAGAGAAGTGAGTCAGCAAGGAAATATTAAATTTAAAGGATTTAAATAAAAGTTTCCATCTTGAAGTCTCATGAGATTTTAGCATGTGTGGTTTTTGGACATACTTTTTAACATGGTTTTGGTTGCTGTTACCCGAATCTGTCAGGTGAACATGACCATACCTTGAGAAGAAGAAAAGGAGGGGAACCTCTTGAGAGTATGGTTTGCCCATTAAACTTCTGCAGCACCTGAATAATCAACGGGGGACTTGAGATGAAGCAGAGGCCACAGTAGATATAAAAGTCACTCGGTGGCATCTTGGATGACAAAAAAGCTCATTCCAAACAAATCATTAGCAGCAGGTGAGAGGAAAAGACACATATTGTGAGAGTTGCACACCACTGCTGCATTCAGCTGAAAAAAGGACTTTGTCAGAGACTTCAGCACTACAAAAATGACTGTGATCAATCCCTAATCATAACAGAAAGGACGTGTGTGTAGTTCGGAAATGCAACTCTTAATTACAGCTGAGTGGTCATTCCAGCAAATGAGAAGAGACTTGTGAGTTGTACCCGTCTCATACTCACACTGCTCAGAAAGCCATGTACATAACATAATGGCCAAAGGTTTCATCTCTACTCATTGGAGATACTTGGGCAAGAATGATTAAATCATTCCAGCACTGGTGCAATGGAGATATTTGAAGTGACATTTGGCAGTGTAAACACACTACTGCACACAAGCACAGGTACATTTTAACTGGGCGTTTAGACAGGGTTTCGGAAGCAAAATATTTGTGGGACAAAATCTAGTGTCAAGAATTTCGAGGATAAAAAAATTGTGTAGGGAAGCTTCTATGGGTAAGCAAAGTTTTACTGCATATAAATCCACATATATGTTCCTTGACAATATATATATATATTCAAGGTACGTAGATGTGGAGTTAAGATTAGTAAATCTTTACTTACATATTTGCTCTTACCTGTTCGATATTTGGGTCCTTGATAATTGTGACATGATATTCTGTCCACACAATATTTTTGTTTTCGACATTCTGTCAGCGATCCTTTTAACTGAGGCTTGACAATGATGTAGTTGTACCCACAGAAGTTGTGGATGGTGAGCAGCAGGAGTATATGAGCATGTGCATGAACAGAGAGGCTTGGGAAGCCATGGGGCTCTGGGCACCTAAGTCACATAGGCAGGCAAGCCTTTAGCATAGGACAGCTGACATGTGGGAACCTAACCAGGGAGAGCATCAGGCAAGAGGCTGGGTGTTTGAAACTACTGGTGAGAGGCTAGATGTCAGTAAAGGCCATATAGTTGGCCTCTGTGGAATCAGGAGAAGACCACTTTGCATACTGAAACTTCAGGTCAAATGAAGATGGAAACAAAAAAGCTGCCCAGCAAAGAGCACAATTTGCTCCAGGAGTCATGAGGTGTAGTTCTGAGAGTAGTTTCTTGTCCTAAATAACTCAGCTGAGGGTATTCTGAATCCGTGGCACAGAGCTAAGAGCACAAATATGAATTAAACTGTACTTCAAAATTCTAACAACCTAGATAAACATCTGTTATTCAGCGCCAAGATACTCTTCTAGGTGAACATGCTCTTTACAAGTACACGTTATGTTATGTTATGTTATGTTATGTTAACACCCAGGTATCCAAGACAGTTTGATTAAATCTTGCAGGGCATGGCCCATGACCCACATTGCCTTGAAAAGGAATGGAAGAGGACAGGAAGAGGGGGAGGAATAAACGAGACACTGGAAATCATTTTTCTTAGGTTTATGAATTCCTTACACAGTTTTCACTGTAACTCCAAAGAACCCCTGCCACCAGCTGCCATAGATTAGGCATGGACATTGTATAAGCATAAGTGTCAGTCACCTCTATAGATGTATGGCTAATTCTAGATCTCGAGCCAAAGGAACAGCAACTGCTTAATGTATATATCAGGGGACCCCCTGCACTAGTAACAAGTTCCTTAGGCAGAGTAAATATAACTATACTGTAAATCCTTAGGCAACCCCTCTTCTATTCACATATATAAGTATTCCATAATTAACAGAGCTCATAAACACAATATTAACAAAAATACAAAATTATTTATTATCACTATTTAGACATTATACAAACATATAACTTGTGCATAAATGTAAAAGCAATCAAAAAAAAATTCAAAAGATTCTCCAAAAAATATACAACTCTAAAAACACCGAACAATCAATCACATCAATCATAACCCATACAACAGAAATATATAAATTGATAAACTGAAATATAAATAGATAATGCTCAGTTCTGAATGATTCGGTCTACTTGGACTGATTCTTTCAAATTTTCATAGCCATGATAGTTTTCAATTTAAATTGAGACGAAAATCATCCAGTCTCCTGGTGTCAACAGCGAATGATAACTCTAATACAGTTGGAGTGCTTACTGCACTTCTCATTTTATTCAAAGCTCATGTTGTCTCTATGCACATCTCTCTAGGCGCGTTTTGGCACTCGGGCCTTCATCAGGAGAGCCGTATTTTTATAATGTGAATAATACCTCTTCATCCAGTCTTTTGCTTTCTTAGCTTTTTTAGCAACTCTATGGCTTGATATATGCATCTGAAACGTAGACAAATCTTTCCCTTTGTTTTACAATCAAGATATGTATAATGTAACTGTACAGCTCGAATAGCTCACAGGTCCTGTGATGGAGCTAATGGAGCAATATTACTCAGGCGCTGTCTGTGAGCCGTCCTGACCTCCAAACTTTAATTCTTTTTCAGAGTCTTGCACCCTTTCTCCATAGCTTTTATAGCATGTGTTTCTTTGTTGGTCCGCAAGACGCGGAGGATCTTCGGTGGGGTTGGTGTCCCCGCCCACCGTATGAACAGATTTTCCGCGTCTTGCAGTCCAACAAAGAAACACATGCTATAAAACCTATGGAGAAAGGGTGCAAGCCTCGGAAGGCCCAATTTAGAAGTCTATGAGGCACATTTACTCTGCTCTCGAACTCCACTGGATTATGTTCCTGTATTGTCTTAGCAAAGCTATCATACCGTATTAATGCATATTTTAGAATATTATTTATTTTTGATTGTAATTTATCTTCAGTTACAGCTTTTTCATGTGAGAAGGTTTTTACTCCTTGTGGTTTTTCTTCTCTCATGGTTATTCAGCAGCAAGAGAGACTAGACATTTTACTAAATGGGCTTTTGCAATTTCTAGTATATATTTCGAAACATTAAGGTGGCATTTTGGGAAGGTCTAATCTTCCTCCATCCTTCACAAAAAAGGATCAAACTAAGGGAATAGTTGAGATAGCATATTAATCCCATAGTCAGTGACCATGCAGCACATGAGCACTTGTCACATGTTTGCCCGCCTGCTAATTAATGCCACCTTCTGTGACAATACCCAATATGTGTACTTACATTGTTCTGGCTCCCTCCACATCATAACTCTGCTTTAGCCAGGGTCCCGCAACAAATGGCTATAACAGAGATCCTAAGTGTTATCGTGTGGGGCAAGAGTTCTGCTGTGGTGTATGTGGTCCACAAGGCTGTGATGGGTGCTTGGATGTTAGACTGTTAGCATCTATCAAATACTTTACTGAGGACCCTCTTCAGTAAAAACACAAAGCCTTGTTTACAAGAGACCTGCGCCGCCAGAGCATCACTTTTTATGACGCTCCTGTGGCGCAGGCCTCTCAATCATATCTTTGAGGTGACGCAAAGCCACCCTGTGTGGCTGTGCATGGCCTCATGGATATGGATTTAGGCAAAGAAGGGAAAGCGCTTCTTTCCTTACTCTACGTCAAAGAGGCGCTCCATGATTCCATGAGAGTTGTGGTGGGTTTTCCAATGCAACACACATGGGTTTTGACACATTCCCAGATATACAAGGATCTATACACCTGGGAATGCATCAAAACTGTGCCCAGGGGTGGAGTAATGAGAAGAAATAACTTTATTTCTCCTTGTTTTTTCCTCTTTCTTTTCCTCTTTTTCCATCGTTTTTTCCTCTTAAAAAGAGGAAAACACCTCCATCTATTGTTTTTGTGCAGGAAGGCATCCCCTTCTGCACAAACCATTGTGCCAATATCGCAGGCACCCTTGCACCAATTTGTGCACCAGCACTGGCAGAAAAAGCAGGAATGTCCAGTATTGGCCATTCCTTTAATCTGGTATAATTTTTATTCACTCAACTTTTTCTGTGCACCAATCTGGGTTGAGTGCTAAAGATGTGGGCAGGGTCACCTACGTCCTTGGTAGTAACATCAAAATGACAGTTGCAATGGCGTAAGAGCATTTTTTATGCCACATGTACCGGGTATTTTATTGTTTACCATCATGGTCTTTCATGTTTCCTACATCTTTTGCTATGATATCGAATGAATTTTGAGTAGCTTTGTCTGTTCTTGCAGGGCTGGAAAATGCTGCTAAGAGATTGTGGGCCTCATTTGCAACTTTTTGGCGCAGGGTAGTGCCGCAGGGATTCTTGCTTCACTGCACTGTATCAAAAGGAAAGGGCAGGAATGAGCTGTGTTAATGAATTACCCCCACTTCAATGAGCACCCTTCACCTATTCCACCAGGGCATGGTATGTCCAGATATTAAGCTTTGCCTGCTCATTGTGATTAATATCACAAGAGGAGATACCATTCTTAGGGAGTGTGTGACATCAATGATCCAGGTCGATAAATTCTACAGACCAACTGGGCACTTGTGGATATTGCTAAATAGAAGACCAAAGCAAATTGGAAGCAGAAAAATTGATGTACATTGTACGGATTAATTATGGTCTGGCATCAAGGACACACTTTATTTGACCCAAAAATGTCTTCATTTAAGTTTTATTAATACAGAGAATAAAGTAGAAAATAATCAATAAAAATATCTCCATTAAGTGAGGCCCACTCCGGCAAGTAAGATGCAATAGGAGAAAATCACCATTTACTCAGATAGTAAGACTCGGACATTAGTCTTTTGCATTTACAATATTTCTCAAGAAGAATACAACAATGAAATTCCACCTTAATTTTGAGAACTTTCTTCTGAGGAGCATATTCAATATATGTCAGATCTATTTAAGACAAGGACCCCCATTCCGAAGGTTCTGGTTTTGTATTTAGGTATTAAAGGGCAACCATAGTTTCAACTATTTACTCAATGATCCACAGCCCTTTTCTCTTTCATAAAAATGGTTTATGAACCTGTGTTAAAATAATTTATTGCAACCATAGCAATGCGAATAATCAGCTAAATTACATATGCAAGTTATTCATACTGACATTATTTCTCTTTTCCTGATTATTTGGTAATCATCATGTATTTCTTTGATATATTTTAGAGATAGATGAAACAAACTGTATAGATTGAACTTAAACCTAATGATTACCTCCTGAATTGTTTTTCATCATGACTGTCTTCCTTACAAAGATTATTAAACCTGTTACCTCAAGTGATATACTGCACATTGCAAATCTATCATTTCAATATCAAGCTACTGAAATAAAACAAAAAAATCCAGATGATTATAACATAATCACAAAGTTTATGCACAAAACTTTACAATCATATGCATTTGGTATTATCCCCCAACCCCACGCAGGCATCTCAGAGTTGTTGTTTGACTAAGTGATGTAACATGTGTTTATCAATATCAATAACCACTTAAATATATGGGTTACTTAGAATGCGCTTTTTAAAAATATGTCCAGAACTATAGATGTCTAGAACACACAGATGTTTTACACACAACAATACATAATCAGTACATCTGGAATGGGGCAGCGTAATTTTAGCTCCACCCTTCATAGGTCATGTATACACATTTATATAGTCATATATGACATTTATATCCAATGTGTGATTTACCTTTGTTAACATGTTTGCCACATTTGAATGAATTAATAGTATGTAATCACTTGTTTACTAAGAGATTACACACCTAACGTGTATTGTGTTGATTAATTGACTGATGTAATCAGTGCATATTTATCAGATATTTACGTTTACCAATGAGTATTTGCTTTTCACTGATTCATAAAATTGTAACGTACATCCATTTTGATTCTTGAGTTAATTTAGCCTGACTGTAGGCGTTTGCTTTAATTTTGCCAATATGCTGCTTTCGCTCCGCTGCAGGTGTGTTATCATGGTCCTCATTATCTAGAAAAAGGCTTATTGTTATGTATTAGACTGCTTGTAGTGAGGCCTGGGAGAGAATAAGTTGGCAACTAACATGGAGTGATGATGGTGAGAGAAAGCCATCTGTCCATGGTGACCATGAGGATGCCACATCCAAGGTTAACTGAGGTGTGTGTCTCATTGTATGAAAATGGGAACCTAGGGATTATGCGACTTCCCTTAAATGTGATTAGGTGATTGGCTCTCAAAGATTGGAACAAGAGATGGATGTTCTGGAATCTGTTGGTCGTGCTTTTTAATTGGTGTTTCATAGTTAGTTAGACAGACCCCATTCTGACTTCGAGAGGCAGCGGATTTCTCTCTCTCTGCTGGACTTTTCTGAGCTTTTCCTCAAACCTTTATTGAAGATTTGAACTAAGCTAACACCTTCTAAGCTCCCCCTTAGGAAATCTTAATAGTTTTTACATCTTAGCATATGTCTAGACTAGAAAGGGAATGTTTCTTCATAGACCACATGATCGCAACAATCTGGTTCCTCTGCATTGTGGCTGTTACTTTTTATATCTCATATAATCATGACTTAACTGACTGGCACATTTCAGTCTCCAGACTGTATTTATGTATCTTTTAATTCTGTTTTTGCTTTGCATATATTGCTTGGATTAATAGCTGATTCCTGGTCTTCATTGTGGAGCCACATTGGTTTCACAGAGATTGAAATGTACTTCTGATGCTTGCTTCCTTCCAACACTCCAAGTTGACTAACAAAGGTCCATACGACCAATGGGGAAATTCGTTTGATGATCTTACTTAGAGATTGATGTTCAGCTATCAACTCCCTATCAGGATCATACAAAATAATTTTCTGGAACATGCTTGAAGTTCATCTCTATGTTGGACTGCTATAATAGCTGACTTTGTGTGACATAATTGCAGAGGGAAAAAACATTCTCCACATTGAAGACAGCACGCTGTGTGATTTAATATATTCTTAGTTATTTTGCAGCTGCAGTTTTGTTAAGTTCAATGTATAGCAAACCTTTGAGATTAGAGATAGCAGGTTAATTCCTGCTCTCCATTCCCAACTATCAGAGAAATGCTATTGACCCTATTTATCCGCCACATTTTTTTCTCATTTAATATTTTATTTCTGATTTACCCTTTTGTAGTATAGACATGGTTGGCAGCCTCAAACAAGCATGCTTTAAAATCTGCTTATAGAGATGATCAAAATTGTTTATAATGCATGTATGTAAGTGGTATTTATATAGTGCAAACCTAGCCTGAAGGTAGCAGAGCACTGTACAGGGTCAAAGCAAGCATAAGTCAATGAGTGTGGGGAGAGCTTGTGATAATAGTACAGCATTTACATGTGATAAAGTACCCCTGCTATTTGTTATAAGAACACTGCAAGTCACTGAGATGTTCCATGATTATATAGAGGAACAAGGCTAAAGTCTGAGTTCCTTTATAAGGTCTTGCAACTCCAACTTAACTTGACAGGGTACTTTTTCCTTATAATACATGGTTAGGCTTTCCTGTTTTCAGTTTCTATTTTTGGTAAATTCTGGTGGGGTTTTTGCCAGTGTTTTCAATACCTTAAAAAAACAGTGGTTATCAGTGGTTACACATTTTGGCGCCATTAAAAACAACTCAAACAGTGTTTTTCCCGTGTTTATGGAATGTTTTGCTTTTATTATTGTTTTCTGGACCGCGTACGGACAGGGAAAAAGAGGTACAAATATGTTTTTACAAATCAAACTTATTGTAGTACACCATATGATACTTCTTTAGTGAGTCTTTGGTCATGCATGCTCGCTCTTTCTTTCCCATGACAACGTTAATCTGTGAAAAGGCCCTCCCAACATTGGCACTTGAGACGGACAACGCCAAAATAGCCAGTACACAATTTGCTAACTCTGGCCACTGACGTAGCTTTCCATGCCAATACTTGTGCACCTGGACATTTCGATTCTCTGGGACAAGTTCTTCAATACATGCGTTGAACTGGGTGCACATGCCCTCAGTTATTGAAGCAGTCAAAAATGAAGAAGTGCTTTTCAAAATCTGGAGAAAATTCCCTTTTACGGAAGGGATCTAGAACTTGTGCAGAGTACCTCAGTGAGGCTTCATTGACTTTAAATGCCATGGTTGGTGAAGGGACATTTCTATGCATCATTACAAGCCATTTCTCATGCACTGTAAAATAACATTTCCTGAATTGTTCCTCAACATTTCTTTGCTTACCAAGTGGCAAGAATTCTAACATGGAACATGTTGCAGTGCCAAAGTCACTAAAAATGTTGCCTACTCTCAAAGAGATGTTTCACATTTACACCAATTAAGCTGAACACTTGGTAGACAAGGTTGTTTTCAGTTTCTAGTTTTTTGATTATGTCCACTACAGCAGTCATGTTTTCCTGTAAGAATGCAGTAGAGTGTACTTTTTTCACATCACTATCAATATGCAACCACAGATCCTCGCATTTCTTGCCTTTGGCATCATCACTAAGCAAAAATTCTGTAAACGGTCGCCACATGGATAATGTAGCGTTCAAGGCCTCTAGGACTGAGAACCACCAGCTAAATGACACAGTTCGGATGACTCTTTCTTTGATGCCACACAAAGCACAAAATGAGAAATATTTGCATTTTAGTTCCTGTGCATAACGAAACAGTGCACCAGAATGGACTACAAAGTCAATAGCATTCTTCATGAACTCTGAAGATTGTAAAGATGCTTTCAGCATAACATCTAGCAAGTGGCAAAAATCTCTTACAGGGAAGCACTTCAGCTCACGTATCGATTTTGACAGGTCATCACACACCTTTTTCATATACATAGCTGAATTACTGCAAATACAAACAATATCACTCCAATCTTTGTAAACTTGGTAAGAACTTTTTGCAGCAGCATTCCAAGGCACACTGCGTTCCATGTTTTCCAAACATCTAGTGTCATGTTTTCACCACTATCTCAGATGCTTGGTGACAGCACTCTTTTCACATATACTTGTCACTACACCTTGCATTAAATGTTTAAAGCCTGGGGTGTTTGGCAACTCCCCTACTATCAATACTGACTTGCTAGAAAAGGTGGGTGATGTATCAAAGGGTTTCACCCATGCTCTGTCTGTGGGTAAATGTGATGATACATATTGGGAATGATTCTTATGAAACCAGGCATTTTACCTATCAGTGAACGAATTAAACGTAGCCAAAATATCAAATATGATGTTGATATTTCCGGATTCTCTACAGTTTATGAAATAATAAAATAAGACCTAAAACATTCTTATAAACCCTGCATCTTTAGACCAAAGATCACAAAACTGAAAAATGCAAAAGGAAGAAGAAACAATTTTATAGTGAATTCCCTAAACAACAAAACTCAAGCAGAAGAATGTTAGCCCAGTCTTTCTTGCTGCTGACTTGTATAACAAAGTTACATTATATTGGCCCCTTCAGGAAGAAATCACTCTTTCACTCACCTTTTCTTTTTTTTAAATTGCATTTAGTTTGTGGTTGGAAATGTGTTTTTTCAGTGTTTATATGTTTACACTGCTGAGGACTATTTTCCTTTCGGTGGGGTTTTATGAGTTATTATAGGTTTAAACTCAAAACAGGATAGCCTATACATGGCCATACTATAACCCTTCTAACAAAGTGCTTATATAATTAGCGTGATGCTCTTTCATGCCAAAGAGATATGATGTTTGCACACATGAAGAGTTTATAATGCAAAATTAAACACACCAAAGAGCAGTTAGATATTTGGAGCAAAAAGATATTACAATCAATTTAATATTTGACGCTGAGCAACCCCCAAGGCCCGATCTCCTACTGAGACTGCCCCGACACCTTCACCCACCTCTGAGCACCAGCAGCAGCCCACCGGACGCCAATGCACACTAACCACTGAACTGCATCCTAGTCAACATGCGCTCCCTACTCAGGCATACCATAGAAATTTCGTACCCTCTCAACACCCACACGCCCGATGCTGCCTTCCTCACAGAGATCTGGATCAACGTCAATTCCACAGCCGGCATCGCAACTGCCATTCCCGATGGATACAAGATCCTGAGAAGAGACCGCCCCACCCGCCCAGGAGGAGGCATTGTCATCGTCCACAAAAGCTCCCTCCGCATGACAACCACTGACCCGGACGACACCATGACCCCCATGGAACACATCCTCTTCCAGATCCAGACCAGCCCCAAAACGACTCTCCGCGGAACCCTCATCTACAGGCTGCCTGGCCCCACGCTCCATACACCAACACCATTGCCAACCTCATCGCACCCCACGCCCTCGCATCCACAGACTTCATCCTACTCGGAGACCTAAACTTCCACCTGGACAACCATGATGACCCCAACACCACCGCCCTCCTAGAGAACCTCGCCAACATATGACTGAAGCAACTTGTCACCGCCCCCAAGTGCACAGCAGGACACACGCTCAACCCCATCTTCGCAGGAGGAAACAGCGTTTCCTACTGCCACACCATGGAACTTCTTTGGATGGATCACCACTGCATCCATTTCTCCTTTAGAAAACCCACCATACACAAGCACATGCTCTGCCTCCCCCGCAGAAGCTGGAACCAAGTCACCAAAGAGCAGCTCACCTCCGTCCTCGCCAGCACTCCACCTTCAATGCTGCCAGACGCCAACACCACGGCAAGCAACTTTCACCGCTGGATCACTTACTGCTCCGACACACTCGCCCCCCTCAAGAAAGCCACAGGACGACACAACAAGAAAGCAAGCTGGTTCACCCCTGCACTTCAAGAATCACTCCTGCCGATGACTCGAAAAGACATTGAGAAACAGCAAAACCCCTGAAACAGGCACCGCCTACAGAACAGCCACCAGAGCGCACCACCAACTTCACAAAGAAGAACTTCCTCCAATACAGAATCCTTACCAACGCCCACAACTCCTTTTTATTTATTTTTTTAATTTTTATTATTTTATTAGCCGTAAGTATAATACAATACGTCACGAACAAACACGTAAGTAGATACAATTAACACAATCCAACATAGGTACAAGAGAGCACAAAGGATAAAACTTACATTACACAATCATAAGTAAACATGGAGAGTGAATTTGTTAACATAAGCACAAACCAAATCATTAAAAAAAATATACAAATTCTAATCCCACTGAACTAAGGACCACACCCGCTTAAATTTTAGCCAAGAGCGTGGGCCTCTAGCTTTAGCAAGCGCCATCTCCATTTCATATATATCTCTCAACAGGACCCAAAAATCTTTAATACTAGGACTTATTGTTTCGATCCAGGCTCGAGCAATACACAAACGAGCACATACAATTATAATTGAAACAGATAATCCAGTAATACAACCCCGTTCTTCAATTGTCCCCAGTATTATTTCCTTTTCAGTCACCTGGATATCATGACCCACTAACATAGAAAGAGCATGGTTAACACCAGACCAAAATGAGCTCAGCCTTGGGCAACTAATAAACATATGCCGTAAGTCGGCAGCAAACTCCTGACATTTCGGGCAATATGATTTAGATGATAATGACTGGTTCACAGCCCATTTAGAGATAGACTCAGGAGTGTAATATAGCATAAATATAACCCGATGCTGCTGCAATTTCAAATTCACGGATGCGACTGCTAAATCTATGGTCTCCAATAATTCCTGTATTTCTTCTTTGGTTATAACTGTATTGAACATCCGACTTAGCTTTAGTGCAATCTGCATCCCATCATCACTGGCATTAGCTAGCAGTGTCTGATATACTTTGCCAATACGCCCACGACCAATGCCCACAACTCCAAGAAACTCCAAGAAACTCTTCTCCATCATCAAGGAATTTGTCAAACTCTGCAGTGAAACAACAGACGCCCCACTCTCCCAAGACCTCTGCAACAGACTCATCTCCTTCTTTCACCTCAAGATCTAGATGCTTTACGACAACTTCGACAACCAAAGACCTCTGCCCCGCTTTAGCCCCCACCCCCAGCGATGCCACCCAACAGACCCTACTCACTTGGACCCCGCTCACGACAGACGACACTTTAAAGACCATGAAGAGCATCCACTCCAGAGCACCCTTAGACCCCTGTCCCCCCCACATATCCACAGGGCAGCCACGGCCATCACACCCGAACTATGCTGGACGATCAACTGCTCCCTCGAGACCACCACATTCTCTGCTGACTGGAAGCACGCCGAAGTCTACCCCCTCCTGAAAAAACCCTCTGCAGACCTGACTGACCTCAAGAACCTCAGGCCAATCTCACTACTTCCATTCGCAGCCAAGTTCGGCAACACCCAGCTAGCAAACTTCATCGAAGCCAACAACGTCCTGGAGTTCTCCAATCCGGATTACGCAGCAACTACAGCACCAAGACCGCCCTTCTCGCCGCCACCAACGACATCCGCGCCCTCCTCGACCAGGGCCAAATGGCAGCTCTCATCCTCCTGGACTTCTCAGCTGCCTTCGACACCATCTCTCACTGTACTAGACACCAGACTCCACAACGCCGGCATCCGAGAAAAGGCCCTCGACTGGACACACTCATTTTCACAGGCAGAATGCAGTGAGTCAGACTCTCGCCCTCCCTCTCAGAACCGACAGAGACCAGATGTGGAGTACCCCAGGGATCCTCCCTCAGCCCCACCTTCTTCAACATCTACATGGCCCCCTCGCAACCATTGTCAGAAGCCACAGGCTCAACATCGTCTCTTACGCCAACGACACCCAGCTCATGCTCTCCCTCACCAAGGAACCCAACAACACCAGGCACAACTTCCAAGAAGGGATGAAAGCTGTCGCAACCTGAATGAAGAAGAGCTGCCTGAAACTCAACTCAGAGAAAACAGAAGTCCTCGTCCTTGGCTCCACACCTTTAGCATGGGACGACACCTGATCACCGCCCCTCCCTCGGAAACCCCCCTACCTCGACAGACCATGCATGAAACCTCGGTATCATACTGGACTCATCCCTCACCATGAACCGCCAGATCAGCCTGCTTAAACACCTTCCGCATACTCTGAAAAACGTTCAGATGGATCCTCTCTGAATCCAGAAAAATGGTCATGCACACCCTCATCAGTAGCAGACTATTCTACGGCAACGCCCTCTATGCTGGAATCACCAAGAAACTCTTCTGCAAGCTCCAGACCATCCACAACGACGCAGCCAGACTGGTCCTGGACATCCCCCTTCACAACCACATCACCCAACACCTCCGTGATCTCCACTGGGTCCCCATTGAAAGAAGAATAACCCTCAAGCTCCTCACGCATGCATACAAGACCCTCCACAACATCGGACCAACATACCTAAACAACTGCCTCTCCTTCCACGCCCCCAAGAGAAACCTCCGATCAGCCGACCTCTCCCTGGCCACTATCCCATGCATCTACAAGACCAGAACAGGTGGAAAGTTCTTCTCCTACCTCGCAGCCAAGACCTGGAATGACCTCCCCCTCCGGCAAAGCCCTACACTGCTTCAGTTCAGGAAGGGCCTCAAGACCTGGCTCTTCAGATGATCCCAGCACCCAACTGAGCTGCTCCCCCCAGCACCATGAGACCCTCACGGGTGAGTAGCTGCGCTTTACAAACCCCTGATTGATTGATTGAATATAAGTAAAATATTTCAAACAGCTCTTGCTGAGAATGTGCACAGACATGCAGAGAAATTCTATTTTTCCTATATTTACCTAAAACATGTAAAAAGAAACATATTGCCATAACCATCTCTTTTCTGCTGATCACTGTTCATTTAGAAAAAAGATCAGAAAAAGGAAAAGACAGGTTTTGTTTTCAATGTTTAAACTGCAGCTTTAATTATGCTCCTTGCCCTACCTTTCCTCTTGGCTGCTGGCTTTGGCAGTAGGCATTATGACGTCTAAAAAGCAACTGTAATAACTTATTACTGATAAGCAGCTATGTCATTTCTTTATTACAGGAGACTGAAATCAGAGACAGGCATGTATACATGATTGGAGGCTCCCATGTATTATATGAGTATTATAAGGCTTGCTGTTAATCTATTCTTTTTGCCCTTTACTTCATAGCAGGTTCTTATCCTGGAAAAAATCATAAAAGTGTCTAGATGCTTGTTCATTATAAACAGTAACTGTACATCCCACCTTCCAAGTGTGTATCTGAATCTTGGGCCCCATCTAATGGTATTCCATGTCCCTTCATCACACTCATAAACTATCAAGTGTTACATTCAAAACCATAGACATCTCATTATACCAGTGGACAAGTTAAGATGACAAAACACAAACAATATTCATAGTAAAGTGCTGCAAAGGTTCTTTAAGAATGAAAGGCAAGCATACATTTAAGTGTGCAGAAGACATCTTTATAACCGCCCTGCCTTCAGCACTGGTACTCGCATCCTGCATCATGATGCATTGTAAAGTGGACGAAAGTGCTCCAGGTTGGTAGGATGGGCATTCATCTTATGTCGGGATAACGGCCTCCTTTTCATGTCTTGCAGCCATCTCCTGGCAGATTAGTATACAATAGCAGTAAATCTGCAGGTTTTGTTATGCTCAGCTAGGCACATTTTATTCCACACTATAAAAAAACACTGCAGTGGAGCTGCTTTGTGCACTCTTGATAATAGGAATAACAGCTTTATTGTCTGAAATATAATAAGGGGTCAACGATAGCAAATCCCTGTAGTCGGGTTTTTAGGTTAAAATGTCACATTCCGTTGCTTTAGCTGATAAGTCAAGCAAAATGATTCGGGGCGATAAAGGCAGACGAGGAAGTATTCGGGATGCATGATCTGAAATGCTGTAGCGGCTTTACCATGGCCTCTTTCCGAGGGATGGCATTCGCCATTCATTAGCCCTTTCTCTGTTTCTGAAAGGACTGTAGCAGGGAGAGGCACCACTTGCACGCATGCCGTCAACTGTACAATTTATTATCCTCTCTTCAAATGTTTATTGTCCTCTTCTGTTCTGACATTGTGTTGCTGTAAATGCAGTGCATCGCTCTTGAAAAACATTCATTTCTTTATCATGCAACCAAAGTCTTAAGGCTTGATTTTTGATTGTGTGATAATTGAAAATCCTTTCTAGAGAAATTCCCAAATCCGGAGGCGATTCCACTTGTGGAATTTGCTCCCACGTTCTGTCCAAACATTAGAGGAGATTCCACTTGTGAATTTTCATCATTTTTTCAGAAAGCAAAGGGTATTCAATTACCATCCAGCTCTAAATCAGGCATTTGGCTGCTTGCTTTGTTGCTAAAGATTTCTCCCAACAGAAGGTCATTTAATGTTAAAAAGAATGCAGTCCTAATGAGTCTAGAGAAGTAACTATTGAGGAATATAGATTGTAAAGGAAATTGGAGTATTAGTTGAAGAGGGTGAGGACCCACTTCAAATAATAATCATAATCCTTGTTATGGGGACCACAGAAGTCAATTAATAAACCTGGGCTTAACCCTCTGGTAGTTTGGCACAAAGCAGTCAGGCTTAACTTAGAGACAATGGGTAAAGTAATTATGCAACACTCAAACTGTAATAAAGTGAATACACAACCGAAGAAAAATTCCGAACTAATTTCGAATAATAGACAATATTTTAATAAATTAAATTCCACAAAAACAACAAAAATCCAATGAGTAGGATCAGTTCAGTAAATTTTCAAAGTTTGAATTAAAAATAGCAGCAAAAGCATAAAGGGCCAAATGCAGTTACCTGGTAGCACTAGACCGGGTTTAAGTCAAAGTCAAAGGTTACGGCCAATTGCGACAGAGTGCTGGTCGTCTACAGGGACCAGGTCGCCCGGGCGGAAAGTTTACCTTCTGACTTAAAAACATTTATGTAGGAAAGTTGGTCGTTGGGAAGTAGTCAAGGGTGCAAACTGCAAGCTGGATCCGAAGCGTGCCAGGGCAGCTCAAATTGGTACTTGTCAGGTGGGCGTCTGCAGGAAAAGGGTCTCTCTGTAAGCTTGATGTGTTGCTGTAGCTGAAACAGGAGGCCAACCAAGTCCAGAGTATTCTGTCTCCCTACGCTTCAGTGACAACCATCCTCTGTTTGCTGCTATTTGATGGAGCTGAGGTCTCTAAACCTCAATCTCTTGGTGTACTTATCAAACGTTGGTCATATGAACCTTTGGTAGTCATTTTGAAGAATTGAGGGAGGGCTAGCATTTAGAACAATAACATAATCAGAAGACTTCCGCATTGGCAATAAACAGGCGACCCTTAACAGGTAAACAAGAATATTTTAGGACAAGCTGAATGGGTAACAGTGGATGGCCAGGAGACGAAAATATAAATGATCTACTAATAATACTGATACACAATAGGCTTTGCCTATTGTGTTCCTACTTTACAAAGGTTTTAACACAACTATTTCCAATTAAAGTAGGTATTCGTTTTATTGACTTCAAAAGCATAGAAGATTGTGTTGGCTCTATAAAGATTTAAACTGAAGTTTGTACAGGTATCCCTGCAGCAGGTCATTAACTTCTAGAGCATGACAAGTTACAAAAACCTCCCCTAGATATTGTATATTATTATCTGGGCAACATATACGGCCATATTTACAACCTGGTGTTAAACGAATACTGTCTGATTTACAGAGTAGGTTTTAAATATAGAGGAGATGGAAGAATTTTCACTATCTATGTATAAGATGGATTCGGAAATTCCATTAAAGAATTCTAAACGTTAATTATCTATTTTTCCACCAATTGTTGAAATGTAAAATTATAACCAAATCCAAATCAGGTTCCTGGACTTCAAATGTATCTCCGAATAATTTAAATAAATAATTAAAGGAATCTCTCCAGTCGAACTTGCTAAATATGTGTTCTCAATAAATGACACAATGTCATGCAAGTATTTAGAATCACCTCAAAATATTGTTCATGCAAAATGTGGTAAGGTGTGTCCAAAGGTACATAGACATGCAATATCCTTTAAAAATACAAACTACCAGTTTATCCTTATCAGCCCGACTTTCAAGCACTGGGAATGGGTCTTCTGGGCAATTTACTGTAGTGTCATCCTACATGTTTTACTTTGTTGTGCATATGTCATTCTTGTTGGTAGTACTGTGATGATAAAAACAATGTAACAGTGAGAATGTTGATATTTGATAAGGTTCCCCGAGTTAGTTCTATAGTATCTTGCTAGTTGTAGAAATAGTTTTAATGGAACAAGTACTCTGGGGCCGATTCCGATCTCGGCCGGTAGGGCTCCGAATCGGATTCGGCTTAACCGGATCCGATTCGGAGCCCTATTTCCCGACCGATTCGTACGCGCGTCCGGGCGAGCGAGTACGATGCGTATTCGCCGACCGACTCGTCCGGGCGTCCCGACCGCTCCGACCGACTCGATCCCGGGTCGAACCGCACCGACTGACTCGCACGGACACGACTCGCACCGCGCAATGGAGACGTTCCCCGGCCGGGTAAGTACGATGCGCGCCGCGAGCAGTCCGACCGAGCCGCGCACTCCGGCCCGAAAGAGCTGTCGGAGCCGTACTTTGGGGGTCCCTGTTGGACCCCTCTGTATGCGTAGCCGCGCGAGTCGCACACAGGGGGGACCCATGGGTCCCCCCTACCTGTGCGTGTACGGCGCGAATCGCTTCGCCGCGTACACGCTGTAGGGGGCGCACTTGTCCGCATCGCACCCATTGAGTCAATGGGAGCCCGCGTACGCGTTGTACGACAGGCTCCCATTGACTTCAATGGGAGTCCGACCGACTCGAGTCCGATGGCATACGTGCGCATCGTACTCGTTCGGTCGGACTGCACGGGTCCGATTCGGTCGGAAATCTCTCCGGGTCCGGCTCGGTCGGAGAGATTTCCGGCCCGAATCGGAATCGGCCCCTCTGTCTTCACACTTGGGGGCCGATTCCGATCTCGGTCGGAGGCGCACCCAACACCATTCGGTCGGGAAAAAAGCCATGCGAAAGCCTGTTTCCCGACCGATCCGTACAGCACACCGAACGAGCAAGTACGCTGCGCACAACAGCAAAGAATCCAGCCGAGCCGTACTCACCCAAACCAGGTCCTGTTCTCCGACCGAGGCGAATCCGGAAACGCCGAATCGAGTCGCACGGAAGGAAAAATGCAGCGCCGTCCGGCCGGACAAGTACGATGCTGTAGGAAGGTGGAATCTGACTATATGGTTGCCCCCACTTTTTTATGGTGTTTTGCTGGTTTATGACTTAGTTGGACTGGGATCCTGCTATTCAGGGCCCCAGTCTATCTGCTTTCTCTGTAAAAGGTTTCCATGTGCCTTAGGCACATCTCTGATTGGAATCTGGAGTGCCCTTATAAGTCCCTAGTATATGGTATACTATGTACCAAGGGCATAGGTACCTCAGAGGCCTACCAGGGGCTGCAGCATGTATTATGCCACCCCTGGAAGGCCATCCAAACTGACACCACAGGTCTGCTACTGCAGCCTGGGTAGGGTGGTGCATGCACCCTTACTGTGATATAGGTTACCTATATCACTAAATACATACACACATATAAACCTATAAGTCACTCCTAAGGCAGGCCTTATCAATCCTAAAGGCAGAGTGCATGGTTCCTATGTGAGAGGGTGCCCCTGCATGAGCAGGGCCCCTCTGCAGCGTTCGGAGACCATCTCTGATGCTGTTTGTAGTGCAGCCTGACCATATACTCTTAAGCGCATTATATCCTCGCGGTAAAATGCTAACTTTGGATTGGCTGCACCTAAACATGTCGTGTTTGGTGTCAAACATCTTGGAATACTACCCCCCGCCAATCCTGGCGGCGGGGGTAGCATTCCACCCTTCTAGAGGGAAAGACATGTTAACTCTGGCTTACCCGGTAACTTCTTTCTGAAGCCCTGGCATCACAAAATGGATGCTGCTGCCACAGACACAAGTCTGGCCTCCTGCTGCTGCACGAAACTCCGGCAGGGGAGGCCTGGACAATAGGTTTCCTGTTGCAGGGAGGTGTGACCACCTCCCCAGACAGGATAATGTGTATTGGGGCTGGGTGGGTGCACTCTTAGAGTGCTTTGAAGTCCTGCACTGGGGAGCAAAAGGCTCCTCTGTGCATATGCCAGTTCAAACCAGCTCAGGGGCTACCTGCCCCTGCTCTGGCGTGAAACTGGACAAAGGGAAGTGGGTGTAGCCACCCCTCCCTTGACCCTCCCATAGGTGGGGTCATAGAGCTAGTCCATCCCCTCTTTTTAGTATAAGAGGGGAACCTTGCCATTGCAAATTAGATAACCCCTGGACGACGCTCTACAGAAGAATCCTGGCCCTTCGACGTTCCACTACCTTTGGAAGACAGAAGAATCTCCCTTGGAGTCAAGGAGTGACTCCCCTGCTTGGCAGGCGCCAAAAACGACAACAACGGTTGCAAACTACGCCGCTCCCGCCGGAGTCCGAAGTCCCTGCAGCCCAAAAAGTGGATTTCCTGACCTCTCCCAGGCCATCGTGAGTCCCCAGCGAAGCTGAGGCAAGTGGACCCCACGAGTAACGAGGAACTGCGACCCCTGGGTACCGTGCACTATTGTTGAGTGCAACCCCTTCACAACGTTCTACGAACTTGTGCTTTGGACCACGTGTGGTCCCGATCTCCAGCAGGAATCCCTCCGAAGATCAGAGGCCTACACCGTCCTGAGTGACCGTGGGCCCCTGTTGAGTGATTCTGCCCGAGGTGTCTTCGCGATCCCTTGCCCGCTGGCTTGTGGGTCCCCAGAAGACTTCTTAAAGAAACCAAAGGGCTCCCCTGGTTGCTCCAGGCCTGCCCTGACTTACCCTCGCTGGGTGAGTCCCTCAGTTCTTGCTGGTCTACGCCATCGACTTTTCTTCATCTCCCCGAGAATTGCTGTTGCCAAGGCTTGTTGGCTCCAATCGAGTTGCCGACACTGCAGTCAGCTGCAGACGTCGAGGGACCCACCGAATCCAGCTCCTGGTTGTCGTCGACACCTCCTGGACCACGTGGCTGAAGAGTCAAGGCACCTGCAACCGACCTGAATCAACCGACGACGGTGGGCATCCATCTTCCTTGCCCCGGGTCACTGCCAAGTGACTTTGAACACTGTCCCCTCTGCTTTCAGGTCATCCTTCTTCAGAATCCAGGCTTGGATTCCACCGGACACTTCTTCAGCTCCCGCAAGCAGCAAGTCTTCTTTGTTCGCCATTGAAAACGACGCCGCGACCCGACACCAAAGGACACCTGTGCACCCGGCTTCCCTGGGTGAGGTAACTCCAGCACTACGGTGCTCCTGTGGGTGTGGGCCCTAGAACGACTTACCCTGTAAGTGACTTGCTTGTAGGTTCTATAGAAGTATCCTAAAACTCTTTATTTCCAACCGCGACTTGCCCCATTGAAGTCAACGGCGATCCGCGCCTGTGTATCTACACTGCACGCGTCCCCCGTGGGTCCTTTACTTACCTGCCTTGGGTGGTTTCGTGAGGCCCCAGCACTTCTGAAGGCCCTAGGCCTTGTCTCCCTGCAAGTCGTTGTCCCTAAGTCTCTTACTTAGTATATGGTCTGGTACGCCCCTAGGGCCCCAGCCATATTTTGTGCTTAACTTATTGTGAAACGTTGATTTGTGCATATGTTTGTCTTCTAATCTCATAAAGAGATTAGTAGAGAGTTATTTAGAAATAAATACATATATATTTGATATATATACCTGTGTGGTGTCTTTTCATTTGGTGATTCAAGAGATTATATGGTAAAACAAGCTGCTTTACATTCCTCCGAGACTTAGCCTGAAGGCTGCTCTCCACAGCTACCACTAGGATAGCTTTCTTTAAAAGGTTGTCTTAAACCTATCTACCATAAGAGTCGATTTGCCCTGGTGCAAGGTGTCCACTTTAATTAGTGAACAGCATATACCAGGCCAACTTCTCACATTGGTGGGCAGCGTGTGGGATTCCAGCTTGCCATTGTTTTACCAGAAAATCTCTATTTGAATTACTAACTGAAAACCATTATAGGTACTCAAGGTACATATAAAGTCAAGCTTAGTATCAATAAGTTCTACTGAACTTAGAGCTGGGTGCCAAGGGATAGCACACCCTTTCCACAGCTCAAGCTAGGATCAGTAGGCCACAAACTAGTGTAGGTAGTACAACACTGCACAACACTAGAATGTCCTTAAGGGGAGGATCCAAAGAATCCTTGCAGGAAGCCATTGAGCTTCCACCCTCCAAGTATGATACACTCCCATTCTTGGAATTGAGAGCTTTATGCAACTTGAGAAAAATAAGGACAGGCCAAAGCCCCACCACCCAACACCTCAAGGAGTTGTTGGTGGCTTATGACCTTAGTAAGCCTGTAGGGACTGAAGGGGTAGGAGCTGAGGGTGGGGCAGAAGAAGAGGAGGAGGCCAGGGGTACCAATACCCCCAGCCCCCCTCTGAAACTGGCCAGGAGGGTGACAATGACCCTGACCTGGAAAACCCAATCCCTCCTGTGGATGATGATGAGGATGATCAAAATGATGCCCTCTTTGTCCCCCAGGAAGGATTAAGAGTGTGCCCAGGAAGTCTAGTTCTCCTTCTCAGGAGTCTAACCACTCTGGCACCTCTATAGGGAGCTCTGTCTCCTCTCACAGGAGGGAATCCTCTCATGAGAGGAGAGCCAGGCTGGTCCGGTATGAGGAAACTCAGCTGGAAATCAGAAAAAAGCAACTGGCTTTAGATAGGGAATCCCTAGATCTCCTCAGGGAGAGAAGAAAGTTGGGACTAGAGTCCCATGGTGGCAGCAATATCCCTAGAGATAGGGACAGGTCTTATGACCATAGAAACCTAAACAAGATTGTCCCTCCCTACCAGAGTGGGGATGACATCCACAAATGGATAACTGCACTGGAGAGGGCCTGTAAAGTTCAGAAGGTCCCCCAGAGGCAGTGGGCAGCAATCTTGTGGCTCTCCTTTGCAGACAAAGGTAGAGACAAGCTCCTCACTGTAAGAGAAGAGGATGCTGACAATTACACAGTCTTGAAGAGTGCTCTGATAGATGGGTTTGGCCTAACCACTGAACAGTATAGGTTGAAGTTCAGAGACACCCAAAAAGCTCAGACTCAAGACTGGGTTGATTTTGTAGATTGTGCTACAAAGGCTCTGGAAGGTTGGATACATGGCAACAAAGTGCAGGACTTTTAGGATTGTACAATTTGATTATGAGGGAGCAGATCCTTAATAATTGTCAAAACCAGCTTTTGCACCAGTATCTGGTGGACTCTGATCTGACCTCTCCCCAAGAATTGGGAAAGAAGGCAGACAAGTGGGTCAGAACCAGAGTAAAAACTAGAAATCAGGGTGGTGACCAGAAGAAAGATTCTACTAAGTCCCAAGAGAAAGGTGGGGATAAATCTAAGGATAAGTCCCCTACAGGGCCCCAAAATTCCTCTTCTGGGGGTGGGTCCCAAACTCCTTCCTCTCCTGAAAAGAAACCCTATCGCCATGTCTGTAAAAAGCCTGGGCACTGGAAAACTGATCCCAGTTGCCCCAGGATTGGCAATAAAGAAAATGTTCCTCCCACAACTACTACCACCCCTCCTGGTACTACCAGTAGTAATCCTCCAGTTGGGAGTAGTGCACCCAAAAGTTAGGTGCTTTTGCAAGAGGAACAGAGGTGGGCCCTAGTTTAGACAGGGACCCCTCAACAGACTCCTCTGACTCTGATGGTGGTATATGATTTGCCACCTTTACCATGGGTCCCATAGCATTGGGCAGGTACAGATTGGAGCCAATAATTAATGGTCAGAAAGCTGTGGCATTTAGGGACACAGGGGCTAGTGTCACCATGGTGGCAGGAAACTAGTCCCCCTCACCAGCTTTTACCTGAGTTTAAATACCAGGTGACCAACATTGATGGTGTCAGAACAGATCACCCCATGGCCATAGTCAATCTCAGCTGGGAGGGGTCACAGGCCCAAAAGAGTGGCAGTGTCCCCAACCCTACCTGTAGATTGCCTGATGGGCAATGATCTGGAAATTTCAGCCTGGGCTGAAGTGGAACACCAAACCCATCTTAGGATGTTGGGCGTCCCTGTAAAGGTTAGTGGGGCTGTGATGGCCACAGCCCCAGCCCAAGAATTTGAAGAGATGGAGCCTGAAAGAATGGCCCACTCTCCCCCAAAAGAGAGCACAAGGGTTGAAGAAAAGTCTTCTTCCCCCAGACAGTAGGTAAGGGTCAGCCTCCTCAGGGAACTGACCCTACCCCTAGTGAAGGAACTGCCACAGAGGTAGTCAGGCCTGGCCTGGCCACACCCCTGATGGCAGAGGACCCTTCCAAGGTGGTACCCCGTCTGGAGCAGGTAACCTGCCCCTCTCTACCCTGCCTCAGTCAGCCCAGGGCTGCAGAGGTCAGGGAGGTCAGTGGACCCCCAGGGCCCCCTGTCCAGAGGAAGCCCCCATCAGCAGATTAGGGGCACCCAGTCTAGTAGCCCTAGCCAGGTGAAAATTCCTCTACACACTGAGGGATCCCCCATACCTTTATGTAGGGACCTCCCCAGAAGGACTCTGGTAGGCAAACCTGGGACCAGAAGGTTCCAAACCTGCCATGTCCCTCCAGTAGTCCATCCAAAGGGACCCAACCCACAGCTGTAGGCAGCCAAAGGTTGACCCTTAGAGCAAAGTGCAACTCAGTCATGGAAAGACAGGCATACATGGTGACCAGTGATCTGAGGAAGCTGAGGCCAACATTCCTAGGGCCTCACTTCCCTACTCAGACACCTCACCAGCCTTGTACTTTACCTAAGCACACCACAGGTAGTGATTCCCCATGGTGGAGACCCTCTCATACCCTTAGGGTGAGGGATTGCTTAGTGGACCATAAGACAGGGGGCAACCATGCTAGTGCAGGTGCTTCCTTATATGACCACTTAGTCAATGAAGGCTCAACTGGCCAAGGTTAGCCTTATCTCCTTTCGTTTGGGGGGTTATGTAGGAAGGTGGAATCTGACTATATGGTTGCCCCCACTTTTTTTATGGTGTTTTGCTGGTTTATGACTTAGTTGGACTGGGATCCTGCTATTCAGGGCCCCAGTCTATCTGCTTTCTCTGTAAAAGGTTTCCATGTGCCTTAGGCACATCTCTGATTGGAATCTGGAGTGCCCTTATAAGTCCCTAGTATATGGTATACTATGTACCAAGGGCATAGGTACCTCAGAGGCCTACCAGGGGCTGCAGCATGTATTATGCCACCCCTGGAAGGCCATCCAAACTGACACCACAGGTCTGCTACTGCAGCCTGGGTAGGGTGGTGCATGCACCCTTACTGTGATATAGGTTACCTATATCACTAAATACATACACACATATAAACCTATAAGTCACTCCTAAGGCAGGCCTTATCAATCCTAAAGGCAGAGTGCATGGTTCCTATGTGAGAGGGTGCCCCTGCATGAGCAGGGCCCCTCTGCAGCGTTCGGAGACCATCTCTGATGCTGTTTGTAGTGCAGCCTGACCATATACTCTTAAGCGCATTATATCCTCGCGGTAAAATGCTAACTTTGGATTGGCTGCACCTAAACATGTCGTGTTTGGTGTCAAACATCTTGGAATACTACCCCCACGCCAATCCTGGTGGTGGGGGTAGCATTCCACCCTTCTAGAGGGAAAGACATGTTAACTCTGGCTTACCCGGTAACTTCTTTCTGAAGCCCTGGCATCACAAAATGGATGCTGCTGCCACAGACACAAGTCTGGCCTCCTGCTGCTGGACGAAACTCCGGCAGGGGAGGCCTGGACAATAGGTTTCCTGTTGCAGGGAGGTGTGACCACCTCCCCAGACAGGATAATGTGTATTGGGGCTGGGTGGGTGCACTCTTAGAGTGCTTTGAAGTCCTTTACTGGGGGAGCAAAGGCTCCTCTGTGCATATGCCAGTTCAAACCAGCTCAGGGGCTACCTGCCCCTGCTCTGGCGTGAAACTGGACAAAGGGAAGTGGGTGTAGCCACCCCTCCCTTGACCCTCCCATAGGTGGGGTCATAGAGCTAGTCCATCCCTCTTTTTAGTATAAGAGGGGGAACCTTGCCATTGCAAATTAGATAACCCCTGGACGACGCTCTACAGAAGAATCCTGGCCCTTCGACGTTCCACTACCTTTGGAAGACAGAAGAATCTCCCTTGGAGTCAAGGAGTGACTCCCCTGCTTGGCAGGCGCCAAAAACGACAACGACGGTCGCAAACTACGCCGCTCCCGCCAGAGTCCGAAGTCCCTGCAGCCCAAGAAGTGGATTTCCTGACCTCTCCCAGGCCATCGTGAGTCCCCAGCGAAGCTGAGGCAAGTGGACCCCACGAGTAACGAGAAACCGCGACCCCTGGGTACCGTGCACTATTGTCGAGTGCAACCCCTTCACAACGTTCTACGAACTTGTGCTTTGGACCACGTGTGGTCCCGACCTCCAGCAGGAATCCCTCTGAAGATCAGAGGCCTACACCGTCCCGAGTGACCGTGGGCCCCTGTTGAGTGATTCCGCCCAAGGTGTCTTCACGATCCCTTGCCCACCGGCTTGTGGGTCCCCAGAAGACTTCTTAAAGAAACCAAAGGGCTCCCCTGGTTGCTCCAGGCCTGCCCTGACTTACCCTCGCTGGGTGAGTCCCTCAGACCTTGCTGGTCTGCGCCATCGACTTTTCTTCATCTCCCCGAGAATTGCTGTTGCCAAGGCTTGTTGGCTCCAATCGAGTTGCCGACACCGCAGTCAGCTGCAGACGTCAAGGGACCCACCGAATCCAGCTCCTGGTCATCGTCGACACCTCCTGGACCACGTGGCTGAAGAGTCAAGGCACCTGCAACCGACCTGAATCAACCGACGACGGTGGGCATCCATCTTCCTTGCCCCGGGTCACTGCCAAGTGACTTTGAACACTGTCCCCTCTGCTTTCAGGTCATCCTTCTTCAGAATCCAGGCTTGGATTCCACCGGACACTTCTTCAGCTCCCGCAAGCAGCAAGTCTTCTTTGTTCGCCATTGAAAACGACGCCGCGACCCGACACCAAAGGACACCTGTGCACCCGGCTTCCCTGGGTGAGGTAACTCCAGCACTACGGTGCTCCTGTGGGCCCTAGAACGACTTACCCTGTAAGTGACTTGCTTGTAGGTTCTATAGAAGTATCCTAAAACTCTTTATTTCCAACCGCGACTTGCCCCATTGAAGTCAACGGCGATCCGCGCCTGTGTATCTACACTGCACGCGTCCCCGTGGGTCCTTTACTTACCTGCCTTGGGTGGTTTCGTGAGGCCCCAGCACTTCTGAAGGCCCTAGGCCTTGTCTCCCTGCAAGTCGTTGTCCCTAAGTCTCTTACTTAGTATATGGTCTGGTACGCCCCTAGGGCCCCAGCCATATTTTGTGCTTAACTTATTGTGAAACGTTGATTTGTGCATATGTTTGTCTTCTAATCTCATAAAGAGATTAGTAGAGAGTTATTTAGAAATAAATACATATATATTTGATATATATACCTGTGTGGTGTCTTTTCATTTGGTGATTCAAGAGATTATATGGTAAAACAAGCTGCTTTACATTCCTCCGAGACTTAGCCTGAAGGCTGCTCTCCACAGCTACCACTAGGATAGCTTTCTTTAAAAGGTTGTCTTAAACCTACCTACCATAAGAGTCGATTTGCCCTGGTGCAAGGTGTCCACTTTAATTAGTGAACAGCATATACCAGGCCAACTTCTCACAGATGCGCTTTCCGTACGCGCCGAACCCGTCGCTACGCACGGCACGTCAAAGCATCCGGGAGAGGCGCACATAAGCTCCGATTCGTGCCACAACACGATCCACGGCTCCGAGACCAACACGGCAGCGACGAGGACGATGCGAAGCGACGAGGACGAGGCGAAGCGACGAGGACGAGGCGAAGCGACGAGGACGACGCGAAGCAACGAGAAGGACGAACGACACGAACCAACCATGAATCCCTTCGTCCCGATCATACCAATATTCTACATATACTACCGGAACAGGCACGGACGCGTACGGCGCAGAAGGTAAGCCAGACACCAACCACAAAACACATACAACACGTACACGACACATCACACACACACAGAGGGATGCAGAATATACTTACACTAGCAACAGCAGCACCATAGGGGCGGGATGCCCATCACCAATGCCACATATGCACACAGGGGCCTGAATGCGCACCACCACCCCTACCCAGGGGGGCAGGATGCCTACCACCACTACCACCCTTACCCAGGGGGCTGGATGCCTACCACTACTACCACCCTTACCCAGGGGGGCTGGATGCCTACCACCACTACCACCCTCACCCAGGGGGGCAGGATGCCTACCACTACTACCACCCTCAGCCAGGGGGCAGGATGCCTACCACCACCCTTAGCCAGGGGGCTGGATGCCTACCACTACTACCACCCTTAGCCAGGGGGCAGGATGCCTACCACTACTACCACCCTCACCCAGGAGGGGCAGGATGCCTACCACTACTACCACCCTCACCCAGGGGGGGCAGGATACCTACCACTACTACCACCCTCACCCAGGGAGGGCAGGATGCCTACCACTACTACCACCCTCACCCAGGGTGGGCTGGATGCCTACCACTACTACCACCCTCACCCAGGGGGGCAGGATGCCTACCACTACTACCACCCTCACCCAGGGGGCAGGATGCCTACCACCACCCTTAGCCAGGGGGGCTGGATGCCTACCACTACTACCACCCTTAGCCAGGGGGCAGGATGCCTACCACTACTACCACCCTCACCCAGGGGGGCAGGATGCCTACCACTACTACCACCCTCACCCAGGGGGCAGGATGCCTACCACTACTACCACCCTCACCCAGGGAGGGCAGGATGCCTACCATTACTACCACCCTCACCCAGGGTGGGCTGGATGCCTACCACTACTACCACCCTCACCCAGGGGGGGCAGGATGCCTACCACTACTACCACCCTCACCCAGGGGGGTCAGGATGCCTACCACCACCCTTAGCCAGGGGGCTGGATGCCTACCACTACTACCACCCTTAGCCAGGGGGGCAGGATGCCTACCACTACTACCACCCTCAACCAGGGGGGCAGGATGCCTACCACTACTACCACCCTCACCCAGGGGGGCAGGATGCCTACCACTACTACCACCCTCACCCAGGGGGGCTGGATGCCTACCACTACTACCACCCTCACCCACTACCACTACTACCACCCTCACCCAGGGGGGCTGGATGCCTACCACTACTACCACCCTCACCCAGGGGGCTGGATGCCTACCACCACCCTTAGCCAGGGGGGCTGGATGCCTACCACTACTACCACCCTTAGCCAGGGGGGCAGGATGCCTACCACTACTACCACCCTCACCCAGGGGGGCAGGATGCCTACCACTACTACCACCCTCACCCAGGGGGGCAGGATGCCTACCACTACTACCACCCTCACCCAGGGTGGGCTGGATGCCTACCACTACTACCACCCTCACCCAGGGGGCAGGATGCCTACCACTACTACCACCCTCACCCAGGGGGGCAGGATGCCTACCACCACCCTTAGCCAGGGGGCTGGATGCCTACCACTACTACCACCCTTAGCCAAGGGGGCAGGATGCCTACCACTACTACCACCCTCACCCAGGGGGCAGGATGCCTACCACTACTACCACCCTCACCCAGGGGGGCAGGATGCCTACCACTACTACCACCCTCATCCAGGGGGGCAGGATGCCTACCACTACTACCACCCTCACCCAGGGGGGCAGGATGCCTACCACCACCCTTAGCCAGGGGGGCTGGATGCCTACCACTACTACCACCCTTAGCCAGGGGGGCAGGATGCCTACCACTACTACCACCCTCACCCAGGGGGGCAGGATGCCTACCACTACTACCACCCTCACCCAGGGTGGGCTGGATGCCTACCACCACTACCACCCCCACCCATAGGATGGACAATGCATGACACAACCAGCACACCACAACCTAGGGAATGCAAGAAGAAGACATCCCCCAACACCATGACAAGCGTGTGTAGACTGTGTCAAATGCCTACAACACCAAACATGACTTCGAACATACAATGTGACCCCCTAGCACATGTGCCACACAAATATGTGTGTGGCACACACAACGCTAAGCAGGCCATGACCATTGTGGCAATGGGGTCCAAACCCCCATCATCACAGTGACCAAAAGGTAAATGTGGGGTCCATAGCTGCAGCACATTTTGAACATTGTGGCAATGGGGTCCAAACCCCCATCATCACAGTGACCAAAAGGTAAGTGTGGGGTCCATAGCTGCAGCACATTTTGAACATTGTGGCAATGGGGTCCAAACCCCATCATCATAGTGACCAAAAGGTAAGTGTGGGGTCCATAGCTGCAGCACATTTTGAACATTGTGGCAATGGGGTCCAAACCCCCATCATCACAGTGACCAAAAGGTAAGTGTGGGGTCCATAGCTGCAGCACATTTTGAACATTGTGGCAATGGGGTCCAAACCCCCATCATCACAGTGACCAAAAGGCAAGTGTGGGGTCCATAGCTGCAGCACATTTTGAACATTGTGGCAATGGGGTCCAAACCCCCATCATCACAGTGACCAAGCGGTAAGTGTGGGGTCCATAGCTGCAGCACATTTTGAACATTGTGGCAATGGGGTCCAAACCCCCATCATCACAGTGACCAAAAGGCAAGTGTGGGGTCCATAGCTGCAGCACATTTTGAACATTGTGGCAATGGGGTCCAAACCCCCATCATCACAGTGACCAAAAGGTAAGTGTGGGGTCCATAGCTGCAGCACCTTTTTGAACATTGTGGCAATGGGGTCCAAACCCCCATCATCACAGTGACCAAAAGGCAAGTGTGGGGTCCATAGCTGCAGCACATTTTGAACATTGTGGCAATGGGGTCCAAACCCCCATCATCACAGTGACCAAAAGGTAAGTGTGGGGTCCACAGCTGCAGCACATTTTGAACATTGTGGCAATGGGGTCCAAACCCCCATCATCACAGTGACCAAAAGGTAAGTGTTGACAAAGTAAGAGGTGCAACTGCCAAACTGCATGGATGATTCCTGGTCACAGAACAACAAACACATCAGTGGCAAAGTAGTGTATGTGTCCCATTGCAACATAAATTGAGGGAGCCAAATCCTGCAGTGCAAATAAGACATAACTTTGGCCATGTGCAGACAAACAACACCCATGGGGGCTGACACCGTCAACAATCATCAATGACACAATGACAGAAGTGACCATCCGAATGCAGACCCACATATTTGCACCAATGGGCACACACATGCAGATACCCTGTGGAGACTGCAGATGTGAGGTGAACAGATACCATACCATGGCAGCAATGGGACACACAATCAACAATTAGCACCAAATGAGGGCTCCCGTCCCATCAGCCTGGTCATGGAAGTGCCAACGGAATCATCAGCACAGATCCAACACACTTGTATAGCAATGTGGCACTGACAACACAGATGAGTCCTTCCCCATTGATGCCCAAACCTGCATGTTCACTGGAGATGGCCACACGGTCAGGGAAGTAGGCGAATAGAACAATGGCAGGCACAACAGATGTGCAGGGGTGGAAGCCACAGATGTGAAATTGCCAATCTAAGTAGGAAATCCCATTGCCAAATACTGAACACATGACACCCTCAGATGCTGCTATGGATGACATGGATACACCACAGGATAGGACACATTCCCCCTGGACCACATGGGTTCCTGCACAGTAACACTTCATTATCATGAGACCAAATATCACCATCACTGCAGCAAGGGCATGGTTAGCATCATCAACATCATGTACATCAGAAGCAAAAGCACTAGAGAACAGAAAGTTGCTTTATTCAGCATATGTGGCATTAAAAGTAGAAGTCCGGTAGAACATAAACAAAGGCCAATGGCCAGTCCATCAACAAAGTCACAAGTGGGTGACAGTGGCAGATGCCACCCTACACATGCCTGCACAAAACCAGGGACAATCCACTAGGAGGGGCAACCCGGGGGGGTAGGCCAGGCACCGCAGGGACAGGATCAGGGCTCACCAGGAGGAAGCAGGGAAGGGGTGGTGGGTGCTGGAGAGCCACTGACAACTGCAGTGGAGGTGTCTGACATGGTGTGTGCCGGCACAACTGGGGGGCATGGCTCAGATGTTGTGGGTGCCGGCACGACTGCAGTGGACCCTGCAGATGGAGTGGACAGGTCCGCCACTGCAGTGCCCAAGTCAGACAGGGTGGTAGTGGACTCCACTGCAGTGCCTACCACCAGGGGAGGAGAATGGGGAACAGGCAAGGTGGGCTGGACAGAGGGGGGAGGACACCCTCACCACATCAGTGGCACAGACAAGCGCAGCGGGGGGTGTGGTGCCGGGAGAGCAAGTGGCAGGGGGAGAAGGCCGGAGCCTCTTGGGGATGGTATATCTGTGGGTGGGGGAACCTGGGGCAGGGTGTGGTGGGGGCACCTGTGGAGTGGGGGCCTGAGGGATGGAGTAAGGAGACCTGGTGCTTGAGCTGCAGGGCGGCGGCGGGGTCTTGCTCTTAGCACTCCGGGGGACTTGCGGGTGGGGGCCTCAGTCTGTCTGCGCCTGGGGAGGGTGTCCAGGGCGAGGGGCACTCTGCTCCGTGTGGGGGGCTTCCTCTTCCCCCTGGATGCTGGGGCAGCTGGATCGGAGGGGAAGAGGCCGAGGTCACTGAGGAAGAGGCGCTGGGTCTTTGGGGTTGCAGGTGAGGCAAGGGAGGGTGCTTTGGAGGGAGAGGCAACTGAGGACTGCGCAGTGCCCGTGGATGCGTGTGTGTGTACCAGGGCCCCATCCCCTGTGAGTCTGGTTTCAGTCCCCTGACTGTGCGTGCGTGTGCGTTTAGTTTGTGGCGTGTGTGTCTGTGTGCTGGACGTGTGTGTGCTGGTGTGTGCCTGTGCCGGTGTGTGTGTGCTTGGGACGGGTAAGGTGCTGGGGAGTGTGGATGGAGCAGAGGCAGGAGGGGTGAGGGACTGTCTGAGGAGGGACACTGCTGCCGTCAGGGAGGAGTCCATGGACCTGTTGCCCCTCTGTAGGTCAGACATGCCCGATGAGATGCCCTCCATGAACGACACCAGCTGAGTCAACAGTGCGGTGTGCGCATGGAGGACACTCAGCATGGCTGTCTGCCCTACATGGAGCTGGCGAAGGAGGTACACAGACTCCTCACTCAGGGCAGCAGGGGACACAGGGGCAGGGGGTGCGGTGCCTGGGCCAAAGGAGACATGCTCCCGAACATGGGAGCCTCCACGGACCTGGGGAATGGGAGCCGATGGGAGGGCGGTGGTGGTGCTGGTGGTGGCGGGGACAGCAACACTAGCTGGGGTGTGGTGGCTGCTGACACCCGCCTCCACAAGGGAGTCATCCTCCGAGTTGCTCTGGTCCTCAGCTGAGGTGGATGGTGCTGAGGACTCCTCGGTGTGGCTCCCCTCGCCCTCCGTGCCACTGGGTCCCTCCGACCACTCCTCGGCTGCTGACCCAGTCTGGCTCTCTGGCTCCTCCTGGTCCGTGGAGCTGTCCCCTTCCGTGGCCGTGGATGTATCTGCAAACAATGGGGAAACAGACAGACATCAGTCACCTGCACCAAACGCACACACCACTGTGAGCACAGCACATTACAGAGCAAGCCCTGGCATCATTAGTTGTACATTGCTAAAAGTGCCCTAACTGAACAGGAGAAGCCAATTGTCAGTCTGATGCCAAGCATGGCACTCACATCCCACATGGCCTTGCACCCATCTGTCTGGTGTCTGTTGGATTGCAACACCCCAGTGTGGACACATGCACCAAGTACACAGTAGTTGGACAGTGCAGAGGACACGGTGTGGCATGTGGACATGCACACATCACAGCTCTTGCCACTGAGTCAGTACAGGTTTCCGGATGAAAGGGATGCCCAGAGTCAAATAGGAAATGCATGTGATGCATACCAGCGACAGACACCATGATGCACCCATGTCCTGATAGCCAGCGCCACTATGGTGTGCATGTAGCACATGTCACTTCCCTGCAGGACCACCAATAAGTTGACACATGCCATGGCAGAGGCATGACTGCTAAGTCATACATCACTGTCTCAGTGATGTATGACTTGGCAGCCAGACAACAACACTATGCACTGTGTCACAATAGTAGGTCATGGGGAATGCAAGTCCTGGAGCTGCACAAGTGCACATGTACATCCCCCACACAACACATCATCTTAACCCTCATCTGTCCAGGTCACACCTATTGGACATATGGGAGACCTGTGACACTACCCTCTGAACCTGAGCCCCTCACAATTTGCTGTGAATGGGGAACAGCTGCCTGAACTTCACATTCGCATACCCCAGTCTGCACGGGCAGCTGATCAAACACCTATGTGACACACAAGTATCGTCTCCTATGGTCACATCTCCAGGGGCATGCTGAGCCCCTACCAAGAAACACCCCAGCAGTCCTGGCAACTAATCCACAGCACACTGACACAGAGGCAGACACCTGAGGGCTCAAATCACTGTGCACAATGTGTCAGCTGATACACGGGAGTGGGAGTACAGAGTGCATTGCATGGCCTGGAGTAGGCATGACTGTCCTGCTCCACATGAATGAGGGATGTGCCCTGGACAGTGGATAGCTGGCTATGTATGTGTGACACACGTAATCTGCACACTCCTGGGGCCCAAACATTGTTCCCACCCGCTGCATGGGCGTGTGCCACATACCCCAGGCACATGTGGTGGCTCAGCTCAGCAAGTGGACCGCATATCAAAGCAACATGCAGATCACATGTCCAAACCCAGGCGTTGTGTGAACAATGGACCCACCCATGATGCCCACTACAGAGTTAGGCAAACAGATGCTGTCCCCCACCTTTAGTGAAGCAAACTGCAAGGACACAGTCCCAAGTGACACAATTCCCTGAATGTAAGGGCCACACCTGGGTATCAGATGAGCAGTGGGCAGTGCACAATAGAGGGACATGGCTCCTGGACAACATGACTGCTGCACTGTGGCAGTTGAACCAGGCCAGAGGAGGGCACAAAGCATGTAATACAGAGTTCACAGTGCAGTCTTTGACTCACCCCTCCTTGCTGCTGTCTGGCCTTCAGCTGCCCATCCAGGTCTGGAAACACCACCGCCAGGATCTGGAGCATGTGGGGGTCAGGGTCCATGTTCCGCCCCTCCTGCGAGGAGGCGACAGCTTCAGCTGGACCCGTGCAATCCTCCGGGTCCAGCCCCGAAGGTCCTGCCACCTCTTCTGGCAGTTGCGGATCCGGCGCTTGTAGACCCCCACGGACCGGACAGCCCTGCTTCCGATGGGCATTAACCTGTCAGGATGACAAAGTGAAAAGGCCATTACCACACATGCAACATATCCGTGCATGACACAGTTGTATATACATGTCTCAATCACAGGGGCACATGATGTACACAGGCAGTGCAAAGCTGACCATGGACAGTTTGCCAGACGTCAATACATGGTATCATTGCATGGGAAGTAAAACCGTGTTCAAGTGCACTGTCACTGCACCATACCTGTCCAGTGCAAGTCACTACACACTATGGGGGGTGACAACTACTCAGTGAGCCTGCTAGCCAGTGGCGTGCAGACTCTCAGCCTTGCTAGTCACACAAAATGCACATTCAGAAAGGCAGTGCACAGAACACTCACCTGCTCCCTGGTGTCCCATACAGCTTGCTGTACTGTGGAAGTGAGGCTGTCCAGCAGGGCCTGGTTCTCTTCAAGGCTGAAGGCTGGGGCTCTCCACAGTACGTGCCATTGCAGGGTCCAGAGGGGCAGAGACAGCAGCAGTGCAGTGGCAGATGTCGTCCTGGAGCATGTAGTGCAGGCAAGTGAGCTCTCAGGGGAACAGCCAGCAATATATATGTGCTGGAGAGGCAGATACTGTCCCTTGTGTCCAAAGTGATAGGTCCAAGTCGTTTGCATCTTCTGAATCTGGCCAATCCATGGAATAGCAGCACCAAAACACGCCCACAGCATCCTTCAAATCTTCAACTTCATGACATACATGATTTTGCAACATTGTTGTGGGTGACCAACTGAATTTACAGCAACCGACTTGTTCGAAATTCGAAAACGCGTCCGTTGCCAGGCAAGCCCATTGTCAATGGGTGCGCACCGATCGGTCCATTGCGGTACAACGCGCACAGGGTACAACGCGTACCCGCACACATTGAATGCAATGGGCCGGCCGGAGGCACCGATCGGTCCATTGCAGTTCAACGCGCACAGGGGTACAACGCGTACCCGCACACATTGAATGCAATGGGCCGGCCGGAGGCACCGATCGGTCCATTGCGGTACAACGTGCACAGGGGTACAACGCGTACCCGCACACATTGAATGCAATGGGCCGGCCGGAGGCACCGATCGGTCCATTGCGGTACAACGCGCACAGGGGTACAACGCGTACCCGCACACATTGAATGCAATGGGCCGGCCGGAGGCACCGATCGGTCCATTGCAGTTCAACGCGCACAGGGGTACAACGCGTACCCGCACACATTGAATGCAACGGGCCGGCCGGAGGCACCGATCGGTCCATTGCAGTACAACGCGCACAGGGGTACAACGCGTACCCGCACACATTGAATGCAATGGGCCGGCCGGAGGCACCGATCGGTCCATTGCAGTTCAACGCGCACAGGGGTACAACGCGTACCCGCACACATTGAATGCAATGGGCCGGCTGGAGGCACCGATCGGTCCATTGCGGTACAACGCGCACAGGGTACAACGCGTACCCGCACACATTGAATGCAATGGGCCGGCCGGAGGCACCGATCGGTCCATTGCAGTTCAACGCGCACAGGGGTACAACGCGTACCCGCACACATTGAATGCAATGGGCCGGCCGGAGGCACCGATCGGTCCATTGCGGTACAACGCGCACAGGGGTACAACGCGTACCTGCACACATTGAATGCAATGGGCCGGCCAGAGGCACCGATCGGTCCATTGCAGTACAACGCATCACTGTACATGTGACTGGCATATGTCAGCATGCCTGTCTCAGATGGACATATGCCAGCCACAGATAGCTCCAAGGGAGTGAGGGGCACACCTACATCACGACAGCCTGTCCAAACTTTATCATAAGGCATGTAAGGCTGCATTTCCTATTGTGTGTATGTTGGTGTACATGTTGTCCTGTGGGTGTCACCTGTGGGCAGCCACCCCCAGGCTGTGCACGTGTTCATGGGGACAGGATCCTGGGTGTTACGTGTACATGACCACTGTGATGTGCAACTGTTCATATCTGTGCATGTGCCATGGTCACATTTCACAGTGGTGTATGTGTATGTCATGTCACATACCCCGTGAGTCCCATGTGGGACGGTATGTTTGAGCCAGGGTGTCCCAGTGGCACAATAGTGATGGTCCTCCACAGTCTTTGTGCATGTAGTGTTTACAATGTCTCTGATTTCATGTGCACAATGGGAGACAGTCTCCACATCCACGTTGTGTGTGCATGGACTCTGATGTTGTGCGTGTGTGTCACAGACGTCCATGTCTGTCCTGCCGTGGCAAGTGGGGCCACTACCTGTGTGGGTCATGGTTGTTTTGCTGTGGTGTATACATGATACTCCATGTAATGCCAGTGTCCATGTGGCATTACAGGGTCCCTGGGAATGTACCTGTCGTTGAGCTGTGGTGCCTGGGGCACATCTGTCCTCACATGTCACTGTGGGGGGTTATTGTGACACGGCAGCAGGAGATGGGAACTGTGACACGGCCTCATGATATCCAATGGGCCAACCTGGGACTAATTGATGCCACCTGTTGGACCGTGTTGACAGATGTTGGCCATGTATGTACCATACATGTCCTTCCGAGTACTGCACACTTCATGTAGTTGTGCCTCATAATGATGTATGTTGGGATCTTGAGTGTGTTCAATGCCGCATATGTGGGGTGACTGACAATCTTGCTTACTTCTCCTCTGCACTGCAGGGCTCCTGCTGTCCATCGACCATTCCCAGACCTGGCAACGATGGTGGAACGGGACAGCATCCGACGGTACCGCTTCACCAGGCAGCTGATTGAGGATTTGGCAGTGCAGTTGTCCCCACATTTGCAGCCTGGCCGGCCGTATCCTACAGCGCTGACCCCCAAGGTGAAGGTGATGGCAGCCCTACACTTCTTTGCCACTGGTACCTTCCAACATACTGTGGCGACTGCTGGTGGGATGTCACAGACCATGTTCAGCCGTGTGCTCCGCGATGTTTTGGCGGCAATGTTGCTCTTCCTGAACCGGTACATCTATTTCCCTAGACTGCGACGACTCACTGATGTGAAGAGTGACTTTTATGCCCTGGGGAGGATGCCGCATGTAATTGGCTCCATTGATGGGACACATGTGGCTTTGGTACCACCACAGGCCCAGGAGCAGGCCTACAGGAACCGCAAGCACTACCACTCGGTCAATGCACTGGTGGTGTGTCTTGCAGACATGACCATCACACACGTGTGTGCCCGTTTCCCTGGTTCAGCACATGATGCCTTTGTGATGAGGGAGTAGTCGCATCCCCAGGATGATGGCACAGATGCAGAACCAGCGTGCCTGGCTTGTCGGTGTGTACTGACTTTGTGCCATTGTGTGTGATCTGATCTGTAGTATTCCGCCCACTTTTCCAAGTCAGCTAATGTGCATTTGTCTGTCCGTAGGTGACTCGGGATACCCCAACATGCCGTGGTTGCTGACACCCCTCAGGAACCCTGTGACACCAGCCCAGATGCGCTACAATGAGGCACATGGTCGGACCAGGAGAGTGATTGAGCGGACCTTTGGTCTCCTGAAGAGCTGCTTCCGCTGCCTGGACAAGACCGGAGGGTCCCTCCCATATGCCCCTGCGAAAGTGTGCAAGATTATCATCGTCTGCTGCATGCTCCACAACCTGGCAGTGCGGAAGGAGTTGCCTCTCATCCAGGATGACTATGACCAACATCCGCCACCTGTGGAGGATCCTGGCCTGGACCACGATGCCAGTGACGATGATGATGATGATGGTGATGGTGATGTCCGCACACAGCTCATCACCAACTTCTTTAGCTGAATGTGAGTATCCTGAGGTGTCATGTCAATGATGTGAGTTGGCATGATGTGTGGGTGGTGCTCTGGTGCTGTTGGAGTGTGTCCATGGGCTACTTGACTGGATGTGTGTTGCGATGTGTGGTGACAGGTGGGCTGTACTCCCCAACAGTGTTGACATGCTAACTTGGTTCTGGGTGGGTATCTTGTAACATGTATTGTGCATGAGTGTTGCTGTTCTGTCCTGTACTCCATTGCTTTTGACTGTGTGTCATTTCTGTCCTTCACAGGGTACTTTCAGATTCGTTTGGTCAACTGTGTCCACCGACGACGTGATTGCACATCCAGGCTGGTAGCTGTTGTGTCCCTACAGGTGATGTGCGCCACACCCATGGACTTCCTTCCGTCTACAGTTGTTGACTGTGTGCCCGCTGCCAGGTGGGATTACCTTGCATCTGTAGTGGTTACGGCATGTTGCAACTGTGTAATAAACCTGTGCTTCACTTTGTGATGTGCGTTGTCTGTGGTCACACATTTGACTGCCATTTGCTTACTGCACCTGTGGGCTACTTGACTACAACTGGGAATGGGTGTGGTGTCTGTGCATTGCACCGTCTTCCCTGGCAACATCAGTGTAGGCAATGAGTCAGATGGCCTAGGTGTGTATGTGTTGTGTAGCCCTGGTGGTGTGTCTCCCTCATGTGTGTCACGTTGCCTGTACTCACATGCCTGTGTTGTCCTTGCTGTTGCAGTTCGCATACACAGTGTAATTTTGCAGTTCATCATCCCCATAACAGCACCCACGTTGGAATCACGACAGAGGCAAGTATGGTGTATTAGTGTGTTTATTGTGATACATTTGTGTTAATAGTGCATAGGATGGGTAGTGCTGTACATAAATCTTGCAATCCCAAGTTCCTAGGTGAATTGAAAGTCCTGGTAGACAGGATCCCCAGTATCGGGGCCACAGTTGTCTGACACATTGGTCCAACTTGTACTCCCCATGCAATGTGTGGGAGTAGTGTTGCCGTCAACAGGGTGAACAGTCTGTGCACAAAGGCGAACATCCAGAACAGGTTCAGGCTTCCTGGGAGTTGCGCTTGGCCATCGGCCTCTCACTTTTCCCTCCTCGGACGACCCCTCTTCTTGGGGGGGGCCCTCAAGTAGAGGCTGCTGCGGTGCAGGGGACTCTCCGCCAGAGTCCTCCTCCCTCCCTGTGGCAGTTGCAGTTTGTTCGGCACCAGATGTTGTTGGCACACAGGGAGGTGTGGACTGGTTGCTGTTCATCTGGCGGAGGCATTGTAAAATGTCCCTGTGCACCGCCGCCATCTCATGCAGTGCATCCAACTTGGACTCCACGCGGGACATGTGTGAGTCCACACGGGACATGTGTGACTCCACGTGGGACATGTGGGAGTCCAAGCGGGCATGATGGGCAGCCTGCTGCTGTTTCATGTCTCTGAGGAGCCCCACTACCTGGCTGAGGTCTCCGGTGCTGGACTGGTACGCATCAGCTATGCGTACCAGTTGTGGGTCATCATGCACACCAGCAACGTCTGCAAGCAGCGACCTCTGTCTCCCACCCCTCTCACCACCCCTGCTGACATGTGCAGTGTGTGCAGTGGCACGCACAGATAACCCTGGTCCACCTTGGGGGTTGCTGGTGGTGGTGGTGTCCATGGCCCCAGGTTGGTCCAGGGTCCCTGTGCTGGTGTTGCTCCTTGTTCTGTCCATGTCGGCAGGGATGGTATTCGTGGTGACAGTCGTTGGAGGGGTGGGTGCAGGGGTGCAGCTGGTGGTCCTGCTGGTGCTGCAGCTGGTGGTCCTGCTGGTGCTGCATGTTGACTTGCACCGGATGTGCCAGGTTGTTCTTCATCGTCCGAGGAGGACAGAGGCTGTACGACGCCAGTGAGCTCGGCATCCTCTTGAGCCTGGGACTGGGACTCCTCAGCGTCTGCTGCTGTGTCCCCATCATCACCTGTTTTTGGGATACACAAACAATGTATGTTATGTTTCTGCAGGCATCAATGGTTGACACACATGACAGTTGTGACTGTGCCTCTGGGTGCGGGCCTGTACATTGCATTGTCCTAAGTCGTCACAGTCAGGGGTTGATGTTGGTGTGGCACATTGTCCTGCATTATTCGGGCATTTCTATGTATTTTCTGGGGTGTGAACATGGTCTGCATTGGTTGTGTTTGGTTGACAGCCGGCCCTCCTTCCCACCCACCCAGCCAGTCAGTTATCCCACCATGGAACGTGCTTGCGTTGCAGGGAGTGTAAGTTGTCTCTCAGGATGTCAGTCAGTGGTGTCCTGCTGTTTGTTGGTGCACATTTGCCAGCAGGGCCTTGTGCTCCCCACAGCAGTAGCCAGTGTCAGCCATCTTGTGAGTCCTTCTCCACTTCCTGTGATGTGAGCATGGTTCAGGGTGGTGTTGATGGGACAGTTGTGGGGGTGAGCTATGTCTGTGACTACGACTCCCATCATGCCATTGCCTCCACCCCACTTCCCAGCATTCCCATACTTACTTGCTTTTGTGTGGAGTTCAGTGTGTGTGGATGTGAGAGCAATGGCAAGATGGCTGGCAGTGGTGTCCTGCTGTTGGTTGGTGTGCAGTACCCAGCATGCCCTTGTGCTCCCCACGACACAGCAACAGTGTCAGACATCTTTGATGGGCCTTTCCACTCTCTGTGGGATGTGCATGCGTGAGTGTGAGCTTGCTGGGCCATGTGGTGGGGGATGTAGAGCTGTGACTACGACTCCCATCATGCTATTGCCTCCTCCCCCTTCCCAGCATGCCCATGCTTCCTTCCTTTTGACTCTGCTTCCCTGTGGGGTGGGCTGGCTGTGCTGACAGGATGGCTGGGAGTGTTGTCCTGGCAGTTGTTTGGCTAGAGGTCCCAAGAGTGTCCCTGTGCTTCACACAACATAACCCAGGGTGGTGGTTCTTTGTGGGATCTTGTGTTAGGATGGGGGCATTGCATTCTACCAGGTGGGTTCTGTGGAGTTTGTGTTGGGGTGTGTGTGAGGGAGGTGCTTGTGACTATGGTCAGTGCTGCAAGTCCCCCTTCCCACCCAGCTAGCCAGATATCCCACCATGGAACGTGCTTGCATTGCAGGGAGTGTAAGTTGTCTCTCAGGATGTCAGTCAGTGGTGTCCTGCTGTTTGTTGGTGCACATTTGCCAGCAGGGCCTTGTGCTCCCCACAGCAGTAGCCAGTGTCAGCCATCTTGTGAGTCCTTCTCCACTTCCTGTGATGTGAGCATGGTTCATGGTGGTGTTGATGGGACAGTTGGGGAGGGGCAATATGTGTGACTGCGACTCCCATGATGCTATTGGCTACACTGACTTGGCCAGCATACACAGAATTCCTTCCTTTGAGTGGTCTTCACTGTGTGTTGGTGTTGTTGTGGTGGCTACATGTCTGGATGTGTTTGTTAGTTCTATTTGTGCCACTGCCTAGCTGTAGTTGTAGTTGTGTTTGTACATGTGTTGGCACAGTTGGATGTGACTTTTTTGATGGCATGTGTTGTGTTTATCTGACTGACATACACATTTTGGGATGATTCTGTTCTGGTTGCTGTGTAATTGCTATGAGTGCATGGTTTGACTCTCCCTTGACAGTGATGTGTGTGTTTTGTGGCAGTATATTGTGTACATTTGTTGTGTACTCACCAGGCTCTGGGATGTCCTCTAGTCCATATACGCTCACTGGCGGAAGGATGGCCCGCACCTTCTCCTCCCAGGGCCTGAGGTATATTGGCTTGGCAGGAGGGCCACTGCCGGTGTATTGGCTGTTGATGTAGTCTTTCTTCAGCATGTCCCGTACCCTCCTGCGCACGTCATACCACCTGTTCTGGATGTCGGTCTTTGTGCGCCGACATGGTGATTGGGCGTTCACCCTGTTGATGATCCTCTCCCACATCTTGGTTTTCTGCGACATGGGGGTCTGTTGGACCAGTGTGCCAAACAGCTGTGGCTCCACCCTGAGGATCTCGTCTACCATGACTTCCAATTCACTATCTAGGAACTTGGGATTCTTCTTGGGGGGCATGGTGATGGGTGGTGATGGTGGGTGATGTGTGTGTTGGTGTGCAGGTGAGGGTGTGTGAGTGTGTGTTTTGCTGGGTGTATGTGAGATAGGTATTTGTTGGTGTGCTGCTGGTGTGTGGCTTGTGTGAGGGATGAGCTGTGGGTGTGTGGTTGCTTTCTTTTGGGTGCTGGCCGTGGAATGGCATTTGCAAAGGCTCATGGTTGTGATTTGTGTCCTTTATATAGGTGGAGTTGTGGGTGTGTCTTTGTTCTCTGTCCCCACCCCCCCAGTATTTATTGGCTTGGTAATTGCTTGTTTGGCCTTTTTTTGGGTGATTTTTCCTTTGTGCTGTTTGTGTATGTTGGAAACGTTCTTGTGACCGAGTCGGACCCTGCATTAGTCTCGTACGGTGTTCTCCGTTTCGTTCACGCTGTGTTTGTGCAGTTTTCTATGCTGCTTACGCGTCGGTCGCGGTGTTTTGTGTTGCTTCGGCTCGGTTTTGTATGTGTGTCGGTCGTACGGCTTGTCCTCCGTCCGACTCGCTCGTGGTTTTCGCGCCTTGCATCGTACTTTGCGGTTTGGAGTTCGCATGTACGTTTCGGTCGGATTTGTTCCGGGTGCGTGTCGGTCGGTTGGATTCGCGTGTTTTTCCGGCCGGATTGCTATTTTCCGTGCGGCTCGGTCGGTCGACTTGGTTTCGGTACGTGTCGGTCGGATTTTTCACGCCTTGCATCGTACATGGCGTGTCGTGCGCCACGGGTACGTGTCGGTCGGTATTATTTCCGGATCCGAGTCGGTCGGTGCTTTTTCCAGCCCGAATCGGAATCGACCCCTTGGTATCTAAGGCAGAAAGAAGTAGGATGTATGTATGTAGCAGGAAAACAATATCCGAGTCAAAAAATGAACTATTAAAATTCAAAAAATTATTTAGTAAAAAATTAGGCTAAATTAATAATCAAAATGATAGCGAAATAGGTACATTCAGATCAACGGAATCTGGCATATTGATTTTTAAGTTTCTAAGTGCCAAGAAAACATATATTGGCACTGATTGTGGTAGGGTGGGACACTGAAGCGATTGTAAGCCTGCTTCAATTGAGTGGGATTCAGATACACCTAATGGGTTGCACTGGTGAAGGGTTTTACCTTGCGACTTAGGGCCTAATGTACAAAAACTTTTTAAGGTTGCAAACAGTGATTTTTAGGGTTTGCAACCTTACAAAGTTTTTTTAATGAGTGTTGGACTGGACGCTCTAGTGCTCTGGCACTGTCAGATGAGTCAGCTTGAAAGAGCCAGTGTATGGGCAATACTTTTGGTCCTTTCACAGCCCACAGGAAAAAAAACAGCCAATACACTGGCCCTTTCAAGCTGGCTCATATGGCAGTGCCAGGCATCATAGAAAATGTACATACATATCTGTTGTGCCCCTAGGCACTCTTTGTAACTCAGCCCATGGTGGTAAGGAGCAAACGGCTGAGTGTTTAGGATTTTAAGTTTCCTGTGGCAAATACATTGGTTAATAAAGCGGGTAAAACAGCAAATCTGAAATGAAACAGCATCAACATTTTCTTAAACCTGACAACCAACTGGCATTTAAAAATAAACCATTTCCACCTTATTGTCAAAATTGGAACAAGATTGTTTTCTCTATAGGAACATCACATCAAGAGCATTTGTGTTACCGTTCAAAAGCATGGGCATGCAGGGGGGCATGGCTTAGCGCCCGTGAACGATGGTGGCTCCCCCTTGAGCTCCATGGAGCCTACAGCAGATCAGATTTGCTGTCCGTATACAGTCCCTGACAGGAAAAAAACATCCTAAAATGCAGCAGAACCTGTGCTGAGGCTTCCCTGAATAGCTGCTTTCCCGAGATATGGAATGTCTCTTCTGCTGTGGAAAGTTCTTTGTAACACCTAAAATGGCGGCAGCGGCTGGTCTCCTCAGACTTTCTGCGCCTTGCACATTGATCGGTACTTCCTAACTTAAGCGACCCGGCGGCGCTCCGCTCTTGACTGCAGTGCGAGTGTTATCTCCCTGCCGATGACATCTGGGGCAAGTGTAGTATCCTCAGGTCGGTAAACAGACATAATATCGAATTTTTAATATCGAATTGCCAAAATATCGAGTTTTAATTATAGAATGGACAGAATATCGAATTGCCAAAATATAGTGGTTAAGAATATCGATATTCAGGTAAGAAATATCGATTGTCAAAATATCGACAGTCATAATATAGTTGTTAAAAATATCGATTTTTTTTATAGTGTTTTAAGTGTTAGTATATGTGTTAAAAGTATGTATTATTTTTGTAATGTATGTTTTAATTTTTTTAAAGTAATGAATTTTATGTTATTTAATTTTTGCGTAATTTAATTCTGTAGCGGGTTGTGGGTTTATAGGGGAATAGAGTGGGAAGTAATTTAATTATAGTAAATTAAATATTAATTTTTAGGAATTATTAATTATATTTAATTTAATTTTGCGTTTTAGTTCTGTAGCGGGTTGTGGGTTTATAGGGGAATAGGGTGGAAAGTAATTTAAATGTAATTAAGTAATTATTTAATTTTATTTATTGGTATTGATAAATAATTCATTGTTAATTAATTATTAATTAGTAATTAATTTTTATTAATTGGTGATTAATTTTTAATAAGTATTTAATTGATAATTATATTAATTGTATTAATTTATTATTCAGAGCGGGTTGTGGGTTTATAGGGGAATAGGGTGGGAAGTAATGTAATTGTAATTCAGTAATTATTTATTGGTACTAATTATTAATTTATTGTTAATTAATTTTTATTTGGTAATTAATTTTTAAGAAATAATATTTATTGGTATTTAGAATTAACTATTAAATATTTTGTAATTGGTAAGTAATTTTAATTAATTTTTATTGGTATTGGTAATTATTTTATTTTTATTAAAATATTAAATCATTATTTTCCCTACTGTTGCACTCTCTGGAGTGGGAATAGTAATTTTTACCCCTGCGCTATCCAACTCTTTCCCTACTGTTGCACTCTCTGGAGTGGGAATAGTAATTTATACCCATACGCTATCCAACGCTTTCCCTACTGTTGCACTCTCTGGAGTGGGAATAGTAATTTTTACCCCTACGCTATCCAACGCTTTCCCTACTGTTGCACTCTCTGGAGTGGGAATAGTAATTTTTACCCTCCCGCTATCCAACGCTTTCCCTACTGTTGCACTCACTGGAGTGGGAATAGTAATTTTACCCTCCCGCTATCCAACGCTTTCCCTACTGTTGCACTCTCTGGAGTGGGAATAGTAATTTTACCCTCCCGCTATCCAACGCTTTCCCTACTGTTGCACTCTCTGGAGTGGGAATAGTAATTTTACCCCTACGCTATCCAACGTTTTCCCTACTGTTGCACTCTCTGGAGTGGGAATAGTAATTTTTACCCTCCCGCTATCCAACGCTTTCCCTACTGTTGCACTCACTGGAGTGGGAATAGTAATTTTTACCCTCCCGCTATCCAATGCTTTTCCTACTGTTGCACTCACTGGAGTGGTAATAGTAAATTTTACCCTCCCTCTATCCTACGCTAAAAATATTGAATATTTTTTATAAATATTACGTTAATATATATATGTATTAAAAAATAAAAATGTATGTTTATTTTTTTAACTTACATAAATTATTTATTAATTTTAAAGTTATTTAAGTATTTTTAAGTATGTTTTAGTTAATTATATATATTATTTCATTAATTTTACATTACTTTTAAGATATTTAAAAAATTCGATATTTTGACTAACTATATTTTTTACAACTATATTTTGGATTCGATATTTTTGTACTTACCTGTTTGTAGATAGGGATTTGATATTTTGGCATTCTATATTTTTACCTCGATATTGTTGTAGGTCGATATTCTTCTCATCGATATTCTGTCAGTGATCCCCTCAGGTCATGTCATTCTGTTCCCTGTACCTAGCTGCTCAGCCAGTGTGAGTGTTCCGCGTAGAATGTTTGTGTGAGTGGAATGCTTGGGTGCCTGTGTGTGTGGAGACAGTTGGGAAGATGGGCTGAGCAGCTAGGAGGCTGCTCCTGGTGGGGCCTGTTCCAGCTTACAGCTACTACTGAATAAACTATATCAACTACAACTCGGCTACGTCTACTTTGTCTACTGTACATGTGGGACCAGACCACTACATATTTATGGTGACGATCTGGAGCTAAGAACCGATCACATTTACAGATGAAGAGCAACAAGTATAAAGAAACTCAAGGAAAAGAAACCAGTCAAGTAAGAAACATGAAGAGCAACAACTTTAAAGAAACTCAAGGAAAAGAGATCACTCAAGTAAGAAACATGTCAAGCACGCCTAGCAGCCCCACCAGTGTCCATCAGACCGGACAGCCCCTGCCCAAGCGTGCTGTGTTGTGTTCACCTGGCACATATGGACAGAATGTGCGCATTCAAAAGAAGTAAGCATCATTTTTTTTTACTTGTGTGTGGCTCACTTCGTTCAAAGGTTTAGTTGTGCAAGGACAGGTGATTGGAACAAAATCTGACATTTTGAGGATTACATAAAGCCCTGGTGTGTTTTGTTGTTTAAATAAGACACATCAGGTGAAGACTATTGGCGTTTCTGTGTATAATAGGTCAGAGACTTGCTATTTAATGCGGATGCATCTGATTTAAAAGGTGAACTGTCACTAATTTAAAATTCATGGCACAAGACTAGTTTATTTGGAAATGTCTGACAAACACTGTCTCAGGGAGCCTCGCACAGATTTTCCCCAGCGTCTGAGTCACATTCATCATGAACATTACAAGCTCTCAGTGCACACAGTCAACTCAATATTGATAAGGCTTCACGCTTTAATCGCTACCGTTTATGCATTTGTCTTGCATCACAGTGCTTTTGGGGAACTGTCTGTCTTTAAACACTGAATATGGTGTGTTTATTTGGAAATCTCGCGCCCACCACAACCTGTTGCCTGCCAATAGGCCTGTTAAACTGTTATTTTCATATGAAAAATTAAAATGTGACGCACGAGCGCACTTACATTCGACATGGGGGTCGCGTGATGCCTCTTCAGTGACGTCCTTCCACCATGTTCATGGAATCTTCAGTTGTGGTGCCTACGTAGTTCTGCCAGATGCTGAGTTACGTTTTGGAGCCATGACGCGCCATGAGCCATCCGGCTTAGCATCATGCACATACCGCCATCTTAGGGTTGGCTACCACTTTCAAGGAATGTTTAGCTGGATGATGGATCCTGTTATAATGCGGCCAACCGCGTGTGGTTGAGCACTGCTAGTCCCTCATGACCACTCGGAGCAAGAAGCAAGTTGAGGGAGTCAAGCTGACAAGAGCGCCGTCGTGGGAGGATGATGTTCTTCACGTTGTTTAGTTTGACTTGCCTCCTGTGTGTACTTGAGACTTTCTTTTGGTGAGACTCCGTTTTTTTTTTATCCTTGTCTGAGATGAACTTGCCTTTATTTTCACTTTCTGAAGCTGTTTCCTGCCCGTCTAGTTTGGAGAATGACTTCCACCACGCATATTATGAGTAACGCTTCTCTTTGCAACAGTGACATTTTTACACGTGTATTTAAGGTTTCCACTACTGATTCATCTACAAGCACACAAGGAACTATATATTCTCTACCTGAGAGTGTCAACACAAGTGTCTTTCCCAGACAAGACTCGTTTTCATCTTAGTTGATGACCATGCAGTTTTTCACTTTTGCTATTGTGTTTTACATACCAAATGTACCATTGTGTATTGTGAGGTACACAAGTTGGGAGTGTACCCACTGCTCGGGTGAGGGGGTCGCTCACCGGTGTAATGTTCATCACAGTTTTAATGACATTTTGTTATTGCATGTCTTTTGTTCTTTTCCCTTACAGGAGGGTTGGTTTTGGGTACCCTGTTCTTTGCTACATTTTACATTTATGCACCTCTACACAGGGGTGGGTTTATGGGTCATTCAAATCAGAAGTTGTTGATGATTGGGTTTTGTTTCCCTTTCAATTTAGTTTGGGGCAGGACATTGGGTATTTAGGGGCACATGCATCAAAGGTTTTTGCGATCGCAAACGGTGCGAATCGCAAAAATCGGCCGTTTGCGATCGCAAATTGGCCTTTGGAGATGCATGAAAGTGTTTCCTATGCACAATTTAAGAATTCGCAATTAATTGCGAATTCCTAAATTGCGATTGCATTTAAGGAATCGCAATTTGCGATTCCTTAAATGCAATGCTAGAAGCACTTTCAAATAGCGATTTCGCTATTTGGGACCGCATAAATTACAGACAAATCAAACTTGTCTGTAATTTGCAAAACCTTCGAAAAATGCTCTAAAATGCATTTTTAAGTTTTAGGTTACACACACACATGCCCATGGGGCATGTGTGTGCGCAACATGGGTGCACATCACAACTTCAGGGTGCAACAGGGTGTCATTTTGACACCCTGGCACCCTTGAAATTGCATTCTCAATTTGCGATTCTCTAATTGCGAATCGCTAATTGAGAATGTCTTCCCATTCATTCCTATGGGCCTCTAGGCCCATAGGAATTAATGGGGAGGTATTCTTAATTGCGACTCGCAATTAGCGAGTCGCAATTAAGGAATGTTTAGGAATCGCTATTTTTATAGCGATTCCTACATGCATAGGCTTTTGTGATTCCTTAATTGCGATTCCTTAATAATCGCAATTAAGGAATCGCAAAAGCCTACCTTGATGCATGTGCCCCTATGTCCCTTATGGGAGTGGGTCTTAGTCCCATGTCTCAGGTTCACGCATTTTCTTATATTTTATCCATGTTTGTGGGATGGGAGTGGGTTCAAGTCCCATTTCTCTTATTTACTGGATTTGTTACTTTAGGTATGGGTTTTAGTCCCATTACCTTGTGTGCGTGTGCCACACTGTACTGCATTTGGTTATTTAATGATGCTGTACATGTCCTTGGGTTTTAGTCCCATGTGACACTACTAGTTACGCTCCTTGTTTTTGAGCTTATGTCATTCCTTAGAGTGGGTTTGATGTACATCCTTTCTTCTGGATGTCTGTGTTTGGGTGTTAGTCCCAGTTACACATTTGAACGTCATGTCGTATGTTTGTGTATAAGTCGCCTCTGCGCTTCTCTCTCTGCTTTTGCGTCGTTCGGTTGTGTCAACGTATTGTGTGCGTTTGTCACACTGTGCTTCTTTCTGCTGCACAAAGTTCTTGGGTGCCAGTCCCATGCAACGTCATATGTACATTTGGGTGTCAGTCCCAATCATTGTTTTTTTTTGCACTGGGGTTTTAGTCCCACAGTGTCCCTCACATGAGGGGTGGCGTATGGTGTTTTTGCCACAGTCTCCTCACGTGAGGTGTACTTCCTTGGGTGTTGTTCCACCCATTGTATTCTAGTCTGGGTTAAGTTTACCCTTTTCTTCTGTCTTGTGTGTTTTGCTCACTTGTGTATGTGAGCTCTTATTACGCTACTTATTGTTTTTCAATTACTATGAAAGGAAGAGGATGGGTATAGTGCATGTGCATTTCTATTTCTCCATTCTTCTTTCTTTCTTCGTGCTTCCGTTTTCCCTCTCGTGATGTCATTCTTTGCATCCCTGGGTTAATGGTAGGGGTGGGCGGAATTTGCGTAGTCGCGCTACGCAAATCTCCGCGAAACGGTAAAAAATCTCCGCGAGCACGCAAAAGTTCCGCGAACACGCGGAATTGCTTGTTCCGCCCGTTCGCGATGCTTTTTTCCTGTTCGCGAACGCTGTTTGCGTGCTCGGGGAGAAATATCTCGCGAACACGCCTTTTGGAAGTGCGAACAAGCAAAAAATTCCGCGAAGTCGCAGATCGCGAAATTTTTGGCAATTCCGCGTTCTCCGCGGAACGCGAAATTACCCAAATTCCGCGAGCGGAACGGAATTTACCGCCCAGGCCTAGTTAATGGATGGTTTACTTCATGTGTACATTATTGTGTATAGTTGTTTTCATTGCATAGTTGTTTTCATTTTTGTTTGGATCTTTTTATTGTTCAGTATAAAAGGGATAGGATATGTAGTATCCTCAGGTCATGTCATTCTGTTCCCTGTACCTAGCTGCTCAGCCAGTGTAAGTGTTCCGCGTAGAATGTTAGTGTGAGTGGAATGCTTGGGTGCCTGTGTGTGTGGAGACAGTTGGGAAGATGGGCTGAGCAGCTAGGAGGCTGCTCCTGGGGGGGCCTGTTCCAGCTTACAGCTACTACTGAATAAACTATATCAACTACAACTCGGCTACGTCTACTTTGTCTACTGTACATGTGGGACCAGACCACTACAGCAAGTTGCTGCTTTATGTGAGGAAATACACTGTGAGGAAATGGGCTGTTCATCGAGGTAATGGCCGTGTTTCTTTTTCACCATCGCTCTACTGCTATGGCTGGTTCTACTTATTGCCTTTCAGCTGCGTGTGGGCTCCTGTATGTATCTTAGTGGGTGTAAATTAACTGTATTTCGAGGTCCAACACTTTGGAAGTGTTGCATTAAGGATCCAAGATCTGCAATTCTTTATAACTGATGGCCAGGTAAAAGAAAATAGTGGTGCATCCTTAAGAAGGTTGGAACTGTGGTGAGTGCTGTTTTGGACTTTTGTGGCTGTGCTGTTTCTGCCTGCCCTCCCTGATAGTTATGTTGGTAGTTATGTTGGTATGATCTGTGGTGTGTGCAGTGGGCCCTTTCATTAATCCAAATGGATGCACTATGGTTTTCATGAAACCAAAATAAAGAAAGTGGGCCCTTGTCTCTCATAGGATCTGTCCTACAAAAATGCTGAGGGTGAAATAACAAGTGTGGTGGTGCTTCCCTGGATCTGGCCCATTGTGAATCAGTCACTTTGTCGTATATTGGTCTACGAGGGCTCTTCATGTTTGGGGTACGCTGGGGCTCATCGCTAGATACTGTCGCTCCTGAGATGCTCTCATAGGGGGTTACTTTCTTGACACCAGGCTGAAAGTTGCGATCATCATGCATCTGATCTATCCACAGAGCAGTCCATGTGAAGAACTGGCTGAGAAGCGGTGCATAACTTCATCAAACGTGCTCTTCGAGGTCTTTAGTACGGCATTTGTTCCTGAGTATCTAAGACGGATCATTTCAAATTCTCAAAAAGATGTTTAATTTCCCCATAATTACAAGATGGCTCATAACAAGGAGGGAAATCTGAAAGACAGAGAAACCAAAGCGAACCTCAAACACACCAAGCACTCACCTCGGATTCTGGAATCACCGGAAAAGGGAAGCCTAAAGACCTCTTCCACCTTAGAGACCATTCTACTCAAATTGAACTCGGTACATGATATTGCACAGGGATTTAAGACCAACACAGATTAGCTCCAAATAGAAGTAGCTGGGATTCGCAAAGACTTCAAGGATCTGACAATCAGACTATCTGATGTGGAGACAAGAATTAGTACGGTTGAAGACTTCACAAAATGCCCATGCAAAACAAATAAAATATCTTGAACTCTCCAAATCATCACGGAAGAGAGATCTTACAGATCAGGAGGGTCGTAACAGAAGAAACAACCTCTGCATATTTGGACTACCAGAGGACATTGAAAATTCAGCATGCACAGTGGTTGACTTTCTAATTTCATGGATTCCAGAAGTCCTTCAAATTTAAATCGTTAAAAACTTCAAGATCGAGAGAGCCATAGGGTGCCGTCTTTTAGACATGGAAACATGTCCTCCTCAAGACCTCTTATTTTTAAACCATTACATCATCAACACATAGAACAAATGCTGGCCCAAATGAGGAAGATCAGAACAATTACATGGCAAGTCCACAAAATCTCGATCCCTCAGGACTATGCTAGAGACACTGTCATGTGTTGTAAAGGTTTTTTAGCACTAAGACAAAGGCTCACTGACATGCAAATCCCTTTTCATTCTCAGGACCATCGAAGGTTCGAATCAAGTTTAAGGGTCAGATCCATTCATCTTGGAATCTTTGGAACTACCAACTATCTTGGATAATGAAACAGAGTCACGAATGGACTAAATCATACAGTAAAGAGAATCAAAATACTCGATTATTGCAAAAGTTTGGTGGGTTAACTTTTCCTCTCTACATGCCTGGTTCACTTGCTGCTCACTCTGATTGTATCCGGCCAGCACCCTTCACCAGTTCATTGATGCCTCTTCCATGCTCCTCCATGACATCCCCCATGCATTCTGTCTTTTACAGAACTCCCCTGGTCGGCAGAGGCCTTGGCAGATATAGGGCTACCCCGAAATCAGCAGGGTCTTAAAATGTTCTATGCTTTTCTACCTGTTATCTTCCTGCTCCTGCCTCTTTCCAGTCCACAGTCCAAGTGGGATTAATATATTGAAAAAGACCCACATCATGCTATCCATGACCTCTCATTTGTCCTCCACTTTCTGGTCCCATAATCTAGAATGCCTAATAGCATTCCGACATATTTTCCACAGTCTTCTTTAAATATAATGCCACTTAATGCTAAGGGACTAAATCATCCAGTAAAGAGAATCAAAATACTCGATTATTGCAAAAGTTTGGTGGGTGATATAGTACTTTTACAAGAAACCAAAATTAGTTTTAAAGAGTCCTTGCTGATGAGGAAAGGCTGGGTGGCTGATGTTACTTGCTCTGAAGCGCATGGCAAAAAGAATTGGAGTACTCACCCTTTATTCCAGGAAATTGGGTTTATCACTTATTGCATCAGCACGACTCGAATGGCTGCTGGCTTCTATCTATGTTACATAACGACAAACAAGATTTATATCTGTTGACCGTATACACCCTCAACATTGATGACCCAGTTTTCTGGCTTTCTTTAATTAAAAAAACTTAATGATATCTCACTAGAGTCAAAGTGAATTATGGGAGAGGACGTTAACCTCCCAATGGATCAAATTTTAGACCGACACTCTGCCTTAAAATTTAGATTTTCCAGGGCTCACAAACAGATGATTAATCTATGCTCCACCCACCATCTCCTAGATACTTGGAGACTACATAATCCCAAAGGTAACAATTTCACCTTCTTCTTTCCTCCTCACTCAAGTTTTTCTTGCATTGATTACCTCCTGGTAGATGCTTCACTACTAAAAGTAGCTTCTGACCCAAGGATCCATCCCATTCTTGTCTCAAATCAAGCTGACATCTCATTATCAATTTTAAAACACCCAGACAAAGGCGAAAGCCGAGTGTGGCAGTTGGATTCAGACATTTCAGATAATGAGACTGATGTTGCAGAGCTCAGGGAGGAAATTGAGCCTTTTTTCAGTGAAAACTAATATTCTATGACCTCCCCAGTGGTACTCTGTGACAAATATCAATGTGTCATGAGAGACCAAATTATTAAACGTATGGCAAAAAACAACCGATACATCAAGGATACCTTCCAGTCCTGAGGTGCAGAAACAAAAAGGAAAGAAGAAGCTTTCAGACACTCCAGGAATTAACCTATTACTAGAGGACATTAAGCAACTAAAGTACACATATAACACCATTGTCAGTAAAAGAGCTTATCTGTTTGTTCAAGCCCAAAAATCAAAGCATCTTCTAGAGCAAGTAAAGCTCTTGCCAACACACTTAAATTCAAAAACACAAGCAACCAAATAACGTCCATCAAAGATCGAGATGGATCACAAAAAGTTAAAACCAAAGAAATACTGGAGGTGTTTAGGGATTTCAACAAGAATCTTTATACGCCCCAGGGCACATTGGATAAAACTGGGTGTCTAGATTTTGAAAATACCTACCAATGGCCTCCACTTCAGACCTAGATAGAGAACGCTTAAATAAACTGAGCACAGGAGATGAGATTGTCAATTCAATAAAAATCTATTAATTCTGGTAAGGTTTCAGGACCCGATGGGTTCACCATTAGTTTTTATAAGAGCTTTGCACACACAATCATCAACCACCTCAACAACACCTGGGACTACTTTGTACTCAGCACAATTGTTATGATCCCCAAAGAGGGTAAAGACCACTCTGATCCAAAGAATTTTCATCCCACATCATTATTAAATATGGAAGCAAAACTCTTCGCTAAAATTCTTGGTAAAAGATTGGAGCAATCTATACTTTCACTAATCCAAAACTCTCAAACGGGTTTTGTTAAGGGAAGACACTTGCTAGACATAACATATGCACATTTTGCCAAAAAGCCTGCCTCTCTTCACCGCCAACAGCCGCCACTGCTCTTGACGTCGTAAAGGCTTTGGACAAAGTCTCCTGGCCTTTTCTTCATGCAGTTCTTGACTCTCATAACCAGGGCACTCCTTTTGTCAATATGATAATGGCCTTGTATTTTAATCCCAAAGCTAATATCAGAATCAACAGTGCCACTTCTACCTCTTTTAGCTTTCACCAAGGCAAGAGACAGAGTTGTCCTCTCTCCCCTTTATTTTTACTCACCAATGATCCCTTACTTACACTTCTCAATTCCTCACCAGATATAAAAGGTCTCCAATTTGGCTCCAAAATATATAAAACCGCAGCTTATGCAGATGATGTCCTCATTTTTAGTGAAGATATCGACAATGGGATTCCTAACATCACCAGCATTATTCAGAGGTTTGCTCATGTATCCGGTTACACCTTAAATAAGGATAAGACTGAAGTCTTCCCCTTGAACACTTTATGCTTCTCCTCACATTTATGTGACTCTGGTCTTAAGTGGCAGACCACATGGCTCAAATATCTAGGGATTTGGTTTTGCAAAGACTTATCTGAAACACTAAAGTGCAATGAATCCCAGAATATTTCCAAAGTCAAGGACCTAATTACCTTATGGCCACCAAAATTCATCACATGGTGGGCTAGGCTTCAAACTCTCAAAATTATGATAACACCCATTGTGAATTTTGTTTTCGCAATGCTCCCGTTAAAGCTGTCCATCAATTTTTATCATGATATTGACAGATTAACCTCTAAATGTTTATGGAGAGATAAAAGAGGGAGGATCTCATACAAAATCCTCAGAAGAAATTTGTTTTAGGGGGTTGTAATCTCCCCAACTGGAGCCTGTATCCATCAGCCTTATGGATTGCCCCCCATTCTCTGAACTGTCCCACATGGGTGGAGATAGAAAATGCCCTTTACACTCCCTTTAACCTATATGCCATCACCACAATGTCAAAAAGTACATACTCTCAGATGATACTCTCAGACGTTATAAATGCTATAAAGCTCTTGGATAAACACATGCCGGTTCCTTTAGACAACTCTATGCTAACCCCATTATGGTAGAATCCGAAAACAAGGACTGATGTTGCAAACACTATTCCCAACACATGGGCTCCCAATGCCATTACACAAATTAGACGCTTATTTGAAGGAAACAACAGGCTTCTGCCTTTCTCATGTTATGCACAAATACACGATCTTTCGAACTTAGAGTTCTGTAGCTTCCTGAAAATTAAAGTAAAACTGTCTAAGCTTGAACAGGCCGAATATCCAAATCAGCCTGCGCGTTTGTCTTCTTGGCTTCGTGCAGGCCACATTGCCTCTAAAATATACAAAACACTCTCCATCCTCTTCGACCATAACAGTAGTTTCTGTTTACTAAATGGGCTCAACACCTTGACTCAAAAGTATTTGGACACATCTAAAAAAAAAAAACTGGCAGAACATTAGCAAGCTATCCTTGAGCAATAAAATAACCCCTTTCTCTTCTCCAATCAATTTTTTTTTCTATGAACTTACTACTTTGGACTCCAGCTAGATTACATAAACTAACTTTATGAGAAAATGCTGCTTGCTGAAATTTCAAGGGGGAGACTGGCTCGCAGTAACATATGTTTTTCCAGTGCCAACTCCTCACACAGTATGGGGACCAAACCCAGACCCATCTATCAGCTATTTTCAATACCCCAATTTCGCTAGACTTTCCCACTGAGATTCTAGATCCTTGGGCTTCTAAGCCTAAGATTGACCTTCGAAGCTTCGACATGGCACTGCTTGATCTCCTCCTGACAATCGCTGTGCAGTTCCTCTTGTCAGACTGGAAGTCTTTCAACCATCTTTCTTTTCATACTTGGTGGGCTTGGGTCTCCTTTCTGAGAGCAGCGCACGGGTCACAAACCAACCTATCGATATATCCGCAGAGCTCCTCTGCGGTCTGGTACACTCTTGACAAGTTCAATGCTATGGAGAAAAATAAGGAATTACACTCATCACATTTGGGCCTTAGAAAAATTCTCATGCCCTAACAGAGTTATCTCATTATCCCTCCCCCTTTCTCCCCTCTGCATTGCCCATCCACTTCCCTGGTTACATCAGGTTTTTTTTACCTTGCGTACTACTTAATTCTATTCAATTTAATACTTTATTTCGGTTTTCGTAACCATCAAAGTGAATATGCGATGTTACAACGCATGCGATTAGAACGCGGTTGTTACAACGACTGCGTTGTTACAACGCATACCATTACATCGCAACTCGTTTCTACGACTTGCTGTAGGGGGCGCGCTGGAGTTAGGAATAGTATAATTTACTATTCCAAATCCAGCCTGTGCAACAATAGGGAAGGTGTTGGAATAGTAAATTATACTATTCCTTAGTTTAGAGTGCCCCCTACAGCAAGTCATAGAAACGACTTGCGTTGTAATGGTTAGCGTTGTAACAACGCGGTCGTTGTAACGACGGCGTTGTAATCGTATGCGTTGTACCGCATGTGATGTAAACGCTGCTCCCCATCAAAGTTCATACAACAGACACACAATGAACAGCCTACATTGAGTGAACAATCCAATACTACTATAAATTACTTAAAACATAGTTAAAACTCCTCATGTACATTGAATTAAAACTGATGGTAGATTACAAGGAACTTTAAAAAAAATTCCTTATAAATCATTATAAAGTGCAAGTACATTTTTGCTTGATAGTACCTTTTACACGGATAACCATTCCACTACAATATCACCTTTAACTCAAAGGCTCAAATTCTCTAAGCCCATAGTAGGGATCTTGACACACTAAAAACTGTTACCTCCTTAGTATCATGTCTGAAAATTCTGCCTGCCTCCCAGTAGTGGGCAATGCCCAACCACTTACACACTGGGACAATCCGTTTCCTATGTGATGTATTATAAATGGGGCCGGAGAACAGAAAACGGTCTATAGATTCATCTGTCTATAGATTCATGTCTGCATACAGAAGGGGTAATTAGAAGTTGACAATCCATTTTTGTTCCACAAAGAGGTAACAGAATTTAGTGGTAAGATGCCATACCTGAATTTTATATACAGGGTTTTGGCCTGGGCTGGATATATTCTGTCCAAAAAAGGCTCAAAAGACGAGCCACATTTATAACTCAAAAATGTATCTGTTAGACTCCCCACTTTTTGGTCTTTCCATAGTTGTTCCAAAGTGCTTTCTCATAAGACTTGTTTTTATGTTACTATGGAGCCCTTTGTCATCTTCTCAGGATGTAACCAACAGTAGCGGCCCCTGGTGGGAGTGCTGCCAGGCGGTGACGTGGGGCGGGGGAGGGGCAGGGTGAGGGGTAGTAAAGTACAGAATACAGCCGTATAGAGGTAAGTAGACATATAAATAAATAAAACGAATTTCGTTGCGAGCACTGCATCGCATTTGGCGATGCAGCGCGCGCAACGACATTCGTTTTATTTATTTTTATGTCTACTTACCTCTATTCGGCCGTATTCCGTACTTTACTACCCCCCACCTTGCCCCTCCCCCGCCCCACGTCACCGCCCGGCAGCACTCCCACCACAGGCCGCTACTGGTAACCAACCTCTTCCATCTTAAGGCTCTCACACAATACTTTTATTTTCCTTAGCCAGGGAGTATGAAGGTTCTTGTCAAGCCTATTAATTTCCTCTAAAGACTTCCTGTAAGTGGCTAGTTCAGGGGTAGACCAGATTCGAATCCAATACATTAAAAGTTTTAATAAAATCACATGTTAAATTCTTTTGAGTCCTAGATCGAATTGTAGTTGGATTAAGGGGGTACTTCTAGGGAGATTGAAGAGGGACCTAATAAACTGGTTTTCAGCATTACTAAGCGAGGCTACATCTGTCCATCCCCAGAGTTCAGCACCATAAACAGCCCCTGAGAGGGCTGTGGCCCTGTGTACTTCCAGGGCTGGTGTAACTGCTTCACTGGAGGTGGCCTTGTATTTTTTCCCTATGGCCATGGCCCTTTTGAACAAAATCGTTTTGCTTTTCCTTAGCTGTTGATCCCAGGACATATTGTCAGATAGTCTCATTCCCAGGTAATCAAAAGACTTTACTTGCTCCAGGGGGCCCACCTCAATCCAATTTTTCTGGGATTATCTCAAGGTCTCCTGTGCAACAAAAGGACATAAACGGATCTAGCAGCAACTGAAGACCAAGCAAGGTGTGAGAAATTTAAAGCGTGTCATCAGCAAACATTAAAATGTTGATTTTGGTGCATCATGATTACACTTCGCTAGCCATTCTACTGCTCCATTAATATATAGACCAAGAAGTGTTGGTGCCAGCACGCATCCTTGCCTAACACCATTATTGATATGTATCTTAGATGTAAGATCCCCTCCCACATTCCACCTAACACAGCACCCTGAAGCGAAAGACCTGGTCCAAGGTACTGACATTAGCCCTAAATCCTGCCTGACAGTCTTCTAGGATGTGATGTTCCCCCATCCATGCTTGTAGCTTAATTAAGATCTGCCTCACAAATACTTTCTGGCCTATATCTATTAAATTAATAGGTCCATAATTTGACGCAATATCTTTACTCCACTTCTTTTAAATGGGCACGATAATTGCTCCATGCCAGAAGGATGGAACGGCCTGACCACTCAAAATTACGTTGCTAAGAGCATTCAAATAGGGCACCCATATCTCAGGATGAGACAAATTTAGGTCTCCCGGGATGCCGTCAGGGCCTGCAGCCTTCTCTCTTTTTAATAAGTTCAATGCCTGTGCCGTTTTTGTCAGCCCTATAGCTACGACTTCTTTTACCTCTGTCCTGGGTTTTTGCCCCTTCTGGTTTATGCTACTTCGCTCCGAATAGTCAATGTCATTTATTGCCCATACCATATATTGCTCATTAAAATGAGCTTCCCATACATCAGGTTGTACTGCAGTAACCGGGTCATTACCAGAGGTATGTGGTGCGGACGCCAGAATTCCTTGGTGTTCCCATTATGTAGGGATTCAGTGACTTTTTCTCATTGCTCTACCTCCTATCCCCTTTTTGCCTGTGTTAGTTTTCAGCTGTTTTGGTCGGTCTGCAGTCACTTGTGTACCATACAGGATAGTTTGGACTGTAATTGCCCCTCCGTCTTACCTTAGTTAGGAGTAGTTTTATTTGCCCCATGAGTTCAGAATGAAGATCTACAAAGGTAATGGCACTTGGATCTAAAATCTCTAAAGGGGCTAGCTTTTCTGCAAAGAGATTGTAGATTCCTGCCTGTACTTTGTCATCACCTGCTAGTAAAGCCCATTTCTCATTCCTTCTATTATTACATATATTAACTCTACTTATAGAAGTAGTAGTTCCCATTGGAACTAGATTTGCAATGGAGCTAACACGGAACTGAGTCATTAGTGCATCATGATCGCTATCATTTCTTGTTGTTACCATCATATCTATTAGGTGAGGCCAAAGGGGACCATCCATCAAGATATAATTTGAATTACTCATGTACTGCCCCCGCTTAAAGGTTGGGCGAGCAGGACAATCAGATTCGGTACAACCATTAGCGATATTCAGGTCGTAGGCAGCAATCAGGTCAGTGATTTGGTCAACTATCCTAGGGTATCCTACTTTATGATTTATATCAACTGCCATTGATGTTGTCACTGACCCGTAGCATTGAGCCCTCAGTTGCAGCGAGATTAGACCCTCTAGCAGTTTTGTGTTAAAATCACCTGCTATTATTTTATTCATGAGTATGATTTAGGGGTTCAATAATATTGAATAATTGGCTCACTGTTCCTGAGTAATTATTAGACTGAATAGAACGGATGTACACATTTATAACTGCAATATGTCCGGCCCCTAGCGAGGGCCCAGCGGGAATGGCCACACCCAACATATCTCTACAATCTGTACTCAAGCTTTGTGTTTTGGGGAACAGTTCCATTTTGAGCCATATCAACAGCCCCTCTGATGGTCTTCCCAGAAACTGCACTAGATGTAAAAGTGGTATATCCCCCTCTGTGCACAGGTTCTATAGCCCATGTTTCCTGCAGCAGAACTATGTGAAACTGGTCAATAAATGTGCCCCATTCAGGGTCCTCTAACTTAGCTCTGATCCCTGCCACATTCCAAAACAGTAGTTTTGTCACTTCTATTTCTCCCATATCTTCCCTTAAGTTGTGTATTATCATGTTAGTTATCACTCTACCTTCCAAGGAATGCGAGTTTGTGTCTTTTGTTCCTGTTTTTTCTAATTATAGGGAGGTGCTGCCTACCTGTAGTAGGCCTTGTGTACTTCTCATACAGCAGACAAAATGTATACTCCTAATGCATAAGATACTCTACTTCCTGTTTTCCTATTGTAGGGGGAACAATCTCTCAAAGGGTGGATAATCACTGATGTACTAAATGTAGTCAGGTTTTAAATGGATCCTTATCGTTTTTCCTAGTTTGTCTGCTGACTCTCATGGTGATTCTTATATGTATTCCTTTGAATACTTATGCCTTATTGTACATTTTTTGCAATGCTTCACAAGGTTTCTGCAATACTTGAATGTTTGTATGGTGTTTTAAAATGCCAATAACATATTCGGAACACAAATAAAGCATGGACGTGCAGGAGCCATCAATGGGGTGGGTCAGTCAGGGTAAGGCCCTGCTGTTGTTACAACACCTATCAACAATGGTAAATCCACCACGAAAAAATACATTGACCATGTCTTTACAAATGCATCTGATTGAATCAAACCATAGATAGATAGTAGGCTGTATGCTCCATGGAATGTGCAGCCTGTGCAGGTCTGCATTAAGGACTGAAGGTATTCTAAGTGTCACTTTCTTCACAAGTGGAATTTTGTACTGACACAATTGGAAGTTTGTTCTGAATAGTGCTGTTAAAAAAACATGGTATTCCAACGCATAGAAACCAAGGGTCGAGTCAAATACATGTACAATAAAAGAGATAGTTTAGGTGGCTATTTACAGCCACAGCAGTATTAGTTTAAAATGGTACTTCAGTGAAGTTTGACATTTAGTACGAATTCTAAGTGGATCAAGGTCTGGAAGCCATGGCTGTAGTTGAATCTAAAGGTCACAGAGCAGAATAAATCAAGCTGAGCTCCTTGGGTAGGGATTGTGGAAATCTTCGCCTATTTCACAAAAGTAAGAAAGTGGCGAGATGAGATTTAACCTCTGCACATGTGTCGAACTTATGTGCTCCATTCGTTTGCTTATTCCAAGAGAGGGTAGCATCCACACCCATACAGGAGTGTAAATGTACAGCTGTGCAGCTGCTGAAACAACTTCAGAATTTCTGCAAATTAAATCTAAGTTCAACATTTAAAAGTGGACATGCTTATTTGGTGTGCCACAAAAAAAGAGCAATCACTTCCAAAATAAAGCATTCTATGGGAAAGAACATAGGGGCATATTATCAAGGCGGCGCTATGAAATTATCGCCGCTTTTGCGTCCGTTTTCGGGCGAAAAGCGGCCATAATTTCATCGCCTTATCAGCAAAGACACGCTATCGCGTGTTTTGCTGACTTAGCGCCCGTTTCCAGCACCCCTAACTTTGCATCGCTAATGTGATGCAAAGTAGGCGTGGCTGTGAAACCAACCAGGGAAAATATCGCGAAGGCAGCTTCGCGATATTAACATGGAAGGGTAGCGATTTTTTAAATCGCGTTAATTAATTAAGTATGACTTAACGCAGGAATTTACGTCTGTTAAATTCCTGACTAAGGCATACTTAACATGGGGGGTGAATTCTGTGGCTAAGACCACAGGCCCTATCATCTAGGATATCGCCGTTTTCCACCATGGAAAACGGCGATATCCACACTATCTCTGGAATTTTTATCGCCTCGGCGATCCGCGTTGTTGATAACGCGCTAACCGGGCGATAAATTCCAGAGATAGCCGGCGATAAATATGCAAGCGCTAAGCGCGCTTTGCGATAATTATCGCCGGCCCTTGTTAATATGCCCCATAGATTCCATGTACAGTATATGCTTAAGCCGTGGAGGCAAATTGCTATCAACATGCAAGCCATATGAACAAGGCAATGCGGATGGTCATTGCATCTCAAAATAATCTATCAAAGATTAAACTTGTAAGAACAGCAATAACTACTTTGGAGAATGTTTTATATTTCAGTACTTGGGGAAATTACATTGCTGACCAGGCAGAGAGACAGTAAAAGATAAGGTAAAAATGTAAAGATCTCAATACACGATGTAGCAGATCAAGATTGGTGTGGAAGTATCACTTTTCACCACATGAAATACTGGTTTAAACAAATGGGCGCAGCAGCATAGCCGTGTATGAAGGAAATTTGTGGCACAAACGTTTTACAATACCGCCATTATCGAAACATGATGTGTGCACTGTACTGCAAACGTTCCAATAGATGCGCCAAACGATGGTCTAGTTCACGATCACCACTGTATATGACATGAAAAAGAAAAATGAAAAAAGTGATATTTGCATTATTCACACAGACAATTATTCTATTATGTAATTGAGCACATAGAATTATAACCCTTGGTGTGTTTCTTACATTTCTCCCAGAATCCTAAGGCCAAATGGTGGGTCTTCCTGCAGAAAGTGATGAGTGTCCAGAATATCAAATATCTCATAGATATTCATTGGTCTGGGGCTGAGAGGGGCCCCTTTGTAAGGTTGGGGCTCCCTAAAGGGTTGCAGGCCCCCCTGCGCCTCGGGGGCTGTAGGGGCCTATGTAACACTCCTGATTTCTCCAACTCATACTGCCAGTCTCTTCAAACTAAGGGACAGATTTGGCAGTGAGTGGATTGGAATCATGCCTAAACAAATGTGTTCGTTTTGTATGGTCAACGTGATGTACGAATTTTCCTTAAAAAAACTTTCTAACAGTTTTTTTTCTATGGACTAATGTTTCTCTATGACGTATTCTTGCTATTGTTTCACTTCTATGAGGTTTATTTGTGTGTAAACCCGTTCACCTCTATCTCTCAGTAATTCACCACGAACCTGATGGGCCTAACCTGCATTATAAAGTCACATCATTAATAAATAATTGAATTAAAACATAAATACATTACAGTACGATGAGCAGTGACTTTTACTGAGACAACCCAAATCACACATTGAGACTTAGAAACAGGGGTAGGTTACATGGGATCACTTTGTTTCACATGCGACCTGAAAGGTAGTCAGAGTGCCAATAAAATTATGTTGTCATAATTAGTCCTCTACAAAGTTACCTTACAACGACATCATTTATCTCATAACAGTTTGCACCAGTAGACATTATGCACTATCCTACAGTGAGCATTCCGAATGAGTCTGTAAGTCTATTTGTATGGAAATTGTTTGATAGGCTTGAAAAATTATTACAGTGCAGTAAATGCAGCCTTCCAGTCTGTTATATGGAACCCTCACTACCAATATCCCTGATCTAAGTTGTAGAGATAAGTGCATTTGTCCCTTGGGGAGCTTTAGAATAAAATGATTTGCTGACACAGTCATATATTCTATTCAAGTATATTAAGCATGCGCTGAATTTAATAGTGTTACCCAGTTTTACAGGTTACCTTTCGGCCACTTCTAATATTGAGAGTTCACTGATCCTACTCAAGCCGGTGCATAGAGATGGCAAACAATGACATCTCTCAAGCCAGTGCATTAAGTTGGTAAACAATGAAGAACGTTATTCATTGTCAATTACAGTTATGAATTAGGTAGATGTCTGTTAGACCTGTCAGCCTTAGGGTAGTCTTCCCCCAACTTTTTGCCTTCCGCCTACATTTTTCTGACCTCGTTTTTGTTGGCTGTAGGACTCTTTCCACTTTACCAGTGCTAACCAGTGCTAAAGTGCTTTTGCTCTTTCCTCTAAACATGGCAATATTGGCTTATATCCAATTGGCATATTTAATTGACTTATAGGTCCCTAGCATATTAGGTCCTGTATATTACATAATACTAGTGAGCCTGCAACACTGATTGTGCCACCAACTTAAGTAGCCCTTTAAACATGTCTCAGGCCTCCCATTGCAGCCTGTGGGTGCAGTTTTATACTGCCAATTTGGCCGGGCAAAATAAACCTTTTGCCAGGCCTAAACCTTCCTTTTTAATACATATAAGCCACCCTGAGGGGAGGCCCTAGACAGCCCAGAGAGCAGTGTCCAATGTATTCATAACTAGGGCAAGTACTTTTAAGTTTTACATGTCCTGGTAGTGAAAAACTCTTACATTTCTTTTTCACTACGGCAAGGATAACATTGGAGTTGCCTTATTAGATTTTATAAGTGTAATTTCCAAATGGGAAGATATGACCAGTTCGTATTACAATAGTTTATTAGTCAATTAAAACTATAAACAAGATCATACAGTACATAAAGTTTAAAAATACACACAAAAAGGATAAAAAAAAGGGATTTGTCATACATCTATTATGACCGTTTCTTTCCTAGGTTTTTAAATAGAGGTGCCAACTACAGATATAGATTGGATAAAAGTGGCTGATCAGGGACGGGTCTTTTCACTAGTGTATAAAGTGCAAAATTGCCATACGGGCGACTAAAATTCCCTTCAGTAAATTAATATAGGTAAATTAAGTGCTTATGTGCAGAACTGGGGCAGGAATATGTACGATTCCAGAATGGGCTATGGTACTCCCTATAAAGGCGCAAGTGTGCAAGACTTCGCATCATTAAAAAGCCAGGATAAACAAGGTAGTTGCCTGAGCTTAACGGGATAGGGAACAGCTAATTATAGCAATCCCTAGCAACCCGTCCTCGATGATTATCTGCTCATATTAAGTTTGCCTTAAGGGCTACTGATTTATCACATTTTAAAGATCGAATTGGGAGCCCCCTCCAGATAACTCATCGCCCAACCTATAAGCTGATCATCTTTTTAAAAATATTCAACAATTGGGTTAGTCTAATGTTCAGCATTGTATTGCATGGATCCATAGACTCCACCAGTTCAGGCCTGCATGACCTAATTCACCGTTCAAGGAACTCCTGTCTTAATAATGATCTTCGTTGAACCATCAATGCAGGACAGATACATACGATGTCGAGCAATGTTTCATTCCCCTGGTGGCATAAACGGCAGGACCGGTCCTGACTTAACCCGTTCCATGCGTCGGACGGACCCCGGCCGTCCGACGTCATGGTGGGCATGTGCGTCGGACGGGCCGTCCGATGTGCGCACGCGTGGAATTCGCCCGCACAGCGGGGGAATTCCAGCCGCGTTCAAAGGGTTAAACCAGCCATCCTCCATTTTGGTATAAGGTCCAGTGTGGGTATTTCTCCGAATCTTAAGGCAAGAAATTACTGTTTGATCTTCCGGTGGAAAGGTGCTGCCAGCAAGGATGATTCTCTTAGAATGGAGTATGATTTCAACACCAGGCACCGATGATGACGTCTAGAAAGGCTTTCCTTATCTGCCATCCAGCTTTGAGGTTTGGTTGATTTATTTACTAACTTCTTAAAGGTTTGCCCAGAGGTATTAGAGGTCCATAAGTCACCCAATTCGAGCATCCTGATGCTATTTTCAAGATATTTCTTGTAAGCGCCATTGCCTCGTTGTAAATTGATTTCAGTCAAGACTAAATTAGCCAGGGTGTTTTCAGCTGCTGCTTGCAGATTATGACAGAGCTTTACGAACGAGGCCGGCCTATCAAGTGTCTGTTTTGTCAGTAGGAATTCTAACCGGAGCTGTGCAGGAGATGCCGACCTAGGGAGCCTGAAGGTTTGTTTGTAGGCTCTTATCATCAATTTGTCTAGCAGAGGAGCCTCATCACCTAGCATTATCTCCGATCCGTATGCGAGGGTTGGCAGCAATTTGGCTTTCATAACTAATCCCATGGGTTTCAGATCATGGCCTCGAATGGATCTGGCCAATGACGAGAAACTATAATTAATGGCCTGCGCTTTCGCCCTTATCGCCTTCTTTCTTCTGGGAACCAAAGGAGCAGTTTGCGTCTATTTTCACTCCTAGGTATACATAGAGTTTAACCTCGTCAATTCTGTTTCCATCAATGAGCCATATTTGATTTTTCTTAGAAGAATGATTACATACCATCACACTTGTTTTTAAAAGATTTATTTTCAGGCCATTCTTTTCCGTGTAAGTTCCAAGAGAATTAAGCAGCCTTTAAAGGCCTATTTGAGTGTTGCTAAACAGTACCAGGTCGTCAGCGTGGAGGATATGCAACATTTGTTGACCTCCAACGCTCGGTGCGTGAGCCTTCTGTTCGTCGAGCTCAGTAGAGAGATCTGCCAAAAATATGTTAAAAAGAATGGGGGCTAGGACACAGCCATGTTTTACACCAGATGTTGTTTGCACCTTCTTTGATACGCACGAGCCATCTCCAATTTTGATCTTGACCCAGGTATCCGAGTATACCAGCATAATTGCTCGTAAGATATTTGGTGGGATACCCCATCGCTGGAGTTTGGCCCAAAGTTTGTCCCCAGGGACACCATCAAAAGCTGCTTTAAAGTCAACAAAGCACATGTAAAGAGGAGTCCCAGTTGCTTTTGCTCTATTCCTAATTAAGCTCAGGGTCATAAGATTGGCTAAAGTGCCTTGACCCCTTAAAAAGCCAGTTTGATTTAAGGGGAGTCTTCCTCTGTCGAGCGACCAAGATTCCAAATCATGCAATAACAACGCTGAAAAATATTTTAACTCAACATCCATCAGTGCTATTAATCTATAGTTGCTCTGTGAGCAAGCTGCGCCTTTTTTATAAATGAGGTGGAGTATTGAGCCCCTCCAGCTGTCAGGAATAACGTTGTTTTCCAGAATGAAGTTACACATTGACGCTAAAAAGATCGCCCATTGTGGAGTGAGGTGCTTAAATAATGCCTGTGTTAGCCCATTTGGGCCAGGGGCGCAGTCTGCCCGGGACTTTTTGATGACCTTCTCTACCTCGGTCACTGAAATTATCCGCTGTGCCACAGCGGTTTTAATGGGACAGTAGGGGGTAGCTGTAAGCGTCAAACCGCTCTTGAAGTGTGACTTTAGATAATGCACCCATTCCATCTCGCTAATATTTGCATTGTTTGCAGCTGCAGGACCTTTTACATTCCCATTGATTATCTGCCAAAATCTTTTCTTTTCGAGTCATGTGTTTTAGAGGCGTGAAGTAACTGGGCCCATAGCGTTTCTTGTTTGGATTGTTTATACATCCAGATCTCTTTTTCTAGCTGCCGTCTCTCATTGCAAAGTTGTTGTAGTAGATCTGGATCTCCTGGGTGTTGACGCAATTGCCTGAAAAGTTTGCCTGTTTCCTTTTTTATGTTCCGAATGTGGGCTGGCATAATTGATGGTTTGCTATGGTCAAGTCGAGATCCCTTTTTTTGGCTGTTCTTACTTTGGTTTTTAGTCATATTATTGGCGGTCTCCTATGTCACTATTGGATTGGGATCAATTTGAACTAAGACCTGTAAACTAGAAACTGCATCCTCTGCTATTGCGTTGATGGAATCAGAAGTCCACTTCAGGCGTTTCAGATTTTCTGAGTGTGTTTCGACAACGTACGAAATGTCTCAAATTTGCACAGGGATGTGTTCACCGTGATGACCTGTGGATTGTGGTCGCTCTCCACACGATGGCGTATACTGTAGTCGCAAACCTGGTTATAAAGGGGCTTTGAAACGAGGGTGTAATCTATGATTGAAACCGCGTTACACCAGACCCTTGTCCAGGCAGGTGGAATGTCAGATGGTTTTTGACCATTTAGTGCCAGCAGCCCCAAAAGTTCGAAGGCCTTTATGAGCTCTTCTCCTGGTTTGTCCCTCCGTGTTTTCAATGGCATTGCTTGCTCAGGGAGGGGGCCAACTGCATCTCTGTGTTCCTCCGCGGGACAATGAATAAGGTTGAGGTTGAAGTCTCAAGAAACTAGCCAATGTGACTTATTATGGCTATCTTTCAACTGAGATAAGTGTGCTGCCATTCTTCTGGATGATGCCGCTTTTTGCTTTGGATTGATGTATAGGTCGATGACGATAATTGGATCTTTAGAATTCTTAGCCCAACCTTCCAGTTTTAATGCCAGCATGTTTGGGTCATCCACGAACACTTCCACTGTTTCACTTGTTATATTGGTATTTATATAAGTCCCCAAGCACCCTTTTGCTCTTCCATAGGCGTTCTTTCTTTCTGCTAGTTTCGTGTATTCTTTATAGCCAATGAGAGGGATACTAGTCTGCGCCCAGGTTTCCTTGAACATTAAGATGTCAAAAGATCTCAGGAATCCTGTGAATTCTGGATCCGAGCATTTTGTCTTAGACCGTTGATGTTCCAAGAACAGACTAACAGGCCGCCCAGAACCTTTTCTGGGGGCCTTCCCTGACCTCAATCTTGAATGCTCCTAATTCAAGACAGGGCTTGCGGTACCCAGCCCCAGGTGGCTTGTTGCTCATTAGTTGTTACCAGTCTTCGCGGCTGGCCGGTGACTATTTCGTTGGTTACTTTGATTGTCATCTTAGTGAGATCTGAGTCAGATTTATGATGGCCCGCAGGGGGAGACCTTCCGCTGGCTCCTCTTAGCACAGACCTGTTGGAAGCCAATTGCTCACCTGTTGGAGATCCTGCTAGGAGCACATGGGCGTATCTATCACCATGATAGGTAATTACTTCAATGCCCCAATCTTTTAAGTACTTTTTCTTTTCCAGAATCTGAGCCGGAAGCACCAAGGATGAAAAGGTGATCAGAGTGGGATCCGTAAGCTGTCGTCTTCTAGCCAGCAGGAACTTGATTGAAAAAATTTCATCAGACTTGACATGGGCCAGGCCCGGCAAGGCTTTGATCAACTTTAGGATGGTTGAACGGTTTAAGATGTCTTGCGAGCCCCTCGATTTAAATTCTGGGATCCATAACAACATCTGACCAATGTTGTTTGAACCACCGAGGTGTTAATCAAAACCGACCTGACCTCTTGAAGTCAATAGGTTGTGATCAATTACCGCCTGCAACTGAGGTTCCGGGAGAACCTGCTCCAGTGGCGGCTGTGTCTGAGTTTCTTCCTCCATGCACTCTTTCGCTTGCGGTTTCTCGGAGCGCCGTTCTGACCAGTTCATATTTGGGGTCTCTGGAATCAAAATTTAAAATCCTAACTTATGGTGAAGTCAGAGTTTAAATTGCAATTCGGAAAATGCCACTTTTAGAAAGTTGTCAATTTCTTTTCTATAGACACATGACTGATGCAGCTGACAGTTGAGCTTTGTGTATTCCTACTAGAAAGCCACGCACAATATGGAGCTTAGGTGTGTCTGGATGGGCCATCACTGGCAGGATGGGAGGGAGTAGCTGGATTCAGCCCCACTTACACCTGAATAGGCTGAGTCCTGCCTCTACCCCCTGTAGTTAGTGTGGAGCCAGGGCAGGGGAGGCAGAATGCCTGTGTACTTCAAAGGGAAACCTCTAGAAACTCCTCCCCCACTTCAAAGACACAACTGGATATAAATACTGAACCTCAGACAACACCACTTAAGTATGCTTCTGGACCTGTGGATACTTTGCCAGGACGAAGTACTGCTGTGCTGCTATAAGGACTGCCACCCTGCTGGAGTGCTGCTCTGAAGGAAGTGCTGCCCTGCTGTGCTGACCTGCTGCCCTTTTGCCTGGGTGAGAAGGACTGGACCTGCAGCTCTTGAACCCAGAACCCAGAGTGACTCCAAGGGCTAGTTGGCTGGCCTCCTGATCTGAAGCCTCAGGGAAATAACAGGCTTCCAACAACCTTGCATCTGTACTTGGACTCTGCCATCTGTGTGTCTACCCTTCCATGTGGTGCCACCCCAGTCCTGGAACTATGGAAGTGGGCTTAAGGTGCTCTGCCAACCTCTGTGGTTCTTGCAGGACCAACGCATCTCCTCGGCTGCGTGGCGCAAATTGAGCAGAACTGGCCTATTGCATGGATTTGACCTGTCGCCAAAGACCCGCATCGCAGATTGTTGGATCCACTGCATCGCCCCGACTGTGAGACTCATCCTTGGTGCAGGCCTTCTTAATTCTCATCGACAGCTGCCTCGATGACAACATCGGACTCCGCATCGCAGCCTCACAGCTCTTCGGAACCGATGCATAGCCCCGACTGCACGCCACATCATTGACGCCGGACTTTGTACCGCAAGCCCCGTCACTGGGATTCAGGCCCTCTAGCCTCCTCACATCCCTCATCAACAGCAGCCTTGATGACAATGTTGGACTCCACAGCTTGCAGCTCTTTGGAACCGATGCACCGACCCTGTCGGTGCACCACATCTTTGATGTCGGACTTCACATTGCAAGCCCCGTCGGCAAGATTCTCAAGGGTGACTTTTATTGTTTTGGTCTTGTTTAATATATCAAAGCAAGGTCTATTTTTCTAACTTGGTATGGGATTCTTTTTGTGTGATGTTTTCACTTCATTACTGTTTGAATTGTTGCACAAATACTTTACGCATGGCCTCTAAGTTAAGCATGAATGCTCTGTGCCAAGCTACCAGGGAGTTGAGCACAGGTTAATTTGGGAAGTTTGTGACTTCACCCTGAGAAGATTTGTGGTTGCTGCCTGAGAAGGGCCACACCCCCTCAACCAGTTACCCAATTTCTTACAATGTCCTAGTTTCTAAAATTACAGAAAACCAGAGAGCATTGGAAATCTATACAAGGTTTACAATTCCAGGTCTACTTTTAGTTTTTCTTCATATTGTTAGAAATGGGGGCCTTAGTTGGAAATGGTTTGCACCATTGTCCAAGTAGGGACCTTTCTTCCTAGTCAGGGTAATGGGGATACACTTCTAAAATAACCCCTGCTCACCTCCTTGGTAGCTTGGCCCAAGCAGACAAACTTATCTCAGGGGCAGTGTGTAAAGCATTTGTGCATGCATACAGTAATATAGTGAAAACACTACAAATGGACACCACGCCAGTTTAGAAAAATAAGTATTCTTTAACTAAACCAAACAAGGCCAAAACGACAAAAAATACACAATACAGTAATAAAAATATGACTTTCAAAAGGTAGAAACAGTTCTGTTCAAAGCAAATTGCAGATGCAACATTTTCAACTCAAGGTACCTTCGATGCGTCAAAATCAAAAGCTTCTCCTCGTTGCATTACTTTTCCCGCTCCCAACAGCAGGAACAACCTCCAGAGGCCCAGAACAGCAGCAGGCACCTGTTGGCAGGTCAGAACTCTCAGCAAGGGAGTTCAGGGGAGCTGGGGGGGAAGTCTTAGTATCCCTGAGACTTCAAAACAGGAGGCAAGCTCTACTTCAAGCCCTTGGAGATCTTCCTCAAGCAGGGGACACAACACACAGCAAAGTCCTTGTCCTTTCCTTGGCAGAAAGAGCCACTGCAGGCCAACCCCAGACAGCACACAGCAAAGGGGCAGTACTTCTCCTCAGTTTCTCCAGCTCTTCTCCTTGGTAAAGGTTCCTCTTGAATTCCAGGAATGATCTAAAGTTATGGGGTCTGTGCCCTACTCTTTATAGCACAACATCCTTCATTCTCTAGTGGCAGAGAAGCTCTTTGCCCAGCCAAAACCAGTTCTGTCCACTCTGGTGCAGCTTTCTGGCAGGAGGTGGAGACAGGATAGTCCAAGGCAGACCAAGCCCATTCAGGTGTGAAAGAATTCTCGTGCCCCTACTCTGAATACAGCCCAGGTCTATTCAGCACAGCCCTGACTCACCCTGTAAAGGGAGGACACACCTCACACCCCCAAGTGGCTGTCTGAACAGAATGCACATCCCCAGCTCCTGTCACTCCAAAGCCGGACAGTCAATACACAAACCTAGCAGAGGCACACAGGATGACTAAGCAAGAAAATACCTACATTCTAAAAGTGGTATTTTCAAACACAGAATGTAAAAATCATCCTCACTAAAAGATGCAGCTTTACATTCTGAGTTCAGGCATACTAAACTCTATTTTCCTATCTTGTTCCCATGGGCAGCTAGGCTTATAAAATGTTATAAGTAAACTCACCATTCTATCCTATGGGACAGATAGCCTTGCAATAGTGAAAAACGAAATTGGCAGTATTTCACTATCAGGACATGCCACACACATCAGGGCATGTCCTACCTTTCACATACACTGCATCCTGCCCACAGGGGTACCTTGGGCCACATTTCTTACATGACGCACATGTGAGAAAAGGGAAGGTTAGGGCCTGGCAAGTGGGTGCACTTGCCAGCTCGACATGGCAGTACAAAACTGCACACAGACACTGCAGCTGCAGGTCTGAGTTACCTTTACAGGCTGTTTATGTGGGTGGCACAATCAGTGCTGCAGGCCCACTAGCAGCATTTGATTTACAGGCCCTGGGCACACACAGTGCACTGTACTAGGTACTGACTAGTAAATCAAATATGCCAATCATGGAATCACCAATCCATAACAACAATTTACAGGGAGCACTTGCACTTTGGCACTGAACAGCCATGGCAAAGTGCCCACAGCATCTAGACCAGCAAAAACGAAGTCCAACACACAGCAAAATACCAGAAGGCAAAGGCAAAAATACAGGGGAAACCACACGCCAATGATTCCAGGTCTAACATGTGTCCCCTCCAGCTGAAATGTGGGGAGAACTACCCACCCTCTTGTGAGTTCTCTTCACTAAGGCACAAAAATCTGGACAGACCATCATCATTGGCGTGTTCTGTACCAGGGCGGTGTTCCCCTGTATGGAAATGGACCACCCCAACAACTTTGGGTTCTCACCCCTCATCTGCATTAACCATCTGAGTGGCCTGTGGTCGGTCTGAACCCGAAAGTGAGTCGCAAACAAGTAGGGCCACAGCTTCTTCAGCGCCCAGACCACAGGAAAAGCCTCACACTCAATCGCACTCCACCTCTGTTCCCGGGGAAGTAACCTCTTACTAATGAAGGCTACAGGTTGGTCTAGGCCCTCCTCATTTAGTTGTGAGAGCACAGCCCCCACACCATGCGCTGAAGCATCTGTCTGCACCATGAATTCCATTGAGAAGTTGGGCTCCATGAGCACAGGGCCGTGCACATGGCAGATTTCAGGGCATCTAAAGCTTTCTGACAGGCGTCAGTCCAGCTCAAATTCCTGGGCTGCTTCCTGGAAGTCAGCTCAGTCAAGGGGGCAACAATGGAGCCATACCCCTTGACAAATCTCCTATAATATTCGGTGAGGCCTAAAAAGGCTCTCTCCTCTGTCCGGGTCCTGGGGGGTTCCCAAGCCAGAATGGTGTCAATCTTAGGCTGTAGGGGCACCACCTGGCCGCTTCCTACCTGGTGTCCTAAGTACACCACTGATCTTTGCCCGATCTGCACTGGCTGGCCTTGATCGTGAGGCCTGCCCTCTGCAGGGCCTTCAACACTTCCCAGAGGTGGTGCAGATGCTCCTCCCAAGTGGTACTGAACACTGCAATGTCATCCAGGTAGGCGGCACTGAAATCCTCCAGTCCAGCCAACACCTGGTTGATCAACCTCTGAAAGGTGGCAGGGGTATTCTTCAACCCAAAGGGGCATCACCATAAAATTGGTAGTGCCCCTCTGGGGTTGAAAATGCAATCCTCTCCCTGGCCCCACCAGTTAAGGCAATCTGCCAGTACCCAGACGTTAATTCAAACGTACTAAGGTACTGGGCAGCTCCCAACCGATCTATAGCTCATCAGCTCTGGGGATGGGGTGTACATCAGTCCTGGTAACGGGATTGAGCCCTCAGTAGTACACATAGAACCAGAGTTGTGGAGTGGCACCGGGTGCAGCAGCCTTTGGGACCAAGACCACTGGGCTGGCCCATGGGCTGTTGGAGAACTCAATCACCCCTATCGCTAACATCTTGGAGACCTCCTCCTTGATGCAAGCTTTGACCCTGTCAGTCACCCTGTAAATTTTGTGCTTCACAGGAGGACTGTCCCCGGTGTCCACATCATGCACACACCACTGAGTGACACCAGGGGTCAGGGAGAACAGAGCAGCAAAATGTCCCAACAGTTGGCGGCAATCACTCTGCTGTTCAGGAGTCAGGGCGGGGAGAGAGTTACACCATCCACTGACCCATCATGCTCCTTAGCAGGCAAGAGGTCACACAAAGAGGCTCAGTCTCCTCCTCCATCCCAGCATCTGTCGCTAAGAGCATGCCCACTTCGGACCTCTCCAAGTGGGGCTTAAGGCAGTTCACATGTAGGACCAGCAAAGGGTTCCTTGGAGACTGCAAGTCCACCAGATAGGTGACTTTACTCTTGTGCTCCACCACCTCAAATGGTCCAGTTCACTTGGCCTGGAGCACACAAGACTCCACTGGGGCCATGACGCACACTTTCCGGCCAGGCTGAAACTCGATCAGAGTGGCATTCTGATCAGACCACCATTTCATCTCTTCTTGGCTGGCTTCCAGATTCGCCTGAGCGAGTTGTCTGAAGCGCTTAGTCTGGTTCCTGCAGTCCAGCGTGTAGTTATATACATCCTGGGGAGGTTTACTGGGAGCTTTCTCCCAGCCTTCTTTGACCACACTCAGAGGTCCTCTCACAGGATGCCCATACAGGCGTTCAAAGGGACTGAACCCTAAGGACTTCTGCGGTTCCTCCCTGTAAGCAAACAAAAGGCTGTCAGGACTCACTCGTACTGATTGCTCAGGAGCAGAAAGATGCTTGTTCCCAATGCCCTTCCAGGAATCCAACCACTCTATGGTGAACTCGAGCCAGTTGATTTCCTAGGGGGGAAAGGGGATGCGAAGATAAGAAGAGACAGCCTGATAGTAGTGGTTCTTCTCAGGTGGTTGCTTCTATTCTTATTACTAGTCCTCTCTGTGCAACCTTCTTTTGACGAATCAACTGGAAAGAAAAAACAAGAGAGCATATGTGATCCTACTCTAACATCTGTATGCTACTTATAATCAATCTCTCTTAACAAATGTTATCATACCCATTTCTGTCTAGGCTACTGCTCCTCTTCTGTGTCAACAATATTCCATTTCTTGTGCTGAATATTCTAGTATATTTATTATAAGTTCAATTATTATTATTGTTATATAGTTCAAAAATAACTCTCTTTTATTCTTTTTCCATAGATACTACTTGCGTGTCAAATGATCTCCAATGAGACGTCATTCCAATTCTTCATTTGAGAAGAGGTAGGTAATTCTTGTTTCAGTAGTTTCCTCTTCTGGAAGACTTGATTGCGAGGCTCTCAGGAGAATGCCCTGAAGCTTGTTCTGAGCTGGGACTAAGTTCTGGGCAACTCTAATAGCAATTTGAGTAGTTTCTCAGAGAATGCGAAAAGGTTCAGGCGATTTCAAGGGTTGGGAGTATGCGCGGTAGCGTCTGAGAGGAACACTACACGTGCATGCTCTTAAAAAAGTATTTTTTCAATTTGAACTCTCAGCCGAGAGTAAACGCCCATTCGGGTCAAGGAGAACTTGAAACTGAATGCGCAGGCGTGCACCTACGAAACACTACTCGTGAATTTCCTCACAGAACTGCGAGCGGCAGAATCAAAAGAAAAACACTACTCACTTACGCACGCTCTACGGGAATTAACAAGAGCTCTGGAACTAGATTATGGACAAGGAACCGAAGAAACTAAACGACGACAGAGGCCACTACCTTAACTGTCTAGCGCGTCGGAAAAGGCTGCTACCTCGGAAAACTCTTCAGGTGAAGAGCGCATTGGTTTGTTAGCGCGCGCCTAATGTTCCATCTGTAACTGGGAGAACTAGACTGCTTCAGGAAGAGCTGAGTTGGCAGACATCTTGAGTGCCCAGCGCTGCCAACTTAACTTCCAATTATTTCTTTCTGTACTCTGTTTCCATGGCTTTTGGATTTTGTTCCCAGACATACTGGCTATGGTTGTGGGAATCCTCTTGAGGATCCTGACAGTACTCCCTCTCAAAGAGGATTCCCCCAATCATGGTTTGTTTGGGAATCTTTTGTGAAAGGCCTTAACCAATCGTGTAGCGTGAACATCATTATGTTTTTCCCAAGATCTTTCTTCGGGTCCAAAACCTTTCCAATCAATCAAATAGTAAAGGTCATTTTTAACCTTTTTGGAACCAAGGATTCTTTTGACCTCGTATTCAATTTTGCCATCAACTAGCAATGGTTCAGGAGGTGTTGCAAGTCTTAAATTAGGTTGAACCTTCTTTAATAATGAAACATGAAAAACAGGATGGATTCTCGTACCTTCTGGGAGGGTTAAACGAAATGTCACTGGATTTATGATTTTTTCGATTGGATAGGGACCAACAAAACGTGGCTGCAATTTTCGAATTCCTTTCAACTTCAAATTTTTTGTGCTAAGCCAAACCTTATCTCCAACATAATAACTGGGTTCTTTCTTCCTTTTCTTGTCAGCAAAAAACTTATAACGCTTGATCCAGCGCTACACTTAATCAGGGATCGATACTCAATATCTTTACATAGAAATGGCCCATACAAATTCACCCAACTCATGAAATCCCTGTTGCGCTGGGGGTCAAGTTTTAATGACATGATCCATTATTTTTCTTCTATAAGTTCACATTTAGCGTTTCTAAATACATAACTGAACCTGAATATCAACTCTCTTCCTTCTGGTCGATGGACCAATTAGTTGAGAAGTTGATGGTAATAATAGTACTATCTATCTATCTGATTTGGCTAAATAATCACAGACTCTCGATATGATTAATAAAGATTATCGCAAAATAATGTGAAATCAATGCTCATCGCATACAGGTCATAAAGCAAACAATGAAAAATCTCACAAAGAGGAAAAAGGAAACATTAGCAAATGCAAACAGTGTCAAACTCATCAAATGAACGATGCACATATGAAGGAGTGGATAGCTGAAGAGACATAAGTTTCAGAGTCAAAAAGTATATATATTTGCAAATGTTTATGTAAAGTATGAATCATGAAGATATACTAACCCAAAGGATCCAAGAAATACCACCTCCCTGGCCAAGGAGGTAGTGGGGGTCCCCCGAAATAGAGTCAGGGAACAAAGATTTCAGGATACAGGAATGGGACAAGGACAGGATCAGCTAGGCCTTTCTGCAGACCGACGGACAGCGACGAATCACCCCTTTATCTCTCCTTTTCTGAAATTCTCCTTCTCTGCTTCTCTGTGCGCACTCTTAACCACACCCCTAAAGATACCCCAATTATACCCAAAAACCTACATGTCCAACCCACAATAGTTGAAACAATTTTTAAAACTCAGCCTCTCATTGGATGGTTTAGGTGTTCAATTACACCACCATGATCACATTCATGATTCTACAGTCTTCTTTGTTTTACATCGTTCTCATGACATAATTTTTGACTAGTTCATTTGTTCATAAAACATGTAACAATTTCATCGTTCACATGAGCTTTTCTGCTACGTCCGCAGAAGAAGTCTTGGGTCCCACAGCCAGTCTCGTCTCTTGGCAGACAAACAATGTTTTTGTAGCTGATCAACCTTGAGTTTTTGTACTCTTCTGCAGCGCTCAGCTTTTCTGTCTATTTATTGGGTTATTCATGCTTTTCTTCCAGTCCATGTCAACTTTAGGAAAATGCAGGCCCATTCAGCTTACTATGACGAATAAAACATAAGCATTTATTAATTACATGGATATGTACTTTTCACTGTTTACCATCCTCCTTTTGCACTACCCCATGTTAATATTTTTCTTAGCAAAGCTTTTAAGCAAAAGCAGCATTATTTATTATTTTTCGATGCAAGATGCTAGATGCAAAATGCGGCCTGGTTCTTTCATGCATTAGTTCTCATTAGTGCACGCATGTGCAAAAGCGGTTTCCCGTGTTGTTAATTTCCACTGCATACTGTTAGTAAGTATTACGGGGGTGTCAATTCGAGCAGTCTTACTTTTTTCTTGTAGAATCCTGCTCCATCAATCCCCCCTCTGATGGCTTTTTTGAGCCATCAAAAATACCCATCATACCATGTGCCATCTTAAAGTTCAATATTCTTCTCTCTTTTCATCATTCTTTCGTCTAAATCTTTCATCATTTCGTAATAATTTCTTTTCATATCTTCTAGTTCTATCTCATCTCTTTTTCTCTTTCTTGCTCTTCGTTTGTTATTTGATTCTGTCATCTTTTTTCTTCCACATCTCCATTTACAACACTTATATATTGTTATTATTACTAAGGCTACTATAGCTACTGAAATGATTGGCATTATTATTTTTCCTAATAAGCTACTCCCAAAAGTAGAAAAACATTTACTTACGGAAGAGAAACTCTTACCAAGTCTCTCCCACACACCGTCAACCTCCAGTTGGGTCAAATCTTCATGTAATTTCGTAATATTCTTTATATATCCCTCAATACTTTTACTTTTGTCTGGGATATAGGTACAGCAGTGTTGAATTTTCAACATGCCACAGACTCCACCCTCTTTTGCCAATAGGATATCAAGGGAAAGTCGATTTTGTAAAACCATTGATCTGATCGCAACCATTTCAGTGTTGATCATCAAGAACCCACCAGCAGTATCTGTTGATAAACAATCAACCACTATGGACAATTTCCGAATTTTATGTGAATTCAAAACGACTCCAACTGATGGTATCAGTGCACCAAAGATGTCACCTATTATTTCTGAGAAACTCGCTCTTTTATTACGTGTTAGTCCTTGTTTTACTTCATTGATTCTGTTGTTATTTTTATCTACATGATAGATTTTTGGAAAAATAATTCCAAAATAACAACTACCATACCAATGTGCAGGCAACCTGTAGTAGGCTTTCTTACCACACACATAATAGACTCCTGGGAAAACAGGATCAGTTCCACCCTTTAATCCCCATCCTCCAGTAATTTGGAAAGTATGCTCACACTCACTAGTACCAATGAAATAATTATTATAGTTAGTTTTTAGTCTAAGCAAACAGAATTTCCCTTTTTGATACCAGTCCAGGGACATTGCAGCGTATGTCTCGCCTTTCTCATAATTTCCTTCTTTAAAAGCCCACGGTGGTACATGTGACTTCTGTTCAGCAGCTTTTCTTTGGAAACTTTCTCTTCTATTTTCTACCATATCTATGAATACCTTTTCTTCAACCTGCAAACTACATGTTAGATTATGTTTATAAGCATATTCTCTATCTAGTGTCTTAGTAATATGGAAGAATTCTCCCATATATCATGCATTTTTACTACTTAAAACCTTGTTCAGCTCTTTTATAACAGGTATTTCTGAGAATACTAAATCTATATTGGAATAATGATATTCCAGCTTCCCCGTTACATAAAAGAGACTGGTTAAAACACTACATGACACACCATATGTTAAAGCTAGGTGATGATAGGTCACCCCCTCTGAGACAGACGAAGGTAATTGCATGCACACATAACAATCACTCACATTCATTGTGTTAACATATTCATACAACAATTTAGTAAAAACATTTAACGAGAAATCACTAATTCATTTTTCATGATGATAAATACTTCCATCTATTTGTTCTATATTAGTATTAAAGGTTTCTTTAGTAACTTCATTCACTCCTTCATTCATTATGTCATTAGTATTGTTTCTGTTATTAGTTGCCATTAGAATAGGTATAATGACAGTTAATAATACCCACATAAATGTTAGTAAAAAGACACTACATAAGCAAGTTTTAATACATCTACGTTTTAGACTAGATTTTGGATGTCCAGTCCTGTTGCTTCGGCCATTTTGTTTTCTGCAAAAACAATTCTGAAAAATAGTGTAATCCTACACATCATGCTTTCTTCTTTAACCCCTTTTCTTTTTATTTCCTTCTTCAAATTTTCTGAGTCTGTCAATTCATTTTGACTGTCAATGTTGCACTCTAGTTTTTCACAATTCTTTAAGGTGGTCTCAATTTGCTTTCATCAATTTGCTCAGTGTCAGTACTGTCTTTTTCTTCACTTGGATGTGCACTTTCAATTTCTTCCAAGATTATATAAGTCCATTCTGGTGCTGTGTATTTCTTGCTTGGAATTCTTATTCTTTTTGTTTTTCGTACTGAATCTTCTTCTGACTCTTCCTGTTCTGCTTGACTTGAGACCTCATTAATTTGCTCTGGTCTTCTCTTTGACTTTCTCCTCGCAAGAGTGTATTTTAGTCTTTTCACTCCACCTGGCCAATTGTCACCTTTTCTTGCTTTCTCAGTTTGAACCACTTCTTCCCTTCTTTCTCTGACTCACAGGTTGTTTTACTTGGCCTTTCTTTTATTTGTTCTTCTTCTTGACTTTCAGTAGCTTCCCTTTCTTTTGTTTCAACAGCAGTTTCATGAGACCCAGTAGCTGGTGCCCACTCTACTTGACTTGTGCTTGGCTGTTCATCATCTGTTTGTTCTTTAGAATCTGTCACTTTAGATTCTTCAGCTTCACACACTTCAGCCTCTGGTTTTTGTCTTTGGTTTACCAGTTGCTGCTCTTCTTGTCTTTCAAGCGGACTGGGTCTCTTCTGGTATGGCTCGCATGGATCCAGTTTGGCAAGCCACCACACTTCACTGCTGTCGTCGTCACCAGAATCACTTGATGAGGCCTGTTCCACCTGGGTTCTAAACACGATTTCCTCATGTGCTTCTTCACAAGAAACCACTCTCCAGGACTCAGATCATGAGCTTGATTCGGCTGTGTTGTAGTAGCATTCTCTCCAACCTGGTGAGACACAGAACGTACCAGATCAGCCAATCCTCTGCAATAATCAAGCACTAGATCATCAGATATATTAATCAGTTTGTTCGCTGGTATAATCGCTTGTCTCATTGCTCTTCCCATTAGGACTTCGTGTGGACTCAATCCCTTCTTTTTATCAGGAATGCTTCTGAGACTCATCAATACAAGGGGTAAAGCATCAGGCCATTTCAGTGTTGTGTATGCACACACTTTTCCTAACCTAGATTTTATTGTGCCGTTAATCTGCTCAACTACTCCAGATGCTTCAGGTCGATATGCACAATGCAGTTTCTGCTCTATTTGCAATGCTGCACAGATCATCCGAATTATCTCATTATTAAAATGTGTTCCTCTATCTGTCTCTAAAGTGACTGGAAATCCAAATCTTGGGATCAACTCTCTCAAGAGTAGTTTTGCGACAGTCAGACTGTCGTTCCTTCTCGTGGGATAGACTTCCACCCAGCGAGAGAACAAACAAACAACAACCAAGACATATTTTAATCCGTTACACGGGGGAAGCTCGATGAAATCCAATTGGAGTCGGGTGAATGGTCCTGCTGCTTTCCCAATTCGTCCCCAACTAACAACTGTCTTTCTGCCTGGATTTTATTGCTGACAGATGATGCACCTCTGGCACAGACTCTCTGCAATGACCCTGAACTTTGGGTTATACCATGACTGCTTGAAGACCCTAATCATTGCATCTCTTCCAACATGTGCAATTCCATGGTATACCCTTGCCATTTGTGAAAGTAGACAATCTGGCATGACTGGTCTTTCATCTATATAAACCCACACTTTGTCCTCTGCTCTCTTTCTGCAGCCTGAATTTATCCAAATTTCCTTCTCCTCGTCACTTGCCTCTTCTTGCAATTGCCTAATTTCATCCCAAGTTTCAAATGAAGAAGAGAACATTAGACGGAAATTGGTATTTTTTTTTTCCATCCCTCTGTTTAGGGCTATTAATTTTCGTGCACAGAAACACTCTACCTGATCTGCGTATCTGTTGCCTTTTGTCACATAATCATCTCCTGATTTATGTGCGGAACGTTTGACCACTGCAATTCTTTTGGGCAATTGCAAGGCATCCAATAAATCTTTCACAGTTTCGCTGTTGCTGATTGGGGAACCTGAAGAAGTCAGAAATCCCCTTTGCATCCACAACTGCCCAAAGTCTTGGACGACTCCGAAACCATATTGACTATCAGTAAATATGGTTACCCCCAGGCTTTTGGCAATTTTGCATGCTCAAATCAGAGCTATCAATTCAGCAATTTGGGCAGAGGTTACCCCTTTTAGACAGGATGCTTCCAAAACTCCCGCTATGGTGCATACAGCATAGGCAGAACACAATACCCCTTTCTCATTCCTCAAACATGATCCATCAACAAACATAACACAGTCTGATTCTTCTAATGGGGCATCCTCTATGTCAGGCCTGGGTTTTGTGCACAAATCTATCACATCCAAGCAATCATGATCTGCCTCGTCTCTCACTTCTTCACAATATGAATTTGGCAACAGAGTTGCCGGATTTATGGTTGTGCACCTTACCACAGTCACATTTTCAGCACCCAAGATCACTCTTTCGTACCTAGTCAGCCGACTATAGGTCATGTATTGTGTCCTTGTTCATGTCAAAATAATCTCAACCGAATGTAGCACATATACCTTGACTGGATGTCCCATTACAATTGCTTCACTCTGTTCCAGACTCACACAAGTAGCAGCCACTGCTTTCAAACAACCTGGCAATGCTGCAGCCACTGAATCTAGAGTAGCAGAAAAATATGCTACTGGACGTCGTGCCATTCCATGTTTCTGAGTTAAAACTGAAAGTGCACACCCATCTCTTTCACAGCAATACAACGCAAAATCCTTTGCATAATCTGGCATTCCCAACGCAGGCGCTCAACAAAGACTGTTTCGCAATTTCGTAAAAGCTTCCATACTTTCATCATCCAAAACAATCGGATCTTTCACATCTTTTCGTGTCAACCTCTGTAGAGGTTTTGCAATCAGTGAGAAACCACTGATCCACTGTCTGCAGTATCCAACCATTCCCAAGAACATTCGCACTTCTCTCTGAGTTTTGGATGAGTTTATTTGTTTAATCACACTAATTCGTTCTGGTGTCACCTTCCCGACTCCTTTTTCTATTTTGTGTCCTAGGTACTGCACTTCCTGTTTACAAAATTGCAATTTTGCTGGTGACACTTTGTGTCCACCTTCTGCCAAATGGTTCAGTAAGGCAATGGTATCTGTCACACATGCCTCTCGTGTCTTTGATGCCACCAATAGGCCATCAATGTACTGAACCAAAATTGAATTTCCTGGCATGATCAAAGTCCAAACATCTTTTCAGAATTTGATTAAAAATTTAGGGACTTTCCGTGTACCCTTGAGGAACTCGGCACCATGCCAAAACACGGTCTCCGAACCGGAATGCAAACAAATATTGACTTTCTGGATGTAAAGGAATCGAGAAAAATGCTTGGCACAAATCAATTACTGTGTACCATTCAGTATCGCAGGGAATTTGGTAAAGGATCACTGCTGGATTTGGCACTATTGGACAACAGGGTACTACTATCCTATTAATCCTTCTCAAATCCTGTACTATTCTGTATTTTCCACTGGGCTTTTTAATTCCTATAATAGGCGAGTTACAAGGACTGCTTAATATTTCTTTCAGAATTCCTTGTTCAATCATTTGATCAATCACAGGATTGACTCCTGCAATTACTTCCGGACTCAATTTGTATTGAGGTGTATTTGGATATATGGCACCCTCTTTCACTGTAATCTGAATAGGATCTACATTTGTCATTAGACCAATCTCCTTTCCTGTAAAATCCCACACATCTGACCTTACTGTACTTTTAAATTCTTCAGGCAAGTATTTTTCTGTGAGAAGTAAAAACAACTCATCCACTTCTGTTCCCTGCTTTGCTAACATCATCTTGAATGCGACATCCTCATCAGGTGTCTGAAATGCAATATCATCTGGCGTACAATAGATGGTACAATTCATTTTACAAAGTAAATCTCTTCCAAGAGATTCACCGGACTCGTGTCACATACCACAAAACGACGCATGTCTCTGAAACTCCCAATATGAACTTCTATTGGATTTGTGACTGGTGTTCTAAGATGCTTATTCGAGACTCCTACAACTTGGATAGTTTCTCCCGAGAGGGCTAGGTTCGGAATTTCTGCTGCTCTCACAGTAGAACGGGTAGCACCAGTGTCCACTAGGAATGTAATATCATTACTTTCCACCTTTCCGTCAACAAATGGACCTGACTGATCTACCGCCAAAGATGCGCCAAACACGCACTTTTCCTCCCCCCTCAGGCACCGTCATTGAGATGATTCTGAATCACTCTCATTGCACTGCAACCAGTATTGCGGAAACATTTGCACATTTTGATTCTTACCAACTTGATCACCTCCGTGAAATCCAGTGTTCGCACTGTACCTCTGCACTTGAGCATTCACATTATTTGTCACAGGAGCTTGTTGCACCTGTAACTCTGGAGTAACTACCTGCTGCTGCTGCTGTTGATTCACAACCACCTCATTCTGCATCTGTGGACTTAAATTTTGATTTACCCCATTATTCTTTTGAGCAGATCTACACTCGTTCTTCCAATGTCCATACTTTTCACACGCATGACAAGGAAATTTCTTCTTAGCTTCCTCTCTACTCATTTTACCTCCACCTCTATCTCCACTGGGTTTCTGACCATTTTGATTCTGGCCATTCATCTGGTAACCTGTTTGAGAACCACTGTTTCCTTCTTGCTGTTCTGCTACCTTCACTTGTGCCCACATCATTTTCTCTTTTAACTTTTTATGTCTCGATTCAATATCGTCACTACAATACTTCGCATACCTCAAAATTTTGTCAATTGTTTTGCCCTTCCAGCAGATAAAATGCTGCTGAATCATGTTACTGATCTCTGGTTTCAATCCGAACACAAAACGATACACAAAGTGTCCCATATCTTTGTCTCCAATATTCTCAAACACACTATACTGTTTAAATACCTGCAACAATCTCTCATATTAGGCATGTACTGACTCCTTTGGTTCTTGGGTTGTCCTGTCTATCTTAACCCAATCTGTTTCCTTAGGGGACATTTTTCCTTTCAAATAAGTGATTACCCGATTATACTTTTTCATCACCTCATCTGATGGTGTACCTGTTTTAGGGTCTCTAGGGTATTCTTCCTTTGGCCAATCGACAGTGATCTTACATTCTGTCCATAAATCAGCTGGAACGACAATCTCAAACAAACCATCTAAATCCTTTAACAAAACCTTCGAAATTTTCACAAACCTCTCTACCTGTTTGTACCACTCAACTGGTTTCTCCCTTAACCTGGGAAAATCGTTTGTAAAGGATAATATATCCTGTCTCGTCCAGGGATTGTGAACATATACACCACCTGGAATTTCTCTCATCGGACACGTCCTCTCAGCTTGTTCTATCTCTTTCAACGGAAACAAAGACACTCCTTTGACAGCTGCCTCTTCTTTCTTTTTTGTCCATCTACCTTTCCACCGTTCTACATCTCCCCATTTTTTCAAAATGTTCATCAACTCATTTATCTGTAATCTTTTTCCAGATGCATTCAAGCTTTCCAAATCCTTGTCAGTAAAATCCAACCTGTATGTTTTCTGCAACACCTTCGACTTCCCTATGTCTATACCATATTCACTAGTAGCCTCTGTTATTTTCTCATGAAGATTCCTCGCTCTCCAAGTTATATTTTTACATAAAAACCACAGCTCTTCATCTCGGTAAGTCCCTAGTCTGTCTGGACTTATCGTGCCAATAATCATCTCTTCCAAATCTACTCTTAATTGGCTCACATTTATACTCTGTGGTTGAGGTTTTTGTTTTTCCATTCCCTTTATCCAATCATCTAATTCATCTGGTGAAGGACCTACTGAACTCCCTGTCATTGGAGTGATATTTAGCCCTATTCTTTTCGGGTCCATTTGTGTACTTCTCTTACGAGTTTCAGTTATCATCTCACAAACTGGAATATCTAACAACAAAGTTTTCCTGTCAGCCTGACCATCCTCATCCGCTACTGTCGCCATTTCACTCCTGACACTACTCTTTGGAACTGCCGACGTATGTACTTTTGATATATTCTGTTTTACTCCATATAATGGAATTACGGGACCGATTGTTACCGGTACCGTCAATGCTTCTGCATTTAGACTTAATTGATTTATTTTCTGGGTAAGCTCTTCTCTTGCTTTGTTTAACATGTCCATTTCACTTCCTTGTACTACACGTCACTTCACCTGAATTTTCTTGATATGGCGGAGGTCTTTTAGTCAAAATGTCATCTAACAACTCATCATCAGAATCGTTTGGGTCATAGCTTAATCTTGAAGTCTCTATGTTTTTCTTTTTCTCTTTACATTTACTTCCTGTCTGGTCTTCAGCAACTAAAACTGGATACAAATCCTCAGTTATCACAGCTCTCCTCCATCTTTTTATTTTATCTTCCCTTTTTTCAAAAGGATATCTAGACATAATAATTCTGTATCTCCTGCCGCCTCGATATTTCTCTCTTTCGAATGCCTCTACTTCCCATTCCTCTAGCGCTTCATACAGTGTAGGTCAGGGATTTGGCTCTAGTGAATTCATTTGATCTCTCAAATTCTGTAAAACCCTTACATTAAATGAACCATGCTGTGGGAAAGCTATAAGACCCTCATCCTTAGTATATTCCACCCAATTCTCTAACCAAGCACACGTATGGTATCCTCGCTCCAACATCATAAAAGAAGCAGGCGTTCCTGGAGGTGGAATAGGAATTCCCTCTCTAGTCACTATGGGTGTGTCTTTTTTCAAAAAATTCTTTATTTTCTTAAGCAACTTCATTTTTCGACTTTTTACGCTAATGTATCTTCAGCAAAACAAACGAGGAAACCTTTCCGTAATTCTACTTTTCTATTTGTCAGTAGTCGTCCTATACCAGCGCGACTTGCACCAACTGACCAATCGGAGCACTCCTACGTAAGCAATATCTCAACTAATATAAACACAGCTCAGAAGAGTCAACCAATCACAGCTCTCTAAGCTCCCGCTATCTGACCAATACCAGCGCGGCTTTTTCTGACGTCAATATTTACTCCTTCTACTGACCCTCCCTTTACAAAATAATACGGCAATGTATTTTCTATATTTTCTTAACATAAATCTCGTTAATAACATCATAAAACAATGCTACCTTATCTGTTCCACTAAATAAAGAGATAGTTTTGACTTCATACGAGAGATTCTTACACTTCGAGTAAAACAACGACCAGCGTTATTCTACACCCAACAAGCTACAGGTGGACTTGGTACTCCTCTAGGGATAAGGCCAAAGTTTCACAAGAGGACTTTATTTAAAGAGGTCTTGTTACTCCCCTGGGGATAAGGCCAGAGTTTCGGAAGTGGACCTTTCAATATTTCAAACACTCTACTCACATACAAAATTTTCCCTAAATATAACACCTACAGCCTTCCGCCGTATAGTATTATAACAACAGACAAAGTACTTCTGTAGTGTGATTACTTTTTCCACACTCTTCTTCTGCCTATTTCAGGCTATATTTCCATCAGGTAGTTACATACCTGTACTTCTAGACAACATAGAACAGAACACTAACGTTTCATGTTGGAAACACAAAATCAATAATCAATAATTATTACCAAACTAATCAATAATTAAACCGTCCTCTGCTACCAGAAAACTGATCCAGTGCTACACTTAATCAGGGATCGATACTCAATATCTTTACATACAAATGGCCCATACACATTCACCCAACTCATGAAATCCCTGTAGCGCTGGGGGTCAAGTTTTAATGACATGATCCATTATTTTTCTTCTATAAGTTCATATTTAATGTTTCTAAATACATAACTGAACCTGAATATCAACTCTCTTTCTTCTGGTCGATGGACCAATTAGTTGAGAAGTTGATGGTAATAATAGTACTATCTATCTATCTGATTTGGCTAAATCATTACAGACTCTCGATATGATTAATAAAGTTTATTGCAAAATAATGTGAAATCAATGCTCATCGCATACAGGTCATAAAGAAAACAATGAAAAATCTCACAAAGAGGAAAAAGGAAACATCAGCAAATGCAAACAGTGTCAAACTCATCAAATAAACGATGCACATATGAAGGAGTGGATAGATGAAGAGACATAATTTTCACAGACAACAAATATATATATTTGCAAATGTTTATGCAAAGTATGAATCATGAAGATATACTAACCCAAAGGATCAGAGAAATACCACCCCCCTGGCCAAGGAGGTAGTGGGGGTCCCCCGAAATAGAGTCAGGGAACAAAGATTTCAGGATACAGGAACGGGACAAGGACAGGATCAGCTAGGCCTTTCTGCAGACCGACGGACAGCGACGAATCACCCCTCTATCTCTCCTTCTTTGAAATTCTCATTCTCTGCTTCTCTGCGCGCACTCTTAACCACATCCCTAAAGGCACCCCAATTATACCCAAAAACCTAGATGTCCAATCCACAATAGTTGAAACAATTTTTAAAACTCAGCCTCTCATTGGATGGTTTGGGGGTGTTCAATCATACCACCATGATCACATTCATGATTCTACAGTCTTCTTTGTTTTACATCGTTCTCATGACATAATTTTCGACTAGTTCATTTGTTCATAAAACATGTAACAATTTCATCGTTCACATGAGCTTTTCTGCTACGTCCTCGGAAGAATTCTTGGGTCTCACGGCCAATCCCGTCTCTTGGTAAGCAGACATAATATTGATGTTTAAATATCGATATACCAGAATATCGATGTTTAAATATCGAAGTGGCATAATATCAACCTGCAAGAATATCGTCGACCAGAATATCGACAAGCAGGTAAAAATATCGTTTTACTTAATATCGAAGTTAGTAATATTGTTAGTAAAAATATCGTTGTTAATAATATCGAAATTTATTTTAGTATTCTGTATTTTAGTACATGTGTTAAAAGTATGTGATTTAAATATTTTGTATAAGTATAGCTTATTTTTGTAGTTCATGTTTGAAATTTTAGAAATAATTAATTTTATGATAATTAATTTTTGCGGATTTTAGTTCCGTATCAGGTTGTGGGTTTATAGGGGAATAGGGTGGGAAGTAATTTAATTATAATATATTTATTAATAATTTTATTAATTAATATTTATGTATTTAATAATTTGTATTGTTAATTAATTTGTTATTAATTGGATATTAATTATTAATTGGTAAATATGTTAATTGTGTCATTTTTTTAGGAGCGGGTTGTGGATTTATAGGGAAGTACGGTGGGAAGTAATTTAATTATAATTAATTAATTAATAATTTTATTAATTAATATTTATGTATTTAATAATTTTTATTGTTAATTGTGTTAACTAATTTGTTATTAATTAGTTATTAATTGGTTATTAATTATTACTTGGTAAATATGTTCATTGTGTCATTTATTTAGGAGCGGGTTGTGGGTTTATAGGGGAGTAGGGTGGGAAGTAATTTAATTATAATTAATTGTTTAATAATTTTATTAATGATCATTTATGTATTTACTATTTTAGGGGCACATTACGATACCCGGCGTAAAAAAATCCGCCAGGCATGGAAGCGGCAAAAATCCGCCCGCACACACCGCCTGAACACCGACCACGCCATTATGAGTACACAAACTGAAAACCGCCATCGGCGGAAAAATCATACAAAATACCGCCCGCCATCGTCCGAGTCGGAGTCAAACCGCCCGCCACGGACGGAAACACGCACGACAACACAAAACCGCCCGCCCACACGGCCGACACACCGCACGTGAAATTACGATCGCACCGCCATGAGCGCGGAAAAACAACAAATATACCGCCCGCTAGCGCAAACAACGCCGATGAGAATCGACACGGCAGAAGCCATGGCGCCCACGTACCTGCACAGAAACCATCCGCACACAAAACCAATAGCACACAACATGGCCAACAAGTCCACACAGCAAGGCACGCACAAATACACAAGCACAGTACACATCCCGAAAACACCCCCGGACAAACAAAAAATACAAAGGCCAGAACCCCAGACACAACACACCTGAAAACAACAGACCATGAGGACACACCCACATAGGTGAGTACAAAAGCAGCACTCCCACAGACCACAACCCCTTGCTACATTGCAAACCAGAGAGGAGAGGAGAGGACACAGTGACACAGCAAGGACAGCAGCACACCACAGAAACGCACACATCACAACCACCACCACCACCACCACCACCAAACACCACCACCACCACCACCACCACCACCAAACACCGGCACCACAAACCCCCTGCACATTACACAACACACACCGCACCAGCACCACAAACACCATGGCACCACAAAGGATGCCCAAGTTCACGCCCATGGAGCTGACGGTCATGGTCGACGAGATCATCAAGGTGTACCCACAAATCTATGGGAACATGGTCCAGCACACACCACTAGCCACCAGAAACAGAATGTGGACCCGGATCGTAGACCAGGTCAATGCAGTCGGGACCCTGCCCAGGAACAGAGGTGAAATAAACAAACGTTGGAATGACGTAAAGAGCCTGGTCAAGAAGAAGGAGGGCAAAAACAGAGAGCTGGCTGCCGTCACTGGCGGAGGGAATCCCGCGCTCTTTAAGACCTTCAAAGCGTGGGAGGAGAAGGTGCGAGTCGTAATACATCCGGAGATCCTCGCCGGATTAGCAGGGGGAGTGGAGGCTGGTAAGTACAAACTAATGTATACTAGCACACCGCTATGTACTCACATGCGCAACCACCATGCCACAGCTCCCAGGGACAAACACCCCCATGTCCAGCACACAATACACAACACATCACACACACATGCAACAGACACCACCACACACAGCCCAAACCGAACAACTGCAAGATGCGTGGGGACATGTGTACACTAAGCCAGCCACGTAACCACCAACAGGTCCCCAAATATGCCAGAAGCGCCACAACGAGCACCCACCACACCCATGTGTCCGCCACAGCTGCACCAACTGACAAGTAACAGGTAAGTGGCAGGAACACAAAGTGCAGTGGGTCGGAGGGGGACAGCTGAAGTACAACACCCACCAGGCCCCCACTCCCACAGACCAGCAAGGTGGAGCACTCCCCACACCCATGTGTCAGGCACAGCTGCACCAACCGACAAGTAACAGGTAAGTGGCAGGAACACAAAGTGCAGTGGGTCGGAGGGGGACAGCTGAAGTACAACACCCACCAGGCCCCCACTCCCACAGACCAGCAAGGTGGAGCACTCCCCACACCCATGTGTCAGGCACAGCTGCACCAACCGACAAGTAACAGGTAAGTGGCAGGAACACAAAGTGCAGTGGGTCGGAGGGGGGACAGCTGAAGTACAACACCCACCAGGCCCCCAGTCCCACAGCACAGCAAGGAGGAGCATCCCCCACACCCCACACCCACGTGTCAGCCACCGCAGTGCACAACGACAGCCGAAAGGCAGACATCACGGTCCACAGCAATCGGTGTCAGTGGGTGTACAGCCACCCCCACGACCCACTACACCCCCCACCCCCACAGACCTGCAACATGGAGCACCCCCGCTAAGAGCCATGTGGCATCCAGTACAGTGCACGCACGAACAACTTGCAGGTGGGAAACTGGACAGGGCTGGATTACTGGAGGCATGAGGACCATAACACCACCAACACATGGGACATGTCACGTAGCACACGAACACGCAGCACCGCCCACCGTCACGAACAAGTGAACAATGTGCACACGGACATGAACAGCAGACTCACACCCCACATGACCCATCACAGACATAGCAACACCCAAGGAGCCACGTCTGCATGCACAAGCCACACTGAACATAGTCCCACACGGCAGCCACTGTGCAACTCATCACACACAACCGAAACACCATTGAAGTCCTGTCCATGTAGCCCCTACTGCCTGTCAACCACACACCCCACAACTACGCCTATGTAAGACAAACAACACTAGACGCAACAGAGCGGAACAACAGAAATGCACACGAACACCACTGAACCCATCAAACACACAGACACACCATGCACATACAACATACCATCCATCCCATCCGTCAGCCCCAGTCTCATGAAAGGCATGTCATCCGCACAGCTGCCACACATACAGCAGTCACGCTAAGACACATGCCCATGACCAACCATGTGCCAGAAGTCAATTAAGCGCACGACACACTGTGAGCAACAACACACAACATGGGCCACACCCCCCCGAGCACTGCAGTGATGCACATGGCACAGGGCAGCACGCACACCAAGGAGATGGGACAACTGCAACACGTTGGCTGGCACACAACTATCACTCACTCATAACGATGCGTCCAATGCCATGTCCAGTAACCACAACAGACAGCAAATATGCAGGGCATGTCAGGCATGCACACACCTCAGACCATGCACTGTCATGCTGCCACAACACATGTCACGTTCGGCACCCATGGCTCACAGCATGTACCCCAAAAGCATATCCCCTCCCAAATGCGAATCAGGGGCATGGCCCCCATGTTGCCATATGCGTTCCTAAGCGTTCCATTTGAACCCCAAAAGCATATTCCATCCCAAATGCGAATCTGGGGCATGGCCCCCATGTTGCCATATGCGTTCCTAAGCGTTCCATTTGAACCCCAAAAGCAAAGTACAAACCAGACCCAGGATGGGCCAGGAGCCCGCATACACCAGAGTCACAATGAGTAGGGGCAAAGCAACACACCCATCGGCATGGCCAATCCGTCCCATGCCACATGTGCACAGCACACAGTCCCATTGCCTAGCACACACACCTACAGATGCCACAGCCACACACTCGCCTCCGGGAAACCCATGTACGAGATTGCACGAACTGCCAATGTCAGACGACTAATACATACTTCGCCAGGTGCAACACAATAACAAATCTCATTCTCTCCACAGGTGACGAACTGCTGGACGCTGAGTATGGAGACAGCAGCCAGCACAGCCAGCCTACAAGCCCCCAACGAGGACACACGGATCTGGAGGATCTGTCCACCTCTTCGGACACGGACTACCAAGCTGGCCCATCTGGCGTGGCAGGGCCCAGCCGCTCCCCAGGACCCCTCCTACCCACCAACCCATCATCCAGGGATGCTGAACAGTCCCAGTCCCCTGCTGCCACTGTCGTTGCGGCCACACCCACGGTCATTGCGGCCACTACCACTGCCGCAACCGCCACCATCGCCGCACCGACCACCACCGCCTCCACCACCACCACGTCTTCGCTGGCACCAGCCCCAGCGCAGGTGGTGGCCCGGCCGACTGGATCCACCCTGGGAGCCACAGCGAGGACCGTGGTGAGCAATGTGGCTAGTGGGCAGGCCGGTGGCAGCAGGACTGGTAGGAGGAGCAGGGTCAGGGAAACGCCAGCCTCCCTGGGAGCCATGCCCTGCCTCAAATGGACAGAGTCCTTGGGGCCTATGAAGAGGCCCAAGGACAATGGGCCAGGTCTGCTACTGACACGCGGGAGGTGCTGGGGGTGCTGAGGTCCATGGACGCCCATATGGGCCAATTCGTGTCCCGTATGGACCAACTCGTGGACCTCATGGGCCAGCTGGTGGTGGCGGTGGGGTCACAGGCAAGGCCAGCAACACCACCTCCGCCACCACCTGCTAGGGCGCAGGGTCGGCCAGCAGTGTCCACTTCCCCTGCGTCCACAGCCAGTGAGCACACCTCACCCACCACCAGCAGGTCGCCACCACACACCCCCCTCCCAAACGTGGAAGGGGCCGTCCGAAGAGGAAACAGATCTCCCGGGAGGACTTCGCACGCTCCAGTCGCAAGTGAGGCAGCCAGCCAGCCTTCCGCCAGCCTTCCTTGACCAGCCACTGCATTGACTTGCTCTACGATCCCACTCCACACAGCCATCTGGATGGCATGTGTGTGTTGGACTATGGACATAGAACCAGTGGGTACACCCTGATCATCACGCAGCCATGACCGACAGCTCATTGTCACTGCACGCACCACTTTTGTCATCACCTTACACACAATCACATGTCACAGTTTGGAATAAATGCACCTTTTTCACTAACTGCTGTTTGTGCCCTGTGTCTTTATTGTACGGAATACAACGGCCACCTTGGGCGGAAAGGCACCTGATGCGTGGCATGGAAATGGAATCCGGAGGGCCTGTAGGGACCTAGGGGTGGGAGACAGAACAGGAGCACATTCAATGAGTGTGTCACACACCCATCACACAGTACATGTCAACAACTACAAGCAATGTACACACATCGCACAGAGCAATAGGGCACAATGCCACAGTCACCAACAGTGGCATACTACCCTGGCCATGGAGCGTTGACACACTGCACGCAGTGAACATACGGCCACCCTGACACAGCACACACACACCTGCATAGATACAGACACATCATCCGTCGTACATGGACACTCACCGTCAAGTGAAGTAGCGGGCGATGAGCTGCTGGCGCACATTCCCAGCTTCCTCCTCTCCGCTGTCCACCTCACTCGAGCTGTCCTGGTCTGCGGGCTGGGGCCCTGGTTGATCTCCGTCATCCACAATGAGGGGGATCTGCTTCCGAATGGCCAGATTGTGCAGCATGCAGCACGCCACCACTATCTGGCACACCTTCTGTGGGGAGTACGCCAGTGCACCCTCGGTGCGGTCCAGGCACCTGAACCTGGACTTGAGGAGGCCAAAGGTACGCTCGACCACACGTCTGGTCCTCCCATGTGCCTCATTGTATCGATCGTCTGCTGGGGTGCGAGGATTCCTCAATGGACTGAGCAGCCATGCCCCATTCGGATACGCAGAGTCACCTGGGTGTGAGGGACACAGAGAACCGTTGCTATTCCAACTGGACAGGGGACAGCATCGCACAACCAGCACGCTACACCACTCCACATACTCACCGACAATACAGCCACGATCCTGTTGCAGATTGGCCATCAGTCGTGGCAAGATGCTGTTGCGCATTATGTGTGCGTCATGGGCCGAGCCTGGAAACTTTGCACACACGTGGGTGATCACCATGTCCGCAAGGCACACCACTTGCACATTCAGGGAGTGCGTGTGCTTCCTGTTGCGGTACAGGTGCTCAGTGGCCTGTGGTGGAACAAGGCCAACATGAGTGCAGTCAATGGCTCCCACGACGTGTGGGATTCTGCCAAGGGCATAGAATGCACCCTTCACTGCCGCCAATTCACGAGCCCTGGGGAAGCGGATGTACCTGTTCCGGTACAGCATCATGGCTGCCAGTACATCCCTCAGCACCTTGCTGAACATGGGCTGGGACATCCCTCCTCCACTGCCCACTGTGTGCTGGAATGACCCAGTGGCGAAGAAATGCATGGCGGCCATCACCTTAGCCGTGGGGGTGACAGCAGTCGGATACACCCTGCGGGGACGGAGATGGGGCTCTAACATGGCACACAGTCGATGCAGAGTTGGCCTGTCCAGCCGAAACTTCCTGATTACCTCTGTATCGTCCATGTCCGCCAGCAATTGGTATGGGCGGTCAATGTTCGGTCTCCGCCTGGGTTAAATGGCAGAGGACACATGTCAAAGCAACACGGCACATAGCAATTTCGCATACACATCACTGACATGACTGAGCAAGCACATGGGCCACAGCCCAGCTGTCAAGCTGGGACGGCACGGCCACAATACACTTACACAGGTCTCCCAACAATGGCAATGGCAAGTGAGACATACCACTGCCATGTGCATGCACATGGGGATCTAGGCCCCAATGACTTGCGGGGCGTGCTGATGGGGACTGACTGCATATTCGTCAAGCGGCAACGCCACGGCAACATGAGTGTCTGCTGAGCATGGTACTGCTTCCGAGGCTGGATGAGTATGGCACACGACGACGACGATGTGGGCACGGGCTGAGCGGCCAATACAAGTGGGACCTGTGGCACGAGGGGATATGAGACAGTAGTAGGTGTCAGCACTGCACCCTATGTACAGCACTGTACGGATCACAGCTCCCGAAACATTGACTGGTGTCCACATTGACAGCCCCATGCCAAGACGGCTGTGTGCTTGCAGTCACACGTCACAGGTGAGAGGTTACATTGCACGTGCCAGGTGGCAGTCGTACATAGTGGGAGCTGGCATGTGTGTGCATGTGTCTCCTGTTCAGGATCCACCAGATGGGCGCTGACTCTGTACTGACCATTGGACACAGCATGTTCCGTGGAAGGCTTGTGTGTGTGGGATGGTGGCACTGGATGTGCCTCCGTTGGGTGGGGGGCCATGCACAGGGCGGGTACGTCGATGATTGCGCATTGTTGGTCACGGTGGGTGCACCAGCTAAGATGTGTTGCCCTGTGTTCAATTCCTATGTCCGCATGATGATGGACTGTGGATGTGGGCAGACTACACATTGGTCGATGTGCTGTCTATATGCATGTGCCTTCACACCAGGCACAGCTGCCCCTGCACATGTGACCCCTGCTGGACTCGCTGCTGGGTCTGTGGAGCTGATGCACCTTCTGCGCGTGGGGCGGACAGCTCTCCTCACTTCCCTCATTGCGCATGTCATGACTTTGCCGCAGGTGACATGGATCATGGAGGGCCCACATGTACGCGTGGGTAGGCTACACATGATTGTTCACTGGTCGCCACCCCCAGTCAGTGTTTCGAATGGGAAGGTTGTCGTGCTGGTGGCATGTTCGATGTGGCGGATGGGCGGGCCTAGGTGCGGGCTTACATTCCGGACATGGGGGGGTAGTTGGATTGGCGACTAGTTGCAGTACACACGGGACACGTCTCTTCCTTTCCACATCTGGGTCATCCCTTGTACTAACTGACAGTGATACAGTCATCTTCGCCCCAGCCCTCATGTCCTCCCCTCGCTCCCCCAATATGCATGCTGCACCTGCGAGGCTAGCGCTTGCACAGGCAGCCCCAAGCTCGCACCAGAGAGGGCAAGGAGTGTATGTGTGGGTCCAGTTGCACGAGTGGGCTGTCTCAGGGTATGATGTGTGGCGGGACGCCGTCCACCTGCGTGGTGCCCCAAATGGAGACCCGGCCTGCATGGACTATGCATCACAGTCTTCGCCTTCCGGATCCGCCACCTGCGACACCCAGTGGCTGTGGCTGCCCTTGCGGCCATGCCGCGTCCGTCTGTGGCTGATGGCCCACACATTCACTCTTTGGCCTCTCTGGGGAGGGCTCAGGGGTGGTGGCGCACGCGCTTGCACTTAGTCGCAATGGCATGTGGCGTGGTTGGTATGATGGGCAATGGATGGGATGGTGCGAGCCACCTCCCGTGACGTCAGTGCTGCTCGTGCTGTGGTGCGTCCCCCCTACACTTCCATTTGACTTTTTGCCATGCTGGACGTTGAGGTTCTATTGCCTGCGTGATATGACCAGGAGGAGCGCGAGGAGACCTCTCACACACCATGCTCCACTGCCATCCCGTGCCCTGTATCGCCTGTGCGGATTGACTATGTTGGGGTTACACCTGGTCGACTGGGGCTGTGTGTGCCTTGTCAAGGGGCATGGCGGGCGCACAACAGGATCCAGCTTGTCCACAGAGGGTGGGCTGAGGTGCGCCTGGTACCGCTTTGTACGTGTGCCCGGCTGCTGTGCACACACGTGTTCACTCCCCCCGACAGGTGTCCTCTCACAATGCCCAGGGAAGCGGTGGTGTACTGTTCATGAGCCCTCCCAACACGGCGTGCTCCAACTTGGCATGTGCGCATCTACCCGTCGCACCCACCCACCTGAGCACTGCGTCCATACGACTTCACACGACACATGTGTGTCTTCCACAGTAGTGCTACTCATTTGCGTTGACATCCAATACCAGTGGACTACATGGTCATGTCACGACTGCCGTGTACTTCACATACTCTCATCCTCTCTCATTCGTACTTGTGAAATGAGTCAGCGGAGGCAGTTTTGGTTTCAAACATTATATTGAGTCTTCTGTCCTCTGTGATGCAGTATAGTGGACACTACTGGCAGCGGAATACATGTTGAGGATATACTGAGCATGATTACAAATGGGATAGGGTGTGGGGTTACATCTGCTTGGCCAAGGCTGTGCTAATGTACATTTACGTATAGCTGCGGAGCTGCGGACTTTGACACAGACGGTATACATGTAGCCTACCAGACCGCTCGGCATCATGGGCACAGTCCATCTCAGTTCCATGTGACAGGTTTGCTGCGGTTGTTCCTCATGCACGCGTGCATGTGAGATGACATCAGGGCATGTGCTTGCGTGCATGCAGCGGCGTGCCACTTGTTGTTGCACTGTGGTGGTTACTGGACATGTCACAGTCACTGGGGTCGTGTTGTTGTTGTATGCACTTGTCGTCCATGCAAAGGTCCTGGTATGGGATTCCCGGGGCGGGGGTGGGAGGGGTGCAGCACCCACAGACTCCAGGCGACCTATTCATGTCCACTGAGCGGTGTGTGTGTCCATGGGCGCTGGATCCATGTCGTGTCCTGGTTGTTCGTGCAGTTCCGTCCATGTGGGTGCGATACACAGAGCCCATGCCACTGCCTCCCACGATGCATGCGGTGTTCCTGGATGTGATGGGGAACAGTGTGCATGTCCCGGTCATATCCGATGTCATGGCGATGTCGTTGATGGTGTGGTTACAGTTGCCGGTCGTTTGGTATGGCTGTTGTGGTGGTGACTGGCCAGTCCGTGCGGAAGCTAAGCATGGGTGCGGGGTTGGACATCATAGGTCACTCGGGGAACCTGCGTTGTGGTCCGACGTATTTACAGGTTGTCAGGTATGCGATGCCGTCCAGCAGGGCTTCCATGTCATTGGTGGTGTACATGTTTGCCAGCCAATGAAGCGGATGGTGGCTGTCAAGGTGTTGTTCGTAGGTTGTCCCTTGGAGGACCATGATGGGGCATGCTGGGTGACATTCGATGTAGCTGTTCTCGATGATCCGTCGTGTGGAGGCACAGTGGTTCCATTTCAGTGCGCGTGCGATGTTGGCCACATACGCCATGCCCCCATAGGCAGAGCAGGCCCTGTCGTGTGCGTCCAGAGGGAGGAGTAGTGGTAGCAGGTCCGCCTTCAGACATGCCGGGTTGGAGAGGCATATCTCGACGGGATGCTGGTAGGGACACCTCCGACAGTAGAAGACGGGCATGACGCAGCTGAACAATGTGATGCGGTAAGTCAGTCGGTAACTTACGTTCAGCAGGGACAGGAGATCGCATCCCAATGTATGTATCGTGCTGGTTTGGTACAGCTTGAGCTCTTCGGCGTAGTTGGGTAGGTGTGTTGCGGTTGCCATTTCGCAGCGGTTCGTAGAGGTGGCGTGCTCCGGCTGTGTGTGCAGTCTGCAATGTGCACGCTCCGGGGTTGCTGTGAGCTCTGTGTAGTCGTGGGGAGACAGGACTTGTGTTCTGTTGGCTTGTTTGGAGGACACGGGCCCTCTTCCCACATGCTTCTCAGACAGTTCAAGGTCGGTGCTGTGTGACTCCTTCCAATTAACTTGCATGTGGCCGACATGGGGGAGTGTTTTCTTCTTTCTTCCCCGTCCGTTGTGTGCTTCTGTGATATGCGCTATCTGCCGTGTGGTCGGTCTCCTCGGCATGCCTGTGTTGGTCTATTCTTGGACAATGGCTGTATTCACCGGCTTCTGTCGTAGGGCTGTGGTTTCGGTGTTGGAATGGAAGGTCATTCAGTGCTGTCTGCTCTCCCTTGTGTGGGCGGCAGGCTGCCTTTCCGCTCTGCGTTGGGCCTTGTGTGTGGATGTAATTCTTGGGCCACCTGTTGTCGGTCCCCGGGTTCTTTGGTGTTCCGTTTCATGTGTCTTGTTCATATGTGCAGGGTGGTATGGGTTTTTCAGTGTGGTACTGGCGTTCCTCTTCCCGAAGGGGCCCTGCTTCTCCTAGTTGGTGTTGCCGCCGCTGTGTGCTTCGCCATGTTTGTTACACTGGGGTGTGTCCTGCTGTTGCGTGACTTCACTGACATGTGTGCGTCGTTTGTGTGGCGTTGGGTGTTGTCCGTGAATTGGGCGTTGGGGACATGTCTGTGGCCGGCCTGTCACGTGTCATGTGCGTTCGGGGTGGGGCTGGTGTGTGTGCTGCTTGGTTGTGTCCCTGTGTCTGTGTGCGACGCATGCATGGCGCTGCGGTTGGCCTCTGCGTTGTGCGCATGTGTGGCGGCGTCATCGGCGCTTTGGGGCCGTGACGGGGTGGTTGGTTCCTAGTCCCAGGTGGTGTGTACACATGTGTTCCGCGATGTTAGGATTTGGCCTGTGTGTCATATGTGGATGCAATGGTGGATGTGTAGTGTGCACGCGCTGGTGGGGGGTTGTCCGCTTTATCCGCCCTTGCACTGTGTGCGCTGTTTGCGTGCACTTGTTGTGTGTGTGCCTACCTGCGTCTCCGCGGTACGTTGCGTCCTTGGTGGTGCATCAGCAGAAGCATGGGAAGGGCCTGCAGTGCTGGATTCATGCCCGGGGTGCCGCTTCTTCGTTGTCCGTGCTCTGCGTCCGTGTTTCCGCCTCTCTTTCACGTGCGGTGTCTCTTTGCCGTGGGAGCCGTTTGTTTGCGGCATCGTAATTTATGCGCCGGGCGGGACGTGTTTCGTCGGACGGTGTGTGTCAGTTGTACTGCGCCGCTACGTGTGCGGGCGCACTTTGATGGCGGACGGTGTTGCTGGCTTGCCGGCGGTGTTTGGCCTGCTTTTCGCATCGTAATTGGGCGGGCGTGTGGACTGCTGCGTGCTGGCGGTAACTGGTGGTTTTTGCATCCGCCAGCACGGCGGTAGTGCTTCCGCCCGCCATCGTAATGGGCCCCTAATTTTGTTAATTGTGTTAAATAATTTGTTATTAGTTAGTTATTAATTGGATATTAATTATGAATAATTAATTGGTAAATATGTTAATTGTGTTATTTTTTTAGGAGTGGGTTGTGGGTTTATAGGGAGTAGGGTGGGAAGTAATTTAATTATAAATAATTAATTAATAATTTTTATTAATTAATATTTGTGTATTTAATATTTTATATTGTTAATCATGTTAAATAATGTATTATTAATTAATTATTAATTGGTTATTAATTATTAATTATTAATTAGTAAATATGTAAATTGTGTCATTTTTTTAGGAGCGGGTTTTGGATTTATAGGGGAGTAGTGTGGGAAGTAATTAAAATGTAATATATTTTTAAATATTTTTCATATAATATTTAGTTATTGCTATTTTATAGTCTTAATAGTGTGAATTAATTTATTACTAATTATTTTTAATTTGAATGTTTATTGTTATTAGTTAATTAATTAATTATTAATCAATTATGTTAATTGTATCATGGGTAACTACCGCCCTATCTCCTTGCTTCCCGGGATGGCCAAGCTCGCTGAAAAGTATGTTAATCTCACTCTCTCTAATTTTATCGAATCCAACAATTTGCTCCACCCTTCCCAAACGGGATTTAGACCACGACAGAGCACGGAAACTGCCTTGTTGGCAGTCGTTGAAGAAAGTAGAAAGATTCTGGACTCAGGAGGGGCATCCGTCATCATACTCCTCGACTTGAGCGCAGCATTTGACACAGTGAATCACCGTATCCTGACTTACCGCCTTGGGAAGTCAGGAGTCACTGGTGTTGCACTGCAGTGGCTGCGCTCCTTCCTGGAAGATAGATCCTTCCAGATATTTGAAGGTGAGATGACTTCTAAATCGATGCCTCTGCGCTGTGGAGTACCTCAAGGATCCTCCCTGAGCCCGACTCTTTTTAATGTGTATATGGCCCCATTGGCGGCTATTGTAGCCCCCTTTGGAATCCACGTGGTGACTTACGCTGACGACACCCAATTGGTCGTTGCGCTTAATCAAGCTAAGCAACTATCCCAAGACCTTCACTCATGTTTGGAGGAAGTCTCTAATTGGATGGGGGCGTCCCACCTTAAACTCAACGGAAACAAGACTGAGATTATGATCCTGGGTAATCCTTCTAATGTCTCATTGAGTACCATGTGGCCAACATGTATGGGACCTGTCCCAACTCCCAGGAGTGAGATAAAGAGCCTAGGAATCTGGCTAGACCAGAATCTGACATTTAAGGTGCAAGCCAGGAGGACGGTGGCAACTTGTTATGGTCTGATAAGAATGGCCCGCAAAGTGCTTCCTCTTCTCCCTTCCCAAGCCAGAAAAATATTAGTCCAATCCTTGATATTATCAAGGATAGACTATGGAAATGCACTCTACTTGGGGGCCCCAATGGCAGTAATTATGAAACTGCAAACGATTCAAAACTGTGCGGCCAGACTATTACTTGGAACATCAAAACGCCTCTCTGCGAAACCGGCCCTATGTGCCCTTCACTGGCTTCCAGTGAAGGAAAGAATCAACTTTAAAGCTCTCTGTATTGTTCACAAGTCTTTGCAAGGGAATGGGTCTACTTTAATCTCGACAATGTTCCGCCGCTATAAGGCCACCAGGGAATTACGTTCGGATGAACTCCATCTGGTGGAGGTCCCAAGGATCAAGAGGGCGAGAAGTGGTGGCCGCCTTTTCTCTCTCAATGCGGCCAAGCTTTGGAATGCTCTACCACTTCATTTACGCAGGGAACCTAACCACCTTGCCTTTCGAAGGCAATTAAAAACTCTGTTATTCCCCTGAGTGTGCCTGCCTACGGTCACTGGTCTAGCCTAGCGCTGGGAGGCCTCCGGGTAGCCATGCGCTTTATAAATACCATTTTCATTTCCTTCATTCATTTTACAATATTGGTGGTGTCATTTATAGGGGGATTTGGTGGGAGGTAAATTATTTTTTATTATTTAAGTATTTATTAATTAATGTTTATTATTTTGCTGGAGTGGGAATAGTAAATTATTCCACTCTGCTATCCAACACTTTCCCTACTGTTGCAATTGCTGGAGTGGGAATAGTAATTTTATCCCCTCTGCTATCCAACACTTTCCCTACTGTTGCACTCGTTGGAGTGGGAATAGTAATTTTATCCCCTCCGCTATCCAACACTTTCTCTACTGTTGCACTTGTTGGAGTGGGAATAGTAATTTTATCCCCTACGCTATCCAACACTTTCCCTACTGTTGCACTCCGTGGTGTGGGAATAGTAAATTATTCCCCTCCGCTATCCAACACTTTCCCTACTGTTGCACTTGCTGGAGTGGGAATAGTAAATTATTCCCCTCCGCTATCCAACACTTTCCCTACTGTTGCACTTGTTGGAGTGGGAATAGTAAATTATTCCCCTCCGCTATCCAACACTTTTACTACTGTTGCACTCTCTGGAGTGGGAATAGTAATTTTATCCCCTCCGCTATCCAACACTTTCCCTACTCTTGCACTCCCTAGAGTGGTAATAGTAATTTTATCCCCTCCGCTATCCAACACTTTCCCTACTGTTGCACTCCGTGGAGTGGGAATAGTAATTTTTTCCCCTCCGCTATCCAACACTTTCCCTACTGTTGCACTTGCTGGAGTGGCAATAGTAAATTATTCCCCTCCGCTATCCAACACTTTCCCTACTGTTGCACTCCCTGGAGTGGGAATAGTAAATTATTCCCCTCCGCTATCCAACAGTTTCCCTACTGTTGCATTTTCTGGAGTGGGAATAATAAATTATTCCCCTCCGCTATCCAACACTTTCCTACTGTTGCATTTGCTGGAGTGGGAATAGTAATTTTATCCCCTCTGCTATCCAACACTTTCCCTACTGTTGCACTCGCTGGAGTGGGAATAGTAATTTTATCCCCTCCGCTATCCAACACTTTCCCTACTGTTGCACTTGCTGGAGTGGGAATAGTAAATTATTCCCCTCCGCTATCCAACACTTTCCCTACTGTTGCACTCCCTGGAGTGGGAATAGTAAATTATTCCCCTCCGCTATCCAACACTTTCCCTACTCTTGCACTCCCTAGAGTGGTAATAGTAATTTTATCCCCTCCGCTATCCAACACTTTCCCTACTGTTGCACTCCGTGGAGTGGGAATAGTAATTTTTTCCCCTCCGCTATCCAACACTTTCCCTACTGTTGCACTTGCTGGAGTGGCAATAGTAAATTATTCCCCTCCGCTATCCAACACTTTCCCTACTGTTGCACTCCCTGGAGTGGGAATAGTAAATTATTCCCCTCCGCTATCCAACAGTTTCCCTACTGTTGCATTTTCTGGAGTGGGAATAATAAATTATTCCCCTCCGCTATCCAACACTTTCCTACTGTTGCATTTGCTGGAGTGGGAATAGTAATTTTATCCCCTTTGCTATCCAACACTTTCCCTACTGTTGCACTCGCTGGAGTGGGAATAGTAATTTTATCCCCTCCGCTATCCAACACTTTCCCTACTGTTGCACTTGCTGGAGTGGGAATAGTAAATTATTCCCCTCCGCTATCCAACACTTTCCCTACTGTTGCACTCCCTGGAGTGGGAATAGTAAATTATTCCCCTCCGCTATCCAACAGTTTTCCTACTGTTGCATTTTCTGGAGTGGGAATAATAAATGATTCCCCTCCGCTATCCAACACTTTCCTACTGTTGCATTTGCTGGAGTGGGAATAGTACTTTTATCCCCTCTGCTATCCAACACTTTCCCTACTGTTGCACTCGCTGGAGTGGGAATAGTAATTTTATCCCCTCCGCTATCCAACAGTTTCCCTACTTTTGCATTCCCTGGAGTGGGAATTGTAATGTTATCCTCTACGCTATCCAACATTTTCCCTACTGTTTTAGTTAATGTAGTGTAAAATGTTGTTTTAAAAATAAATAATTCTTTTAATATTTTAATTTAATATATATATATATTATTTTTATATTTATGTTACAGGTATATGTATATATATATATGTATTTATAATTTGTATTATGTTTCTAACATTTTATAATTTAATAAAATAATTATTTATTAATATTATTAAGTAAATATATATATATAATAATTTTATATATGTAAGTTTAATTGTTTTTATATTACATTTATTATTTATAATTTGTAAAAAAATTAATAATTCGAACTATGGGGCACATTACGATGGCGGGCGGACAAAGTCCGCCCGCCACCGCAATGGAATGCCGGACCGTCCGCAAGGGGTGCGGCGGTCCTGCCATGGGTATTAGGATGCCACCGCCATGGTGGCAGTGGCATCCCATATTGTTCGCTTTGCGGTGGGCGGTGCTGTCACCAGCACCCGCCGCAATGCGACAAGCATGTTGTGCATTTGAATGCACAACGTGACAGGCACCGCGCGGTACCTGCCACCTTGTGCATTCAAATGTAGGGGGGTACCATAGGTACTCCCCATGTGCACCCTCCATCCCCCCAAATCCTGGGGCCTGCAACGGGCCCCCAGAAGAAGAAGCAAAGACCACATGCCTTTCCATGGCGGCAACACCGCCGTGGAAAGGCTGCTTTCCGCCTTGCAGACACCGCCACCATATTAGGGTCCTTTACCGCCCAGTCCCCTGTGGGACCGGCGGAAGGTCTTTCTGTCCGCCGGGCTCCCCCCTGCCGTCGTAATATTGTATTGTATTGTAATTGCATTTGTATAGCGCTTACTACCCCTGACGAGGCGTCAAAGCGCTTTTTCGGCGAGTAGCACGCTACTCCGGGACCCATAGAGGATTAGTGTTGAATTAGTATAGTGAAACATGCAAGTAAATTTTAAGTGGTGGATATGTTAGTCAGTTATTTGGATTCGGAAGGATAGTAGAAGGATAGAAGAGGAAAGAAGGTTTGTATTTATATAGCGCTTCTAACCCCTGATGGGGTGTTGAATCGCTTTTTTGGCGAGTAGCACGCTACTCCGGAAACCCATAAAGGATTAGTGGTGAATTAGTATGGTGAAATATGAAAGTAATTTGAGTGGTGGATATTAGTCAGTTATTTTGAGTGAGAAGGATAGCGGAGGGATAGAAGGGAAAGAAAGGTTTGCATTCAGATAGTGCCTGTTTCCCCTGATGGGGTGTTGAAGCGCTTTTCTGGCGAGTAGTAGGCTACTCCGGAACCCATAAAGGATTAGTGTTGAAAATTAGTATAGTGAAATATGAACGTAATTTGAGTGGTGGATATGTTAGTCAGTTATTTAGATTGAGAAGGGTTAGGGAGGGGTAAAAAGGAAAAAAGGTTTGCATTTATATAGCGCTTGTAACCCTGATGAGGTGTTGAAACGCTTTGTTGGCGAGTAGCACGCTACTCTGGAACCCATAAAGGATTAGTGGTGAATTAGTATAGTGAAATATGGAATTAGAGAAGTGAACATGCTAGTCTGTTATTTTGATTGAAAAGGATAGTGGAGGGATAGAAGAGTGAAGGATTTCTTTTTTAGGTCATAGCAGTAGGAGGAGGCTTTTGGATGAGTAAAAGGGTTTTGGAGGGGAAGAGTCAGAGGGAACAGTTTAGAAAGGTTTGTTTTGGGGGATCAGTACAGTAAAGGAGGTGTCAGAAGATGCAAGGAGGGGTAGAGTAGGAGAGAGTCAAGAAAGGGTTATTTTGGGGAACATAGTTGTGGTATGGGGTTGGGATAAATGAGAGAGTGGGTGTAGAGGATATAATGATAGATGTATAGGGTGAGATAGGGTAGTGAATTGGAAAGAGTAGTAGAAAGAAGTTTGAGATGAGTCAGAAAGTTGGGCTAGAAGATATATTGAGGGAAGTATAGGCTGAGAAATAGGGTAGTGCATTGGAAATGCTAAATTAGAAGAAAGTGATAAATATATAGATCCATAAGTACATTGAAAGTATATAGATGCATAAAGGAGGTAAGTATATGCAGATTAAAGATATTGATAGAGGTAGCGGATGAGAAATAGGGTAGTGCATTGGATATGCTTTTTCAGGAGAAAAGTAACAGACACACAGATCCAAGTACATTGAGGTACATAGATGCCCAATGGAAGCAAGCACATGTAGACCAAAGAAGATTTTTTTTCTTTTGTTTTTGTTTTTATAACAACATAATTATTGTACATGTTTATACCAAGCAATACACGAAGATAGGCATATATCTATAGTGAAAATCAATGCTTATGTATAGAGGGACACATACATAGGGTGGGTATTAATGAATGGGAAAATGGGCAGCATTTCTGTCCCCGGTCCCGACCAGTTTCGAACAGGCTCAAACAGGCACTCACCCTTGTCCTCTCCGCCCTTAGCCTCGACACCCGGGCTGAGACGCCCTAAGCCTTGGCCGTTTAGAGCACTAGTAGTCAGGTGACCCCTTCAGCCAATGGGAACCCTAGCCCTAACAATATCCAATCTTAGCCCTAGTCCAAGCACCCAATCAGTTTCAACAACCCTTGATCTCTACGTCCAATAGAGGCCCTAGCCCTACCAGTAGTCTGAACCCTAGTCTAAGCAACCAATGGCACAGGAAGCCCTAGTCCCTACTTCCAATAGAAAGCCTAACCCTACTCTCAGTCCCACACCTAGTCCAGCAACCAATCACACCAGAAGCCCTAATTGCTACTTCCAATTAAAGGCCTAACCCTAGCCCTAGTCCCACCCTAGTCCCAGCAACCAATAACACAGGAAGCCCTAGTCCCTACTTCCAATAGAAATACTAACCCTAGCCCTAGTCCCAACCCTACATTGATTGAATCACAGACCCAGAAACCAATCAGAACCCTCAAATACCCAACCAATGAGGACACTAACCCTAATCCAATAGAAACATCAGATACAACCACCAATCAGTGTACACATCTACCAAACAATATCAGACTATATAAGGTCCCAGCTACCTCAGACAAGGTTTGCTGGCCAGGGAGTTGGAAGCTGCTTCTCTATTCAGAAATCTCCTAGGAGACAGACCGGCTCAATCCACACTTTGGACTTCTGCAGGTAAGGCCCCAACAAACTTGTCCTCTAACAACACTATTTGTATAAAACTTTATTCCCTCTCCTGGCCAAAAAACGAAGTGCACAGTCCCTATTAAACACAGTTTAAACAGCTTACAGCACATTACTGCTGTCTCAGGGGGGAAGGGGGGGCTGGTTTCACTGACTTGTTAACACAAGATGGTCGCTGGGGGTGCACTGCTTAACATACAGGTCTTAGCACAGAGCAAAGGAGACATTTGGAGGGAAAAACTGATAGTCACAGGGAATGAGAGGGAAAAACTACAAAGTTTGGACTGCAAATCCCACAATTCAACAGGTTAAATGGAAGCAGTCACAAGCAGGAAAAAACACAAGTTTAAAAACAAAAACATGGGATAAATTATGCAATCACTGGCAGGTTAAAGCTACAATTTTAAACTGTAACAACCACAGGCAAAGACAGTTAAAGAAATTTAAAAAGAAAAAAATAAGATGATGCAATCACCGGTAGGGAAAATCGTTTTTAAACTTTTTAGGAAAGAGACAGCACTAGTCTGCCTCCTTACCACTTCCTGGACTCTGCTCACTGCAATCTGGGGCACAGGTAGGCTGCAACTCACAAGATGGAGGAGAATGCTTTGGGGTGGACCCATCAAAGCCTTAAGGGGCCTGGGCAGGTGTGAGAGGAGGGCTCAGATTTGCTTGGAGCTGGGGAAAACCAATAGCAGTCCTAGGTCTGCTGGCCTGGGGGTGGGGGTGGGGCTGGGACTGGGGAGCTGCTCTATTCACAGATCTCCTAGGAGACAGACAGGCTCAATCCACACTTTGGTAAGGCCCCAACAAACTTGTCCTCTAACAACACTATTTGTATAAAACTTTACTCCCTCTCCTGGCCAAAAAACGAAGTGCACAGTCCCTATTAAACACAGTTTAAACAGCTTACAGCACATTACTGCTGTCTCAGGGAGGAAGGGGGGAATATGGCGGGGGGAAATGGCATGCGAGTGGTGGGAAATGGCGGGCGGATCGCCACCGCCATACGGGCGGTGGCGATCCTCCGCCCGTCATTGTAATGACCCCCTAAGTTTTTATTAATTATTTTCATTATTTAATTTATTTTATATTATTTTTAAGACATTTTAAAAAAACGATATTTTGAACAACGATACTTTAAACAACGATATTTTGGTTTCGATATTTTTGTACTTACCTTTGTAGAGATAGGATGTCGATATTCTTGACATCGATATTCTGTACATGATATTTGTGTACCTCGATATTCCTGTCATCGATATTCTGTTAGTGATCCCCCGTCTCTTGGCAGACAAAAAATGTTTTTGTAGCTGATCAACCTTGACTTTTTGTATTCTTCTGCAGCGCTCAGCTTTTCTGTCTATTTATTGGGTTTCTTCCAGTCCCCATCTACCATGTCAACTTTAGGAAAATGCAGGCCCATTCAGCTTACTATGACGAATAAAACATAAGCATTTATTAATTACATAGATATGTACTTTTCACTGTTTACCACCCTCCTTTTGCACTACCCCATGTTAATATTTTTCTCAGCAAAGCTTTTAAGCAAAAGCGACATTATTTATTATTTTTCGAAGCAAGATGCTAGATGCAAAATATGGCCTGGTTCTTTCATGCATTAGTTCTCATTAGTGCACGCATGTGCAAAAGCGGTTTCCAGGATTTTTTTGTGTGATTTGTATGTTAATTTCCACTGCACACTGTTAGTAAGTATTACAGGGGTGTCAATTCGAGCAGTCTTACTTTTTTCTTGTAAAATCCTGCTCTATCACGCTCTTTGGCCTGAGTTAAGTTTTTCACTGCTGCTTGATGGATTTTGGCCAAGTGCTGGACAAGGTTTTCAAAAGCCGGTACCTCAATATCTCCACATTCAATCAAAGAGTTTGGATGCCGGCCATATTCATATAGAAGGGAGAGAAGCCAGTGGAGATGTTTTTTGCATTGTTGTGGGCGAATTCTGCTGCCCACAGATACTCTGGCCAATCCCCTTCTTGATCCAATAAGAATAGTCTGAGGTATTGTTCCAACTCTTGGTTTGTTCTCTCGGTTTGCCCATCTGTTTGTGGATGGAAGCTGGTGGAATATCGACTCCCAATCTTCAACCCACTAGTGTAAGCCCTCCAGAATTTGGAAACAAACTGACTACCTCTATCTGTGATGAGAACCTTGGGAATACCATGAAGTCGAATGATATGTTGATGGAAATGTTGTGTTAATTGTTTAGCTGTGGCAATACATTTTAGGGCAATCAAATGTGTCATCTTAGTAAAGGTATCTACTCAAACTAGAATTGTATCAAAACCTTGCTTAGAGGGTAAATCTACTATGAGATCCATTGATACCATATGCCAAGGGAATGGAGAGGTAGGTAAGGCGCGTAGTAGACCCTTCGGAGCCTGTATTTCAGATTTTCCCCGAGCACAGGTCTCACAGCCTGTCACATACTGTTTAATATCTAGGTTCATTTGTGGCCACCAGAACTTTCTTTTGATCAGATCTTCCGTCTTTAGAATTCCCTTGTGTCCGGCTAAAGGACTATCATGACATTCATATATAGCCTTCATCTGGAGTTCCTTTGTGGGCAAATATAAGGCTCCATTTCATTTTGACAGGGTAACTCATCTCTAATTTCCCTGTTAGGATCTTGATCTGCCCATTGTTTCATTTCCTCTGAATTTAAGGATAGTCTTATCTGTGACGTTAGGTCGCTATGGGAGATTGCTCCAACAATTGTTTCTTGCGGAATTATTTCCTTATTGTCTATTGATTTTGTCTGATTTTCTGTAACCAATCTCGATAGGGCATCCACTTTTCCATTTTTGGTTCCAGGTCGGTATGTTATGATAAAATCGAAATCAGCAAAATACAATGACCACTGGAGCTGACGTGGAGCTAAGGTTCTTGCAGATTTTAAAAACTTCAAGTTTCTGTGATCTGTGAAAACTGTCACTGTGTGTTTCGAACCCATTAAATAATGCCTCCAATTCTTGAAAGCATCCTTTATAGCCAAAAGCTCTTTCACAGTGATTGTGTAATTAACTTCTGCAGCATTTAATTTTCGGGAACGAAAAGTGATAGGATGCAGCTGTCCAGTTTCTTTGTGTCTCTGCGACAGCACACCCGCAATGGCCAACTCTGATGCATATGTCTCAAGGTAGAATGGTTCGTCAGGATCTGCATGAAGTAATACAGGTGCAGTAGTGAAACTTTCCTTCAGAGAATTAAAGGCCTCTTCAGCTTCTTCTGTCCATTTGAAAGGTACTCCTTTTCGTAATAATCTGGTCAGAGGAACGATTTTCGGTGAAAATTCATGGACGAACCGCCTATAAAAGTTGGCAAAACCAATGAAACTTTGTACCTCTTTAACAGTAGTCGCTGACTTCCAATCTGTGACGGCCTTTACCTTTCGTTCATCCATATGCCAGATGAAGAGATTACAAATCCCAAAAACTCTACTGCGTCCACATTAAAGGAACATTTTTCCAACTTCACGTATAAGGCATTTTCTCTTAGCTTATTCAGCACAGCCTTCACTTGTTCCCGATGCTCCTTCTTAGTAGTGGAGAAAATTAGAATATCATCAATGTATATGATGGCACATTGATCTATGAATTCAATTAACACATCATTGATGAAATGTTGGAAGGCAGCAGGAGCGTTGCATAACCCATACGGCATGACTTGGTACTCGAATAGGCCATATTTCGTTCTGATGACCGTCTTCCATTCATCTCCTTCTCATAATCTAATCAAATGATACGCACCCCTAAGATCCAGTTTGGTGTAAATGTTTGCCCCTTTTACTTGATCCAGGAATACTGAGATGAGGGGCAATGGGTAACGATTTTTGACTGTGATCCGCTTGATTGCCCTGTAATCAATGCAGGTTCGTAGCTCTCCTCCTTTTTTCAGGACAAAGAAAAGTGGTGACGAAACAGGGGACCGGGAAGGCCTGATGAATCCGTTGTCCAATTATTTCTATAGGTAATCCTTTAGATGCTGGTTCTCTTTCTCGGTTAGAGCATAGATTCGACTGCAAGGCAAATTTGATCCCGGTTCAAGTTCGATTTTGCAGTCATATGACCTATGCGGAGGGAGTTTTTCTGCTTCGACTTCATTGAACACATCTGTGAATTCCTTATATTCTTCTGGGATCTTACTCGTTTGTATTACACAAACTGATACTCCATTTTGACTAAGGGGAATTGCTGCATTCAACTCATGATGTTTTTGATGTTCCACAAAACAATTCTCCTTGCAATATTCAGAATTCATTTCGATGGTTCTTGCACTCCAATTAATTGTAGGATTATGTTCTGTCAACCAGGGAAACCCCAATATAAGGTGGAATTGCGAAGCATCAATTAGATTAAACTGCACTACTTCCTGATGTCCTTCCAAACATAATAACTGCACAGGTTCTGTGTGGCTCATAATAGGCCCAGACAAAAGATTTGTGCCGTCAACTGCTCTGACTGCTTCGCTCTTGTCTTTTTTTATCGCTTCTAACCCTATACGATCAGCGAATCTTAAATCACAGAAGTTTCCCGTGGCTCCTGAGTCGATCATCTCGGAAACTACCTTGAGAACTAGATGCCAAAACCATAGGGTCAAAAATAGGACCAAAAGAGGTGAAGATACCTGTAAGGTATTAGCCACTAGGTGTTTAGTTGGAGTTGTTTCTAAATCCACACCCACCAGTCCAACTCCTCTTACTGGTGGTGCTGCGAGTTTTCCTTCAACGATGTCTTGGGTTTCTTTGGACACATCTTTACAAAGTAGCCTCCTGCCCCACAGTATAGACACAATTTATTTAATCTTCTTTTCTCTTTTTCCTCTTTGGTTAAAGGACCTCTAATTGTTCCAATTTGCATCAGTTCTACCCCAAAGAACTTTCTGAAGTCTTGGTACTTTCCGTTCTAATTCTATCGAACCTTGGCACACTGGGTTTGAAGTCTCTCCGTTTTTCGCCTCTTCTTTCATTCTGACGAAAGTCTACCTCAAGCACCAGATCAACCAATGCTGACATTTCCGTTGGTCGATTAGGAATCTGCGCTAGGGCATCCTTTAATTCATTCTTAAGTCCGCAATAGAAGACCACAGCTCTTTTATTTTCTGGCCAGTCTGTCTCTACAACCAATTTATTAAATTGAGCCAGGTAAGTCACCAACTCCCGATTTCCTTGTCTCAATTCCAACAGTTCATTGTCCGTCGCTTGAGATGACTTCCTTCTGTCAAAGATTCAATTAAATTCTTTCTTGAACTCCTCAAAGTCGTATAAAATGGGGTCATCTTTTGTTACTAGAGGCATCGACCATGATGCTGCATCTCCACTAAGATATGACAGTATGAAGGCCACTGGAGACTGTGCATCGGGGAAAACTGTTGGATGACACATGAAGTGGAGAGAACATCGGGTCAAAAAAATGTGGGCCTTTTGGGGATCTCCACTAAAACGCTCTGGGGACGCTAAAGGAATCACAGGAGATAAAGAGTAGATGACCTGAGTGGGTGCAAAGGACAGTGAACCTGTAGCGGTGCCTTGAGTTTCTAGGGGAGGAATCTTTAAACTTGCTCTCAACGCTAATCCCTCCATACGGGTGGCCAAATCTGAGGTTTCCCTTCTAGAACTAATTACTTCTTGCCTCAGGGTTTTATTTTCTTCCCTCACAGTAGCCAACTCTTTCTGTATGCACCCTAAAATCTCTCCTAAAATCTTTAGTTCAATCCCCTCTGCCATTCTGCTCAGGAGCAATTAACCACTTGGGCACTTCACTCTGTCAGGACTCACTCGTAATGATTGCTCAGGAGCAGAAAGATGCTTGTTCCCAATGCCCTTCCAAGAATCCAACCACTCTATGATGAACTCGAGCCAGTTGAATTCCTAGGGGGAAAAGGGGATGGGGAGATAAGAAGAGACAGTCTGATAGTAGTGGTTCTTCTCAGGTGGTTGCTTCTATTCTTATTACTAGTCCTCTCTGTGCAACCTTCTTTTGGTGAATGAACTGGAAAGAAAAAACGAGAGCATATGTGATCCTACTCTAACATCTGCATGCTACTTATAATCAAACTCTTTTAACAAATGTTATCATACCCATTTCTGTCGAGGCTACTGCTCCTCTTCTGTGTCAAAAATATTCAATTTCTTGTGCTGAATATTCTAGTATATTTATTATAAGTTCAATTATTATTATTTTTATAGTAGTTCAAAAATAACTCTCTTTTATTCTTTTCCCACAGATACTACCTGTGTGTCAAATGATCTCCGATGAGATGTTGTTCCAATTCTTCATTTGAGCAGAGGTAGGTAATTCTTGTTTCAGTAGTTTCCTCTTCTGGAAGACTTGATAGCGAGGCTCTGAGGAGAATGCCCTGAAACTTGTTCTGAGCCGGCACTAAGTTCTGGGCAACTCTAATAGTAATTTGAGTAATTTCTCAGAGAATGCGAAAAGGTTCAGGCGATTTCAAGAGTTGGGAGTATGCACGGTAGCATCTGAGAGGAACACTACATGTGCATGCTCTTACAGAGTCTTTTTGCGATTCAAACTCTCAGCCGAGAGTAAACGCCCATTCGGGTCAAGGAGAACTTGAAAGTGAATGCGCAGGCGTGTGCCTACGAAACACTACACATGAATTTCCTCACAGAACTGCGAGTGACAGAATCAAAAGAAAAACACTACTCACTTGCGCACGCTCTACGCAAATTAACAAGAGCTCTGGAACTAGATTATGGACAAGGTGCCAAAGAAACTAAACGATGACAGACGCCACTACCTTAACTGTCTAGCGCGTCGGAAAAGGCTGCTACCTCGGAAAACTCTTCAGGTGAAGTGCGCGTTGATTTGTTAGCACGCGTCTAACATTCCATCTGTAACTGGGAGAACTAGACTGCTTCAGGAAGTGCTGAGTTGGCAGACATCTTGAGTGCCCAGCACTGCCAACTCAACTTCCAATTATTTCTTTCTGTACTCTGTTTCCATGGCTTTTGGATTTTGTTCCCAGATATATTGGCTATGGTTGTGGGAATCCTCTTGAGGATCCTGACAAAGGCATGGTAAGAGGACATCCCACTTATGCCTCATGGGCTCACCAAGACCTATAATCATGACCTTGAGGGTCCGGTTGAATCTCTCAACCAGCCCATTACCTTGGGGGTGGTAAGTAGTGGTGAACTTATAGGTAACACTGCACTCCTGCCACAGGGACTTCATATAATTGGATATGAAGTTGGTGCCCCGGTCAGACACCACCTCTCTGGGGAACCCCACATGGGAGAAGATCCCCATCAATGCCCGACCCACCACGGGGTCCATCACAGTCCAGAGAGGGATGGCCTTGGGGTACCGGGTAGCATGGTCCACCAAGTCCAGGATGAACCTGTTGCCCATTTCTGTCTTGGGATCAAGCGGCCCCACATGTCAATACCCACCCTCTCAAAGGGGGTGCTGACTACAGGGAAAGGTTGGAGAGGAGCCTTGCACTTCCTCCCACTCTTACCACTTCCCTGGCAAGTCTGGCAAGACCTACAATGGGTGTCAGAGTTCTTACACATTTGGGGCCAATACAAGTGGGTGACAAGCCTTTCAAAGGTCTTGTCTTGCCCCAAATGCCTGCCAGAGGCACATCATGAGCCAGACCCAGTAGGAAGGCTCTGAAGCACTGGGGTACCACCAGCACATGGGCTGACCCAGACTCAGCAACCTTAGGCTCACTATACAGGAGACCATTCTCCCAGTAAATCCAATGTGATCCAGACTGTTCACCTGCTGCCTGGTTTTCAGCCTGCTGCTGCAAACCCACAAGAGAAGGGCATTCCTGATGTTCCTTTCAGAATTCCTCCCTGGAGGGGCCCCCCTTACTACTGCCAATGGGTCAGCTCAGGCAGGCCCCCAGTTTGGCCACTTGCTCCCCTGTAGGTTGCAGGGCATCCCCCTCAAGGTCTGCCTCTTCCTGGACGGTGGGAACTTTGGAGGTCGGTTTCCCATGACCCCTGCATCTTCTCTTTCTGGTAGGCACCTGGGCCACTCTTTCAGGCTCCAGGTTCTCTTGAATGCAGTTACTGGCTTTCATAGACCGAGTGGTCACACACGCCCAGTCAGGCAGACCCAGCATCTCCAAATGAGACTTATGCTCCACCTTCTCCCTAGGGGAAATCTCCAGGTCATTTCATAGCAGACAGTCAACAGGCATGGCTGGTCTCACAACTACTTTCAAGGTACCTGAGACCCCACCCCCAGTCAAAGGGAACCTGTGCTACTTTGCAGAGGCACTCTGAGTTGTCAGCTGCAACTACTGGGTAAAGTACGTTGGGGACCACCTGCTCTTCAGACACTAGCCGACAACTGACAGCTGTCACACTGGCTTCAGTGTCACTCAGAGCTTCCACCCTATGGCCATTGATGGTCACCCACTGCCTGTATTTCTTAGTGTTATCAGGCAGATGAGCCCTTGGGACCATTGGGACACCTATGATCCCCTATGAAGTGGCCCACCTGACCACAACCATAACATGCGTGGGGGCCCTTCTGTACAGGCTTACCTGTATGGACCCATGGCTACAATTAGGGGCTGGGAACCCTTACCTTGGTTCCCTTGGGAATTACTTTGGGGCACTTTTTGGAACTCCTTCTGTTTTCCCTTGTCCCCCCCACACTCTTCTGCTGGGGACCCTGCCCACCTTTGGCGGAGTCTCCCACATGAACTTTGTGGACCCTGGTATTGACCCAGAGGCCCGCCGCCAGAGCAAGCTTCCTTGGGTCAGTCAGTTTACTGTCAATCAAATGCTGGCGTAGCTCTAGAAAGCAACTACCAGACAAGTGCTCCCATGCAACCAAATCATAGAGCCCCTGGAAATCATTTACCTGGCTACCCTTCACCCAACCGTCCAGTGCTCTGTAAAAATAGGGCACATACTCCACCCAAGTGCTTGACTCCAGCTTCTTACAGGCCCTCAACTTCGGCCTGTATAGTTCTGGGGTCAACCCATACCTTCTGATCAAGGCTACCTTCATGTGGGCATAAGACATTTTCTCCTCACTTGGTAAGGCTAACAAAGTTTCCCTCCACTCTGTCATGAAGTGGCTCCACAACCCTGCTCCCCAGTCTCTCTCAGGGTTTCTATGGGACCTCATTGCTACCTCATATGCCTTAAACCACTGACCAATATCCTCACTCTTTACAAAATCCTTAATCACTTCCTTGGGGATGTATACCTTCCTTTCTCCAGGCACTGGCAACAAGCTCCCACCATTGGAACTGGGTGCCACACTCTTGGCCTTTAGGTCCAGTTCCTTCAAACCTCTCTCATGCTCTAAAAGCATCCTGTTTTCCTCCATTACCAGTTTCTGCTTTTTTTAACTCCAATTTCTTACTCTACATGTCACACTTCTTCCCCAACCTGAGCTTTGTAAGCTCCAACTCATGCACTCTGCTTCTCTCTCTGTCCTCCAACTCCTCTGGAGACAGCCCCTTTGAAGCGCACACTGCTTCCTCCCCTGGACGGTAACTCCCCTCCATGCAGACCCAATAGCCCATCCTGCTACCCATCTAAATTCTCATCCTCCACCATAGGCTCCTTGGTATGCTCAGTGGCATTCCTTGATTCCAACCAGGCCCTCAGCGCCTTTTGGTATTCCTCCTTTCTGGTGATGCCTCTTACTGAGATTTTAAATTTCTTGCAGACAGCTTTCAATTGTGGCACAGTGTAGGTTTCAAACCTATCCTCTTCAAATTCAATGTCCACAGATGCAAGTGATGCTGGTTTTGTCATGGTAAAAATTGGCAGTTCTCAAGTTGAATAAAGAAAATGTCCAAAAAGAAAAAGTTCCACCAATTGTATGTGGTCGTCTAATGGTTTGCACTATACTAGTAGTCTACAGCAATCACTGTATGTAAGGCACAAATGCAAGTCCAGATCCTCACCGCTGATCACCAATGCTAGAAATGGAGGTCTCTAGTTGTCAATGGTTTGCACCATTGTCCAAGTAGGGACCCTTATTCCTAGTCAGGGAAAGGGGGATACACTTCTAAAATAGCCCCTGCTCACCCCCTTGGTAGCTTGGCATGAGCAGACAGGCTTAACTCAGAGGCAGTGTGTAAAGTATTTGTGCATGCATACAGTAATACAGTGAAAACACTACAAATGGGCACCACACCAGTTTAGAAAAATAAGTAATCTTTATCTAAACCAAAAAAGACCATAACAACAAAAATCCATTGAGCAGTAATAAAAATATGACTTTCAAAAGGTAGAAACAGTTCTGTTCAAAGCAAATTGGAGATGTGACACTTTTAACACAGGGTACCTTGGATGCGTCAAAATCAAAAGCAAGAACAGCCGCAGGGAAGGTGATCGGTCGGTTCCTTACATGCAGGGAAGGTGATGCGTTGGCTCCTTACTCCAGGGGAGGTGAGGCGTCGGTTCCTTACTGCCACGCAGGGAAGGTGATGCGTCGGTTCCTTACTGAAGGGGAGGTGATGCGTCAGTTTCTTACTGTGTGGGGAGGTGATGTGTCGGTTTCTTACTGCGGCCCCAGTGTCCTTGTAAACTTGGCGCCCTAGTGCGATGCTGCGGCAGCAACAGCGCTTGCGTTGATTTCTTCATCCACGGTCCCATGATGCGTTGGTTCTTGCAGCCGCAACGCATGGCCTGCGTCGGAATCAGTGTGGTGATCTTGGCCTTCGTAGATAGGTGCACTCTATGTGGCCTGTGGCGATTTTGTCGAAACGCGGGCAGGCACTGCGTCGGTTTCTTCAGCGGCGCATCGGAAACAGGTACCGATGCGTTGTGCTTCTCCTCGTTGCGTTACTTTTACAGCTTCAAACAGCAGGAACAACCTCCAGAGGCCCAGAACAGCAGCAGGCACCTCTTGGCAGGTCAGAATTCTCAGCAAGGGAGTTAAGGTGAGCTGAGGGTGATGATGATGATAAATTTATAAAGCGCAACTAATACCCTGAGGTGTCTAGGCGCTGCCCTCAAACATACAGATCTAGATGGAATAGATTTGGACTCACACTTTAAAAAGCCAGGTTTTTAGGGCCCTTTCTAAATTTCAGCAGCTTGGTTTCTTTTTTTAGTGAGGTTGGCAGAGAATTCAAGAGTTTGGCCGTGGTAACGGTGAAACTCCTGCCACCCCACTTGGCTCTGCTTACTCTAGGGACAACAAGGTTTCCATGCTCAGCTGACCTAAGGGATCTTCCTGGAGTGTATTGCTTAAGAAAACTTGCCTTCTGCTCTGGCCCCAGTTTGTTCAGAGCTTTAAAAGCTATGCAGAGCGATTTAAACTGGATCCTTTTTGTCACCCGCAGCCAGTGCAGTTGGGACAGGGCTTTGGAAGCAGAATCAAATCTGGTTATCCCTAGGAGCACTCTTGCTGCTGCATTTTGTGCAATTTATAGCTTTTGGATACTGCATTTTGAAACGCTGGTAAAAAGGGCATTGCAGTAATCCAGTCTGGATGAGATGAGTGCGTATACCACGGTTTTCCTAAGATCCATAGGGAATGAGGGGAGTACTTTCCTCAAAATTTTGAGGATGAAGAAACAGGCGGAAGTGATATAATTAGTTTGTGCTTCAAAAGATAATTTTGTGTCGAAGATTACTCCTAAGTTTTTGGCTTTACACGCTGGCTTTGTCATAGGGCTGAGTTGGGCAGGCCACCAGCTATCCGTCCAGATAGAGGGGTTGTTTCTAAATAAAAGAACTTCAGTCTTGGAGGAGTTTAGCTTTAGACAATTGTCTGTCATCCAGTTTCCTATGTGACCCATACAGTCTTGGAATCTGGTGGCTGTAGAGCTAGACAGAACCATTCACAGAGACAATTATCTGCATATAATCTGCGTACGCTACTAACGCAAAGCCATAGCTTTTAATCAATTTAACCCGGGGATGACATAGAGATTGAAAAGCGTTGGACTCAGGGAAGATCTCTGAAGGACGCCACAAGGTAATGAAAAGGATGCTGAAACATAGTCTCCCAGTGCTACCACTTGAGACCGCTCAGACAGAAAGGAACAAAGCAGGGAGAGCGCATTATACCTGATACCGAGAGAAGCTAGATGATTCTTCAGCTGCTTGTGGTTGACCGTATCAAACACTGCTGATAAGCACAGGAGGATCAGGGCAGCACTCCCCCTCCATCCAGAGTCTGTCTGAGCTCCTCAGTGGCAGCAATGAGAGCCAATTCCATACTCTATTCAGCCCAGGCCTGACTCACCCTGGAAAGGCAGGACACATCTCACCACCCCAAGTGGCTGTCTGAACAGAATGCACATCCCCAGCCCCTGTCACTCCAAAGCCAGACAGTCAATACACAAACCTAGCAGAGGCACACAGGATAGCTAAGCAAGAAAATACCTAGGGGCCGATTCACAGAACTAATCTGAGATAATATCCTAAACTTACTACTTTTGATATTCACAGAAGGTATTTAGTGGTAATAAAGTTAGAACTCCTAACTTTACTACTACTAAATGCCTTTGTAAACACCTAAAGTCGTAAAGTTAGGATTTTGTCTCAGTTTAGATAGTAGTAAGTTAGGAGTCCTAACTTTACTACTACTAAATGCCTTCTGTGAATACTAAAAGTAGTAAGTTTAGGATTTTATCTCAGATTAGTTCTGTGAATCGGCCCCCTACTTTCTAAAACTGGTATTTTCAAACAAAGAATGTAAAAATCATCTTCACTAAAAGATGCAGCTTTACATTCTGAGTTCAGGCATACTAAATTCTATTTCCGATCTCGTTCTCATGGGCAGTTATACTTATAAAATGTTAGAAGTAAACTCCCCATTCCATCCTATGGGACAGATAGCCTTGCAATAGTGAAAAACGAAATTGCCCGTATTTCACTATCAGGACATGCCACATACATCAGGGCATGTCCTACGTTTCACGTACACTACACCCTATCCAGAGGGGTACCTTGGGCCTACCTTACCGGTGACTCACATGTAAGAAAAGGGAAGGTTAGGGCCTGGCAAGTGGGTGCACTTGCCAGATCAACATGGCAGTACAAAACTGCGCGCAGACACTGCAGTGGCAGGTCTGAGTTACCTTTACAGGCTGCTTATGTGGGTGCACAATCAGTGCTGCAGGCCCGCTAGCAGCATTTGATTTACAGGCCCTGGGCACACACAGTGCACTGCACTAGGGCCTGACTAGTAAATCAAATATGCCAATCATGGAATCACCAATCCATAACAACAATTTACAGGGAGCACTTGCACTTTGGCATTGAACAGCAGTGGCAAAGTGCCCAAAGCACCTAGACCAGCAAAAACGAAGTCCAACACACAGCAAAATAACAGGAGGCAAAGGCAAAAACACAGGGGAAACCCACGCCAATAATGCCAGGTCTAAAATATATTAAAACTAAAATTTTATGTCCTGTTTGTGGCTTTATGTCACCAGTACAGCACACCTTTTCCACTATTTTAGCACAATGACTGTGTGAAAATGTGGAGTGAAATCTCATATTTCGTGAATATGAATGGTAAACAAATTGCCAGTTGGCACCCTATAGCCTTTCTCAGTCAACACCCTTGTTCGTAACACCAACCATAAACTTAAAACTGTAAAGAAAAAGTGTAATACTGGTGGATTTTTACAAAAGTGAGAGCTGTGGTCAGACAATTCCTCAAATCCATATGCCAAGATTCAGAATCTGGCAAATGCAGTCACAAATCTAACTTGTTGTAGCCTTGTAAGTGTTTTCAATAGTGACCATATTCATGTTGTAATCATCGAGCCCTAAGCCAAACAGATTCAATTTATTTGCCATATGTTTAATAACTTAAAGCATTTAAGCATACAAACACACACTTGACACAAAGAAAGCAGGAGTGTTGTATTGCATATGTGCAAAATCAATTGGTACAGACAGAAATCTTTTTGTTAATATCTGACATTATATGTAAATGCTGTGCATTAGTTCAAGATCATGCTTAGTTGACAGCACACTGAAAACTGGATTTAACTAAAACAATACCACATACCAATATCTAACCCTATCAAACTAGAGTGGGCTGACTACTTTTTCATTCCATTCAAAATCTTGCACTATAGGCATTCTGTACACTGACATTATATGTAAATGCTGTGCATTAGTAGAAGATCATGCTTAGTTGACAGCACACTGAAAACTGGATTTAACTAAAACAATACCACATACCAATATCTAACCCTATCAAACTAGAGTGGGCTGACTACTTTTTCATTCCATTCAAAATCTTGCACTACAGGCATTCTGTACACTGAAAACCTGATGCAGAAATAGTCACATTTGGTGACTACAAACACATTGACAAAAAGCATTTTACACAGCTAATCGGTTTGGCTTAAATGTACTAACACATTGTCAAGATTCTGTGATATGGATGCCAATGATGACCCAGTACCTTCCCATGAGTCTGATTACAATTACTCAAAACAATAAGCACTGAGTAAAAGCCTGTGAGGGAAACAGGGAAGAAAGATAAGGGAAACGAGAAACACTGGAATGGCCATGCAGGTGTTATAGCACCGCTACCCTTAGTCTGTACTTGTCCACCACCACCTATGGCGAGACACAGTGTAATATTATATGTGACCATCAATTAGAAAAGCACTACTCTTGTTATGTGCCAAGTCAATTGATAATACTCATCACTTTTGGCTAAAGGGCCAGGTGTCACCCACAGTGTGATGAGGTAATAATAAGTACGGGATCCCAGGAGCTGGTTCATAGTGGTAGGAAATTAGAGCACTGAAGTTCAGAGTTTAAGTAGGAAGAGGGAAACAGAAATAAGTAAACAAAAAACAAAGGTGCATACTTAGCGAATGGTGAATGCGAACTGGAACAAGAGTGAAGAAACCCAACAAAATGCACAGTTGCCAAGCAAGGTGTTCTCTGTTGTGCTGGGTTAAATATTATTTTTTCCCAACTTGATCTGCAAGTACTCCTTGGCCATCTTTGATTGAGAAATCTTTGTACTTTCTGATAAAAAAGGTACCCTCATGGAATGGCAAGGATGCAAACATTGCCCGAACTTTTACAGTCGCGTTATGGGTCTCCCCTGTCTCCATGTCCTCTCTTATGCTTCTGGAGTCTGTGATGTCCATAAAAACATTGAGATCTCACTGCAACCCTGACAGTTCCCCCATTCCACAAACTCTCCCCAGTTTGCCAGGGAAAAGTTGATGGACTTTATTTAACCAAACGTGCAGCATTCACAAGGATGCAAGTTCACATGAAAGATCCTCTGGACTGTATGTTTTCCAGTTAATCAGATATTGTAGTTGACCCCAGATTCTTTTCGGATCAAGGATTTATTTTACCTTATATTCCAGGCCTTCCCCTACAACTACAGGAGGTGTTAAAGATAATGGCATTTTAGTTATTGGTTTCAATAAGAAAACATGTAATAATGGGTGGATGTGCCAGTTTTAGGGTACTCGTAATTGGACAGTCACTAGGTTGACTATCTTGGAAGTGGAAAGAGGACCTATGAATCAGGACGTGAATTGTTGATTCTATCCAGGTGAATGAAGAAACATGAAGAGAGCTAAACTCAGTCTTCTGTTTTGTACCTAGGAGCAGGGGAACTATGCAGTCCTGCAAACAATTTATAGGTGACTTTCCCTTTCTGTAAATGCTTAACAACGTCCTTATGAATTTGCCTAATCAATGTGATCAAGGCTTTGGCTAAAGTAACTTGTACTTGAGGCAGTTGTAGTAAGCGGTTTTGTACATGAAATCCAAAAGTATAGAGGAACAGTGGCACCTTTAGAGAGCTGTGTAAGGATTTGTCATACATGAATTCAGCGTGTGGAATCCAATGGACCAAGTCATCTTGGTATTGAGCGACAAAACATCTGAGATATTGTTCGATAGCTTGATTTACCCTTTGAGTCTGTTATCAGTCTCAGGATGGTAGTTATTCAAGATGTTAGTTTTAATTCCCGGCTGATTTTTAATATGAATTGACAGACTCGATCAGAAATACTGGTGTCCATATAATCAATATATTTACTTCATGAAACACTTTCCCAGTTCTTGTAAGTTTGGAAGTGTGGATAAAAGAATAAAACATCCTAGTTTAGTTAAAAGATTCACCACCACCCACAAGATTCTGCAAGATTTAGATGATGGTAGATCAATGATAAAGTCTCTTGTTATGGTTCTTCAAGGCATTTAAGGTGTGGGTAAAGGTCACTAACAATTCCAGGGGTTTTCTGTGGCTGCTCTTTGACAGAAGTGACAATATAGTGATAGACGGATTCATGGATATTTGGCCACCAGAAGATGCAAGTAAACAATTATTCAGTGTGTCTAATACCAGGATGATGAGCAATAGGGATATAAGAAGGCCACTGTAATAGTTGATTCTGTAATGGGTTGTGGAAATCTAAAGTTTTCCTTGGTGAAAGAGTAGGCCCCATTGTAGCCTTCTGTTTTAAGCTTGTTCTTGTACTCATTGTTATTCATCAACTGATTCAATTGCCATCTTTAGTTCATCTAAAAAGGTCTCTGGTATTGAAGTTCCCATGACGATTTCCTGGACAATGGTTGATTTGAAAACACAAGTGAGAGAATAACATTATCCAGCAAACACGTTGAAGGTTTTCACACCTCATTGCATTTTAAAATCCTGGCTTATTATGATCAGTCCACACAATTATATCACACCTGGCTCCTTTTAGATAATGGCGCCAATGACTAAATTAATATTTTATGGGCAATAATCTTTGATCATACTGACTAGTGTTTATCAAATTCTGTTAAGGTTCTGGAATAATAGGCGAGTGAATGCAATGCTTCTGTGAATCAATCTGTCTGATATAAAATGACTCAGATAACTTTGTCTCATGCATCTGTTTCAACAATTTGATGCTTCAGTATAGGTTTGATGGTAAACGCATCTTTAAGTACCAGGAAGGATTACTCTTGTTCTATATCTTATGTGAAGGCATCATTTTCTGAGTGATATGACTGATTGGTTCAATCAAGGCAGAGAAAGAGGGAATAAACTGACAGTAGAAATTGGCAAAGCCAACAAATGTCTCTAATAGTTTTTATTGTGGGCCTTTGAAGAAATGGTTGTACTTTTGCTTTATTGTTAGACCTGGCTTTTCCAGGTGATTTATCCCCAGACTTTTTGCTTTTTAGCCTCCTATTTGTGATCCTGTTTCTTTTGGTTTTAGGACGCTGGGCACTTTACCACTGCTATTCAGTGCTAAAGTGCATATGCTCTCCATTTAAATTGTGTTTATGGATTGGTGTTTCCATGATTGGCTTATTTGATTTACTGTTAAGTCCCTAGTACAGTGCACTGTGTGTGCCCAGGGCCTGTAAATCAAATGCTGTGCTGCTAGTGAGACTCCAGCACTGATTGTGCCACCCACACAAGCATCCATTCAAAGGGTTCTCAGACCTGCCACTGCAGTGTCTGCGCGCAGTTTCTACTTCCATGTCGACCTGGCAAGTGCACCCACTTTCCAGACCCTAACCTTCCCTTTTATTACATGTGAGTCACCCCTAAGGTAGGCCCAAGGTCCCCTGTGGGCAGGGTGCAGTGTATGTGAAAGGTAGGACATGTACTGGTGTGTGTGACATGTCGTGGTGATGAAATTCAGTGTATTTCGTTTTTCACTATGGAAAGGCTATCCTCCCCATAGGAAAGAGTGGGAGTTTATTTCAAACATCTTATAAGTATAACTTCCCATTGGGACAAGGTAGAAAGTTGGAATTTAGTATGCCTTTTAGTAAAGATGATTTTTATATTGTGTGTTTGAAAATACCACTTTTAGAAAGTGGGTATTTTCTTGCTTAGCCATCCTGTGTGCCTCTGCTGGTTTGTGGATTGACTGTCTGGCTTTGGAGGGACAGGGGTTGGGGATGTGCATTCACTGTAGACAGCCACTGGGGGGGTTGAGGTGTGTCCTGCCTTTCCTGGATGAGTCATGGCTGGCCTGAATAGACCTGGGCTGCATTTATAGTAGGGTGAGGAGATTTCCTGGCACCTTAATGGACCTGGTCTGCCTTACACAATGCCTCCACCTGCTGTTGGGAAGCTGGACCAGGCAGGACAGAACTAGTTTTGACTGAGCACAGAGCCTCTCTGCCACAAGAGAACAAAAATAAATTGAGCATAAATATTGGGGCCCAAACCCCAGAACTTTAGAATACCTCTGGACTCAAGAGGAACCTCTGCCAAGGAGAAGAGCTGGGAAAGCTGAAGGAGAAGTACTGCCCCTTTACTGTGTGCTGTCTGGGGTTGTCCTGAAGTGGCTGTTTCTGTCAAGGAGAGAATAAAGACTTTGCTGTGTGCTGTGTATCCTGCTTGAAGAAGATCTCCAAGGGCTTGAAGTAGAGCTTACCTCCTGTTCTGAACTCTCAGGGACACAAAGCGTTCACCACCAGCTCCCCTGAACTTCCTTGCTGGGAGTACTGACCTGACAAGAGGTACCTGTTTCTGTGCTGGGCCTCTGGAGTCTGTTCCTGTTGCTGGGAACTGGGAAAAGAGAAGCAACTAAAGAAGCGTGATGCATCTGCACCCGTTTCTGACGCAACACCGCCGTACGGGAAGAATTCCCATGCATCGCCATCGTGCAGCTAAAGAAAGCAACGCAGCGCCTGTCTAAGGCTGGAGAAATCGCCACACGCCGAATCTCGTGCACCGATCTCCAAAGTCCGAGATCACCGCACTGAATCAGACGCAAGCCCTGCTGTTTGACTGCAAGTACCGACGCATTGTGGGACTGTGGCTGGAGAGATCAATGCAGCGCCGTTACCGCGGCCACAACGAGAACCGGCGCATCCCTGAATACCGCACGCATTGCACAGGGGTGCCAAGTCTACAACAACGCCGGGGCCACAGTAAGAAACCGATGCATCACCTCCGTGCACAGTAAGAAACCGACGCATCACCTCCCCTGGAGCAAGGAAACAATGCATCACCTTCCCTGCGGCTGTTTTTGTTTATGATTTTGACGCATCCAAGGTGCTTTGTGTTGAAAGTGTTGCATCTATAGTTTGCTATGGACAGAACTGGTTTTACCTTTTAAAAGACATATCTTGATAACATATGTTGGATTTTTGTTGATATGGTCTTGTTTGATATAGATAAAGATTACTTATTTTTCTAAACTGGTGTGATGTCCATTTGTAGTGTTTTCACTGTATTGCTGTGTGTGTTCACAAATGCTTAAATCATATAAATCCGCAATCCATGGTGAAAACTTAATTCCTAAATATCTTTTTGGTTGAGAATTCGCACATGAGGCAATATATATATGTAAAACGTCTGGCTTACATCCACATAGTATTATTTCTGTTTTCATTTTATAAATTTTAGACCCGCCGAGACCTTCATAATGTGTGAAAATCTCAAAAACGTTCGCCTGAACCCCCTTATCACAGTCGACAATTAACATAATATCCTCTGCATATAATTTTAATTTCCCCATAGATGGCAAAGGGGGATGAATATCGCCAGTGTCTCGGATTACAATGGCCAATGGCTTGATAAAAAAGGCAAATAAAATGGGGAGCAGCGGGCATCCTTGTCTGGTCCCTCGCTTAACAACAATTTTTCCTACCTCGGCAGAATTGGCAATAATGCTGGCTTCTGCATTGTGGTACATTCTTTGTATAAGCCCTGTGATCTGGGCAGGGGGGGGGATGCCGAATCTAGCCAAGATACAAAATAACGACTCCCAGACCACAAGGTCAAATGCCTTCTCAGCGTCCAGCAAGAGCACCAGGGCCGGTATATTCTTGTTCTCAAAGTAATCTAGTGCTTCGGCTAAATAGTGTGTATTCGTCCTTAGCTGTCTCCCTGCAATAAAGCCTTTTTAATCAGTGTGAATCAAATTTGGTGCTGTTGTGTTGAATCTGTTAGCTAAACGTTTTGTGATAACTTTATAATCTGAATTCAATAATGTAATTGGACGATATGAGTTGGGATTCTCACTGTCCTTCCCCTTTCTAAAAAGCTTACCACATTTCCCATTGGGGAGGTTCCTAATAACCTCCACCAGTTCTTCTTTAGAAAAGGTGCGCATAATCTTTACCCTCTCGATCTCAGACGGTACCGGGATATTCTGTTCTCGAAGGACCATCTCAAGGGACTCACTATTAATTGATTGTTTTTGTCCATAAACACATCTGTAATGTTCCAGCATTATTTCACTAATGCAGACTTAGTCCTCGCTCTGCATGCCTGTAACAGGGCATTTCAATACATTTATCCGATTACTTGCACCTTGTTCCCAAACCTGCCATGCAAGGAACCTCCCAGTAAAATTGCTTTCCCCATATACCTTTTACATATAGGTGCGGTGTAAGGTTTCAGATTTTAGATAATATTCCTCACTTAACGCCCATTTAGCCTGATCAAGCTTTCTTTGATTAGGAGCCGAGGGACTTCTTAATAAACTTTCATAGCACTGCTGCACGCTCCATTCTAAGGTTTGCTTTTGTACTTTATAGTTTTTTAAATTTTCTGCGTCTTTACCTACTCCCAACCCACAAATGTATACCTTTAAGGAATCCCAGACAATATGAGGGGGAGCAGTCCCATGACTGATTGCCAGAAATTTCTTTATCTCTGTTTTACAATATAACACCCAGTTTTCTTCCTGTAAAAACTGTTTGTTAAGAACCCAATGCCTAGGATGTACTAAAACTCTTCCTAACTCGACCACGAGAACAATCACTGCGTGGTCTGAAAATCCAGTTGGTAAGATTCGTTCATTGATTAAAATCAGGGTCTTAGATACAAGGAGTCAATCTATACGGGAAAAAGTGCGAAATCTGCCCGAAAAACAGGTATACGCAATTTTAGTAGGGAAAGTTTCTCTCCAAAGATCAATTAACCCCAGGGTCTTACTATATTTTGAATAATTTTAAAGGTTTTTGGTTTTAACTGAGGAATCAAATTTAGGATTTTGCGGGAAATTATAATCTCCCCCTATAATTACTTCGCTGGCAATTTATATTAGTGATTGGAATAATTCTACATATGGCTCGGCGTTATCTTCGACTGGGGCATAAATGCCAACAAATGTGAGACACCTTAACCCCAAACTACAGGTCACCCTACACCACCTTCCATTTTTATCATTCTCGAAATTTACCACGTCTGCTTAGAATTTTTTACCCAAAAAGATCGCAGTGCCCCGATGCGCCGCCTGGGAAGAGGAAAAACCCTGGTATGTTGCCCAAGATCTAAACATGGAAAATTCCGCTAACTTCCCCTCCGGTATATGAGCCTCTTGGATTAAAACCGCAGATGGACTTTTTGTTTTAATCCAGGTTTCGATGGCCCGCATTTTCTTTTTATTATTAAGGCCATTAACATGCAGGGAAACCACCTTGAGAGTGTTATTCATCTTATCTTATCTCATAACACAGTATATTACTTAACCATTGAAAGTCACAATATAGAATAAACATTTGAGTTGAGAAAACCCTCTAGCGTGCAGAGCGGGCCCCAAACGCTCTGCTGGTTAATAAAGCACTCGGCACAGCAATAGTGCTTCAAATCAATAAAACGTATGGTATTCATTTATCAATTGTGAGGTTGGATCTCTTTTTACCCTCTTGAGACTTTGCGTTATTGCCTCTCCTCCAATTATTCATAGATACATATACACAACTATACATGCAGTTCTGATCGTGAGATTCAATATGACAATACATTGTGAGGTTGGATCTCTTTTCACCCCCTTGCTCCCAATTCCCCACACCACCACCAAACCTCTCCCGTTACCCCCCGCTTTCCCCCTCCCAAAAGCCATGGTGAATGGTTTGCCGTCCCACTCACACCCAACAGACTTATCCTTCCCCCAAAACTGGCACCTTGACCTTGTGCCAGGAGTTATCGGCCTACCATCCCCCTCTCCCACCACCTCAGGACGCTGAAGAAAGAGACCGAGAAACAAAGAAAAACCCAGAAAAAGGGTTAAAGGAGAAGGAAAAAAAGAAGAGAGAGTAAAGAGAAAAAAAGCAACAGATATACGGATAATCATAGGGTCAGCCTGGGATCACAGGATTTAGGACTTATTAGTTATTTGCTGTAGCAACTCCTGTGATTCTGGGACGTTGCAGAAGATTTGAAATCGCCCTTTACAAGCACTTTCAGTTTACTTTGCTATACAATCATTGCATATGCCCCCTGTTCCTTAAACAAATGAAGCATTTTAACAAACTATTTCCATCTTTTGGCAGCTGAAGCGGACATGTCTAGAAAAATACGGCATAGTGGGACTTCAGGTGTATTAAACTGTCGCTGCTTGACTGCTTTGGTTAGAATTTGTTCTTTTACACAGTAATCTCCAAAATTGGCCAATATCGTCCACGGAGAGTTTTAGTTTGGAGGTAGATATGCTGGGACGCGATGGGCTCTCATTAGAGTCAGATCCGGAAGAACATATTTTTTAATAAAGGAGTCGGCCCATTGGAGTGTCTGCAGTCCTTCTAGCCCCTCCAGAATGCCGAGAATACGAAGATTTGAGCACCTGGAATGATTCTCCATCTCCTCCAACTTGTATTCCATAGGGGACTTCTGGCTCTGAAAAGCCGCTACCTTATCCTTCATTATGACAACTTGGTCCTCCAACTGCGATATTCTCGCTTTAGCCTCATTTAATCTCTCTGGAATCCGAGCCATAGTGTCTTCAATTTTTGTGAGCCGGGCATGTATGGCAGCTATCTCTATAGTTTGTGAGGCTATGAGCTCCCGAATTTCCTCCAAAATTAGTTTAAGCAGGCTCTTACCATCCCACTGCAGAGTAAATGGGGTGGTAACATGGGAGGAACCCTCCTGAGATGGATCAAGCCCAGACTCATTTTGTCCTGCTGGCGCTTTTGCCCTTCTTGAGACTGCCTGCTCTATAGTTCCTGGCACAGACAGTCCCAGCGATATCTGTGTGAGGGACGCCGAAGGCTGCAACAAAGTATTACACTCACCTCTAGAAGAAGCATCCTCTGTTGAAAATAGAGACTGTGAAACCACAGGCTGGGCGTTCTCCAACCTATCCATGCCAGAGCTTGTACCAGATTTTGCCTTAGAGAATACAGGATATTCTTTAAATTCCTTAGATTTTACAGCCCCATCCAAGTCTACCACAGGTATCTAGTTAGGAGGGATTTCCTCCACAGTTGATTCATTGGTGGCAGGGCTAAGGCTCGTTTCCAAATCAGCCGATTTCTCCCCCTGACAGCTTTTCTAAGAGAGTTCTGGGGCTGCCGTACTGTGTTCCAGATTTTCTGTGGGCATTGCCAGGTCTTTCCGAAAGGGGCGGCACTGTGTGCCCGGGCTATAGCCTGTCCCACTTGCCTTTTGAGACTCTGAGCCAGGACACAGGAGTCTAGGTGGGTTGCCGCTCCAGCAGCTTTTGAGCATTTTGGGACTGACTCCAATAATTTTGCATTCTGCCTTCTCTCTCCCCTTCTCCTCCCCTCCTCCTCTCCCCCCTCCTCTAGAGGGATGGTCACTGTCTCAGGATTAATGTAAAATTATGTACTGTTTGCCGCAGTTGTAAGAGTATAGAATACAGAGAGACAAGTACCAAGTACTAGCTGCGCTTGAGACCCCCCAGGAACCCTCTACCAGGTAGCACCTAAACACTTTGCCAGAACCAACAGCAGAGCACATGCACTTACCCCCCGTGAGAAACCTGGTGGTCTGCAATGATAGAAGGACTCCACTTCCCTCTTATATGTCACTGGACCACTGCCTGGAGGAGGGGGAGGCAGCCCAGCATGCCAAAACGTGTCCTGTTGAGTTCAGCGTTCACTGATCATAACCAGTGGATCAATCCCTTAGGAAAAAAAACCTCCAAATCCAGAGAGTTCGCTATAGAGCCAATAAAAAAGGAATGAGGCCGGGGAAAGAGCAAAAATGAAGGGAATCCGATGCCAAGTCTTCCACCTCCACTCCTTATAGCGTCTACTCCTGAGTAGCAGTCGCGCTACACCGCAGAATCGCTGCTGGGTGATGATTTCACAAAACAGCAGAACTTTTTTTTTCTTTTCAAGCACTTGCACACATCAGTCTCGCATTCAGTGCCACGCATATCTCTGAAAGCCCGTTACAGGGCACGGCGTTTCCGAGACTGATCTCCTCATCGGCTGCAACCATGGCTGACCTCGCACGCATCGTCCTGACATGGCGGGAGGGAGGGGTTTACGGCAAGATCAGCCGACACCTATGTCCGTCCTAGGTGGTCCCTATAATAGCATTTTGTATGCAGTTGCTTCCTGCATTTCCAAGATGCATAGCACCCAGTTTATCGTCTGTGGGCATATTGCACCCTTGGAAAACCCAGGGAACCATCATGTGTGAGAGACCCAGAGGAACAAAGTTTTCGATCAAGCCTTGGAGGGATTATGCTCCTGCACAGGGGAGAATGGAGGGAATTACTATTTATTTGGAAGAAAATTCTAAAAATCTGACAAACATTGTAGTCAGCATGATCTCCTCTCAGCCAATCGAAGTAGTGAAATTCCGGCACCTTATAATAGAAACCTTAGGATGTTAGATATTGCAAATATATAGTTTAGGTATATTTATTTACAGCAAAGTAGCGACACCTGCCACCAAAATGCCGACAAACTAAACTGGCATTTCACTTGCAGTTGCTTTACTATTTTCCAAAATGCACTGCATTACAATTCTCCAAAAGGCACTGCACCCAGTTATAGCTTGTGGCCACGTTAAAGCCATGGAAAACCCATGCATTTCTGATACCGCCACACTCATACCCTGAGCAACAATGTTGAAGGTCAAGCATTGGCAGGTTTCTGAACCTGCACAATGGAGACTGAAAGGAATTAGCATGTTTTAGTAACAAGTTCTGAACATCTGACAAACATCATGAACAGTGTGTTCATATGGTCAGCCAGACAAGGCACAGGCAGACAGACAGTTTTAATACTTTCTTTATAGTGCTGAGTTTGATATTTGTTCTGAAATGAACAAAGAACCATAAACTGGGATGATGTCACAATTAAGTGATCTGTGCTAATATTACATAGTTTATTGTGCAGACTATATTCACCGCACATACTTGGTATATCTGAACTCCAGAGACTCAGGGCAACATTGTTGAAGAATTTATGTTTGTGTATTTGAGAAATGCAACAAAATACTGAGCACATTTGTTTAAAATATGAAATATCTCCACATTTTGCTTTAAACTGTCTGGCTTTATTTAATATTGATGTGGGGATTGCAGCAATTCATAGCCCTGAATGCGCCAAAAATATATTGGGTCTTATTTACAGGTTGGCGGACAGGATATTCCGTAAAAACATTATGGATATCCTGTCTGCCTTATTACAAATACCAATGGCTATATGGCACTTGTACTATTGTAGACGGCATGTCTGCCACATTTGTGATGGAATGTGCTTTCCACCAAACTCTAAATAAGCACATTACCTATATGTATGCACAAACGGACCAAAAATGTACATGTGTTTAAAAAACCTAATGCGATTACAAAATAAAAATAAAACTTTGGACAGAATAGGATGGCACACCGAAATTAGGACCTATGCCCACTGATAGAAATATAAGGCTTGAAAGATTAGTCACTAATAACACTATCAGAAAACATTAATCTATATCTCAAACAGTGTGAATAATAACTGTGAATGGCAAATTTGCAATGTCTACAAGCACACATAGATTGAGGGTTCATGTGTGATAGACGGCTGGAAATTAAGGACTCTAACTTCTAAAGTGTTGAACTCTGTGCATACACAATGCTATCAATGGCACAACAGTTCACATCATTTGGAGGGTGGCAGTGTCTTCTGTCACTTACTATGGTGAGTTGGCCTTGTCCATGTGCCTTGCCAGAGTTTCCATCATGTGGTTCAGACCTTTTTGGAGCGTCAACATTAAGGGTGGGCGGAATTTGCGTAGTCGCGTTACGCAAATCTTCGCGAAATTGCTAACAAATTCCAGCGAAGTCGCGAGGACTCCGCGAAATCGCGGAATTGCTTGTCCCGTCCGTTCGCGATGTGTTTTTGCGTGCTCGCGGGGAAATATATTGCTAACTTGCCGATGCGGTCGCTAATGGGCGCGGCCATCTTGTTTTCACTTGTCCCGCCCGCCGCGATGGTATTTCCTGTTCCGGGTCGCGTGCATTGCATGCTCCCGCCCGTTCGCGATAAGGGTTTCCTGTTCGGGAACGCGTATTACGTGTTTGCGACGCTTTGCGTGCTCGGGGGAAATATCACGCGAACTTGCTCCATGCGGCTCGTAATGGGCGCGGCCATCTTGTTTTTCACTCTATTTCTATGGTTCTGGGCCTGCTTTTCAATCCTCCCTCTATCTTTTCAATCCTTTGTTTCTGTAAACTTATTTTGGGTCTTTTGTTTATTATCTATCTCTCTATTTTCCTGATTCTATATTTTGAGTTTCTCTCTACTTTTTGTGTGTTTTTAACTACTTTTTCACACTTTTTCTATTACCTGCTTTTTCATTTCTTTTACTTACTTTATTTAATTCCTACCTTTCTTTTCCGTCCCCCCGCCTACCCAGAACCATGGCAAAGGGCCACATCCACAGGGCTCGAAGTCGAGCCAGAGCCGCGACCGCTTCCTTGCGGAAGACGGCGCCAAAGAGGGGTGCAGGCACGGGCCTTATTCAATGAGGCGGAGGTGGCCGCACTGGTTTTTTTTGTTCAGCGCCACCTCCCCTTAACCCTGGCAGCAGGCGGCAGGCCTGGGTCCGGTGCACGGGCTCCGGGAGCGTCGGCAGCGGTGGGGCAAGGTGCGGCGGGCAGTGCTTCGCTGCTCTGGTGTCCGGCGCACACAGAATCAGCTGACGCACCGGTGGTCCGATATTCTGGACCGGGAGCAGGACCTGCTGGACCTGCTAGAGTGGAGGTCCCGGGGCTTGGTGAGTAGCTATTTAATATTACAACTTTGTGTTCTTCTGCTCTGTGTTATATATTGCGAATATTTTATTTTTCCGACCAGCAAGAATGCTGCTGCTTACATTGCAGGTAAATTATGTTTAAAAATCTGTGATTGTTATGACACAGGCGCTCGGCGCTACTAATCTTACTTGTTTGCAACTTTGCGCTCGCTTGGCCTGATGATTATGTAAGAGTTTACTTTAGAGAACTTAAGTGATGTAATGCTAGAGAGAGTAGTCCTTCCTTTGTCCTCGTGCCACTAAGAAGGGATAGTGGTGGATTGATAGGTTTAGTTACTTATTAGTTGGTAATTTGTGGTTGTGTGCGTGACGCATCCTCTGTCACGTCACGGGCTGCTGAGTGATGCTTACCCAGTCCTTAGCAGAACCTTTGTAATTTGTTTACTGAGTGTTTTTTTATGTTTAAAAGCTTTATTAAAGAATTATAAAAATACATAGATCAGCAATACAGAATAAACATATTGAAGAAAGAATATCAAAAAAGTGGTATAAATTAAGAACCAAAGAAGAAAGCTATTTTTGGTTTTTCAGGGAATAAAGGAAAGGGAGGGGAAGGGGGAAGGGGAGGGTGGGGGAGGAGGATATTTGCAACTTTACAAAATTAAATGATAAAATAATGCATATTTACATAGGAATGCAAGTAGTATTATTAGTATACTTAATAAAAATACAATAAATCGAGAAAGGTAAGGAACAATAACCAGAGAAGATGTACATTCAAGGAGGTTTAAAATTTTCAGAATGGGAGCGAGAATTATCTGCTAAAACAAGATTATCCAAGTATTGAGTCTAGGGTAGCCAAAAAGGTCTCTATTAGCTTTTGGGCTGCAGGAGGAGGCGAAAGCAATATCAAGACGATGGAAGTGGCAGAGACTATTCCACCAGTGTTGAAGAGAAAGCTTGTAAGGGTTTTCCAGTTAAGAGCGATGTGTTGATAGGCTAGGTGCAAGCATAAGGTCAAAAGACCATGTGTATATGGGGGAAGATTTAAGGAGTCACATAGACTACCGGAGAAAAGAAGAGGGAGGGAATAAGGGGTGGTAATGGTGAAAATACGGGAAGTGTAGGACCAGACTTTTCCCCAAAAAAGAGAGACCGAAGGGCAAAGAAAGAGAAGATGTAAAAGATCAGCATTAGGAGCGCCACAAGTCCAGCAGCTAGTATCAGTGGAATGAGAAAATTTAGCAATAGATATAGGGGTGAAATAAAGTCTGTGATAGAGGAAAAACATAGACTGAGTGGAGAGAGGCAGAACGAGAGATTTTGAGAGAGCGGGACCAAAGTTTGTCCCAGAAGATGATAGACCATTCACAACCCAGGTCAGCTTCCCATGAAAGTTCCAATTTAGTTTTAGTACGATCTGGATTAGGAGCTGAATAATATTTATAAATGAGAGAAGCTTTAGGTAGGGATAGAAGGATCGTATGAAGAGAGCTTAAAGTAGAAGTAGGGAGGAGAAGAGGGAGAGAATAGAAAGTGTCAAGAATGACCGACATCAGAGTGGTGAATTTCTGTAGGAAGGAGCGAGGACAATGAAATGAAGCTTGAAATTGGGGGAAAGAGCACGGAGATGAGCCATCAAAAAGATGCTTAACCCAAGTTATGCCCTTTGATCTCCAAGATTTCCAGAAGATGGATCTGTTATTTATAGTAATAATGGAGTTATGCCAAATTGGAGAATCTAAAAAGAATTCTCTTGAAATGCAATCCGGTTGTGTCAAGGGTCTTAGTAGGGTACAAGTATGTTTGAATAAAGGCATAGAAATATGAGGAGATTTAGCAGAGAAGGCCAAAACTTCCCTTAGGGTGAATGGTAATACTAGAGCACGCTCAATAGTAAGCCAAAGGGGAGTGAAAGAAGAGGTGTTGGAAAGAAGCCATCTTGAGGCCTGACGGAGACAAAATGCCTTATGGTAAAGGCGAAAATCAGGAAAGTTCACCTCCTCCATTAGATTTTGTCTTACGAAGAAGGGATAAGGAGATCCTGGCTTTTTTATTGTTCCAGAGGAATTTAGAAAGGCGAGAATCTATACGTTTAAAAATAGGAGACTGGAACATGGACGGGAAGCATGGAAAGAGAATAAATTAGAATAGGGAGATCATCATCTTAATGGAGTCCAATCGACCCCACCAAGAGAGAAACAAAGGATTCCAAGAGGAAAGTAGATTGTCAATCCGAGAGAAAACCGCCTTCATATTCAATTTAACAGTAGCGGTGATGGAGTTCGAGAACCATACACCTAAATATTTTATTTTGGAGCTGTTCCATGCAAATCCAGTGGCAGAAAAAGACTGAGGAAGACAAAATTTGGCAAGGGGGAGAATTTCTGTTTTATCTGAATTGATTTTATAACCAGAGACAAGAGAGAAGGAAGAAAATTCATGTAATAGAGAAGGAATAGAGATTTCTGGAGCGGAGACAAAAAGCAGGATGTCATCTGCGTAAGCTGAGAGCTTTAGATGTTGGTCACCGTAAGGGAAGCCAGATATAGAGTCATTGTTGCGTATTGAGGTTAAGAAGGGCTCAAGAGCTAAGACAAAGAGAAGAGGAGAAAGAGGACAGCCTTGGCGGACTCGCGCTGGAGAGGAAAATAGGAAGAGATACAGCCATTAACCAATACAGAGGCTCTAGGAGCTGAGTATAATAAGGAAATAAGTGAAATAAAGTGAGGACCAAAACCATGCCATTTTAGGGATGCAAAAGGAAGGACCAGTCAACTCTATCAAATGCTTTTTCCGCATCGACAGAAATGGCCGCCAGAGATGTAGAGAGAGAAGGGATTTCTGTTTAAGACATTAAGAAAAAGTCGGGAGTTATCTGATGTCAATCTACTCTTAACGAAGCCACATTGTTCTTTTCCCACTAGATGAGGCATAAGCGGATCTAAACGCAAGGCAAGAGTTTTGGCAAAGAGCTTATAATCTACATTAACCAAGGAAATTGGGCGGTAGTTTTACAGAACATAGGGTCTCGGCCTTCTTTGTGTATCAGACAAATAGTGGCTTCTTGAAAAGTACCTTCCGTCTTGCCGGAGAGGTAGAATGAGTGAAACAGGGTTAATAGTTTAGGAAGTAATAGGTTAGAAAAGTGTAAGTAAAATTCGACTGAGAAGCCATCCGGACCAGGAGTTTTCCCTTTTTAAAGTGCATAATGCAGCGGATAGTTCATTAAGGGATAGATGGGCCTCAAGGTCAGAAAGGTTAAGATGAAGATTAGACGGGCGTTGGGAGTTTGTCAAGATAAGACTGAATAAGAGAACTAGAAGGAGGAGCTTCTGGAGTATAAAGGTCCTTATAGAAATTTTTAAATTCGGTAAGAATGTCTTGGTCTTTATGGACAAGAGAGCCATCTGAGGAGTAAATGGAGTCAATCTAAGCACGTTCTTTACGGGCTTTGAGATAATTTGCCAAAAGTTTTCCTGCTTTATTTCTACCCCAGTAGTAACGAAAGCACTAGTGCGCAGAAGGATTGAAGATGCATTGTCAGTCGTAGATTTATTAAAGGCCAGTTTAGCGCGCACTCAGAGCCGGTAAGACCGAGTCTGCCGGTGAAGTATAGAACTTATGCTCTAGAACTTTAATATGTGCCAATGTGGTCTTACGTTGATGAAGAAAGCGTTTCTTCTTTTTTGGAAACAAAATCTATAATAAAACCTCCTTGCGGTTGCCTTAAAGGAGTCCCATAAAATATGAGGTGAGGAAGCGGAGTCTTTATTTAGGCAAAGAATTCATTGGTAAAGATAGTGAAAGTGGAAGAGAAAAGAGGGTCAAGAAGGAGGGAGTTATTAAACGCTCAGCGGGAAGACCTGGGATGTGGAGGGAGTAAATCCAGATTGGTTACAATTGGGGCATGATCAGAGATGACAATAGGTTCGATAGAAGAGGAAAGCAAGTTCTGAGATAAAGATTGAGAGAGAAAATATAGTCCAGACGAGAAAGAGAGTTATGGAGGAGGAGAAAAAAAGAAAAATCAAGAGCATCGGGATGGGAAAGCCTCCAGGAATCCACAAGGTGTGTTTGAGAGATAGTGTCGAGAAAGTGCTTATGGGTTTTATGAGGAATGAAGCGCACCTGGGACTGACGGTCAAGAAAAGGATCCATGACTTGATTGCAATCACCTCCTAAGATAAAATGATCATCTCTGAATTGAATACATTTCTGTGTAATTAAAGGCCAAAAGGAACAATCAGGATGGGTAGGGCCATAAATATATAAAAACAGTCAACGAAATATTATTAATTAACAATTGAGCCAACAACCATCTGCCTTCTGAATCCATTTCCTGTGACATAACTTTACAGTTCAATTTCTTGTGACATAAAATCACAACCCCATTTTTCTTGTTAGAGGTAGGGAGACTGAAAACTAAGCCCACCCATCCCTTCTTCAATTTTAACGCCTCAGCTTCGGTAAGGTGGGTTTCTTGCAAAAGAACTAAGTCAGGGTTATAAGAGGCAAGATGGGATAAAATTCTCTGTCTTTTGATTGGATTAACAAAACCTTTCACATTCCAGGAAATAACTCTGAATGTAACAACATTTGAAGTATATAAAGAATACAAATATACAACGATAAACCACTGGAGTAAAGGACAAAAGAGAAGATGAGCAGGAAAATAGAAATCCCAATGGGTAAATAGAAAAGAGCAGTGCAAAGGGTAGAAATAAAAGGAGAAGTAAGAAGGGGGAAAGAGTGAAGTAAAGAAGAAAAGACAGCACATGTCAAAATAAAATGACGACTGTAATACGTACCTTAAGGGGTAAGAAGAAAACGAAAGGCGGCAAGGGACATTGGAGACAGCACACCCAACGGGAGCAACACAACACACCAGGACATCAATGTGAGAAAATACAAACAGGAGCGGGCATGTAGAGGAAGAATAACATCTAACAAATAGATTATATCTGCAAATGGAGACAAAGAAAATATATGAGAAATAAGAGAACAAACAATTCCATACAGTAATGTGATAGAGTTACATAATCAGGCATAGAATAAAAAGGGAAGAAGAATAATGATATACAACAAGGAAGAAAGGCGAGGTGGAAGAATGAGAGACTGATACATAAATAGAAAAGATGAAAGAGAGGAGAGGGAAGAAGGGAAGCGTAGAATGAAACATGAAGCAGAGAAAGATATATATAGTCTGAGGAGATTATGGTGACCTGTAAAAGAAAGGAGGTTAGAGCAATAACTGCAATATATTAGGACCATTAAAGGGAAAACAAAACTCAAGTTCCAGAGGAGCAAGGAGCAGTTTCCATCGACGTAGCAGAACATGACTGAATAAATCTGCGAAGGTCAGCAGGGTCTTCAAAGGTAGAAGTCTTGTTGAGATAGGTAACCTTAAATAAGCAAGGGTGAATAGGCCATATCGTGCACCCAAGGAGCGAAGAGCAGGACGAAGATCCAAAAAACTCCTTGCGGCGTTTGGCAGTCAATATGTAGAGACATCCTGGGAGATAAATACTTTGGTACCTAGCCATGAGAGGTTCTTTTTTGGCTTTGGCAGCATTGAGTACCAACAGAAGGTCAGTGAACTGCAAAAACAGTATTATAACCCCACGAGGACCCGAAGGAGCAGATGTCGATGAAAGACGAGGGCCCAGTCTATGAGCACGCTGAATGTTCAATTTAGTCGTAGGTGGGAGATCTAAAAACTGTGGTAGAAAAGATGCAAAGTATGTGACAGGATCGCCACCTTCTAAGTCCTTCAGGAAGGCCATAAACGCGTAGGTTATTGCGTCTATTTCTGTTCTCCAAATCCTCGGTAACCTTCTTTAGTTGTGAAACTTCCTTCTCCAACAAGGAAACCTTTGAAGTTGAAGCCTGCACGTCATCAAGGTGTTGTTCCACCACAGTGATACGGGACTCCATAGAAGACCACTTGTCATCCAACGATTGTAGTCTGGAATTTGTTTCTTCAATAAATGGGCGAAGGAGCGCAACTCCTCCCATACTCATGTCTAAAAGAGACCGGAGAGGAAGACTTGGGTGGAGATGGAGAGTCCTGCTTGGGTCTCTTATTGGTAGTTGAGGGTAACGATAATTTGGATGCCATGGTGATAGTATTTTCTGTGAGGGAGGAACAGTTCTCCCGTGACGAAAGTTCCGATAAACAGGAGAATTTGTTAGAGATTGGAACACTTGCACCCTTGGTGGCAGGAGTAGAAAGACGCACTCTACTGCTTTGTTAGGATGGAGTAGGCGCCTACTTCTACCCATGAAGCGTGGTAGAAATAATGAGGAGAAACCAGGGTGATGCGTAGAAGAAAATTCACCGTATCTCAAAAGAGTTCCCCACAAAAGCAAGCTTCAGGGAAAGAAATTAACTATATTGTATAGTAATCATCCAGATAAAAAGAAGAAACTGCCAATAAAGTCAATATATATTAATGTGTGAGGAAGAAAGACGAGAGAAAAGGCCATACAAAATGGTGGTCATCTCCAATAGGAAAGAGTCACCTGTGTAAAATCAGTCCAGAAATTTTTCAGCCTCCATGAAAAAAGCATATGGTCTGAAAGCGCCCATCTTCCGATTTAAAGTTCTGTCATCCTTTTTCTAAAACGAGGTGTAGAACCGCTTTAAATTCGCGGTAAAGGTCCGGCGTGAAACGGAGCTCTAGCGGCGGGCGGCCATCTTAGGTCGCGATGCGCGCGCAATCTTGTTTACTGAGTGTTAATAGGCTTATATCATCACTAGCAGAACATTAGCAGCAACCAGCCAACAATTTGGTGTATGCAAAATTGTATGCATGTGTCCTCCATCTATGCATTTTTGAGGACTAAAATAAATGGAAATGCAGACTTACTGAACAATTGGCCCGTCTGGATTGGAATAGGTGGGCTAGGTCAGGTGGTAGTTAGGCTTGCTAGACGGTCCGTGAATCTCGCAATACTACCAGTCGATCAGATAGGTCAATTTTATTGCAATTTTTGTAACCAAAATGTTTTTGGTGCCTATTTTAAAATATTTTATTTATTTCACACCAAACTTTAATTTTTGTCTCTTTCTTTATGAAATCTTACATGATCAGCAGCACCCAGGGGCAAGAAGACGGGGTCGCAGGCGGTGGGCCCAGAAGATCTGGAAGATGCCTCCCAGGGACAGGGACCGCTCCTCTATCGAGAGCTCTGCTGCTGGCCCCAGTAAGTCCACCAGTGGTTAATATTAATAATTATATTTCCAAAAACTTTTCCTGCACCTTATTTTTTTTCCGAACTATTATTTCGGTATCCTAATTCGAATTTTTACAAAATCTTCTTTGCTCTATACTATCTGTTTCTAAATTCTTGTTATCCCTGCCTCTAACTGCGTCTACTATGACTCTCTGTACTACTACTATTAGTCTGTCTGTAGCTAAGCTTGCCCTGTTGCCCACTCTTTATTTCAAATATTTTAAATAGAAACTCACTCACCAATAGCTATAGCCATTGAGTTTGGGTTGTCCTCTTCTACTACTTCCTAGTCTTCTTATTCTTGAGGCTTTTTGACAATTCCCACTCAAGAAAATGCCCAACCACATTTTAGAATTTTAGATAGGATAGGACATACTACTACTGTTGTAGTGGATTCTGCACATACAGAACTTGCACAAGAAAATAGGACGTTGGTGATGGAGGTTGGACCTTCCTCACACCTCAATCGGAAGCCACCACAATCCCCTGACCGACTAGTTATAGTGTCTCATTACCCGAAACGCCCCAAAATACCCAATGAGTAGACAACCCAGACAACATAACACTCCCAACCTCTGTCGCGGAAGCAATGCACACTTCTTGCTCACTCTTGTGTAAGTCCACACCAAATACCACCGAGTCTATGTAAGTTCAAAAGGTTTCTTTTTATTTCCAACTGACAAGCTCTGTATGTTGTATAATGCAGCAGCAACAGCAAAATGTATAAGATTAAAACAATAAACATTGTTACAGTTAGACTTACAAGTTACTTACAACTACAAGTCCATAGAAGCCAAAAAGGCGAGATCATGATAACTGAACAGTGGTGGGCTAACCACCCTCCCTTGGTAGGAATCTAGTTTATATAAAATTCTAAATGGAGATGTGAGAATTCTGGGGAGCCCTCACCTTAGAAGAACCTAGTAGTGGTTACATCATAAGCTCTGCAAAGCTCTGGTTCTTCTTATAAGTGAATCTTCCGTCTGTAATGAGAAAATGGTGCACAAGTTAGTATAGTGCAAGCATTTTCTCAGTCGTGAGCAAAAGTGCTTTTTTTTATGGATAAGCAACATGGACTAACACCATAACTCCATAACAAAGTCGCTTGTTTTTCGACCTTGTACGCAGTGCTCAGACAGTAGCAGTATGAGCTCATGTGGCCTCAAAGGCGTATTTCACAACAAGCTGCGAGGTAACTTGCGCGTAAAAATAAAAGACAGAGCTAAAATGGTTGCATGGCTCGGGGTAACTTAGCAAAGACTAAAATGACCCTAGGGACCATATAACACTACTAGTGTCTACTCTACTACCTGATTTATACTAGTGATGTATGTTGTATATGTATTAACTTTTTTTTCATTCATGCTAGTGAAAAATAGGGGAGGTGTATATGGCATCTGAAAAATGTGTAATGTTTTTTCTAGGCGTACTACCCGACCACCAGTACCGGGGCCAGCGGTGAAGGTGACGCGGTCGGCTGAGGGTGCAGGCGATGCGGCAGTTGGAGTAGCTGCAGGGGGTGAGCCAGCAGCAGTGGCGGGCAGTGGTAAGTTATATTCCTAATCCTTACTTATTGACATTACACTCGCTGCAAGGGTGTAATGTATACTGTACTGTTGAGACTTAAGTAAGAAGTAGTTGTGAACGCCGGTTGAAAAAGACACCCTTTACTTAGCAGCATTAGCAATAGCATTAGCGTACGGGAGTCTACTGAGAGTAACCAATGGCCTCTATCGGACTTCAACTCAGCTGTGAAATTTTTATGGAGAAGACTAAAGTCTGATCAGATGACCTTGATGGATGGGTTGAACGAAAAGGGAAAGAAGGGTGGAAGGAGGAAGGACGGGCGAGATTTTATATTTATGACTGGCAGAGAAGGATACGTGGCATGCATGCATAGGTGTGTGATATGAATCAGATGCATGGGTGGTGGAATGCCTGAAACTCCCACAAATGTTCGAGGCCGAGGTAGTGGGAGGATAGATACATACCACAAATGTTACGTACTGTGCTTACTAGTGCTACTGATGCCACTATGTGTAGAATGTATTTGTCTGACTGCTTTGCTAAGAGTATATTTTACAATAGTCTTGTTTTTTCTTCTTGATATAGCTACTCCTAAAGTCAACAGGAAGGAGTTGGCAGCCAAGGCCCGGCGCCGTAAGCTGGAGGCCATACAGGCCGAATACCGGCGCCTGGTTCTTCTAGAGGAGGAGGAGGAGGAGGAGGAGGCGGCAGCAGCTGCAGCCTCCTCCAATGCCCCGGGCCCCAGACAACCCCCAGTCTTACGGCGTCACCGCCTGTCAGCCACCTCTCCGCCACACAGGAAGAAGCACTGCTGCCCACCCCCACTGTGGATGCAACTGCCGCGCGCTGAAGCACCGCATGGCCCGCCTGGAGGAGCGCATCCGTGTCCTGAAGAGGCGGAGCCCGCTGAGACCCCGTTTATTTATTGCCTCTTTTATATCTTATTTGGGTGGGTGGAATCGGGCGTTGGTTTGGACTTTTGGACATTTGTTGGACTTTTTCGCTATGGGACATGAACATTGGTTGGGGTTAGGAGAGGGGTGGGTCAGGTGTTGTGGGATTTTTACATAGTTTATTTTTGTTAGGGTATTAAATTACATATTTAGACTTAATATACGATGTGGTTAATGTTTTGTGGGTGGGGTTACTGTTTTACGTCACACGGTTTCCTTGCTGGTGCAGTGCCACAGCCAGTGTTTGATTTAAATAATTGGCTGAGTTACTAAGACACAAACAGACAGATGCGGTACCCGTCACTGAGGGACTTGTCCTACTAGTACTGTCAGTCTCTCCTGATAATCTATGCATTCTGCAACTGGACCTCAAAGGGGTGTGTGAAATAGAATTAATGAAAAAATCCGTTATTAATTATGCCTCACCCAAACCTCTTTCTCTTACCTGTGCTTGATGTTTAACTTGGGCACGGCGATGGCTGCATGGTGGTGATGGTTTTCTTTCCCAACATGCCATGGTTGTGGTGGTAGTAGTAGTAGACCCTGGCAGTAGCACTTGCAAAATAAAAGAAAATGAGACAGTCAGTCGCCTGAGAGAGACTGTGGGAGGAGTAGTAGAACAAAGTACAGTACGGAACTTACTGCCAAACAATAATATGCCAAAATACAAGGAAACATAATGGTTACGGGATAGCTCTAGTACATAGAGTTACAAACTCTAGCTGTAGTCGAGTCACTCGACTAGGCCTACAGTACACCGTGGTCCGTGACTCCGACACAAGCGTAACCGTTAGTGCTGCTTCGGACGATGACAACAAATCCAATCTATGATGGCATTTAATGCTGATGGATTCTGCTCCTTTGGTAAAAATCCCAAATATACTGCTCATAGGAGGTGGGCAAGCAGAAGAAGATCCGTGCCCTGCCTTGAAAATGCATTTATGTTGCTTTAGCCACATCCGCCTCAGCAAGCGTGTGATAAATTATTGGTGTACATTTAATTTAGTCACACTCAATAAGCCACACAGCCCGGGGAAGAGGATTAGGTTTGAAGAATGGTTGGGAAGGGGGTTTTGGGAAAGGTTTGAGAAAGAAAAACAGTACGCATGGACAACAACAAAACACAATCTTGGCAGACAATCATATCCATAAATCAGTTAAGGGAGAAAAAGGAAATGCATGCATGATGATGATAACTTGATGGTTAATGATATTACTAACTACTACTACTAGACAATTAGACAGTACAGGGCAGCAGTATATTATGCAATTTGCCTTGCCTGTCTGCCCTCAGAGAGACCCGAATTACATACAGTTTCTGTTCTTTTGTACCCGCCCGGGCTTAAAGATAGCAAAGAAAAGTCAAAAATGCTGTAGGGATGAATTGAATTATATAAGCAGAGAGCAAACATAACAACAACAACACACAGTAGTAATGATTGAAGACAAAAAAAGAATCGAAATTTAAAAGATGATGAAAGTTGATACTGTTACTGTATGTTATCCTGGTCAAAATGGGGAGTTGCATCTCGGCGTTCGTCTTGGTCCTCCATTCCATGGACGCTCCGGCCATCAATCTTGCGTGATCGCCACTGCCTGCCTGGCACATGTAGATTCATTGGTAAGGTAAGTGAGAGTTGTTTTTCCCAGTGTAGCACAGGGTAAGGGCCGGCCTGTAATTGCAGAGATGGGAAAACCAAAGGGATATTGAAAATCAAGTAGAAAAAATGCCTAAATTACGGTGGAGTGCAACAAGAACACTTTCAGAGGCGGCATGGATTTGGATACATCATGTCTACTCTAGTCTGTTTCCAGCATTAACCTCCAATAACAACAGGACTGAGCAGGCCCACGGCACCCGTGACACATCCTCCATTTAGCGTACCTCTTTTGACAGAGGCAGACAAAGCAGATATACAGCAACATAGCATTTTACAAATTAAGTGACTAAATCAATGCCCCGCTGTCAGTCATACCATACCACCACACTCGACTCCACCACTACACAGACATGTAGGTCTGCAGTGGTTGTTGTTGACTTGGTTACCTTGTAATGCACTCATGAAACGCACTGAGTTATTCCATCAATCATCTCGGATCGTACTGAGTGACTGGAGTGCGAAGAGATAATGTCACTGTGGTCATCATCATGGTGTGTTGTCCAACTCCAGTGTGCAGTAGTGTACAGATTGAGTCCCCTTTCCATATTCAAAATGCAATGGATCGGCCTGCAGTAGAAGTAGAAAATTGTTATTGAAAAACAAGATTGGAAAGAAACATTGCATTGGGTTACTTTTAGTGTGTAGATTAGATAATAGTACACAATGAATTACCTTCATGCACTACAAACAACAACAACACAAATCACTCAGTCAGCGTCCAATGCATGTCATCATTCATTACCTGTTCCTTCTCATCTTCAGTTAATGGGCAGTCTGTATCGGCTCGGAAAGGAGGATAGCTATAGTAGTCATCATCATGTTCCACTCTTTTGGAGAGACTCAACGAGGCAAGATTTTAGTTTTTCTTCGATTATGCTACATCCAATCATCATCTGGCTTGAGGGCAATAGATTTAGGTCGATTCAGGAGGATGGAGGAGCAGGACTCGGAGGATGGACTGAAATGCAGAGAGCTGAAACTCATAAGGCAATAAAATACGAAGACGGTGGTGATGGATTTGTTGTGATTTGAAGTTTCCAAACAGAAAGACAGACACAGAAATAGAAGTAAATAAGGGAGAACCACAGTAAGAACTGGAAGCCTAGTTGTCACCGCCAGGGAAGTATAGCTCATCCTCAAACTCTGGAGGTTCAACCAGAAGTAGGTAATCAGCATCCAACACGCTACTTCCATCACCTGAGCCGCTGTCCTCATCTTCCTGCGGTGATTCATGTATTGTATAATTCGGTGGTATAAATTGCTGATTCATTTTGATCATGGTTAACCTCTCCACGTTTATGGGTGAGAGACTGGTCCTTTTCACTGTTACAATGGAACCAGCAGCACTGAAAACACGTTCAGGAAGAGACACTTGCGATAGGGCAAGCCAGATAGTTGATCGCCAGCCTGCTGAGCACTGGCCATTGGCCCCTTTGCCATACCAATACCGCAATGGGTTTTGATCAATGTAGACCTCTGTTGGGTCATCCAGGGTAGGCCTGGACCATTCGGTCAATGTTCAGGGGTGCTAAACTTAGTGCGCCCTCTTTGTCTTTGCATCAGCACTGGACCTAGCAAGTCCCTGCTGTAAATACCAATTCTGAGCCGTTTGTACTGGGGCTGATGATGATCCGGTTCTTGCTGTTGTCGATAGTGTTGGTGACAGCTGTGAACCAAATGCACTGCCCACAGGCTCTGAAGTTGAACTTGACGCAGGATGCCCTGCTGCAGTACTTAATGTGGGTTTGAGGCCTTTAATTACCAGCCGTTCATTTTCCAATGTACTGGCTGCCTCAGCTATCCAAGTTTTGTACCGGGCAACATCCACTTCTGAAAAAGGGAGTAATGTCTTACTGTGCAGTGCCGCTTTGTACCGTGGATCCAGAATTGTGGCACAAATGTAATGTTGTAATGTTGTTGTGACAGAATCTTATTTTGCACCCTTGCATTTTCACTTAAGCGACATGATAAGCTCTCCGCCAACTGGTATGCTTCTTTTTTTTCCTCCACACCTATGTACGCTTCACACACCCTCTTCAGCTCTTGCTCTAGCATGTGCAACAATGGGATAGCTTGGCCCATAGTACAGTCCTCCTTGCTGACTTCACGTGTGAAGACCTCGGAAGGAAGAAGCATCTCTGTAAGAGATTTAACTAGGCACCATTGGTCCACCTGTAGGGTCATGCCTTTCACAGCAGCATCCGCCTTTGCATGACATATTCATTGATTGGTCTGTACTGCTCAAACAGATGGTCAAGCATGTAATACGTTGAGTTCCAACGTGTTGCCACCTCCTGGATCAGTGCTTTGACTGGCATTCTATAGTCACGTTGAATGATCCTCAAGTGCTTCCCGGGCTTTAAAAGAATGGCTGAAATGCGTGCATATTCTGCGGCAGGTGGTCAGTAAGTTGCTGACTATGGGTTCTTTTTCAGAAAGTCTTGAACTATAATGTTAATGCAGTGCGCCAAACACGGGACCCTGAAATACTTACTAAGCGTCATGGCCTTAAGTATATTACTGCCATTATCCGTGGCAACAAAACCAATGTGAAGCCCTCTGGGGCGCAGCCATTCAAAGACCTTGTTGTTAAACTCTTCCAAAATGTTTTCAGCAGTATGAGATTTCTCCATGGCGAACATGGCTATAGTTGCATGTTTCCGAGAAGCATTAAAAATTGCAGCTGTGTCAACAGCACCTACTTCAGATAGCTTGTCTCTAAACCCCACAAAAGAGACCCAGTGTGCAGTGATGCACATGTAATCAGTGGCTTGGCAACTGGTCCACATGTCTGTTGTCAGGTGGATTTTGTGAACAGCACTCTGCTGCAAAGCTTGTCCAACCAATTCAAGCACATCGTGATGTAGTGCTGGAACAGCAACTCAGGCAAAATAGGAACGGCTGGGAACCTTCCATTTAGGGCAGATGGCTGACACAAATTCAAGGAAACCCACCCTTCCACAAATGAAAAAGGGAGAAGGTCCAGCGCTAACATTTTTGCCAAGCTTCGCATTGTACAACCGTGCCGTTGGGTGGTTGCGCTGGTACTGCCCCTCTGACCTAAGCATGCTGTCAATGGTAGGCTGGAATATTTTTCCTTTGTGGTGCACCTTTCTTCTTGAACCCAGCTAGGCTCAACGACGCTGCACTTTTGCTCATTGCAGTGCTCCGTTGCCTTTGTGTCTCATGTTGACTCGCAGCAGGACTTCAGCCTGGCAGTACAACGGGTGATGATGATGATGACACCTCCTCCTCTGTCTTTTTGTGCACCTAAAAGCAAAGAAGCCAGGAGAAGAACATCAGTGAAATGTTGCATTTGTTGTTGTGGTTCAATTACTAGTAGTACAAACAAACAAATAAAAGATATAAATTAGTGTAGCCATTTGTGAGACTGTCAACAAGGGCTTTCATGGTATACTGTGTACACTGTCAGGACAACCAAAATACAAATGTAATAGAAGTGGACCCTGTTTGGCATTAAATTATTTGCTCATCACATCATTCAGGAGCTGCAGCTGGCAAAGGGGATGGATGCAAGCAGTAAGCCAAGAGGAAAACCATGCAGGCCTAAATGGCAAAAGCAGCACACTTATAACTCCCACCAGAAATGGCCACCAGCCACATGGACACTCACAAATCACAAGCAACAAGCATGAGGCCTGGAAAACAATGTACTGAAACAGGCCTACGATAGCCAGGCAAAGGCTGCATGGTAAACCACACTGCTTTGCCTGTAATGCAATAAAATGCAAAACGAAAATACACAGGGCTAAACAAAGCCTGCAACACACCACACACAACTAAGGCATGTAACACACCCCAAAAACAGAAATACACCCAAAAAATTAATCCACATTTTGCAATTCAATGCCATCCATGTGCCCTAAATGATGTTTAAATTCAACTGAACACACAAACAGTTCTTTTATGCACCCCTGACTATCTCTGGGCCCACTGGATGGAAGGCCTGTTGGCAGATTAGGCTACAAGCTTGCAGGCCTATGGCAAAAGCACACTGCCTGGCTTCAAAATGGCCGCCAGCCTCATGGCCAGGCCCACAACAACAAGAAACTGAAGACAGACAATGCAGGCCTATGGCAAAACACACTGCCTGGCTTCAAAATGGCCGCCAGCCTCATGGCCAGGCCCACAACAACAAGAAGCCTAGGCCACAAAGGAAACACATGCAGGCCTATATGGCAAAAGCAGCACACTTATAACTCCCACCAGAAATGGCCACCAGCCACATGGACACTCACAAATCACAAGCCACAAACATGAGCCCTGGAAAACAATGTACTGAAAACAGGCCTACGATAGCCAGGCAAAGGCTGCATGGTAAACCACACTGCTTTGCCTGTAATGCAATAAAATGCAAAAACGAAAATACACAGGGCTAAACAAGGCCTGCAACACACCACACACAACTAAGGCATGTAACACACCCCCAAAAACTGAAATACACCCAAAAATAAATCCACAGTTTGCAATTCAATCCAATGCCATCCATGTGCCCTAAATGATGTTTATATTCAACAGAACACACAGAAACAGTTGTTTCATGCACCCCTGACTACCTCTGGGCCCACTGGATGAAAGGCCTGTTGGCAGACTAGGCTACAAGCTTGCAGGCCTATGGCAAAAAGCACACTACCTGGCTTCAAAATGGCCGCCAGCCTCATGGCCAGGCCCACAACAACAAGAAACTGAAGACAGACAATGCAGGACTATGGCAAAAGCACACTGCCTGGCTTCAAAATGGCCACCAGCCTCATGGCCAGGCCCACAACAACAAGAAACTGAAGACAGACAATGCAGGCCTATGGCAAAAGCACACTGCCTGGCTTCAAAATGGCCGCCAGCCTCATGGCCAGACCCACAACAACAAGAAACTGAAGACAGACAATGCAGGCCTATGGGAAAAAAGCACACTGCCTGGCTTCAAAATGGCCGCCAGCCTCATGGCCAGGCCCACAACAACAAGAAACTGGAAGACAGACAATGCAGGCCTATGGCAAAAGCACACTGCCTGGCTTCAAAATGGCCGCCAGCCTCATGGCCAGGCCCACAACAACAAAGAAACTGAAGACAGACAATGCAGGCCTATGGAAAAAAAGCACACTACCTGGCTTCAAAATGGCCGCCAGCCTCATGGCCAGGCCCACAACAACAAGAAACTGAAGACAGACAATGCAGGCCTATGGCAAAAGCACACTTCCTGGCTTCAAAATGGCCGCCAGCCTCATGGCCAGGCCCACAACAACAAGAAACTGAAGACAGACAATGCAGGCCTTTGGAAAAAAAGCACACTACCTGGCTTCAAAATGGCCGCCAGCCTCATGGCCAGGCCCACAACAACAAGAAACTGAAGACAGACAATGCAGGCCTATGGCAAAAGCACACTGCCTGGCTTCAAAATGGCCACCAGCCTCATGGCCAGGCCCACAACAACAAGAAGCCTAGGTCACAAAGGAAACACATGCAGGCCTATATGGCAAAAAAGCAGCACACTTATAACTCCCACCAGAAATGGCTACCAGCCACATGGACACTCACAAATCACAAGCAACAAGCAGGAGGCCTGGAAAACAATGTACTGAAAACAGACCTATAATAGCCAGGCAAAGGCTGCATGGTAAACAACACTGCTTTGCCTGTAATGCAATAAAATGCAAAAACGAAAATCCACAGGGCTAAACAAGGCCTGCAGCACACCACACACAACTAAGGCATGTATTTAGCACACAGCCCAAAAACTGAAATACACCCAAAAATACACATTTTGCAATTCAATCCAACGCCATCCATGCCTCCTAAATGATGTTTGAAATTAAAAATACATCACACAGCAAAGGAACAGTTGTTTCATCATGTTTCATCATGCACCCACCCATGACTAGCTCTGGGCCTACTGGCTACAGTGGCTACCCACCACTATATTTATTTTTAAAATGATGAAAATTAAAAATTGTAATTGCAGCAACTGCAATGACCCAATCAAACAACACCAACTTACTTGTAAAATCTCAAATCCAAAAATCCTCAAATCCAATGATAATGATGCAGCAGACACTAAATAGTGATCCTTCCAGCTCAAATCCAAGTGAAAAATGAACAGGAGATGGAGAAAGCACTGGGAGGAGCCTGCTGGAAAGGAACAGGAAGTAGTAGACTCTGTGGCACTTCCTCCTCTCCCCCCAAAAAAAATTAAAAAAAGGACACCCAAATATCAATCTGAGGTTTTTTTCCATGGAAATCATCAGTTTATAGAAGGTTTTATGCTGCTCGCGATATTATTCTTCTCCAGATTGAAAATTTTGGCGTGTTCGGGATCGCAGGTTTACAAAGATTCCGCCGGAAATCCGATGGCGCCCCGAATGACGTGTTCGCGACCGCAATCTCTCTCGTGGTGCACGATGGCGCGACGAATGATGTGTTCGCGATCGCACACTCTCGCGTAGTCCGATGGCGCGGCGAATGACGTGTTCGCGATCGCAAACTCTCGCAGGATCGCGCGGCCGTCTACCGAAATCTCGTGGCGCACGCGAACGAATAGGAAAACCCGTCGGCGAACGCAGGAATCCCGGTAAGTCATAATCGCGCGCGCTAGAATGCATTTTTAAAGCGCGAACAAGAAAATAATTCCGCTTCGCCACGGATCGCGGAATTGTTGGCAATTCCGCGTTCTCTGCGGAACTCGAAATTGTCTAAATTCCGCAAATTCCGCGAGCGGAGTGGAATTCAATGCCCAGGGTTAGTCAACATACAGACCTTTCATTGTTCTTTACAGACTGCTGACCTCTGTAGTCTTCTTATACATGTGATCCTGTTTTCCACTTTGTGAGGGAGTGTGCACTATCTCTGTAGCCTTCAATTAGTCCAAGAATATTTCTAAGGAGTCAAATTCATCATACTCTTTGGAAGTTCCATCCATAGTTAAAAGCATGATGGCCTGGTCTAGCAGACCATATCTAATGTCCCTCTGCTTTAGTCTGAAATTGAAAGCCATGATTACTTTTCATTTTAAATTGGTCTCAAATAACTATTCTGCTAAAAGTATGCGTTGTGACCTTCAGATGTATAAGGACCATGTATTTACTTGTTTTGCTTGTTGATGCCTTAGAAATAATGCATTTTTGGCATGGGCCTTGATGAGGATGTGGGATTCTGTGAGTGAATCCGGTGTGCATGTTGGAATTACAAGGACAGGAGAGCTCCATTTTCAGTAACAGGTCAGCCAGGGAAATCATCATGCTTGAAGTCTCCAATTTTTCAGGTATGTCATAGAATATTGTGTTATTATTCTGGAACCTATCCTATAATTCAGCAGACTTTGCATGAAGATGTCACAGTTCATAGTCCCAGTCAGTAAACATGCCTTAAAAGCATGTCAAAGTGTCTTCCCAGTTCCCATCTCCTTAGGCTTTGCCCTGTGGTAAGACTGGTAAGACTGGATATTGCAGCACGTGTGCATCCACCTAATGAGTCAAGTTAATATCTAGGGATCCATCTTAAACTAGGGAAATTGTAAACTTCCCTCACGAAGTTCTGGATTTCTGCAAATCAGGTATCCAGATGTCAATTCCCACAGCACGTTCCAACATATTGTCTTCCTTCTATTTTCTGTAGCTGTCTCCCTGCTACTAACCAGTGCTTAATTTGTGCCGGTGCTTTCCGATGCTTAGCACCAGCACTTATTTCTCAGGGCCGGGTCTACACTCTAGCCTCTACTCTACACGCAATATGGGTAGAAATTGGCTGCGCGCTGCTCACTAAGCTCAGATTAGGGTCCCAGCCTCCCCGGTGAAGAGCTGATATTGCACGTGACTGCGTGCTGGTAAAATATTTCAACTTTGGATGCAGCTGCTTGGTGCCCGCCTTTTTACAAGCCACATATTACCGCCAGAAAATCAAACTTCCTGGGTCCCTGCCTCGGCGTAGGTCACTGTCATCACACGCATTTTGCAATCGCTCATGCGCTACCAATGAACTATTGCAAAATATATTAATAGCCCGCCCCGTCCCTCCTTGGCGAATCTTCAAGTGTGTGCCCGTCCCACATTCGGACCAATAAGCATTATTTTTGACCGCGGCCCGCCCAGAACTGCGCAGCTGCAGGGCTAATCATCAGCTGACGACAGAAGCAAGCAGCGTGTTGCGCAGCAGGTCTCCTCGCAGATCAATTAAGGCTATCCCGGTAAGTGATTACTTTCACTTTGTATCAGGATTCTAATAATCACAATGGTATATATTTGTCTAAAGCATTGACATGGCTCAATATGCTAAATAATATTTTATAGTGTGGGGCCCACGGCCAGCTCTTCCTCCGCTGCTGCTGGCTTTTCACTTTTGCAGCAAAATAAATCTTTTTAAAGTTAAAAGCCAGCAGCAGCGGAGGAAGAGCTGCAGCCATGGGCCCCACACTATAAAAAGTTATTTAGCATAATGAGCCATGTCACATGCTTTAGACAAATATAACTCTGAACACTGGTAAACGGCTGATGGCAGAGAAACAAGAATACCTGAACGTGCCACTCGAGGCAAAATTCACGTTCAGGTAGTCTTGTTTTTCTGCCATGAGCTGTGTACTAGTGTTCCATGTTATATTTGTAAATTCACCCCAAGACTATTTTTTTCCTACCTAGCCAGGGGGAGTGGGACCCATTTTCTATGCTTGCATTTCAGCCTTTGGCAGCCTACCTGCGCCAATGTTGAATTCAATTGATTGTAAACATTTTTGGAGGGTGAGGATGTGTTTCTGGGCGGGAGATCCCATTGTAGTCTATGAAAGGTATTTTGCCTGTTCGGACATTAAAGATGAGACCACAGAAGGTGGTAGCTCGAAATGATAGTGAGCTTCCTGAAGAGACTGCTACAAGAGAGAGTGGAAAATACCTGCCTTTGAAAGGCAGAGAGATGGAGGGCCCAGTAGTAAAGGAAAACAAAAGTGACCTCGACATCATGGGCCACCATTTGGGGACAGAAAAGAAGGAACATTTCGAACAGAAAGTGAGCCAACCTAATTTTGCCATTAACTTGCACTGAATTGGAGGAAATAAAGCTGCTTTCTTGATTATAAAAATTGCACTCCCACCTAAATAGGAAGCTCGGATCCATAATATCTAAGCCCTTCATTTTAACATCTTAAGTGCAGCGATTTCTCCTCCTCTTTTCAATGTACTTTCCCATTGCAGACTCCCCTTTAAGGGTCGGACTGGCCTATGGGGCAATCAGGTCGTGCCTGATGGGCTGGTGTGTATGGGCCAATTTTTTGGCTCTTTGTGGGCCTGTTTTATGGTCTGGTGGGCCTGTTATTTTCAGGCCCAGACCAATCCTGCCCCTTTTGCCTGCACAGACGCACTCAACGAAGTGTTAGTATTTAAAAAGCAGTTATAAAATGAAACAGCAAGTATTACCTCTAGTAAGTTAATCTACCCAATGAACAAGTCAATGTAAGCAAAAAACAACTAAAGCATGTTTACTAAAGCATGTTTAAGCTGTTAGCACAGATTGTGCATCTCACTGGCCCCTCAATAGGGCATCTGATGGTGTTCGTGATCGAGTCACACGTGGGCAAGGTATGCAAACTTCACACTCAAAATTGAGCAAGTTGTACTTAGCTCAGTTCACAAAGTATGATGACTTTACCAACTGTGCCTTACTTCGTTTGAGGACGTTTTCCATGTAGAAAAAAGTTTTGTGAGAGAATTTTCAAGTTAAAAGTGGGATTTTGAAGGCCATATTTAATGGACGTTTTCATCGCTATTTGTTTTTAAAACAACTGTTTATACTTTGGGCCAGTATCTAAAATGTTCAAAGTTTTAAAAACAATGTAACATAGTTATGGAGGAAAAACCTTTGTGGCCTTGCACACAGGGAAGTACCTCGTCAGTAATGGGGGTGGGGTGAGCTTCAGATTTTCACACAATCATGCTGGGATATCATGTTCATTATTATATGAGAAGCTGGCATGAGGAGGGCTTAAGTGCCGGTGGAAAGGTAGAGGAATGCGGATTGGGAGGGGTATCAATGCCCCACTCTGCATCTCCAGCAGAACCCCATTGGCGAGATCTAACTAGGACTTGAAATGTGTAGCCTGTTCCGGTGACTCTCACTAGTTCAGTCTGCAAATATGGGGCAGCCTGGTGAGGTCCCTGTTGCAGAGGGCATGACTCTCCGCTGGTGTTCAACTGTGTTCATACAGACTGTGATACCTTCTGAAGTGTGGTGCTTTTGATATGGATGGTGGAGTGTGGTGCTCTTGGTATGAACGATGGTACCCTGCTCCTAGTCTGCAGGCCTCTCTTACTGAATGGGACTTCTCTGTAGTCTCTAAGGTGCAAACTGTGATACTCTCCTCTCTGTGGCATCTGACACTGACTTTGATACCCTCCATGCCTGCAGGCCTTTCATATAGACTGTTTGTGATGATACCCTTGTACTCTGCAGGGACTCTGATAGGGTCTGTGATCGCATACCAGTCTGCTGTACTTCAGTTCCATGACCATCCTCATGTAAGGGGCGCAGGTATGGACTCCCAGACTCTTCTATTGTGAGGTGAACTCACCATAGCATGGAGGATGTCTGATAGTAGCAAAACACTGTACTTCACTTACTTCACAGCACGGCGACACCCCTAAACTGACGATCTCTAAATAGTGTGAAATTCCTGTAGGACTGTTGAACATATTTAACAGATTAGTACCTTTAGCTTGCAAGCACATGTTGGCTGCCTTCAGAATATTTCATTTTGCACTTTTTGTTAAAATCAATTAAATTGAAGAGGTGTGCATTTTGCTGTGAAAATGATGAATATATTTACACAATTTCTATTATCCTTATCTTGGCTGTCTCATGTATAGATTGCTCTGACAAATTATCATTTTCCACAGCATGTAAAATAAAAAGTAGACCGTAGAGAAGCTTGCACTAAACATGTAAAACAACCCTTTAAAGTGTGCTCAACGTTTCCTCTGCCCTTTACAAAGTGTGCATGTCACATTCACTTGAGAGGTTTGGAATGCCACAATACCTGCAATGAGCACACATTTAAAAGGTACGCATCTGTGGTGTATGTATTGAGTTCATACATTTTATATAGTTTTGATATGCTCCTGATCATTACTGACTCTGGGAGAGTGCCAGTGACAGAAATACGCTCCAGGCTGCAGTGACACTTGGACCCGGGGTGAAGGGGCAACTGACATTCGCCCATTTGTCATACTTACACTGGTGACCTTTGCAGTATGTAATGCAACTGATAGATTCTCCACTTGTTAGCTGCCATAGTGGGGTTGTCAATACACTGTTAGCTGTCTTTATAGATTTCATCTGTATTTCTCAAGGAAAGTAGGTCTCAATACAGTCTGTTGTTTTACTCCTCGTCTATTCTGTGAGAAGTATCTGTGTGTGTGTTGGATGACATTATAAGTTGCCTTTTCCAGATTTCATACAATGCTCAATCCGCCATGCACTTAGGCAAAGCTTTAAGCCGTGTTCCACAGATTTAGTTATACGAGTAATCTAGGTACTTCGTGTTCACCTTCTTTGCCTTTTATTTCAAGAAATGCTTTGCTGGGTCTGGTTCATCAGTTAGCTAATATATCCACTCCAGGAATCTGTGTTTGATCTCTGTCATAAATTTAAAAAATGGTGCGGCACCCGGTCTTTCATCTTTCTGAGGTCGATGAAATTAGTGCCATTGAGTTGGATAACAATATATTTAATTTGGTGTTAAGGCCCCCTCAGGTGAGTATGTGCTTTACAAACATACATGGTGTGATAAGGACACAAATGTATTTTAATCTTTTGTTTTTCAATTTCTTTGCAATATTACATTGGCATTATTCCCTCTGCCTCGCCTTCACCCAGTACTTTTCATACTCGTATCCATTCCCATGACCTCCTTTCTTTCCTTCGTCCCGCCTTTTGCCTTTCCTTTTTCTCTTCCTCAGCACCTCCAGACACGCCTTCTTTCCTCTTTCCATTCTTGTTTCCTTACACCCTCATTCATTCCCCATCCCTTGGTGCATTTCTTCCTTCTTCCTCCATTCGTTCCTTACTTTCTTTTTTTCCTGCTCCTTCCTTCATCCCTTCTTTAATTTCTTACTCTCTTATCCTCCACCCTTTCTTTGGCTTTTCTTCCTCCTTTCCTTTCTTCTTTTGATTCATCCATCACACATCATTCACTTTCTTTCTCCCTCTATCCCTTCATTTCTTTCCTTTCACATTTTTTTATTTCCTTCTTCTGTCATCCATTACTTATTTATTTCCTCACACCAGTACTCCCTTTTCTGCCTGCATTGTTGCTGCTTTCTGTAATATATTCCTTCCTTCATCCCTTCCTATCTTTTAAACAGCACAGTACAAGCATATTCTCTTTAGTTTGTAAAGCTGCCTCAAGTACTCAAATGACCTTTCCTAAAGCTGCATTTTGAGATTTACAAACATTCCCTAATTTGAGTTCACTTTTAAGTTATTGTCATAGGCGCTCCATATTTTATATTATTATGTTATATTGATTTGCATAGTGCACTAATGACCTGAGAAAGTATCCACGCACTTGGGCAGGTATGTAGATGTGAGGCGTCAAAGTGCTTATGTAAAGAGCCAGGCCTTCAGCTTCTTGTGGAACTCAAGGAGTGAGGAAGCGACTCTGATGTGTTGAGGCTTTTGGATGTGGGTGGAGTCAATAAAGGAAGTGGGTGGGGCCACAGGACGAAGTGGGCGGGCTGGGGAAGTGGGCGTGTCCTCCTAAAAAAATTAGAGCACCTGCACTTAATATTTTACAAATTAAGCACTGCTACTAACTGATTTGTACCAGTACCCTTATAAATACAACTTGACCCACACATGTCTCCTAAAAGATTAAAGTATTCCTCTAGAGAAAACATATGGTTTCAGGATTGTTCCTATAAAAATGGTTTGCTACTACCTTACAGCTGTTGTTTAGGGTTAGTATGTGGAGGATCCCTCAGTGCAACCAGCTTTATGAGCAGCTGCATGTCCTCCAGCCAACCAAGGATTTTCACCTGCATGGTCAATCTGGTGTTGTGGGCATATCTACATCTCATAAGCAAGAAATCCACCACACTGAATTACAGTCAAGAAAGAAACAAATTCTTATTTGGGAACTGGGTTGGGTGGATAAGATGTGACTTTCTCAAGATTGTGCTTTGAGGATACTATGGATTACCAAGGCCCCCAAAAACAAAACAAAAATGAATGGAGCCATGGTTGCAAAAGAAGTAAATAAATACTGTTCATAGAATTGATATTAATGTTTTTATTATAATTGGTACCATATATCTGGTTAATTGTGCATTGTTTGCACAAAATCTCACTTTCATCAGTTCACCCAGTACATATCAAATAGCTCATGTGGGAACTGTATTTAGTGCAAACCCTTTATTTTCCTATGCGCACCTTTATTATTTGCTCCAACACACATGCAAACCGTATATATATATATATATATATATATATATATATATATATATATATATATATATATATATATATATATATATTGTCCAAAGCCACAGATCTTGTTCACGACAAATATACACATTGAGAATCATTCACATTGACTCCATCACAGGAAAATTGTATTTTCCTTTTGTTTTCCAATTAAATATAGAATAATTCCATTGAGAGATGCACACATTTTAAAAAGTAAAAAAAAAAAACCCTGAGATGCATGCACACGAAAATGCTAACAATGTATGAATGCAAATTGCTCAAATTATTGATTTACAGATTTTGCATAATGAGTAGCAAGTTGCACACCATTCAGCTGAAAACTAGAGTAGCCTGCAGTTAGTTGTACAGCGCCAGTAGCTAGGAGAAATCAAGGAGAATGAGTCATAGTAATTAACTCCCTTCAGGTCGCTAATGCAATGTCACAACCTTCCTCCCAACAGACTTTGCCAGGGTACCCAACCAATGCATGCTTAAGTTGCAGGAATAGCGCATGCTCCGCCGGCAAAGCGGAGCATTTGCAATTATGATGCAGAAATCCCCACAGGCACGCGGTGAGGAAAATAGACAAGTGAAGGAGATGAGTTCTGTCCTCACCCGAGGTGCCAACGATTTGATGTTTTCTGTCGAAAGCATATTTATTTTGCCGCTGTTTAATAGTGTAGGGACCGGCCTCATCTAAAGAGTGACAGCCGAGAGACATGGCGTTTCCCCCGTTGCTGCGTCATAGAAAAATCTACCCCATCCCTCTCGTAGAGTTGGAAAACGCTGAGGGTGTAAATTTGATATAACCTCTATTGCATAACAAAGTTATTCTTGTGAATAACAGCTCTGGCATGCGGTAGGCTTAATCTTTTAGAGATCCTGTTTCCTGGGCCTGGCTTGTACAGCGGCCAGGCTTGAAGTAACGTCTGAGATCATCAGCCGTGCAAGATCTTGTGAGTGTGCACAAATTTAGCACACGCTGCCTCTGAATCCTTCTTAGAAACAGAGCAGTTCCTCACCTCAGTCTAGTTATATGCAAAATGCACTCAATTGAAATGTGCAAAGGAACAGATTTCGCTTCGCTATCCATTTCACAGTCGATTAAGGAATGAGGCGCACGTGACGTGTCCTTGAGCTTTTAATTAAGTCATCCTGCCCAATGGGGAGGACAGTTTATTGCATCTGTTGCCTTCAGCGGAAAAAATGGATGCGCAGAGCCTTCTGTGGCATTGCCATACATAAAATATGTAACCCAGAGGGCATTTTTTTTAATAGACATTCTCATGTGGTTCCAAACATTTGCCTTTTTAAACTGTTAACAGAGTACATCTTTGTCATTATTGTGTGCTATTGTTTTAGGATTATAGACGGTAGGAAAGAGATGGGGTAGTTGACTCAAAAGGAATATTAATAAATATGTTGTAATTTAAATAAAGCCAATGTGATTTCCTTCAGCATGAGCCTGTCTCACACAAAGTGCATTCATTAATGAAAGTGTTTTCCCATCTCTCATAGAAAGAACACTTTCTTCAGTACATCAACGCCTGATGATGAGTTGGAAAACGACGTTTATTTATGCACAGGAAGCCAACATGTGTTGGATGACTTCTTGTGATCAAAAGATGTCATTATTAGTTTGCAAGGTTGCGGTACACATAACATAAAAGCAATGGATTCGAGTAGAGCTCGAAACTCTATACCTCATACCATTAAATGCTTAATTGACATGACGAAGATGCTAAGTCTGACGCTTTACAACGTGCATTTTTTTTTTTTTAGTTCACAATCTCCATAAACCTTATAAACAGTTGTAGGTCAGACTATTGTCTAAAGAAATATTCTTAAATATAATGTCCCAAATATTGTTTCCAAAAATATTGTCCATTCAGTGTAGATTTTCTATTGGCTTCTGTGGGGAATATTTTCCTAAATGATATACAGGACACAATAGGTAAGTCAGACGACAATGTGACAATAATATTCTGGTACCATAATGTAAGAAATCGGTGTATTAGTTGAGGGGGTAAGAACCCGCCTTAAATATCAATCACAATCATTGTCAGGGTGAACCACAAAAGTCACTAAATTCAATTCAATGTATTAATCATTATATAGTTAATTAAAACCTTTATTCGATAAAAGAAAAAAGAACACAATGTAAAAAGTACTATAGCATACGATAAGGACGAGAATCCATCCAGAGCTGGTGTGTCGCCGATGAGAATGGAGCATGGGGACGGATAATACCAGTATACTATCAGATAAAAGGAACACTAATGTGCTAAAACGTGAGGTCTCCTCAGTAATGGACCTTATTAATCTAAACATACACAAAGTAAAGTGCTAGTGCGTGGACTCCTCAATAATTGTCGTCAATGCTACCTTAAAAACTAGTGCAAACCCACTAGTGAAGTCCAAATTCTAAACAAATTTGTGCAGGTGATATGTATTTTGGGAGATGGAATAGCAGACGGAACACTTTACTCTGGGCATTGTTCAGAAATAGGCTTAGCTTTCCTGGGAAGGCTGCTGATCCGTAAGACAGCATTGGATTCAGTTTTGCTTTGATTGCTGCCAGAGTTGGCTTGCAAGTTGGCATCAGGAATTTAGTGTGCAGGTTTTTGAAAGGCAGCAATAAGTGAAGAGCGGCTTTAGTGAATTTAGATGACGCCTGGGAGAGTGGCATTCGTGAAGCCAAACCCTAAGGTATTTATAGTTGGAACTCCCAGGTACCAATTGCCCTTCTTTTTGAAGCCATTCGTGAAGATGACTATTTTAGTTTTGTCTAAATTAATTGTCATCCGGTTTGTTGCAAAGTAAAGAGCCAATGTGTTAAGCACATTTTGCAGGCCAATGGAAGTTAAATTCATGAGACTATGTTGGCTGCATATTGAAGTGACATCAGTGGTTATTGTCCTAATTTTCGGGGTCTGTGAGTGCACCTCATCCAGAGCTATGCTCAGATCTGATATAAAAAGGTTGTACAATGTTGGGACAAGAATACACCCTTGTTTTAGGTCTTGTCCTGTTGGTATTAATGGCCCAGTCGAATCTTTATCCACGTTTCAGAGTACAGTGGCTGTAATTCTCGCAGGAGGTTAGCTGGGAAGTTCCATGATGCCAATTTATACCACAGCAAGTACCTTTCTACATGGTTGAAGGTTTTTGAGAAATTAATAAAGCATGTGTAGAGCAGATGTTTTTTCTGAGTGTGTTTCACTATTAGCATACAAAGGGCGACAAGATTGTCTGTCATGCTCAAGTTAGGACGAGAACCACAAAAGTTACTAAATAAACCTGTGCGTAAAGTATTTATTTAGCATACAATCAATAATAAAGTGAAATCACAAGAAAAATCCCACACCGATTTAGAAAAATAGAATAAAGTTTAAGAAATAATTTAACACCAAAACAACAACAAATCCAATCACTAGAACCAGAGATATGTAATTTTCAAGATTTCAGGTAGATAAAGCACCCAAAAGCACAAAGTGCCACTCATGGTTATCTGGTTGCACAAGACCAGCTGAAAGTCACAAGTTCAGGCCGACCATGATGGAGCACAGGCCGTATACAAGAACCCGATTGGCCCCACCGAAATAGTTACCTTCAGAGTCCAGCGTGAAGAGTTCTGTTCATGGTGGAAGGGGGCCAGAAAGAGCATGGAGAGTGTTGCAAATTATCTTCACTGTACCTCGAAGTTCCTGTTGGGCGTCGTGGACGGTCGTGCTGGAGTTTCATGTTGGCAGTCACCATGAGCTGTCAATGTTGTATCGTTAAGTGCAAATATTGCGCCGCCGAGCATTGTTGGCGGTCACTGTAGCACGAATACTTGGGATTCACTGGAACTTCACATTGGTGGGTGGCACAGGCTCCAAGATCTTGGTGCAAACTGCCCTGCTTTCATTTGTGAAGCGACCAACACTTCAGGAGACCTCAACTGAGGCCACAACAAGGGTCCAGGACCTGAGGGGCACCACTTGGGAGTCAGGAACTCATTCCAGCAGAGCTGAGCAGGGCTCAGGCAGGTCCAGTTGGAGGTCCAGGCAACAGGTCAGCTGGACGATTGCAGGGACCTTCTGGGGCCTATTATGTCATTGTAGCTCAAAACAGGAGGTCAGCTGGCTGACCCTTGGAGTCATTTCAACCTGAGATGAAGGGTGCAGGTCCAGTCTTCTATCTCAGCAAGCAGGGCAGCAGGGCAGGAGAGCAGCAGGTCAGCAGAGTAGCAGGGAAGCAGAGAGGCACTCCTTCTGTCAGCAAAACAGCACAACAGTCCTTCTGTAGTATCCACAGGACAAGGAGTCTACTGAAGAGTTGGGTCTGAGGGTCCACTATTTATACCTGCTGCCCACTTTGAAGAAGGAGAAGTTTCTAGAGAATTTCCTTTGAAGTCCATGAAGTTTCCTGCCTCCCCTGGCTCCAAGCTGGCTGAATGAATAATGCAGTGGTGACAAGTCTTTTCGTGAAGAGAGGGAATAGTCTATTCAGTTGTTAGTGGGGCTGTGCCATGACCCACCCCACATCTTGTCAGTCGATGTCTCATCTAGGCACACTTGATCCCTCTATTGTGTGGCTGTCTGAAAGGAATAAACAAAGTCTAACTGTCAACTGCACCCAGTCATGCGTCCCAGGAACAGGCTGAAAGCCACCAAATAGTTATGGCAGGAAAATGTCAACTTTCTAAAAGATAGGGATTTAAATTGCAGTTTCTCAGACACCAAACATGATATTCCTATCTGCTCCCAGTTGAAAGTAACCACTTATTAAACGTAATAAGGTAACCCAATGTTATCCTATCGGAGAGATAGGCCTCACAGTAGAGAAAAATCAGTTTAGCAGTACTTCACTACCAGGACATGTAAAACACAAATGTACATGTGTACGTTTTCAAATGCTCTGTACCCTGCCCTCTGGGCTGTGTAGGGCCTACCCTAGGGGTGATATATATATATTAAAAATGGAGGTTTGGGGCTGACAAGAGGTTTATCTTGCCAGGTCAAAATGGCAGTTTAAAACTGCACACACAGGCTGCAATTGCAGGTCTGAGGCATGTTTTTAGGGCTACTTAAGTGGGTGGCACAATAAGTGCTGTAGGCCCACTAGTAGCATTTAATCTAAGGCCCTGTGCACATGTAGTACCACTTTCCTGAGGACTTAATATGCCAATTGAGTATAATCCAATGTTAACATGTTTTAGGGAGGGAGCAAAAGCACTGAAGCACTGGTTATCAGTGGTAAAGTGTTCAGAGTTCTAAAAGCCATCAAAAATGGGTTCGAAAACAGGGTGAACCGCAAAAAGTTTGGGAATGACCCTACAGAGAGGGCCAAGTCCAACACACCAAAACAACAAAAATCCAATCTGTAAAACAGTAGATATGCAATTTCAAAGATTTAAGGTAAGTATAGTGCCTAAAAGCACATAGCGTCACTCGTGGTTATCTGGTCATGCAAGACCTGGGAAAAGTCACAAATTCCTGTCGATCAAGTTACCTTCTCAAACTCCAGCGCAAAGAATCCAGTTTGTGGTGAAGGAGGCCGTGAAGAGGAGCGAGAGTGATGCTGGTGGTTATTGCTTCAGTGAGAAGAGCAGGCCGGGCGTCGCAGACGGTCATCGTTGTAACGAGGAGATACTGTTGTGTGTCGTGAACGGGTGTTGCTGGAGTTTCGCATTGATGTCACCAAAGGCTGGCGATACTGTAATGCAAAATGCAGATCTTAAGTTGGCTGTCGTTAATGGTGGACAGAATTAACAAGCGAGTCCCTACTAGATACTATGTACCCAAAAAAGAAGTATCAAAATTTTTTTATCTATACATATTGTGCCGGTATTAGAAAAAATAACAATAATTATCACAGTGAGTCAGAAACACCATACAAAAAACAATAATAAGTGTAGGAATAACTAAAAATCACATGGACATATGTCAAAATAAATATTTATTAGCATTGTTATACATAGTATATTTACATAAAGGTTTAAAAACATATCATTGTAATATACAATCAATCTAAAAACAAATAATATGAAAACAAAGTTGTCGACGCTGCGTTTCGGTGAGTAGATATATAGACACCTTCCTCAGGACAGTTTTCTAAATAGTAAAAACATCATGACATAATCAAAAATCACAATATAAAAACAATGCACAAACATATTTTGCTGACTACACTGTGTTATTGCTAAAATGTTTTACCAAAAGATTTTATCAAAACAATTTTTTAAAACCCAATTTTTTATACATCAACTGTTTACTGCACACAAATTATTCAATTCATTACCAGCACATATCCTTGTCTCTTTTCTATACACAAAACATTTTACAGAAACAAATAAACTACCAAGCACCATAATCATAAGCAATATCAATAATCACATACCTAAAAAAGTGTAAAAGGCAGGACTAGAATGTAATACTTCTAGTTCTTTGTAAGTCACAATTGGTTAATGGTGAAGAAGTAAGAATGATCACCTCATCAAGGTTCCTTAGATACCAATAAAGGAAACAAAATTTTTTTTCTAATTAATTGATGTTAATAATTTATCCACAATCAGTCCTACTTAAATTATGAACCAATGTGAAACAACGTACCTTCTGATAATGAATTAAAGCAGTGTATGTATGTACATTGATGCCACCGTGTATTTCTTATGCACTGGAATCCCCAAATGCTGAAAAGTAGATATAAAAAGGTATCAGTACCCATGATCCACAGGCTGGCAAACTAATGCACGGCCGGTACCGAAACAGTGTCTTACCAGAATTTTTGATAAAACTGGAGACCGATCATTAGATAAATGGTGCGTCATGTGATAACGATCGCCAAGATAGACAACAGTGCCGATAGTTTTGATCAATTCCTAGGGCAACAGTTGTTCAGGCAGATGTACAGCCGAAATGATAGGTACCTATGATCAAATAAGATATACCAATCAAGATGGAACTTGTATCCTTATCTTTTTATAGTCCTTCTCAGATAATTTAATTGATCTATTCCTAAAACCATTTATTAGGCATCTACTAATAAAATTAGAAGTTGTAAATAAACATCTTTGTTTATAAAAATGATATTATTTTTATGTTCTAAGCAGTCGTGTTCTTAATTAGCAGCTATTTTGTTTACGTATATTCTAAACTTTCCTCTTATATTGTAATGCATGATAAGTATTAGGGTAGAGAAGGGATCTGTTTGGTTAAACAACATTATTTATTTTTGTAGTCAATAATGACCCTTATGCCGCTGGGATTAAATGTGTCCCGCGTAAACACCTTATGGCTTCTTAATATATAGGCCATATCTATGCGTCATAAGATATCTACAAACTACAGCTTTTCATGGAGTACGGCATTCAGCTACCGTAAGGCTCTCATCGTAACGCACAAACTGAGCGAGAGCTATAATCGGCGAGGCCAAGGTTGTCCTCTGAATGGCGCCAGATGGCACCAGATACGGATACGTGCCTCGAGCTCCCGATGGTCAATACCACCAAGAGCTACTTAATAAACTCAAGACACTCAAGCGATGAACCTCCCGCTTACCTCGTCGTAGAGATCCGGCCTCCTTGCAACCAATGTACAGCTTCCGGGTCACATCCTATAGAGGTGTTCAACCCGGGGCTGCTTTTAAACGGACTTCAATGCAGTCACGTGATCGGAATAATTTACGAGCACGCAATGGTTTATTTAAAATATTTATTTTTATTTTAATAGTATTAGCGGCCTAAAGCAGAAACAATTTGTTATTCAAAACCTCTTTAGCATGGGGAAAAAAGCAGTGGTATAATAGTTAAATACTGACTTACCACTCCAGGGCATATCACATAATCGTTTCTACAGGATGGCGGCCATCTTTAAATAGGAAGGGTATAGTGTACCATCATGTACTTAAACAGCGACTACAATTACTGTTAGTCAGTCAATTAGTTCTAATGAACATTCATGATTTTAATTATTTTTCAATGGACGATGTTACGACCAGGCCACATGATAGTTTCAAAAGTTTCAAAGAACTTTTTCAAAAGATTTTTATTATTATTAATATCTTTTATTGAGGACATATTTTTATTGAACATAAGGCAATCCGTATGTCACTTGTAATTTGTTATTAACGTCCTCCTACTAGGCATATAACATAGATCGTGTCGGATATGCGGCGGCCATGTTAAAGCAGGAAGGCTATAATAAGCCTCATATATAGTAACAGTGTCCTAAATAGCTGTAAGTGCATCAGTTTGTTATAGGAATTCTAACGTCCAAAAAACGACCATCTAGTAGTGGGGAAAAGCTATCACGCATTTGCTGGTCCTTTAGGATGTCTATACAATATTCGTGACCTACATCCTTGGCCAATCCCATAGCTTAAAGTATTTCAACCACAAGTAGTATGCGGAATAGACATAGATTTATCAATTTTGAAGACGATTACGTAAACAACCAGGAAATACCTGTGCTCAAATTATTAAAGTTATCACAAAAAAGAAAATCATAAAACATACTATTCTTACAGATTTTCTTTCTGAGTATGGACCAGCAAATGCGTGATAGCTTTTCCCCACTACTAGATGGTCGTTTTTTTGGACGTTAGAATTATATCCGACACGATCTATGTTATATGCCTAGTAGGAGGACGTTAATAACAAATTACAAGTGACATACGGATTGCCTTATGTTCAATAAAAATATGTCCTCAATAAAAGATATTAATAATAATAAAAATCTTTTGAAAAAATTCTTTGAAACTTTTGAAACTATCATGTGGCCTGGTCGTAACACGTCCATTGAAAAATAATTAAAATCATGAATGTTCATTAGAACTAATTGACTGACTAACAGTAATTGTAGTCGCTGTTTAAGTACATGATGGTACACTATACCCTTCCTATTTAAAGATGGCCGCCATCCTGTAGAAACGATTATGTGATATGCCCTGGAGTGGTAAGTCAGTATTTAACTATTATACCACTCGTTTTTTTCCCCATGCTAAAGAGGTTTTGAATAACAAATTGTTTCTGCTTTAGGCCGCTAATACTATTAAAATAAAAATAAATATTTTAAATAAACCATTGCGTGCTCGTAAATTATTCCGATCACGTGACTGCATTGAAGTCCGTTTAAAAGCAGCCCGGGTTGAACACCTCTATAGGATGTGACCCGGAAGCTGTACATTGGTTGCAAGGAGGCCGGATCTCTACGACGAGGTAAGCGGGAGGTTCATCGCTTGAGTGTCTTGAGTTTATTAAGTAGCTCTTGGTGGTATTGACCATCGGGAGCTCGAGGCATGTATCCGTATCTGGTGCCATCTGGCGCCATTCAGAGGACAACCTTGGCCTCGCCGATTATAGCTCTCGCTCAGTTTGTGCGTTACGATGAGAGCCTTACGGTAGCTGAATGCCGTACTCCATGAATAGCTGTAGTTTGTAGATATCTTATGACGCATAGATATGGCCTATATATTAAGAAGCCATAAGGTGTTTACGCGGGACACATTTAATCCCAGCGGCATAAGGGTCATTATTGACTACAAAAATAAATAATGTTGTTTAACCAAACAGATCCCTTCTCTACCCTAATACTTATCATGCATTACAATATAAGAGGAAAGTTTAGAATATACGTAAACAAAATAGCTGCTAATTAAGAACACGACTGCTTAGAACATAAAAATAATATCATTTTTATAAACAAAGATGTTTATTTACAACTTCTAATTTTATTAGTAGATGCCTAATAAATGGTTTTAGGAATAGATCAATTAAATTATCTGAGAAGGACTATAAAAAAGATAAAGATACAAGTTCCATCTTGATTGGTATATCTTATTTGATCATAGGTACCTATCATTTCGGCTGTACATCTGCCTGAACAACTGTTGCCCTAGGAATTGATCAAAACTATCGGCACTGTTGTCTATCTTGGCGATCGTTATCACGACGTACCATTTATCTTATGATCGGTTCCAGTTTTATCAAAAATTCTGGTAAGACACTGTTTCGGTACCGGCCGTGCATTAGTTTGCCAGCCTGTGGATCATGGGTACTGATACCTTTTTATATCTACTTTTCAGCATTTGGGGATTCCAGTGCATAAGAAATACACGGTGGCATCAATGTACATACATACACTGCTTTAATTCATTATCAGAAGGTACGTTGTTTCACATTGGTTCATAATTTAAGTAGGACTGATTGTGGATAAATTATTAACATTAATTAATTAGAAAAAAAATTTTGTTTCCTTTATTGGTATCTAAGGAACCTTGATGAGGTGATCATTCTTACTTCTTCACCATTAACCAATTGTGACTTACAAAGAACTAGAAGTATTACATTCTAGTCCTGCCTTTTACACTTTTTTAGGTATGTGATTATTGATATTGCTTATGATTATGGTGCTTGGTAGTTTATTTGTTTCTGTAAAATGTTTTGTGTATAGAAAAGAGACAAGGATATGTGCTGGTAATGAATTGAATAATTTGTGTGCAGTAAACAGTTGATGTATAAAAATTGAGGTTTTAAAAAATTGTTTTGATAAAATCTTTTGGTAAAACATTTTAGCAATAACACAGTGTAGTCAGCAAAATATGTTTGTGCATTGTTTTTATATTGTGATTTTTGATTATGTCATGATGTTTTTACTATTTAGAAAACTGTCCTGAGGAAGGTGTCTATATATCTACTCACCGAACGCTAGCGTCGACAACTTTGTTTTCATATTATTTGTTTTTAGATTGATTGTATATTACAATGATATGTTTTTAAACCTTTATGTAAATATACTATGTATAACAATGCTAATAAATATTTATTTTGACATATGTCCATGTGATTTTTAGTTATTCCTACACTTATTATTGTTTTTTGTATGGTGTTTCTGACTCACTGTGATAATTATTGTTATTTTTCTAATACGGCACAATATGTATAGATAAAAAAATTTTGATACTTCTTTTTGGGTACATAGTATCTAGTAGGGACTCGCTTGTTAATTCTGTCTGAACTTTCCCTGTCCCTGATTGGACTTGTAGGGTATCTCCCTTGTGTTTTCTGACTGTCGTTAATGGTGGTCACTGTAGAGCAAAGAGTTGTGTTCACTGGAGCTTTGTGTTGGTGGACAGCTTGGTCGGCAAGTACTTGGTGCAAACGAGCTAGTTTGCCGTCACAAAGAGCCCAAAACTTCAGGATTTCACCCTTTCTTCCAGGAGGAGCTCAACTGATGTCACACCAAGTATCCAGGACCTGGTAATCACCTTTAGGGGATCTGGAATTCACTCCAGCAGAGGCCAGCAGGGCTTAGGCAGATCCAGTTACAGGTCCAGGTAAGTTCAGGCAGGCCCAGTGCAACAGTTCAGCTGGGCATTTGCGGGACAGCCTCTAGAGCTTATTATGTCTGTGTAGCTCAGAACAGGAGGCCAGCTAACTAGCCCTTTGAGTCACTCAGGTGGCCTCGGATAAAGGGAGCAGGTCCAGTCAACTTTTCAGAAAGCAGGGCAGGCTTCAAGCACCAGGGCAGTCCTCTGGAAGCAGAACAGTCCTCCTTCTGTAGTGCTCACAGGTCCAGAAGTATACTGAAGAGAGGGTCTGAGGGTCCAGTATATATAAATGGTGCCAGCTTTGACACATGTCTGGGCGTGTCTGGAATTTTCTGCCTCCCTTCCCTGGTCACAGGATGTCTGGAGTCACAAAAAGCTAGTGTAAAGTTTTTTGGGTGTGTACGGCGGTGGGGTCTTGATCAGCAAGTATGAAAGGTTACAGCTCCACCCCTCCCTTTAAGTAAGGATGGCCCATCCTGCCAACATTAGTCCCTCTTTTTTTATACTGTCTGGGAGGCATACACAAAAGCCAACTACACCTATTCATGTGACCCTAAAACAGGCGGCAGGCACCAAATGTTTAGAAGAAAATGCCAACTTTCTAAAAATACTTGAAAAAAGAATGAACCTGTACCTTGCGTTCTTTGTTTAGTATACAATTTCACTAAATAGTCAAACCCATCGATTTCAGTTTGAGCAGGTATTTTATTTTAACCTTTTTATTTTCACTAGATTCTTATTTTTTGATGTCCTTTGGTGAAGCGTATACCTTAAGGTGAAGATTAGTAAGAATTCTCAGAAACCACCATTGCTGTCAAAATTCAAAAGCCCTGATGAGATTCCTGGTATTCAACTCCCAGGACTCGAAACGCGTCGGCACATGGCACAGGCACACGGCACATAAAAATACAGAGGAACAATGAATAAGATTTAATCTGAGAAGATTTCTAAAATAATAGTTTCCCCTGTATTGATTTGGGATACTGAATATAGATGCTTTAAGAGTTTCAGGATTAAAATTGAGAATAACAATTGTGATATATGTATTGGATGTGATATATGTATTAGATTTTCTTTTTTGTAAAAGTCACACACTGATTTATGTAAATATATGTTGTATAGCACATTTATGTCTAGAATTTTTGATATGACCAGACACATGTTTTTTTCTGATCAAAAAAGCAGCAAAAGATAAGAAGCTAGTGAAAATAAAAAGGTTAAAATAAAATACCTGCTCAAACTGAAATCGATGGGTTTGACTATTTAGTGAAATTGTATACTAAACAAAGAAGCATAAGTACGAGGCTCATTCTTTTTCAAGTATATATAACGGCCCTGCCTGTGCCTTGCCCCATGGGCCCAACTCCTTTTTTTCTAACTTTCTAAAAATGGCATTTTCAGGGTTACGAGTTAAAATCACAATTAAAGAGGATTTTAAATTACACTTCTTTAGAGACCAAACGTGACATTCCCACTGCTTCCAAGCAAAAGTTAGCACTTATTAAATGTAATAAGGTTACCCAGTGTTATCCTCAGGGAGAGGAAGACCTCATAGTAGTGAAAAACAAATTTAAGAAATGTAAAACTTAAAAGTACATGTCCAGCATTTTTAAATACACTGAACTCTGCACTCTGGGCTGTATAGGGCCTACCTTAGGGATGGCTTATATATATGAAAAAGAGAGTTTTAAGCCTAGCAAGGGGTTTATTTTGCCAGGTTGAATTGGCAGTTTATACCCTGCACAGGCTGCAACGGCAGGCCTGAGACATGTTTAAAGGTCTAATTAAGTGGGTGGCACAATAAGTGCTGCAGTCCTACTAGTAGCATTTAGTTTACCAGCCCCGGGCATATGATATACCACTTTATCAGGGGCTCATAAGTTAATTAAATATGTCAATCATGTGTAAGCCACTTTTACCATGCTTTAAGGAGTGAACAAAAGGACTTTAGCACTGGTTAGCAGTGTTAAAGTGTGCAGAGTCCTAAAGCCAACAAAATTGATTTCAGCAAAATAGGAGGGGTGAAGGCAAAAGGTTTGGGGGACTACCGCTCAAGGGTGCCACGTCTAACAACAAGTGTGAGAGGCTTAGTAGAAACTGTTTGAAAAAGGAATTACTGCTTGATCATACCAGTTGACATCAACTGTGCCTTACCAGGATGGAACCAAGACGGAGAAGCACTCACAAGATCTAGAATATGATTGTCCTAGTTAGTTTAAAAAGTAAATAGTAAAGATCTGTGGTTGCAAAACACGCAAGCAATATGAAACCAAAGCACTAGTGGGTTCATTCAAATAAAGGTCAGCTTTAAAAACCATTAAAAATGTTGGTTGTAGATGTGGAACAATAGTGATTGACAAGATCAGTTGTGAAATGAATAAGATTCATTTTTACGTCTAACTTGAAAGCACAAGATTTGTCTGAGCTGTTTAACAATAAAAGTTACAAAATGTAGTAGACCTGCTTTATTAGCTGTGGAAAGCATCTGTGGGAGTCAATAGGACTTTAAGGCTGAACTATTATTACACCCTGTTAAAGCCTGTAGACAGATGTTTTGTTTCATGCCAGCTCACAGATTACCATAGTAGGCAGGGGTTTTGATGCTGCTACCCCCTCTAACAGTCATTTTAGTTAGATGAATTACACTGCTAGAATCCCTGCTAGGTCCTCATAGGAGTGGTTGTATATTCTTATGTCCACTGTAATTTTGTACATATTGTTTATATATTTTATTAATTTAGGGCTCCATACCCGATAGCTGCTGTAAAGGGGATATTCAATATAGAAAGCCTGAGTATGTTATGATGACAAACCAATGAGAAAGGATATAGGCATGATTGGTTCATCAGGTGAAGCTATAGCAGAAGCCATAGGTCTGATCTGCTTATAAGAGAATTTATGACAAATGCAGTAAGCCTCGCTTATTTATTGTAAAAAGCATATGTTAAAGGCAATACGTATTTAAAGATGGGTGGTTATCACATTGTTTTAAATCCTCTAGACATGTATTTATACCGTAGTAAGGAAGTGTTTTGGTGTTGGTTACTCCTTATGACAAAGATTTGTGATAATTCTTGTTAGGCCCTCCTAGGAAGGATTGTAAAATGTTTTTCCAACTACAATCTTTTAAATATTTCTAATGTTAAGGCTGTGAGCCTGTTGGTTGCCTTGTGGGAAAGCTTATGCTCAGAACAGTAGGCTTAGGTTGTTAATGGTGACAAGCCAATCAATACACTTAAGCAGTTCTTTGGAAAAAGTTACGTCAGATGCCAGAGGTCTGATCTATTAGTTATGAAAAAGTATGGTATAGGAAGTAGGATTGACATATTTATCATGAAAAGCATATGTTTAAGACCAATAGGTCCTTAAGGGTGAATTGTTATTCCCCTGAGTGTACACTATGCACAATACCATGCAAATATGGCTACGTAAAAATGTTTACACATTTTTTATTGCAAGCATATGCCCATTATGTTTCGATATTATCAATTGTTCTGCTTTTATTATTTTATTGTGTTGAGTTTGTATATGTATTTTGTCGTGGATGGATGAGTGGGGCAAAGAAAGAATGAGTTAATAGGTCCATAATGGGTTCATGTGTGCAAAGATGTATGATAAACTGCGTGCATGATTACTGAGTGTCTCAAATTATCAGTGATTGAGGACGTACTTTAAGTTATAATCAGACCTGTTGCTATTATCAATTCTTTTAGCTTTTCATATGTAAAATATGTGACTAGGAATAAAAGTTGTTAGGGAAGTTGGAACTGAAGAAGAAACAGCGTGGAACAGTACAAGAGAGAGCAAATGTTTTTTACACATCCCAATAGGACCTTAATAGGCTCATAGAAAAAAAATAGGTGCATCCTTAAAGAACACCCTTGAAATTGATGCCAAGCTGTCGGATGCCTTGTGAGCTTCACGTATAGGTAGGAGTTGTGATTTAGTCGCTCAGTTGCTGCATTTGGTACCCAGACCTGAGTTGAATTCTCCGCTTCAGCACTTGATGAACAAACATATGATACCCGGTAAGCTTCTTCATCTCACTGTGCCTTAAATTTCAAAGATGCAGAGCGTAAAAAGTATGTTGATGCACTCTCAAAGCATTCTGTGATTCATCATCAATCACTTTCACCACTGCTCTATATAACCATTCTGCTGCCATTGGTCTAATGTACTCTGAAGCTGCTCTATAAAGTGTTTCTGGTAGAAACACGTCCTTTATGAAAGAAACAACCACTTCTCATGTGAGGGTGACATCAACTATCTTCTTTCACTGTCTGACCTGATTAATGCCATTAGGGCCAAAGAACAGTGGGTTGACTGATGCTGTCACAGGGGGCTGTTGGAACAAAGGCTCACTACAGTGTACTAAAAGAAAAATGTTCCAAATCTGGGGACAAAGGAGAAGGGGTGTTCTTGGCATGAGGGTAATTCAATCTGTCCTTTTACAAAGGTGTGGGAAAGTCATCCTTTTTGCCCTGTTCACCCCATTTTGATGGACTGCTACTGGTTGTAAGTGACTCTGACTGTGCCCTAGGCTCTCCTAACCAGGGCCAGTGCTCTAATGATAAAGGTACATGGTAATTAGATATAATTACAATTGTCAATGACAGACCCTGTAAATCCCTAGTATATAATAGGGCAGGGGGGATTCAAACTACCTATAAGTGCCAAGTATATAATAGGCAGGGGGGGTTAGAGGCCCAGTAGATTTTCAGCTCTGGAGTGTGCACTGCTCCGTGTCAACTGTCATTTTTAAAGGCAGCCCTGTTTTGCAGACTCTTTAAAAGTAAAGTACATGCAAATTCGACTTTGGTGGTACAGGTACTACCAAAGTGGTAATCTACCTTATTTGTACATATAGGTCACCCCTAAGGTCTCCCCTAGTTGCTCCAGGGGTGGGGTGCCATGTAACTATAAGCAGGGGCCTTATAAAAGATGTTTTATATGCCCTGGTGAGGGAAAAACTGCCAATTCCGTTCCCCCACTGTAGATTTTTAGCTGCATAGGCTAACACTGGAATATGTTATTTACTTTTAAACATTTCTAGGAAGGAGCTAAAAATATCATTAAAGGACTTAAAAGATTGGCAATGATAAATCCAACAACTTGCCACTGTTGAACGTACCATAACTAATACAGAATAGAAGTTATAGAACTTTCTCTTCTGTAAGCCAAACCCCAGCCTTCTAGTGGCCTCTCCTGATTGGTCAGCCTTAAGAGGCTTAGCTGTTTTGATGAGGTGATAAGTGGCTGGCAGGGAGTAGAGGTCATCTGATGGGGGGAGTTTCTACAGCTGCAGAAAAACAGGCCAGGCCGGGGGCTGGTTAAATCAAATTAGACTTCAAAGAGAGGAGGACAGTAAGGAATGCCAGGCCTACCTCCTTCCCTCCTGTACACCTGCCAGATGGCAGACCCAGGAAAGGAATTTGCAGAGGGTCTGGAGGGGGAGTGTCAATGGGAATGGGCCACACCAGTATGTTGGTTTAGCCAGGTCTTACTCTGCTGCAGATAAATCTTTCATATTGAAGTTTAAAATGAAATGCTTTGTGGGACAAGAATGAGCCACACTTTGGAGGAAACTGTCATGCTTTTGAGTGGCACCTGCCACCTCATCAGGCAGGGGTGCTCCCCTCTTTGTCACCCCAGATCATTGAATAAATATGTGAGAGTTGTAGAGCAACTCATTCTTGTTCTGAATTCAGATTTTCTGCCTGAAACTACAAGAAGAAGGACTGCTATTTTGGAACCCTGGTCTGCACCACAGAGGACTGAGCCTGCTGCACACTTGAAACTGCTGCATTGAGAACTTTGCCTTGCTTCAAAAAGGATTAAGGAGTGGACTCCCTTAAAGCAACAGGTTAACAGAGCTTCCCTGCACCATCTACCTCAAGAAGTCCCCAGCCTGGAGTGAGTGCAGTGGACTTTTATAAATTTGGCTAGGTGCATTGTGAGAATTGTAGTTCCAAACTTCCAAGGACCATATTAGAACTTCTAGACTCTTGGATTTGTGTTTTGGAAAATTTTAACCCTTAAGAGGAAGTTCAGGAAGAAGTTCCAGAAGTTTGGAAAAGTTTGGGGCAACGTTTGGAAAAAGCTCCGTAAGTGGTAAGTCCAAAGGTAAAATTTCGACCGGGGTCTCCCGCTTGGTGTATTTGTGCAGGGCTCTATCGCTGTTGGCATCAAACTCTGACTTCGTCTCGGTCAAGTGCGACCAGATATCCTAGGTTGGTGCTACATGTTTTTAAGCACTAGAAAGTGGTTAAATTAAACAAATTCATATCTCTGGTTCCCTATATTCAATTTTTGTCATTGTGATGTCATTTTAAAGATTACAATATTTCCTATGTTTATAAATTGGTGTGGGATTTTTATTATGGGTTGTTTCTTACTTATTTAATGTATTGGTGTTTTTAAATGCTTTACATACTTGTCGCTTGAGTAAGACTGCCTGCTTACAGCCAGCTACCAAGGGTTGAGACAGGGGCTCATGAATTGAGACCTTGTCTGGACCTTATATTGCGTTGGTGGCCTTATTGCTAGTGGCAAGTGTATGCATACCCCTACTAATAATCCACCTTCCAACAAAAGAGCACACTGTAAGTTGTTACAGCCAATACTGAGAAGAGCAAAGGCTCTTATGAATTGCTGGTCAGTTCACAGAGAGACAGCTGGCACAGGTTGTACACTTTCCAGTAATTAATGAAAAGTGGCACAAATATAAAGTGAGAAAATACCTAGGAAAAACAGTTGCTCATCTTCTCCATTTTGGGCCAAATGGTCCTAAAAAAGAAAAATATATCTAGTCTTGCCACATCTTACACCACACACACATTCTTTGAGTGCATGAGACACAATATTGGGAGTCCTGTGAAAGGAATAATTGTAAGCATAAACCCTAGAGCCCTAGGGTATCCAATTCAAAGAGATAGTACCATAAGAAAAGTGCCACACTGCACAAAGTATACTGATTCTTCTGCCGCAAGACACCACTTCCTGCAAAGCAAAAAATACGTTAATTAAAAAAAGGAATAGTTGCATTCAGTCACCACCCAAGTATGTGAGAGAGTTTTTTACTACAACCAACACACCAAGCTTTTATTGATGGACCGCACAATATGGACAGACATCTTGTAACTCTACATTCTTTCAGTTGTTCAAGAACACCACTATGTGCTACTATCCACAGCATTAGTTTTTATAAGGCCCTTTCCACCCTCAAAATGGGAAAATGAATAACTTTTCCACACTCTGTTTACTAATATTTGGGTTGAAACTTTCTCAGACTTAATTCTTGTTCAGCAACAGACAAAATACAGGCGTGAGTCTCACCTCACAAAGTTATCAAGCGATAAAGGAGGAAGTAAGACTAAGCAGTTATGGAGCTAGCAAAATGTAGGAAGCTGGCTCTGTGTATATACTATGCCAAAGTAAGGTATAGTGTGCACAGATTACAGGGAGTACCTAGAGGTATAGTAGAGGCTAAATTAGGTAAGTACCAACAGCTCTCTTTGTGGGAGTGTGGGCGAGCAGTTAGGCTTATCCAGGAAGTGTGTTAGGCATTTCTTGTAATCACTCAATCAAGACTGATGGCACACACTAAGAGACAGAATCCAAACCAATTAGGTAAGTGTTAAAATAAGGTATACTTATGTTCTATTTTTAGAACCAAACAGGACTTGCCACATGTAAGTGAAATATACTCTCAAATGCAAGACTTTACAAGGAAATGCAGTTGTGGTTGAATTTGCAATCGTTACAGGTTTGTATTGGTTCAAAAACAGTTTGAATTACACAGTAATTACTTTTGGAATTCTTCTGGATTACTTTTAGATTACATCGACTACCCCGGGTGGTATGCCTGGATACCACACTGGGGCTCTCACAATGCAAGATACGTAAGACTTTTGAAGGTTTGCAGTTTAGTTACTTTTTCTTTCATACAAAACAGACTCAACAGAACATTTTTAAGAACAAAACTCGTAACATTGGTTTATAGGAGAAAAAAGATTAACGGTTCTAAGGTAAGTAAACGACTTACAAGTGGGAGTTTTGGGGGTTAGGACCAAGGTTCCCCAAAGTCTTGGTAGGCACTCAAATTGCACCACCAGTGGCACTGGGGCAGCCGGATGCCGGGTGCAGAGTGCAGGGGCCCAAAGTTAGCCAATGGGGCTAGAGGGGCCGTCGGTCAGGGGCCGCTTACGTTCAGGCCACTCAGGTGTGGGAGCAAAGCTCCTGGGACTAAGGTCATCACTGCAGGGGCCAGCAATCAGCACATGAGCTGCACCACCAGCGGCACAGGGGTGGCTGAGTGCAGTGTGCCAAGGAGACGTTGGGGGCCCTGTGGTTTCCAATGGAGACCTTCGGTTCAGCAAAGAGGTTGCAGGCTCTGGCAGGGAGACTTCCTGAAGGCGACCACCAGCTGAAGAGGTAAGTTGGGTTCTTGAGGGATGCCTGAACACTGTTGGTTGGGCCACCTAAGGCTGTGGGCCGTCAGGTGCAGGGGTGTCTTTTGTCGTTGGGTCTTCTTCCCAGCTCCGGTCGCTGTCGGAGGGACCCTTCAGGTTGAGGCTGCAGGTGTCGTCTTGAAGCTTGAGGGAGATCGGGGATCACCAGTTCCCAGGTCAGGATCTCTGGGGAGACCTCCTCGTTGTGATGGGCCACTCGAACCCAGGTAATGAGTGTCAGATGCAGAGAGGTGCGAAATCACAGAGCAGACTGGATACGGATTCTGTGTGTGAGTCTTTGCTTGAGCAAATCGAGTGCTCACGGGAGACAGAGTCTGTTAGATGAGTGCAGGGCAGGTCCTTCAGGCTCTGGGAGGCTGCTGGACAAACCGGGGTTTTCGCTATAGGCAGGCTGAAGTCGGGATGGGCTGGTAGGGCCAAAGCAGTAGGTATCCTCTTCTACCTGGGTCAGCACGGCTCTTTGGTCCTTCTTCTTTCTTCCTCAAATCTGAGGAGGCAAGGTTCAGGGTCACCCCTAAATACTAAATTTAAGGGCATTACAGGGGTATGCAGGTCGGACCAATGGATCCCTTCTTTGGCATGAGTAAACCCCCTATTATGCCACCCTCCAGTGGGAGGGGGGCATGAGACTCTTCCTAATTGGTTGGGTCCCTTCATCTCCAAGATTAGGGGACTGAGTTGTGTGCTTCACCGCGCCTTCCCCACCTGAGGGGTGGGGTTGGCAAAGGTGGGCACACCTCTCCTCTAAGCTTGGTTATCCTGCCGATTCTCGCGCCCAAAGTGAGGGTCAAAACCACTGGGAGCTAGTTGCTGGGGGCATCAAAAGGCAGGGACAGCTTACAAAGGCAGCAAGCCTTTAAAACCGTCCCCTCTTGTGGACCCAGCCCATCCTGTGGGAGGAGTCATGACATCTCTCCCCAGGATGAGCTTTGTTTGTGGACCTAGAGAATGGAGGCTCTCGACCCAGGGGTCCAGAAACCTGTCTGGTGGTGGCATATGGTGGCCAGCCATTCAGGAACCGCACCAGGGCTGGTCGTTTTTCAGGGTGCATCTCTAAGATGCCCTCTGCATGCATTTAACATTAAATCCCACACTGGCATCAGTGTGGGTTTAATGTGCTGATAAGTTTGCTACCAAACTTCACAGTTTTCAGTAAAGCCATTATGGAGCTGTAGAGTTCGTAATGACCAACTCCCAAACCATATACTCTTTATGGCTTTATTGCACGTACAAGTTTTTAAGAATGGACTTAGACACTTTGGGGGTACAGGGATCATGCCACTGTACCCTCACCTGTGGTCTAGTGCACTCTGCTAGAGGGATGGCTTACCTTGGCCACGGGCAGCAGACTGCAGGCATTCCACACAGGGATGTCTACCATATTGACTCTTAATTTTTCTCTGCACCAAAACACGCAGCCTGCAATGGCAGTGTGTGGGTGTTAAGGTACATAGCCCCTAAGGGTGGCACAATAGGCGCTGCAGCCTTAGAGACCTTCTCTGGTCACAGTGCGCTTGGTACCCACAGTACCTTTTACTAGGGGCTTACCTGTGACCAGAGATGTGCCAATTGGGGTTACAAAGGTACAGTTTTGGGGAGAGAACACAGGCCCTGGGAACCTGATTGGCAGGGTCCCGGGGCACATCAAGTCAAAGTGCATTAGAAACCTGGCCAAAAGTATGGGGGTTACTGCACCAGAAATCCACTTTCCTTCACACAATAATAATTCAATCAGAACATATCTACTTGAACCTGTTTGAATCTTACTTTCTTCATAAAAGAACACCGATGGTGGAAGGGTTTTCTTAGATCTACTCCAAGTCTACTGACCAGTCACCTCAGCTCAACTGAGAGCTCACCGTTCTGGAATGTCCCTACTTAAAACTGCAACAAAATCTCAATTAGGTTATTCACCAAATAGTATAGCTCCAATCCTCGTCAATATAATAGACATCAATTTAAAACTACAGCACTTCAGGATCCATGTCCACTCCATTATTTAACCAACTCATCACTATGTCAAGTCTCACTGATCAATAGCCAAACATCGATCCACAAGCAGAGACCTACCAAAATAACCATGCTAATCTGGACAAACTGATAACACCTACTAATCTAAGCAGTGAATTCCTCGAGAGTGGCCTTATAAATGCAATCTATGTAGCAAAATATTCCACACATGCCTGCCGCTCTTGATTGCTGACATTTAACTTTTAAATTGCAGACTATCAGTAGTGAGGATGTACTGGCAATTGTCTACTATGAGTCATTTATATGCTTAGAGGGTACAGAATTGAACGTTGTGTGCTGGGCTCTGGAAATGCAAGTCACATCACACAAGACTAGCTGAGACTCCAATTTGTGTTGATAATCTATTCGGTTGAGCAGTCGATAACAAAATGTAACACTGACTTTTATATCTTCACAATAGGTGGATTTCTTATATCATTTTCGTTGTCCTAGTCATTTCTTTCAATATGCATCCTAATCATTTCCTAGTTGACTCTGTCCTAATGTGTCTTCTCTTCATGGGTTCCCTTTGGCAAGTGTTTGTAGACTTTCTTAATGTATACTTCTCCCTTGCTGGTCTAATTTGCACTACAAAATGTAGTACACACAAATATTTCAATACATCCCTATAATGGAACTTTTAAATAATGAGGTGCTAGTCATTTACAATTTATTTTTGGGAAATGTTTGTGTGAAGTCTTTAAAAGTGTTTTTAAATTATTAACATTATTACACAGTAACCCTTTTTTGATTAACTTGATGACGTAAGTTACATAAATAGCAAATAACCTTGATTTCCTTGATGTGTATAGTTTTATTTCTCTCTTCGATATACTTTTACCCATGAGTATTGCCATTGAGCTAAACTATTATCATATATTATATGCATTGTCCACAGGAACCACTGTTCCTTGCTATATACAAAAGCCATCCTCCATCACCCCAGAATGTAAACTGTAAACACTCATTCTAGACCCTTAAAAGTTCTATATCCAACTGTTCCTACTGCCTTGTAGCTGTATTGATCAACTTTCTTCCCAGGGTGGTTAAATTGATAGCTGTGCCGTTAGCGTCCCTCTCCGCAGCAGGTTCTGCCCCAGCCCTGTCAAAATGGCCATGTAACCTTGACTGGGTGGCTCAAGGTGTTATCTGTCAAGGTTGCACAGCAGTTCTAATGGTAGTTGTTGTCACAGGAGCCAGGATGCGGGTGGCCACAGTTGATGGGGGCACAGATGTACATAATGGGGACATTACTCTGCTTCATGGATAAGCTGTAGCGGTTTGAGGGAGAGGTGTAGGGCTCTGACCACATAAACTGTGGGGCCAGCCTGCTCTTCCAGATGTTCCTCATTGGCAGGAGAGCTGCTCCCACTGCAGGATCAGGATCTTCTTTCTTCAGGCAGAGTGGCTAACACAGATAATATATATATTTTTTAAAGTTACATTAACTTCCCAAAATTTGGGACCTGATTTTCAGTTGTTAAGATTTGTTAGGTCATCACATGCACTATATAATATATATATATATATATATATATATATACATATATATATATTCACTGAAAAAACCATAGGTTTTAGGGACAGTTATAGTTAGTTGGACATTGCACTCGTACAAAACCCGTGAAATTCCCCCGTTATAGTTAGTTCAGCTAACTATAACTCGCGCCCCGCAATGCACTGCTGATGACGTCACATATTACATCACTCATGACATGGTCAGTGACATCACTGATGACATCACTGATGACATCTCAAATGACATCACTGATGACATCATCCAGTGACTGTGTGTTTCTGTAAAGTTTAAATATTTTTAATATATATAGGGAAAGGCGTATTGAAGAATGAGTGGGTGTATAAGTGTGTGTATGGATGATTTAGTAGGTGCGTGACTAATTCTATAAGTGAGTGATTAAACGTATCTTACTGAATGCATGGGTTAGTGACTAAACTGGGTTAATGTCTGTATCTGTCTGTTGCTGTGTAAGTGGCTGCATGGGTTTGTGAATAGCTACATGAGTGTCTATAAGAGTTATTGATTTGTTGTCTGAGTATCTGTATGGGTGCCTGAGTGTTTGTGTGGATGGGGTGTGTGCGACTGTGCATAGATGTGTGAGTGGGTGATTCACTGGGTGGATGGTTTCAAGAGTGCATCTGTGATAGACTGTATGGGTGGGTAAGTGTGTGTAAGAGTGTGTTAGTGAGTGAATGTATGTCCCAGTGGTACATGTGTGAGTAACTACATATGTGAAAGGCAGTATATATGTGTATTGGAGTATATAAATAGCTATAAGCGAGAGTGAGTGATTGTGATAGTGGCTGTATGGATGAGTGTGTGCTTGTATCAGTGATTGTAGAAGAGCGTAACAATGTGCTAGTATTTGTATGATTAAGTGAGCTGGTGTGTGTATAACTGTATAGGTGAGTAAATGGCAGTGTGTTTAATTATTTGCATGACTGACTAGGTGTGTGAGTGCCTCTATGGATGAGTGGCGGTGTTTGAGTGTCTATATAGGAGTAAGAGTGCATATGATTGTCCTGTACTGAGTGACCATAAGTATGAGTGACTGTACGGGTGAGTGAGTGGATGTGTGTGTGTAGACCTAAGAATCAGTGAGTGGGTATGTAGTTATTGGTGTTGGAGTGTCTATGGTTTTGCGAATGGCAGTCTGTAATTTAGATTGGGTGTATCAAAGGTTATATTAGGGTGTGAGGAGGTGCATCAGATTATCACGTGGATGATGTCATCAGTGATGTCATTTGAGATGTCATCAGTGATGTCATCAGTGATCTCACTGACCATGTCATGAGTGATGTAATATGTGACGTCATCAGCAGTGCATTGCGGGGGTGCGAGTTATAGTTAGCTGAACTAACTATAACGGGGAATTTCACGGGTTTTGTACGAGTGCAATGTCCAACTAACTATAACTGTCCCTAAAACCTATGGTTTTTTCAGTGAATTTCAAAGGTTTTTAAATGCTAATTTCTAACTATAACTTATCTGAAACCTATGGTTTTTTCAGTGAATTTCAAAGGTTTTTAAATGCTAATTCCTAACTATAACATGTCTGAAACCTACGGTTTTTTCAGTGAATTTCAAAGGTTTTGTAAATGACAATTTTTAAATGTATTAATTGTTATATTAATTTTTTTCATACTGATTTATTACATTTTTAGAATTTTTTTACATATTTGATTTTTAAATTACATTGTAATTACATTATACATTACATTACAAAAATACTTTCTCAGAATGAATTACTTTAGTTTAAATACTTTGCACATAGGCAATAGACTTTTAAGTACAGTAGTTACAGTTGTTGCAATGGGCACCACATTTTCAAACACAATGCAACATTCAGCTCAATGTGAATTTCTAGTTAAATGCAATTAGTTACTTTATGGATTACTTTTCTAACCACAGGACTGGATCCTAGATTCAGTCCTGGTACATCTCCTGTAAACAGTTGAGTAAAAGCGTTTTGGTTACAGTCGTGATTTTAAGGAATATTATTGTATTTTAAAAGTTGACACTTAGAAACTTTTCTCATAGAATCACCAATGTTATCCTATGGAAGGAAATTCACTTAGCAGGTAAAAACTGTTATCGTTACTTTTTCTTACTCAGTGTTGGATCCTGGATCCAGCACTGGTGCATCTCCTGTAAACAGTTGAAAGAATGCGTTTAAGTCATACAGGCGATTTTTAAGGAATATTTGTAGTTTGTGAAAATCGACACTTTGAAACTTTTCTGCTGAAAACCAGACAATGGATTCCTATGGAAGAAAATATAAGTTACTGGTAAGTACGGTTAAAATTACTTTTCAGGACCAGTACTGGGCTGAAAGATGCAGCACTGAGGTCTCTCCTGATAACAGGTGAGTAAATCGAAATTCGTATTTCGGCTGATTTTAGAGGAATATTTGTATGTTTCAAAAATCAACACTTAGAAACTTTTTCAGCAAAAGCATTCAATGATATCCTATGGAAGGAAATTCAAGTTACTGGTAAGTACGGTTAAAATTACTTTTGATGATCATTACTGGGCTGAAAGAGGCAGCACTGAGGTCTCTCCTGATAACAGGTGAGTAAATCGGAATTCGTATTTCGGCTGATTTTAGAGGAATATTTTAAAGTTCCAAAACTCCACACTTAGAAGAATTTCCAAGTGAAACCAGTCAATGTTAGCCTATGGAAGGAAATTCAAGTTACTGGTAAGTACGGTTAAAATTACTTTTCAGGACCAGTACTGGGCTGAAAGATACAGCACTGAGGTCTCTCCTTATAACAGGTGAGTAAATCGGAATTCGTATTTCGGCTGATTTTAGAGGAATATTTGTATGTTTCAAAAATCAACACTTAGAAACTTTTTCAGCAAAAAGCAGGCAATTATATCCTATGGAAGGAAATTCAAGTTACTGGTAAGTACAGTTAAAATTACTTTTGAGGATCAGTACTGGGCTGAAAGATGCAGCACTGAGGTCTCTCCTGATAACAGGTGAGTAAATCGGAATTCGTATTTCGGCTGATTTTAGAGGAATATTTGTATGTTTCAAAAATCAACACTTAGAAACTTTTTCAGCAAAAAGCATTCAATGATATCCTATGAAAGGAAATTCAAGTTACTGGTAAGTACGGTTAAAATTACTTTTGATGATCATTACTGGGCTGAAAGAGGCAGCACTGAGGTCTCTCCTGATAACAGGTGAGTAAATCGGAATTCGTATTTCGGCTGATTTTAGAGGAATATTTTAAAGTTCCAAAACTCCACACTTAGAAGAATTTCCAAGTGAAACCAGTCAATGTTAGCCTATGGAAGGAAATTCAAGTTACTGGTAAGTACGGTTAAAATTACTTTTCAGGACCAGTACTGGGCTGAAAGATACAGCACTGAGGTCTCTCCTTATAACAGGTGAGTAAATCGGAATTCGTATTTCGGCTGATTTTAGAGGAATATTTGTATGTTTCAAAAATCAACACTTAGAAACTTTTTCAGCAAAAAGCAGGCAATTATATCCTATGGAAGGAAATTCAAGTTACTGGTAAGTACGGTTAAAATTACTTTTGAGGATCAGTACTGGGCTGAAAGATGCAGCACTGAGGTCTCTCCTGATAACAGGTGAGTAAATCGGAATTCGTATTTCGGCTGATTTTAGAGGAATATTTTAAAGTTCCAAAACTCCACACTTAGAAGAATTTCCAAGTGAAACCAGTCAATGTTAGCCTATGGAAGGAAATTCAAGTTACTGGTAAGTACGGTTAAAATTACTTTTCAGGACCAGTACTGGGCTGAAAGATACAGCACTGAGGTCTCTCCTGATAACAGGTGAGTAAATCGAATTCGTATTTCGGCTGATTTTAGAGGAATATTTTAAAGTTCCAAAACTCCACACTTAGAAGAATTTCCAAGTGAAACCAGTCAATGTTAGCCTATGGAAGGAAATTCAAGTTACTGGTAAGTACGGTTAAAATTACTTTTCAGGATTAGTACTGGGCTGAAAGATGCAGCACTGAGGTCTCTCCTGATAACAGGTGAGTAAATCAGAATTCGTATTTCGGCTGATTTTAGAGGAATATTTGCACAATGGTGAAGGGAGGGCGGGGCCTGAGGTGACATCTGTGCAAACGTGCCCCGTGGCGCGTTTTAAGTTGGGGGATTAAGTCCCCTTGAATCATGAGGGTCCCTACGGGCCAACTAGCCCACCAGGAACCTCCAGTATGCGCCAGGGGCTGCGTTGCAGAGACATGTACAGAGGCCACACCCCTTTTACACCTCTCTGCAACGCAGCTCTGTGGCGCTTTCTGGACGTACCTGTTGGGCTAGTTGGCCCCAGGGACCCCCTTCCCTGGGCCTGTATTGGCCCCGGGGACCCCATCCCCGGGGCATGGCCTCTTTTTTTTTGGAGGGGGCTGCGTGGCCCCCTCCTCAGGCCATTTAAGGCCCCGGGGACCCCATCCCCGGGGCCGGCCTTACTTCTTTTTTTTACCTTTGGGGAGGGGGCTGCGTGGCCCCCCTCCGTGGCACCTATGGCCCTGGGGACCCCATCCCCGAGGCCTGGCCTCTCGTTGGGGACTGTGGGGGGTCCCCAAACCCCCACAGTCCCGCCGGCTCCCCGTGTCCTACGGGAGCCGGCATTGCTTTACACATGGGGAGCTGCTAAGATGCAGCTCCCCATGTGGAAAGCAATCAGCTTTGGATGTTGGAAGAGAGAGCAGGTTTCCTGCTCTCTCTTCCAATATCCAAAGCAGTTGCAATGACAGGACGGGAGCCGCGAGGCTCCCGTCCTGTCATTGCAAACTAGCAGTGTCCCGGGGTAGGCACCCCAGGACACTGCAGGAGCCGGCCTGGGGGTGGCGGTCCCCAGGGCCACCACAGGCTCCAGGAGGGGGCCGCGCGGCCCCCTCCTTACATTTTGAAAGCCCCGGGGAGGTGGTGGTCCCCGGGCTTGGGGGTCCAAAACAGACCCCCATTGTAATTTTTCTTAGTGCCCCGGGGAGGTGGTGGTCCCCGGGGCGTGTGGGGGGGCTGGTCCCCAAACCCCCCACAGTCCCGCCGGCTCCCCGTGTCCTACGGGAGCCGGCATTGCTTTTACACATGGGGAGCTGCTAAGATGCAGCTCCCCATGTGGAAAAGCAATCAGCTTTGGATATTGGAAGAGAGAGCAGGTTTCCTGCTCTCTCTTCCAATATCCAAAGCAGTTTGCAATGACAGGACGGGAGCCGCGAGGCTCCCGTCCTGTCATTGCAAACAGCAGTGTCCCAGGGGTAGGCACCCCAGGACACTGCAGGAGCCGGCCTGGGGGTGGCGGTCCCCAGGGCCACCACAGGCTCCAGGAGGGGGCGCGCGGCCCCCTCCTTACATTTTGAAAGCCCGGGGAGGTGGTGGTCCCCGGAGCTTGGGGGTCCAAAACGGACCCCCATTGTAATTTTCTTAGTGCCCCGGGAGGTGGTGGTCCCCGGGCGTGTGGGGGCTGGAGCCCCCACACAGGTTTTTCAAAAATAAAAAGAAGCCCGGGGAGGTGGCGGTCCCCGGGGCTGTGGGAGGGCTCAGAGCCCTCCCGCACCATTACTACATAAAGCCCCGGGGGTGGTGGTCCCCGGGGCTTGGGGGCCCTTAGAGGCCCCCACACATAAAATTAACCCCCCAGCATGCCCCGGGACTTGGCCCACCCGGGGCCAGTGCTATCGAGCGCGGGAGACCGCGCTTCGTTTTGTTCTTCGGCAGGATTCGCGCACCCTGAGCGCATCCTGCCGATTTAAAAAAATATATATATATTTTTGCCCAGGGGTCCTTGTGGGACCCCTGAGCAGACCTAGGGGTCAGGGTGTTTCTACCCTGCCCCCTTTGTGCGCTTTGCGCACTTGTTTCTGTCCCTCAGTTCTACCGAGGGACAAAATGGCTGCCAACACTTCCTGATTTGGAGTGTTGACAGCCAATTAACATGCAGCTCGTGATCGGGAGGGTGCGCGAATCCGACGCGGCCATAGATATATCTATCTTTTTACTTTTGATTTTCTCAGCAACTACTGAACGGATTTACACCATTTAACAAAAGGGTTCTTTCTGAACCAAGAACTATCTCTTTGCCAAATTTGGTGTAATTCCGTTCAGCAGTTCAGGCTGTAGCCGTGTCTAAAGTTTCCTATGGAAAATTGCATGGGGAAAACACGTTTTGGGACCCCCTTTTTCTCGGCCCCCGCTTGACGAATCCCCGAGACTTTCAGGGTAGGAGCGGACCGGAGCACCCAACAAAGTTTGAAAATTTTGCGAAGATACGTCAACCGGCAAGAGAGTTATTTCAAATAGAATGTCGCGGATTTCCTATGGATAATAGGTTGTAACTATAACTATCTACTGGCGACCGCCAGTAGATAATATATATATATATATATATATATATATATATATATATATATATATATATATATATATATATTGCCGCTTCCGATGTCACCACCTTGATGCACTCACGGGCGGGTGCTTTCCTTGCAGGGGTGCTCTCTTATCACAATTCTCGCTCCAAATTCCCAACGGGTAAACGTACCCGGACGGAAAAAAGCACTCGCGGGGGTAGGATCTGTAAATTGTATTATGTCGATACCCTGACGAGTGCTTTTCTCTGTCTGGGTACGTTAACCCGTTGGGAAATGGAGCGAGAAAGATATATATATATATATATATATATATATATATATATATTCACTGAAAAAACCATAGGTTTCAGGGACGTTATAGTTACAAATTAGCATTTAAAAAACCTTTGAAATTCACTGAAAAAACCATAGGTTTTAGGGACAGTTATAGTTAGTTGGACATTGCACTCGTACAAAACCCGTGAAATTCCCCGTTATAGTTAGTCCAGCTAACTATAACTCGCGCCCACAATGCACTGCTGATGACGTCACATATTACATCACTCATGACATGGTCAGTGACATCACTGATGACATCACTGATGACATCTCAAATGACATCACTGATGACATCATCCACGTGATAATCTGATGCACCTCCTCACACTCTAATATAACCTTTGATACACCCACTCTAAATTACAGACTGCCATTCGCAAAACCATAGACACTCCAACACCAATAACTACATACCCACTCACTGATTCTTAGGTCTACGCACACATCCACTCACTCACCCGTATAGTCACTCATACTTACGGTCACTCAGTACAGGACTATCATATGCACTCATACTCCTATATAGACACTCAAACACCGCCACTCATCCATAGAGGTACTCACACACCTAGTCAGTCATGCAAATAATTAAACACACTACCATTTACTCACCTATACAATTATACACACACCAGCTCACTTACTCATACAAATAGTAGCACATTCTTACGCTCTTATACAATCACTGATACAAGCAGTCGGGGGATTAACTCCCCTTGAATCCTGAGGGTCCCTGGAGTCCAACTAGCCCACCATGTTCCTCCAAAAGCGCCACAGAGCTGCGTTGCAGAGAGTGTAAAAAGGGCGTGGCCTCTGTACACCTCTCTGCAAGGCAGCCCCTGGCGCATACTGGAGGTTCCTGGTGGGCTAGTTGGCCCCCAGGGACCCCCAGTATTCAAGGGGAGTCGTTCCCCTCTGCAAACGCGCCAGGGGCGCGTTTGCAGAGTGGTGAAGGAAGGGGCGGGGCCTGCGGGCCCGATCGTTTTTTTTTTTTCCCTGAAGGGGAGCCGTGTGGCCCCCTTCCTTTTCCTATTTTTAGGCCCCGGGGACCCCATCCCCTGGGGCCTGGCGTCTCGTTGGGGACTGTGGGGGTCTCCAAACCCCCACAGCCCCGCCGGCTCCCGTGTCCTACGGGAGCCGGCATTGCTACACATGGGGAGCTGCTAAGATGCAGCTCCCCATGTGGAAAGCTGTCGGCTTTGGATATTGGAAGAGAGAGCAGGTTTTCTGCTCTCTCTTCCAATATCCAAAGCAGTTTGCAATGACAGGACGGGAGCCGCGAGGCTCCCGTCCTGTCATTGCAAACAGCAGTGTCCCGGGGTAGGCACCCGGGACACTGCAGGAGCCGGCCCTGGGGGTGGCGGTCCCCAGGGCCATCAAGGGCTCCAGGAGGGGGCCGCGCGGCCCCCTCCCTACATCGAGAAAGCCCGGGGAGGTGGTGGTCCCCGGGGCTTGGGGTCCAAAACGGACCCCCATTTTCATTTTTCTTAGTGCCCCGGGGAGGTGGTGGTCCCCGGGCGTGTGGGGGGCTGGAGCCCCCACACAGGCTTTTAAATATAAAAGAAGCCCCGGGAGGTGGTGGTCCCGGGGCTGCGGGAGGCTCAGAGCCCTCCCGCACCATTATCCATAAAGCCCGGGGGTGGTGGTCCCCGGGGCTTGGGGGCCCTTAGAGGCCCCCACACATAAAATTAACCCCCCCAGCATGCCCCCGGGACTTGGCCCACCCGGGGGCCAGTGACATCAAAGCGCGGGAGACCGCGCTCGATTTTTTTCGGCAGGGTTTGCGCTCCCTGAGCGCATCTTGCCGATTTAAAAAAAAAATATATATTTTTGCCCAGGGGTCCTTGTGGGACCCCTGAGCAGACCTAGGGGTCAGGGTGTTTCTACCCTGCCCCCTTTGTGCGCTTTGCGCACTTGTTTCTGTCCCTCGGTTCTACCGAGGGACAAAATAACTGCCAACACTTCCTGATTTGGAGTGTTGACAGCCAATTAACATAAAGCTCGTGCTCGGGAGGATCCGCGGCCCTAGATATACCTATCTTTTTTTCTTTTGATTTTCTCAGCAACTACTGAACGGATTTACACCATTTAACAAAAGGGTTCTTTCTGAACCAAGAACTACCTCTTTGCCAAATTTGGTGTAATTCCGTTCAGCAGTTCGAGGCTGTAGCCGTGTCTAAAGTTTCCTATGGAAAATTGCATGGGGAAAACGCGTTTTGGGACCCCCTTTTTCTCGGCCCCGCTTGACGAATCCCCCGAGACTTTCAGGGTAGGAGCGGACCAGAGCGGGCCACAAAGTTTGAAAATTTTGCGAAGATACGTCAACCGGAAAGAGAGTTATTTCAAATAGAATGTCGCGGATTTCCTATGGATAATAGGTTGTAACTATAACTATCTACTGGCGACCGCCAGTAGATAATATATATATATATATATATATATATATATATATATATATATATATATATATATATATATATATATATATATATATATATATATATATCAGTCCACAAAAGTTTCACCTTCAACGGAGGAGCCCAAAACCACGGGTAGGTAAGGCAATTGCATTTATTTTCATTCAAGGCTGCAGTGTGAGATGAGGACAAAAACAACTGGGGTTTTATTGTCAAAGTGCCGAATGTGATGGACTTCAGAACGGCTCACTGTAGTTTTATTAGGTGGCACTCGAAGTACCAGAATGCTGTGTAAGCGGCTATGCCCACAGAGGCGGGATACTTAAAGCAATACAGGTGCACCTTACGTTTTGAATCGCCATCGTGAGCACAGCCTGTGACGAAGGGCAGGGGCCCGAAACGCGTCGGCTGGAGGGACTTGCTGTTGTTTTTGTCCTCATCTCACAGTGCAGCCTTGAATGAAAATAAATGCAATTGCCTTAACTACCCGTGGTTTTGGGCTCCTCCGTTGAAGGTGAAACTTTTGTGGACTAAATATATATATATATATATATATATATATATATATATATATATATATATATATATATATATATATATATATATATCAATCACCTCGCAATAATTCCTCCAAGAATAACGAGCGCAGACCCAGAATTTGTGCTATAGTGCTATATATATATATATATTATCTACTGGCGTTCGCCAGTAGATAGTTATAGTTAGGACCTATTTTCCATAGGAAATCCGCAACATTCTATTTGAAATAACTTTGGCGCCGGTTGATGAATCTTCGCGAAATTTTCAAACTTTGTGGCCCGCACCGGTCCGCTTCTATCTTGAAAGTCTCGGGGTGATTCATCAAGCGGGGGCCGAGAAAAAAAGGGGGTCCCAGAACGTCTTTTCCCCATGCAATTTTCCATAGGAACCTTTCATCGCAGCTACAGCCCGAACTGCTGAACGGAATTACACCAAATTTGGCAAAAAGGTAGACCTTGGTTCAGAGTCGTGCCTTTTGCTTAAATGGTGTAAATCCGTTCAGTAGTTCCTGAGAAAATCAAAAGTTAAATCACATACATATCTATGGCCGCGTAGGGTCCGCGCACCCTCCCGATCACAAGCTGTATGCTAATTGGCTGTCAACACTCCAAACCAGGAAGTGTTGGCAGCCATCTTGTGCCTCGGTAGAACCGAGGCACAAGAAAAGACAAAAACAAGGGCGCTTCTTTGGTAATTGGCCCCCGGGTGGGCCAAGTCCCGGGGGCATGTGGGGTTTATCAAATTTATGATTGGGGTGGCATCTAAGGCCCCCCCAAGCCCCGGGGACCGCCACCCCCGGGGCTTTAAATAAACAATGGTGCGGGAGGGCTCTCGGCCCTCCCGCAGCCCCGAGGACCGCCACCCCGGGCTTCTTTTAAAAAATTAAAAGTACCTGTGTGGGGGGCTCCAGCCCCCCACATGCCCGGGACCACCACCTCCTGGGGCACTAAAGATTTAAATATGGGGGTCCGTTACGGACCCCAGAGCCCGGGGACCACCACCTCCCTGGGGCTTTCAAGATGTTGGGAGGGGGCCACGTGGCCCCCCTCCTTGAGCCAGTGATGACCCTGGGGACCGCCACCCCCCAGGGCCGGCTCCTGCAGTGTCCCGGGGCGCCTACCCCCGGGACACTGTGGTTTGCTATGGCAGGGCGGGAGCCTCGCGGCTCCCGTCCTGCCATAGCAAACTGCTTTGGTTTTTGAAAGAGAGAGCAGGAAACCTGCTCTCTCTTCCAAAAACCAAAGACAAATGCTTTTCCACATGGGGAGCTGCATCTTAGCAGCTCCCCATGTGGAAAAGCAATACCGGCTCCCGAGGGACGCGGGGAGCCGGCGGGACCGTGGGGGGATTGGGGACCCCCCCACGGTCCCCAACGGAGAGGCCAGCCCCGGGGGATGGGGTTCCCGGGGCTACAAGTGGCCCGGGAGGGGGGCCACGCGGCCCCCTCCCCAAAATTGGATTTAAAGAAAAAAAAAATACAACAAAGGCCGGCCCCGGGGGATGGGGTCCCCGGGGCCATAAGTGGCCTGAGGAGGGGGGCAACGCAGCCCCCCTCCATAAGTTTACAAAAGAAGGCCATGCCCCGGGGGATGGGGTCCCCGGGGTCGATTAAGGCCTCAAGCCCTAATTATTTAAAAAAAAAAAATTAGGGGGCAGGCCCTGGGGGATGGGGTCCCTAGGGCCAATAGATTAGAAAAAGAAGGGGGCCACACGGCCCCCTTCTTACAAAATAAAATAAAAAAGACCGGCATCGCGCCGGAGGCCACGCCCCTCCTTGCAGCACTCTGCAAACGCGCCCCCTGGCGCGTTTGCAGATGGGGAACGAATTCCCCTTGAATACTGGGGGTCCCTGGGGGCCAACTAGCCCACCAGGAACCTCCAGTATGCGCCAGGGGGCTGCGTTGCAGAGAGGTGTACAGAGGCCACACCCCTTTTTACACCTCTCTGCAACGCAGCTCTGTGGCGCTTTTTGGAGGTACATGGTGGGCTAGTTGGACTCCAGGGACCCTCAGGATTCAAGGGGACTTAATCCCCCAACTTAAAACACGCCACGGGGCGCGTTTGCACAGTGGTGAATGGAAGGGGCGGGGCTTCATGGGACATGTGTGCAAACAGGCCCCGTGGCGTGTTTTAAGATGGGGAATAAATTCCATTTTTATTGATAAAATGTTAAAAACCCTCCAAAAAATAATTATAAAATAGTTTTTAAAAAAGAAGGAAATAAATGGTTCTTACTGGACCACCTATTCTGGTTTAAAAAGAAAATCTATGTGTTGTATGAATACATGAGTCAATGGATAGTGTCTGTGTGATTGCATGAGTGCGTATGTAGAGTCTGAGTGATTGGATAAGTAAATGAGTAGAGTTTGAGTGAATGGATGACTGCAAGATTAGTGGTTGTGTGATTGTATAACTGAATGGATAGTGCCTGAGTGATTCAAAGAATGTGTGAATAGGGCCTGGCATTTTGGATGACTGCATGAGTAGTGCGTGGCTCATTAGGTATGTTTAGTGTCTGTGTGATTGCATGAGTGCATGGGTAGTGCCTGGGTTATTGCATGAGTGCAGGGTAGTGCCTGGGTGATTGGATGAGTACCTGAGTGAAAGTATGAGTGCAAGGCTAAAGCCTGGGTCATTGGATGAGTGCATGGGTAGTGCCTGAGGGAATGGATGAGTGCATGGGTAGTGCCTGAGTGAATGGTTGAGTGAAAGAGTAGTGCCTGAGTGATTGCATGAGTACATGGGTAGTGCCTGAGTGCAAGAGTAGTACCTGAGTGATTGCATGAGTGCATAGGTATTGCCTTGGTGATTGCATAAGTACTACCTGGGGGATTGGATGAGTGCATGGGTAGTGCCTGAGTGACGTCATGAGTGGAAGGGTAATGTCTGGGTGCTTAGATCAGTGCATGGGTAGGCCTGAGTAAAAGAATGACTGCAAGAGTAATCCCTGGGTCATTGGATGAGTGCATGGGTAGTGCCTGAGAGAATGGATGAGTGCCTGGGTTGTGCCTGGGTGAATGGTTGAGTGCATAGGTAGTACCTGGGTGATTGCATACATGCAGGGGTACTGCCTGGGTGATTGGAGGAGTGCATGGGAAGTGCCTGAGTGACTTCATGAGTGCAAGGGTAATGTTTGGGTGCTTAGATCAGTGCATGCGTAGTGCCTCAGTAAAAGAATGACTGCAAGAGTAATGCCTGGGTCATTGGATGAGTGCATGGGTATGGCCTGAGTGAATGCTTGAGTGCAAGAGTAGTGCCTGAGTGATTGTATGAGCACATGGGTAGTGCCTGGGTGATTGCATGAGTGTGGTAGTGCCTGGGTGATTGGATGAGTGTATGGGAAGTACCTGAGTGAAAGTATGAGTGCAAGACTAATGCCTGGGTCATTGGCTAAGTGCATGGGTAGTGCCTGAGGGAATGCATGAGTGCATGGGTAGTGTCTGAGTGAATGGTTGAGTGAAATAGTAGTGCCTGGGAGATTGCATAAGCGCAGGGGTATTGCCTGGGTGATTGGATGTGTGCATGGGTAGTGCCTGGGTGACTTCATGAGTGCAAGGGTAATTTCCTGGTGCTTAGATCAGTGCATGGGTAGTGCCTGAGTAAAAGGATGACTGCAAGAGTAATGCCTGGGTCATTGGATGAGTGCATGGGTAGTGCCTGAGAGAATGGATGAGTGCATGGGCAGTGCCTGAGTGAATGGTTGAGTGCAAGAGTAGTGCCTGAGTGATTGTATGAGTGCATGGGTAGTGCCAGGGTGATTGCATGAGTGCAGGGGTTGTGCTAGGGTGATTGGACGAGTGTATGGGTAGTGCCTGTGTGAAAGGAAGAATGCAAGGGCAATGCCTGTGCTACCCTATTAGTGCAAAAGTTGTGCTTGAGAGAATAGATGAGTGCATGGGTAGTGTCTACGTGAAAGGATGACTGCCTGGCTGATTGGATGAGCAACATGATGATAGTTTTCAAATAGTGTAGAGAATCAACAGTATTTATATTAGAAACAAATAACATATAATTAAACTTTTTAAAACATTTCAGGTTATCATGCATATTTTATTATGTATTCTTACCTTTCAAGTAATTTAGATACATTACTTAGTAGAACTATTTTAGAGTAGTATTCTGCTAAACAGCATTAAAACTCTTTTCAAACTTCAACAGTAGCTACTATAAAGAAGAAGAAAAACGATTATTAAATGATAATATATTACAGAAATTATAACATTATATTTTCAAGAACACAACATAAATTTAGAACTACATAACATTTTCAGTTTCCCTTTTTTGCTGTTCTCAGATTCCACTTAACTTCACCATACACAGTGATTTCAGTGTAGTATCATCATTGAACAGCGGGGAAAAAAACAATCAAATTGATTGTAGAAAAAAAAACAAAGCAGTATAGAGTATTATTTTCAATATGTGTAGCTATGCGTTTTTCTATCTAAACTTTGTTAATTACTTCCTTCAGCTACATTAACTCTATTATTTATCTCAAATACATTTGCCAAAATGTAGACTCTCACTTACATCTGGTACAATATAGACAACAAATATATAAACTATTTGCTTTTAAACACAATTTTCCAAATGCAATATTAATTAGCGTAAATAATATTCCAAACACTAATTATAAATACTAATACTTTGCACTCCTGTCTACTTTCTGTTTACATCTTCCCAATAGGCCTAATGATGTACTCAAAATTTTGGCTTCAAAAATAACAAATATGAATTTGGTAATTCATAAGGCAATCTAGGTTTGAATTCCAAGTGGGCATCATTGATATGTGTCCATCCTTTATTACACTTTAAATACACAGTATAGTGTCCAGATGTTGTAGTAGGTCCATCATGGAAAATAATAGCCACTGCTATAAAAGATCTTCCTGAAATAGATATTTGACTTGCATTAACATTTTTAATTTTGGTTTCCAATTTTCTTCCATTTGCTCTACAACGTTGTAGCATTAAAATCAGATATTTTCCAAATCTTTCTATATGTAATGTAGACAACATCTCTGATCTACAATGCGAACATCTCATGTCATGATTGGCTGTTTTTATCAATTTGTTAACAGGTACTGATTTGCAGTCTGGTATCGTCAAGTATATGAATCGTTCTGTTTGTATTTCAGTGGTACAAGTAAATGAACACTCTTCACATTTATGATCCCATCTGTAACTTAGTCCAAATAAGTTTTCAATCTGTATTCCTTCATATTCTAATACGCCAAGCATAAGCATTAGAAATGCTTGTGCATCTTGTTGTATATTAAAAGTAAATATCAAAGAAAAAGTACATATATCCAAATGATGCCGAATGCCAGAAGCAGTATGGATTTTACTTCTGTCAGTTACCAACTGTTGAAATACATGATGTAGTAAAGAACACAATCTTCACCAAGCATGTTGTACATTACTTCAGCTGCTGTGTTTCCAGTTGTAAACAAGTTCCTTAGTAGCCGACTTTCTAAAGTTTGTTTACGATGTTTTGTTGAGATTCCTATTCTTATGTCTTGAAGAATATTTCCGTAATCTTCATCACTTGCTTCTCGCATATACTTAACAAGTTCTTTATATTCAAAATGTAACCAAATGTTGACATTTCCAATACTTCCCAAAGATTTCGTAGTGTCTTCATGGACAAGTGCTTTAAAAACAGGTCGTCCTTTTACAGGACTAAGGGCATATTAGCAAGACCGGCGATACAATTATCGCCGTTTTAGCGGCAGGAAACTGCCGCTAAAACGGCGATAATGGGCTTGCTAATATGCGTTATAGAATTCCAATAGAAGCCCAGGTTAGATGTCCTGCACATCTAACCTGGGCTTCTATTGGAATTCTATAACGCATATTAGCAAGCCCATTATCGCCGTTTTAGCGGCAGTTTCCTGCCGCTAAAACGGCGATAATTTTATCGCCGGTCTTGCTAATATGCCCCATGTTGTAAGAGATCATCCGAATACAATTAAATGTTTTCCTCCAAACAGAACATCGTAATCTGTTAATAAAATCTATTGCATTCTTAAATGTACAAAGGCTAGCATTAAGTTTGAGACCATGCTCACCTCATCAATGATTAAAAATGTCATTTTCTTCAGTGCTCTTGAGACTTCATAACAAGCTTCTCCAGATAACTTCTGATATTCCAATTTATTATCATGTTAAACTGGTAGCATAAGTAATGGAGGTAAAATATTCCCTTTAATGTTGTGTGCTGCTAATCCAGTTGGAGCTGTTATAACACAAGATAAATGTGATTCTGTAGTTTTGTGTAGATAACTGGTCAAAACTTTAATTAAGAAACTTTTTCCTGTTCCAGCTTGACCACTGATGTACATAAGAATAGGTTTAAATGATGAACATTGGCATTCTTTATTTCCGTGCAGCAAACCATGTTGTATCTGTTGTGTGACTCGTAGATATATTCCTTTCTGTTCAATATTTAGTTGGTCTTCTAACTTTTCCAACTGAATAATATCCTGTTGTGCTTGTTGCATTGCAGTTTCTACCTCATTCATGGCTATTGCTGCTTTATTTTCTGTAAGTGGTTGTCCCAGTGGATCTTGACTCAGTGGACCAGAACTTTGACTATCTTGAGAACTTTCTCTAGCTATTTCAGCTGCAATAGTACTTTCTTGTTTAATTTCATCATTTAACATGTGTAGATATGTAGGGTCAATTGTGCACTGAATGCTATCTTTACTTGCATTAAAAGAAACTTCATAGCAGTCAAAATTTCCAAGTAATTGTGTTTCACAACGCTAAGGCTTAAACAGTTGCAGAAGTGCTAAATAGAAAAATTCCCTCTTATCTGGACTTTCGCAACTGAGTCTTCTGAGGTTAATAAGATTTCCTTTGGCATGTTTTACCAAACATCCGTCACATCCAATTACTGCATATTTTTCTTCTTTTATATTTTTTGTAACTTTTCTTTTAAAGCTGTAATGTTGAAGTATTTCATACAGACATAGGTTTTCGAGATGTCCACTCTTTTTGGGATAGTATGTATCCAACATATTAGTTTTAACAATATCTGTACTTTCTGGTTCATTCTATGCTAAGTATTCGATTTCTTGTAAAGATTTCAATACTCTATTTCGTGTGGCGGCAAGACCTAGACTTACCCAAATGATTGCTCTTGACTTTGAATATAAACTGGCTGAGCTCAAGTGATCCGAACATTCATAGGATACAATCTCTCGATGGAAAAGCATTTTTAAGCTGAAGCTGTACAATGTCTTGTTAAGACTCTTCTCTTGTGAAATGTCATCCCACATTTCTTTCATCTCTGTCGTTTCAGATTTGGTTATATATGATGTAACATAGCGAGCTACAGCAATTGAATTATCTGCAACATATTGGATATCCATGTTTGCATTCCACATTTTCAAAATAACTGGATTGTAGTCATTAATGTACTTTGAAGCTTCTGTTCTTTTTAAGTTGTATGTATTCTTGGGAGATACCGAGTTATTGTATGCCTTACTGCTGACAAGAAACTATTTACTCTTCCTTTAGAAATTATAGGACATGAGAATCCAAAACGACATTTTGTATAAAATTTCCCTTTACACTTGTATTTTCGTTGGCAGTATTTCCCACATCGATGACTTTGAAACCATAAAACTTGTTATCTCAAGCTCTTTTCACTAGGCCTGGGCGGTAAATTCCGTTCCGCTCGCGGAATTTGCGGAATTTGGGTAATTTCGCGTTCCGCGGAGGATGTGGAATTACCAAAAATTCCGCGATCCGCGGCTTCGCCGAATTTTTTGCTTGTTCGCGCTTTCAAAATGCATGTTCGCAAGATTTTTCTCCCCAAGCACGCAAACAGCATTCGCGAACAGGAAAAAAGCATCGCGAACGGGCGGAACAAGCAATTCCGCGTGTTCGCGGAACTTTTGCGTGCTAGCGGAGATTTTTTACCGTTTTGCGGAGCTTTGCGTAGCACGACTACGCAAATTCCGCCCACCCCTACTTTTCACCTCCATCTCTTGGAATGGCACATGTAACATACTGTTCGATGAAAGACAAAACAGTTTCATCAGTATCAGTTCCAAATTTTGGTGTATTCTTTCTCCATAATAGCATGTGTATATGAGGAGTACCTCTGGCTTAGTGCTCCTTTCTCCAAAAGAAATATGTTACCTCTCCAAGAGGTGGATTATTTTTATTGCAGATAAATGACATTTGAATTTGCGTCTCGTAGAAATGCAAGTAAATCTTCCCACGCATATTCAGCACAGCTAAGTGTTACAAACCATGTAGGAGTACCTAAGTTTCTTAACATGCATTTACGACGATGCCAATACTCATTGGTACCATCTTGGCACGCCATCAAATTAATTAACTGAGATTCTAAATTTTCATCTCTTTGTTCAACTTTGTCCATGAACTGTTTTGCAGAAACATGTTGAAAAAAAAGACCTGTTTTTATTATGTGGTTCACTGCATACGAAAGTGCATACAAATCGCTTTCACATAGAAGATGAAATATATATGGAATGCACTGCCGAAATCTTGCATCTTCACAAAATATTCTTGTTGATCTGTATTCTGAAGATGGAATCTGTACATCTCGCCCATCAAATCGTCCACCTTCTCCAGTGGGGAATAGCTGGGGAAAACAACGAGCTTCTAATTTTTTTTCCCATACACTCATGGGATTTCCCTCTGCTTTTTTCATTTGAAATAATTCAATAATCGTTTCCAATTATTTCTTTTGAATGCAGAGGATGTATTGTATAATGTTTATAAATCTCTTCAGTTCTGCACTTGTCCACTTTTTCAATTTGTCCGGCTGAAATGAATGTTTCATCTTGTAAGCATATAACATCTTCATCAACATTCACATTCACATTCCTATAATAAATGTTATTCTGTCTCAGGCATATTGTAGCCTTTTGAATTTTACTAACATCTACAAACTCTTGCCAGATTTTTCTACTCTTTGTTGGTACACCATTTACTAGAATAACTACTGGCTCATTTTCTTTTCTGTATACACCAACAGTTTCAATGTTTTTCTTAAAATATAAAGGTAAGCAAACAACTCTTCCTTTCAGACCTTTTGTAAATCTGTTGGTGGCAGCTTACCTGTTTTAGGCTCCATATGAACTATGACCTGAAATGGGTGTACAGATTGAATATGAATAGACTCATATGTATTGAAATCAGCCAGTTCTTGAGGAATAGGTACCAACTCTAACGTGTTATGTACTGCTCTTGCTGGCATTTTGTTTTCTTCTAATTTGTTGTAACAATATTTACAAATAACTTGATCAGTGACCAATTCAAACTGACCTTCTACCAACAAATAAACACCAAATTGCTGCCATTTATCATTATTTTCTTTTTCACTTTTTAAATATAAATCAACATTCCTAGTTTGACTTCTATAGTGAGTACGGCGACAACAAATACAAACAAAGTTTGGTTTTTCAGATGAAACTATGTTAAACTGTGCAATTTCTTCCGCAAAATCATCAATACTAATCTCTTTCTCCTGTTCTTCAACACCTACACTTATCAAGCTCTCAGTTTCACTACACTCATCTTCTGATCCAAAAAAACGAAACTGTATATCAATACAAACTTTCTCTATATCTGATACAGAACCGTGGAAAAGAGCTGTGCTCATTTCACTTAAAACATAATGCAGGAGTTTTTACATAGTAGAGTCTCCTTACCAACTTCCTCATTTCATAGTGGTGTACAGCTAACATTCTTAAATGATGGAAAATAGTTTGGCAGACTTTTCTTGAAAGACAAGCCAGAGAATGACCTTGCAACTTAGTATATTTTCTTATTTTACATGGATTTAGTCGTTGTAACATATTAATCTTCTGTTTAATACTTTTTTTGGCATAATCTCGTAAAAACATTCGCATTATGTCAATAGACTCCTGTCGAATACTGCAAATACTTCTACAATCCCACTTAAATACAGGCGCTTGTGTACACCTCCCTTGAACTTCTTCAGCTATTACTTCTTCTACATTCCTAGGAACGATTTTTTCTGATGGAATCTGAGAACCATCTTTCATCTCACAGCATCGGCCACTAGTATCAGTACTAAAGAGTTCTGCTGAAAATAACTTTCTTCATTAAAGAAAGGCTCAGTACTAGAAGTGTACTTCAATTCACCAATGAAGGTTTTACAAAAGTTGCTTCTATTAATATTAACCAGTCTTTTTCTTTTGCTTTTCTCCTTCATAAACACCATTGTTTTATTCAATGTTTTCATTCTCTTCGATATTAATATAAATAATTTTCGTTTTATTTCAAAAGCTTTATCTACTACACTTTCAATCTGTTGCTTTTTCTTATAAGCTGCTGATCTTCTTTTATATTTTTGCCATCTTTCAATACATTTTGTAGTACTCTACTTCTATACATTCTCCTCCCTATGTCTTTATGTTCTTTCAGCCTTCTTCAATATGAATTGTTTTCCCACAACATGATTTTCTTTTATCATCTCCTTTTTTCCTTTCCTTCTGATTTGTTGTTGAACTTTTCTTTTTCATTTCAACATTTTCAATTTGCTTTACACTCTGCAAAAGTCTTTTAACAAACTGTTTAGTTCTCTTACCAGAACTATTTTTCTTCTTTGTAACATTTTGCACTTCATCTAATTTCCTCTTTACTCTTTTCTTCAAATAGTATTGTTTTTTTTCTTGTCTTCTCTTTTGATCTTTTTTTGCCATTCTCAATGTTTTTTACCAATAAATGTAAATATCTGAAAAACAAAGATAAGTTTCAATAGCTTGTTAAATAATTTTCTACTTTTGAAATAATTCTATATTAATATTCATAACAATAAATAAACAAATACTTTCAATTACATTGCAAGTATGTCCATAACTCTGAAATATTTAGAATATTGTACTTTACACATTAGCAAACGTGTCACAAGAACACGCACCTTTAAACAGTAAAATGGTTCCGATTGCTGTTATAAATTTGGCTAGACCCAAGATTCTGAGCAGCTCGTGAAAACTGGAGCTCCAAGAGAAAAGTGAGGTTTAAGACATGTTAGCAAAATGATTAGTGATTAGGCTACTTGCTATGAGTCTGTGGAAAGGTACACTTGAAGTAGGCCGTATAAGTTTAGGTGTCTGCTTGAAATGAGAAATGCAGTTTGTCAAGTTTAAAAGTCTGCGTGCTCTTGTGAGTGAGGTATGTGTCTACTTCTACACCTATTGTCTCATGTGTTATGCATCTGAAGATGGTAGCTTGAAAACCCGGTCCGTTTGGCTACTCGTGGACAAATCCCTCAGTTCTGCTCTGTCATTCAGTTGCAGAGCCTGTGATGTATTCTGAATGAAGGTATTGTGAAGCTTCTCACATAGCCTGTTCAATACCCAGGTGCCATGTTTTATGAGCAGAAAGGAATACATACACTTTCTTTTACAGAAATTGAGAGAGCATGTGCTGTGAAACACAGGTATTCAACTATATGGCAGAGCAGAACTGAGAAAATTTGTTCACCTGTAGGAGAAGCTACCAGGTTTTTAAGCTAGCATCGTCAGATGCATAACTCGTGTGAGAATACATGTACAAGTAGACACATACCTCAGTCATGAGAGCATGCTGACCTTTAAAGTTGACAGACTGCTCTTCCAATTTCAAGCAGACACCTAAATTTATGCAGCCTACTTCGAGTGTACCTTTCCACAGACTCATACGAATTAGCCTAATCAGTAATCCCTCTGCCAACATCTCTAAAACCTCACTTCTCTCTTGCAGCTTCACTATTCACAGACTACTCAGAGTGTTGGGCCTAGCCAGATTGCTCTGCTGCCGGGACCACACACGCCGAGACGAGCGAGCCGCTTCCCCCCACCGCCAGACGGACAGGAGCTGTATCAGGGGCGGCTCTTCCCTGGGCTGGAGTGCAACTACCTGCGCTCCCCAAGGCCAGTGAGGCATAGGCAAGGAGGCATCATCAGGCATGGAGCGGATTTGGAATCCTGTGGCGCGTCTGATCCTAAAATGGCAGTCGCAGCACCAAAGCAGGCAAACCTCAGTAGAGGAGGCCCAGGATGCTCCAGATAAGAGGGAAGTCACAAGCGGGAGGCCTCTGGGACCGCAGAGGAACAGTGTGAAGACCAGATGCGAGGAGTGTACTGAGCTGTACCCAATGCCTGACTCTAAGATGGCCGCCACTGGGGACATCTGACACACCAATTTTCTAATAGTGGCCACCATGAGTGGGCCCCTTTTCAAAGCACTCCTCCCCTTGTTGGGGAGGGATCCAGCATTTATACCCTGGAGTCTCAGAGACCCCTCTGAGAGAGTCCACAGCGACAAGGGAGTCTCACACAGCGGAGGCCTGGGTTTTTATCCCATTACCGCCGAGAGCACAGCACCGTACACTGTGACCGGCGTGCTCGATGGAACTTTTGGACTATGTCCCCCTAGGCGGAAACTATAACCTTTCTGTATGTACTGCGGTGCCCGAGCAACCTTTGGCCGATGACCGGTGGAGCTGTCCCACGCAGCTATAGATGAGTTTGGCTCTGGTTCACCCCTCGGCCGTCACCTACCCAGCCGGACGTCGGACACTATTTTTCCTCGTCTCCCCGTTGTGCCTCCTACACCCTCCCCCTCCTCTTCCCTCCATTATTCTCCGTCTACCTCCCCTATTCCTTCCCTCTCTCCCCTAATCTTCTCTTCCCTTGCCTATTTTTTACCTCATGTTTATGCTATGCTTTTGTACTCATGTAATTCCGGTAACTACGCTCCAGTAACTGATGTAACTTTGTAACCATGTTCTGAAACAATGTTTCTTCCTCATGTAAAGCGCTCAGATACCTCCGGGTCTAGCCAGCGCTATATAAAACTCAATAAATAAATCAATAAATAAAACCCTTCACATGTGTCTGTTGTAACTCTCACCATATTCCTGAAAGCATGCATGCATGTGTCTGTACCTTTTGCTAGTGGCCTCGTATATAAAAGAAACATACAAATAGATGTATACCTGTGATTTATATATCTAGCATCTTCAGATGCATAACACATGTGAAAATACATGTACAAGTAGAGACATACCTCAGTCACAAGACCATGAAGTCCTTTAAACTTGACAGACTGCACTTCCCATTTCAAGCAGACACCTACATATATATGACGTACTGCAAGTGTGCCTTTCCACAGACTCATACATAGAAGCCTAATCACTAATCCCTCTGCCAACATGTTTTAAACCTCACTTTTGTGCTGCAGCTTCAATATTCAGTGACTACTCAGAGTGTTGGGCCTAGCCAAATATAAAGCAGCAACCCTTCGCATGTGTCTGTTGTAACTCTCACCATATTCCTGAAAGCATGCATGCATGTGTCTGTACCTTTTGCTAGTGGCATCATATATAAAAGAAACATACAAATAGATGTATACCTGTGTTTTATACATATAGCATCTTCAGATGCATAACATGTGTGAAAATATATGTATCGCTTTGTTCGCCCTAAGTTGGCGGGGGTATGCCCAGACGTGGGTCCCTTGCTCACTTTGCCACTGGATTCAAGCAAGCCTGGCTGATGACGGCTGAAATGCCAGAAACCGGTCCTAGGATGCTTGTTTCCGGTCCAGGGAAGACATGGCTTGGCAGTTCGGGCTGGACTGTTCCCATGAGGCACAGGGTCAGACTGATTTGCATATGGCCATGTCTTAACTGGGGTGGTGGAGTGAGCTAAAGAATGATGATGGATTAAACCCAGATCAGTTGACTGGGGGTGAGTGTTTGATTGGCTTAAACGTTCCGTCCATCATCCCCTTTTGTATCGCAGGCCCACTAGTAGCATTTGCATTACCAGCCCTGGCACACATAGTGTACTTTACTAGGGACTTTACTAGTAAGGCAAACATACCAATTATGGACAACCAATTACCATAACACTTTATACAGGGAGCACTTGCACTTTGACACTGATCAGTAGTGGCAAAGTGCCCAAAGCATCTAAGCCAGCAAAACGAAATCCATCACAGCATCAAAAATAGAGGAGGTAGAGACAAAAAGTCAGGGGTAACCACGCCAAGAAATGCCAGGTCTCACACGTGTCCCCTCCAGCTGAAAAGTGGGGAGAACTACCCACCCTCATGGGAGTTCTCATCACTAAGGCGGAAAAATCTGGACAGACCGCCAGCATTGGCGTGTTCTGTTCCAGGGCAGTGTTCCACCGTAAAGTCCATTCCCTGTAGGGAGATGGACGACCTCAATAGTTTTGGGTTCTTACCCCTCATCTGCATCAACCATCTGAGGGGCCTGTGGTCTGTCTGAACCAGGAAGTGAGTCCCAAACAAGTAGGGCCTCAGCTTCTTCAGCGCCCAGACCACAGCAAAAGCTTCCCTTTCAATTGCACTCCACCTCTGTTCCCTGGGAAGTAGCCTCCTGCTAATGAAATCTACGGGTTGGTCTAAGCCCTCGTCATTCAATTGTGAGAGTACTGCTCCCACACCACGCTCTGAAGCATCTGTCTGCACCAAAAACTCTTGGGAGAAATCAGGAGCCTTGAGCACGGGCGACGTGCACATGGCAGTTTTCAGGGCATCAAAAGCGGTCTGGCAGGCATCAGTCCAGATCACCTTCTTGGGCTGTTTCTTTGAGTCAGTTCTGTCAAGGGGGCAACAAGGGTGCCATACCCCTTCACAAACTGTCTGTAATACCCAGTGAGTACTAAAAAGGCTCTCACCTCTGTCTGGGTCTTGGGGGATTCCCACGCCAGAATGGTATCAATTGTTTGCCTGTAGGGGCGCCACCTGGCCTCTCCCTACCTGGTGTCCTAAGTATACCACAGAACCCTGCCCTATCTGGCACTTACTTGCCTTTATAGTTAGGCCTGCCCTCTGCAGGGCCTTCAACACTTTGCAGAGGTGTTGCAAATGTTCCTCCCAACTGGAGCTGAACACAGCAATGTCATCCAGGTAGGCGGCGCTGAATTCCTCCAGCCCACACAGCACCAGGTTAACCAGTCTCTGGAAGGTGGCAGGGGCGTTCTTTAACCCAAAGGGCATAACCCTGAATTGGTAGTGCCCCTCTGGCATTGAGAATGCTGACCTCTCTTTGGCCCCCTTGGTCAAGGCAGTCTGCCAGTACCCAGACGTCAAGTCAAATGCACTGTGGTACCGGGCAGCTCCCAGCCGATCCATGAGCTCATCAGCTCTGGGGATGGGGTGAGCGTCAGTCTTGGTGACCGCATTGAGCCCACGGTAATCCACACAGAACCGGAATTCTGGGGTGGCACCAGGCACAGCAGCTTTTGGCACAAGGACCACTGCGCTAGCCCAGGGGCTGCTGGATGGCTCAATTACCCCTAGCGCCAGCATCTTGGAAACCTCCTCCTTGATGCTGGCCCTGACCTTATCAGCTACTCTGTAAAAGTTTTGTTTTACAGGCAGGCTGTCTCCAGTGTCCACATCATGGACGCACCAATAGGTGACTCCTGGGGTCAGAGAGAACAGGGAGGTGAACTGACCCAACACCTGGCGACAGTCCCTCTGCTGTTCTGGGGTCAGGGTAGGCGAGACGTTCACCCCATCCACTGACCCATCCTTTTCTCTGGCTGACAGGAGGTCAGGAAGAGGTTCACTCTCCTCTTCCGCCCCATCATCGGTAGCCAAGAGCATGGTCACATCAGACCTCTCAAAGTGGGGTTTGAGGCGGTTCACATGGAGGACCCTCAGAGGGTTCATAGGAGACTGTAAGTCAAACAGGTAGGTCACTTCGCTCCTGCACTCCACCACCTTATAAGGCCCAGTCCACTTATCCTGGAGCCCACAGGGCTCCACTGGTGCCATCACCCACACTTTTTGCCCAGGTTGAAACTCGACCGGAGTGGCATTCTGGTCGTACCACCATTTCATTTCTTCCTGGCTGGCTTCCAGATTCGCCTGAGCGAGTTGCCTGAAATGCCTAGTTTGGTTCCTGAAGGCCAGCATGTAGCTATATACATCCTGGGGGGGGTTTACTAGGAGCCTTCTCCCAGCCCTCCTTCACCAAACTCAATGGTCCTCTTACAGGGTGTCCATACAGGAGCTCAAACGGACTGAACCCTAGGGACTTCTGTGGCACCTCTCTGTAAGCAAACAATAGGCATGGTAAGAGGACGTCCCACTTATGCCTCATGGGTTCCTCAAGACCCATAATCATGCCCTTTAGGGTCCGGTTAAATCTCTCAACCAGCCCGTTCCCTTGGGGGTGGTAAGGCGTGGTGAACTCATAGGTTACACCGCACTCCTTCCACAGAGATTTCATATACCTAGACATGAAATTAGTACCCCGGTCGGACACCACCTCTCTGGGGAACCCCACGCGGGAGAAAATCCCCATCAGTCCCCGACCCACCACGGGGGCTGTTACCGTCCGAGAGAGATGGCTTCCGGGTACCGGGTGGCATGATCCACCAAGACCAGGATGAACCTGTTGCCCATGGCTGTCTTGGGATCCAGAGGCCCCACGATGTCAATGCCCACCCTCTCAAAGGGGGTGCTGACTACAGGGAAAGGTTGGAGAGCAGCCTTGCGCTTCCTCCCACTCTTACCACTTGCCTGGCAAGTCTGACAGGTCCTGCAATGAGTATCAGAACTCTTGCACATTTGAGGCCAGTAGAAGTGGGTGACAAGCCTCTCAAAGGTCTTGTCCTGCCCCAAATGTCCTGCTAAAGGTACATCATGAGCCAACCCCAGTAGGAAGGCCCTGAAGCACTGGGGTACCACCAGCACATGGGCTGACCCAGGCTCAGCAACCTTAGGCTACCTATATAGGAGATCATTCTCTCAGTAAATAAAATGTGACTCCGTCTGATCACCTGCTGCCTGGTTTGCTGCCTGTTGCCGCAAACCTACAAGAGAAGGGCACTTTTTCAGCTCCTCACAGAATTCTTCCCTGGAGGGCCCTCCCTCTGGCTGCCATTGGGTCAGCTCAGGTAGGTCCTCCAGTTCAGCTACTTGCTCCCCCGTAGGCTCCAGGGCATCCCCCCAAGGGGTGCCTCCTCCTGGACCATGGGAACTGTGGGGGCCGGTTTCCTGCGCCCCCTGCCTCCTCTCTTTAAGGCCGGCACCTGGTCCACTGTTTCAGGCTCCAGGTCCTCTTGAACACCTTTGCTGGCTGCCATAGACCGAGTGGTCAAACAAGCCCACTCAGGGAGACCCAACATCTCCAAATGTGCCTGGCGCTCCACCTCCTTCCAGGGGGAACTCTCCAGGTCATTCCCTAGCAGACAGTCTACAGGCATGGACGGACTTACAACGACCTTCAAGGAACCTGAGACCTCCCCCACTCAAAGGGAACTAGCGCCACATTGCAGAGGTGCACAGAGTTGTCTGCTGCAACTACAGGGTGAAGCACATTGGGAACCACCTGCTCCTCAGACACCCACTGACACCTGACAGATGTCAAACTGGCTCCTGTGCCCCTCAGAGCCTCCACCCTCCTTCCATTGATGGTCACCCACTGCCTGTACTTCTTAGTATTCTCAGGCAGAGAGGCTTCTTGGACCATCTCTCGATCTCCTAATGAGACCAGGATCATAACTGCTTGCTCCTCCCCATTCCAAGGACTCAATTCCTCCCCCAACGCTACACTCACTAAACCCGGTGTTGGAGCACCAGTGGGTGCAGGTGGTTTCTTGGGGCATTTAGGGGCAATGTGACCCACCTCTTTACAGAAATAACAAGTAGGAGGACCTCTGCGGTCCCGCTTGCCCTTAGGGGGCCAGGACCTCTTAACCTTGGGGGACTGGGACCCTTTTATCTGGGAACTACTTTGGTGTCCTTTAGAGAACTCCTTGTGGTTACCCTTGTCCTCCCCCACCTTCTGCTGGGGACCCTGTACACCTTTGGTAGTGGTACCCCCAATCCACTTGTGGACCCGGGTTCTGGTCCAGCGGTCCGCCTCCTCAGCAAGCTTACCGGGATCAGTCAGCCTACTGCCTAACAGATGCTGGCGCAGCTCTGGAACACATAGACTACTCAAGTGCTCCCAACTAATTAAATTGCATACGCCCTTAAAATCAGTTACCTTGCTGCCCGTCATCCAACCATCCAGTGCACGCGTGTACTAATTCACACATTCCACCCAAGTACTGGATTCCAGTTTCTTGAAGTTCCTGAATTTCTGCCTGTACTGTTCAGGAGTGAGCCCATACCTGAGGCATAAAGCCTCCTTCATATTGGCGTAGGTCAGGGTTCCCGCCCTCTCTAAGGGTGGTAAAACATCCCTCCCGGAAGCCTCAAAGTGTTTCCATAGGCCCGCCCCCCAATGCTTCCCAGTCACCTCATTCATCCTCAGTGAGATCTCATATGCCGTGAACCACGCATAAATATCATCACCCCTTTGGTAATCTCGCACTAAGTCTTTGGGAATGTACACCTTACCCGCTGGCACTGGCTGTGCGCTGCCACCATTCGAACTGGACTCCACCTGTTTAGCCTTAATGTCCAGTTCCCTCATGCTTAACTCATGAGCTAAGAGAATCTTCTTCTCTTCCAAGGTGAGAGCGTTCTTGCTCTCCTCTGCTCGCTTTTCACTTTCAATGAGCAGCTTTTTCTCCTCTGCTTGAGCCTTAAGTTTTAAAACCTCCAACTCATGCTCTCTGACCCTTTGGTTTTCCTCCATCTCCTCTGGGGAAAAGCTCCTCCCTGAATGGTTACTACCAGCCCCTGAGGCTGGTCCTCCCACCGGAAAGTCCTGTGGACCAAATCCATTCCCTGGGTCATCCTCATCCACCTCAGCATCACCTGTCTCCTGAGCCTCTTTGGCTTCCCACCAGGCCCTCAAGACCGTTTGCAGCTCCTCCTTCTTGGCGCTACTTTTCATGGGACATCCCAAAGCCCTGCAGAATTGCCTCAATTGATCAACTTTGTAGGTAAGCAATGCCTCAATGTCGAATTCCAATTCTGCAGCCTCACTGGTTACTTGACTCCTTTGAGACATGATGTCTGGCTTAAAGGTCGCTCAAAAATAGAACCAAAAAATGAAAAACACAATATGTGGTTGCGTCGTGGTCTGCGCTAAAACTAGTGATGTACACCAATCACTGTGAGTCAGTTGCAAATACACGTTCAAATCCCCAACCGCTTACCACCAATGTTAGAACTGGGGGTATCTAGTTGGCTGAGGTAGGTACCTTAGTCCAAATAGGGACCCTTGCTTCTAGTCAGGATAAGGAGGGACACACGCTTAGATAACCCCTGCTCACCCCCTGGTAGCTTGGCACGAGCAGCCAGGCTTATCTCCAAGGCAATGTGTAAAGTATTTGCAACCACACTCCCAGTAACACAGTGATAACACCACAAATGGACACCACACTGGTTTCATAAAAATAGCGGTATCTTTTTAAAAGGAATACGATGAGACCAAACGATAGAAATCCAACATATGCGTATTCGTAATATTTCGCTTTGCCGGTTATTAGGCCAGCAATAACTTGTAGTTTCTTGCGGTATTAATGAGCAATTCATGATCTCTAATGAAGTCCTAATGCAATGCTATGCTGTTCGTAATGCAGTTCATAATGTAGTAATAAGTCAGTCCATAATGCAAGAATCCGGCAGTTCGTAATGCAAGAATAATGCGGTTCGTAATGCAAGAATCAGGCAGTTCGTAATGCAAGAATAATGCGTTAGCCAATCTGCGCGGTCAACTCGGGCACCACTAGGCCCCAACAACAGAGACAACGGTTGTAAGCTTAAAGGGGCGGCCCCGGTACTGCTGGGCAGGTATGGGCCGCTCGGGGACTCAGCGTGTCTAACACGGTGCAGCGGGAGAGAGCTCGGAGCACTCCTGTACTCCTCCTGCACGCCTCCCCAGGCCACACACGCTTGCGTCTCCTGACCGGAGTCCGAGCCTTACCTACGGGGGTGTGCTGCCTCGCTCTCTCTCTCTCTCCGCTCGTCGGACGTCCTGCTGGGCGATCCCGATCACGTTGCAGCTCTGTTGCGAGGCGACGCTGTAGCCGGACGGGTTACGGCGCTGCCTTCTCCTTCGTTGCCGATCTTGGGCAGATTCCTTTCGACGAACAATGATCACGATCCCTTTCACCTTGTAGCTTCCTTAGCTTCAAGAAATCCTTTAGCACGTTGCGGCTCGGGCCGGCGGCGGCGATCTTTACTCGCAGCCTCAGTTACGATGACGGCTCGGGCCACAAACAGCAAGGCAGCAGCGTGGACGATGTTTCACTGTGCCGGGAGCAATGCGGTCACGGGGCACCTCGTAAACAGCACCACGGACCACACAGCAGTCTCAGGCGTGCAAAAAGCACACGCACACAGCGTCGCTGAGACACACTTGGAAACGTTTATGTTCCTGAGTTTCCACAACAGGGGACCAGCTATCCTCGGGCCCTTGGAGACAAGTTACTTCAGAACACAGCACACAGCAAAGTCCTCTCAAGCAGGGGGACAAAGCACACAGCAAATTCCCTTGTCCTCTCCTCAGTCAAATCAGCAAACTGCAGGCCAGCCCCAGAACACACAGCAAGGGCAGTTTTTCTCTTCAGTCTCTTCAGCTGTTCTTCTTTAGCAGAGGTTCCTCTTGATCACGAAGTAGTTTCAATCCTTTTTCAGTATGGATTTCAGTCTTGAGTTCAGGGGTTTCAGCTCTTACATTTATACCCCTAAATGCCTTTGAAGTCTTTGTGTTCATGGGGCTCTGACCCCGGTCCAAACCAGACCTGGGTGTCTTCCTGCCAGTGCACACCCTCTTCCTTTGATAGTCAGGGTCTGGGGCCCAGATGCTCAGCAGGAGGTGGAGCCATCTACGTTCCACTGTAGTGTGGCAAAAGTCAGGTTTTGAAAAAAAAGAAACCCCCTCAAAGCACTTCTGGGAGTTCTGTCGGGCCTGTTCGAAAACCATCTGCCTAAGTAGGAAGTTCCCAAAAAAAAACAGGAAGGCTCGGGGTTTCTCTCCCTCATTGGCGTTGGCGTGTTGTTTTTTCCTTGTAAAGGGGAAGCGGTAGGCCCGCTGGACCTCATGCTCCCTGTTCCATTCCGTGTGCTCCGGGAATGCCCCCTTCAGAAGTTTCACAATGTAGCGCCGAGGATCTTCCCCCTCCACCCCTTCAGGAATCCCTAGTAGGCGAAGGTTATTTCGACGCTATCTGTTCTCCTGCTCCTCCATCTTCCACAGAACATCCGTCATACAGTCGCTTTGGGTGGAGCATTGATTTTTCAGGGAGAGGACTTCAGTTTCCAGGCTTTCGGTGCGGCCCTCAATCATAGTAACTCGCTCCCCAATGTCGGAAAAGGTCTTATTTAGTTTCCTAAGTCCCGCTTGTAATTTTTTCACGGCGCCTTTAGCATGTTGACTATCGATGCGTGCTTCTTTCTGGAATTGTTTAATTGAGGATAGTATGGCAGTCAGTGAGGGTTCCTCTGGTTGATCCAGCACAGCTCTGGTACTCCCTACTCCTGGGATCTTGTCTGAAACATCGCTGTATGGGAAAGTAAGTTGAGACCCTGAATAGTCCCATTTTAGCTGGCTGGGCTTTCTGAGCATTTCCCTCGTTGCCTGCCAGGTGCATTTTTTTGTCATTGGACCGTGCCAGTTCCTTTCGAGAAGTTGCTACAGTTACCGTCGGAGAGAACGCCATTGCTAGATGTAGAAGAACTTTCTTCTGCCACGGAGTCAGACCCGTCTGAAACCGAGAAAAAGTGTTCGCCTGCTGGATCGGGGAGACTGCAGCCTGGGACCACTGAGTACTGACAGCGTTATGATTGAAGGATAAGAGGTCACAAGTCTCTTGCTCCTTTTCCTTGGGCAGGGACCAAGCCGGAGTCAGGTTGTTCTCCTCAGAAACCCTCGAGGACCGAGCAGTGATCGTGGGATTCGCCATAGGGCCTGTGTCTACTACTAATGAGTCTGGCCCATGGGATTCCAGTGCAGGGCCCGACTGTTGCAAGGCAGTCTGTATAGCTCCATGTAGCCTCTGGTTATCAGTACCGGAGTCAGCTAACCCTGCTAGCCCATTGACGTTGCCTCCCTCAGTACTGAAGGCGGCCTTTTCCCCTTTACCAGCCGATGCACTGGTCTGCGATCCGGCAACAGGAAATATTTTAGAAAATGAGGGCTGGAGGCTCCCCCCTTCCATAGGGCCCCCCTTGCAGGTTTATTTGCAGTCTTTTTGCTGCCCCCGCCTCCCGTTTACCTTTGGGCATCAGGTCCGGCTCAGGGAGCGGGGCACAGTGGTGGAGGATCCCGCGTTGTTGCTGGCGGCAATCTTGGCTTTTGACCCCCTTGCTCCTCGGGATGCCATGTTCCGCCTGACCTGGCGTGGAGCCTTCTTGTAATCCTGCGAGATCGCGGGAGATGGAGATGACAAAGCCCAGTGAGAAACGTAGGACCGGCCCGAGCGGTAAACCAAGCAATCCGAGGCTAACTGGACTGTCAAGCCAAATGTCAGCGTGCCAATGCGCTGTCCTCTGCAAATCTGAGAGCCGGCGCTCGTTTTCCGCGGGAGACGGCCGTGGCGGCTTCTGTCCTGCACACACAGAGCCCAGCACAGCAGTATTCTCGAACTAGGCAGTATTACGGATGGCCGAGTTCATCCATAGCGCGGGCGGCGGTGAGGCCGGAAATTACGCTGGCACCATCTTTGCTCAGGACAGGCAGCTTACGTTTGGTTTAAATATATATATATATATATCAAGAAGAAAGATATGCCGAAGCCCGATTTTGAAACACTTGCAGGCATTTATTTTCAAGTCTCCATGCTCATACCCTGACGCATTTCGGTTGTTAAGCCTTATTCACAGGTGAGTAACGTTGCGACGTTGAATGCAAGTGCTTAAATTCAAATAGTTATGTGACATTAAGTCACAGCACTACATGTCCCAAGGTGCATCGTCGTCTTTCATCATGTTCTTCCACTGCAGTTTAATGCATAGCTTCCATCACTGCAGTTGTACTATTTTAATACCTTGTGCTAAATTTTGCCTTGGAATAAAGTGCCTAAGTGCAAGTGCAAGTAATCTAGAATTGCAGCAATATTTGACATGACTGGATTTCAAAATTGTCCGAGAGAGGTGAATGCCTCTCTCATCTCCCTTTCTCACCTGTACTCCAGAAATGCCAGGGAAATCCAAAGGTCTGGTGTGAGGCAAGCGGGTCATGCTCCCAATGTGCCAACAACACAAGGTAGGAACTCCATTGTGGGGACCCCCAACCCTGCCCTGAGGCGAGCGGAATCAAAATGGATAATTACATTGGGAACAGAAAATCCATGGGGCTTGAATGCAGATGCCGAACTGTATACATTTCTGTAGGATTTTTCAATGATTGGTTTTTAACATTCGTGATAGGACTCTCAACAGATCAATGAAGTAGGAAGTTTTGAATTGCCCTAAAGTGCTTGCTTGATCTTTATTATTATGTCTCTATGAATATGGATTTTAATTTTTCATACATTGTTATCAAATTTTTTTTATGCATGAGCCACTTTTCCAGGTATGGGATAATAATATTATATTGCATTTTAATATCACATGTGCAATTGAAGAGAGGACGTAGGAAAAGCATCACTATTTGTTAACTTCTGTACTTTACAGAAAATAACACGTTGCACTTTATATCTATATAAATGTGCAATAATGGATTTGCTGCTTTCTGTACTTTATAGAAAATAACACGATGCACTTTATATTTATACACTTTTGTGCAAAAATGGAATCGACATTGATTGTGCAATTAGGCAATATGGGAGGTTATACAATGGCAGCACTTAGCACTTTTCCAATTTTGGTATTTTACAGTATTTTTACATTAATTCTTTTTCTATATAGTTTCATACATGTGACATTGGTGGAGTATATATCAGAGCAATTCTTAATGAGATATTGTTGCATTAGAGGAGTTGATAGAGGAGTGGATCTTGGCTCCTTCTATTTTACAATTAGGATGGATAAAGCATTTGTCACTTTATATCTAATATTGAAATGATCTGGAATTCAGTACTGGAATACCTGCTTTGACATGTTGCATTTTGATCTCTGGTACTTTACAGGGATAATAAATTGCACTTTGCACTATCACTTTACAATTTCTTTGATCTATATATTTTATGGGGTAATATATGTTATGAAAAGCACTTTGCACTTTATATTTATATGTATGTATATTACAGCATCAATACGAGATCTTAATGAAATTGTTAGAGTAACAATAGAATTGGTATGTTGCTACCAACATCGGCCCCTTCCTCTTTGAAAATATATTGTCCATATTTGTCATCCAAAACCTGTGATTTAATCATTATGAGCCATATAGCCATTCGAAAAAAAAAAAAAAAAATAACATACCTGCCGATTAAGACCAAGCACTAATATCATCTGTATCAAGACCTTGAAACTTATGACCTCGGTGAATCATGTTTTTTATACTCTGTGTACTTCACAAGGATTGTTTTTGATTCTCCGTTCATGTCTGTAACAACTCGCTGCAATGATATACTTTACTTTTAGAAGGATGTGTAAAAATTTGCTGTTTCCCCTTTAACATTATGGATGTTTTGAATTGGTGGTGGGAAAGGGTGCTGATATCCCTTTAAATTGACACTCTGTGCACTATACTCTATGACCCAGTAGAAGGCTACGGCTGAAACGCGTAGGTCTGTTTGTGGATGAATATGCACCTTGCACTTTGCTGGTTACTTGCTCCATACGTATGGAAGCTTTTGAAGCCTAATAAAGCGCCTAGTCAAAAGGATTCCTTTGTGCCGTCCTTCTGTTGGTCCTGGTGAAGCAGTGGTAAAAGCAGGGCTTTGTTCAGAGGCTTTGTGGAAATATAAAATGTAGAGCAGGTGTACGCGAGACGTGCACCCGGAAGTGAAGCAGCTCCTGACTACCGGCGTTTTTCAGCAGTGTTAGTGAGAGACCGAACTGCCTCCAACTATCAAGCCACGATGGAGGAAGAAAAGACGGGTGCAGGACTGATCACAGGAGCACTGAACCGTGCGAGTAGACGGTGAGAGGCTTGACGGCGACAGGAGGAGTTTGACACTTGTGGGCTGCTTGTTTTACAGGCGTGCGCGAGGGTCTGCCTTCCACGCGCTGTAGCCGGGCAGCATTCTCCGTCTTTAAACAGCCTGTCTTGCAACTTTAAAACATTGTATCCATGCGTAGATTACTTGGCTTGAATAAGTTGCTTTCCAGTCACACCGCAGTTTGAATTGACTTGAACAATACACTGCGAGGTGTGTTTTGGAATCCTGACGAGACGACGGCTTTAAAGAAGAGTTATATTTAGGTGCATATATTTCCATTACGAGTGAAGAGGAAACATTGTGTTTCAAGGGGGAAACACTGCAGCGAATATACCCAGTTGGTTTTGAATAGACGGTGTCTTTCTCATTTGAAGCATGGCAGATAGATGGAGTAAACGGGAGCTCATGTTAAAGGACATGTTCAATGAAAGTGGAGACTCAAATGAAGGACCAAGTAATAGTCAAGGTCCCAATATGCTTGATACACCACGACAACAGCTAAGGGAATTGGAACAAGCTAGTATCATGGAGATTAATAAATGGTGGGAGAGTGTAACCTTAAAAAAATACATTAAATGCAAGTGCATTCCCAGGGGGCTGAGAATCTTTGTTCTACCGACTCTGAGTGACTTGGACTCTGAATTACTTCTTAAATGGCAAAATGTACTACAGAGTGCTCTATGAAACTTATAGTGACCCTTATAATACATGCAGAAAGAAGATTGAAAACCGCAATGGAGAAGATTGCTGCCATAGAAAAATCACTGGAAAAATTCTTTGAAACCCTGGAAGGGAAGAAATTAGTGGAGTTGGAGAACAGGTTAGAAAAACACGAGAAAGAGATACAGTGAAAAAGATGAAAAAATTCAACAGAGATAGAATTGACTATGCCACTGGAAGGGTATACACCTTTGCCCACCGATATGATCCTAACTTAAAAAAACAAACCATGGAACAAATCTAGGAACATGAACAAATAAGACTCTCAAGTGCAGAAAGCTCAGAGGTAAGCTCAGGGGACGAAGGTGCCCAGGGTGGCAGACCAAGGATGGATTTTTTGGGGGAAATGCGTCTGCTGTGCATGACAACATGGGGAAGAGGGAGAGGAGGGATTCCCCCCCCCCTTGGACAGAAGAACCAAAAGAACCAGGTGTAGCCGGAGGAGGCAAAGGGAGAGGAAAGGAAAAGAAAGGGAAAAAATGAAATGCATTGACCCCAGGAACACAAAAGAAGACAATTTGGTAATCAGTTTATCAAGTAAGATCCTGAATGATAAACACATCAACCTGCTTAATAAAGGACTAATATTCTGCCCTGAATCAGGCATGGATCTAGCCTCGGCCAGAGTGGACCTGTATAAATTCTGCAGGAAACTAAAGTTAAAGAGATTTTTTCCCACAAGGTCCACCCCCAAACCAAGATCTGAACCAATACAACCCTTGTCTAACCTTACCGGAGAAGACATCGAACCTTTGAGGGTCTTACACAATCTGATGAATGAAGAAGAACCACATGATGCTAATTATGATGGGGCAACTAATCTGGATTATTGTGCAGCAATGGGCATAAAAACGGGCACATCTGTAAGTAGTAAATGTAGAAGCAAATCAAAATTTTGCCCACAATTACATCCTGGTAACAAGGTGGATGTCTTTCAGGAACTAGTGGCAAAAGACCTGATGGACATCTATATCAAAGAAAAAAAAATAGGAACTACTGACATTCCAACATGAAAAGTGAGGATTGGTGGGCGCTTACAGACCTACGTGGAGATATGAATATCATAATCAAACAGTCAGATAAGGGCAGGAACATTGTTGTGATGGACCATACCAAATATCATCAGGAAGTCAGGAGACAGCTGGGGGACTCTACCAACTATGAAAGATTAAAAAATAACCACATCATCCAGATCATGTCCACCTTTCTTACCAAATTACAACTATGGCATGATGAAGGTCTAATCGATGAGGATGAATTGCAATATCTGAAGGTGAAACATCCCATTATCCCGACCCTTTATGTGCTGCCCAAAGTGCATAAGAACTTAGAGAACCCTCCAGGTCGCCCCATCGTTAGCTCATGTGGTTCCCTTTTGGAGAACACCTCCAGCTTTGTGGATATCTTCCTATTTCCATACATAGCTGATCCACCCTCCTACATACAAGACTCCATGGATTTTCTGAAATGTATTAATGATACCCCTTGGAAACCTGGATACATCATGGACACAGTGGATGTGGTCTCTCTCTATACTTCAATAGTCCATGAGGACGGACTGATGGCATGTGAACATTTCATGAGATCACTGTCCCTGAGTCTACTCAGTCATACGAAAATGCTCCTAGAGATGATGTCCTTTTGCCTAACAAACAATATTTTTATCTTTGATGGCAAATTTTATAGGCAAAAACAAGGAACTGCCATGGGCATCTCATTCGCTCCAACGTACGCAAATTTAACAATGGGCTTTTGGGAGACAGAATGTCTGTGGTCAGAGAATAACAGCATGAACTTGGAAAGGGTGGTGTTATGGGTCCGTTATATCGATGACCTCTTCCTTATATGGGAAGGGGAGGAAAGTGATTTAAAAGATTTCTTAACATCACTGAATAACAACTCCCTAAACCTACGATTTACCCATACATATAGCAAGAGCTCGATTGACTATCTTGATATACAGATCTATATTGAAGAGGAAAGAATGTGCACTACCCTATTCCACAAAACCACGGCGTGTAACAGCATTTTATCAGCTAATAGTGCACACCCAAAAGCTCTAAAATGAAGCATCCCATACGGAGAATTCCTGCGAGCACGTAGGAATTGCTCCGAGGAGAATGAATATGAGAGACAGATTGATGTGATGTATAACAGATTTCGAAGAAGAGGATACCCTATAACTGTTCTGGAAGATGCACGTAAGAGAGCCACCAAACAAAGGAGAGATAATCTGTTGTTGCCCAAAAAAATTGTGACACCGACTGAACCAAACACAGAAACAACTACATTTATCACGGATTTTAATAGTTCAAACAAAACTGTTAAATAAGTGATTACCAATCACTGTAATGTTTTAAAGAAAGATCATGAACTCAAACATCATATTTTAGAACATGTAAACATCACATACAGAAAGGTACCCTCCTTGGGGAATTTGCTAACCCAGAGTTATTTTACCAACAAAAACTCACAAAAAAGCAATTGGTTAATACATAAGGGTTTTGTTAAATGCCCCAAATGCAAAGCATGTAACTATGGCCGCAACGGGGTGGATGTAATAACTATACAAGGTATTAGGAAATCTATCAAGGAAAGGATAACCTGCGAGACCACCCATGTAGTTTATCTTTTAGAGTGTGGCTGCAGCAAACAATATGTGGGCAGTACTGTGAATAAACTAAAGTTACGCATTTTCCAACATTTGAGGTCCATCGTCAACAAGGATTTCACATATGTGATGGCCAACCACATTTGGAAATATCATGACGGCAACTTGGAAAATAACTTTTTCTACTCTGGTATTGAACGTATCCCGATTAAAATCAGGGGAGGAGATAGAGAAATAGCCCTGAGGCGAGCGGAATCAAAATGGATAATTACATTGGGAACAGAAAATCCATGGGGCTTGAATGCAGATGTCGAACTGTATACATTTCTGTAGGATTTTTCAATGATTGGTTTTTAACATTCGTGATAGGACTCTCAACAGATCAATGAAGTAGGAAGTTTGAATTGCCCTAAAGTGCTTGCTTGATCTTTATTATTATGTCTCTATGAATATGGATTTAAATTTTTCATACATTGTTATAATTTTTTTTTATCTATGAGCATGAGTCACTTTTCCAGGTATGGGATAATAATATCATATTGCACTTTAATATCACATGTGCAATTGAAGAGAGGACGTAGGAAAAGCATCACTATTTGTTAACTTCTGTACTTTACAGAAAATACCACGTTGCACTTTATATCTATATAAATGTAGTGCAATAATGGATTTGCTGCTTTCTGTACTTTACAGAAAATAACACAATGCACTTTATATTTATACAATTTTGTGCAATAATGGAATCTACATTGATTGTGCAATTATGCAATATGGGATGTTATACAATGGCAGCACTTAGCACTTTTCCAATTTTGGTATTTTACAGTGTTTTTACAATAATTATTTTTCTATATAGTTCCATACATGTGACATTGGTGTAGTAAATATCATAGCAATTCTTAATGAGATATTGTTGTATTGGAAGAGTTGATAGAGGAGTGGATCTTGGCTCCTTCTGTTTTACAATTAGGATGGATAAAGCATTTGTCACTTTATATCTAATATTGAAATGATCTGGAATTCAGTACTGGAATACCTGCTTTGACAAGTTGCATTTTGATCTCTGGTACTTTACAGGGATAATAAATTGCACTTTGCACTATCACTTTACAATTTCTTTAATCTATATTTTTTATGGGGTAATATATGTTATGAAAAGCACTTTGTACTTTATATTTATATGTATGTATATTACAACATCAATACGAGATCTTAATCAAATTGTTAGAGTAACAATAGAATTGGTATGTTGCGACCAACATCGGTCCCTTCCTCTTTGAAAATACATTGTCCATATTTGTCATCCAAAACCTGTGATTTAATGATTATGAGCCATATAGCCATTTGAGAAAAAAAATAAATAATAATAACTGCTGAATAAGCCCAAGCACTAAAATCATCTGTATCAAGACCTTGAAACTTATGACCTCGGTGAATCATGTTTTTTATACTCTGTGTACTTCACAAGTATGGTTTTTGATTCTCCGTTCATGTCTGTAACAACTCGCTGCAATGATATACTTTACTTTGAGAAGGATGTGTAATAATTGGTTGTTTCCCCTTTAACATTATGGATGTTTTGAATTGGTGGTGGGAAAGGGTACTAATATCCATTTAAATTGACACTCTGTGCACTATACTCTATGACCCAGTAGAAGGCTACGGCCGAAATGCGTAGGTCTGTTTGTTTTTTTTATTTATTTTTTATTTATTTTTAAAGTTTTATATAGCGCGAACCAGACCCCAGAGGGTATCAGAGCGCTTTACATTTAGGATCGTTGCGTTACAGGTTACATCAGTTACAAAAGCATAGTACGGTACAATAAACAAAAACAATGTTGCGAGAATTCGTAGGAGGGAGGGGAGGAAGGAGCCATAGCAGGGAGACGAGGAGGAACTGTGACCAATGTCCGGCTGGGTAGGTGACGGTCGAGGGGGAAACCAGGGCCATTCTCCTCTATAGCTGTCTAGCAGCTCCACCGGGCATCAGCCATGTTGCTCAGGTCTCGGCGTTCAGGGAAACAGTTTTGATTTGATATGATTTGAAACGTTTTATATAGCGCTGGCTAGACCCGAAGGTATCAGAGCGCTTTACCAGGATGAATGTGGATGAATATGCACCTTGCACTTTGCTGGTCACTTGCTCCATAACGTATAGAAGCTTTTGAAGCCTAATAAAGCGCCTCGTCAAAAGGATTCCTTTGTGCCATCCTTCTGTTGGTCCTGGTTAAGCTGTGGTAAAAGCAGGGCTTTGTTCAGAGGCTTTGTGGAAATTTGAAACGTAGAGCCGGTCTACACGAGACGTGTACACGGAAGTGAAGCAGCTCTTGACTCCCGGTGTTTTTCGGCAGTGTTTGCGAGAGAAGGAACTGCCTCCAACTATAAAGCCACGACGGAGGAAGAAAAGACGGGTGCGGGACTGATCACAGGAGCACTGAATCGTGCGAGTAGATGGTGAGAGGCTTGGCGGCGACTGGAGGGGTTTGACACTTGTGGGCTGCTTGTTTTACAGGCGTGCGCAAGGGTCTGCCTTCCACGCGCCGTAGCCCGGCAGCTTTCTCCGTCTTTAAACAGCCCGTCTTGCAACTTTAAAACATTGTATCCATGCGTAGATTACTTGACTTGAATAAGTTGCTTTCCGGTCACACCGCAGTTTGAATTGACTTGAACAATACACTGCAAGGTGTGTTTTGGAATCCTGGCGAGACGACGGCTTTAAAGAAGAGTTATATTTAGGTGCATATATTTCCATTACGAGTGAAGAGGACACATTGTGTTTCAAGGGGGAAACACTGCAGCAAATATACCCAGTTGGTTTTGAATAGACGGTGTCTTTCTCATTTGAAGCATAGAAGACAGATGGAGTAAACGGGAGCTCATGTTAAAGGACATGTTCAATGAAAGTGGAGACTCAAAGGAACGACCAAGTAATAGTCAAGGTCCCAATATGCTTGATACACCACGACAACAGCTAAGTGAATTGGAACAAGCTAGTATCATGGAGATTAATAAATGGTGGGAGAGCGTAACCCTAAGAAAATAAATTGAATGGAAGTGCATTCCGAGGGGCTGAGAATCTTCGTTCTACCGACTCTGAGTGACTTGGACTCTGACTTACTTCTTAAATGGCAAAATGATACTACAGAGTGTTCTATGAAACTTATAGAGACACTTATAATACATGCAGAGAGAAGATTGAAAACCGCAATGGAGAAGATTGCTGCCATAGAAAAATCACTGGAAAAATTCTTTGAAACCCTGGAAGGGAAGAAATTAGTGGAAGAGTTGGAGAACAGGTTAGAAAAACACGAGAAAGAGATACAGCGAAGAAGATGAAAAAATTCAACAGAGATAGAATTGACTAAGCCACTGGAAGGGTATACACCTTTGCCTGACGATATGATTCTAACTACGAAAAAAAAACCATGGTTACAAATCCAGGAACATGAACAACTAAGACTTTCAAGTGCAGAAAGCTCAGAGGTCAGCTCAGGGGACGAAGGTGCCCAGGGTGGCAGACCAAGAATGGATTTTTCGGGGGAAATGCATCTGCTGCGCATGACAACACGGGGAAGAGGGAGAGGAGGGATTCCCATCCCTGGGACAGAAGAACCTGGCGCAGCCGGAAGAGGCAAAGGGAGAGGAAGGAAAACAAAGGGAAAAAATAAAATGCATTGACCCCAAGAACACAAAGGAAGACAATTTGGTAATATATTTATCAAGTAAGATCCTGAATGATAAACACATCAACCTGCTTAATAAAGGACTAACATTCTGCCCTGAATCAGGCATAGATCTAGCCTCGGCCAGAGTGGACCTGTATAAATTCTGCAGGAAACTAAAATTAAAGAAGTTTTTTGCCACAAGGTCCACCCCCAAACCAAGATCTGAAAAAATACAACCCTTGTCTAACCTTACAGGAGAAGACATCGAACATTTGAGGGTCTTACACAATCTGATGAATGAAGAAGAAACACATGATGCTAATTATGATGGGGCAACTAATCTGGATTATTGAGCAGCAATGGGCATAAAAACGGACACATCTGTAAGTAGTAAATGTAGAAGCAAATTGAAATTTTGCCCACAATTACCTCATGGTAACAAGGTGGATGTCTTTCAGGAACTTGTGGCAGAAGACCTGAGGGACATCTAAATCAAAGAAAAGAAAAATAGGAACTACAGACATTCCAACATGAAAAGTGAGGATTGGTGGGCGCTTACAGACCTACGTGGAGATAGGAATATCATAATCAAACAGTCAGATAAGGGCGGGAACATTGTTGTGATGGACCGTACCAAATATCATCAGGAAATCAGGAGACAGCTGGGGTACTCTACCAACTATGAAAGATTAAAAAATAACCCCATCAACCAGATCATGTCAACCTTTCATACCAAATTACAACTATGGCATGATGAAGGTCTAATCGATGAGTATGAATTGCAATATCTGAAGGTGAAACATCCCATTATCCCGACCCTTTATCTGCTGCCCAAAGTGCACAAGAACTTAGAGAACCCTCCAGGTTGCCCCATCGTTAGCTCATGTGGTTCCCTTTTGGAGAACACCTCCAGATTTGTGGATATCTTCCTATTTCCATAAGGAGCTGATCTACCCTCCTACATACGAGACTCCATGGATTTTTTTAACTGTACTAATGATACCCCTTGGAAACCTGGATACATCATGGCCACAGTGGATGTGGTCTCTCTCTATACTTCAATAGTCCATGAGGACGGACTGATGGCATGTGAACATTTCATGAGATCACTGTCCCTGAGTCTACTCAGTCATACGAAAATGCTCCTAGAGATGATGTCCTTTGCCTAACAAACAATATTTTTATCTTTGATGGCAAATTTTATAGGCAAAAACAAGGAACTGCATTGGGCATCTCATTCGCTCCAACGTACGCAAATTTAACAATGGGCTTTTGGGAGACAGAATGTCTGTGGTCAGAGAATAACAGCATGAACTTGGAGAGGGTGGTGTTATGGGTCCGTTATATCGATGAACCTCTTCCTTATATGGGAAGGGGAGGAAAGTGATTTAAAAGATTTCTTAACATCACTGAATAACAACTCCCTAAACCTACGACTTACCCATACATATAGAAAAGCTCCATTGACTATCTTGATATATGGATCTATATTGAAGAGGAAAGAGTGTGTACCACCCTATTCCGCAAAACCACGGCGTGTAAAAGCATTTTATCAGCTAATAGTGTACACCCAAAAGCTCTAAAATAGAGCATCCCATACGGAGAAATCCTGCGAGCTCGTAGGAATTGCTCCGAGGAGAATGAATATGAGAGACAGATTGATGTGATGTATAACAGATTTCAAAGTAGAGGATACCCTATAACTGTTCTGGAAGATGCACGTAAGAGAGCCACCAAACAAAGGAGAGCTAATCTGTTGTTGCCCAAAAAAATAGTGACACCGACTGAATCAAACACAGAAACAACTAGATTTATCACGGATATTAATAGTTCAAACACAACTGTTAAACAAGTGATTACCAATCATTGGAATGTTTTAAAGAAAGATCATGACCTCAAACATCATATTTCAGAACATGTAAACATCACATACAGAAAGGTACCCTCCTTGGGTAATTTGCTCACCCAGAGTTATTTTACCAACAAAAACTCACAAAAAAGCAATTGGTTAATACATAAGGGTTTTGTTAAATGCCCCAAATGCAAAGCATGTAACTATGGCCGCAACAGGGTGGATGTAACAACTATAGAAGGTATTAGGAAATCTATCAAGGAAAGAATAACCTACGAGACCACCCATGTAGTTTATCTTTTAGAGTGTGGCTGCGGCAAACAATATGTGGGCAGTACTGTGAATAAACTAAAGATATGCATTCTCCAACATTTGAGGGCCATCGTCAACAAGAATTTCACATATGTGATGGCCAAACACATTTGGAAATATCATGACAGCAACTTGGAAAATAACTTTTTCTACTCTGGTATTGAACATATCCCGATTAAAATCAGGGGAGGAGATAGAGAAATTGCCCTGAGGCGAGCGGAATCAAAATGGATAATTACATTGGGAACAGAAAATCCATGGGGCTTGAATGCAGATGCCGAACTGTATACATTTCTGTAGGATTTTTCAATGATTGGTTTTTAACATTCGTGATAGGACTCTCAACAGATCAATGAAGTAGGAAGTTTGAATTGCCCTAAAGTGCTTGCTTGATCTTTATTATTATGTTTCTGTGAATATAGATTTTAATTTTTCATACATTGTTATAATTTTTTTTACCTATGAGCATGAGCCACTTTTCCAGGTATGGGATAATAATATCATATTGCACTTTAATATCACATTGCAATTGAAGAGAGGACGTAGGAAAAGCATCACTATTTGTTAACTTCTGTACTTTACAGAAAATAACACGTTGCACTTTATATCTATATAAATGTTGGGCAATAATGGATTTGCTGCTTTCTGTACTTTACAGAAAATAACACAATGCACTTTATATTTATACAATTTTGTGCAATAATGAAATCTACATTGATTGTGCAATTATGCAATATGGGAGGTTATAAAATGGCAGCACTTAGCACTTTTCCAATTTTGGTATTTTACAGTATTTTTACATTAATTCTTTTTTCTATATAGTTCCATACATGTGACATTGGTGTAGTAAATATCATAGCAATTCTTAATGAGATATTGTTGTATTAGAAGAGTTGATAGAGGAGTGGATCTTGGCTCCTTCAATTTTACAATTAGGATGGATAAAGCATTTGTCACTTTATATCTAAAATTGAAATGATCTGGAATTCAGTACTGGAATACCTGCTTTGACATGTTGCATTTTGATCTCTGGTACTTTACAGGGATAATAAATTGCACTTTGCACTAGCACTTTACAATTTCTTTAATATATATATTTTATGGGGTAATATATGTTATAAAAAGCACTTTGTACTTTATATTTATATGTATGTATATTACAACATCAATACGAGATCTCAATCAAATTGTTAGAGTAACAATAGAATTGGTATGTTGCGACCAACATAGGTCCCTTCCTCTTTGAAATATATTGTCCATATTTGTCATCCAAAACCTGTGATTTAATCATTATGAGCCATATAGCCATTCGAAAAAATAAAAATAAAAAATAACTGCCGAATAAGACCAAGCACTAAAATCATCTGTATCAAGACCTTGAAACTTATGACCTCGGTGACTCATGTTTTTTATACTCTGTGTACTTCACAAGTATTGTTTTTGATTCTCCGTTCATGTCTGTAACAACTCGCTGCAATGATATACTTTACTTTCAGAAGGATGTGTAAAAATTGGTTGTTTCCCCTTTAACATTATGGATGTTTTTAATTGGTGGTTGGAAAGGGTACTGATATCCCTTTAAATTGACACTCTGTGCACTATACTCTATGACCCAGTAGAAGGCTATGGCCGAAACGCGTAGGTCTGTTTGTGGATGAATATGCACCTTGCATTTTGCTGGTTACTTGCTCCATAACGTATCGAAGCTTTTGAAGCCTAATAAAGCGCCTCGTCAAAAGGATTCCTTTGTGCCATCCTTCTGTTGGTCCTGGTGAAGCAGTGGTAAAAGCAGGGCTTTGTTCAGAGGCTTTCTGGAAATATGAAACGTAGAGCCGGTCTATGCGAGACGTGCACCTGGAAGTGAAGCGGCTCCTGACTACCGGCGTTTTTCGGCAGTGTTTGCGAGAGAAGGAACTGTCTCCACCTATCAAGCCACGATGGAGGAAGAAAAGACGGGCGTGGGACTGATCACAGGAGCACTGAATCATGCGAGTAGACGGTGAGAGGCTTGGCGGCAACGGGAGGAGTTTGACACTTGTGGGCTGCTTGTTTTACAGGAGTGCGAGAGGGTCTGCCTTCCACGTGCTGTAGCCGGTCAGCTTTTTCCGTCTTTAAATAGCCCGTCTTGCAACTTTAAAACATTGTATCCGTGCATAGATTACTTGGCTTGAATAAGTTGCTTTCCAGTCACACCGCAGTTTGAATTGACTTGAACAATACACTGCGAGGTGTGTTTTGGAATCCTGACGAGCCAACGGCTTTAAAGAAGAGTTATATTTAGGTGCATATATTTCCATTACGAGTGAAGATGACACATTGTGTTTCAAGGGGGAAACACTGCAGCGAATATACCCAGTTGGTTTTGAATAGACGGTGTCTTTCTCATTTGAAGCATGGCAGACAGATGGAGTAAACGGGAGCTCATGTTAAAGGATATGTTCAATGAAAGTGGAGACTCAAAGGAACGACCAAGTAATAGTCAAGGTCCCAATATGCTTGATACACCACGACAACAGCTAAGGGAATTGGAACAAGCTAGGATCATGGAGATTAATAAATGGTGGGAGAGTGTAACCCTAAAAAAATACATTGAATGCAAGTGCATTCCCAGGGGGCTGAGAATCTTCGTTCTACCGACACCGAGTGACTTGGACTCTGACTCACTTCTTAAATGGCAAAATGATACTACAGAGTGCTCTATGAAACTTATATAGACACTTATAATACATGAAGAGAGAATATTGAAAACCGCAATGGAGAAGATTGCTGCCATAGAAAAATCACTGGAAAAATTCTTTGAAACCCTGGAAGGGAAGAAATTAGTGGAAGAGTTGGAGAACAGGTTAGAAATACACGAGAAAGAGATACAGCGAAGAAGATTAAAAAATTTAACAGAGATAGAATTGACTATGCCACTGGAAGGGTATACACCTTTGCCCGCCGATATGATTCTAAATACAAAAAACAAACCATGGAACAAATCCAGGAACATGAACAACTAAGGCTCTCAAGTGCAGAAAGCTCAGAGGTCAGCTCGGGGGACGAAGCTGCCCAGGATGGCAGACCAAGGATGGATTTTTCGGGGGAAATGCATCTGCTGTGCATGACAACACAGGGAAGAGGGAGAGGAGGAATTCCCACCCCTGGGACAGAAGAACCAAAAGAACCTGGCACAGCCGGAAGAGGCAAAGGGAAAAGAAAGGAAAAGAAAGGGAAAAAATAAAATTCACTGACCCAATGAACACAAAGGAAGACAATTTGCTTATCAATTTATCAAGTAAGATCCTGAATGATAAACACATCAACCTGCTTAATAAAGGACGAACATTCTGCCCTGAATCAGGCATGGATCTAGCCTCGGCCAGAGTGGACCTGTATAAATTCTGCAAGAAAATAAAATTAAAGACGTTTTTTGCCACAAGGTCCACCCCCCCCACAAAGATCTGAACCAATACAACCCTTGTCTAACCTTACCGGAGAAGACATCGAACCTTTGAGGGTCTTACACAATCTGATGAATGAAGAAGAACCACATGATGCTAATTATGATGGGGCAACTAATTGGATTATTGTGCAGCAATGGGCATAAAAACAGACACATCTGTAAGTAGTAAATGTAGAAGCAAATCGAAATTTTGCCCACAATTACCTCCTGGTAACAAGGTGGATGTCTTTCAGGAACTTGTGGCAGAAGACCTGAGGGACATCTATATCAAACAAAAGAAAAATAGGAACAACAGACATTCCAACATGAAAAGTGAGGATTGGTGGGCGCTTACAGACCTACATGGAGATAGGAATATCATAATCAAACAGTCAGATAAGGTCGGGAACATTGTTGTGATGGACCGTACCAAATATCATCAGGAAATCAGGAGACAGCTGGGGTACTCTACCAACTATGAAAGATTAAAAAATAACCCCATCAACCAGATCATGTCAACCTTTCATACCAAATTACAACTATGGCATGATGAAGGTCTAATCGATGAGTATGAATTGCAATATCTGAAGGTGAAACATCCCATTATCCCGACCCTTTATGTGCTGCCCAAAGTGCACAGGAACTTAGATAACCCTCCAGGTCACCCCATCATTAGCTCATGTGGTTCCCTTTTTGGAGAACACCTCCAGATTTGTGGATATCTTCCTATTTCCATAAGGAGCTGATCTACCCTCCTACATACGAGACTCCATGGATTTTCTGAAATGTATTAATGATACCCTTTGGAAACCTGGATACATCATGGCCACAGTGGATGTGGTCTCTCTCTATACTTCAATAGTCCATGAGGACGGACTGATGGCATGTGAACATTTCATGAGATCACGGTCCCTGAGTCTACTCAGTCATACGAAAATGCTCCTAGAGATGATGTCTGTTGGACTTGGCCCTTTTTGCAGGGTCATCCCTGAACGTTTTGCCTTCCTCCTAGCCTTTTTTCTGACATGGTGTTGCTGGTTTTAGGACTCTGGGCACTTTAGCACTGCGGTCCAGTGTAAAGTGCGTGTGCTCTCTGTGGTAAACATGGTAAGATTGGTCTACACCTGTTTGGCATATTTAATTTACCAGTCAGTCCCTTGTAAAGTGGTATCTTAGATACCCAGGGCCAGTAAATTAAATGCTACTGGTGGGTTTGCAGCGCTGATTGCGCCACCCACCAAAGTTGCCTTTCAAACCTGTCTCAGGCCTCTGCCATTGCAGGGCCTGTGCGCGCAGTGTTACTGCCGCTGTGATGTGACACCTAAAGTGTGTGTCACGTCTGTGACCCCCCTTTTACTACATGTCAGTCACCCCTAAGGTAGGCCCTAGCTAGCCCTATGGGCAGGGTGCATTGTAGGTAGAAGGTAGGACATGTACCTTAAGTGTGTGGCATGTCCTGGTAGTGACAAACAGCCATTTTGGTTTCTCACTGCTGTGAGGCTGCCCTCTCATAGGAATGCATTGGGAATTCCCTGATAAGTGCTCCAGTGGTAATTCCTCATATGAGAGGAGCAGCATGGTCAAGTTTGGTATGTTTGGAATAGTAATAATAAATGCTGCTCAATGGTGTGCGCAGATTTATTATCACTATTTTAGAAATGCCACTTATAGAAGTTGGCATTTCTGTGTGCTATGTGCCTGCCTGCCTGATGTGGATTGCATGTCTGGCTCTGGAATGACAGGGGCTGGTGAGGTGTGTGTGGCTCCAGGGAGGGCAGGGTGAGTCAGCGCTAGGCTGAATAGGGACCTACATTTGGAGTAGTGGGAGGAGTAGTCCCCTGACCCTGAATAGGTCTGTGCCTGCCTGGGTGAATGCTGGCTCCACCCCCCTGTGATGGTCTGATGACCGAGACCCCATCTGACAAAGGAGGGTGTGAGCACTGTACCCAGAGTGCTTTAACACCCCCCCAGAACCAGTTGAGACTGGTTCCCCCAAGCCCTGTGCCAGGGCAGAACAAAGAAGAAATGTACTATAAGTACTGGGGCTGCGACCCCATGTAGGTGTGCTTCCTTGTGACTTGGGGGGGACTTGCTGCTGCTGGGCCCCAGGAGGAACCACCACGAGGGACTGCCTCCCTGCTGGAGGGCCCTGTGAGCTGGCCTGCCTGGGCCCAGCCTTGTGCCCCTGAAACTTTGCTCTTTGGAGCTGTGGCTCCTAGTGCCTTGTGAAGTGCTGTATCCCGATTCCAGAAAAGGAGGAGCGTGGGGCCGTGCAGCACTGGGCTGCGAAGTGCCTGAGAGGGACTCCCGGCGTAAAGATTCCCCCTTGCTGCTGGTGGGGGAGCGGGAGCCCACCCCGCATTTGTTTATATTCTGCCACATTTGCCAATATTGAAGAGAGGGAGCCCACCCCGCATTTGTGCTTATTTTAACGGCGGGAGCCCACCCCACACTTGGCGAAGGAGAGGAGAAGCCGCCGCTCAGAGCGCGACCCGGAAGTCAGGCACCCGGGCCTGGTTGGGGGCAGAGTTGCAGCCGGAAGAGTGGTACCGAAAGGAGGGCGGGAGCCTACCCCACCTCCGTGACCGCGAGACGTGGCCGATCGGTCCCCGTGGTCGAAGGAGACCGAGAGAGGTAAAGGAGGGTCCAGCGAAGCGGGACCTCCTGAGGCACATTGTCAGTGCCTGGAGCCAGCCGCGATCTGTCCCGGTGAGTGGGGGCAGAGCGGAGCAGAGTTGGCACTCCCTAAGGCACCGTGGTGCCTGTGCCGATTTTCCTCTTGGGCAAGTCTTGTTAGAGTCCCGGAGTGGGGCTCAATAGGCACAGTGGTGCCAAGCCTAATTCTCCAGCTGCACCGTGAGAGAGAGCGGGCAGCTGCAATGTTGGGGGCAATGTTTGTTCAGTAGCCCCAGAGCGGGGCTCCCCAGGCATGAAGAGTGCCAGTGCAGATTTCTTGTTGGGCCAGTTTTGGGATCCCTAAGTCCCCGAGTGTGGCTTCAAAGGCACTGTTAGTGCCAGTGCTCATTTCGTATCAGCTGCACCGCGAGAGAGCGGGCAGCTGCAACGACGGGGGGCATGTGTGTTTTCGTGCTAAGGAAGGGGTGAGAAGCACGCCACGCCCCCAGCACATTGCGCACAGTGTTTTCACTGCTTTTGGCAGCCAGAGGGCTAATTGGGAGGCCCTACAATTGTGAGCCCTGACATTTTGGACAGAGGTCAGTTTCAGCCCCAGAAAGGCCAGTGGGCCTGGGGTCAGGTTTGGTACCTGTGTGTACCAGGAGGGCGCAGGGCCCTAAAGGAAGGTGATGTATGCACCTAGGGAGTGTCACTAAGGTGCCCTCCTGATTGTGATTTATGCATAATGGATTTATGCTTGTGATGCCTATTGCGTAATGTGTTTATGCTTATGAGGTTTATGCATAATGTGTTTATGCCTAATGTGATGCAGACATAATGTGGTTATGTTGCTAATGCTAATGCTGAGTACAGTATTTCACCAGTAGTTACTGGTAGTGTTTCATATTTACTACTTGTGCTTTGTGATGGTTCTGACAGGGGCCCGATTGGCCCTGTCATGTATATAATCCCCTGTAAACTATTACCTGGTGCCAGTTGGCACAGTGTATATGTGTGATTATGATTGAAAGTGTTTTGGGTGATACAAAGGCTATTTTTTATATAACCTTGTGTGGAGTTTCTTTTGTAGTGTGCCTAGTGTGTTGCTGCTGTGTGTGTGTGTTGCGCAAACGCTTTACACATTGCCTCTGGGATAAGCCTGACTGCTCGTGCCAAGCTACCAAGGGGGTGAGCTGGGGTTATCTTGAGTGTGTAACTCCCTTGCCTTGAGTAGAGTGGTGGTTTCTCCCTGGCTTAGGCACAAGCCCTAGCCAACCAGAAATCCCATTTCTAACAATGTCCTTTTGCCTAACAAACAATATTTTTATCTTTGATGGCAAATTTTATAGGCAAAAACAAGGAACTGCCATGGGCACCTCATTCGCTTCAACGAACACGAATTTCACAATGGGCTTTTGGGAGACAGAATGTCTGTGGTCAGAGAATAACAGCATGAACTTGGAGAGGGTGGTGTTATGGGTCTGTTATATCGATGACCTCTTCCTTATATGGGAAGGGGAGGAAAGTGATTTAAAAGATTTCTTAAAATCACTGAATAACAACTCACTAAACCTACGATTTACCCATACATATAGCAAGAGCTCGATTGATTATCTTGATATACGGATCTATATTGAAGAGGAAAGAATGTGTACCACCCTATTCCGCAAAACCACGGCGTGTAACAGCATTTTATCAGCTAATAGTGCACACCCAAAAGCTCTAAAATGAAGCATCCCATATGGAGATTTCCTGCGAGCATGTAGGAATTGCTCCGAGGAGAATGGATATGAGAGACAGATTGATGTGATGTATAACAGATTTCGAAGAAGAGGATACCCTATAACTGTTCTGGAAGATGCACGTAAGAGAGCCACCAAACAAAGGAGAGATAATCTGTTGTTGCCCAAAAAAGTAGTGACACCGACTTAACCAAACACAGAAACAACTAGATTTATCACAGATTTTAATAGTTCAAACTAAACTGTTAAACAAGTGATTACCAATCATGGGAATGTTTTAAAGAAAGATCATGAACTCAAACATCATATTTCAGAATATGTAAGCATCACATACAGAAAGGTACCCTTCCTTGGGGAATTTGCTCGCCCAGAGTTATTTTACCAACAAAAACTCACAAAAAAGAATTGGTTAATACATAAGGGTTTTGTTAAATGCCCCAAATGCAAAGCATGTAACTATGGCCGCAACAGGGTGGATGTAACATCTATACAAGGTATTAGGAAATCTATCAAGGAAAGGATAACCTGCAAGACCACCCATGTAGTTTATCTTTTAGAGTGTGGCTGTAGCAAACAATATGTGGGCAGTACTGTGAATAAACTAAAGTTACGCATTCTCCAACATTTGAGGGCCATCGTCAACAAGGATTTCACATATGTGATGGCCAAACACATTTGGAAAGATCATGACGGCAACTTGGAAAATAACTTTTTCTACTCTGGTATTGAACATATCCCGATTAAAATCAGGGGAGGAGATAGAGAAATAGCACTGAGGCGAGCGGAATCAAAATGGATAATTACATTGGGAACAGAAAATCCGTGGGGCTTGAATGCAGATGCCGAACTGTATACATTTCTGTAGGATTTTTAAATGTTTGGTTTTTAACATTCGTGATAGGACTCTCAACAGATCAATGAAGTAGGACGTTTGAATTGCCCTAAAGTGGTTGCTTGATCTTTATTATTATGTCTCTATGAATATGGATTTTAATTCTTCATACAGTGTTATCAATTTTTTTTATCTATGAGCATGAGCCACTTTTCCAGGTATGGGATAATAATATCATATTGCACTTTTATATCACATGTGCAATTGAAGAGAGGACGTAGGAAATGCATCACTATTTGTTAACTTCTGTACTTTACAGAAAATAACACGTTGCACTTTATATCTATATAAATGTTGTGCAATAATGGATTTGCTGCTTTCTGTACTTTACAGAAAATAACACGATGCACTTTATATTTATACAATTTCGTGCAATAATGGAATCTACATTGATTGTGCAATTATGCAATATGGGAGGTTATACAATGGCAGCACTTAGCACTTTTCCAATTTTGGTATTTTACAGTATTTTTACATTAATTCTTTTTTCTATATAGTTCCATACATGTGACATTGGTGTAGTAAATATCAGAGCAATTCTTAATGAGATATTGTTGTATTAGAGGAGTTGATAGAGGAGTGATTTCAAGATTTTTCAAGATTTTATTTTTTGGGTGATCGGTCTTTTTAAAACAAAAACCATTACACCAAATTACATTTTTAAATAGTACTACTACATATAAACACATAAAATCATTACCAGAATTTTACAAAGTTAATCTATACGGTACTTTTGTGCGTCGGATATTTAAAATTTCATTTAAAACGAGGCTTTAAAAAGTTCATGTTTCTCGAACATCCTTGTTGTTGAACGGCATTTAACTCGTTGAGATTTTCTGGTTGTCCAATATTTAAAAAAAATCTTTTTCGCTCTCCACCGAGTTTCAACCGATTTCCTTTAAATATACATTTAAAAGTTTCACCCCCCTACATAATAGGGGGATTGAGGTCCCGCCGAGCCAGGTGATTATGGCTTCTCTACATGATCGTATATTCAAACTATTCAGTAGTGTTTTTAATAGTGACTTCCGTTCCTTTAATAACTTTGGGCATACGCAAAAAATGTGTTGAATAGATTCATCTTTGTATCCGCATAGTCTACAATCTCGATTTTCCCTTTTATCCTTCCATGCTGGGATTAAGTCTTTTGTTTCCCACAAGCCAAAACGCAGCCTCATAAATTGATGTTTTAGGGTAAGTGAGAAATAGGCTGATAAATATTCCTGAGGCTTCCTTTTCCCATATGAACTGATAACCGTCCAAGCATGCCGTCTTTGCAGTAAGGTATTCTCATCCGTTGAGTGAGATAAGGATTTTATTGTGATGTTGATTAGTTTGTTGAACGCCTTTTTTCCTATGCTGAGATTCCAAATGTCTTGGGCAGAGAGGACCTTTATCACCTGATTTAAATAACTACCCCAGGATCCTTGCATTTTATTGTATTTTTGTCTTTCTATTTCTTTCCAGCATAGGTGGTTTATGGTTCCGCTTGCAGAAGCATGCAACCTCCAGCATAATTTCATGAATGCTCCTTTGCTGCGAAATTCCTGATTTAATAAGCCAAATTCTAGCCGCACCTGGGCAGGCGATGCACTTTGTTGGATCTGGAAGACTTTTTTATAGACTTTTGTTTGTATTTTATTTAAGGCCGGGATGTCACCTCCTTTCATTATTTCAGTACCATAGGTTACTGATGGCATTAACTGTGCCTGCATGACTGTTAGTAAATTGCTGTATGATGGACAGCTTAATTTCTTTTTTAATACGTTGAAGCCGTATATCAAGTTTTGAGATTTTGACCTCATTGAAATGAGCTGTGATTTATAGCTTGATTTTCGTTCTATCAAGAATCTAAGATATTTGTAGGAGGCGACTGCTTCGACTTTCTTCCCCTCTATATGCCATATATATTTCTTGTTTTTGTTTTTGGCATCCACTAGCCGTACGACCTTTGTTTTTACTAAATTCAATTCTAGCCCTTGTGCTGTCAAATATTTGGCTAAGGCACTCATTCCTCTTTGTAAGCCGATTGGCGTTTGACTTAAGAGTACTAAATCGTCGGCGTACTGAAGGCACCTAATTTCCTCATTCACTATCGATGGGGGATGACTGATGATTTCCACGAGGGCATCTTCAAGATCAGATATATATAGATTAAAAAGAGTAGGAGCTAACACGCACCCCTGTTTCAGACCATTTTGGGTGTATATTTTCTTTGTTATCCACCGGCCATCTCCTAACTTTACCCGGCTCCATGTGCGCGAGTATAATTCTTTGATGGCCTTTAACAGATTAGTGGGGTTGCCCCAGCTGGCCAGTTTTTCCCATAGACGTTTGCGGGGCACGCTGTCGAAAGCTTGCTTAAGGTCCACAAAACAGGCGAACAGGCAAGTGTTCTTTAATTTAGCTTTTTCGGCTAACAAAGTTAATGCCGTTAGGTTTGTTAAGGTGCCTGCTCCCTCCCGAAACCCTGTTTGAGATCTTGGGATGCAGTTGTAATCATTGGACCATTTTTTCAGTTGGGTTAGCAAGCAACTTGCGTATAACTTTGCTTCTACATCAATTAAAGCGATGAATCTGTAGTTTATCAGCTCTGATGAGTTTCCCCCTTTAAAAATTGGCTGGATAATACTTCCCCTCCAGGATTCAGGGATTCCATTTGACTTAAACAACTCATTGAAGAGTGGGGTAAAATAATGGGCCCAGTATGAAGCTTCTCCCTTAAAAAGGGCATTGGGGATTCCCTTGGGTCCTGGTGCGCCCTCTGAATTTAGTTTCTTTATGATTTTTATTAATTGACTTACTTCCGTTAATTTTTCGGAATTTTTACATTTCGGGGCAATGGGTTTATTATTCACATTGCTGCACCCAGGGGGAATCTGCATGTTTTGTACCACGCGCCTCCTGCTGTCCTTTTTTGCTGGAGTTAGTTTGAGCTTTGGTTCTTTATACATACTCATTATGTGAGCTACCCATGCTTCCTCATTTATCCCTGCATTTTGGTGTCTATTTTTTCCGAGTGTCAGTGAATTTATCTGATACCAGAAGTGTTTTCCGTTCCGTTGTTTACTAGCCAGAAGGAGTTTATTCCATATTGAGACTTGATAACTAAATTTGGCTGCTCGACAGTTGATAGAGGAGTGGATCTTGGCTCCTTCTATTTTACAATTAGGATGGATAAAGCATTTGTCACTTTAAATCTAATATTGAAATGATCTGGAATTCAGTACTGGAATACCTGCTTTGACATGTTGCATTTTGATCTCTGGTACTTTACAGGGATAATAAATTGCACTTTGCACTATCACTTTACAATTTCTTTGATCTATATATTTTATGGGGTAATATATGTTATGAAAAGCACTTTGCACTTTATATTTATATGAATGTATATTACAACATCAATACAAGATCCTAATGAAATTGTTAGAGTAACAATAGAATTGGTATGTTGCGACCAACATCGGTCCCTTCCTCTTTGAAAATATATTGTCCATATTTGTCTTCCAAAACCTGTGATTTAATCATTATGAGCCATATAGCCATTCGAAAAAATAAAAAAAAATAACTGCCAAATAAGACCAAGCACTAAAATCATCTGTATCAAGACCTTGAAACTTATGACCTCGGTGAATCATGTTTTTTATACTCTGTGTACTTCACAAGGATTGTTTTTGATTCTCCGTTCATGTCTGTAACACCTCGCTGCAATGATATACTTTACTTTGAGAAGGATGTGTAAAAATTGGTTGTTTCCCCTTTAACATTATGGATGTTTTTAATTAAGGTGGGAAAGGGTACTGATATCCCTTTAAATTGACACTCTGTGCACTATACTCTATGAGCCAGTAGAAGGCTATGGCCGAAACGCGTAGGTCTGTTTGTGGATGAATATGCACCTTGCACTTTGCTGGTTACTTGCTCCATAACGTATGGAAACTTTTGAAGCCTAATAAAGCGCCTTGTCAAAAGAATTCCTTTGTGCCGTCCTTCTGTTGGTCCTGGTGAAGCAGTGGTTAAAGCAAGGCTTTGTTCAGAGACTTTGTGGAAATATATATATATATATATATATATATATATATATTTACTGAAAAAACCATAGGTTTCAGGGACGTTATGTTAGTAATTAGCATTTAAAAAAACCTTTGAAATTCACTGAAAAAAATACAGGTTTCAGGGACTATATATTTAGTTGGACATTTCACTCGTACAAAACCAGAGAAATTCGGCCGTTATAGTTAGTTGAGCTAACTATAACTCGCGCCCCCGCAATGCACTGCTGATGATGTCACATATTACATCTCACATGACATCAATGATGACATCATTGATGACATCATCCACTTAATATCTGATGCACCTCCTCACACCCTAATATAAACTTTCATACACTCACTCTAAAATGCAGACTACCATTCTCGAAACCATAGACACAATAATACCAGTTAGTACATACCCACTCACTGATTCATAGGTCTACACACATCCACTCACTCACCGATACAGTCACTCATACACGCAGTGACTCATCAATACAGCCTCTGATATATGCACTCATACACCCATATAGACACTCACATACTGCCACTCATCCACAGAGATACTCACCTATTCAGTCACCCAAAGACTCAATCACACTGCCATTAATCACTAATACAGTTATATACTCACCACCTCACTTATTCATACAGATACTAACACATACTTACTCTCTTATACAATCACTGACACAAGCACACACTCATCCATACAGATACTCTCACAATCACTCACTCTCACATATAGTCACTTATATACTCCAACATTCACATATATTGCCTTTCACGTATGTAGTTACTCACACATATACCACTGAGACATCCATTCACTCACCAATACAGCCATACGCACACTCACTCACCCATACAGCCCCTAGCAGACGCACTTATGAACCCATACACCCACTGAATCACCCACTCACACATCCATGGAGGGAGTCACACCCCCCCACCCACCCGAACAGACTCTCAGCCACCCATACAGGTAATCAGACAACCAATCATTAATCCATATAGACACTCATGTAGCTACTCACCCACCCATGCAGCCACTTACACACCAACTAACAGACTGATACAGACATTCACACAGATTAGTCATTCACCCATGCATTCACTAAGACAAGTTTAATCTCTCACTTAAACAGTCAGTCACGCACCCACTAAATCATCAATTCAGACACTCATACACCCACTCATTCTTCAATACACCTTTGCATATCTATAATTAACATTCATAAACTTTTAAAAATCACCCAGTCTCTGGATGATGTCATCAGTCATGTCATCAGTGATGTCATTTGAGATGTCATCAGTGATGTCATCACTAGTGGAGAAGTGTGGCTCAATGGTTAGAGTGGCAGACCCTGATGCAGAGATCTGGCCCGGGACCAGGGTTCAATTCCCGCCTCGGCGGGTCTTGGGCTCAATTTCCTCGGACCTGATAATTCTCACCTCGGTGCCTATTCTAATCATGGGTCCCACTCTGCAACTCTGGGCAATAGCTTGCTTAATCTCCACAACGGCCCCACCAGCGCTGGGATGCCTGGCTTCACCTTGGGGGTGCCCAGGAGTGGACATTTCACAGGGAAAAGCCAGGAAGGGTTCCACAGCGGTATGCGTACAGCGCCAGGACACCCCAGGGTATCAGTGCGCTTTACAAGTACAAATTTCATTTCATTTCATCAGTAATGTCACTGACCATGTAATGAGTGATGTAATATGTGACGTCATCAGCAGCGCATTGCGGGGGCGCGAGTTATAGTTAGCTCAACTAACTATAACGGCCGAATTTCTCTGGTTTTGTATGAGTGAAATGTCCAACTAACTATAACGTCCATGAAACCTGTGTTTTTTTCAGTGAATTTCAAAGGTTTTTTACATGCTAATTACTAACTATAACGTCCCTGAAACCTGTGTTTTTTTCAGTTAATTTCAAAGGTTTTTTAAATGCTAATTTCTAGGTATAACATCCCTGAAACCTATGGTTTTTTCAGTGAATTTCAAATGTTTTTAAATGTTAATTTGTATTTGTAATGTCCCAAAAATGCTTTTTCTAAATTTTTAAACTTTTATAAAAATATTGTGATGTTTTCTCTTTTTTAAAATATGAATTTACATTTTTTTTTTTCAAAGTGGATTTGCGTACTGATCGTGTACCAGTCACAAGCCGGGTCTGTTGGCTCAGTGGACTAATGCGTCCACTGCAGGGGCCTGTGTTCGACCTCATGGTCACAGGTTCGAATCCCGGGGGGTCCTCTCAGCCTTTCATCCATTTGAGGTCGATAAAATGAGTACCATTGAGTTGGGTAACAATAAACATCTGTTATTCAGCGCCAAGATACCCAAGGGTGAACGTGCGCTTTACAAATACATATGTTATGTTATGTTACATATTGGTTAAGTCGTGTACGATACGCGTTGGGTATGCGGAGGGTGCGCGGTTCTCGACCCCGCGCAACGTCACGTTCGTATTTCTGGGGGTCGCGCCAGGTGCACAAATGCATTGCAAATTTTTAAGTTTTAAAAGTATATGTATATAACTTTAATATGTATATTATACCAAGAGATTATTTAACATAATTGTAAATATTGTATATTTGTAACTGGAATAAAGATATATTATGGTTAAATATATTTTACGGGAAGTGCGGCGGGTGCGCTCTGGTTGCACACCGGGTGTGCGAATCCCATGTGACTTCAAAAGAAAGAATTTCATTGGTTAAGAAGCTTTCTATTCTAGGACTAGCAGGACCCCACCCAATTTTTTCGTTCTTCCAGGAGCATCTTTTCAAGAAACACCTCATGTGTTCTCTGTGCCTCTTTATTTGATTTGTTTGGTGTTTTTTTTCCAAGAAAGGAAATGGCATCGCAAAATTCACCACAGGATATTCCTGCAGATGAAGAGGAGCTGGAAGAACCCATTAAAAAAAGGAAAGAGAGTATTGTGTGGGCTTTCTCCTCCATACCAGCAGGAGAGAAGAAGATGAATGTGCGCAAAGTCACCTGCACTGTGTGTCAGAAAGTTTTATCTTGTGGATCAGAACAGAAGTATTCTTGCGGGACTTCATCTATGATAAAACACCTTCAGACGATGCACACAAACCATCTTGCGCAAGAGCAACATCGGCACCAAATGCAAGAGTCACAACAAGATGATGAGGTCGCAGGACCTAGTACTTCTGCGGGTTCCACTGCATCCACACAAAGTACACTAATTGTTCCAGAGTTTGCAGGACTGGAACAGCAATGCATAAAGTGCAAGAAACTTCTTTGTGCAGGCGAGCAATCTGTTGCAGCTGTTGTTGTTGCTGCAAAGAATCATCATTGTTAATTTTTTTTTGTTTTTGCAATGAGTTTCTAATTGCAAAATCTTTTGAAAACTTTTTTTAGTTCATTTCCTTGTTTTTTTCAATCTTTTGTTTAAAAAAACACCCCAAAAATTAATAAAAGAGTTAAAAAAACACAAACAAATTTAAAAAGAAAAAAATGGTTCTTTTTAGAACCACCTAATTGGTTAAAAATAGACAAACTTGTATGTGTTCTATGAATGACTGCAAGGGTAATGTCTGAGTCATTGTATGAGTGAATAAGTACTGTCTGAGTGAATGAATGAGTGCAGCAGTATTGCCTGAGTCATAGGATGAGTGCATGGATAGTGGTTGAGGGAATGGATGAGTGCAGCAGTAGTGCCTGAGTGATTGCATGAGTGCATGGGTAGTGCCTGGCTTATTGCATGAGTGCAGGGGTAGTGCCTGGGTGATTGGAAGAGTGCACGGGTAGTGCCTGAGTGCATGGATGTGTGCATGCGTAGTGTTTGAGGGAATGGATGAGTGCAATAGTAGTGTCTGAGTGATTGGATGAGTGCATGGGTAGAGCTAAAGTGCATAGATGAGTTCATGGGTAGTGTTTGGGTGATTGGAGGAGTGCATGGGTAGTGTCTGAGGGAATGGATGAGTGCAGCAGTACTACCTGAGTGTTTGCATGAGTGCATGGGTAGAGCCTGAGTGCATGGATGAGTGCATGGGTAGTATCTGGGTGATTGGAGCAGTGCATGCGTAGTGCCTGAGTATATGAAGCAATGCATAGGTAGAGCCTGGGTGCATGGATGAGTGCATGGGTAGTGCCTGGGTGATTGAAGGAGTGCATGGGTAGTGCCTGAGTGCATGGATGAGTGCATGTGTAGTGTTTGAGGGAATGGATGAGTGCAAGAGTAGTGTCTGAGTGATTAAATGAGTGCATGGGTAGAGTCTGAGTGCATAGAAGAGTGCATGGATTTTGCTTGAGGGAATGAATGAGAGCAAAAAGACTGCCTGAGTGATTGGATGACTGCAGGTGTAGTGCCTGGGTAATTGGAGGAGTGCATGGCTGTGGCTGGCTTATTGCATGACTGCAGGGGTAGTGTCTGGGTGATTGGAGGAGTGCATGGGTAGTGTCTGAGTGCATGGGAACTGCCTGCGTAATTGGAGGAGTGCATGGGTAGTGCCTGAGTGATTGGATGAGTGTATGGGTAGTGTTTGAGAGAATGGATGAGTGCATGGCTAGTGTCTGAGGGAATGCATGAGTGCAATGGTAATGCCTGGGTGATTAAATGAGTGCATGGTTAGAGCCTGTGTACATGGATGAGTGCATGGATACTGCCAGGGTGAATGAAGGAATGCATGGGTAGTGCCTGAGTGCATGGATGAGTGCATTGCTGATGTGTGAGGGAATGGATGAGTGCAATAGTAGTGCCTGAGTGATTGGAGGACTACATGGGTACTGCCTGAGTGATTAGATGAGTGCATGGGTGGAGACAGATTGCATGGATGAGTGCAAGAGTAGTGCCTGCATGATTGGAGGAGTGCAGAGGTAGTGCCTAGGTGATTGCATGAGTGCAGGGGTAATGTCTGGGTCATTGGAGGTATGCATGGGTAATGCCTAAGTGATTGCATGAGTGCAGGGGTAATGTGTAGGTAATTGGAGGAGTGCATGAGTAATGTCTGGCTGATTGCATGAGTGCAGGAGTAATGTCTGGGTGGTTGCATGACTGTAGTGGTAGTGCCTGGGTGATTGGAAAAGCGCATAAGTAGTGCCAGGGTGATTTTGTAAGTGCATGGGTACTGGCTGGATGATTGGAGGAGTGCATGGATAGTGCCTGGATGATTGCAGCAGTTCAAGAGTAGTGCCTGGGTTATTCTATGAGAGCATATCTAGTACCTGGGTGATTGCATGAGTGCAAGAGTAATGTCTGACTGGTTGCATGAGTGTAGTGGTAGTTCCTGGGTGATTGCAGGAGTGCATAAGTAGTGCCAGGGTGATTGGAGGAGTGCAACAGTAGTGCCTGGGTGATTGGAGCAGTGCATAGCTAATGCATTGGTGATTCCATGAGTGCAGGGGTAATGTCTGAGGGATTGGAGGTGTACATATGTAATGCCTGGGTAATTGCATGAGTGTTGGGGTAATGTCTAGCTGATTGCATGAGTGTAGACGTAGTGCCTGGGTGATTTTATAAGTGTATGGGTATTGCCTGGGTAATTGTATGAGTACAGGGGTAGTGCCTGGGTTATTGGAGGAGTGCAAGGGTAGTGCCTGGGTGATTGAAGGAGTACATGGATAGTGCATGGCTGATTGGAGGAGTGCATGGGTAATGCCTAGATGATTGCATGAGTTGAAAGGTAATGTCTGGGTGATTGGAGGAGTGCTTGAGTAATGTTTGGGTGATTGCATGAGTGCAGAGGTAATGTCTGGGTGATTGGAGTAGTGCATTGATAGTGCTTAGGTGTTTGGAGGAGTGCAAGAGTACTGCCTGGGTTATTGTATGACTGCATGGGTAGTGCCTGAGTGATTGCATGAGTACAAGAGTAGTGCCTTGGATGATTGGAGGAGTGGAAGGGTACTGCCTGATTGATTATATAAGTGCAGGAATAGTGCCTGGGTGACTGAAGGAGTGCATAGGTAATTACTAGGTGATTGCATGAGTTGAAAGGTAATGTCTGGGTGATTGGAGGAGTGCTTGAGTAATGTTTGGGTGATTGCATGGTGCAGGGGTAATGTTTGGGTGGTTGCATGAGTGTAGTGGTGTCGTGTAGTTCCTATATTACCTATACAGGATCTGCGCATTCGGATAACATAAACTGTGGGATTGGTGGCGGACGGATTCCCTCCACCCCCACCGGATACGTTAGCCTGTCTGTATTAGCTAGCTCACAGTGCCACTAGAGTCTCCTCTTATCGGGGAGAGAATAGTTTCTGGCAACCTTAGAACATGACAACCCTGATCCCCCAGGATCCTGGAAACAATATACTACCTTTCGCTCAGTCACTCGTGCTCACTTAGTTTGTCTCAGAGAGATACACAGAATAAACAGGCTGGGCGTTTCAATAAGTATTTATTGAACAGTTGTTATTCTACTAATTGTTCAATTAAGCAACGGCGGACCCCTAATTCCGCACCTCAAGCCAGTTCCAATCAGTGAATTTGCTGTGCAACCAACCCCAACGCCAGCCGTTGCGTGACGCTACTGTGCTCCAGATCAAGGAAATACTTTCTTATCCAATAGGGGTGCACAGCTTTAATAAGTCCAAAAGTCAAATAGTAATTATAAAAATAATTTCTTTATTTCAAATCAGTAAACTTTATCCAGTTAGGAAACTACAGCCAACGCGTTTCATTCCCTTTCTGGGAACTTCATCAGGGCAATAGAAGAATAACATCAAAGATGTTTCTCCTACAGTGGCAGATGTTAGTGTTCTGTTGACATCAAAGAGCAGGGATTCCTCCAAAGTCAGTGTACGTCCTTTTATGCTTCAGATAACGATATCTCAATTGCCCCTCTAATGGAAACAAATGTAAAAGTTCTTTGATGTCAAGATGGATGTGTTCACCCAAGATCGAAATGTATCCTTATAAGAGCCTATTCCTCTTTGAATTTCAATGTCACATATTAAATTCTATTCAAACTTGCTTCTGTGTGTTACACTGAGTCCAAGTACGTACATCTAATGAGTCTGACAGTTCCTGTCAGATAACATCTCTTACATCGTATAATTTAACGCGGTAGATTCCTATAGTACATGTCCCGTGTATTGCACCGGAGCCATCAAAACACCCGCAGGTATGATAAATCCTGCCAGCCCAACTCTGTACGCCAAACGAGTAGTTCGCCTCTACGGGACCTGTACTATAGGAATCTACTGTGTTAAATTATACGATGTAAGAGATATTATCTGACAGGAACTGTCAGACTCATTAGATGTACGTACTTGGACTCAATGTAACACACAGAAGCAAGTGGAATAGAATTTAATATGTGACATTGAAACTCAAAGAGGAATAGGCTCTTATAAGGATACATTTCGATCTTGGGTGAACACATCCATCTTGACATCAAAGAACTTTTACATTCGTTTCCATTAGAGGGGCAATTGAGATATCGTTATCTGAAGCATAAAAGGACGCACACTGACTTTGGAGGAATCCCTGCTCTTTGATGTCAACAGAACACTAACATCTGCCACTGTAGGAGGAAACATCTTTGATGTTATTCTTCTATTGCCCTGATGAAGTTCCCAGAAAGGGAATGAAACGCGTTGGCTGGAGTTTCTTAACTGGATAAATTTTACTGATTTGAAATAAAGAAATTATTTTTATAATTACTATTTGACTTTTGGACTTATTAAAGCTATGCACCCCTATTGGATAAGAAAGTTGTTATTCTAGTGTAAAATATATGAGCTGCAACAACCATTAGACAGTAGCAGAGATATATGATTAGCAATATTATGAAAGTAAAAGGATGGTACAGCTCTACCATCTTGCAGGAATCAAGAATATATCCAAGTACATACAACACAGGATAAAAGGTGCGTACTCCTACGATGTCTCCCTAACTAGATGTACCTAAATGTATCTAGCATCTGTGTAGGTGTTATGCCAAGAATCCCTTGAGGATCTAGTCCACCCCATTACCTGAGAATTAGAGAATGTGGGACCCCGTCCTGGTCTCGAGTTGGACACCCCGCGAGGGATGTTAGACCACTGCTAGCTGGAGCGTCTGCATGCAGGAACCTCAGCGTCTCTGGTCAGTGTGTCAGCCGGGAAGTCACGGTCTCCTCTGTCTGTCTAAGGAAGACATGATGTATATATACCCATAGGTCTCCCCAGGGGTCCTACCTTGCTGCGTTACTGTGTCGGCCTAAAGGATGACGTCAGGCCTGAACTTTAACATAGATATTATACAGGAGATGTTCGACCTGCTGTGAGTCCTGCTGTGCTTCCAAGAAGCCTCATGCATAATGTATGAGTAGTGAACCAGGGAAAAACCAGCGTCCTGAATGCAGTGTCGTATCTAGGTAAAAGGTCAGTCCCTATGAACCGTTATGTATGAAATGTAGGGAAGGATATAGGTGAAAGGTTGCAGTGTTACCTGCGCCTATATAGGGTACCTATATGGAAAATAACACCCACTCCTCTTCTGACTGGACGACATATGTAACTTATAAGTGTATTACCATTCTAACTAGACATTGGTATGCACTAAAGTAAAAACATTTCTTTTGCTAAAATGTTTAAAAATGTCTAAAAAAGTCTAAAAAAACCTTAAAATCTGTAACGAGAAAAATGCTTGCAAACTATAGCTCTAAAAGTGTCCGTAGTTATAGTCCGAAACACTATAAGCCTTAGAAAGCCGTTCATGCCCAAATAAATGAAAGGGAATGTCAATTTTGTTTCTGAGTTCCAAATTTAGCTTGTTATTAAAAAGGGCAAATTTTTATCCAGCACACGACGAGCCAAAATGAGTCAATTGTTTATGTGTCCTGGCTGGTAGACGCAACGTATCCGTTGCCTGCTTCCGCAGTAGATGGCCCCTGTAACACCTCGCAGAGTATGTCAATTGAGCACAGATGATCTTCCGCGCTGTCCGCAGCCAGCTTTGGGGCAGCCTGTGTGCCGTCCAAAGCCTGGATGCCCTTGGAGGAGCCGGTGTTCCTACCAACAGGTGTAGTTACATCCTGTGGTGGCTCAAGGAATGCAGCCAACAACATTGGAATGCGCTGAGGACACTGCAGAACATGGGCCGCTATCGGGTCCAGTAGAGCATTCACGTCCGGTTGCGCACATGATGGGAGTGTCAAACAAAGGTCTAACACGCATTCTTCTCCGCAAAACAGGCATCGGAGGACAAGTAAGATGCAGTCCATCCAGACTGGTCGCAATGACAGGAACCAAGATGCACTTAGTTCTCTCAGGCGAGGCATGCCTAGGTGTTGTACCATTCGGTCACGGTATTTCTGCTCCAGGAGAGCTCTTTCCATCTCCTTGGTGACTGAGACGTCCATTGCGTAGCAGAAAAATAACTATCAGGATACCTGCTATTACAAACAGGATCAGCGGAAGTCCTCCAAAGATACTTCCGAATACGGAGTGTATGAAGTTTGGTATAACTCCAAGTACCGTCTGAAAGGTGCTTAGAAGTCCAGAACCTATGGTCTTAAATAGGTGGACAATGCCAGTCGTATCAGACATGTTAAAGATACGATTCGGCCATTTCTACGAAATGGAAAGGGCAGTTAATATTAATAAGTGCCTGTATCTCAGCTGAAGACCTTGCGATCTGGAGATAAAAAGTCTCTCGAGTGGAGGTTAAGGGCACAGACTTCTGTAGAAGCATTGCTTTCATTCTGCTTAGAGTATCAAACCGTATTAAGGAAACATTCAGTGAAGGCCATAACGGCGCATCCCTGACTGTATGGGTTGGTGGAAACAATACTTGCATACAACAAGTAACCCTGGCGCTCACAGTTACCAGATATGCGACGCCTGGGATCCCCACTCCGGCATCGAAATCTGTATGGTAATTCCCAAGATTCCTTAATGTACTCCTTACCCATTTTTTCATATTTGCCTGCCTGCTTTTGTTCGAGGCAATATTGAAATTGAAAAGTAGTGACCGGTAGAGTTATGTGGCCATGGATTAGCCATTCTGTAGATGGCGATTTCGCCACTGTGAATGGTAATCTATACAGTTTTTCGATACGCAGCATTGTATATTTTGCTCCCCTTTGTGCCATTTCTATCAGTTTATCTGTTAGATTGTATTCAGAAAACAGAGACGTACTGTTGATAAAATGCCAAGGCACACAGCCTACACGCAAAGATTGCAGCGCCAAGCTCAATAACATTATAGAACGTAACTGAGATTGCCTGTGATGTAATATGGCCAAATCTTGTTCTAGAATGTCTATTGCAGAAGATACAATGTTGCCTAAGGAATATATCCTGGAGGTCAATGTTGTTAACCCATTGTCTACCACTGCTAGAGATTTCTCTAAGTTAATAGGGTCTATTTCCCGTATTCTTTCTGCAGACTCTTGTTGGGATATTTTCCAATTTTCATTGTAGGCAGCATACATGCCAGCATATATGAAGCGTTTTTGGTGTGGCTTCCTGGGACCTAGTAAAAAATCCCTAAGATCATTGTCTTGTGTGAGTAAGGATAAGTGTTGTTTCACCTCTGTGAGTGTTGAGGTTTCTAGCCAATTAAGGCACAACTTCCCAACACTGTATGATGTCACTACCCCTGGGTGTTGTCTCTGTACATAGCGTGGATCTGGCCTATGGATTGTGAACCCTTCGGTTTTACACATGAATCTTTCCTGACAACCATTTGTGTCTGTGGGCCAAATCAACCATTTCTTCCAATCGGGGTCTGATCTATTGTATTGTATGATGTCATCTAATGTGATCCCTGTTTGTGATGTTTCGTTTCCCTCGGTGTTCGATGGAGTCGGTACTCGAGGTGTGTTCAAGTCTTTGTTCTTGGCTAGTCCAAGGCAAGACGTCTGTTGCACTGTCTCGTTCAAAACCATGATCTGCTGAGGGATAAGACATGCTCTAAACAAAGCTTCTAACCCCTGCACCTGCCATTCTCTAGTACCCCAGACTGATTTTAAGTCTATGGTGTCTTTCCATAAGTCGTAACCTTGTTCGGACAACTGGGCAATAAAGGATGCAGAGTAAATCTGTTTGGTGTTTGTTAACATATTTTTCTGTGCTGATGTTGGTGCAACCTTATAATAATATGAACTGTATCGGTGTAAGGATTTTTTAGTATCGACAGGAAGAATGGCGCTCAAGCTAATTCTGCGTATGTTGGCTAAGCTGCGTGTATGTACGGTGCTACCAGGTCGGGGGAACAAAACACCTTAAAAAACCCCCGTAGGTATGTGAGTCCAGCAACCCACACATATGAATGAGAAACAATGTCCTGGGCACATGTAGTTGGGGTCAAGGTATAGTCACTGGATGTCCAGTGTCAAGAACAGAATCTGTGGTCCACACCAGACTGATGCTTTGAAATGTATTTAATCAATGTAACCACGGAAAAGCCACCAGCCGACACGTGTTTCGTCACCTATGGGAGTGATCCCGTGACTTCTTCAGGGCTGGGGGGGGATACAAAAAACAAATGAGAAAGGAATACTGGGGAATCTTAAATGAAGTGGATGCTAGGATGGTCCAGCATGACCAGCCGGTCATGCGGAAGTACAATATCGCATTTACGTGGAAACCCTAAGTGCGTAGTGAAAGTGGAAGACTATGAGAGTTAAAAAACAGTAATACTGTGACTCCGTGGAGTGTATGTAAATCAAACACAAAGAAAAACAAGGGGGAGGAAAGTGACATGATCCTGACACTTAGTGAGGGGGGTGGTGGTGGAGATAACCAGCAAAATCTACACAATTGTAACAAAAAAAACGTTCATGAGAATCAGACGTAAAATTAAACAGTTTTGTACTGAAGTAGTAATCATAATATAAATAGAAGTACAGGCTAGGTTGCTGACACTGATGTTGAAATAATGATGAGAATGGAAGTCAAGGCTGGGTAGCTGACACTAGTGTATGCGAATCAAGTAAAAGGCGCTGGGTAGAGCATTGGGATTGAAAGTAATCTAATAAAGAAGCCAAGGCAAGTGACAACGGACAACGCAATGGTAGCGAGTTCGAACCACGAATGTACCAGTAAAGGGTCAGGATCGTGAGCATAAGACAGTAGGGTAACAAAAGGACAGAGGTACCTGAAAGAGCTGCGAAATTCAATGGAGTAGGCTGGCAGGGAAGGAGGGAAAAGGAGAGAAGCAAGAGTGAATATATGCAACAGGGGGGCAAGATCGATAACGGTATAAGAACATGAGAAAAACCTCTGTACAAAGGAGTCCTGAATAGCTACTGTGAGCGGTGAGGTCAAGTATAGCGAACTCACCGGCAAACCGGTGATAATTCCAAACCGGCCGGGTATTCATCAAACGAATGTTGAGGGAAAATCAAACAGGAACCACAGTTGGTGTATACGATCTGAAAGGAGGGATGTAGAGCGTTAGAGGAAAGAATGAGAGGTGGGGGAGGGAAACGGAGGGTGTGCGAAAGGGGATTGCTTACCGGAGTATGGGTTAACGAATACTAGAATTCCATCAAGGGAAGTGAGATGCTGTAAAAAAAGGGAGAAGGTGAGGGAAGGTAATCGGGAAGAAACGCGGAGTAAAGGAGCAAGGTGTCAGGGGGAAGGAAACCAAGGCAGAGCTTACCTGTATTAAAGGATTAGAATACGGTCCAGTGTTCGGCGTGAGAGCGGCGGGTAGGCCTGATCATGAAAAGTCTGGGGAAAGTAAATACGGATGTAAGTCGGGGGTAACCAGGACCAAAAGGGAGCGAGAACGTGTGCCCAAGAAAAGCGCCACATGGACTTACCCTCAATAGTGGGGAGAGGATCAGAATAACACTGGTGCCGAGTCGCTGTCCGGATGAGGAAGCGATCGGAAGCCAGTAGACGGATATTTATGGTGGTCGTGTGATCAGGACAACTAGAACGCTGCCGATAGTGAGGACGTAAAACCGGAAGTAGGGAATGGCGTGACGGCCAAGGAATTAAAACGAGCCGGTGAAACAGTCATTAATGAGATGAGAGTCGCCGAGGCGGCCACTAGTTGGCTCGTATGAGTAGAAGAGCCATATGTCATGTAAGAACAGGCGATAGATAAAGCATATGGTGGCAGCTCAAAAGGAAGTGAATGAGGGTAACGGGGTAAGTCAAAAGTAAGAACATGGGGTATGGCAAGTATAAAAACCCAACTATACAGCAGCTCAAATAAGGAGTGAAGGAGTGAACGGGGGTAAGTCAGAAATAAGAACTTAGAGAGTGACAAGTGTAAAAGCCCAAGTATATGGAGTAATGTATGGGCAATTGGAGAGTAACAGTGCTACTCGGACGGTAGGTGTGCAGGGCATACGCCAAAATATTCGTATGAATTCGCAAATGAAAAGGGCCAGCAAAGGAGGCATGTGAATGTCAGGACATTCAGAAAAGCTGCGCCCAAGGAGAGAACCCCAAAGTAGGATGTACCTTGGTGAAAACGTAGGAAAGGCAGGCGATGGCGTGGAAGGGTAAAGTGGGTACATAAGTATGTGTTCTATGCATGACATCTCATGAAAAACAATACAGTAAGCAGTACGTGAACAGGACGATAGTTCGTGCAGTAATGCATACATAACATGACATGGTAAACTATGAACCACTTTAAAGACAGCTCGATAATTGTGTACAGGTCAGGTTGTTGTACTTAAGTGACCAATTTTACGCACGAGTACGGGAGACACAATGAAGACAGCTAGAATGCTGTGACCAGGTCAGGTAAACAGTACTCTTGTGATTAATAATGCGCATGAGTACAGAAGACAGTTCGCGCAGTATGAGATGTTCAATCACCAAGGAAGTAGTGCAGTTCATGGTCAGTGTTCAATCCGTGTTGCATCGTCTGTAAGCGCATAATCCAAGTGGCTTCCAGACGTCTGAGTCTTAGTTCTCTGTTGCCACCTCTTGCACTGACGGTAGCCACATCGAAGCCAAAAAAGGAGAAGCGTTTCTTGGTGCTTTGGGTTGAGCAGTTCATTACGTGTGTTGCCATAGGATATCTGCTGTCCTGATTCAAAAGTGCCCTGACATGTTCACCAATGCGATCTTTCAATGGTCTGATGGTGCTGCCAATGTACCACCGTTTTGCATGTGCACTCAAGGATGTAGACCACAAAACGTGTATTGCAGTTGATGTTGTTTCTGATTGTGTACTTCCTCTTGTTTTTGGCAGTGAATGTCTTTACCCCATTCTGGGCTAGTCTGCAGATGCCGCAGCAGCCACATTTGAAGAATCCCAAGGTGTGGATGGTGAGCCATGTTTGCCTGCTGAGGGGACTTGGTAAACTAGGACTCAATCTTGTTCTTAGCGTTCTACCCCGTCTGTAGGTGATCTGTGGTCTCGCTCGGATGATCCCTTTGAGGGATGTGTCTGCCAGTAGAATGCCCCAGTGTCTGTTGATACTCTTTTTTATTGCCAGACCCATGTCACTGTAGTCTGTGATTAGTCTCACTTTCTGCTCCTGTTCTGTGGCTATCCTTTTCTCGTGTAGTGTTTCTTGTCTCTCTGTGTTGCATATCCTTTTTTCTGCTTTGCTTATGGTTCGCGCATTGTAACCTCTAGCTCTGAATCTATGTTTCATGTTGGATATACATTTTTGGAATTCTGGTTCTTCACTACAGTTTCTCCTAGCCCTGACAAACTCCCCATAGGGGATGGCCTGTATCTGATGGGAAGGGTGGGAGCTCTCCGCGTGTAATATGGCATTACATGAAGTGGCCTTTCTGTGCAGTCTACTGTGTAGGGTGTCTGACTTTATGTAGAGTTCCACATCGAGAAATGTGATGTTTGATGTGCTGGACTCGCTCGTGAATCTCATATTCATGTCATTAGAATTGAGATGTCTGCAGAAACTATCAACTTTGCTCTGGGACCCTGCCCATAGTAGTAGACAATCATCTATGTAACGTCCCCAGTAGATTATGGAGTCGACCCAAGGAGCCCCTTTGGTGCTCCAGATCCAACTAGTTTCAAGTACACCTATGTAGAGGTTGGCAAACGATGGGGAGAATTTGGACCCCATGGCTACACCTTTGTTTTGTTTGTACCACCTTTGTTCATACATGAAGAAATTGTTGTTAAGGATAATGTCCATCATGGTGATGAGCATGTTGGTGTGTTGCCATAACGTGGCAGGTCTGTTGAGTAGAAGACTGGTGACAGCTTTGAATCCTAACCCTGGTTCGATGGTGGTATAGAGAGAAACTACGTCTAGGGTGGGTAGGATCATGCCAGGTTGCCATTGTACATCGGCCAAGATACTTAAGATGTGCTTAGTATCTTGGATGTGAGAGGGTAGATTTTTGACCATGGGGCCTAGGAACAGATCTACATATTGCCCGAGTCTCTCAGTAGGACCGCCAATGCCCGACACTATGGGTCTCCCAGGCGGAAAAGGCGCCGGTTTGTGTATCTTCGGTAGTGTATATAGGCAGGGAAATGAAGGTCTGTGTACCTTAAGATAAAGTAACTCCTGATCATCTATTAGGCTAGTGTATGCCAATCCGATAAACATCTGTTGATCTTGGTGATCAGTGTGCTCGTGGGATTACATGTGGCGAGTTCATAGCAGGAGGTGTCACTTAATTGAGACATGACCTCGTTGTGGTAGTCCGACTGGTTCATAACCACAACGTTGCCCCCTTTGTCAGCCTCCCTGATTATGATGTCGGGGTTGGAGCCTAAAGTTTTTAGGGCCATGCGTTTATCTCTACACAGATTGTCTTTAATTCTGCGTTTGCTTTTGAGAGTTTTGTTCTCATGTTTATCCATGTCGGTCATGACTAGATTGTGGAAGGTGTCAATAGGGTTGCCTCCTGGGAGAATGGGCGTCCATCTGGACTTAGTTCTAAGGCCGCTGTTGAGGGTCAAGTCAGTCTCTATGTCAAGATCATGTAATAAATTGTCCATGTCAATGGGAGGGTCATCAGAGTCTGTCAATGATAGGAGTAGATGTGTGACCTGTATGTCTTTTATGCTATGTCCTCCTAATGTGTCCTCAGTGCAAATCTTTTTGACGTTCCTATTGGTAGGTTGGGTGCCTTGGAAGTGTTTCTTGATTTTGATGGTTCTAGTGAATTTGAAGAGATCAATTTTGTGCCACATGTGTCACCTTTTTCATGAGGGTTAAAACTCAAGCCCTTACTAAGGAGTGAGATCATCCCACCATTCAGTGTCTGGGAGGAAAGGTTAACAACTTGTATGCCCGAGTCTGGCTGGTCTATTTGTTCTTCCCGTCCCGTCCCCTGACCTGAGTTTCCTTTTATAGTCCTCTGTGTCCTGCCCTCTTGCCTCTGCGGGTTTTCTGTCTTGGGTGCCTTGTCTTTGTTGCGTTCTGTTATCTCTTCGTATTGTCTGAACCTCGCGTAAAAAAGACGATTTTGTTTGGCCTGGTCTGGATAATTCGTTCGATTGATTATCGGATTCGCTATCACTAGTGTGAATGGTGTTGAGGGAGGTGGAGCTCGATGAAACCGAGTGTGTGTCCTTGCTTGTGGCCCTATTTCCCTGGGGTCCTGTCTGTACCAGCTGATCGTATTTTCTTGCAAAGGTGAACACACGTCCCTCTTTGTAATCAGCTTCGTCCCTTCTTAATTGTCTAGTCTTCCTCTCCTTAATCTCGTTCTGATGTCTGGTCAGTACCTCGTTAAGAATAACGTAATATTTTTCTGTGGATTCTCTTAGATCTAAATCAGCAATTTCCTTTTCTAAGTTTGATATTTCGAATTGTAGTTTCGCTACTTTGCGTTCCGTGTTCTCTATTAATATATCAATGAGTGTGTTGGAATTAGAAGTAAGAGTTTCCTCCCATTTGCCCAGTAAATTGTCATCCAGGTCATCAAATGTGGGGAAAATCTGGGAGCGTAAACCTCTTGGGACTCTCTTGAGTCTCAAGTATTGTTTCAAGGTGGCACTGTCCCACCACCTTGAATTCTCTGATTTTTTCAGTCTTTCAAGTCTCAAGAATTTTTCTTTGAGACCTTCTTTGCGTGACGGGTTTCCACTAGTGGATGATGATTTGATCGGAGTACCTTTTAATAGGTTATCAAATAATTCTGATGCTACCTTATCTCTATCCATACCCCTAATCTTAGGCTTGTGTGTAGTAAATGTGTAAGACGCCGCGGCTGCCCTCCCTGAGACCCTAAGGTACTGTATCGGTGTAAGGACTTTTTAGTATCGACAGGAAGAATGGCGCTCAAGCTAATTCTGCGTATGTTGGCTAAGCTGCGTGTATGTACGGTGCTACCAGGTCGGGGGAACAAAACACCTTAAAAAACCCCCATAGGTTTGATAGTCCAGCAACCCACACATATGAATGAGAAACAATGTCCCGGGCACACGTAGTTGGGGTCAAGGTATAGTCACTGGATGTCCAGTGTCAAGAACAGAATCTGTGGTCCACACCAGAATGATGCTTTGAAATTTATTTAATCAATGTAACCACGGAAAAGCAACCAGCCAACACGTGTTTCGTCACCTATGGGAGTGATCCCGTGACTTCTTCAGGGCTGGGGGGGGGATACAAAAAACAAATGAGAAAGTAATACTGGGGAATCTAAAATGAAGTGCATGCTAGGACGGTCCAGCATGACCAGCTGGTCATGCGGAAGTACAATATCGCATTTACGTGGAAACCCTAAGTGCGTAGTGATGGTGGAAGACTGTGAGAGTTAAAAAACAGTAATACTGTGACTCCGTGGAGTGTATGTAAATCAAACACAAAGAAAAACCGGGGGGAGGAAAGTGACATGATCCTGACACTTAGTGAGGGGTGTGGTGGTGGTGACAACCAGCAAGATCTACACAATTGTAACAAAAAAAACGTTCATGAGAATCAGACGTAAAATTAAACACTTTTGTACTGAAGTGGTAATCATAATGTAAACAGAAGTACAGGCTTGGTTGCTGACACTGATGTTGAAATAATGATGAGAATGGAAGTCAAGGCTGGGTAGCTGACACTAGTGTATGCGAATCAAGTAAAAGGTGCTGGGTAGAGCATTGGGATTGAAAGTAATCTAATAAAGAAGCCAAGGCAAGTGACAACGGACAAGGCGATGGTAGCGAGTTCGAACCACGAATGTACCAGTAAAGGGTCAGGATCGTGAGCATAAGACAGTAGGGTAATAAAAGGACGGAGGTACCTGAAAGAGCTGCGAAATTCAATGGAGTAGGCTGGCAGGGAAGGAGGGAAAAGGAGAGAAGCAAGAGTGAATATATGCAACAGGGGGGCAAGATCGATAACGGTATACGAACATGAGAAAAATCTCTGTACAAAGGAGTCCTGAATAGCTACTGTGAGCAGTGAGGTCAAGTATAGCGAACTCACCCGCAAGCCGGTGATAATTCCAACCCGGCCGGGTATTCATCAAACGAGTGTTGAGGGAAAATCAAACAGGAACCGCAGTGGGTGTATACGATCTGAAAGGAGGGATGTAGAGCGTTAGAGGAAAGAATGAGAGGTGGGGGAGGGAAACGGAGGGTGTGCGAAAGGGGATTGCTTACCGGAGTACGGGTTAATGGATACTAGTATTCCAAGAAGGGAAGTGAGATGCTGTAAAAGAAGGGAGAAGGTGAGGGAAGGTAATCGGGAAGAAACGCGGAGTAAAGGAGCAAGGTGTCAGGGGGAAGGAAACCAAGGAAAATTTTAGGCTCCAACCCCGACATCATAATCAGGGAGGCTGACAAAGGGGGCAACGTTGTGGTAATGAACCGGTCGGACTACCACAACGAGGTCATGTCTCAATTAAGTGACACCTCCTGCTATGAACTCATCACATGTAATCCCACGAGCACACTGATCACCAAGATCAACAGATGTTTATCGGATTGGCATACACTAGGCCTAAGAGATGATCAGGAGTTACTTTATCTTAAGGTACACAGACCTTCATTTCCCTGCCTATATACACTACCGAAGATACACAAACCGGAGCCTTTTCCGCCTGGGAGACCCATAGTGTCGGGCATTGGCGGTCCTACTGAGAGACTCGGGCAATATGTAGATCTGTTCCTAGGCCCCATGGTCAAAAATCTACCCTCTCCCATCCAAGATACTAAACACATCTTAAGTATCTTGGCCGATGTACAATGGCAACCTGGCATAATCCTAGCCACCCTAGACGTAGTTTCTCTCTTTACCACCATCGAACCACGGTTAGGACTCAAAGCCGTCACCAGTCTTCTACTCAACAGACCTGCCACGTTATGGCAACACACCAACATGCTCATCACCATGATGGACATTATCCTTAACAACAATTTCTTCATGTATGAACAAAGGTGGTACAAACAAAACAAAGGTGTAGCCATGGGGTCCAAATTCTCCCCATCGTTTGCCAACCTCTACATGGGTGTACTTGAATCTAATTGGATCTGGAGCACCAACGGGGCTCCTTGGGTCGACTCCATAATCTACTGGGGACGTTACATAGATGATTGTCTACTACTATGGGTAGGGTTCCAGAGCGAAGTTGATAGTTTCTGCAGACATCTCAATTCTAATGACATGAATATGAGATTCACGAGCGAGTCCAGCACATCAAACATCACATTTCTCGATGTGGAACTCTACATAAAGTCAGACACCCTACACAGTAGACTGCACAGAAAGGCCACTTCATGTAATGCCATATTACACGCAGAGAGCTCCCACCCTTCCCATCAGATACAGGCCATCCCCTATGGGGAGTTTGTCAGGGCTAGGAGAAACTTTAGTGAAGAACCAGAATTCCAAAATGTATATCCAACATGAAACATAGATTCAGAGCTAGAGGTTACAATGCGCGAACCATAAGCAAAGCAGAAAAAAGGATATGCAACACAGAGGGACAAGAAACACTACACGAGAAAAGGATAGCCACAGAACAGGAGCGGAAAGTGAGACTAATCACAGACTACAGTGACATGGGTCTGGCAATAAAAAAGAGTATCAACAGACACTGGGGCATTCTACTGGCAGACACATCCCTCAAAGGGATCATCCCAGCGAGACCACAGATCACCTACAGACGGGGTAGAACGCTAAGAACAAGATTGAGTCCTAGTATACCAAGTCCCCTCAGCAGGCAAACATGGCTCACCACCCACACCTTTGGATTCTTCAAATGTGGCTGCTGCGGCATCTGCAGACTAGCCCAGAATGGGGTAAAGACATTCACTGCCAAAAACAAGAGGAAGTACACAATCAAACATCAACTGCAATACACGTTTTGTGGTCTACATCCTTGAGTGCTCATGCAAACGGTGGTACATCTGCAGCACCATCAGACCATTGAAAGATCGCATTGGTTAACATGTCAGGGCACTTTTGAATCAGGACAGCAGATATCCTATGGCAACACACGTAATGAACTGCACAACCCAAAGAACCAAGAAACGCTTCTCCTTTTTTGGCTTCGATGTGGATACAGTCAGTGCAAGAGGTGGCAACAGAGAACTAAGACTCAGACATCTGGAAGCCACTTGGATTATGTGCTTACAGACGGTGCAGCACGGATTGAACACTGACCATGAACTGCACTACTTCCTTGGTGATTGAACATCTCATACTGCGCGAACTGTCTTCTGTACTCATGCGCATTATTAATCACAAGAGTACTGTTTACCTGACCTGGTCACAGCATTCTAGCTGTCTTCATTGTGTCTCCCGTACTCGTGCGTAAAATTGGTCACTTAAGTACAACAACCTGACTTGTACACAATTATCGAGCTGTCTTTAAAGTGGTTCATAGTTTACCATGTCACTTTATGTATGCATTACTGCACGAACTGTCGTCCTGTTCACGTACTGCTTACTGTATTGTTTTTCATGAGATGTCATGCATAGAACACATACATATGTACCCACTTTACCCTTCCACGCCATCTCCTGCCTTTCCTATGTTTTCACCCAGGTACATCCTACTTTGGGGTTCTCTCCTTGGGCGCAGCTTTTCTGAATGTCCTGACATTCACATGCCTCCTTTGCTGGCCCTTTTCATTTGCGAATTCATACGAATATTTTGGCGTATGCCCTGAACATCTACCGTCCGAGTACCACTCTTACTCTCCAATTGCCCATACATTACTCCATATACTTGGGCTTTTACACTTGTCACTCTCTAAGTTCTTATTTATGACTTACCCCCGTTGCCCTCATTCACTCCTTATTTGAGCTGCTGTATAGTTGGGCTTTTATACTTGCCATACCCCATGTTCTTACTTTTGACTTACCCCGTTACCCTCATTCACTTCCTTTTGAGCTGCCACCATATGCTTTATCTATCGCCTGTTTTTACATGACATATGGCTCTTCTACTCATACGAGCCAACTAGTGGCCGCCTCGGCGACTCTCATCTCATTAATGACTGTTTCACCGGCTCGTTTTAATTCCTTGGCCGTCGCGCCATTCCCTACTTCCGGTTTCACATGCTCACTATCGGCAGCGTTATAGTTGTCCTGATCACATGACCACCATAAATATCCGTCTACTGGCTTCCGATCGCTTCCTCATCCGGACAGCGACTCGGCACCAGTGTTATTCTGATCCTCTCCCCACTATTGAGGGGAAGTCCATGTGGCGCTTTTCTTGGGCACACGTTCTCGCTCCCTTTTGGTCCTGGTTACCCCCGACTTACAGCCATATTTACTTTCCCCAGACTTTTCGTGATCAGGCCTACCTGCCGCTCTCACGCCGAACACTGGACCGTATCCTAATCCTTTAATACGGGTAAGCTCTACCTTGGTTTCCTTCCCCCTGACACCTTGCTCCTTTACTCAGTGTTTCTTCCCGATTACCTTCCCTCATCTTCTCCCTTCTTTTACAGCATCTCACTTCCCTTGATGGAATTCTAGTATTCGTTAACCCGTACTCCGGTAAGCAATCCCCTTTCGCACACCCTCCATTTCCCCCCACCTCTCATTCTTTCCTCTAACGCTCTACATCCCTCCTTTCAGATCGTATACACCCACTGCGGTTCCTGTTTGATTTTCCCTCAACATTCGTTTGATGAATACCCAGCTGGGTTGGAATTATCACCGGCTTGCGGGTGAGTTCGCTATACTTGACCTCACCGCTCACAGTAGCTATTCAGGACTCCTTTGTACAGAGATTTTTCTCATGTTCGTAAACCGTTATCGATCTTGCCCCCCTGTTGCATATATTCACTCTTGCTTCTCTCCTTTTCCCTCCTTCCCTGCCAGCCTACTCCATTGAATTTCGCAGCTCTTTCAGGTACCTCCGTCCTTTTATTACCCTACTGTCTTATGCTCATGATCCTGACCCTTTACGGGTACATTCGTGGTTCAAACTCGCTACCATTGCCTTGTCCATTGTCACTTGCCTTGGCTTCTTTATTAGATTACTTTCAATCCCAATGCTCTACCCAGCGCCTTTTACTTGATTCGCATACACTAGTGTCAGCTACCCAGCCTTGACTTCCATTCTCATCATTATTTCAACATCAGTGTCAGCAACCTAGCCTGTACTTCTATTTACATTATGATTACTACTTCAGTACAAAAGTGTTTAATTTTACGTCTGATTCTCATGAACGTTTTTTTTGTTACAATTATGTAGATCTTGCTGGTTGTCACCACCACTACACCCCTCACTAAGTGTCAGGATCATGTCACTTTCCTCCCCCCGGTTTTTCTTTGTGTTTGATTTAAATACACTCCACGGAGTCACAGTAATACTGTATTTTAACTCTCACAGTCTTCCACCGTCACTACGCACTTAGGGTTTCCACGTAAATGCGATATTGTACTTCTGCATGACTGGCTGGTCATGCTGGACCGTCCTAGCATCCACTTCATTCAAGATTCCCCAGTATTCCTTTCTCATTTGTTTTTTGTATCCCCCCCCAGCCCTGAAGAAGTTACGGGATCACTCCCATAGGTGACGAAACACGTGTCGGCTGGTTGCTTTTCCGTGGTTACTTTGATTAAATACATTTCAAAGCATCATTCTGGTGTGGACCACAGATTCTGTTCTTGACACTGGACATCCAGTGACTATACCTTGACCCCAACTACGTGTGCCCGGGACATTGTTTCTCATTCATATGTGTGGGTTGCTGGACTCACATACCTACGGGGGTTTTTTAAGGTGTTTTGTTCCCCCGACCTGGTAGCACCGTACATACACGCAGCTTAGCGAACATACGCAGAATTAGCTTGAGCGCCATTCTTCCTGTCGATACTAAAAAATCCTTACACCAATACAGTACCTTAGGGTCTCAGGGAGGGCAGCTGCGGCGTCTTACACATTTACTACACACAAGCCTAAGATTAGAGGTATGGATAGAGATAAGGTAGCATCAGAATTATTTGATAACCTATTAAAAGGTACTCCGATCAAATCATCATCCACTAGTGGAAACCCGTCACGCAAAGAAGGTCTCAAAGAAAAATTCTTGAGACTTGAAAGACTGAAAAAAAACGAGAATTCAAGGTGGTGGGACAGTGCCACCTTGAAACAATACTTGAGACTCAAGAGAGTCCCAAGAGGTTTACGCTCCCAGATTTTCCCCACATTTGATGACCTGGATGACATTTTACTGGGCAAATGGGAGGAAACTCTTACTTCTAATTCCAACACACTCATTGATATATTAATAGAGAACGCGGAACGCAAAGTAGCAAAACTACAAATCGAAATATCAAACTTAGAAAAGGAAATTGCTGATTTAGATTTAAGAGAAGCCACAGAAAAAAATTACGTTATTCTTAACGAGGTACTGACCAGACATCAGAACGAGATTAAGGAGAGGAAGACTAGACAATTAAGAAGGGACGAAGCTGATTACAAAGAGGGACGTGTGTTCACCTTTGCAAGAAAATACGATCAGCTGGTACAGACAGGACCCCAGGGAGATAGGGCCACCAGCAAGGACACACACTAGGTTTCATCGAGCTCCACCTCCCTCAACACCATTCACACTAGTGATAGCGAATCCGATAATCAATCAAACAAATTATCTAGACCAGGCCAAACAAAATCGTCTTTTTTACGCGAGGTTCAGACAATACGAAGAGAGAACAGAACGCAACGAAGACAAGGCACCCAAGACAGAAAACCCGCAGAGGCAAGAGAGCAGGACACAGAGGACTACAAAAGGAAACTCAGGTCAGGGGACGGGAAGAACAAATAGACCATCCAGACTCGGGCATACAAGTTGTTAACTTTTCATCCCAGACACTGAACGGTGGGATGATCTCACTCCTTAGTAAGGGCTTGAGTTTTAACCCTCATGAAAAAGGTGACACATGTAGGCACAAAATTGATCTCTTTAAATTCACTAGAACCATCAAAATCAAGAAACACTTCCAAGGCACCCAACCTACCAATAGGAACGTCAAAAAGATTTGCACTGAGGACACATTAGGAGGACATAGCATAAAAGACATACAGGTCACACATCTACTCCTATCATTGACAGACTCTGATGACCCTCCCATTGACATGGACAATTTATTACATGATCTTGACATAGAGACTGACTTGACCCTCAACAGCGGCCTTAGAACTAAGTCCAGATGGACGCCCACTCTCCCAGGAGGCAACCCTATTGACACCTTCCACAATCTAGTCATGACCGACATGGATAAACATGAGAACAAAACTCTCAAAAGCAAACGCAGAATTAAAGACAATCTGTGTAGAGATGAACGCATGGCCCTAAATCTTTAGGCTCCAACCCCGACATCATAATCAGGGAGGCTGACAAAGGGGGCAACGTTGTGGTTATGAACCGGTCGGACTACCACAACGAGGTCATGTCTCAATTAAGTGACACCTCCTGCTATGAACTCGTCACATGTAATCCCACGAGCACACTGATCACCAAGATTAACAGATGTTTATCGGATTGGCATACACTAGGCCTAATAGATGATCAGGAGTTACTTTATCTTAAGGTACATAGACCTTCATTTCCCTGCCTATATACACTACCGAAGATACACAAACCGGCGCCTTTTCCGCCTGGGAGACCCATAGTGTCGGGCATTGGCGGTCCTACTGAGAGACTCGGGCAATATGTAGATCTGTTCTTAGGCCCCATGGTCAAAAATCTACCCTCTCACATCCAAGATACTAAACACATCTTAAGTATCTTGGCCGATGTACAATGGCAACCTGGCATGATCCTAGCCACCCTAGATGTAGTTTCTCTCTATACCACCATCGAACCAGGGTTAGGACTCAAAGCTGTCACCAGTCTTCTACTCAACAGACCTGCCGCGTTATGGCAACACACCAACAGGCTCATCACCATGATGGACATTATCCTTAACAACAATTTCTTCATGTATGAACAAAGGTGGTACAAACAAAACAAAGGTGTAGCCATGGGGTCCAAATTCTCCCCATTGTTTGCCAACCTCTATATGGGTGTACTTGAATCTAATTGGATCTGGAGCACCAAAGGGGCTCCTTGGGTCGACTCCATAATCTACTGGGGACGTTACATAGATGATTGTCTACTACTATGGGCAGGGTCCCAGAGCAAACTTGATAGTTTCTGCAGACATCTCAATTCTAATGACATGAATATGAGATTCACGAGCGAGTCCAGCACATCAAACATCACATTTCTCGATGTGGAACTCTACATAAAGTCAGACACCCTACACAGTAGACTGCACAGAAAGGCCACTTCATGTAATGCCATATTACATGCAGAGAGCTCCCACCCTTCCCATCAGATACAGGCCATCCCCTATGGGGAGTTTGTCAGGGCTAGGAGAAACTGTAGTGAAGAACCAGAATTCCAAAAATGTATATCCAACATGAAACATAGATTCAGAGCTAGAGGTTACAATGCGCGAACCATAAGCAAAGAAGAAAAAAGGATATGCAACACAGAGAGACAAGAAACACTACACGAGAAAAGGATAGCCACAGAACAGGAGCAGAAAGTGAGACTAATCACATACTACAGTGACATGGGTCTGGCAATAAAAAAGAGTATCAACAGACACTGGGGCATTCTACTGGCAGACACATCCCTCAAAGGGATCATCCCAGCGAGACCACAGATCACCTACAGATGGGGTAGAACGCTAAGAACAAGATTGAGTCCTAGTATACCAAGTCCCCTCAGCAGGCAAACATGGCTCACCACCCACACCTTGGGATTCTTCAAATGTGGCTGCTGCGGCATCTGCAGACTAGCCCAGAATGGGGTAAAGACATTCACTGCCAAAAACAAGAGGAAGTACACAATCAGAAACAACATCAACTGCAATACACGTTTTGTGGTCTACATCCTTGAGTGCACATGCAAAAGGTGGTAAATCGGCAGCACCATCAGACCATTGAAAGATCGCATTGGTGAACATGTCAGGGCACTTTTGAATCAGGACAGCAGATATCCTATGGCAACACATGTAATGAACTGCTCAACCCAAAGCACCAAGAAACGCTTCTCCTTTTTTGGCTTCGATGTGGCTACCGTCAGTGCAAGAGGTCTCAGACGTCTGGAAGCCACTTGGATTATGCGCTTACAGACGGTGCAACACGGATTGAACACTGACCATGAACTGCACTACTTCCTTGGTGATTGAACATCTCATACTGCGCGAACTGTCTTCTGTTCTCATGCGCATTATTAATCACAAGAGTACTGTTTACCTGACCTGGTCACAGCATTCTAGCTGTCTTCATTGTGTCTCCCGTACTCGTGCGTAAAATTGGTCACTTAAGTACAACAACCTGACCTGTACAAAATTATCGAGCTGTCTTTAAAGTGGTTCATAGTTTACCATGTCACGTTATGTATGCATTACTGCACGAACTGTCGTCCTGTTCACATACTGCTTATTGTATTGTTTTTCATGAGATGTCATGCATAGAACACATACATATGTACCCACTTTACCCTTCCTCGCCATCTCCTGCCTTTCCTACATTTTCACCCAGGTATATCCTACTTTGGGGTTCTCTCCTTGGGCGCAGCTTTTCTGAATGTCCTGACATTCACATGCCTCCTTTGCTGGCCCTTTTCATTTGCGAATTCATACGAATATTTTGGCGTATGCCCTGCACATCTACCGTCCGAGTACCACTCTTACTCTCCAATTGCCCATACATTACTCCATATACTTGGGCTTTTACACTTGGCACTCTCTAAGTTCTTATTTCTGACTTACCCCCGTTGCCCTCATTCACTCCTTATTTGAGCTGCTGTATAGTTGGGCTTTTATACTTGCCATACCCCATGTTCTTACTTTTGACTTACCCTGTTAGCCTCATTCACTTCCTTTTGAGCTGCCACCATATGCTTTATCTATCGCCTGTTTTTACATGACATATGGCTCTTCTACTCATACGAGCCAACTAGTGGCCGCCTCGGCGACTCTCATCTCATTAATGACTGTTTCACCGGCTCGTTTTAATTCCTTGGCCGTCGCGCCATTCCCTACTTCCGGTTTCACGTGCTCACTATCGGTAGCGTTCTAGTTGTCCTGATCACATGACCACCATAAATATCCGTCTACTGGCTTCCGATCGCTTCCTCATCCGGACAGCGACTCGGCACCAGTGTTATTCTGATCCTCTCCCCACTATTGAGGGGAAGTCCATGTGGCACTTTTCTTGGGCACACGTTCTCGCTCCCTTTTGGTCCTGGTTACCCCCGACTTACAGCCGTATTTACTTTCCCCAGACTTTTCGTGATCAGGCCTACCCGCCGCTCTCACGCCGAACACTGGACCGTATTCTAATCCTTTAATACGGGTAAGCTCCGCCTTGGTTTCCTTCCCCCTGACACCTTGCTCCTTTACTCCGCGTTTCTTCCCAATTACCTTCCCTCACCTTCTCCCTTCTTTTACAGGATCTCACTTCCCTTGATGTAATTCTAGTATTCGTTAACCCGTACTCCGGTAAGCAATCCCCTTTCGCACACCCTCCGTTTCCCTCCCCCACCTCTCATTCTTTCCTCTAACGCTCTACATCCCTCCTTTCAGATCGTATACACCCACTGCGGTTCCTGTTTGATTTTCCCTCAACATTCGTTTGATGAATACCCGGCCGGGTTGGAATTATCACCGGCTTGCGGGTGAGTTCACTATACTTGACCTCACCGCTCACAGTAGCTATTCAGGACTCCTTTGTACAGAGATTTTTCTCATGTTCGTATACCGTTATCAATCTTGCCCCCTGTTGCATATATTCACTCTTGCTTCTCTCCTTTTCCCTCCTTCCCTGCCAGCCTACTCCATTGAATTTCGCAGCTCTTTCAGGTACCTCCGTCCTTTTATTACCCTACTGTCTTATGCTCACGATCCTGACCCTTTACTGGTACATTCGTGGTTCGAACTCGCTACCATCGCCTTGTCCGTTGTCACTTGCCTTGGCTTCTTTATTAGATTACTTTCAATCCCAATGCTCTACTCAGCGCCTTTTACTTGATTCGCATACACTAGTGTCAGCTACCCAGCCTTGACTTCCATTCTCATCATTATTTCAACATCAGTGTCAGCAACCTAGCCTGTACTTCTATTTACATTATGATTACTACTTCAGTACAAAAGTGTTTAATTTTACGCCTGATTCTCATGAACGTTTTTTTGTTACAATTGTGTAGATCTTGCTGGTTGTCACCACCACCACACCCCTCACTAAGTGTCAGGATCATGTCACTTTCCTCCCCCGGTTTTTCTTTGTGTTTGATTTACATACACTCCACGGAGTCACAGTATTACTGTTTTTTAACTCTCACAGTCTTCCACCGTCACTACGCACTTAGGGTTTCCACGTAAATGCGATATTGTACTTCCGCATGACCGGCTGGTCATGCTGGACCGTCCTAGCATCCACTTCATTTAAGATTCCCCAGTATTCCTTTCTCATTTGTTTTTTGTATCCCCCCCAGCCCTGAAGAAGTCACGGGATCACTCCCATAGGTGACGAAACACATGTCAGCTGGTTGCTTTTCCGTGGTTACATTGATTAAATACATTTCAAAGCATCATTCTGGTGTGGACCACAGATTCTGTTCTTGACACTGGACATCTAGTGACTATACCTTGACCCCAACTACGTGCGCCCGGGACATTGTTTCTTATAATAATATGAGGCTGGGTCAGACATATTAAACCCTGAAAAATATGGAAACTTCTGTGCAAATGTTTTTGAACTGCCTTTCGGCGGTGTTGGACAATGTTCCCACTGGTGGTATGTGCACAAATTTCTAGGATTTGCTGATTTATGCTGAAAATGATGACCATAATGCTGATAACAATACATTGATTCATAGTCTGATGTGTCTTCCAATGTTTCACTATTGGAAAACGCAGCAGATTTTTCCAAGTCAGACAACATGTTATTAACAGTTTCAAAATCCCAATCATCGGAAAATGTACTTGAGGTAATGATATCACTCAATGATATTTTAAATAAATGAGGAATTTTTAAAATTTCAGTCGGACCAAATATATCGAAATCAACCTTGTCCCTCAGTACTATACCATGAGGTATAGGAACTGCTGTAATGTTCACTGATGACAAGTCTCTTTGTTCTAGATGAGATGATTGGTGTGGTTTTAAAAGTAAGTTCATCTTTTGGGCTGCAGAGCTTTGTCGAATGTATTTCACATTAATAAGCATACTAAAAACTATTACCAAGCCTACCCAGAAAAGAAAGAAAAGTATCCCGGTGCTTATCCATAGTTCTACCCAGGGTGACACCAGGTAAGTCTTTTTAAGAAAGTTCATAAAGTCTTTTATTTGCTGTTTGCGTGATTTTTGGGCTGGCGTCGTTTCAGGTTCACTTGGATCCAAAGAAAACGTATCAAAGTTCATGAAGTAGCCAGAAGCAGTTCGCTCAATTGTTGGAATTGCATCAGGATTTGTTGAAATCGTTCTTTGCTCTTGTCGAGGTATGTTGACGTAGACGTCTGTATTTGGTAGAATAGCAACTTGTGCGTTATTTAGAGTTTGATTATGAATTTGAACTTCAGGTTCAAGAGGAACGAGTTTCATAGCATTGTTGCTTAGTCCTTCATTCCGTGTTGGAGGCTCTTCGAACGTGATGAGTCTTTCCGTTTGAACTTCTTTGATTGTAGCGAGAGGATGGCGTCTGCTACTTTGGAGTCCACATATCCTACTGCTTAGTATCGGCCACATAGGGTGGTTTGATTAGGTCAATTGAGACAAATCTTTTCTCCTTTTTCCGGCAAGAGGGGGTAGAAGTACAGTTCTTGTACCTTCAATTGCTATGACCGGTACAGGTTTTCTGTAGGATGGCCCAAATTCTTTCTTGTCCGCTATTTTCTCTTTGACCAGATCCCCGACTTTTGGGATCCAGACAGGTCTTGCCGTGACTGATTTGACTTCCCCAGTGGCGGTCTGTTTCAGGTGGACGTTACTTTGTTGTGTCCTGGATTCATTTAGATCCTGTAAAACAGACAAACGATCATGGATGTCAAAAGGTTTTTCATCCGCCACTGCGCCTTCACAATCAAGATCAGGTACCCATATTCTTGTCCCAAATAGGACCTCATATGGAGTGACACCCCCTAGAGAACTTCTTGGCATGTTGTTAAGTGCGCGCTGAACTCCATACAGATGTTTTACCCAACTTTCACCCGTGCCTAATACTCTAGCTGTTAAAGATTGCTTTAAGTCTCGGTTTTTTCTCTCCACTGCCAAATTTCCCTAGGGATGGTACGGAGATGAGTACCGCAATGCTACACCCAAACTTCCCATTGCCTCCTTGTAAGCCCGAGAGCTAAATGCAGGGCCCTGGTCAGAATGTAGTGTGCCAATTGCGTATGTCCCTATGAAGACTCGCAAATCTTTTATCGCAGTTCGAGCGTCAGCCGAACGCTGGGGCCACACCCATATGAATCTCGAGCAGGAATCCACTGCAACCATGATATATCTTTTAGCCCCATCTCTTTTCAAGGGGCCGCAGTGGTCCAGGTAGACACACGCTAGTGGTTTGTCAGCTATTAACAATGGTGTGTGTGCAGGAAGTGTTACGGTGGAACCCTTCATCTGCTGACAGATGTCGCATTTCAAGACATAGGGGTCGATTCCGATCTCGGCCGGTAGGGCTCCGAATCGGATTCGGCTTTACCGGATCCGATTCGGAGCCCTGTTTCCCGACCGAACCGTACGCGGGTCCGGCCGAGCGAGTACGATGCGAAATCGCCGACCGACTCGTCCGGGCGTCCCGACCGCTCCGACCGACTCGCTCCCGGCTCGAACCGCTCCGACCGACTCGCTCGGACTCGACTCGCACCGCGCAATGGAGACGTTTCCCGGCCGGGTAGGTACGATGCGCGCCGCGAGCAGTCCGACCGAGCCGCGCACTCCGGCTCGTAAGAGCAGTCGGAGCAGTACTTCGGGGTCCGTGTCGGACCCCTGTACGCGTAGCCGCGCGAGTCGCACACAGGGGGGACCCATGGGTCCCCCTACCTGTGCGTGTACGGCGCGACCGCTCCGCCGCGCACCCGCTGTAGGGGCGCCCTTGTCCGACTCTCGCACCCATTGAGTCAATGGGAGCCCGCGTACGCGTTGTACGACCGGCTCCCATTGACATCAATGGGAGTCCGACCGACTCGAGTCCGATAACATACGGACGCATCGTACTCGTTCGGTCGGACTGCACGGGTCCGATTCGGTCGGAAATCTCTCCGGGTCCGGCTCGGTCGGAGAAATTTACGGCCCGAATCGGAATCGACCCCATAGTCTTTAGTCTGCTTTGGTAAACCAGGCCACCATTTGTGTTGTTTCAATACGGAAACAGTCGCCGTAACTCCTGTATGAGCAGAACCTATCCCTTTGTGTGCTGCTAGTATTAAACCTAACCTACGATCCATATTTGGAATTACTCTATCCCCCACTCCAGGAATCTGAGCAAATGGAATGTTATTGGCATCTAAATTGTAGGAGTACTTGAGTGGAAACCTTTTTGGTACTGCTCCACTGTTTTTGCGGGTTGCATTAATAGCTACCATAATCTCACCGTCTATTCTCGTTGTAGACTGAGTGATTGCAGCTACGGAAGCCGTGCGTACAGCCCCCTTTCGGCTTCATCAGCCAATGAATTCCCTTCAACGTGAACGCCATCATGCTGATGACTCAGTGTATGTATCACGTGAGCCCTCTGTAGTTCGGTTTTCAACTCCACTACCTGTTCCCATAGCATCTTATGCTTAATTGTGCCACCTTTTGCATCTTTGAACCCGTTTTGAACCCAGTACTGCAAATATTCATTGTATGACTGCACACAGTAAAAGGAATCGCACACAATTAGTGTGGGGAACTCTCGATCCGTATTTACAAGTGCCAGTATCAGTGCTTTTGATTCTGCCAACTGTGCCGTGCAGTCTCCTAGAGATTGCGTTTTAGTGCAACTCGGGTGGAACTTTCCATCCCGCATGCGACCTTTAATGATTGCACATGCTGCGCTATATTGTTGCTCACTTCCTATGGCCGGTTGAGCAGATCCGTCAGTATAAATAATATATTCATACTGATCCAGAGGCATTATTTCATTTGGTAGAGGATATTCTTGTTCGTATTGCAGGAATGCTTGTGTCTTTAAATTTGGGTCGTACCTGTATTCTACATCTGTTGCAGTGAGAGAATTAGCCCATTGCATCCATCTTAGATGTAAGGCTTTAGCGTTGGGAATGCTTGCCTTTGTCGCAGCCTCTAAGGCTGGAACTGGAGTCACTACTATTATTCGTTTCCCCTGAGCCAGTGCTCTTTCTCTCACTACAGCAGTCTGTACTGCTGTCAGAATCTTTTCAGTGGATGCGAAGCGCATCTCAGCATTTGTGTACAAATGTGACTTGTATGCAATAGGTACTGTCTCACCTTCATTATATGTTAGATAGGTGTACCCTGATTGACCCGCGATTATACGGATCACCAGGTTGCGTACATTTACGCGTGTCTGTAGGTGTTTGGAAGCTATCATGTCAGCTTGTAAGGAACAAAGTGTATCTGTGTGTTCCTGTGTCTAATTTCTGACTGAGAAATCAGGTTTAATTAAGTCGTAGAAAGGTTTTACTCTTTCTGCTTAATCCAAAATGTATGTTCGACCAAAATTTAGGAATCCCAGTATTGATTGTAAATTTTTCAATGATTTCGGAGGTTGGAGCAGCGCACATTTTTCTAAAGAATTGGCTGCCAGGCTCTTTCCTTTACTTGAAAGTTTGTATCCTAGAAACAGGACACTGAGGTGGGCAATTTTTGATTTTTTAAAGTTACATTTATAGCCCTCAGATGCAAATCCCAAGATTATGGTATTTACTCTGTTCAAGTGTTCCTCCAAGTCATCGTCCGTCAGATAAATATCATCCACATAGGACAATGCCTCTTCATCCAAATTTTTAAGTAACTCAGTTACTCTGGCCGAAAACAACCCCGGGCTGTTCTTATAACCCTGGGGGAGTCGACAAAATTGACGCTGAGTCCCTAGCGCTGAGAAGGCTGTTAGATACCTGCTTTCAGGCGCTATATTTTGGCAGAAAAATCCATTTGAGATATCAAGTGTCGTTTTATATTTTTTCCGCACAATGTTATTCATTAATGCGGCACTGTGTGCATTTTGGACTGCAAATGTGTTAGTGCAAGTGTTTTAGTGTCTGTAATCTAAAACTAGACGATATATATTGTCAGGTTTCATGACAGGAAACAAAGTATTGTTCATTGGTGAGGTGCACGATCACCCCTTGGTATTCAAGTTGATCTAAGATCTCCCTGACCTGTTTTTTAGCTTCTTGCTGTATTGGATACTGCCTCTGTGCAGTTGGAGTATTTTTTATTGGAATTATGTGGTGGGTTGTATCCTCATCCCATCCAACATGGTTTTTGTATAATGCCAGAGCCTGGGCTACTGCCCACTCCTGCGCATATGTGTGTTGCAAATGCCTGGGAATATCATCTGAGAATGCCGGCATACTTACCGTTTCTCCTTTAGGACAGTCCATGATGAATGCTGGCGGCCAATCTTGTTCAGCTAACAAAATGTCATAGCCAAACGTTAGGTTCTCCCAAAAGAGACCTCTCACTTTCCTACTCTTGTCCCAATCCATCTGGAGCGTTATTTCATATACTTTATGTGGGACACTTACCCTAGTATCGGGTGTTTCTACCGTGATATAATCATTCAAGTCCGCTGTCACCAGAAATTCCTTCAGGTTCTGGCGAGCTATTGTTATTTCTGCCGCACTGTCTAGCATCGTCAGAGCCCATTCCCCATTCAGTAGTCGAGTCCTCAGAATTCTGGGCATGTCTGGGATCTTTAGACCTGCAACTTTCTTCTTTTTGAACTTTGGCTTTTGCTTTGGCTTTTCTTCTTTCTTAGAAGTGTAATCTTGATTGTGCTGCTTGTCTCGGGACTTCGTATGCTCTTATTGTCTTTCTGACCGTCCTTCCCTCTCAAAGTTTTTCGATGAACCCTGAAAGGAACGAGAGGAACGTGTATCAGTATCCTGATACCTGTCAGGTTTCCTAATGTTATCCCTATTCCTGAGGTCATACCTCTTTTCGGAGGGCTCCTGTGGAGGAGATCTACCTCGGGATTGAGAACTATTTCCTTTAAAGTTTTGTTGTTTTTTATTATCCCACTTCTTTTTAGAAGAAGCAGGTGTCTGCTTGGAAGTGTCCTTTTCAGAACTGCCCATCAGTTGTGGTTTTAAAGCTTTCCCACCCAAACTGTCTCTGCCTAATTCTGCATATGCAGTTTCAATTATTTTGGGTAGTTTGTGTTCCTGTTCTAAAGGATCGAACTCCCTCAGGCGTTGGCAGATGTCCACTGAAGCTGCTTCCCCCTTAATGTTAGCTAGTATTATGGCTGATACCTGGGCATAGTTACCTAGTAACTTCACCCCTAAGTTTAGGGCAGGTTCTGCTCCGTACTCATTTTGTATCTGTCTCAATACGTCTGGTACCACCGCTAACGAAGAAATACCATGAGTCCTGGTATAAATGGCAGCAAAGACTGTACCCCAAGTGGTACAATCTTCTACTTATGGTGTTATCCCCATGGGCAAGCAGATTGTTAGCATTCTGTGTTTTTCATACGGGGTAGTATTCGGGAATACTGCCTCAAGCTGTGTGATTTTCTGAGCTACACTGAATAGCATCTGTTCACGTTTAGAGGGCATTTTACCCATCACTGCGTGTAATGTTTGTGGTGTGATTTTAGTTGCTGTACCCTGTATTTGAGTTCCATTAGTTGCAACTATTGCTGGTTGGACAGTGAATGTCCTCATGACGAATTGGGCATGTTTCTATAGATTTTAATTAAATCTTTGTGTTGTATGAGCAAGTCTCCTGGTGGCATTGTGTCAATGTCATGATGTGGTATGTAGGCCGCTAATATCGACCATGTTGCCCCTTCTCCTCCGAGCGGGCCTAGTCTTACTCTTCTTCTTATGTGGGGTAGGGCGCCTTTAAACCATTATAAGTGTTCCTGGTACGTGAGTGGAAACTCTATGTCCTCGAACAGACAATATTCTACTGATGCATCTCCTTCTGTGTAAGAGTGAAATGTCTGTGTTCTTGCATTTGCTGCTGGGAATGTAACCTACGTAATAAAATACCTCTGTTTTATTTGATTCATGTGCCTCAATCACGAAAACTACTAAGCCACCCCTAGCTGATAAACCATTTTCTAACAGTTTTAGGGTGATTGTGTGTCTGAATTTTTCTGCAATTGGAATTGCATCTTTATCTTCTCCTCCTGAGAGGTGTAGTTCTACTACTACGTCATCTTTTGTCTCAGTCATTTTTGTAAAGAAGAAGTTTGTTCAAGGGAACTAAGATAAGGTTTTTATGCACAATTTTAGGAACACTGTGTCCTTCAAGCTTGATTAACCAACAGCCAATAAATAGGATTTCTCGCCTACTCAGCTGTGGCAGAGTTTGTGCCCACCCACTCCAGACGGCTCTGGTGTTTTGTGAGTAGGGGTCTCTGAGAATAGCACAACTGAACTACTGAGATTCTACTGTTCAATAAGCACCCAACCAATGTTGGCGGCGCCATGTTGTGTACTTCCTATATTACCTATACAGGATCTGCGCGTTTGGATAACATAAACTGGGGGATTGGTGGCGGACGGATTCCGTGCACCCCCACCGGATACGTTAGCCTGTGTGTATTAGTGAGCTCACAGTGCCACTAGAGTCTCCTCTTATCAGGGAGAGAATAGTTTCTGGCAACCTTAGAACATGACAACCCTGATCCCCAGGATCGTGGAAACAATATACTACCTTTCGCTCAGTCCCTCGTGCTCACTTAGTTTGTCTCAGAGAGATACACAGAATAAACAGGCTGGGCGTTTCAATAAGTATTTATTGAACAGTTGTTATTCTAGTGTAAAATATATGAGCTACAACAACCATTAGACAGTAGCAGAGATATATGATTTGCAATATTATGAAAGTAAAAGGATGGTACAGCTCTACCATCTTGCAGGAATCATGAATATATACAAGTACATAAAACACATGATACTCCTACGTGCGTACTCCTACGATGTCTCCCTAACTAGATGTACCTAAATGTACCTAGCATCTGTGTAGGTGTTATGCCAAGAATCCCTCTAGGATCTAGTCCACCCAATTAACTGAGAATTAGAGAATGTGGGACCCCGTCCTGGTCTCGAGTTGGACACCCCGCGAGGGATGTTAGACCACTGCTAGCTGGAGCGTCTGCATGCAGGAACCTCAGCGTCTCTGGTCAGTGTGTCAGCCGGGAAGTCACGGTCTCCTCTGTCTGTCTAAGCAAGACATGATGTATATATACCCATAGGTCTCCCCAGGGGTCCAACCTTGCTGCGTTACTGTGTCGGCCTAAAGGATGACGTCAGGCCTGAACTTTAACATAGATATTATACAGGAGATGTTCATCCTGCTGTGAGTCCTGCTGTGCTTCCAAGAAGCCTCATGCATAATATATGAGTATTGAACTAGGGAAAAACCCACGTTCTGAGTGCAGTGTCGTATCTAGATAAAAGGTCAGTCCCTATGAACCGTTATGTATGAAATGTAGGGAAGGATATAGATGAAAGGTTGAGTGTTACCTGCGCCTATATAGGGTGCCTATATGGAATATAACAGTGGTAGTGCCTAGGTGATTGGAGGAGTGCATAAGTAATGTCTGGGTAATTTTATAAGTGCATGAGTACTGGCTGGGTGATTGGAAGAGTACAGTGGTAGTGCCTGCGTGATTGGAGGAGTGCAAAGGTAGTGCCTGGGTGATTTTATAAGTGCATGGGTAGTGACTGGGTGATTGGAGGAGTACAGGGGTAGTACCTGTGTGATTGGAGGGGTGCAAGGGTACTGCTTAGGTGATTATATAAGTGTATGGGTAGTGGCTGGGTGAATCAAGGAGTGCATGGATAATGCCTGGGTGATTGCATGAGTGCAGAGATGATGTGTGGGTGATTGCACGAATGCACAGGTACTGCCTGAGTGTTTGAAGAAGTGCATGAGTAATCCTTGGTGATTGCATCTGTGGAGGGGTAATGTCTGGGTGATTGGAAGAGTGTATGAATACTGCCTGCATGATTGAAGGAGTGCAAGGGCAGTGGCTTGGTGATTGGAAGAGTACATAGTTATTGCGTGGGTGATTGTATTAGTGCAGGGGTAATGTCTTGGTGATATTATAAGTGTATAGGTACTGGCTAGTGGATTGGAGGAATACATGGATATTGCCTGGGTGATTGGAGGAGTGTGGTAATAGTGCCTAACAGTATACATGAGTGCATGGCTAGTGTTTAAAGGATTGGATGAGTGCAGTAAAAGCAACTGTAAACATTATTTCACATTATCATGCTTATTACATTATTTCATCTTACCTTTTTTACTAATGTAGATACAAAACTCTGTGGAACTATTTTACAGTAGTTTTGTTGTAATCTGTATTTAAAATCTCTTCAAACTTCACCATTACTTTCTGTAAAAAAGAAGAAAAACTGTTGTTGAATATAATATTATAGTTTTAAGATCACAACATAATTTTAGAATTACATAACATTTTCACTTTCCCTTTTTTGCTGTTCTCAGATTCTACTGAATTTCACCACACACAGTGATTTCAATCAGACAACAGCTGGGAAAAAAAAACAATCAATGAGATTGAAAAAAAAAAAAAAATCAGCGTTGAGCGTTATTTAGAACAAGTATAACTATCTGTTTACCTATCTACAGTTTCTAACTTACATTCTTCAACCACATTAAGTCTTTTATTTCTGTCAACTACATTTTGTAAAATATACCCTCTCATTTACATTGCGAATAATATAAAAGATCAAATATATAAACTACTTCTTTCAAACACAATTTTCCAAATGCAATATCAATTAGCACAAACAATAATCCAAACACTAATTGTTCAAATCTTCCCCAATAGGCCAAATAATGTTTCCAAATCCATTTGCATTGAAAATATCCAAAATAAAGTCGTTAATTCGTGTTCACATCTTCCCAATAGGCTGAATGATGTTTTCAATACTTTGGCATCAAAAATATGAGATATGAATTTAGTAATTCATAAGGCAGCCTACATTTGATTTCCAAATGAACATCATTGCAGTGTTTCCATTCTTTATTGCACTTTAAATACACAGTATAGTGTCCAGATGTTGTAGTAGGTCCATCATGGAAAATAATAGCCACTGCTTTAAACATTCTTCCTGAAATTGATACTTGACTTGCCACAAAAGTTTTAATTTTGGTTTCCAATTTTGTTCCATTTGCTCTACAACGTTGTAGCATTAAAATGACATATTTTCCATATCTGTCTATATATAATGTTGACAACATGTCTGATTTACAACGAGAACATTTCACGCCTTGATTAGATGTTTTTACTAATTTGTTAAAAGATACTGATTTGCAATCTGGTATCGTCAAGTATATGAATCATTCAGGGGCCGATTCCGATTCCGGCCGGAAATCTCCCCGACCGAGCCGGACCCGGAGAGAATTCCGACCGAATCGGACCCTAGCAGTCCGACCGAACGAGTACGATGCGCACGCATGCTATCGGACTCGAGTCGGTCGGACTCCCATTGAAGTCAATGGGAGCCTGTCGTACAACGCGTACGCGGGCTCCCATTGACTCAATGGGTGCGAGGCAGTCAAGAGCGCCCCCTACAGCGTGTACGCGTCCATGCGCATCGCGGCGTACATGCACAGGTAGGGGGGACCCATGGGTCCCCCCTGTGTGCGACTCATGCGCCTACGCGTACAGGGGGGTCCGATGCGGACCCCCAAAGTCCAGCTCCGACAGCTTTTTCGAGCCGGACGGCGTGAGTCGACGGACTGCTCGCGGCGCGCATCGTACGCACCCGGCCGGGAAACGCTCCATAGCGCGGTGCGAGTCGTGTCCATGCGAGTCGGTCGGAGCGTGCTTGAAGCCGCAATCGAGTCGGTCGGCGATTTCGCGGGTGCTTGCATCGTGATCGCCGCCGACCCGCGTACGATTCGGTCTGGTAAACAGGCTCCGAATCGGATCCGGTGAATCCGAATCCGATTCGGAGCACTACCGGCCGAGATCGGAATCGGCCCCTCAGTGTCTATTTCAGTAGTAGAAGAAAATGAACACTCTTCACATTTATGATCCCATCTGTAACTTAGTCCAAATACATTTTCAGTTTCTATTCCTTCATCTTCCAATACTCCAAGCATAAACATAAGAAATTCTTGTGCATCTTTTTGTATATTCAATGTAAATTTCTATGAAGCAGAACATATATCCAAAAGATGCCGAATGCCAGAAGCAGTATGGATTTTAGTTCTATCAGTTTCCAACCTTTGAAAAATATAATGCAATAAAGAACAGAATATTTTTTCTCGATTTTCCATAATTTCATCATGAAGATCCTCTAGAAAAAAAACAACATTTACAATTACATTAGCATAGCAGTTGATACCTGAACTATTTTCTAACTGGTATCCTACAATATCATCAACAGTGTTGATTTTCATTTTCTTTGCAGTTTCATTATTCTCTTGAATTGTTTTCTTTTTTTGAATCTCAGTACAATATTTGTCATATTTTTGTTTTGGTCACACTACACGTTTCTCATACTAGGATATTCACCTAAGTTAGGAGCATAAAGTCTTCTTAACCGATTGTACTCTTTTACACAATTTACATCAGCACTAATCTTTTTCTCATCAAAATCAATCAAATACAAACAAGATAATGTTCTTACTCGAGACAATGCAACGTATTCCATACCCTCTTTAAACACTGTACTTCCAATATTTACCAAAGCACTGTCTACACTTAAACCTTGAGATTTATGAATAGTTACTGCATATGCTAAAGAAAGAGGAAACTGTTTTCTACGAACATACAATTCTTTTACAAGCAAAAAACGAACAGCACAACGTCCAATCTGTTTTACCTCTTCAATCTGATCAAATTTAATCTTCAAAAATTCAATTCCATCTCAGTTCTGAAAATTTACAAATTCAACAACTTTACCCATTGCTCCATTCACTAAACCTTCTTCTACATTTAAATTACGCCTAAAAATTACCCAACAGTTTACACATACATATAAAGTCTTTTCTAAACCTGCAGTCTTAGACACCGACTTTTCCAAAGAATCTAATTTTGACTGTAATTTCTCTGAGAGAAGAATAGTAACTCCTTCATGTTCCATTTTATCAATAGCTTCCATTTTCACTATTGGTCGTTTTTCCAATTTCAAAAGTTCTTGATTGAATGTAGAACACTCTTGCAGTGTTGGCATTAGGCAAACTATAGACTTCTTTTCACCAATTTTCTTGTATATTATTTCAGGTGCTATGTTTTCGTTTGCAAGCAACTTCGTTAAAAGACGACTTTGTAAAGCTTCTTTGCCATGTTTTGTCAAAACACCAATTCTTATATCCTGAAGAATGTTTCCATAATGTTCATCACTTGCTTGTCGCATATTCTTAATAAGTTCTTTATATTCAAAATGACACCAAATTTTGACATTTCCAATACTTCCCAAAGATTTCCTAGTGTCTTCATGGACAAGTGTTTTAAAAACAGGTTGCCCTTTCACAGGAGTAAGTTGTAGTAGGTCGACAAATACAATTACATGTTTTCCTCCAAATAGAATATCATAATCTGTTTTTAAAATCTGTTACATTCTTAAATGTACAAAGGCAAGCATTAAGTTTGAGAGCATGCTCACCTCATCAATGATTAGAATTTCATTTTCTTCAGTACTCTTGACACTTCATAGCAAGCTTCTCCAGATAGCTTGTGATATTCCAATTTATTTTCATGTTCAACTGGTAGCATGAGTAATCGATGTAAAGTAATCCCTTTAATGTTGTGTGCTGCTAATCCAGTTGGAGCTGTTACAACACTAGATAAATGACATCCAGTCATTTTGTGTAGATAACTGGTGAAAACTTTAATAAAGCAACGTTTTCCTGTTCCAGCTTGACCACTGATGTACATTCGAATAGGTTTAAATGATGTGCATTGGCATTCTTTTTTCATGTAGCAAATCATGCTGTATCTGTAGTGTCACTTGCTCATATATTTATTTTTGTTCAATATTTAGTTGTTCTTCCAACTTTCTCAAATCAATAATATCCTGTTGTGCTTGTTGCATTGTCGTTTCTACTTCATTCATGGCTATTGCTGCTTCATTTTCAACAATTGGTTGTCCTAGTGGATCTTGACTTAGTGGAGCAGAACTCTGACTATCTTGAGAACTGTCTCTAGCTATTTCAGCTGCAATTTTAGTTTCTTGTTCAGTCTCTTCATTTAACATTTGTAGATAAGTAGGTAAAATTGTGCACTGAATGTTATCTTTACATGCATTAAAAGAATCTTCATAGCAGTCGAAATCTCCAAGTAATTCCACTTCACTACGCCAAGGCTTGAAGAGTTGCAGTAGTGCTAAATAGAAAAATTCCCTTTTTTCTGGAGTCTCACAACTGAGTTTTCTGTGATTAATAAGATTTCCTTTGGCATGTTTTACCAAACATCCATCACATCTAATTACTGCATATTTTTCTTCATTTATATTTTCAGTAATATTTCTCTTAAAGCTGTAATGTTGCAGTACTTCATAGAGACATACGTTTTCCAGATGTGGACTCCTTTTGGGATAGTATGTATCCAACATATTAGTTTTAACAATAACTGTACTTTCTGGTTCATTCAAAGTTAAGAATTCAATTTCTTGTTGAGATTTCAAAACTTTATTTCGTGTAGCCGCAAGACCTAGACTAACCCAAATGATTCCTCTTGACTTTGAATATAAACTCGCAGAGCTCAAACGATCCGAACATTCATAGGATCCAATCTCTCGATGTGAAAGCATTTTCAAAATAAAGCTGCACAATTTGTTACTAAGACTCTTCTCTTATGAAATTTCTTCCTACATTTCCTTCAACTCTGTCTTTTCAGATTTTGTTATATATGGCATAATGTAGCGAGCAACAGCAATTGAATTATCTGCAACATACTGGATATCCATGTTTGCATTCCACATTGTCAAAATCACTGGATTGTAGTCATTAATATATTTTGAATCTTCAGTTCTTCTTATGTTGTATGTATTCTTCGGAGATTTTCGTGTTATAGTATGTCTTACTGCTGACATAAAACTATTAACTCTTCCTTTTGAAATTACTGGACGTGGGAATACAAAACGACATTATGTGTAAAATTTTCCCTTGACTTGTATTTTCGTCGACAATATTTTCCACATCCATGACTTTGAAAACATAAAACTTGTTCTCTTAAGCTCTCTTCTCCTCCTTTTTTTGGAATGGCACAGGTAACATACTCTTCGATAAGAGACAAAACAGTCTCATTAGAATCGGTTCCAAATTTAGGTGCATCCTTGATCCATCATAACATGTGTATATGAGGAGCACCTCTGGCTTGGTACTCCTTTTTCCAAAAGAAATCAGTAACTTCTCCAAGAGGTGGATTATTTTTATTGCAGATAAAAGGCATCATAGCTTGAAACCTATGATTAAAATATCTGCACACATTCACAGGATCCAAAGAACACAATTCTCCAGCTGTCTTCAATTCAATATTCTTGACATTTGAATTTGCTTGTTGAAGAAATTCAAGTAAATCGTTCCAAGCATATTCAGCACAGCTAAGTGTTAGAAACCAGGTAGGAGTACCTAGGTTTCTTAACATACATTTAAGTTTGCCGTGACGATGATACCAATACTCATTAGTACCACGTTGACACACCATCAAATTAATTAACTGAGATTCCAAATGATCATCTCTTTGTTGAACTTTGTCAATAAATTCCTTTGCAGAAACATGTGTAAGATGTACTCCTGTTTCTAATATGTGATTCACTGCATATGATAGTCCAGACAAGTCACTTTCAAATAGAAGATGAAATATATATGGAATGCACTGTCGAAATCTTGGATCTTATGAGTACAGTCTTGTTGTCCGGTATTTTGAAGCTGTAATCTGTACTGCTCGTTCATCATATCGTCCATCTTCTCCAGTGGGGAACAGCTGTGGAAAACAACGAGCTTCTAAACTTTTTTCCCATACACTCATGGGATTCCCTTTGCTTTCTTCATTTGAAATAATTCAATAGTGTTTCCAATCACATCATTTGAATGTAGAGGATGTCCACTTTTTCTATTTGGCCAGTTGAAATTTCTGTATCTTCTTCAATCAATCAATCAATCACAGAATTTGTAGAGCGCACTACTTACCCACGAGGGTCTCAAGGCGCTGGGGAGAGGGAAGGGGGGGGTGCTGCTACTGGTCGAACAGCCAGGTCTTGAGTAGCCTCCTGAAGGTCAGCAGGTCTTGGGTCTGTCGTAGGCTTAGTGGAAGGGTGTTCCAGGTCTTGGCGGCGAGGTGTGAGAAGGATCTGCCGCCAGTGGTTGTTCTTCGAATGCGAGGGACGGTGGCGAGGGAGAGGTCGGCGGAGCGGAGCTGGCGGTTGGGGACGTAGAAGAAGAGTCGTCTGTTGAGGTAGGCTGGGCCAGTTTTGTGGAGTGCCTTGTGTGCGTGGATGAGGAGTTTGAAGGTGATCCTCCTGTCGACGGGGAGCCAGTGCAGGTTCCTCAGGTGGGGGTGATGTGGCTGTGGCGTGGTACGTCGAGGATCAGGCGTGCGGAGGCGTTTTGTATGCGTTGCAGTCGCTTGATGAACTTGGCCGGGGCTCCCGCGTAGAGGGCGTTCCCATAGTCAAGTCTGCTACTGACGAGGGCCTGGGTGACTGTTCTTCTTGTGTCTGTCGGGATCCACCTGTAGATCTTGCGAAGCATGCGGAGGGTGTTGAAGCAGGAGGAGGAGACTGCGTTGACTTGCTTGGCCATGGAGAGCGTTGAGTCGAGGATGACTCCTAGGTTGCGTGCGTGGTCGGTGGGTGTCGGGGCTGCTCCCAGCGTCGTTGGCCACCAGGAGTCGTCCCAGGCTGAGGGGTTGGAGCCGAGGATGAGGACCTCCGTCTTGTCCGTGTTCAGCTTTAGTCGGCTGATCTTCATCCAATCGGCGACGGCCTTCATTCCTTCATGGAGATTGGCTTTGGCGGCGAGGGGTCCTTGGTGAGGGAGAGGATCAGTTGAGTGTCGTCGGCGTAGGAGATAATGTTGAGGTCGTGCTGTCTGGCGATGCGTGCGAGCGGGGCCATGTAGATGTTGAACAGTGTTGGGCTGAGGGAGGATCCCTGAGGTACGCTGCAGATGATCTCGGAGGCTTCGGATCGGAAAGGTGGGAGGCGGACTCTCTGGGTTCTGCCGTCGAGGAAGGAGGTGGTCCATTCCAGGGCCTTGTCTCGGATCCCTGCGTCGTGGAGGCGTGCGCATAGAGTGCGGTGGCAGACAGTGTCGAAGGCGGCGGAGAGGTCCAGCAGGATGAGGGCTGCGGTCTCACCGTTGTCCAGCAGGGTCCTGATGTCGTCGGTGGCGGCGATGAGGGCAGTCTCAGTGCTGCGGAACCCCGATTGGGATGGGTCCAGGATGCTGTTTTCTTCTAGGTATCGGGTTAGCTGTTTGTTGACGATCTTCTCGATGACCTTGGCTGGGAACGGAAGCAGGGAGATGGGCCAGAAGTTCTTGAGGTCTCTTGGGTCCGCCTTGGGTTTTTTGAGTAGGGCGTTGATCTCTGCGTGTTTCCAGCTCTCTGGGAAGGTCGCGGTCTCGAAGGAGAGATTGATAACGTTGCACAGGTGGGGTGCGATGGAGCTGCTGGCTTTGTTGAAGATGTGGTGCGGGAAAGGGTCTGACGGGGAACCGGAGTGTATTGTGCCCATGGTCTTGATGGTGTCATCGATGTTCACGCTGGCCCAGGCTGGCAAGGGGTCATGGTCGATGGTGTGCGGCGGGTCTGGAGTATCTATCTTGGTGGGGGCTGTCTGGGTGTTGAAGCTGTCGTGGATGTCGGCGATCTTGCGGTGGAAGAAGGTGGCGAGGTAATCGCACAGGGCTTGCGACAGCGGGATGTCGTTGGTGTTGGAGCTGGGGTTGGAGAGTTCCTTCACGATGTTGAAGAGCTCCTTGCTGTTGTGTGCGTTGTTGTCGAGGCGGTCTTTGAAGGAGATTCTCTTGGCAGACCTGATGAGGTGGTGGTGGTTACGGATGGCGTCTTTATGGGCTGCGTGGCTGTCCGGTGTCTTATCACTGTGCCATTTCTTCTCAAGTTTCCGGCAGGTACGCTTGGAAGCTAGGAGTTCCGGTGTGAACCAGCTGGCTCTTTTGGTGGTGTCGCTGTAGGTGAGTTTTTTCAGCGGAGCGAGGGTGTTGGCATAGTCGTCTATCCATCGTCTGAGGTTGCAGGCAGCGTCGTCGGTGTTGGATGGGTCGGAGGGAGGGCTGAGAGCGAGGTTTGCCCGTAGTTGGTCTTCGGTGACTTTGCTCCAGCAGCGGCGTGGGATCTGTTGGGTGCGGTGGTGTGTGGTGGGTTTCTGGAAGGTGAAGTGGATGCAGCGGTGGTCGGTCCAGAGGAGTTCCGTGGTGTGGGTGAAGGAGACGTGGGAGCTTGAGGAGAAGACGGGGTCGAGCGTGTGGCCGGCGGAATGTGTCGGTGTTGTGACGAGCTGTCTCAGTCCGAGGTTGCGAGGTTGTCGATCAGGGTGGTGGAGTTGCTGTCGTTGTTGTTCTCCAGGTGGAAGTTCAGGTCTCCGAGGAGGATGTAGTCGGTAGAAGTCAGGGCGTGCGTGCTGATGAAGTCGGCGATGGAGTCGCTGAACTGGGGTCGGGGCCCAGGGGGTCTGTAGACAAGGGTGCCTCTGAGGGTGGTGTTGGGGTCCGTGTGGATCTGGAAGTGCATGTGTTCGGCGGTGCAGAGAACATTGTCGGTGCTGGTCGAGACCCTGATGGAGTTCTTGTGGACGATGGCGATTCCTCCTCCTACTCCGTTGGCGCAGTCTCTGCGGGTGATCTTATAGACGTCTGGGATGGCTATGGCGATGTCGGGTGCGGAGGAGTCGTTCATCCAGGTCTCTGTCAGGAAGGCGACGTCTGGTGATGATGAGTCGAGCAGGTCCCAGAGCTCGACGGCGTGTTTGCGTGCGGAGCGGGTGTTCAGTAGGATGCATCGGAGGTGGTTGAGGTCCTTCTTGGCGGCCCTGAGGCTGGTGTATCTGCAGTTCCGGCAGGTGAAGGGGCCATGTGTGCGTTTCGGGGCGGCCTTGAAGCAGTTGTGTCTCCGTCCGGGGTTGAGAGCGTGGAGTGTGGTGGCATCGTAACGGCGTCGGTCCTCTAGGCTGGAGCGGGGGGCGCGTGGCCCAGGGGTTCTGGCGCTGGGCGCGGTCCAGGCGCGGACGGGCGCAGACGGGCTTGCCTTAGGCGCGCCTTCGGCACGCCAGCAGCGCGGCCGCACAGCGGCCGCCATATATGGGGAGCTGGGAGGGAGGAGCAGCTGGGAGGCAGGAGGCAGGGGCAGCGAATGGGCAGTCAGGGGGCGGGGGCGCAGGGGACGCAGCGGCGGGGGTACAGAAGGCAAAGTTGGGCACAGCAGAATGGGGGAACGAGGGGAAACAGAAAGCAAGAATGGACACAATCAACGGGGGCACGAGGGGGGACAGAAAGCAAGAATGGACACAATCAACGGGGCACGAGGGGAGACAGAAAGCAAAAATGGACACAATCAACGGGGGCACGAGGGGAGACAGAAAGCAAGAATGGACATAATCAACGGGGGCACGAGGGGAGACAGAAAGCAAAAATGGGGGCACGAGGGGAGACAGAAAGCAAAAATGGACACAATCAACGGGGGCACGAGGGGAGACAGAAAGCAAGAATGGACACAATCAACGGGGGCACAAGGGGAGACAGAAAGCAAAAATGGACACAATCAACGGGGGCACGAGGGGAGACAGAAAGCAAGAATGGACATAATCAACGGGGGCACGAGGGGAGACAGAAAGCAAAAATGGGGGCACGAGGGGAGACAGAAAGCAAAAATGGACACAATCAACGGGGCACGAGGGGAGACAGAAAGCAAGAATGGACACAATCAACGGGGGCACGAGGGGAGACAGAAAGCAAAAATGGACACAATCAACGGGGGCACGAGGGGAGACAGAAAGCAAAAATGGGGGCACAAGGGGAGACAGAAAGCAAAAATGGACACAATCAACGGGGGCACGAGAGGAGACAGAAAGCAAAAATGGACACAATCAACGGGGGCACGAGGGGAGACAGAAAGCAAAAATGGGCACAATCAACGGGGGCACGAGGGGAGACAGAAAGCAGGAATGGACACAATCAACGGGGGCACGAGGGGAGACAGAAAGCAAAAATGGACACAATCAACGGGGGCACGAGGGGAGACAGAAAGCAAGAATGGACACAATCAACGGGGGCACGAGGGGAGACAGAAAGCAAAAATGGACACAATCAACGGGGGCACGAGGGGAGACAGAAAGCAAAAATGGGGGCACGAGGGGAGACAGAAAGCAAAAATGGACACAATCAACGGGGGCACGAGGGGAGACAGAAAGCAAAAATGGACATAATCAACGGGGCACGAGGGGAGACAGAAAGCAAAAATGGGGGCACGAGGGGAGACAGAAAGCAAAAATGGACACAATCAACGGGGGCACGAGGGGAGACAGAAAGCAAGAATGGACACAATCAACGGGGGCACGAGGGGAAACAGAAAGCAAAAATGGACACAATCAACGGGGCACGAGGGGAGACAGAAAGCAAAAATGGGGGCACGAGGGAGACAGAAAGCAAAAATGGACACAATCAACGGGGGCACGAGGGGAGACAGAAAGCAAAAATGGACACAATCAACGGGGCACGAAGGGAGACAGAAAGCAAAAATGGACACAATCAACGGGGACACGAGGGGAGACAGAAAGCAAGAATGGACACAATCAACGGGGGCACGAGGGGAGACAGAAAGCAAAAATGGACACAATCAACGGGGCACGAGGGGAGACAGAAAGCAAGAATGGACACAATCAACGGGGCACGAGGGGAGACAGAAAGCAAAAATGGACACAATCAACGGGGGCACGAGGGGAGACAGAAAGCAAAAATGGGGGCACGAGGGGAGACAGAAAGCAAAAATGGACACAATCAACGGGGGTACGAGGGGAGACAGAAAGCAAAAATGGACACAATCAACGGGGGCACGAGGGGAGACAGAAAGCAAAAATGGGCACAATCAACGGGGCACGAGGGGAGACAGAAAGCAAAAATGGGCACAATCAACGGGGGCACGAGGGGAGACAGAAAGCAAAAATGGACACAATCAACGGGGGCACGAGGGGGACAGAGGCAAAACGGGCACCAAGGCAACGGCAGAGGGGCGAGCTTACCAGCAGCAGCAGCGGGCAAGACAACACAGGCGGAGCTGTGTGGTGGGGGAGCGACCTACCTGGCAAGGTCATCTAAACCTGGCAAGGTTCTTCTAAACATATTTCCTGTTCTTCCACATTTCAGTTTTATAATAAATATTGTTCTGTACAAGATGTAATGTAGCCTTTTGAAGTTTGGTGACATCTACTAACTCTTGCCATATTTTCCGACTCTATGTTGGTACACCATTAACTAGAATAACTTCAGGCTCACTTTCCTCTCTCTCTATACCAACAGTTTCAAAAATGTTCTTAAAATCTAAAGGTAAGTACACAACTCTTCCTTTCAGACCTCTTAGTAAATCTGTTCGAGGCAGCTTACCTGTTTTAGGCTCCATACGAACAATAGCCTGAAAGGGGTGCACAGATTGAATAAGAATGGACTCATATGTATTTAAATCTGCCAGTTCCGGAGGAATAGCTACCAACTCAAAGTTGTTATGTACTGCTCTTGTTGGCATTTTGTTCTCTTCTAGTTTGTTGTAACAATATTTACAAATACGTTGATCAGTACCCAACTTAAAACGACCTTCTACCAACAAATAAGCACCAAATTGCTCCCACTTATCATTATTTTCCTTTTCACTTTTTAAATACACATCAACATTCCTAGTTTGACTTCTATAGTGAGTACGTCGACAACAAATACAAACATAGTTTGGTTTTTCAGATGAAAGTTTCTTAAACTTTGTAATTTCTTCTGCAAACTTCTCAGTACTAATATTTTCCAGCTGTTCTTCAACACCTACTCTTATCAAGCTCTCACGTTCTCTAGTCTCCTCTTGTAAACTAAAGAAACAAAACTGTATATCATCACAAACTTTTTTACATCCGATACTGAACCATGCAAAAGAGCTGTGTTCATTTCACTTAAACATAATGCTGGACTTTTTCCATAGTACAATCTCCTTTCTAACTTTCGCATTTCTGAGTGATGTACTGCTAACATTCTTAAATGATGAAAAGTACTTCAACACACTTTTCTAGAAAGGCAAGCCAGAGAATGACCCTGCAACTTAGTATATTTTCTCACTTTACAAGGATCTAGTCCTTGCAACATCTTAATCTTCTGTTTAACACTTTTTTGGCATATTCTCGTAAGAAAATTCGTAATATATCGATGGATTCCAGTCGAATACTACAAATACTACTGCAATCCCACTTATACACTGGAGCTTGAGTACGTCTCCCTTCAATTTCTTCAGCTATTACTTCTTCTACATTTCTAGAAACCATCTTTTCTTTTTCAATTGGACAACCATCTTTAAACTCATAACAACGACCACTGGTATCAACTGCATGAACTAATGAATTTTGTTGAAAATTGCTTTCTTCATTAAAGAAAGGTTCAGTACTAGAAGTGTGTTTCCATTCACCAGTAAAAGTTTTGCAAAAGTTACTTCTATTAACCAGTCTTTTTCTTTTGCTTTTCTCCTTCATAAAGTGCTTTGTTTTATTCAATGTTTTCATTCTCTTCAATACCAATATAAATAATTTCATTTTCAATTCAAATGCAGTATCTACTAAACTTTCAATCTGTTGCTTCTTCTTAAATGCTGCAGATCTTTTTTTATACTTTTTACAATCTTTTAATACATTTTGAATTACTCCATTACGAAACATACGTACACGTAAGTCCTTAAATTGTTTTTGTCTTTTTGTCACATGTCCTTCTTTTCCATTGTGTTTCTTTATTTGCTTCTCCTTTGTTCGAAAAATTTCTTTCCTCCTTTGGTTCGTATTTTGATCGTTCAATCTCTCCACAACTTTTTTAATAAATTGTTTAGTTCTCTTACCAGAAGCCACTTTATCCTCAGCATCCTTTTGGTGTTATTCTACTCCACTTTTAGTTTTCATTAAGTACTTCGTTTCCTTTGTTCTCTTCTCTTTTCATGTTTTCTTGCCATCTTTTATTTCTAATCCAAATAAAATATCTTCCTAAAAAACAAATAATAGTTTAATTATTTTAGTACATTAATTAAAATTTCAAAATTAATAACATTTCAATTTTAAAAATAACAACTAAGCACAAAATTACAATTACATTTCTATTGCATTTATAACTCATAAGAAGAGAAAAGTATAAAAATGAGCAAAACATCTGCAAAAACACAAGAATAGGCACAGCCAAAAGGAGAAAGGGAAAAAAACAGAAAGGTTTATAAACAGCAATATGAAATACTCAAACAACACAGCTACTGAAAAATGTAAGAAATGCAGAAAGAAGGAACAGATGTACAGAAAGAGGCAAGACAGGTGCAGAAAGATGCAAGAGAAGTACAGAAAGAGGGAACAGGGATGTAGAAAGAGGGAAGAGAGGTGCAGAAACAGAGAAGAGGGCTGCAGAAACAACCAAGATGGGTGCAAAAGAGACAAGAGGGTTGCAGAAAGAAACAAGTGAAGTGCAGAAAGAAGTAAGAGAAGTGCAGAAAGAAGCAACAAACATGCACAATGAGACAACAGTGGTGCAGAAAGAGGCAGCAGAGGTGCAGAAAGAAGCAAGAGAGGTGCAGAAAGAAGCAAGAGAAGTACAGAAGAAAGCAACAAAGGTGCAGAAAGAGGCAAGAAAAGTACAGAAAGATGCAAGAGAGTTGCAGAAACAGGCAACAGAGGTACAGTTAGAGAGAACAGGGTGCAGAAAGAAGCAAGAGAGGTGCAGAAAAAGTGAAAAAGGATACAGAAATAGGCAAGAGAAGTGCAGAAAGAAACAACAGAAATGGAAAAAGAGACTAGAGAACTGCATAAAGAGGCAAGACAATTCCAGAAACAGGCAACTGAGGTACACAAAGAAACAAGAGGGGTGCAGAAAGAGGCAAGAGAAATACAGAAAGAGGGTAGAGGGGTGTAGAAAGAGCCAAGAGGACTGCAGAAAGAAACAAGTGAGGTGCAGAAAGAGGCAACAGAGGTGCAAAAAGAGAGAAGAGGGGTGCAGAAAGAGGCAAGAGGGGTGCAGAAAGAAGCAAGAGGGGGTCAGAAAGAAGCACTTTTCAGCTGCAGCTTCACTATTCAACAACTACTCAGAGTGTTGGGCCTACCAAATACAAAGCAGCAAGTTTTTCAATATGTCTCTTAAAAGACTCACAATATTCCAGAAAGCATGCATGCATGTGTCTGTACCTTTTAAAAGTGCCATCATATATCTAAGAAACATGCAAATAGATTGCTACTGGGCAGTGCTTGAGAAAATAGATGACTAGATGGGTAGTGCCTGAGGGAATAGTTCACTGCAACACTACTGCCTGGGTGATTGAATGAGAGCAGCAGTACTAAATAGGTGATTCGATCAATGCAGGAAAAATACCTTAAACAAACCATGTGCGCAAGGCTAACACATGGTTGAAGACATGAGTATATGAGTATTGCTTGAAAGAATAAAAACATGCATAGGTACTGCCTGAGTGATTGTATGACTGCAGTGGTAGTAACTGGATGATTGTATGAGTGTATGGGAAGTACCTGAGAGAAAATATCAGTGTAAGGGTAAAGCTTGGGCTATTGCATGAGTGCATCAGTAGTACCTAACTGAGTAGATGAGAGCATGGGTAGTGCCAGACTGAATCTTTGAGTGGGATAGTAGTGTCTTGGTGATTGCACGAATCTATGGTTAATATCTGAGGGATTACATAGCATGCATGTGTCTGAGAGAAAATAAAAGTGTAACAGTAATGCTACAGGCATTCTATTAGTGCATCAGTTGTACCATATTGAGTTGATGAGAGCATCAGTACTGCCTGACTGAATCTTTGAGTGGGATAGTAGTGCCTGCATGTTTGCACAAATTAATGGTCAATATCTGAGGGATTACATAACATGTATGTATCTGTGTCTTTTCCTACTGCCATCATATGTAAAAGAAACATACAGATACATGTATACCAGAGTTTTACACCTCTACCATTTCTTCAACATAACACATGAGAGAATACATGAGCATGCAGACACATACCTCAGTCATAACACTAAAAAAGTCCCTTAAACTTGACAGACTACACTTCTCATTTTAAAGAGACACTTAAAATTCTGCAGCATACTTGAAGTGTACATCTCAATAGGCCAATACAAGCAAACCTAATCACTAATCCCTCTGCCAACATATTTTAAACCTCACTTTTCGGCTGCACCTTCACTATTCGCTAACTACTCAGAGTCTTGGGCCTAAGCAAATGCAAAGCAGCAACCTTTTCAATCCATCTTTTAAAAGTCTCACAATATTCCAGAAAGCATGCATGCATGTGTCTGTACCTGTTAAAAGTGGCATCATATATCAAAGAAACATGCAAACAGATGCGTAGTGCGTACTGCCTTAGAGAATGGATGACTAGATGAGTAGCACCTGAGTAAATAGTTCAATGCAACAGTACTGCCTGGGTGATTGCATGAGAACAGTAGCACTGAATGGGTGATTAGATGAGTGCAGGGGAAATACCTTAGACAAACCATGAATGCAAAGATAACGCATGGTTGAAGACAAGAGTGTATCAGTAATGCTTGAAAGAATAAAAACATTCATAGGTACTGACCGAGTGATTCTATGACTGCAGTGCTAGTAACTGGATAATTGTATGAGTGTATGGAAAGTACCTGACAGAAAATATAAGTATAAGGGTAATGCTTGGACTATTCTATGAGTGCATCAGTAGTACCTGACTGAGTAGATGAGAGCATGGATAGCGCCTGACTGAATCTTTGAGGGGAATAGTAGTGCCTGGGTGATTGCATGAATCTATGGTTAATGTCTGAGGGATTACATGGCATGCATGCATTGCATTGAGATGTTCAGCATTTGAAATATCCGACCTTAAAGGAGCAGAGAGCATTGGTTTTTCTTTCCAATTAGAGGAATCCTTTGCCCCCTCAGGAGCCTTGGTCTATCGCCCACCAGGCCCCAGTAATATCTTTTTAGAAAGCATAGGGGACATCGTGAGTGCACTCACCCTTAGATTTGCCAATTTCACCCTTCTAGGAGTCTTCAACATTCACCTAGATGTCCGAAGTGACCCTAGGACAATTCAATTCCGTGAAACCATGGCCACGCTTGGCCTAAAGCAGCACGTATTGACCCCTACTCACGATGCAGGTCACATTTTAGATGACATCTGCTGAAACCTTACAACCCTTACGGTTAAAAAGCCAGTATGCCTCACCTGGTCTGATCACAAGCTCATACACTTGGAAATCAGGTGTCAGCCCATGACAAAACACACAGGGCATGCATACTCCAGCCTGATCCCAAAGCCTAGATGGAAGGATATGGCTACCCATCCTAATCGCAATCTAGCAGCCTTAGTAGGTAAGCCTACACTAACAGGAGACCCAACGAAAGACAACAAACGTTTCACATCATGACTAACTAAGTTGAAGGGTCACTTTGTGGCAGCCGGTCCTGAGAAACGCTGCTTGTTAAAGAAGCCCTCAGCCCCTTGGTATACCAAAGAGTTAAAGGAAATGCATAGCAACTGCAGAAAATTGGAACGCAGATGGTGACTCAATTACACTCAGACAGAGCGGACCAGCTTCAAGGCCGCTATTAAAAATTACCATCAAAACATAAAAATCGCCAGAAAATCGTACTTCACCGATATGCTTGAACAGGCCAACTCTAACCAAAAAACTATTTTTAATATCGTGAGCCCCTTTTTGAACCCCACGTCACTCAAACAAGAAATCCCACCTTCACAGGCTCTCTGTGACCGCATCACGGATTTCTTCGAGGAAAAAGTTCAGCTGTTGAAAAAAGACTTTCCCCCTCTCCCTTTGTCCCCTACTCACCCCAAGATTGCGCCGGACAGCAACCAACTCTCCCTCCAAGGATTTCAAAATCTCAGCCTAGATCAAACATGTCAAGCAATCTTGGCTGTCAAATCTGGGTCTTCTTTTGATCCCTGACCCCCTCTGATCTTACACGCCCTGATAGATACGGTCAACCCAATTATCCACAATATAATAAACACTTCACTGTCTACTGAGGAGGTTCCTAATGAGTGGAAACTTGCGGCAGTTAGACCCCTGCAAAAGAAACAGCTTGCTGATCCTACCACCCTTTCTAATCTCCGGCCCATTTCCCTCCTTCCTTGCCTAAGTAAGATCGCAGAAAAACTGGTCAATTCACAACTTACGACCTACTTGGAAGGAGCTAACATTCTACACCCAAACCAATCAGGTTTCAGATCGCAGTATTCAACTGAATCTGCCTTTCTGTTCACAGCTGAATCCCTAAAAGCTGCCCTGGACCAGGGAAAACACGCTGTGTTGGTCCTTTTGGACCTATCAGCGGGTTTCGACACAGTCTCACATAACATTCTCCTAGACTGTCTCGAAGCCTATGGCATTTCCCATCATGCACTGGCCTGGCTAAAATCTTTTCTCCAAAATCAAAGGCAAGTCATTACCCTTGGACAATATCAGTCAGCAGAAAAACCTCTGCTCTCCGGGGTCCCACAAGGTTCCATCCTCAGTCCAGTTCTTTTCAATGCATATATGGCCCCCCTAATCAGGTTAATTTCGTCCTTTAACATCGAGACCACATCATATGCTGACGACACTCAGTTGGTATTGGTCCTAGACAAATATACTACACTGGCTGAGGAAAACCTCTGCCAATGCCTCACAGCTGTCTTTCACTGGATGAAGACCAACCACCTGAGATGCAACTCGGAAAAAACAGAAATCATGCCGTTAGGGAAGGGTAACAACTTCTGCCCCAGCCAATGGTGGCCGGCCGACACCCCTCCTCCCCCTAACATCGTAACTACCACCAGAAACCTGGGGGTCAGATTTGATTCTGCTCTGTCTTTCCATCAACAGGCACTATCTGTAGCTAGCACCTGCTTTCAATTAATCAAATCACTAAAAATGTTTTTTGACCTACTTCCCTTTTCGACAAGGCAGACGGTTCCTACAGCCTTGATTACTTCTAGACTGGACTATTGCAACATCCTTTATGCAGGAACTAATAAATCAGTCCTTCATAAACTTCAGATGGTTCAACACGCTGCAGCAAGATTAGTACTCAAATGGCCCAGGAAATCCTCCGCATCGGCTGCCCTTAAAACACTGCACTGGCTACCTGTCCGCAAAACAATACTGTTCAAACTTCTAATAATCACTTACAGAAGCTTTCATTCCTCTGGCCCCCAGTATATTCAATCTAGGTTCACCCACTATGTACCTTGCCGCACGATTAGATCTTCCAACTCAAATCTTTTAAAACCCCCAGCCTTCAAATGTATTTCCAAAGGAGGTAAATCCATTGCAGTGTTAGGCACAAAGGCATGGAACTAACTCCCTTGTAACCTCCGCTACATTCAGTCCGAAACCCTTTTTAGGAATTCCCTAAAAACCTGGATCTTCTCCTCTACGAATGCTCTATGCAGAGCGCTGATCTAACTCTTTCAATGCAGTTTCTCAGTAGCTGCTACTCTATACCCGCAACTCAATCAACTATAGCGCCATGATGCTCCTCGGAGTGACAGATGCGCTCAATAAACACTACCTAACATAACATAACATAACATAACATGTGTCTGTGCCTTTTCCTAGTGGCATCATATATAAAAGAAACATACAGATACATGTATACCAGAGTTTTATACCTCTACCAGCTGTTTAGGCATAACACGTGAGAGAATACATGTGCACGCAGACACATACCTCAGTCATAAGATAAAAAAAAGTCCCCTAAACTTGACAGACTGCACTTCCCATTTTAAAGAGACACCTAAAATTATGCGGCATTCTTGAAGTGTACATCTCCACAGACCAATACGATCTAACCTAATCACTAATCCTTCTACCAACAAGTCTTAAACCTCACTTTTGAGCTGCAGCTTCACTGTTCAGCAACTACTCAGTGTTGGGCCTAGCCAAATATAAAGCAGCAACTTCTTCAATGTGTCTGTTAAAAGTCTAGCAATATTCCAGAAAGCATGCATGCATGTGTCTATACCTTTTAAAAGTGGCATCATATATCAAAAAAACATACAAACAGATGGGTAATGCGTAGTGCCTGAGATAATGGATGATTAGATGGGTAGCATCTGACTGAATAGTTCAGTGCAAGAGTACTGCCTGGGTGATTGCATGAGAGCAGCAGTACTGAATGGGTGATTAGAACAGTGCAGCAAAAATACCTTAGAAAAACCATGAGTGCAAGGCTAACACATGGTTGAAAACAAGAGTGTATGAGTAGTGCTTGAAAGAATAAAAAAAATGCGTAGGTACTGCCTGAGTGATTGTATGACTGCAGTGGTAGTAACTCGATGATTGTATGAGTGTATGGGAAATACCTGAGAGAAAATATGAGTGTAAGGGTAATGCTTGGGCTATTGTATGAGTGCATAAGTAGTACCTGACTGAGTAGATGAGAGCATGGGTAGTGCCTGACTGAATCTTTGAGTGGGATAGTGGTGCCTTGGTGATTGCACGAATCTATGGTTAATGTCTGAGGGATTACATAGCATGCATGTGTCTGTTCCATTTTCCTAGTGGCATCATATATAAAAGAAGCATACAGATACAGGTATACCAGAGTTTTATTCCTCTACCATCTGTTTAGGCAAAACATGTGAGAGAATACATGTGGACACAGACACATACCTCAAGCATAAGATTAAAAAGTCCCTTAAACTTGACAGACTGCACTTCCCATTTTAAAGAGACAACTAAAATTATGCGGCATACTTAAAGTGTACATCTCCACAGACCAATACGAGCTAACCTAACCATTAATACTTCTACCAACTCTTAAACCTCACTTTTGGGCTGCAGCGTCACTATTCAGCAACTACTCAGAGAGTTGGGCCTAGCCAAATACAAAGCAGCAACTTTTTCAATGTGTCTGTTAAAAGTCTCACCATATTCCAGAGAGCATGCATGCATGTGTCTGAACCTTTTAAAAGTGCCATCATATATGACAAAAACATACAAATATATAAGTAATGGGTAGTGCCTAAGAGAATGGATAACTGGATGGGTAGTGCCTGACTGAAAGGTTTAGTGCAAAAGTACTGCCTGGGTGATTGCATGAGAGCAGCAGTACTGAATGGGTGATTAGAACAGTGCACCAAAAATACCTTAGACAAACCATGAGTGCAAGGCTAAAGCATCCTTGAAGACAAGAGTATATGGGTAGTGCTTGAAAGAATGAAAAAGTGCATGGGTACAGCCTGAATGATTCTATGACTACAGTGGTAGTAGCTGGATGATTTTATGACTGTATGAGAAGTACATGAGAGAAAATATGAGTGTAAGAGTAATGCTTGCGCCATTCCATGAGTGCATCAGTAGTACCTGAGTGAGTAGATAAGAACATGGGTAGTGCATGACTGAATGTTTGAATGGGATAGTAGTGCCTGCATGATTCCACAATTCTATGGTTAAAGTCTGAGGGATTACATGACATTCATATGTCTGTGCCTTTTTCTGAGTGGCATTATATGTAAAAGAAACATACAAATAGATGTGTACCAGAGTTTTACACCTCTACCATCTATTTAATCATAACACATGAGAGAATACAAATGCACACAGACACATACCTCTGTCACAAAGCTAAAAAGTCACATAAACTTAAAACACTGCACTTCCTATTTCAAAAAGACACCTAATATTATGCAGCATACTTGAAGTCTACATCTTTATAAACCAATACGACGTAACCTAATCACTAATCCCTCTGCCAACATAACTTAAACATCACTTATGGCGTGCAGCTTCACTATTCAGCAACTACTCAGAATGTTGGGCCTAAGCAAATACATAGCAGCAACCTTTTCAATCTATCTGTTAAAAGTCTCACAATATTCCAGAAAGCATGCATGCATGTGTCTATACCTTTTAAAAGTGGCATCATATATCAAAGAAACATACAAACAGATGGGTAGAAATGCGCCATGCCTGAGATAATGGATGACTAGATGGGTAGCACCTGACTGAATAGTTCAGTGCAAGAGTACTGCCTGGGTGATTGCATGAGAGCAGCCAGCAGTACTGAATGGGTGATTAGAACAGTGCAGCAAAAATACCTTAGACAAACCATGAGTGCAAGGCTAACACATGGTTGAAATCAAGAGTGTATGAGTAGTGCTTGAAAGTATAAAAACATGCGTGGGTACTGTCTGAGTGATTGTATGACTGCAGTGAGTAACTGGATGATTGTATGAGTGTATGGGAAATACCTGAGAGAAAATATCAGTGTAAGGGTAAAGCTTGGGCTATTGCATGAGTGCATCAGTAGTACCAAACTGAGTAGATGAGAGCATGGGTAGTGCCAGACTGAATATTTGAGTGGGATAGTAGTGTCTTGGTGATTGCACAAATCTATGGTTAATATCTGAGGGATTACATAGCATGCATGTGTCTGTGCCTTTTCCTAGCAGCATCATATATAAAAGAAACATACAGATACATGTATATCAGGTATACCTCTACCATCTGTTTAGGCATAACATGTGAGAGAATACATGTGCACGCAGACACATACCTCAGTCACAAGACTAAAAACTCCTTTAAACTTCACAGACTGCACTTCCCATTTTAAAGAGACACCTAAAATTATGCGGCATACTTAAAGTGTACATCTCCACAGACCAATATGAGCTAGCCTAACCACTAATCCTTCTACCAACAACTCTTAAACCTCACTTTTGGGCTGCAGCTTCACTATTCAGCAACTGCTCAGAGAGTTGGGCCTCACCAAATACAAAGCAGCAACTTTTTCAATGTGTCTGTTAAAAGTCTCACCATATTCCAGAGAGCATGCATGCATGTGTCTGTACCTTTTAAAAGTGCCATCATATATGACAGAAACATACAAATAGATAGTAGTGGTTAGTGCCTAAGAGAATGGATAACTGGATGGGTAGTGGCCTGAGTGAAAGGTTCAGTGCAAAAGTACTGCCCGGTTGATTGTATGAGAGCAGCAGTACTGAATGGGTGATTAGAACAGTGCAGCAAAAATACCTTAGACAAACCATGAGTGCAAGGCTAATGCATGCTTGAAGACAAGAGTATATCAGTACATTTTAAAAAGACACCTAAAATTATGTGGCATATTTGAAGTATACATCTCCACAGACCAATACAAGCTAAGCTAATCACTAATCCCTCTGGCAAAATGTTTTAAACCTCAGGTTTGGACTGCAGCTTCACTATTCAGTAACTACTTAGAGTGTTGCACCTAAGCAAATACAAAGCACCAACCTTTTCAATCCATCTGTTAAAACGCACAATATTCCAGAAAGCTTGCTTGCATGTGTCTATACCTTTTAAAAGTGACATCATATATCAAAGAAACATACAAATAGATGGGTAGTGGGTAGTGCCTGAGAGAATGCATGACTAGAGGAGTAGTGCCTCAGAGAAAAGTTCAGTACAAGAGTACTGCCTGGATAATTTCAGAAAGCCAACACTAATCCTTCTACCATGTTACTATCTACAAACTATTTCAAAACTCTTTTCATTACAATAATACAAAGTACAATAGAGAGCTGTACATTTCATAACATATTCCATACATCACATTTGTCTTACAATTTCAACACTTGGCTTGGATTTTTTTTTTAAAGTAAAAATATCACTAGAAACAATAAAGTAGTGCTCAATAATATATGATACACCTTACAAATTGGATACTCACGTTTGAGGTAGTGTTGTAGAATACCAAATATCAGAAACTCTTAACAGATTTTCTTTTCCACACAAGAAATGTAACGCACCTCTCTCAGAAAGGTGAAACCAGAAATGGCAAACTTTCCCTCTCTTTTTGCACTCAAATACATGAAAGTATCAAATCACATTGCTTCCATCATTATTTCAAATTGTAAAACACACTTCTATTGGTTAGACATATTAACTCTTTCTAACTGTCTTGAAAGGGTGCCCAAACTGCAGTCGCGGCTCCTGGAGGGAGTGCTGCGGGGCGGTGGGGCGGGGCGGGGTGGGGGAGGGAAGGGCGGGGGTAGTAAACTCCGGCATACGAACGTAGGTAAGTACATAAATAAATAAATAAAACGAATTACATTGCGCGCACTGCAATGTCAAATGGCGATGCGGCGCGCGCAATGTAATTCGTTTTATTTGTTCATTTATGTACTTAACTCGGTTCGGCCGTATGCCGGAGTTTACTACCCCCAAACCTGCCCCTCCCCCGCCCCGCCCCACCACCCCGCAGCACTCCCTCCAGGAGCTGCGACTGCCAAACTGCTTCTCTAATCTTCTGAAGTCGCGACTCCACCGCGGTGGAGCCGGGACTCCACACTGGAGTTCAAAAACCTATTTTTAACAATACTAGTATAGTATCTCACCAACACACTACTTCTCCACATACTACTGTCTTAGAAAACCTTCATTTACAAAATGTTCACTTATATTTATGTATCCATTTCACATTTTAAGTTCACAGTTAAGTTTCAACCCTCCCCCGTTCTACTTAATGCCAGTTTCCATAGTAACAGTTCATGGAACATTCAACTCTACTGGCAGGTCACAAGTTCACCGTAGTTTCAAGTTCAGCACACAAGGTTACTAATGCAAACATCAAATGTGGTTGACTTTTGCAACATATTACCTTATGGTATCTACTGTACCTTTCAAACATTTTCTAATAACGAATCACAAACATGATACCTCAGCAAAGTAAAATGCATCCTATTTTTGAGTGCAGAATCTTGATGAACTGCCAATCACTTATCAAACTTTTTAAAAAACAACATGTTCTCCACCATTTTAGATACCTCTCATTCTACCAACTGACTACCTCAGCTACAGACATCTTTTCATTCCTTCCAGACATCCCTTCAAGATGCTCACAGTTTGGATTGTAGGGCACAGCTATGTTTTTTTTGGTGCAAAAGGTATGCTGAACGCAGAGGTATTGCCAAAGACCTAGGTTTGGAAAATGTGGACATTAAATGGATTGCACAGAGAGGATTAAAGTGGCACCAATTGATGCCTTTGGTTAAAACCTTTATGCATCTCCAACCCCCTGACCTCATGATTGTGCACTGTGGTGGCAATGACCTAGGCACATTGACTGGGGTAGGTCTGGAAATGCTAATGAAGGAGACCTTTGCACAATTGATGTTGCTTTTGCCTCAAACTGTCTTTGTCTACTCTAATATATGCCAAAGACAGAAATGGAACTGGTCAACTCAATTCTGTCCACAGTTTGAGAAAGCTAGGAAAAATGTAAATAAAGCTGTTTCTGCATACCTCAGAGATCATAGAATGGGGTCCATCTACAACAACAATCTATGTTTCGATATGGACGACATCTACAGAAGTGATGGAGTGCACTTCACAGATCAAGGGAACAGAGTCTTCCTCAACAACCTAAAGCTGAGCATCCGCACTTACATGTAGCTTCAAAAAAGTCAGAATGAAAACAAGGGCTCTTTTTAGAGCCACCCTATAACCCAACATATAATCTTACTTTTTAAAAAACATACGTACTCTTTTTTTAAATTTTGCCTGGAGTCGTGAACCCATCGCGATTACACAGGGGTGCCCGTGCTGAGAGCCGCGATGCAGTCATGACTCCAAGTACGTGAGAAAAAAAAATTGCCCCCCATTCTTATTACTCAAACTCTGCCTCGGGGACCCCATCCCTCGAGGCCTAGCCATTTTATATCTTTTAAAAACAAAATCACCCCCCCACTTAAGTGCTTTTTTTTGCCCCGGGGACCCCATCCCCCGGGGCATGGCCTCACATTGGGGACCGCGGGGGGAGCCCCAATGGCCCCATGGTCCCTGCCGGCTCCCCGCCTCCTGCAGGAGCCAGCATTGCTTTTGGACAAGGGGAGATGCTGACAAGCAGCTCCCCTTGCCCAAAAGCAATATGCATCGCTTCATGGAAGCGAAGCGAAGCATAGTTTGCAATGACAGGGCGGGAGCTGTGCTCCCGCCCTGTCATTGTAAACTGCAATGTCCCAGAGGTGGGCACCCTGGAACATTGCTGGAGCCGGCCCTGGGGGGGTGGCGGTCCCCAGGGCCAAGGAAGGCTCCAGTCCCCCTCCCAACTTGTAAATAGCCCCGGGGAGGTGGTGGTGCCTGGGGCCGGGGGTCCGTAACGGACCCTCATATTACAATAATTAAAGCCCCGTGAAGGTGGTGGTCCCCGGGACTTGGGGGGCCTGCGAGGCCCCCTGATTAATTAAATAAAGCCCCAGGGAGGTGGTGGTCCCCAGGGCTAGGGGGGACCGTGAGGCCACTCCACCCATAACAAAGAAAAGCCCCCGGGAGGTGGTGGTCCCCGGGGCTGTGGGGGCCCACGCGGCTCCCATATATATTATTCATATTGCCCCCGGGGCCTGGCCCACCGGGGGCTCATTAAAACGCGGTATGCCGTGCTTTTTTTTCCGGCAGGATTCGCGCACCCAGCGCAAATTCCGCGGAAACGTTTTTAAAAAAAATACTTTTTTGACCCTGGGGATCCCTGTGGGACCCCCTGACCAGAGCTAGGGGGTCAGGTGTTTCTACCCTGCCCCCTTTTCCTTTTTTTAATCAATAAATACCCTTTTTTCATGTGACTTGGTTTTACCGAGTCACAAAATGGCTGTCAACACTTCTTGGTTTGGAGTGTTGACAGCCAATCAAAATGAAGCTCGTGCTCGGGAGGGTTCCCGAATCCACCGCGGTCACCAGATATTGATATTTTTTATTTTTAAATTTCTCAGGAACTACTGAACGGATTTACACCATTTAAAGCAAAGAGTACATTTTGGAACAACAGCTACCTCTCTGCCAAATTTGGTGTAATTCCGTTCAGCAGTTCGGGCTGTAGCCACGACAAATGTTCCTATGAAAATTAACATAGAGAAAACTTGTTTTGGGACCCCCTTTTTTTCTCGGCCCCCGCTAGACGAATCACCCCGAAACTTTTAAGACAGGAGCTGACTGGAGTGCCCCATTAGTTTTTTCGCGAAGATTCGTCAAACGGCGCCAAAGATATTGGCAAATCAAAAAACGCTTTTCCTATGGAAACTAGGTCCTAACTATAACTACCTACTGGCGACCACCAGTAGGTAATATATATATATATATATCTATATATATATATATAGATATATATATATATATGTATGTATATATATATACGACCGTTCATTTGAGGATCTGTATAGATATGCTCGATCTTATTAATGTTAAAGCGTTTAAAAACATCAATAGTGAGAGAAATTAAGTTAAATCTGGCTTCACATCACAGCTGTCCCAAACTCTTTTGGAATAAGTGATTAGAATTATGAGCACATTTAATAGTGCACAGTTCTTAAAATCTAAAACATGATTTTGACAAATTATATGATAGGCAAAATAAGAAAGTGAGACTTGTCAAATTCTTGTAGGCACACACGGCCCACTTATATTATTTTGCTATACTTAGAAATTTAGAAGGAAATGTGAAGGATCATTATTTATGCTGGTAAGTGGTAATGGGTGTAAAAGGGAGTTTTACTTGCTAGCTAAAATGTGAAATATTTCTTCTTCAGAGTCCACTTTGATATTCCTTAGTTTATAGTTATATTTTACACGATATTATTTTGAACAATATGGAAAAAAATTACTAGAAATAATGTCCCACAGTGCAGTGATATACAATGTTGAAAAACAATGGACCATTGTAATCTTAGTAATATAGATTAGGCTGTTGTAATGTCTACTACCAGAAATTACCTGTTTTGTATAGTTTACTGTGTTGTTTGTAATTTGTTAGATGTAGGCATTACGTATGTGACAGTGTGACTATTCTCAAAAGAGGATGTTACATCTGTTTTTATGGGGTGCTGTTATTAGCTGTGTTAAGGAAAAAGTGTGACAGAGTGAAAAGATTGTGAATATTTGATTAGGTAGGCTATGTATTTAGATGTGACACAGATCATATATGAGAGTTTTGTTAATAGGTTGTCATTAGTGGAGAGATTTGTCTTAGAGACTAGGGGTGCCAGAGTGCAGGGAGGGCACTTTTGTTAGTGCTACCGAAGTAGTATTTGTACTTACAGTCACCACTCAGCCTAGTATTCCAGCAGTGCCTTCAATGCGGAGTATGGAATACACCTTCTCCTTCCAGGGTATGAAATTGAACAGCCTGGGAGAGCCACCAGTTGCCAGGGCATTTCAGTGTGGCCTGCAAGCAAGGGAATGCACCCCACTCCCCCACAGATCATTCCACCAATTGTGGATGGCAGTCTGGGAGCATATGGAGTTGGAGCCAGCATTCACCTTATTCACAATTCTGTCTCATATTTGTCTTCTCTGCTTCATGGTCGTCGTCTGGCCCTGGGCTCAACTCTAATTATCTCAGCAACCATAGCAGTTCCTCATTTTCTGGGAACCAGGATTCTCTTCTTGTAGACATTTTGAAAGCTGCTGGTTCATGTCGTGAGTGGTAAATGGTTTGCGTGATTTGAGGAGTGTGTTTTATAGTGTGATGTGCAGGCATTGTTGATAAGTTTGTTTTACGCAGAAGCGCGTTGAGTTGACAGACGTGTCCGTCAACATGACACATGTGACAGCAGTAGGAGAACTTGTCTGTTATTGCTGTCCCTTGCTGTGAGGGTACCCATTCCCAACTCTGACAGCAGACAACTCTAAATAAGGTGGGCAAATATCTGCCATACTAACGTTGATGCAATTATTATTTTTTTAACAACAACTTTTATTTGTTTTGGCTCAAAGCATTCAGTAGACAGAATCTTATAAACAACAGCAGGACACATGACCAAGTAAAAGGGCTGTAAATGCTGAGCAGAACATCCCCCCCAGGTCTGCTGAACATCAGACCAAACTGCCCGCCCCACCCCCCACCCCTCCCTTCCCTGCACCACACATCCCGTAAAAAATGGTGAACCCGTATACCGTCAAGGAACACGCGTCCCCTTGCACACTGAGCTAATGCATTAGACAGGCAGGTCGCTGACCACCAATCTTTCAATCGGGTCCTGATTTGCTGGTTGCATAAAAAGGGACAGAACAATGCCCCGGTGTTTCGCCCATCTGGCCCAAATCTTTCCGTGTTTTTGTGGGCAGCCCCGAGCCCGGAACACCGCCACTTCAGCCAACATGCACCTATCTAGCGCTGCCTTCCAGGTAGCCACTTTGGGGGGGGGAGGTAGCCTTCCACATCTGCGTGATGTCCCGTTTGGCTAAGGTGAGGCCCAGGAATAGGAGATGTCTCTTGTATCTATTCCCTCCGATATCCTCCGTGCTGTGCAAGAGTGTCAGCCTAGGGTCTGCCGGGATGTCCCACCCCAGTACCTGGCGCAAGCAAGACAACACACCCGTCCAGAAGTGTTGCAGAGCCACGCAACTCCAAACGGTGTGAAAGAATGACCCTTCCTCCGAACCAAAGCGAAGACAGGAGGGGGATGGTATGACTCCCATTCGCCACAGGCGGCGGCGAGTGTAGTAAGCTCTGTGGAGGTATTTGAATTGAATCAACCGGTACCGAGTGGAGACAGTCGAGTACCTGGGGCTAGCCAGGGCCTCAGTCCAGTCGTCCTCCGTCAGAGCCGGCAAGTCCGCCTCCCACGTTGCTCGAGTCCGGTATATGGTGTGTTTGGAGTGGGTAGTAAGAGTTTGGTATATTTGGCGTATTTTGTGTGCCCCCAAGTCGCCCATAAGCAATCGCCCTTCCAGTGGGTGTAATTCGGGAAGTGACTGAAGATGTTGAATTTGGGGAGACAGTGCATGGCGGAGCTGCAAATATTTGTAAAACTGGGACTTATGTAGGTCATACTCTTTCTGTAACATCTGAAAGGATTTAAGTGTGGACCCACGCATCATGTCCCCAAGGGTAGAGATCCCTATGTCATCCTACCTGCGGAACCCCGTCAGAGCTGAGACTGATCGAAGGTGCGTCCCATACCAGAGGGGGGTCGCGCCGTTTAACATGTCCCACCATCCCATGCATCGGGACACCCGTCTCCACACCTGAATTACCGTGCGGCTAGCCGGGGGGAGCTCTTCCAGGGAAGAAGTGCTGTATAGGAGTTGCAACAGCGGGCGGTCCACCATGAAGAGGCTCTCCACCGCGTAGGCTGGATCTGATTGGGAATTATACCACCATTCATTGATGACTAGGAGCTGGGAAGCCCAGTAGTACGCCTGGACATCCGCTGCCGCAATCCCGCCACAGTAGGTGGACTGGACACACGTCGCCAGAGCCACTCGGATCGCCCCCTCCCCACAGAAACCTATTGAGGAGTGCATTAATCTGCTGAAACCATAACGAGGGAATGGGATATGGGTAATTCTGTAGTCGATACAATACCCTCGGTAAGGACACCATTTTAAAAATGGCGGAACGGCCATATAAAGATAGAGGGAGATGGGACCACACTGTTGTTTCATCGTGCACCGCTGGAAGCAAGGGGGCAATGTTACGGGACCAGGCTTCCTTGGGGCATCTAGTGCTATGCACCCCCAAGTATTTGAAACTCGCCTCCCCTACGATGAGCTGCGAGGCCCAAGCCTGATTCCTCTGCTCTCCACAGATAGGGAACAGAACGGATTTGGACGGATTTGCGCACAGCCCCGTCGTCTCCCCAAACACCCGTAGAATTTGGAGCACCCGGGGCCCCGTAGCCCATGGATCAAAGATAAAAAATATGGCATCATCTGCATAAAGTGCTATTCTGTCGGAACAATCCGGCGACCAGTCCAGTCCCCTGAACACCGCGTCCCGGCGTACCCACGCTGCCAGCGGTTCTATGGCTAGGGCAAACAGAAGCAGGGAGAGGGGTCATCCCTGCCTCGTAACCCTGCAGATAGGGAAGGGGCAGAGTGACTGCCAGCTATGCGGACCGTTGCTGTGAGATTTGTATACAGCATGTTCACATAGGTGCGGTAGCGGGGCCCCAAATTAACCGCCTCTAGGAGTTTAAAGAGATACGTCCAATTCAACGGGTCGAACGCCTTGTCAATATCGGCCAGCAGAACAGCCGCGGGGCGTCCCAGCCGATGGGCCTCGGCCACAGCGTTATGGACTCGCCGGATGTTGTGTCTGGTGGAGCGTTGCGGCATAAACCCAGACTGGTCTGGGTGTACCAGGTCTAGGATACATGTACAGAGGCGGTCGGCCAGGACCTTTCCCAGCAGCTTAGGCTCGAAATTTAACAGCGATATTGGGCAGTACGAGCCCGCGTCTTCCGGGGGGCGGCCTGGTTTGAGGAAAATGACTATCTCCGCATGCCGCCTGTCTGGTGGCAGAATTTTCTGTTCTGAGGCAGTATGTATCGCCGTGAGTAGGTGGGGGCCCGCAGTTCTCATATGAGGGCGCAGGAAATCACACGGGAACCCATTAGGGCCGGGAGCGCGTCCCGGGTGTGTATTCGACAGAGCATCTCTTAGCTCATCTAGGGAGATGGGTTTATCGAGGGCATCTCTTTGTTCATCCGTGAGTCGTCGAGGGGGAGTGTCGGAGAGAAACGCGTCAATGAGAGGCGCCTCAATTACCTCATGGGCCTCATACAAAGTAGCATAATAGTCAGCAAAGGCTTGGGCCACAGTCTCCGGAGATGTACACGTGACTCCGTCAGGGGTTCTCAGTAAAGGGACTTGTGTCGGGGAGGTTCTAGCCTGGCACAATCTATGAAGCATCTGACTGGACTTGTCACCCCATTGATATATCCGATGCTGGGATGATAGCCAGGCTTCTTTAGCGTTGTCTGTCAGCAGCAGTCGCAGCTGCTGCTGGACATGTAATAAATTACGGCGGGTATCTGCAGCGGAATCTGCCACCAGGGCGGCCTGCAGAGCAATCTGCCTGTCCTCCAGTTCTAGGATCTGTGCCATCTGGCGCCGCTTCTCACCCGTGCGGTAACTGATGTCTGCCCCTCGAATGGTAGGTTTGAAGGCTTCCCATAAAATGATCGGGACTGCGTGGTCCCGGTATTGTGATGAAAATAATCAGTGGTTGCCCGATGCAGCATCTCCTGGTACCCAGCATCTCTGAGCAACCAAGGAGACATACGCCATCGGTAGGTGGTGTGGCGCGTCTGTAAGCGGAGATTGAGTTGGATTGGTGAGTGATCGGACAGGCCCCGAGGCATTATGGCGGTGTGTGTTACCCTGTGGATAAAGCTGTGCGGGAGGAACAGATAATCTAGCTGGGAAAGAGAGGGATGAACGGAGGACGCATAGGTATAACCAGCTTCCAAAGGGTGAAAGACCCGCCATGTGTCTACCCATCCCAAGGTATGTGACAGTATGTTGAGTTTAGATCTGAGTGGGGTAGTGGTCGGAGGATTGGCTCTCCACCTGTCTGCTGGGTCCATGGTATCATTCCAGTCGCCGCCCAAGATCATCAGGCCCCCAGGGAGCTCCCCCCATAACTGCGTTAGTCACTCAATGAAAGACTGGCCAAGCGGTGGAGGGGGGTAGACGCTCCAGATTGTGATCTGCTCCCCGGCCAGTGTGCCCGAGATGACCGTGTATCGGCCACCGATGTCCGACCAATGTTGTGTGATCTTTAGTGGGACTCTGCGATGAATAAGTATGGCGGTGCCGCGTGCTCCCCTTGAAAAGCCTGAATGATATACTGTGGCATACCCGTACCGAGAGAGGCAAGGGGCTTTATTGCCCAGGAGATGCGTCTCTTGTAACAATAAAATGTCTGCCGAGTGGCGTTTCGCCTAATGGAGTAATGCCCCCCTTTTGACCTTGTTAAGTAGACCCCGTACATTCCAAGAGATGATGTTAAGGTCCCCGGACAGGGGATTAGCCGCCGTGGATGTCATGGCCAGCTGTTAGGGTATATCTGTGCTGTGGGCCATATGGGAAATATGGGATTCTGTGGTGCTTGTGATGCGCAGGAACCCACAAACAAAACATTAACTTCCCCTCCCAACCCTCCCTCCTCCCCCCACCCCCATACCCCCAGAAACTTGGAGTATCTGTCGCGGTGGGATACCCTCCCGGCCCCCCAACCTGGAGACCTCGGTGGTTCCCCCAATGAATCCCTCCCCTCCCAACATTACCCATCATAAGTCAAAACGTAGGAGAGTACGTGGGGTGCAACACCTTCCAGGGGAAGAGCAGAGACCCCAGCCCTTGCGCGCAGGGAAGCCCCCAGCAAGGCGCTAGCGCCAATGACCTTGCGGTGAACAACACAGCTAGGGATAAAGGTCCGGGATCCCACCGCTACCTCAGTCTGCTGTAGTCATCCAGTCCTGAGTACGCCAGTTGGAGCGTGAGCGGTTCCGCTGGCGAGGTGTATTTCCGCCCTGCCGACCACTGCGATGGGAACCCATGGAGGAATCAGAGTCTATGGGAGGCGGCGAGTGCAGCTTGGGGCGGTGTCTCTCGTCTGTCCAAGTGAAAACCTCCTCCGGGGTGTCGAAGAAGAATGTGCAGGAGTCGTAGATCACCTTCATGCGGGCCTGGAACAGAAGGGCATAGGATAGATTCAGGTCCCGCAGACGTTTCTTGGCCGCTACGAAAGACTGGCGCTGCTGCTGGACCAGCCGGGTGTAGTCCGGAAACACCATGATGGGATGAGATTCGAAGACCATCTTGTCCATATGTGTTCGGGCAAAACGGAGAATGGCATCCCGGTCAGCGTAGTTGAGCAGCCGAGCGATGACGGGTCGTGGGCGCTCCCCCGGAGGCGTTTTTTTCGTCAAGGCGCGGTGGGCCCTCTCCACCATGAAGCAAGAAGAGAGGTCCTCAGTGGGCAGCAGCGCCCTGAGCCAACCCGAGAGGAAGACATCCATCGAGGGCCCCTCGCACCCCTCTGGGAAGCCCACCAGGCGAATGTTGTTGCGGCGGGTCCGTCCTTTAGCATCCTCGACTCGCGCCGCCAGCTCCTTGGAAACCACAGCTAGGCGATCTACTCTTGTCTGGAGAGTGGAGACGGTGTCCTCCACCGTGGAAACCCTTGTCTCTGCCTCGGTAATTCAGTCAACCGCCTTCCGCAGGTCCTGCCGGAGGAACGACACCTCAGAGCCCACCGCCCCGATCTGGGCCTCCAGGGCGGCGCGTGACTGGCTGATGGCCTCCAAGAGCGTCGCCGTGTCCGAGGAAAGGCCCTCCGCCACCCCCTTGCCAACCGGGGCAACAGTGGTATAGTGTTCCATGGTGTGCTGTTTGGGTGCCGCCGCGGCGGGGTTGGTTTGCCCATGGCGGTGCGCCAAAATCCACCTCAGGCCTCACTAGTAACTCACAGGAAGCTGCGGCGGAGGGCCAGCCGGGGGCCGTGTAACGCAGCACCCACCACAGAGAGAGTCAGAAGGATCGCCGCCGGGTTCCCCTCACTGTAGGCCAGGCCGATCCCCACCAGGCGGACCAGCGACCTCAGAACCTCGTACCACGGGGCCGACGTATGGAGCGGCAATCACCAGCAGCGGTCAGCGTTGCAGTTCAATGATCTCCCGGGCCGGTCGGGCCCAGACACTCCGGCCCCGGGATGGCTGCGGCCGCCGCAGCAAGGAGGCCCAGCAAGGACTCCGTCTCCCCCCGACAAGAGGATGTCGGCCCCCGTCACAGTCCCAACGGGGCTTTCTCCGACACCAGACCGCCCGGCTGAGGATCAGTGGAGCAATGCCTCCCAATGGTGCGGTCCCGAGCAATGCAGCGAGGCGTGGACCCCCTGAGCAGAGGCCCGATGGGGGAAGACCTAGACCGGGCACTAGTCCGCCCCCGGGGGGCAGTGCGATTCCCTTGCCAACCAAGCACACTGCCACCCCCCGGGACCAACCACCAATCGCAGGTACCTGAGGACTCCGAGGGCGAGGGGCCTAGGGGCAGTCTGCCACCTTCCAGCAATTGAATGGTCCACGCCAGCCGAGTGTGTCACAGGGCAGTCAGTCCGAGGTCGCCGCCTGATCTTCCCCGCCGAGCGAGCGCCACCGTCTGATGAGACCTCGTACAGGCCAGCTCCGGGACCCAGGATGGCAACGGTCCCCACCACGGGAGTCTGGGTCGAGAGCTGGGTCAAGAGCTCCGGCACCGCCAAGCGAGATGGATCCCGCCGCGATCACCCCGAGGCCCCCTCCAATGCCAGGCCCCTCAGCCAGGGACCAGCGGGCCGGTGCACCGCGGCGTCTCAGTCCAAGCGGCCAGGCGCGGATCCCCGATGCAGAGGCCCGATGGGGGAGGGCCGAATCTAGGCTCCGCACGCCACCAGGATAGCGCAATCCTCCCTCGTCGATCACGGCGCGCCCTCCAGAGGGCACTTGAGGGCGAAGGATCTGTGACAGTAGGCTGCAACTCTCCGGTCACAGCGCGCCGCAGCCAGTGCTTAATTTGGGCCGGTGCTTTCCGGTGCTCAGCACCGGCACCTTTTTATCAGGGCCGGGTCTACACTGCCACTGCTAACTTACATCACTGACAAGACTGCACTGCAGTCTGCACGTCATGGTCAAAGTAAATTAAATATTATTGCCTTACTGCAGTGTTGTTCACTTCACAGACAGTCTCCAGAATCCTCCCTCGGTGAAGAAGAGTGTTTCTCTGCCATGCTGCTGAGAGAGCGAGCCCGATAAATCCATTTCCATGATGCAAAATAATTTGCTTTCAGTGTTGCTGGTGGTGGGCGGGCCACTGATTGGGCTGTATTTAGTTCTATAGGGTAGGGGGCTGCGGCAGCGTGGCGTGCGTAACCTTTTTTCATTCCAGGGACGGTGGACCACACCCCAGCACACACGCACTGCACGAGTCACCAGCACCAGTTAGCACGACGTCGAGGCGGGCACTTTGAAGCAGCAGCAGGCCTCCTAATAAGTCAGTGCCACCAGCAGTAACCGCAGTAAGTAAAAAAAAACAATGCTGCTGCTTTTACTGGCGCGTGGGGACAGTCACCTGAACCGAGTCAGAGGCCCCAGCAATCATGCCACTGGCATCGGGCGGAGCACCGTGTGCAGTGCTATGCTCTGAGGCTGCCGGAAGGGCAGGGCCTTGCCCTTAATTTAACCCCTGTCTACTCTAAAGTGTATACTCTCTACTATGACATACTTACTTTTACTTGGCTGGCAGTGCTCAAAAGAAATGAAAAAATCCACGAAAGGCAAAGGGATAAAAAAATAAAAAAGTGTGAGATAATCTTTCTGGAAATGTGATTTGCCCAGTGTGGAAAGAGCCACCAGCAGTAACCGTGGCGAAGACAGTCAGTAAATAATAAAAACCAATGCTGCTTTTACTGGCTCGTGGTGATGGTCACTTGAACCGAGTCAGAGAGGCCCCAGCAATCATGCCACCGGCGTCAGGCAGGGCACTGTGTGTATTGATCCGACACAGCGCAAAGAATCGTCCTGGTCACATTGCACATGTGACACAAACAGTGTGCGGCCAAATCACGTCTCACTCGTCCCTGATTTCCAATGTCCCCAACGCACTCTTCTATGTACAACACTCCCTGGTCGAGATGACCTTTCGAAAATAAGAATAATTCCTGCACCCCCCCTGCAGCTGGCTGTAAGTCCATTTGTGCCACATCAAACACAGTAAAGAACACTTTTAAGCACCAGGGACCTTCAGAAGCACATTTGCTAACTGACATATTATGAGAATGGTGCTGCGGATAAAAGACACAACTCAACAATGCCTTCTTCTAATTGCCACTTCATTGGTGTCCGGCAACATTGTTCCTGCCTCCATTAAATAATCTACTCCGTTTATTTAGCACCGTCTTGCTACGAATTCAATTCAAGGTACAGAATGACCATCAGCGCTATAATTAAGGCAGACCGACTGGCACACTGACATTCTGCATGCACAAGTGCTCTCTTCTTTCAGCAGCACCCTTTTCAAGGTATCGTTTCCTGCTTTATTTTATTTGTGTAGAGAGTAGTTTCACCGTCTTTGTGTAACCTCTTCCAAATCATCTCCCCTGAAGCTGTAGGATTATCACATGGACAATTTCTATATCTTTCTTATTGCTCTGCACCCTTTTGTTTGCACAATCAGTTTATTCATATTTATTTTCGAACAACAATATTGCTTGCACAAAATACCGAAATGTGCAGTCTAACGTGTACAATTTCAAGCCTAAATTGCGATAACCAGGTCGCAAGAAAGGCAAAGGAAATAAACCCAAATATCCCACCAACTGAACTTTTCACAAGCATACATCCTACATCCATAGTGTGCACGGGGTCAGGAGGGCTAGCCATGCAAGAATGTGCCTGGCACAATAATTAAGCTCAAGAACAGTGCAAGAATCACGAGGCCTCAGCCCACGACCTGGCTGCAGCCCCCAGGGAGTTTGAGGGGTGGTGGGGGTGAAAGGTTTGTTGGCAGGCATGTTCTGGTAAATGTTTGACGTACTTTACTTTTATTTGGCTGGGCTCAAAAGAAATTAAATCCATTAAAGGAATAAAAGGTGTGATAATCTTTTTGTTAAGGTGATTTGCACGGTGTGGGAAGTGTGAAGAACAGTGCAAGAATCACGAGGCCTCAGTACATGGACCTGGCTGCAGCCTCCCAGGGGAGTTTGAGGGTCGGTGGGGGTGAAAGGTTTGTTGGCAGGCATGTCCTGGTACATGATGTCCTTGCTTGTGAGTGGTTAGTCTGTAGAGTGAGGCGGTGACGACGTCACATTGGGGCACCTCCCTGCAGAGGGTATGCAGTGCATGCCCAGAGAAGGTTGAAAAGCGGGGGTGGGGCCGGCCTGGAGAACCCCCCAGCATGGACAGAGGAGAGAGCGGGAGAGATGGTGGTTTGGAGGCCTGCCTGGCGAGGGCTGAGGAGGGCAGGTGATGTCCGCCTGGCGAAGAGTACAGAAGGGGTCGGTCCCTGTCAGTCTAGGACAGGAGACTAGAAGGAAGGGGGGGCAGCCCTGTAGGAGAGAGCAGAAAAGAGGGCGAGTCTATGTTTAGAAAGCAGAAGAGAGGAGCAAGTGTGCAGGACTGCGGGAGGAGGGGGTCAGAAGGGCGTGTAGGATGGAGAGGTGTCAGGCATAGCGAAAAGACCCGAAGGAAAGTAAGGGACAGCCGGGCGAGAACTTGACATGGGGGAGGGGGGTCATGCTCAGGGCTGAGAGGGGCGGAGGCCTCAAGGAGAGATTAGAAGAGATGGGGACTGGCAGCAGAAGAGGGTGAGTTTACAGGCCTTGGAGACATCAGAAGGGAGTGGGGGGTTAGAGCTTGTCTAGATTGAGGCTGAGCGCAAGAGGGAAAAGTGCGCAGGTGTGTGGAGACAGCAGGAGGGAGGGAGGTGTAAGGGTGTTTGCAGGTCTGGTGGAGGGAACAGAGGGGGTATGGGGAGGTAAGGGCCCACTGTGGAGGAAGTGAGTGGAGCCAGGTGGAAAGTGGGTGTGGCCTCCGACAAATATTTGAGCACCTGGACTTCATATTTTACAAATTAAGCACTGGCCGCAGCAACTGTTCGGCCGGCACCTCTCTCCAACGTGCATGCGGTCCTCGCCAGCCGGGATCAGCACGGCCCCGGCCGGCCTCTGGGCCCCGCCAGGTCGCCCCCGCCGGGTCTCGGAGTTTCTTGGGGTCAATATCTTGCTGATGCAGCTGCCAGGGTCAAGGATGATGACGGATGCTGGCCCTGGAAGGGAGCGAACAGCGGAGCTCTACAGGAGCGCGTCCGCCATGTTCGGCTCCAAGCCACGCCCCCTCACGTTGATGCAATTCTATTCGTCGACAGGGAGACTAATGACCGAGAACTGAGGATTGACCAACAGACCATCCTCCTTCATGACGGACAGCAATACTTCAGACCAAGCCCCAATAACAGCGGATGGAAATCTGTTAGCCTTAAACGGATCAGTACCTTTGTGACGGAGGAACAAAAGCCTTTCCGTCAACCTATAAATCAGCCCCAATATTGGGAAATATGTAATCTACAATTTCTTGTACTATAATTCTTAAATGTACTCATTTTTCCAGCATGTGAATACATAATAGTTCTGTGATTCAATAGATGGGCACAATTGTTACAGTTGAAGTACAATACAAATAACTATTTTCTGCATTGCCACAACTGTTTCAGATCTTTTTAATTCAGAAAGTTGAGCTCGGGTGACAGCATAGAGTTATGCAGCTTGCCAACAGAGAGCTGGTAGAGGCAGCACCTCTGCAGCACCAGCCGCCAAATCTAGATTTGCCTGCTGTGTATTGCCAACATTTATTTTTTTTAAAACACATTTTATTGCGTCAAAAATTGTATACAGCGCAGTGCTCCTTAAACCAGAAGCGTCTGCCATATCCAGCATTACAAGTCATTGCCTTTGACCATTACTTTACAAACTTTTGTCAACAGTATCAAAGACACAACATAACATAAACATAATAAGACCCCACCCTTTCCCCCCCCCAGTTGCACCGGCACACAGCCACACTACGATCATTGCCATAAATCCTAACATTTGGCAGAACCACCCCTCCATTACGATTCCAACACTCAACTCTAGCGACTATGAATCAGAGCAGATACAGGTGAATCAATCGGGGGTATTGGGTCTAGTTCCAGGCCCCTATAGTCTGCCCATCGCTTCCAGATTTTGGGGTGCTTTTGCGGGCAACCCCTGGCCTTAAATATCGGGATCTCCAACCCCATGTTAAAATCCAGTCCATTTTTCCACGCCGAAAGCGTGGAGGGTGAGGTCGTCGCCTTCCATAACCGTGCTATATCTCTTTTGGCTAAGGTCAAGCCCAGTAACAATAAGTGCCTCTTGTATATGTTACCCCCGATATCCTCCATGATATGTAAAATTGTCAGTTTTGGTGAAGAAGGGAGCTCCCACCCCAGTACCTCCTCCAAACATGCCAGCACCCCTTTCCAAAATTTTGTAAGCGCTGTACAGTGCCAGATGGTATGGATAAGGGATCCCTCTTCACGACCACATCTCAGGCACAGTGGAGAAGCTACCAGCCCAGCCCTCCACAGCCTGAGCCTCGTGCAATAGGCCCGGTGAAGGTATTTGAATTGAATGAGACGTAGTCTTATCGATATTGCCGATAGGGGAGACCAGCGCGTCCGTCCAGTCGTCCGCATCTAATTGGCCTACATCCCCCTCCCAGGCCTCTCTGAGTTTATCAAGCGTCGTGGAACTGTGTGTCACCAGGGATTGATACATTTTTGAAATTTTGTGATTCTGGAGATCCCCCATAAAGACTTTGGCCTCTATCGGACTAAATTCAGGAATCGCCTCTAGCCCTGCAATACTCGGGGAGATAGCATGTCAAAACTGGAAGTATTTATAGAACTGAGTTTTGGGCATGTGATACTCATGTTGAAGCTCTTGAAAGGACTTGAGGACAACACCCCCCATTACATCCGCTAATGTGGATATACCAATGGCGTCCCAACCTTGGAATCCAGGTAGTGCAGCTAGTTGCGGTAGCCGACCATTATGCCGCAGTGGGGTTTCCCTAGTCAATTTATTCCACCAGCCCATTCTACGAAGGGATTGTTTCTACACTTGAAATACCACCCGGGTGGCCGATGGTAAAGAATTGCGCAGCGATGCAGAGTATAAAATGGTATGTACTGTGGACTTGCCCATGAGCCTCCTTTCCACCGCAAAGGCGGGGTCTTCTCGATTCCCATACCACCATTCATTCAGTACCAGTAACTGTGAAGCCATATAGTATGATTGAATATCGGAAGTGGCCAGCCCTCCACAGTATGTGGACCGAAAGCAGGTCCGCAGCGCCACTCTGGACGCCCCCCCCTGCCCACAGAAACTGCCCCAGCGCCGCGTTTACTTGACGAAACCACGAGGGGGGCACCAGGTATGGATGGTTCTGCAATTGATATAGCAGGCGAGGTAAGGACACCATTTTAAAAATGGCCGATCTGCCATATATGGAAAGGGGCATATGTGACCAAGTTTTCATCTCCTCCCTCGTCCGTGTCCAAATTGGAACTATATTCCTGTCCCACGCAACGATCGGCGAGTCAGATAGAAAAACTCCCAGGTATTTCAGGCCGTCTGATGACACTCGCACCGCTGCGGCCCAGGACCCCAATTCTAATGCCTCTCCCAACACCCATAGTGTAGATTTGCTTGGGTTCATATAGAGTCCCGATGATTCACCAAAAATTTGCATAATACAGAGGAGCCGCGGCCCCGTCCTGTTGACATCTGTTAGAAAAAGGAGAACATCGTCCGCGTATAGTGCAATGCGGTCAGAGAGCCCATGGTCCCACTCAAACCCATGCACCTGTGCATCTAGTCGTACCCAAGCCACCAGCGGCTCCATCACCAGTGCAAAGAGATACGGTGACAGGGGACACCCCTGACCAGTGCCCCTGCCGACCGAAAATGTAGAGGATACGGACCCCGCGACCCGTACTGATGCCGTGAGGTCTGTGTAGAGTAGTTTGATGTATGCCAAGAATTGCGGGCCCATGTTAAGCCGGTCCAGAAGCGCAAATAAATATACCCAACTAAGGGAGTCGAATGCCCTATCCATGTCCGCCAGCAGCAGAGCCGCTGGGACCCCCCTTCCCCGGATGGCAGCTATTGCGTTATGTGCCCGCCAGATATTGTGTCGCGTGGCCCGCTGAGGCATAAAGCCGGCCTGGTCCGGATGAATCAAGGTAGTGATGTGGGGTTTCAGGCGATTGGCCAGCAGTTTGGCCAGAATCTTGGCCTCGATGTTCAGAAGTGAAATGGGGCAATAGGAGGCATGCTGGTCTGGAGGCCTACCCGGCTTGTTGAAGACGACCATTTCCGCATGGCGCCAGTCTCTCGGCAGACAGCCCTGGTCTTTGGCTTCCTCGATGACATGAAGGTAGTGCAACCCAAGCTGGGAAATATATTTCTTAAAGAATTCGCATGGGAACCCGTTAGGGCCCGGCGCTTTAACAGATTCAATTCTCCCAGCGCTGTGCTAATCTCGTCTACAGTAAACAGCAGTTCCAGTTCTGTTTGCACATCCTCAGAGAGGGTGCGAGGCGGTAGATCATCTATGAAGCGATGGATCACATCCTCCTTCAGAAGCTCTCTCGGGGTATAGAGGTCCGCAAAGTACTCCGCGAAGCTCTCCGCTATATGAGCGGGATCACTCAGAACTCGTCCATGAGGGCCTAGTATACTAGGGAGAACCTGGGGCTGTAAGGTCCCCTGGCATAGTCTATGCAACAATTTGCTGGACTTGTCCCCCCACTGATAGATTCTGCTACGGGTCGCCAGCCACGCAAGGCGGGCCTCCTCCATCAGGGTGGCAGAGTGAGTTTGTTGCGCCAGTACTAGCTGCTGGCACGCAATTTGACCTCCCTCCCCCTTACTACGTTGCTCCAATTGCAATAAGTGTGCCTCAGACCGCAGCAGAGCCTCCCTTCGAGTGCGACGCGCAGTCGCACAATCTACCCCCGCAAGGTGGGTTTCATGGCCTCCCACACTGTCGCAGCCTCAGCCACCGTTCCCACGTTAGTTGCTAAGTATTGGTCAACCGCCTGTCTCATGTGCTCCCGGTACTTCTCATCTTGAAGGTGCCATGGGGAGAGACGCCATCTAAAGGGGGGCCTCTCAGGACCCAGTTGCACCATCAGGACCAATGGAGAATGATCGGAGAGACCCCGTGGGAGCGTCTCCACTGCCCGCACCCTCCCGACTACATTTCGGGGCACAAAGAAATAATCAATGCGGGAGTTCGAGTCATGGGAGGTCGAGTAATAAGTGTAACTGAGTTCTGTTCCATGTAGCCAATGCCAAACATCCACCCAACCCAACCCTGTCGCCAAGAAGTTCAGTGTAGTGCTGTGAGGGGCGATGGCTTGTCCCCTGGATCGCCATCTGTCGACCACCAAATCCATCACGTCGTTCCAATCTCCCCCTATGATAGCTAGTCCCTCCGGCATATCGGCCCACAAAGTCGTGAGGCACTCAACCAAGGCCCATTGCAGCGGCGGGGGGGCATATACACACCCCAAGACTACCTGTTCCCCATATATAGTACCCTCAAGGAATACGTATCTCCCCAGTGTATCTGTTCGTGCTTTAACGTGCTTATAGGGGATTCTGCGACGTATTAAAATCACGACCCCTCGTGACCCCCTAGTGAACCCAGAGTGGAAGACTTGGACATAGCCATATCGAAGGAGACACAGTGCTTTAGTGCCCAATAGGTGCATCTCCTGGAGCATCAGAACAACCGCTCGGTAGCGTTTGGCCTGGTGTAAAATGGCCCCTCTCTTAATCTTATCCAAGGCACCTCTAACATTCCAGCTAACTATGCGTAGGTCACCTGCACGGAATCGCGCACTATCCATCAGGTTCGCCATCTAGAGGCCGGTGAGCCCTGGTATGTGGGACAGCCATACGTTTGTATGCCGATATGGTGTGTGTGTGCCAGAAACATGGTGCAATCATAAAACAAACATTCCCCAACAGCCCCCAACCCCCCCTCCCTATACCTCAAAACAACTGAAGTATCTATCGCGGAGGAGGTGGCGTATGGACCCCAACGGGAGCCCCCCGCCCTCCTCCCCAATGGATCCCCAATAACCTGCCCATTACTCAGCGGTCAAGCCCCTGAGCGATGTGAGATCAAGCAGAGGTATCAGCCCCTGCTCACGATTCGTCGGTCCATTTTTAGGATACACATGGTTTCCCAGCCAGGAGAGTCATGTTACTGTTGTGGTGTTCAGGACCCCTTCCGGGGCACAGACGTGGATCTACCAGGATCACTGCAGGATTTGGAGCGTCACCTCGATCATGATCTCCTAGATCCCTTAATCTTGGACTTAGATGTTTGGCGGGCGGCCTCACCGGACGAGGAATCAGATTCCAGCCTGGGCGGTGTGCGGCGCCTAATCTTAACAGTTTCATCCATCCAATGAAAAACCTCCTCAGGAGAGTCAAAGAAGAGGGTACGAGACTGATAGACCACCCGCAGCTTGGCTGGATACAACAAGGCATAAGGGAGTTTCAGCTCACGGAGACACGCCTTGGCAGCCATAAATGACTGCCGTTTCTGCTGGACTAGTCTAGTATAGTCCGGGAAGATAAGGATACGTGTGTTTTCATATAGTATAGGTTCTTTGAGTCTGGCCTGTTTCATTATCGCATCTCTATCCAGATAATTTAGAATCTTGGCAATAACTGGCCTCGGCCGGGCCCCCGGGGGCGGCTTCTGCATCAGGGCCCTATGAGCTCTTTCAATAACAAAGCATCCCGAAAGTGACCCCGATGGGAGCCAACCTACCAACCACTTAGTGAGAATCTGTTCCATGTTCCCCCCTTCACATCCTTCGGGGAACCCAACGAAGCAAAGATTGTTCCTTCTAGCCCTGCCCTCTGCCTCCTCCACCTGCGAGGCCAAGCCTTTGGTAAGCATTTCAAGTGTGGTGACTTGTTTCTGCAGAGTGGTAACTGAGTCTTTGACTCCAGAGACTCTGGTTTCCGCTTCTGTGATGCGTTCTATCGCATTTCAAAGATCTTGCCTCAGTAGTGTGACGTCCGTACCCACCACTCCAACCTTTTCTTCCAGGGCGGCCCTGGACTGTGTAATCGCTGCCATAAGCGCAGCGTTATCTGGGACACCTCCTTGTGCTCCTCCCTGATCTGCGGTAGAGGCTCCCAGTCCAGTGAAGCGATCTATAGTGCATTGCTTGGCGGAGCCCGCAGTTAGTTTGTCCCTCATCATGGCAGCAGCTGGGAAGTTTACTCCTGTAATATCAGCGCGTCTGTTTGCCAGGCAGACTCCCGCCTTACGTCGCTCAGACTCCGTACAACGTCGGTCAGGCTATGCCCACACGGTTCCAGGCGATGATAGCTGGCCCTGTGATAGGATTCTTGGCATAGGAGACACGGGTGAAGCGCCGCCACCCACAAGCCGCACCAGGCACTAACCCGGCCGCTTCCGCAGACGGCCGTGCCCCCCCTAATGGGTGTCTCTCTGTTACTACTGAGACTATCTCCAGGCCCCACCGGGGATAGGAGCAATCCCCAATCCAGTCTCTGCACCAGCACTACAACGCTGCAGCCCAGCCCTGTGATGCAAAGAGCGGCAGGGTGGTATCTGGTCGTCCTGCTGGGCCGCCTATATCATTCCGCTAACTCCCGTGCACCAGGAACCTGTGAGAGGCAAGTCTGGGTCCCACCTCACCACATCGATCTCAGCCACACTTGCCAGACGCGCCTTCACCCAGGGCGTCTCGGAGCGCCGCTTCCCCGCCACTACATATGGCGGCCAAATTTCAGGGCGAATTGCATATAGTCGCCGGCCCCATGAAATCTCAATGTAAGGCTGCTGACCTGCCTTCTGGGCCACTGCGTTAGATGCACTCTATTTACCCACTCCACGGGCTCCGGTCGCTGCCTCCCAAAGTGTCCAATCCGAGGCAGTCTACATGGCCGTATAACCTCTGCTCGATTTCACCGCATAACACTCTGGCCCCGATGGGCCCCGCCAGCTATCCCACAACGCATGGAGCCCGCCGGTCTACCCGCCCTTGCGGCCCGAACTGGCCGCCGACCACTACAATGGGGACAGGAGGAGGGGGGAGGGGCAGGGCTCCAGCGGGGGCACTCACCGGGCCTCCTACGCGGATCCGCCGGTCTCATAGTCTTCCCAGCAGCTACCGCTCGCTCACCAATTCCGCCACCAGGGATCAGATGCGCCGTCCTCCGGTCGTCTCCAGAGTCCCAGGGCCTGATTCACAGAACTAACTTACGTCAAAAACGTAAAGTTAGTACTTTTTGGTATTCACAGAATACACTTACTCATTTTGGTATTCACAGAATGAATTTACTCATTTCGGTATTCACAGAAGTTAGTAGTCCTAACTTTAGGACTCCTAAATGCCTTCTGTGAATACCGAAAGTCTTAAAGTTAGGATTTTTCTCAGTTTAGGAGTAGTAAAGTTTGGAACTTTACTACTCCTAAACTGAGAAAATCCTAACTTTAAGATTTTCGGTATTCACAGAAGGCATTTAGGAGTCCTAAAGTTAGGACTCCTAACTTTACTACTCCTAAACTGAGAAAAATCCTAACTTTAAGACTTTCGGTATTCACAGAAGGCATTTAGGAGTCCTAAAGTTAGGACTACTAACTTCTGTGAATACCGAAATGAGTAAGTTCATTCTGTGAATACCAAAATGAGTAAGTGTATTCTGTGAATACCAAAATGTACTAACTTTACGTTTTTGACGTAAGTTAGTTCTGTGAATCAGGCCCCCAGCGTGGCAGCTCCACTGCTAGCGTTGGTTCTCGCGGCCAACTCTGGGCCCGCCCACTAGGCCGCTCTGGTGCACCTCACCACAATCGCCTCAAAATAACTCGAAATTCAGTTTTAGCTGGGTCCGATTGTTGCCCCCAGAGTCTCTGTTACCGCGAGGGGCCGCAGCGTGAAAATTCACCAACGAAATAGGATAAATGCAGGATATCGGTTTCGGGCAGAGCGGAGCTCACCTAACTTGCGACCGCCATGCCAGATCGCTAGGCCACGCCCCCCGTATTGCCAACATTTTCACTTCAAGCAGCTCCAGAAATCCATTGTGTGCGCCTCCTCAGAGAGAAAGAGTCCCATGGGTTAGGTAGGTTGGGCCATGCAAAGCATAGATACATATTTGCAATAACATAACTAATATCCCTGATGCTGCAGGGAGTTTTCTCCCAGAATATAGAAAGTTCCTTGGTCTTTTTCTGTACTGGGCCACAATGATTGAACTATCAACGGAGGGGCCATCTTTATTTGCTAAGCCCCTCAAACACCATTTCTACCAGCTTTACACGTATATGTCTTTATGTGTACTGCTCCATTTTATTATTCAATTGCTATTTCATTTCTGTGCCTGTTTAAAGCCCACGAAAGCCTTAGAATTACTGCACAGTTAGAGGCATTTTAAATGATTTTCCATTTTGTCATCTTGTGTTGTACACAGCACATTTTAGCTAAACCGTTCTAGTAAGCGTAGCCTCGTTCTGAAGCAGGCACACCAAAGCGAGGATTTTTTGCTGGTGATAAGTGTATCTCTTTACTAAGGCCTTCTTGCATTCTTCCCGTGAGAAGACCCTCACACCTGCTCGGTAGAGCCTGTCTGTCGGTTTCTGGTTTATTAGGTGTTCTTGCTTCCATTCACTTGCACTGAGAAAAAACGTGTAAATGTAGCACTAAAATGTATAGATTTTTGCATTACTGGCTCTAACTGATCGGAGGTGAAACTCTGATCCATTGATTAAACAATTGCCTCGACTTTTTTGGCCATCTGGTTATTTTAGATTTCTATGCGCCTTCCGGAGTGTCTGTATTCACCTTACAGGACCTAGTACTCCGGCCAGGAGACATCTTCACTTGAAGAACAGGGCAAGTGCTGGTCCCGACTCCACACAGTGACTCCAGGCACAAGAGGTAAGGGGGAAACGATTTCTCTATAGGAGTGGAGCACGCCCAGGGCTGGGCCTGGGGATTTAGCCACACAGTGTAAGTACGTTGAACCAAATTTAGTGGAAGTCTGACATTATTTACCATATTTTGCTGACTTGCTCTGCATCTATTGTCTTGCATTGTCTGTAAAGATGCATAGTGCACTGAAGTAGCTGACTGGAAAGGAGACAACATGAATCTAGACTGGTTGAGTGGTTAAAAAGGGAGGAGTCCAGAGACAAAGATTGTGTGTGTGCAAATACGTGGCTTAGAGCTAGTGGGCACTAGAAACAGTACATAGATGGGGAACAAAGACAAGAGCACTCGGGTCCAAAGACCAGACCCTTGAAAGATTAATGTGACCAAGAGAGAGGACCACTGGTGTTGCCACCAGTTCCTTTGCATGCCCCTCCATGCGCACAACCCAAGATCAGATGAGTTGAAGGGGATATTTAGTTGTGAGCGTATAATACCTTTCGCCCACCCCTACAAAGATTAGTTAGAAAAGTTTAGCTGAGGCAAACCTTACCCTGATTTGTGTCCCATTTCCACAACCCCCGATTAGATGAGCTGCGGAACCTTTTCCTGTTTTCTGCATGTCTGAATAACGAAACAGTAATAAAGGTTTAAAAATTCAAACATAGCAAAATCCCAACGAAAGAAATTCCTGCCTACACCAAGTACCTTCAGTTCAGTAAAGCCACGTGCAAATATTTGAGACAGTGGGGGGGACTCATTAACGAGGATGGGAAAAAGTCCTTTCCAGAGCGTTGTAACTTCAATATAAAGACTTTACTGATCTTTCAAAAGAAGTTAAAGGAACCTAGAAATAAATCAGAAGCCGAATAACGGTCACTCTTCTTTACAATAGCATGAGGAAGGCACTAAGGGCGGACATGAATCCCAAGTCTGTGCTACGAAAAGTATCTAGGAAACCTGGAATACGCAATAAGTCATATTAGGCACAAAGTTAGGGTTTGGGCTATTATTGCTGTATTTATTCTGCCAGATCACTGAACCACAAGATAAGGAGAAAAAGAAGAGAGCAAGGACCCAAGGGAGGAGAATGTTTTCCCCATGGCGGCCAATGAGGCTGGGAGTGCAGATGCAGATGCATCTGGAAATGGAGCAGTGACTGTGCGACCACCAGTGGATAGAGCACAATGAGTTAATGCACAAGCGAGTGCTGTGATGTGAGCCACTGAAAGTAGGCAAGCAGGTAGAAGCACATTATTTGTCAACAAGTGGGCTCCACTAATGTGGCGAGACATAGACAAAGAATGTGTTCAACCCCAGCGGGGCGTAGATTTCCCTAAGAGCTCAGTCCCAACATTGCTTGAAAAAGTCTAAAGATGGCCCACCAACTGTCTAGGAGACCCTTTTCCACACCTTACTCTAGCAATGGAAACAATGAAGATCCTGCCCTGTCACTTCCTGATGCCCTACTTCCCTTGAGAGACTACCCCGTTCCTGGGGGTAGAGCTATCATTCATGAGCCTTGGACCTCTTCTGATTTAAAAAGCATTAAGAAACAATTCCCCAATGTTAGAGAAAACCCAAGCCAGATCCTTGAGAAATTTCAGAGTGTGTTTGAAGTGTGCAGGCCAAACTCTGCTGATGCAAACCAAATGCTGCATTTAGTGGTACCTAGTGAAGTAAGAAATAGGTTGATTGTCTTAGCCATTTTTAATTATCGATTCAGTCTCTCCATATGATTGTTTAATTTGTATATTACTTAGGTCTTAGGCGTTAGCCAAGACCTTCTGATTTTAGAAAAAATAAATGTATAATATACTTACATAAAGGGGATTTCAGCCAACTCTCTTCATCAGTTTGTCTATTGTTGTGTCATTCACAATTTGCACATGCCCACTGCAGCTTACAGCAAAGGGAAGTGGGTCAGCCTACTTGAGTCACTGGGTAACTTCACTTTCAGTGACTGCATTTTGCTCTTTCACAAGGAGCACATCCACAGAAAGGTAGTTCCCTTCACTGCCAGTGTTTTTGTTTGTAGTTTTTTAATTATTACTTTAGTGTTGCCTTTGTGTTTAGAGCCTGATTTGATAGTGGAATGCTTTCTGCCAGCTTTTCACAGCACCGGGCATATTCCTGCTTTATAAGTTCCTGCCTCCTGCTAATGATGTTGTAAATTACTTTCAGAGCTGCCTTTTTATCTGATTGCTGCTATTTGAGAGTATGCCAGATTGTGTACATTTGTATCTATTCTCCTAAAGTAATTCTTTTTTCTAAAATGCACGCAATGAAATGCAATGCATTCTAAAAAAGACTCTTGCACTCCTATGTGCATTTAATTGAGGACTAAAGCTATACTTGTGAATCAATTTAGTCTATAAATCCTTCTTGTTTGTCTTTCTAGTTTGCTTTTAGTGGTCTTGTATGTCTTGCTTATAAAGATATTTCACTATTGTATTACTAATTGAATCTGTGCCATCTATCTATCCATTTATCTATCTATCTATCTTTGCAATTCTATATATCTGTCTATGTACCTATCTACCTACCTGTGGGCCTGATTTGGAACTCTTCAGCATCATGCAGGAATTCACCAAACCCCCCAGTGAATTCTCGGATGTCACACCTTCCCAGGACCTCTGCAACAAACTTGGATCCTACTTCCATCTCAAGATCAAGTCACCCTATGACAACTTCCACGAACAGACACCTGACACCAAAACCACGCCCACCAACAGCATCGCCAGCCAGCCAACTGTCTCAACTTGGACACAGGTCACCACCAAAGACACCGCCTCGACCATGAAGAGCGTTTACTCTGGAGCCCCCACGGACCCCTGCCCTCCACACATCTTCCACAGAGCCGCTGCCACCATAGCTCCCGAGCTACGACACACCATCAACACCTCCTTCGAATCTGGCACTTTCCCCGATGACTGAAAACACACGGAAGTCAAGCCCCTCCTCAAGGAGCCCTCCTCAGACCCTACGGACCTCAAAAACTACAGACCGATCTCTCTCCTCCCTTTTGCGGCGAAAGTCACAGAGAAGATCGTCAACAGCCAACTCACAAACTTTATCGAAGCCAGCTCCATCCTCGACTCCTCCCAAACCGGATTCCACAGCAACCATAGCACAGAGACCGCCCTCCTCACCGCCACAGACGACATCTACACCCTCCTCGACCAGGACCACACGGCGGCCCTAATCTTATTTGACCTCTCTGCAGCCTTCGACACCGTCTCCCACCGCACTCTCACCTCCAGACTCCATGACGCCGGCGTAAAGGGAACTGCCCTCGACTGGATCCGCTCTTGCCTCATCGGCCGATCCCAAAGAATCAGACCACCGCCTTTCCTCTCCGAACTGCGGAGTACCCCAGGGATCGTCGCTCAGCCCCACACTCTTCAACATCTACATGGCCCCCCTCGCCGCCATCGTCAGAAAACATGGGCTCAGCATAGTATCCTATGCAGATGACACCCAGCTCATCCTCTCACTCACGAGGCAACCCGACATCACCAAACTCAGCTTCCAGGAAGGAATGAAAGACGTTGCATCCTGGATGAGCAGCAGCTGTCTGAATCTCAACTCGGAGAAGACAGAAGTCCTCGTCCTCGGACCCACCCCCTCAGCCTGGGACAACACCTGGTGGCCCTCTGCCCTCGGCAGCCCCCCTACTCCCACAGACCATGCCCGCAACCTCGGCATCATACTGGACTCCTCCCTCACCATGACCCAACAGATCAACACCATATCCTCCTCGTGCTACAACACCCTCCGCATCCTTCGCAAGACTTTCAAGTGGAACCCCGCCGAAACCAGAAAGACTGTCACCCATGCACTCATAACCAGCAGACTAGACTACAGAAACACCCTCTACGCCGGAATCAACAAATCCCTTCTCCAGCAACTCCAGACCATCCAGAATAATGCTGCCAGGCTCGTCCTCGGCATCCCACAACATGAGCACATCACCCAACACCTAGGACACCTCCACTGGCTCCCCGTCGAGAAGAGAGTGACCTTCAAACTACTCACTCACGCCTACAAATCCCTCCACAGCACCGGACCCCAATACCTCAACGAAAGAGTCTCCTTCTGTTATATTCTATATAGGTACCCTATATAGGCGCAGGTAACATCGCAACCTTTCACCTACATCCGTCCCTACATTACATACCTAACAGTTCTTAGGCACTGACCTTTTACCTAGATATGACACTGTATCCAGAACGCAGGTTTTTCCCTGGTTCGATTCTCATACATTATGCATGAGGCTTCTTGGATGCACAGCACGACTAACAGTAGGATTACCATCTCCTGTATAATATCTCTGTAGAGAGTTCAGGCCCGGCATCATCCTTTAGGCCGACACAGTAACACAGCAAGGTAGGACCCCTGGGGAGACCTATGGGTATATATACAACACATCTTGCTTAGGAAGATAGAGGAGACCGTGACTTCCCGGCTTACACACTGACCAGAGACGCTGAGGTTCCTGCATGCAGACGCACCAGCTAGCAGTGGTCTAACATTCCTTGCGGGGTGTCCAACTCGAGACCAGGACGGGGTCCCACATTCTCTAACTCTCAGGTAATGGGGTGGACTAGATCCTAGAGGGATTCTTGGCATAACACCTACATAGATGCTAGGTACATTTAGGTACATCTAGTTAGGGAGACATCGTAGGAGTACGCACTTTTTTCATGTTTTTTATGTACATGTATATATTCATGATTTCTGCAAGATGGTAGAACTATACCATCCTTTTACTTTCATAGTATTGCTAATCATATATCTCTGCTACTGTCTAATGGTTGTTGCAGCTCATCTATCATACACTGGAATAACAACTGTTCAATAAATACTTATTGAAACGCCCAGCCTGTTTATTCTGTGTAACTCTCTGAGGCAAACTAAGTGAGCACGAGTGACTGAGCGAAAGGTAGTATATTGTTTCCACGATCTTGGGGGTTCAGGGTTGTCATGTTCTGAGTTTGCCAAAAACTATTCTCTCCCCGATAAGAGGAGATTAAAGTGGCACTGTGAGCTAGCTAATACAGACAGGCTAACGTATCCGGTGGGGGTGCACAGAATCGATCCACCACCAAACCCACAGTTTATGTTATCCAAACGCGCAGATCCTGTATAGGTAGTATAGGAGCTACACAACATGGCGCCGCCAACGTTGGTTGGGTACTTATTTAACAGTAGAATCTGATTAGTTTAGTCGTGCTATTCTCAGAGACCCCTACTCACAAAACACCAGAGACGTCTGGAGTGGGTGGGCACAAACTCCACCACAGCTGAGTAGGCTAAAAAATCCTATTTATTGACTGTTGGTTAATCAAGCTTGAAGGACACATTGTTCCTAAATTGTGCAAAAACACCTTATCTTAGTTCCCTTGAAAAACTTCTTCTGTACAAAATGACTGAGGACAGAAATAACGAAGAATTAGACCCAATGCAACAAAATCTGCCCCTCACAGACGAGGATGATGCAGACTCAATACAAATTGCACCAAACTTTAGAAATACAGTCACCTTGAAACTACTAAAAGGCACACATTTGATGGACGGAATGCAGAACAAATCAAAACATTCACCCCCAGTCAAGAGATCTGGGTTAAATCCATCATTCTTTTGCTCACCATGCCACCCCAGTTTAGACCTGGCCAAATGCAAATCAGTCTTGACCCTGTGCCTCATGGGAACAGTCCAGCCCAAACTGCCAAGCCAGGTCCTCCCTGGACCGGAAACAAGCATCCTAGGACCGGTTTCGGGGTTTCACCCCTCTTCAGCCAGGATAGCTTGATTCCAGTGGCACAGTGAGCCCAGGACCCACGTCTGGGCATACCCGGCGCACTTAGGGCGAGAAAGCAAAAGACACACATTTGATGGACGGAATGCAGAGCAAATCAAAACATTCACCCCCAGTCAAGAGATGTGGGTTAAATCCATCATTCTTTTGCTCACCATGCCACCCCAGTTTAGACCTGGCCATATGCAAATCAGTCTTGACCCTGTGCCTCATGGGAACAGTCCAGCCCGAACTGCCAAGCCAGGTCCTCCCTGGACCGGAAACAAGAATCCTAGGACCGGTTTCGGGGTTTCACCCCTCTTCAGCCAGGATCGCTTGATTCCAGTGGCACAGTGAACCCGGGACCCACGTCTGGGCATACCAGGCGCCGTAAGGGCGAAAAAGCATAAGACACACATTTGATAGACGGAATGCAGAACAAATCAAAACATTCACCCCCAGTCAAGAGATCTGGGTTAAATCCATCATTCTTTTGCTCACCATGCCACCCAAGTTTAGACCTGGCCATATGCAAATCAGTCTTGACCCTGTGCCTCATGGGAACAGTCCAGCCCGAACTGCCAAGCCAGGTCCTCCCTGGACCGGAAACAAGCATCCTAGGACAGGTTTCGGGGTTTCACCCCTCTTCAGCCAGGATAGCTTGATTCCAGTGGCACAGTGAGCCCGGGACCCACGTCTGGTCATACCCGGCGCACTTAGGGCGAGAAAGCAAAAGACACACATTTGATGGACGGAATGCAGAACAAATCAAAACATTCACCCCCAGTCAAGAGATCTGGGTTAAATCCATCATTCTTTTGCTCACCATGCCACCCCAGTTTAGACCTGGCCATATGCAAATCAGTCTTGACCCTGTGCCTCATGGGAACAGTCCAGCCCGAACTGCCAAGCCAGGTCCTCCCTGGACCGGAAACAAGAATCCTAGGACCGGTTTCGGGGTTTCACCCCTCTTCAGCCAGGATAGCTTGATTCCAGTGGCACAGTGAGCCCGGGACCCACGTCTGGGCATACCCGGCGCACTTAGGGCGAGAAAGCAAAAGACACACATTTGATGGACGGAATGCAGAACAAATCAAAACATTCACCCCCAGTCAAGAGATCTGGGTTAAATCCATCATTCTTTTGCTCACCATGCCACCCCAGTTTAGACCTGGCCATATGCAAATCAGTCTTGACCCTGTGCTTGAAACTACTAGCGCATAGTTTATTAGCTAGGGGTGGCATAGTGGTTTTCGTGATTGAGGCACACGAATCAAACAAAACAGAGGTATTTTATTTGTGGGTTACATTCCCAGCAGCAAATGCAAGAACAAAAACATTTCACTTCTACACGGATGGAGATGCACCAGCGGAATATTATTCGTTCGAGGATATAGAGGTTCTGCTCACATACCTGGAACATTTATACTGGTTTAAAGGCGCCCTACCCCACATAATAAGAAGAGATAGACTCGGCCCGCTCGGAAGAGAAGGGGCGACATGGCCGATATTAGCGGCCTACACACCATATCCTGACATTGACACAATGCCACCAGGAGACTTACTCGTACAACATAAAGATTTAATCAAAATCTATAGGAACTTGATGCAATCCGTCATGAGGACAATCAACAAATGGAACTCAATTTCAGGGTACAGCAACTAAAATTACACCACAAACATTACACGCAGTGATGGGTAAAATGCCCACAAAACGTGAACAAATACCATTCTGGGTAGCTCAGAAAATAACGCAGCTAGAAGCAGTATTCCCGAATACTACCCCGTATGAAAAACACAGAATGCTAACAATCTGCTTGCCCATGGGGATAACACCACAATTAGAGGATTGTACCACTTGGGGTACAGTCTTTGCTGCCATTTATACCAAAACACATGGTATCCCGTCATTAGCAGTAGTACCTGTTGTATTGAGACAGATACAAAATGAGTACGGAGCAGAACCTGCCCTAAACTTAGGGATGAAGTTACTAGGTAACTATGCCCAGCTATCAGCCATAATACTAGCTAACATTAAGGGAGAAGCAGCTTCAGTGGCCATCCGCCAATGCCTGAAGGAGTTCAATCCTTTAGAACAGGAACACGAACTACCCAAAATAATTGAAACAGCATATGCAGAATTAGGCAGAGACAGTTTGGGTGGGAAAGCATTAAAACCACAACTGATGGGCAGTCCTGAAAAGGACACTTCCAAGCAGACACCTGCTTCCACTAAGAAGAAGTGGGACAATAAAAAACAAAACTTTCAAGGAAATAGATCTCAATCCCAAGGTAGATCTCCTCCACAGGAGCCCTCCGAAAAGAGGTACATCCTTAGAAATAGGGATAACATTAGGAAACCTGACAGGTATCAGGATACTGATACACGTTCCTCTCGTTCCTTTCAGGGTTCATTGAAAAACTCCGAGAGGGAAGGACGGTCAGACAGACAAGAAGAGCATACAAAGTCCAGAGACAAGCAGCACGCTCAAGATTACACTTCTAAAAAAGAAGAGAAACCAAAGCAAAAGCCGCAGTTCAAAAAGAAGAAAGTTGCAGGTCTAAAGATCAGACATGCCCAGAATTCTGAGGACACGACTACTGAACGGGGAATGGGCTCTGACGATGCTAGACAGTGCGGCAGAAGTAACAATAGCTCGCCAGAACCTGAAGGAATTTCTGGTGACAGCGGACTTGAATGATTATATCACGGTGGAAACACCCGATACTAGGGTAAGCGTCCCACATAAAGTATATGAAATAACGTTCCAAATGGAGGGGGACAAATGTAGAACAGTGAGAGGTCTCTTTTGGGAGAACCTGACGTTTGGCTATGATATTTTATTAGCTGAACAAGATTTGCCGCCAGCATTCGTCATGGATTGCCCTAAAGGAGAAACGGTAATTCTTCTGGCTTTCTCAGACCATATTCCCAGTCATTTACAACACACTTCTGAGCAGGAGTGGGCGGTAGCCCAGGCTCCGGCATTATATAAAAACCATGTTGGATGGGATGAGGATTCCACCCACCACATAATTCCTATAAAAATACTCCAACTGCACAGAGGCAGTATCCAATAAAGCAAGAAGCTAAAAAACAGGTCAGGAGATCTTAGATCAACTTGAATACCAAGGGGTGATCGAAAATTGCACCTCACCAATGAACAATCCTTTGTTTCCTGTCATAAAACCTGACAACTCATATCGTCTAGTTTTAGATTACACACATTTAAACACTTGCACTAAGACATTTGCAGTCCAAAATGCACACAGTGCCGCATTAATGAATAACATTGTGCGGAAAAAATATAAAACAACACTTGATATCTTAAATGGAGTTTTCTGCCAAAATATAGCGCCTGAAAGCAGGTATCTAACAGCCTTCTCAGCACTAGGGACCCAGCGTCAATTTTATCGAATCCCCCAGGGGTATAAGAACAGCCCGGGGTTGTTTTCGGCCAGAGTAACTGAGTTACTTCAAAATTTGGATGAAGAGGCATTGTCCTATGTGGATGATATTTATCTAATGGACGATGACCTAGAGGAACACTTGAACAGAGTGTAAACCATAATTATAGGGATTTGCATCTGAGGGCTACAAATTCAACTTTAAAAATCAAAAATTGCACACCTCAGTGTCCTGTTTTAGGATATGAGCTTTCACGTGAAGGGAAAAGCCTGGCAGCCAATTTTTTAGAAAAATGCGCGCTGCTCCACCGACCAAAATCATTAAACAATTTACAATCAATCCTGGGATTCCTAAATTTTGATAGAACATACATTTTGGATTACGCAGAAAGAGTAAAACCTTTCTACGATTTAATAAAACCTGATTTTTCAGTAAAACAATGGACACAGGAACATACAGATACACTTTGTTCCTTACAAGCCGACATGATAGCTTCCAAACACTTGCAGACACGCGTAAACGTACGCAACCTGGTGATCTGTATAGTTGCGGGTCAATCTGGGTACACCTATCTAACATATAATGAAGGTGAGACAGTACCAATTGCATACACATCACATTTGTACACAAATGCTGAGATGCACTTTGCATCCACAGAAAAGATTCTGACAGCAGTATAGACTGCTGTAGTGCGAGAAAGAGCACTGGCTCAGGGGAAGCGAATAATAGTAGTTACTCCGGTTCCAGCCTTAGAGGCTGCGACAAAGGCAAGCGTTCCTAATGCTAAAGCTTTACATCCGAGATGGATACAATGGGCTAATTCTCTCACTGCAACAGATGTAGAATACAGGTACGACCCAAATTTAAAGACACAAGCATTCCAATAATACGAACAGGAATATCCTCTAGCAAATGAAATAATGCCTCTAGATCAGTATGAATATATCATTTACACTGACGGATCTGCTCAACCGGCCATAGGAAGTAGATTTGGATTTATAAGAACAATGGTTCAAGTGTGGCCTAAAAAGGTCCAAAGGCAAGAGTGGTGACCCAGAGAGGGGCACTGTATTTTTCAAAAAATGAATTTAATTCAATAGGGAGCAAGAAAAAAGAGTCTGTAAAGGGTCATATAGGTCACAGAATGACAGATATTTATTCACATAAATTTCAATTTTTAGGGTGCTCACACAGTAAGTGAAAGAAAGCGTGACGTGAAATAGTGATAGTGAACTTTTTAAAAAGACATCGCATTGACAACAATATAGTTGAACTCCCTAAATGATTTATACAGGTTACAAGGAGGTCATGTTGTAGAATGGTCGACGGCGTTTCGAACCCAATTATTGGGGTTCATCTTCAGGACAATGGTGAGCTAGTTAGTGATTGTACTAATTGATCGTAGTCACTGGCGGTAAGTCAAAGGACGGAAAAACTTGGTTTGAAGCAAATTGGGTTTAAGGAAAATAACCCATGAATAGCTGGGTGGTTCCCAGGGACAGTGAATCAGCACAGGAGTCAAAGGCTCCCCGTAGGCAGTGTGTTTTAAAAGCCAGATTAAATCGTCATGTGAAATCAAGCAGACTAAAGCAGTGCAGCTGGGTAGTACATGAAGCCACCAGGGCAGTATCAATTTATTTTGTTGCAGGCTAATTCATTAGCCTGCAACAGCAGCAGCAGGACGTCTCCGACTGCACGGCTTCAGGCACCCATTCATTGCCCTGTCGCCCAACAAAATAAGAGCAAAACTCCACCGACCTCTCCCTCGCCAAAACCCCGCGCATGCGCAGAGCCAGAACGGGTGGTAGAGCCTACTCCTACATCGCAGCAAAGACCTGGAACGAACTCCCAATCAACATCAGACGATCCCCCTCTCTGCAGACTTTCAGGAAGAACCTCAAGACCTGGCTCTTTGGCTGAATCGGAGCTGCACGACCCCCCTCCCCCCCTCCAGCACCCAGAGATCCTCACGGGTGAGTAGCATGCTTCACAAATCCTGATTGATTGATCGATTGATTGATTTGCACAGTTTAACCTACGCTTTTGTGTTCGTTTACGATTGTTTGCTATTCATAAAGGTATTTTACGAGTAGTATCTTTATGACTGTGGGTATTCCGCACATAAAAAAAGAGGACAGTCAAATCCTTTGTGATTCCGGCCCTATGTGCCTATCTACCTGTCTACCTACTTGTCCGTCTGTGTATCTATCTGTTTGTCTGCCTATCTGTCTGCTTGTCTATCTATCTATCTATCTATCTATCCATCTATCTGTCTATCTATCTATCTTTCTTTGCAACTTATCTATATATATTTGCAAGCCTATCATTCTATCTGTCTATCTATCTATCTTTGCATATCTGTCTATGCAGGTCTATTATTCAATCTGTCTCTGTCTATCTATCTTTGCAAGCATCTATCCATCTCTCTATCTCTCTATCTATCTATCTAACCATATGTCTTTCTTTGTGAGCCTCTCTTTACAATTTTTTAAGCTTCTCTATCTATCTTTTCAACTTTCTCTAGTTGTTATAAAGATTAACAAAAACATTACAAAAAGGCATTAGCAAAGGCAAGAGGCTGGCAGCCAACAACAGATCGACTGGCTTTTTTAGGTCGGGTATTCTTTTGACCTTTCGTTTTTCCTACAATTAAGTGTATAACATTGTTACTTATAGGGGTTTTCAGCTGGACTTCATCTATAAGTCTGCTGTTGTGTCAGTCACATTTTCCTTTTACTCACTGGCCAAGTCAGCCATTGTATTACTTCACTGTGAGTTACAGCATGCTTCCCTTTGACAAGAAGCACATCCACACACAAAGTAGTTCCTTTTAGTGTCAGGGACTACTATGGTAATGTGTGCCTTTTTGGACCAACAAAATATCTTTTCCTTTACTCGATGTTTTTTAGATTGATGAGGGCCCGGCAGCTTCCCCAACAAAAATGTTTTGAAAAATCATGACAGAACAAAAAAAGAATTGCCAAAGTGAAAAGGCTGGTGACCAATGCCAGACCTCTTGGTTTTGCCTGGCAGAGTATGTTTCAAGTGAACATGTCTGCCAGGTAATCCAAAAGCATGTCTCTCACCTTCAGACCATAATGGTTTTTAGGCATTAATAATTTGCATACTGAGAGTTGTGAGACTTTAAAATGTTAAAAATAAAACTACAAAGCCCAAAATGCGACATACTGTTGGCTGAAATGCCAGGTGTCACTCAAGACATGGAATGACCTGGTGGCTACGAATGAACCTGATTCATTAGTTAGGCAGCAACATCTTAGGTGGTAGAAATAGACAAGGATATGTAGAAACATATTGGAAATACATTCTTCCTTCTTCAATTCCCTATTACTGGCATGTACCATAATCATAGGTTAAGCTGTTTGGATAGTTAATGCATTCAGCAGAATATGTTACCTTCATATCTGTTATGGGATTTTCAGAGAAATGTATTTTGGTTTAAAGCCGGTTTCTCTCAAAAGAAAGAAAGGGGTGAGACAAGCTTTGTCAATAGTCCAATACTACAACAAAAAATAACATAGTGATGATATATGTTCACCTTTTTCTTTTCCATTAAAACCATCATTATCCACCTTATTGATTTTCAGTGAACAAAAGTACAGGCAGGTATTAACCTTTATTGCATTTAATTTACAACTAAAGCAGCGCTGGGCATTCACATGTAAATGCATTCCCGATTTCCTTTACAAGATTTGCAAACAGTGTCAATACATGAGTGAAAATTCCATCTTCTTTCTTTTTAGAAATACATTATAGCAGTAATAAATGAAATTAACCACACTAACAGCATTGTAGGAAACAGTAGCTTTACATTTATCAACGCATCTGGTAAAGCTGTAAAGAAACTGCTCAGGTAATTAAGAATCTCCTTGGGGAGACTGTTGTGAGTCCCTGATGGGGGAAAGGATTGCTTACTCTACAACACAGCATACTAAAACCTGCCGTTGTATCACTATGCTCAATAAGTCTTATTTGCCTACAAAAATAACTGCTCAGACCAACAAAAAAACGGAGAGAAATCCTAATTACCCTGACCAAAATTTAATTGTCTAAACACTTGTCAGTCTGATATTCAAATAGTTTAAGACGATGTAGTTGATGGACCTGGCATCCTTGGCGTGGTTTCACCCTAACATTTTGCCTTCTGACCTCCTGTTTTTGCTTACTTCGTTTTTGTTGGCCTTAGGACTCTGTGCACTTTACCACTGTTAACCAGTGCTAAAGTGCTCGTGCTCTCTGCTTAAAACATGGTAACATTGGTTTATCCCCAATTGACATATCATTGTAATGCAATGGTTTTAATTAAATTATGCAAATAAACTTCATTATCATTATCATTACCAATTGGCATATTTAATTTACTTACAAGTCCCTAGTAAAGTGGTACTATATGTACCCAGGGCCTGTTAATTAAATGCTACTAATGGGTCTGCAGCACTTATTGTGCCACCCACTTAAGTAGCCCTTTAAACATGTTATAGGCCTGCCACGGCAGAGCCTGTGTGTGCAGTTTAAACTGCCATTTTGACCTGGAAAAATGAACCTTTTGCCAGGCGCAATCCTTCCTTTTTAATACATACAATCACCCCTAGGGTAGGCCCTGGACAACCCAGAGGACAGGGTGCAATGTTTTTAAAAAGCAGGACATGCACTTTTAGGTTTTACATGACATTGTAGTGAAAGAACTCTTAAATGCGTTTTTCCCTTCCGTAAGTCCTATCTCTCCCATTCGATAACTTTGGAGCTGCCTTATTACATTTTATATGTGTAATTTCCAAATAGGAAGAGATAGTCAGATCATGTTTGGTGTCTCTGGAATCCTAATTTAAAATCTTAATTTATGGTGAAGTCAGATTTTAAATTACAATTCTGAAAATGACACTTTTAGAGAGTTGGCATTTTTCTAGTTTTAGCCATCTGGTGCCTGCAGTCTGTCTCTGGATCACAAGACTGGGTGTGGGTGAAAGTGGGGCTTTGTGTATTCTTCTTAGACAGTAACACACAGTGGGAGCTTAGGTGTGACTGGAAGGGCCATCACTGGCAGGACGGGAGGGAGGAGTTGGGTACAGCTCCACTTACACTTAAATAGGCTGTGTCCTGCCTCCACACAAAGGGCTGCATATCCCCTGTAGTTAGTCCGAAGCCAGAGCAGGGAAGGCAGGGCATCTGTTCACTTCAAAGGCAAGCCTCTAGAAGTTTCTCCCCACTTCAAAGGCACAACCGTGCATAAAAGAAGGACATTAAACACCAACTCTTCAATACACTTCTGGACCTGTGATTAACCTGCCAGGAAGAAGGACCGCTGTGCTGCTGAAAGGACTGCCACTGTGTTGGACTGCTGCCCTGAAGGACTACTGCTCTGAAGTACTGCTGCCCTGCTGTACTTACATGCTGCCTTTTGCTCCCTTGCCTGGGTGAGGAGGACTGGACCTACATCTCTTGAATCCAGAAGTCAGAGTGACTCCAAAGGCTAGTTAGCTGCCCTCCTGAACAGATGCCTCAGTGTTCCAACAACCTTGAACCCAGCACCTAGACTCTACCATCCGTGAGTCCTGCCCTCCCAAGTGGTGCCACCTCAGTCCTGGGCCCTTGGAAGTGGGTCTGAAGGTGTTTCAGTGAAACCCAGCTGTGGTCCTCATCGGAAGCGATGCACAGCGATGCGAAACCCTGCAAAGCATTGCCACACAGCTGCCAGCTCATCGGAAATGACATAAAGCCACACCAACTCCCACAAAGCCTTGCTGCACAGTTCCCCGGGACTGACGTAAAGCGACACCAAGCCTCGCAAAGCCTAGCCATTCAGCTCCTCGGAAGTGATGCCGGAGGATGCAAACTCTAGCAAAGTAACAATGTGCAGTCCAAGCACAAGGATCTAAGGTACAGTATTCATTGGTTCTAAATGGGGGCCCTGCAGCTGGCCTGCACTCCATCACGGTCTGCCTGAACTTGTGACTTTGTTCCGGTTCGGCGCGACCAGATAATCACAATTGCCGCTTTATGCTTTTATATGCTATTTTCATTGAAATCTTTAAAATTGCATATTTACGGTTTTACTGATTGGAAGTTTTTAGTTTTGGTCTTCTTTTATTTATTAAATCATGCTCTATTTTTCTAACCTGGTGTAGGATCTTTTTGTGTGGTATTTGTACTGTTTTATTGTTTGAAGTGTCGCACAATGCTTTACGCATTGCCTCTAAGTTAAGCCTGTCTGCTCTGTGCCAAGCTACCATGGGGTTGAGCACAGGTTAATTTGGGGTTTGCTTGTGCCTTACCCTGACTAGGAATGGGGTGCTGCTTGACTAAGGCTCACATTCCAGTCAACCAGTAACCCAATATCAAACATTGGTGATCAGTGGTGAGGATAGTTCTGGTGTTTCTGCAGTGCCTTACAGTGATTTGGTGTACACTACCATCCCATATCTAACACCAATTCAAGTTTTAAATTCTCTCTGATTGGCCTCTTGTTTTTAAAATGAATTCCTACTCTACCTGACTGTTGGTGTCTATGGCCCCACCTGCAAAGATGGAGTTTGAGCTTGTCCACCTGGAGAGCTACACTGTGGCTCAGCTGAAGGAGTTTTGACAGGAGAGGGGGCTTCCCACTAAAAGGAGCATCAAGAAGGTGGTGCTCCAAAAGGCCTTGAGGGCATGTGTAGAGGCCCACCAGTTGGCAGTCACAACAGATGACCAGGAAGATGAGGAAGGATTAGTCTACAGGAGGGTCTTGAAATGCAGCCTGTTGTGGAGGGGGGTAACCTACTCCAAGGATTGGAAATCCCCCCATGCAGGGAGCAGTGTGTCCTATCATAACCTGTCCCTGGAGGAGCTGGCTGAAAGGAAAGTGGAGAGAGAGTACAGGCTAGATATGACCATCTCAAGATGGAAGAAAACCCACTAGTCATGGAGGAGATAATTACTTTGGAGCATCTGGCTCATGAGAGGAGCCTTAAGGAGTTGGACATCAAGGACAGCAGTGATGGTGGCGGCATTTCTAGAATGCTCAAACAAGACAAGAGGGTCCATGTGCCCAAAGGTCTGGTGCCTGACTTTGTTGTGGGGGACAATATTGATAAGTGGTTTGAGGCTTATCAGGTTGCCTTACAGATGAACAAGATCCCTGAACAGGATTGGGGGGGCTAGTGTGTGTAGGCATATCCCTAGTGAATGGAGCTACATCATACTGGCCCTACAGAAGGGAGGCAGGATGAGGTATCCCCATGAAGGAAGCCCTTGTCTAGAAAGTATGGTTTGACTCAGAGAAGTTGAAACAGAAGTTTAGGGACAGTCAAAGCCTGGCCCAGCAGACCGGGGTGGATTGTGTAGATTTCTTTTGCAAGGCACTGGATGGTTGGGTAAAGGCAGTGAAGTAAAGTATTATCAGGGGCCGTACAATTTGATTGCAAAGGAGCACATGTTCAGTCTTTGTTTAGCAGATCTGCGCCACACCTGATCCCAGAGAGCTTGCTAGGGAGGTGGACCACTGGGTCAGACCAAGGTACACAAGAAGATATCTGGGGGGATCACTACAAGGAAGTGCAGGGTCCTCATCAGAGGAAAGTGGGGCCAGAAAAGCAAACACATAGTTCTTTAAAGGGCCCAAACTTATCCCACGTGTCAGGTCTCCCATTGTCCAAAGGAGAAACAGAAGAGGTGGTTCCCTGACAGTAAGTCTTCAGGGATGGCACCCCTAAGTGCAGTGAATGGGCCACATTACAAAGCATGCGATACATCGCATGCCATTGCAACGTGGTCATTACAACGACCGCGTTGTTACATCGCATACCATTACAACGCAAGTCATTACAATGACTTGCTGTAGGGGCCGCGCTGGATTTTGGAATAGTATCATTTACTATTCCAACTCCAGTCTGTGCAACAGTAGGGAAGGTGTTGGATTTTAAATCCAACACCTTCTGCTCTCTACAGCAAGTCGTTGTAACGACTTGCGTTGTAATGGTTTGCAATGCAACAACGCGGTCGTTGTAATGACTGCGTTGTAATGGCATGCGATGTATCGCATGTGTTGTAAATGATGTTTCCCGCTATGTGTGCCAACAGGAAGTGCACTTCAAGGGGGATGCCAAGTGTCCGAAGCGGGCACAGCTCCCCACCAGTAGGTAATCACTTGGTTGGTTAGTGTAGCGCTTGGGGAGGAGATTGTCCCAGTTAGTGGGGGGAGGATAGTGTAGAGGGTACCCTAGTGGCCCTGACTGATGGAGAGATGGTGCAGAGAACTCACATGCCTAGTAACACTAGGAAATACAGGCAGTGGGTCACAATCAAACATCAATGGCCAAAGTGTGGAGGTTCTGAAAGACACTGGAGCTAGCATGACAACCATCAGATGCCATTTGGTGACCTCAGAGCAGGTAGTCTCTAAAGCATTCCACCAAGTTGTTGCAGCTGACAACCATGAGAGTCACTGTCCAGTATCTCTGGTTCCCTTTCAGTGGGGGGTGTCAGGTCCCTTGTGGGTAGCTGAGAGTCTGTCCATGCTTGTGGATTGTCTGCTTGGAAGTAGCTTGGAGCACTCCATCTGGAAGGAGGTGGCCCTCAGGTCCCACTTGGAGATGTTAGGGTTGCCTGAGTGGGAGTGCCTGGCCAATCGGTCCAAGGAAGCCTGAGAGGATAGTCAGGAGGGCCCGGAACCTGGAAAACTTGCCCAGGTGCTTGCCCCAAAGAGGAAGGGCAAGAGGTGGGGGTAACCTGCTCCTGAAACTCGTAAGGTCCTGGAGAAGGCTGAACCTGAGGGGGACACCCCGGAGCCAACAGGATATGATGTTGCTGCCCTGGGAAACCTACCTGAGATGGCCAACTGGCCAATGTGAGGAACTATTTTCTCTCTCTCCATACTTCTCCTCCTATCCTATCCCATCCCCTACCTCCCACCTTGTTCTTTACCACATTTGTTTGTCACCAGCCCTTTTTCTTTCTCTCTTTACTGCCCCCACCCATTACATCATGATGGGACCTCCTTCTTCTACACGCATTGCTTTGAGCCTGACCATCAAAAATGGGGTTTAATTGTGTAACAATCCTGACAGTGGAGCCGGTTAGAGATCTGCCATCATAAATGCATTGGTTGCCCTGTTCACTGGTGTTCACTGGTGTCCCATTGCCGACCACTTGTATATGAGGTACCCCATCTGTGCTGTATGTGTCAGCAGACATTTGCAGTTTTCAGAAGAAGGCACTAACTTTCTTTCTGCTGCTTGACAAGTCACATACAAAGCAAGCCAACTGACTTATAATGCTGGGTGAAGAAATTGATAAACTGGACAGGGTCTTTTATAATCTTTTATGAACTGTATCTGGATTCACACACATATATGTATTTTATATTGCCCAATGTGACATTTAGGAGCATATTTATGAGTTCCCTGCAACGCCAGAGCCTCACTTTTTGTGACGCTCCAGCAGCTCAAACTACAAAATCATATTTATGAGGTCACACAAAGCCACTTTGGTGGCTTTGAATGGCCTCAAAGATATGGAGTAAGGCAAGGCAGCGCAAATCCAACAGGGCCTGGCAGAATACAAGGAGGGGGCCAGATGACCCCCTCCCAGGCTGGATTTGGCACGGTGTACCCATCCCCCGGGGCCCACCCTTACAAAATAACTGGGAGGGGGCATGCGTGGCCCTCCTCCCAAGGCCGATTTTTGCCCCCAGATACCCCATCCCCCGAGCCCGGCCATAATATAATGTGGGAAGGGGGCCCACGGCCTCCCTCCCGGTCCGATTTCTGCCCCAGCACCCTATCCGCTGTGGCCAGGCTGAAAAACCAAAGAAGAGGGGGGCCCCCTTCCGGAGCAAATAATGGCACTTGAGGATGGGCATTCCCCAGGGCCGGCTCCAGCTATGACTCAGGGTGCTCACCCCCTGCCTGCACCACAGGAAACCTGTGTTTGCTCTCTTTTGGCAGGAGAAATTTCAAAGCTCCCACCAAGCAGGAGCAAACACGTAGTACTCTCCCAACAGACGGAAGCTTCAAAAATGCTCCCTTCAGCTGGGAGCGGACTTCAGATCTGTTTCCTTGCATGCAGTACTGTGGGACAGGAAGTAGATCTGAATATTTCTCCTGCCCGCAGAGAGCAGCACTTTTAGCTGCTCCCTGTGGGTGGGAACAATGCCGGCTCCCAATGGATGTGGGAAGCTGGCTGGGGAGGTGGGGGCCTTAGAAATCCCCCACAGCCCCAACAAGGAGATGGTGGGTACCTTGGGTGGGCACCAGGCCAACCACCCTTAGTTGGCCAGGCCCCAGGGGTCCCAGAGGCTAAAATTGGCCTGGGGAGGTTCTGCATGCCCCTTCTCCCCCTTTAATTATTGGCCAGGTCCCGGGGAATAGGGTCCCCGGGGCTCATATCGGCCCTGGAAGGGGTGCTGCGTGACCCCCCCCCTCCGCATTTACAAATTGGCTGGTCTCCAGGGATGGGGTCCCTGGGGCTGTAATCAGCCCTGAGACAGGGGCTGCGTCCCCCCTCCTAGTTTACAAAAGGTGCCAGGCCCTGGGAGATAGTGTCCCCCGGGCTGAAAATGTCCCAGGGAGAGAGGCTGCATTCCTCCCTCCTTCGATATTCCAGTGGTGGGGATGGGGTTCCCGGAGCCAAAATTGGCTCAGGGAGGGAGACACATGTCCCCCTCCCCCACAAAATGTGTCATGCCCCAGGACATGGGGTCCTTGGGGCCAAAATCAGCCCTGGTAGGGGGGCTGCATGCCCCTCTCCCTGGTTGGCTAACTTTGGGGGTTGGCCGCAGACCAGGCCTTGTGGCCAACTCCCCGCTGTGCAAGGCTAAAGGCTGTGCATGGCGTGCTGTTGGCTGCATGTGGGGGAGTTGGTTGCCCAGCTGCCAACCTCCCAATGTGCACAGCCAAAGGTTGTGCGTGGCTGCCGTTGGATTAATGTATGGTAGTTAATATATTACTTTTAGGTTAAAAAACCCTAGAAATTCACTGAAAAAACTAATGTGACAGGGACTTTATAGTTCAATCAATCAAACAGCATTTGTAAAGCGCAGCAGCACTGTCACCTCTAAAGGTAGCTGGGTGCTGTGTCTCAGTCGAAGAGCCAGATCTTGAGCCTCTTTCTGAAGTCTGCCAGCAAGGGGGCTGTACGGAGATGGAGAGGAAGGTCGTTCCAGGTCTTGGCAGTGATGTAGGAGAAAGAGCGACCCCTGCTGTGACGATGTGGGGGGTGTGTGCAATGGCGAGTGAAGAGGAGAGCAGGTGTCTAGAGAGTTGGTGGAAGTTCAGTCGATGGATGATGTAGGCAGGCCCTAGGTCATGGAGGGCTTTGTAAGTAACCGTGAGGATCTTGAACTGCCATCTCTTCTCGATGGGGAGCTTTCTGAATGGTCTGAAGTCTTTTGAGGAGCTGGGTGGAGATGCTGGCGTAGAGGGCATTGCCATAGTTGAGATGGCTGGTGACGAGGGCCTGAGTGGCGGTCTTTCTGGTGTTGGTTGGGATCCATCTGAAGATTGTGCGGAGCATGTGAAGTGTGTGGAAGCAGGAGGAGGCGACTGCATTTACTTGTAGTTTCATGGTCAGTTGGCTGTTAAGGATGATGCAGAGGTTACGTGCATGGTCAGTTGGTGTGGGTGTAGGTATGAGTTCTTGCATGCCATCAGCTGTATTCCCATGCGAAGGTGTTCTTACTGAAGATGAGTTTGTTGGTTTTGTCGGAAATGAACTGGAGGCAGTTGTCTCATTCATTTGGCGACGTTGGTCATGGCGTTGTGATGTTGGATTTGACATTGGAGTGGTTGAGTCCATGGGATCTGACGACGTCTGTGAGGGGGGTCGTGTAGATGTTGAACAGGGTGGGGCTGAGGGATGATCCTTGTGGCACACCACATATGATGCCTTTGGGTGCAAAGGTGAAGGGATGCCATAGGATGCTCTGTGTGCATCCTGTAAGGAAGGAGGTGATCCACTTGAGGGCGTCTTGCTGTATGTATATGTTGTAGAGTCTGATGATGAGGGTGTTGTGGGAGATGGTGTTGAATGCTGCAAAGAAGTTAAGGATGGTCAGGGCCACAGTTTCCACACGGTCGAGGAGTGTTCTGATGTCATCTGTGGCTGCGATCAGCGTGGTCTCAGTGCTGTGGTTGGCACGGAATCCTGATTGTGAGGCATCCAGTAGGTGGTTTTGTTCCAGGAATTTGGCGAGCTGCTGTTTGATGGCTTTCTCGAGTACTTTGGCTGAGTAGGGGAGCCCGTATATTGGATGGTATTTTTTGGTCGGCGGAGGCTTTCTTTAGGTGGGGTCTGACGTCTGCATGTTTCCATCTGTCCGGGAAGGTTGCTGTGGAGATGGAGGTGTTGAGGATGCTGTTGAGTTGTGTACTGATTGAGTTTGTTGTGAGGTGATGGGGGCAGGGGTCAGTGGGCATCCCCCGAGTGGATGGAAGACATGATGACTGAGGTGGTCAGGATGGTGAGCAGAGAACAGGTGATTATGGTTTGGCTGTTGTTCGCTGGTTGTTTGGGGTGGTTGGGGTTGAGGGTGGTGGGATTTGTTGATGTTGGTGATCTTGCTGTGGAAGTAGTCTGAAAGGGTGTCTCAGAGTTGGGTGAGGCCGATGTTGTTAAGATTCTCCTGGAGGGTGATGAAGTTGGCGTCGTGGGGGTCATAGATGCGGAAGTTGAGGTCACCAAGTAGGAAGTAGTGGTGGGAGTCGATTGCTGGGGGAGGAGATGAGGTTGAGGATGGCGTAGCAAAATGTTGCTTGGTGTCCCAAGGATCTGTAGGTGAGGATGCCTCTAATCGTGGTCTTCGCGTCAGTTTGCAGTAGGAAGTGAGGTGTTCTATGAGAGGCATGGGGTTGTCTCTGGTGATGGTGCAGCAGAAATGAGTTCTCTAGTTGGCAATGGTTTGCTCCTTTGTCCAAGTAGGGGCCCTTCCTTCTAGTCAGGATAAGGGGGATACACTCCTAAAATAACCTCTGCTCACCCCCTTGGTAGCTTGGCACGAGCAGTCAGGCTTATCTCAGAAGCAGTGTGTGAAACATTTGCACATTACCAGCAGTATAACAGTGAAAACACTTCAAAAGGACACCACACAAGTTTTAGAAAAATAGCCAATATTTATCCATGCAAACAAGAGCAAAATGATAAAAGACCAACATACAATAATCACAAATAGGTACTTTGCAAGTATGACTTAAAAATGCAGTTCATTGAAGTCGGTAGCTCCGTCCGGTGCTACAGCGGTACTAAAAACAACAGAATCCAACAGTTCCGGCTGACCTTGTTGGTGCGGACGGGCTTTAGTGTCAGCAGACTCGTAAACAGTACCTTTGGTTCCGGATGACTGTGTCGGTGCAGGCCACTAATGGCAACCACTGCGGTTGCGATGTGAAGCTTAGCAGTGCGGCATGCGGTGCCTTCAAGTCGCGGTGTAGGCAGTGGCTCGGTGAAGGTCGTCCAGCGGCATCGGTGAGACCAGGACTGCAGTGCTGAGTGAGGCGGTGCTCGTGGTGGTGCTAACAGGTCACAGTGCAAGCTACAGTGCCGGTTGATGGGAGCTGGCGTCGGTCGTTCCAGACTGCGGTGTGGGACGAGGCGGTGCATCGTGTAACTTACAAGCGGTGCCCCCAAACCACGGTGCAGTCATGGGTGTCACGGTCAGCAGGCAGCGACATCATCAGTGAGACCAGGGCGGCGGAGTGAAGCGAGGCGGAGCGGAGCCCACAGGTTGCGATGGAAGCAGCAGCTCGGTGGCGGCGGTGGTCTTCCTCATCGGTGAGACCACAGTTGCAGTGCAAAGTGCGGTGGTGCCCTCTGTGGTGCCTTCAGGACACGGAGTCCACAGCGGTGTTGGTGCCGGTGTTGGCTGCTTTCCCCCTTTGTGGCAACTGAAACCCATGGTTCTTGAGGCGGTACCCAGAGGAAAGTGAAGTCTTTGCTGTCCCTGAGACTTCGTGAATAGGAGGCAAGCTCTATTTCAAGCCCTTGGAGATACTCAGCACAAGTAAAGAAAGTTCAGTCCAGTCCTTTCACTGCCCAAGGCAGAAGCAGCAACTGCAGGCCAACCCAACAAAGCAACAACACAGCAACGGGGCAGTACTCCTCCTAGCAGTTCTTCCAGCTTTTCTTCTTTGCAGCTTCCTTGATTCCAATGAATTCTCTGAAGTCTTTTATCTCCCTGAGACTTCCAACAGGAGGCAAGCTCTACTTCAAGCACAATCCAGTCTTTTCCCTGCCCAAGACAGAAGCAGCTAGCAGCAGGCCAACACAGCAGAGCACACAGCAAAGTGGCAGTTCCCCCTGACTTTTTTTCCAGCTCTTGAGGTTGAGGATGGCGTAACAAAATTTTGCTTGGGGTCCCGGGGGTCTGTAGGTGAGGATGCCTCTTATCGTGGTCTTCGCATCTGTTTGCAATAAGAAGTTGAGGTGTTCCATGAGAGGCATGGGGTTGTCTTTGGTGATGGTGCAGCAGGTGGTTTCTGTTAGAAATGGGGGTCTCTAGTTGGAAATGGTTTGCACCTTTGTCCAAGTAAGGGCCCTTCCTTCTGGTCAGGATAAGGGGGACACACTCCTAAAATAACTCCTGCTTACCCCCATGGCAGCTTGGCACGAGCAGTCAGGCTTATCTCAGAGGCAGTGTGTGAAGCATTTGCACACAACCAATAGTAATAGAGTGAAAACACTACAAAAGGACAACACACCGGTTTTAGAAAAATAACCAATATTTATCTGTGCAAACATGACTAAAACGATAAAAGACCAACATATAGTAATCACAAAGAGGCACTTTGCAAGTATGACTTAAAAATGCAGTTCCTTGAAGTCGGTAGCTCCGTCCGGTGCAAGCGCGGTACTGAAAAAAACAGAATCCAACAGTTCCGGCTGACATCTTTGGTGCGGACCAGCTTTAGTGTCAGCAGACTCGTAAACAGTACCCTTGGTTCCGGCTGACCGCGTCGGTGCAGGCCGGTCATCGCAACCGCTGCAGTTGCGATCAGAAGCATAGCGGTGTGGTGCCTTCAAGTCGCGGTGCAGGCAGTGGCTCGGTGACAGTCATCCAGCGGAGTCCGTGAGACCAGGACTGCAGTGCGGAGTGAGGTGGTGCTCATGGTGGTGCTGACAGGTCACGGTGCAAGCGACAGTGCCAGTTGATGGGAGCGGGCATCGGTCAGCCCAGATTGCGGTGTGGGATGGGGTGGTGCATCGTGTAACTTATGAGCATTGTCCCCAAACCACGGTGCGGCCACAGGTGTCACGGTCAGCAGGCAGCAACGTCGTTGGTGAGACTAGGGCAGCGGATTGAAGCAAGGCAGTGTGGAGCCCACAGGTCACGGTGCAAGTAGCAGCTCGTTGGTGGCGGCGGTCGTCCTTGTCGGTGAGACCAGGGTTGCGGTGCAAAGTGTGGCAGTGCCCTCTGCGGTACGTTCAGGACACGGAGTCCACAGTGGTGTTGGTGACAGTGTCAGCTGCTTTCCCCCTCTGTTGCAACTGAAACCCATGGTTCTAGAGGAGTTACCCAGAGGAAAGTGAAGTCTTTGCTGTCCCTGAGACTTCGTGTATAGGAGGCAGAGCTCTATTTCAAGCTTTTGGAGAAACTGAGCAGAAGTAAAAAAAAGTTCAGTCCAGTCCTTTCACTGCCCAAGGCAGAAGAAGCAACTGCTGGCCAACCCAACAAAGCAACACCACAGCAATGGGGCAGTACACCTCCTAGCATTTCTTCCAGCTCTTCTTCTTGGCTGATTCCTTGATTCCAGCAAATTCTCTGAAGCCTTTTATCTCCCTGAGACTTCCAACAGGAGGCAAGCTCTACTTCAAGCCCTTGGAAAAAACTCTAACAGCAGTATGGTAAAGGTACAATCCAATCCTTTCCCTGCCCAAGACAGAAGCAGCAAGCAGCAGGCCAACACAGCAGAGCACGCTGCAAAGTGGCAGTTCCTTCTGACAGCTTTTCCAGCTCTTCTTCCTGGCAAGTTCCTTAGTTCAGCAGTAATCTAAAGTTCTGGGCCCCAATATTTATACTCAGTTTCTCTTTGTTCTTTTGGGCAGAGAGTGTTTGTGCTCAGCCCAAACCAGTTCTGCCCTCTCTGGTCCAGCTTCCGGGCAGGAGGGGGACACAGCATTGCCCAAGGCAGACCAGGCCCATTCAGGCACAAGGGAAATTCCCTCCTACCACTCTAAATGCAGACCAGGCCTATTCAGGTGGTAGTGAAACTCCTCCCACTACTCTGAATGCAGCCCAGGTCTATTCAGCCCAGCCCTGACTCATCCAGGAAAGGCAGGACAGACCTTGACCCCCCCAGTGGCTGTCTGAAAGAGAATGCACATCCCCAGCCCCTGTCACTCCAAAGCCAGACAGTCGATCCACAACCCAGCAGAGGACCACAGGATGGCTTAGCAAGAAAATATCTACTTTCTAAAAATGGATTTTCAAACACACAACATAAAAATCATCTTTACTAAAAGATTCATTTTTACATTCTAAGTTCAGGCATACTAAACTCCATTCCTCTATCTCGTCCCAATGAGAAGTTATACCTATAAGATATTATAAATAAACTCCCATTTTTTCCACTGAGACTATTCGCTTTTCAATCGTGAAAAACGAAATACACTGTGTTTCACTATCAGGAGATGTCACACACACCAGTGCATGTCCTACTTTTCACATACACTGCACCCTGCCCACAAGGGTACCTTGGCCCTACCTGAGGGGTGTCTTACATGTAAGAAAATGGAAGATTAGGGCCTGGCAAGTGGGTGCACTTGCCAAGTCGACATGGCAGTCCCAACTGTGAGCAGACACTGCAGTGGCAGGTCTAAGAACCCTTTGAAATGCTGCTTGTGTGGTGGCACAATCAGTGCTGCAGTCCCACTAGCAAAATTTGATTTACAGGCTCTGGGCACACACAGTGCACTCTACTAGGGACTTAGTAGTAAATCAAATAAGCCAATTTTGGCAACACCAATCCATAATAACAATTTACACAAAGAGCATCTGCACTTTAGCACTGAACAGCAGTGGCAAAGTGCCCAGAGTCCTAAAACCAACAAAAACAGGGTCCAAAACAGGAGGCCAAAAAGCAAAAAGTCTGGAGGCAAATCCACTGAAAAAGCCAAGTCTAACAGTTTCCTTGAAGATGATGGCGATGCATCTGCCTTTTTTGTCGGCCCAGTCTTGGTGTATCATCTTGTAGCCTTCAGGAGTGGCGGTGATGATGTTGAGGTTCGAGCAGTTTTTGAGCCATATTTCGGTGAGGAGCAGGGACTGCAGGCGCAGTACCTTAAGCTGGAGGTCAGGTGAAATTGGGGTGGGCCAGCCCAGCCTTCTCTGGGCTTTGACTGGGGCAAATGGGCCCGTCCTTGGCCCGGGCTTTGCCACGGCGCTGCCCATACTGGTCCCATGGCGTGGAAGGCGGCAAGGGTGACTTAAAGGCTCATGAACAAGAAAAACATAAGCAAGGAAGCTCCAATCTCGTCTCAGCAGCCGCAGGGAGTTAAAGGCTGATGGGCAGGAAAAACATAGGCAGCAAAGCTCCAATCTTGTTCCAGCAGCTGAGGCTGCTGGGATGTGAAGGCTGGCGGGGGGATCAGGAGGAGTCCACCTAGTTAGGAAATAGCATTAAAAAAATGTAGAAATTCACAAAAATTCACTAAACAAAAAGCAAATGCCACAGGAACGTTATGATTAGGTTCAGATTTTGCACACAGAAAACCATAGAAATTTAGCAGTTATGGTTAGAGTTACCTTAAGTAACTATAACTCGTGCCCTAAGGTAACTCTAACTCGTGCCCTTGCCTTGCCATGCTAATTACCCTATATATTACATCACTCATGGCATCTTCTATGACATCATTGATAATTTCACTTCAACATTTGGTGTAAAATTATTGATAAGAAATCTGTGCATGGTGGGGGCGCGAACTATAGTTACATTATGGCACGAGTTATATTACTTGAGATAACTAACAATAACTGTGCAATTTCTATGGTTTTGTGTGTGTAAAATCTGAACCTAACTATACCGTTTTAGTGAATATATATTTATATTCGCACATCTCGGGTTGCAATGCGATGCGATTACAATAATGTAGTTCGGGAACATAAGATAAAATGGGCCCAATTCAAAAAGGTAATCTGAGACGAAAATCTAACTTTACGACTTTCGGTATTCACAAAGGGCATTTACGAGTAGTAAAGTTAGACTTTAGTCTCAGTTTAACGTAAGTTTTGGTCTTAAGTCTAACTGAGACAAAACGTAAGTAAATCTGAGACAAAAGTCTAACTTTACTACTAGTAAATGCCCTTTGTGAATACCGAAAGTCGTAAAGTTAGAACTTTGTCTCAGTTTACCTTCGTGAATTGGGCCCAATATTTTTAGGTGTAATTTTGCTGACTTTGCCTCTGCAGAAAAAAGCTCTGAATAGATTTTACAGATCTCTTGTTGAGCATTAGAACTGATAAAGTAGTTTTCTGCACTTGGGAGCAGTTTCCAGATCCCGGTCCCTAGGTAAGACAGCAGCTGTTTTTAGAGGGAAAACGCAGGTCTCTGAGCACTGGGGTTATTGTGCAGTGAACCCAGAGACCTAGCTGCTCAATAAGAACAGATCTTAAGCTGTAAATTCCAACTCAGAACCCATCACATCTTCCCCCTTATACAGACTGGCTCATATTCCAATAATAAGATTCCACAGCCCACACTATGATTTAATCATTCCATACACAAGATGTAAATTCCAACTGAGAACCCAACACAAGGTATGTTGTAACAGACGATGCTGCATTTCAAGATGAGAGGCATCAGCAAGTTTATTCTTATTTTACTCTAGCCTACACTTGAAAGCATTGTTGGCTCGGTCACACTTTTGCCAGGTGAAACCTGATATTATGCATCTTCCATAGATTAACTAGGTATATTTTGCAATGTCTAGGAAGAACATGTTAATTATGAACTTTTTTAAGGTGTGCTGGCATATATTACGATATACATATATAACTAAAGCATATGAGCATAATCTTGTGTGTGTGTGTGTGTACCTAGTATGCACGTGTGTGCACAGTCTATGCGTCACATATGCATGCGTACCTGGGGGCTTATTTACAAGCCCCTTGCGCCATGCGTACGTCACTTTTCCCATGTTAAAAATGACGCAAAAGTGGCGCAAGGGGCTTGTAAATAAGCCCCCTTGTTTTTTGGCGTTGCTTGATCTATATCTATTTCCTACATGCTACATGTGTGTAGTTGGATGTGTTGCTGTCCATACATTTTTTTTTATGCCCCAGGTGTGGTTGGGAATTGCTTAGTCGATAACGCGAACTTTGAGAGACTCTGGGGCATATTCTCAAGGACTCATCGCCACTTTAGCGCCGCCAAAGTGGCGACAGATTTATCACCCCATTCACAAGCTGGTGCAAACTGCCGACATCGCCAGTTTACCTGTGATAGCAACCGCAAAACACAGAGCCACGGATGAGTGCGACAACGAACGCTAATGATATGCAGAGTAGGCGTTCCCGTGCAAAAACACACTAAAACACCACTTCGCGAGATTCTCAACGACCAGTCAGATCTGCGATGCGAACCAAGAACAGGTGATAAGGCGCGTTAGCAGCAGGGATTTAACACCTGCCTGTTGCTGGTGTTAAGCAGGACGACTACCTGCAGTATGAAAGGGAGCCGAGCCCAGAGCCACATCTGAAGACCAACAGATGCCATGGAGACAATGATCATGCAGCTCGGAGAACCAAGAGGGCCACAACACCCACCGCCACCACTCCCAGGCCCCCCTGGACCACCACCCCCGGATTACCACCTAGGCAGCGCAGGACAGCGGACGACCCTGAAACGCACCAGCCCCAGAGACTCAACACCAGAGGAAGCCATTGGCCAACACAGGCTCAAAAGGACAACTATCCACTGCATCCTGACCCACATTGCCCACAGGCTGACGGTACCAACACAGCGGACAACCAACATCCCCCCGCAGACAAAGCTGCTGGCTGTGCTGCACCTGTTGGCCCCTGGTACCTTCCAACCAACAACTGCCAGAGTCGGAGGAGTCTCACAGCCAGCCCCATCAAACTCCCTCACACATGTCAAGGATGCATGTCCACAAAAGCAAAGGCAGGCCCCTGTAGCCGCACCACACGATAGTTCCAATTCACAGTGTACCTGCGTAACCAACCCCAACGCCAGCCGTGCCAGACGCTTCCGTGCCCCAGACCCAGATCTGCGATGTGAACCAAGAACAGGCGATAAGGCGCGTTAGCAGCAGGGATTTAACACCTGCCTGTTGCTGGTGTTAAGCAGGACGACTACCTGCAGTATGAAAGGGAGCCGAGCCCAGAGCCACATCTGAAGACCAACAGATGCCATGGAGACAAGGATCATGCAGCTCGGAGAACCAAGAGGGCCACAACACCCACGGCCACCCCTCCCAGGCCCCCCCCGGACCACCACCCCCGGATTACCACCTAGGCAGCGCAGGTCAGCGGACGACCCTGAAACGCACCAGCCCCAGAGACTCAACGCCAGAGGAAGCCATTGGCCAACACAGGCTCAAAAGGACAACCATCCACTGCATCCTTACCCACATTGCCCACAGGCTGACGGTACCAACACAGCGGACAACCAACATCCCCCCGCAGACAAAGCTGCTGGCTGTGCTGCACCTGTTGGCCCCTGGTACCTTCCAACCAACAACTGCCAGAGTCGGAGGAGTCTCACAGCCAGCCCCATCAAACTCCCTCACACATGTCAAGGATGCATGTCCACAAAAGCAAAGGCAGGCCCCTGTAGCCGCACCACACGATAGTTCCAATTCACAGTGTACCTGTGCAACCAACCCCAACGCCAGCCATGCCAGACGCTTCCGTGCCCCAGACCCAGGATTGTAGTAACCGTAATGTGGGTGCGCCAGGTCATGAAGTCCAGTAGTCAACAGTAGTGCAAAAACAGAACTTTATTACAAACACACAAACAAACAAAACGAAAAGCTCAGCCAACGCGTTCCATTCCCAATGGGGAACTTCAACAGGGCAACATGTCTCCAGAAACCTGTGGGAGAAATGGTGACAATGGTCAAAGTCCCGTATAGTCACATGCCTAATCTGGTACAGTGTACTGCACTTGGACAAACCGGAATGCTCACAGGCATGACAAATCATGCATGAGAAGACCGTAACAGAAGTTCGTGTGGCCGTAACCGTCGTAGGAATGAAAAGGAAGGTAACGACCACATGAACTGCTGTTACGGTCACATCATGCAGGACTCATCATACCTGAAAGCATCACGGTGTTTGTCAGCTCGATACCCCTGCCCCTCACTCCACCCACACTGCGCAGGAACAACTTGAGACCACGCAAGGGAACTACGCCATAGCTGGCGTCACGCACGTGTTGGGGGCAATTCACAGCACACGTGTACGACTCGTGCCCCCTGCCGACACTGCACACAATCACCGCAACAGCAACCACACGCATGCCATCAATGTGCAGACAAAAGTGGACCACCGTGGCCTGTCCACCAATATCGTCGCAAACGCCCCAGGCATGATTCCCACTTGTCCACAGGTCCGCCACCAACCAGCGCTTTGAGGATGGCCCCCATGGGAGTGCACTGCCCATCGGCAAGTACCAACTGAACACACCACACACCTCAACTCCACAATCCCCCAACTCACAACTGTGGGAATGCACACGTCACAAATCCACCACCAAAGTGACTACAGCGTGTGTCTCAGTCTCCACCATAACCTGTCCATAGGCCTACACACATGTGGCTGAACACCTTCAACGGGCACATTCACACTGGAGACGAGGTGGCTACGTCCCAAAACAACCCGCGCACATCACGTCATCGCATGCAGGGTCGTGTCAGCCACGGCGGCGCCCCCCACCCAGCCACGAGTCCGCCGCCGTGACCGGTGGTGCCTGCGTGATCCTGTGCGCATGCTGCACCCAAGCCCTGGTCCTCAGACCGGTCCTCCGCCCAGCGATGACTGGCCGCCCCTGCGCACCCAGGCCTCAATGCTCACCTGCCGCCACCGGCGTGTCTCCATGGGGGCCCTCCACGTGCTGGTGCAACATCCTCAGCCGGATGCTGGATTCCGCGCCACAGGCCCCCAGCGGCCCGCACCATGGAGTCATGTGTGTGTCGACTGCTGCCTTCAGCGTGCACCACGGTCCAGCAGGGCTCACAATTCAAATCGAAGCACGATTAGCAGGACGGCTCATCGAGGCCTACGCATCATCGCAGGCTATACACCCGCTCAGCTCTTCAGGTGGATCAAACTCAGTGCACCGCAAATCATCGCCACGTGGTGGTAGGCCCGGGCCGGACTCTGGGCCTCGTGTGCCACTACCTCAGTGCGCCACGAGCCACCGTCCAGCCTCCAGACCTACTGCATCATTGCAGGCTGTACACCCGCTCAGCGCTTCATGTGCCACTAACCGTGTGCAACTCAAGTCGTCGTCCCGTGGCGGTGGGCCCCTGCCAGCCACAGTGCAGCGGGTGCCACTGACCCTGTGCAACTCAAGTCGTCGTCCCGTGGCGGTGAGCCCCTGCCAGCCGTAGTGCAGCGGGTGCCACTGACCCTGTGCAACTCAAGTCGTCGTCCCGTGGTGGTGGGCCCCTGCCAGCCGCAGTGCAGCGGGTGCCACTGACCCTGTGCAACTCAAGTCGTCGTCCCGTGGTGGTGGGCGCCTGCCAGCCGCAGTGCAGCAGATGCCACTGACCCTGTGCAACTCAAGTCGTTGTCCCATGGCGGTAGGCCCGTGCAGGGCCCCAGGGCATCTGGAGCCACTAACTCTGTGCGCCACAAGTCATGGACCTTCATGATTGAGCCACGTGGTGCGGACGTCATCATGTCATCTCCGGCAGTGGGGAATGTGATGTGCTAGGCCCCTTTTATTGGCAGGGTCACATGTCCTGTGATGCCTGTGCTGGATGGGTGTGTTGTGGGTGTTAACCAGCCCTCAGGGAGTGGCTGTGGCATGCTGACAACTAGACCAGTGTTCCGCAGAACACTTCGGGGAAGCCTTGGGACATGTAGCTTTGTCGTCAACCCCTCTGAGCGTAAGCGGAGTGGTCTGGCCTGGCGTATGCCAGGCCAGCGCAGGGGTGGGAACAATGACTCCGGGGCTCTGGGCGTGCTTCAGTTCCGGGCTGGACAAGGAAGTAACTGATGCTTGTGTCTCTGTTGTAGTGTCTATGCCACACGGACTACAATCGGCAATGTTGCACCCTGTGACTCAAGGCCAACGACATGAGCAACATGGACGTAAGGGGGAATCACTGACCCTACATTCATCCATACTTTCATACTGGAATGATCAAAGACATGGAACATCTGTGCGATCCTGGATGTTTTATTCACATCCAATGGAGTGGTGCAGCTGGAGCAGTACAGGGCCATGCAAACCCCACTTCACATTATTGGCCCGTGGAGGGCCAGCCAGCGTCCTTCAGGGAATGACAAGTACATCGGAAGAGGAAGAGTTCAGTCCGCAGTCTGATCGCTGTGTCATTGGCAACAAAACAGAATATGGCAGTACATGTCGAGGTCCAAGGTGAGTGTCGCAGAGTGCATCGGGGGACAGTGGATGGTGATGATGCAAAGGGCAAAACCAAGCAGAAACAGGCCATATGGCGGAGATAAATGTTACTGCCTCCTCCTTACCAGTAAGGTTGATTCACCCGCATCTTCGTCCTCTGATGTCACATGTGCCTCACATGTGGGTGGTGGTGGAATGTCGGCCGCACTGTGTGCCACTGACACATCAGGGGCCGGAGGTGGATTGCCTGCCGCACTGTGTGCCACTGACACATCAGGGGCCGGAGGTGGATTGCCTGCGGCACTGTGTGCCACTGACACATCAGGGGCCGGAGGTGGATTGCCTGCCGCACTGTGAGGCACTGACACATCAGGGGGCGGAGATGTGGATGTAGAAGCAGCAGCAGCATTCATCTGCGCCAGGCCTTGAGGCAGCAATGCCATGACGATGTGCTGCAGGTCATGGAAGGTCCCAGCCACATCTTGCTGGTGTGCAGCCATGGCAGCCATTCTTTCCGCCGTCATCCGCTCCATGTTCTCCATGAGCCGCCGCATCTGTCCCAACTCCTGACTGACATCGCTGGAGCCACTCTGACTGGACAGTTGTTCTTGTCTCAGTATCATGACTCCAGCGATGTCAGCCATGGATTGTTGGAGAGCATGGAGCGGACTGTGGGTGTCCGTTAGGGACTGTATGTGGTACCTGATGTGAATCAGACACCCATGTATGGCATCAAGTTTGGCTGCCATGAGGTCGAACCCCACCCGCACCTGATCAGCCATCTTCTCCTGGACCTCCAACACACGGTGTTGGAAGGCCATGTGTTGTTCGTGGGGGTCCTGGGAGACGGCCGGGGTGGTAGGTGCATCCTGCTGTGTGGTCTGTGCAGGGGGTGGGGTCTCCTTGATGCAGCTGGGCTGCCCTGCTCCTGGAAGTGGGGTGCCGAAGCTGTCAATGAGGACTTGGAGGGCTTCGGTGTCGATGTCGGGGATGTCCTCATCATCATCAGTGAAGAGTTGTTGGGGCTGCTCTGCAGGAGGTGTTGATGCTCCCTCTGCAATGTGAAGGGGAGATGCAGTATTACATTGTGTTCACATGTATGTTGACGCATTGTACAAGTTCACATACAGACTGCATGGCAATGTACATTGTGACAGTTTAGGAGGAGCTGCCTATTTGATGCGGGACAGTGGACATTTCGACAACATCATGGATATGTGTTTGTACTTGTACATTGACATCTCACATTTCCCTGCTATGCCAAATGTGATTGGCCAGTTTCTACACACAAGCGGCACCTGTGGTGTCCTCTGTCCTGTTGTTAACGTGTTGCAGTTTGTACCACATTGTTGTCAATGCTGATGTGCTCTGAATGTCATGTGTGTGTGCTGCATTTTGGGAGGGTTGCCCCTGCAGCTCTGATTTTGCTGCCCCTTGTCCCTTTCAGGCGGTGTGCCTTTGACTTCTGTGCCCATTCAGTGCTGAGATGTTGCAGACTAGGGTGGATTTGGGTCTTGGTGGCAGTTGGGACTCTGGGGCATGGTTTGTCCGCAGATGTGTATTTGACGTCAGGGGTTGTTTGTGCAGGTGGATGTGTCAGAGTGTGATCTGCTCCTTTACGGATGTGGTCCATACTCCGCCACCTCAGTGTGGTGGCGTGCACAATGTCATGATGATCGGACTGCAGCCATCCTAATCGTCATGCAGTGTCACTTGCATTGTCAGTGTGGCTCACGGACCCGCAGCTTTGCTGGGTTCAGCACATGTGCATGGGTTGGTTGTGAGATGAGTGATGTTTGGGCGGGACTCCTCTGGGCACATAGTCGACGGGGGCCTACGTGCTGTTGCTTTGTGTGCTTTGTGTGCCAAGGGGTTCAGGGACATGATCCAGAGTCATTGTGGGTGTGCACTGTGCTCCGCTTGATTGTGCATGTGTGCCATTGTGCCCATCTCCCCCCGTCCCCCCAGTCCCTGGTCGTTACTCACCCTGTTGCTGTTGTGTCAGGTCATGTTGAGCAGTGTCAGGTCCCCCAACTCCTGCCACCGTCTCCCCACTGATGACTGTGGACACCATTTACTCCATCTCATCCAGCTCCTCTTGTGGCGCTGGACTCCCACCTCCAGTCTGCATTGCTGCCTTCTGGTTGTTGGTGAGTTTCTGCTTGGTCTTGCGCTTCACATCATTCCAGCGCCTCTTGACCTCGTCCATTGTCCTCCTCAGCACTCCAACTGCATTCACCTTGTCCACGATGGACTGCCATGTTGCATTTTTTGTTGCCAATGACACAGTGGAGGTGACGAACAGATGTTGATGGTGTTCTATCACCTCCGTGATCAGGATCCTGTTTTTCTGCAGACTGAACTGCATCTTCCTCTTCTTCTTGTCCTTGCCCTTCCCTGACCCTGTGGTCCCAGCCTGCTCCTCCGGGGGGCTTGTGGGGTTCTGGCCGTCCTCTGTCACTGCTCCGGCTGCCTCCATTGTGCGTCGCTGTAGTTTGTTTTTTGTTTGTGTTTTTTTTTTTTGCTTTTGTAGTGGTTTTTCCTGCCTGACGTGTGTGACTTGCAGGCCTGGCGCTGCTTTTCGCTGATTGTCTTATCGCGGTTGGGCCCATCGCAACTTTTTTCGCGTTCGGGTTTGGATTTTCATTGCTGTCCCGGTAATGTTATCGCAGACATTTTGCGCGTTATCGGGAGACTATCGCATGTTACCGCCGTGTTGAAAATACGACGTTGACACAGAGTTATTTTCCCGCGATAGACGGCGATATGGAAACTTGTGTTAACCTATTTTGGCGATGTTTATCGCACGTTCTTGTGAATATCCCCCTCTGTTGCGACTTTGCCAATGTTTACAGAAGATGTTCATGGGCTGGTTTTCTGAAGCTACGCAATTGGGAACGCATACAATTATACAGTTTTTCTCAAGACGTACTCCACGGAAATACGGAACTTTGTGATCTGCAAACAGTGAGACTAGTGTAATTCCCGACTTTTCTCTGATATAAATTAGTCCTAAAATCCAATACTTCTTCCTTGAATTAGGCCATTATCGTTTGGAATTACTGTTTTTGGGACGCAAATTGAACTTCTGTGATTCAATATCTAGGAATTTAAACTCAGTGGACATACTCGTTAAACATATGTTAAAAAATTGAGTTTTGGCTTTATCCTAGTATTAAACGTTTTAATTAGATAGGTTCCTGTGGTGGCGTCCTTTTTAATAACATCAATACCCTGTAAATAAACTGCATTATTTATTTGTTTGCTCTTTCTATTAAGGGTAGCTCTCAGTCAGGAAGTGACTTGTTCTGACAGGATCCTGAGCTGAAAGATTATTCTAAACATTTCAGTTGTTAAGACTTGCGTTACCTGACATTTAAAAACCGAGTGGACAGACAACCCTGTGACCTTCCCTCTGCGTGTGGAAATAGTTATCAAAAGGCTTTACAAATCCGTGGGTCTGTTAGAACCTCAGAAGCTTGACTCATATAATTTGATGGGCAGAGGGACCATTCTAGTTCTTTGACAGAGTAATTTCTACTTTTTAAAACATTTATATTTTACTTATTTTGTGGTTTCATTTCAGACAACTGTCGCATAAGGTCCTCAACCTATTTAATTCACCAAGTACTGCAAAAGTTGTGAAAATTATATTGTGGCATGTGTGACAATGATCTGACTATCTAGAAAACCTGATGCGGAAACTACCCTCTTTACTTAAGTGCACATAATGTAGGTTTTGCTATGTTCATTCATGATCCAATAAAATGGTATTTTAACAACTCTCACTCCAAAACCGAATCCCAGATCAAAATAGAAAAGGTGAGCAATTTTATTTGCACTTACTTGACGAAAAGTTACATGACCCATTAAATCCTCTCTCTCTCTCTCTCTCCCTCTCTCTCTCTATATATATATATATATATATATATATATATATATATATATATATATATACATATATATATATATGTATATATATATACATATATTCCACTCCACTGCGGGTCCTTCTGAGATCACTTCCATAGACAGGAGGTGCGCAGTATTGCCGGCGAACCCAAGCCGGTTGTGATAATCCAAAGTTCAAAGGTAAGTAAAGCGCACTCACAGAGGTCCAAGGTGTTATCATAAGTTTAATAAACCGCTACGCGTTTCGACAGAAATGTCTTGTTCACACGATAAAGTTGCTCTGTGAGAGACGTGCATAAATCACTAAAGTAAACATAGACATAGGACTCAACATACATCAACTCTGTTTGGTAAGGTTATCATGGTGGCCATTTTGTAACGATATAACTCATAAGCGTTTTAGACACAAATATAACCAAATATGTCATTTCTACCATGTTTGTGCTAGCATACATTTTTCAGATTATGTATTATATGTATGCGAGTTACAAATTGCATATTCAATTGAAAAACGTTGTATACATAACATTAGTGTATTGTGTAATACATTGGTGCAAGCGGTCTAGTGCCGTAATCAAATCTCATGTAACAGTTTCCTAAGTTTACAACAGGTGGTGAAATCATCTTAGGGTATTATTGCACCTTAAGCCTGTATGTTAAAACAACCTTGTTGATTAATTCGTTCGGACTAGTGCCTTTAAACCTATGTTTAAACTTATGTTAAAACAACCTTGTTGATTAATTCATTCGGACTAGTTCCATTAAACCTATCAACGTAGTATATATAATTTGCAACTAAAAAAGGATCCCACCATTGACCAATGTATATCACATTTTATCCAAAGTCTGATGGTAGTCACATTATTCAATTTTAGTTAGTCTATGTACAGGTGATTTTAGATAAAAGAAAAAAAAAAAAACAAGAGTTCCTAAATAATAATATCCAAAGTGAAAATAGTGCTTATAAAATATTTCTTATCTTGTGCTGGGTGCTTAACAACGATGTTGACGAAGAAAAGGGTAGGGAGCCTGTGATGTGACTTGTGTAAAATGGTTCCCTTCCTTTCCTCCTAAAATGAAAAAGAAAAGAAAACACAAGATAAGAAAACAGTTTAAAATACTCTACATCTCACAAAAAATATCTATTGTACATTTCTGATATTTTTGTGTGTGAGGTGTACGTGACAGTAGTATCGATCATGAACATCTGGGCCGTTTACGTTTCATGTAGATGTGTTGCCAGTTCCTCATCCAGATTATGGCCTTTCGGGAATCTAGTTTCTAATTCTAATATCCATTTCGATTCCTTTTTCCTGAGTGCTAGTTCCCGATTTCCTCCTCTTCTCCCTATATTGACTTGTTCAAAGGCAAAATATTTTAGGAGAGAGTTATTGGATTGATGTTTTTCTTGAAAGTGGCGTGCTATGGGGTAGTGCAAATCAACCTTTGTGATGGCCCTAAGATGTTCTAAGATTCGTTTTTTAGCCATAAGCGTTGTGCTTCCCACATATCTCAATCTACATGGGCATTCTAGGACATAGATAACGTGAGTGGTACTACACGTCAAAAATGGTGTAATTATTTTGTTCTTTTTAGAGCCTGGTACTTCAAAATCTTTGATCATATGACTGAATTTACAGGCCTTGCGAATCCCTTAAGATTGTGTGTGTTGGCTTTATGGGATTCAGAGATATCACTCCTAACTAGTATATCTCTGAGGCTTCTACCTCGTTTGTAGGTCACCATTGGTCTGTCACTTAACTCAGAACCAATGACAGTGTCTGTCTTAAGGATATTCCAATTATCTGCTAGGATTTTTTGGATCTCTTTCGATTGATGGTTAAATGTGGTGATTACCCTGCTCGGTGTGTTGGTTTCTTCCTTGCTAGTATAAGCTAGGGACTCTGTTCTGTCTACCGCTTTTATTTTACTTAAAGCTTTGTTCAATACCCATTCTGGGTATCCACGTTCTCTAAATCTACTGAGCATGGTTTCCTGTTCTTTGGTAAATGCTTCTTCCGTACTGCAATTTCTTCGTGCCCTCAGCAGCTCACCATACGGGATGCTCCACTTAAAGGCATCAGGGTGGGCGCTGAGGGCATGAAGACGACTATTTCCCACGGTCTCCTTGCGGTGCAAAGTGGTAGTTATAGTGTTATCTCTGATAACAATTTCTGTATCAAGGAATTCTACCTTTGCCATGCTGATGTTATGTGTTAAGGCAATGTTGTATGTGTTGTTATTGAGTTTCAGGATGAAGTCTAGGGCTTCGGTTTCGCTTCCTCTCCATACAACCAGAAGGTCGTCAATGTACCTCATCCATGCTACAACTTTGTCAAAGTCATTCTGCAAGTCTTTATCCTGTCTAAGTTCCTCCTCCCTTTTGCCTAGGAAGAGGTTCGCGAAGCTCGGTGCGAAGCACATACCCATCGACGTGCCCCTTACTTGTCTGTACAGATTACCATCAAACATGAAAATATTGATGGTAAGACACAATCTTATCATTTCTGCTAACATCTTAGTGTGTTCAAGGTTGCAAGTGTCCCTTCCTCCTAAGAAATGCATGCATGGAGTGATACCATGGTCGTGATCGATGATAGTATATAAAGAACTCACGTCCATGGTGATCATAACCAGTCCTTCCTCCCAAGCAATCCCCTCAATTTTGTTTAAAAAATCCTTCGTATCTTTTATGTATGAAGGTAACTGGATAACATATTCCTTCAAGAAGTGATCTACATATTTAGATATGTTTTCGTTCACATTACCTACTGATGATACAATAGGCCTGCCTGGAGGTACCTCTGGATTTTTGTGGATTTTTGTGAGTAAGTACAACATAGGTAGTTTAGGATAATCTTTCTTTAAGAAACAATATTCATGCCAAGTGATCAAGCCCGATTTTTGCCACTCCGCTAGTTTGTCCCATGTAGTAGTGATACTTATATGGTATGCAGTGGTGTTACATTTACAATAGAAATTTTCATTATTCACTTGTCTATATGTTTCATCCATATACATTTGTCTACCCCACAATACAATATTTCCTCCTTTGTGTGAGGGTCTGATTACAATGTTATTGTCTTGAGCCAATGATATGATACATTCTCTCTGTTTAGCTGATAGGTTAAAAATCACTCTGTTCGTTTTCTGTTGTTTGTGCTTTTGTTTCAATAATTCTTTGGTAACTACTTCATGGAATGTGTCTATGGAATTGTGTGGAAGAACAGGGTAAAAGATCGATTTTGGCTTAAAATTAGTACATGCCGCTTTGTTAGTAACGATATCATCACGATTTTCTAGTAATAGTTCAGCATGGTTGTCATCACTATTATCTTCAAGTTCATACATGATTTGTAAGGTATTGGCAATCCCTCACTGTCAGATCTGGTTGGTCTATATCCAAGGATATCTGTGTAGTGTTTTCTGGGGGTCTACTGTTTTTGAACGTGTGCCATTTTTTAAATTTTAGTTTTCTTATGAATTTAAAAATGTCCACACGTGTGTTAGCATAGTTAAATAGTTCTGTTGGGCAAAATGTTAGTCCTAAGCAGAGTTTTGTTTTCTCAACCTGGGATAGGGACCACGATGAAAGATTCACAATGGTTCTATTTACTGTTGTTTCATCCATATTTACTGCGTTTTCTTGTAGCCTCTTCCTCTGGTTCCCATTGGCTTTTTGTTTTTTTCTTCTCCTTTGTTTGTGTTTGTCTCGCCTTTGTTTGCTGCGCCCCTGCTTCTTCCTCTTCCTCATCCTTGACCCCGTCCTCTCTTGGGAGTTGTTGCTGCCGGTGTAGTCGTCTTGTTCTCAGCACCCGAAACTCATCTAAAAAAGTAGCGGGTTTTGTTATAATCTCTATTTCGGAAGAAGTGCTGGCTGTATGTACCGACCCATCAGTATCAGAATCACTTGCAGTTGTTGTTCGTGATACCTCCCCAGTATTGGTTACTGTGCTTACTTCATCGTCCTTCATTGATTGTTGGTTATATAAATGGTCGTATTTACGACTATATGTGAGGATCCGACCATTCTTATAATCAGCACAGTCTCTATGTAATTTTCTTTGTTTTCGCAATTGGATATCCTCCTCATGTTTTTTTAATCTTTCTTTGAGTTCTTCCTTAAATTTCACAATGGTTGCTTGATCATTGTTCTTTTTAAATTCTGTTTCTATTTCTTCCAGTACTTTGATTATCTTTTCTCTATCCTCCCATGCGTATTTGATTAATATGCAAAGCATATTTCTGGAATTGCTTGCTGAATTTGCAGCCCACTCCTCTAGCATCATCGGATTGAGAGATTCATGTGATGGAGTAATATAAATTCGGAGTCCTATGTCTATGTTTACTTTAGTGATTTATGCACGTCTCTCACAGAGCAACTTTATCGTGTGAACAAGACAATTCTGTCGAAACGCGTAGCGGTTTATTAAACTTATGATAACACCTTGGACCTCTGTGAGTGCGCTTTACTTACCTTTGAACTTTGAATTATCACAACCGGCTTGGGTTCGCCGGCAATACTGCGCACCTCCTGTCTACGGGAGTGATCTCAGAAGGACCCGCTGTGGAGTGGACTATTACGGAGAGATCAGGTGCCGGCCACCGATTCCTGCAGAAGAATCGTGAAAAAGACCATATCAGGGAGGACGTCTACAGCGACAACCGGAGGTAAGCTTGGCTGTGCGGTGGGTGCTGGGGAGGGGGGCGTGCGGGCACTTGTGCTCGGGCGGGCACCCTTTGACGGCACCTCCCGGTCAAGTACTTGCCTCCCTGTTGTTAGCATTACGAACGAAGAGCGCATTCAGTACGAAACTGTGAAGGCGGCCAACACCGCATATACACGCGCTCTGCCGGCTATTTCCTCACGAGTACAATCTTGTAATTATACGTGGCAACAGGAACTGCCTACACATAGGCGGGGAGGTCCATAGATTATCATAAGTGCTCCGAGTGTATGGAGACATTGAATTTTCATACACTGAGACAGTAACCAACTAAGAAAGTAACAAACCAAAACCAACTATAGTTATCGACATGGATGAAGAAAGTAAACAGCGGAAGGTAGCGCAAACCCTCTTTGCAAGAGCCCCAGGTAAAGGGTTACCATTGGGACCAGTCACAAACAAAGAGACTGACAATTCATTAAACACTAAACTCAGAAAGTACGAAAAGCTGAAGAAACAAGAGACATCAAAGTGGTGGGAGGCCATCTCCCTACAAGATTACATTGATAAACAAATGGTGCCACGGGGACTAAGAATTTATATTACTCCATCACATGAATCTCTCAATCCGATGATGCTAGAGGAGTGGGCTGCAAATTCAGCAAGCAGTTCCAGAAATATGCTTTGCATATTAATCAAATACGCATGGGAGGATAGAGAAAAGATAATCAAAGAACTAGAAGAAATAGAAACAGAATTTAAAAAGAACAATGATCAAGCAACCATTGTGAAATTTAAGGAAGAACTCAAAGAAAGATTAAAAAAACATGAGGAGGATATCCAATTGCGAAAACAAAGAAAATTACATAGAGACTGTGCTGATTATGAGAATGGTCGGATCCTCACATATAGTCGTAAATATGACCATTTATATAACCAACAATCAATGAAGGACGAAGAAGTAAGCACAGTAACCAATACTGGGGAGGTATCACGAACAACAACTGCAAGTGATTCTGATACTGATGGGTCGGTACATACAGCCAGCACTTCTTCCGAAATAGAGATTATAACAAAACCCGCTACATTTTTAGACGAGTTTCGGGTGCTGAGAACAAGACGACTACCACCGGCAGCAACAACTCCCAAGAGAGGACGGGGTCAAGGACGAGGAAGAGGAAGAAGCAGGGGCGCAGCAAACAAAGGCGAGACAAACACAAACAAAGGAGAAGAAAAAAACAAAAAGCCAATGGGAACCAGAGGAAGGGGCTACAAGAAAACGCAGTAAATATGGATGAAACAACGGTAAATAGAACCATTGTGAATCTTTCATCACGGTCCCTATCCCAGGTTGAGAAAACAACACTCTGCTTAGGACTAACATTTTGCCCAACAGAACTATTTAACTATGCTAACACACGTGTGGACATTTTTAAATTCATAAGAAAACTAAAATTAAAAAAATGGCACACGTTGAAAAACAGTAGACCCCCAGAAAACACTACACAGATATCCTTGGATATAGACCAACCAGATCTGACAGTGAGGGATGCCAATACCTTACAAATCATGTATGAACTTGAAGATAATAGTGATGACAACCATGCTGAACTATTACTAGAAAATCGTGATGATATTGTTACTAACAAAGCGGCATGTACTAATTTTAAGCCAAAATCGATCTTTTACCCTCTTCTTCCACACAATTCCATAGACACATTCCATGAAGTAGTTACCAAAGAATTATTGAAACAAAAGCACAAACAACAGAAAATGAACAGAGTGATTTTTAACCTATCAGCTAAACAGAGAGAATGTATCATATCATTGGCTCAAGACAATAACATTGTAATCAGACCCTCACACAAAGGAGGAAATATTGTATTGTGGGGTAGACAAATGTATATGGATGAAACATATAGACAAGTGAATAATGAAAATTTCTATTGTAACTGTAACACCACTGCATACAATATAAGTATCACTACTACATGGGACAAACTAGCGGAGTGGCAAAAATCAGGCTTGATCACTTGGCATGAATATTGTTTCTTAAAGAAAGATTATCCTAAACTACCTATGTTGTACTTACTCACAAAAATCCACAAAAATCCAGAGGTACCTCCAGGCAGGCCTATTGTATCATCAGTAGGTAATGTGAACGAAAACATATCTAAATATGTAGATCACTTCTTGAAGGAATATGTTATCCAGTTACCTTCATACATAAAAGATACGAAGGATTTTTAAACAAAATTGAGGGAATTGCTTGGGAGGAAGGACTGGTTATGATCACCATGGACGTGAGTTCTTTATATACTATCATCGATCACGACCATGGTATCACTCCATGCATGCATTTCTTAGGAGGAAGGGACACTTGCAACCTTGAACACACTAAGATGTTAGCAGAAATGATAAGATTGTGTCTTACCATCAATATTTTCATGTTTGATGGTAATCTGTACAGACAAGTAAGGGGCACGTCGATGGGTACGTGCTTCGCACCGAGCTTCGCGAACCTCTTCCTAGGCAAAAGGGAGGAGGAACTTAGACAGGATAAAGACTTGCAGAATGACTTTGACAAAGTTGTAGCATGGATGAGGTACATTGACGACCTTCTGGTTGTATGGAGAGGAAGCGAAACCGAAGCCCTAGACTTCATCCTGAAACTCAATAACAACACATACAACATTGCCTTAACACATAACATCAGCATGGCAAAGGTAGAATTCCTTGATACAGAAATTGTTATCAGAGATAACACTATAACTACCACTTTGCACCGCAAGGAGACCGCGAGAAATAGTCTTCTACATGCCCTCAGCGCCCACCCTGATGCCCTTAAGTGGAGCATCCCGTATGGTGAGCTGCTGAGGGCACGAAGAAATTGCAGTACGGAAGAAGCATTTACCAAAGAACAGGAAACCATGCTCAGTAGATTTAGAGAACGTGGATACCCAGAATGGGTATTGAACAAAGCTTTAAGTAAAATAAAAGCGGTAGACAGAACAGAGTCCCTAGCTTATACTAGCAAGGAAGAAACCAACACACCGAGCAGGGTAATCACCACATTTAACCATCAATCGAAAGAGATCCAAAAATCCTAGCAGATAATTGGAATATCCTTAAGACAGACACTGTCATTGGTTCTGAGTTAAGTGACAGACCAATGGTGACCTACAAACGAGGTAGAAGCCTCAGAGATATACTAGTTAGGAGTGATATCCCATAAAGCCAACACACACAATCTTAAGGGATTCTATCCTTGTGGACATTGCAAGGCCTGTAAATTCAGTCATATGATCAAAGATTTTGAAGTACCAGGCTCTAAAAAGAACAAAATAATTACACCATTTTTGACGTGTAGTACCACTCACGTTATCTATGTCCTAGAATGCCCATGTAGATTGAGATATGTGGGAAGCACAACGCTTATGGCTAAAAAACGAATCTTAGAACATCTTAGGGCCATCACAAAGGTTGATTTGCACTACCCCATAGCACGCCACTTTCAAGAAAAACATCAATCCAATAACTCTCTCCTAAAATATTTTGCCATTGAACAAGTCAATATAGGGAGAAGAGGAGGAAATCGGGAACTAGCACTCAGGAAAAAGGAATCGAAATGGATATTAGAATTAGAAACTAGATTCCTGAAAGGCCATAATCTGGATGAGGAACTGGCAACACATCTACATGAAACGTAAACGGCCCAGATGTTCATGATCAATACTACTGTCACGTACACCTCACACACAAGAATATCAGAAATGTACAATAGATATTTTTTGTGAGATGTATAGTATTTTAAACTGTTTTCTTATCTTGTGTTTTCTTTTCTTTTTCATTTTAGGAGGAAAGGAAGGGAACCATTTTACACAAGTCACATCACAGGCTCCCTACCCTTTTCTTCGTCAACATCGTTGTTAAGCACCCAGCACAAGATAAGAAATATTTTATAAGCACTATTTTCACTTTGGATATTATTATTTAGGAACTCTTGTTTTGGTTTTTTTCTTTTATCTAAAATCACCTGTACATAGACTAACTAAAATTGAATAATGTGACTAGCATCAGACTTTGGATAAAATGTGATATACATTGGTCAATGGTGGGATCCTTTTTTAGTTGCAAATTATATATACTACGTTGATAGGTTTAATGGCACTAGTCCGAATGAATTAATCAACAAGGTTGTTTTAACATAAGTTTAAACATAGGTTTAAAGGCACTAGTCCGAACGAATTAATCAACAAGGTTGTTTTAATATACAGGCTTAAGGTGCAATAATACCCTAAGATGATTTCACGACCTGTGGTAAACTTAGGAAACTGTTACATGAGTTTTGATTACGGCACTGGACCGCTTGCACCAATGTATTACTCAATACACTAATGTTATGTATACAACGTTTTTCAATTGAATATGCAATTTGTAACTCGCATACATATAATACATAATCTGAAAAATGTATGCTAGCACAAACATGGTAGAAATGACATATTTGGTTATATTTGTGTCTAAAACGCTTATGAGTTATATCGTTACAAAATGGCCACCTTGATAACCTTACCAAACAGAGTTGATGTATGTTGAGTCCTATGTCTATGTTTACTTTAGTGATTTATGCACGTCTCTCACAGAGCAACTTTATCGTGTGAACAAGACAATTCTGTCGAAACGCGTAGCGGTTTATTAAACTTATGATAACACCTTGGACCTCTGTGAGTGCGCTTTACTTACCTTTGAACTTTGGATATATACATATATATATACATATATATATTTTTATTCTTACCCTCAAAGCCAGTACTGACTTTTAGAAAATCAAGGTCGATGTGTAACAGTCTGGTGAGGAACAGTGCGGAAATACAAACGGCTACCAACTGGCTTGCAGCATGCAAAGGCTTTAAAAAGTGTCCTAGCTGCAAAGCATGCAAATTTGCATGCAATAAAACTCATTACCACAGCCCTTTTAAGGCTGAGCCTATATTCATCAACAAAAGGCTGACTTGTAAAACTGATTTTGCAGTATATGTGCTGGAGTGTCCTTGTGGGCTGAGATACATTGGCAGCACCAAACTGCCGGCCCACAAACGGATACTCCAGCACATTAGGGCAATTTCCAATAAAGATCAGGCCTACCCGGTAGCTAGACATTTTGAGGAACGTCATGAAAGCAACCCTGTGTACCTCCAATATTTTGTAATAGATACAGTTCCACCTCTTAAAAGGGGAGGAAACCGGAAGGCCAAATTGCGCCCCTTGGAAACAAGATATATATTGGAGCTTGATACCAAGACCCCATCAGGGTTGAATGCCAGTGAAGATTTTTACACTTGTCTATGATGAATTTTCTGAATTGCTATGTATTACACTCAGATATCAGAATTTGTTGCCTTTTATATGTAAATAGAATTTTTAAACTGCTAACAATGAATGGAATGTCTCCCCGCATAATCATGTAATTTTAGATACTTTTTATCTATGCACTTTAATTTTGCACTATTTCTTGCACTTAATTTTTGGTCGACAGGTGTATTTGACAGTAAGTTCATTTACCCGAGATTAATGACATTTCCATGTGCCAAAGGTTTACCTCAGCCCATTTTGGGCTTGATTGTGACTATCTATTACAGCAATGAGTGAGACATCAGAACACGTTTAATATTTATATTAACATTAACTAATACAATGGGGCTATATTCATGTTGGTGATTTATGCTCTTTAATGAGATATAGCAGGCATTTTTAGCTTTTTTACAATACCAAGCATGGTATGTTTTAATAGATTTTAAATGCCGCTGGTGTACAACATTTTAAACCAACATAAATGTGTTTTAATATTTTAGCCCAGATTCTTATATATTGTATATCAATCGTGTTTTTGTATGCATTTATGTATTTATTGGATGTATATTTATATTTATTATAATGCGTAATTTTGCACTTCAGTGAACCTCTTGCTGCTATGAACTCAGTAACTTTTCAATTTCTATGTATTTTGCATTTTTGCACGTGAGCAAATTACTTCCTGCATCTGTCACTTTAAATGTCGATCATTACCAAAGCAACGCGTCATGTGATCAAGGCCCGTGTTGGGGTCGAAACGCGTAATGGCGGACATGCTGGGCACTCAATAAAGCACTACGAAATTGCACTAAGAACTTTGGGTCCGCTCTTCGTCTTTTCTATATGGAAGCGAGTAGCTGAGGAGCTGCTTGTGGCGAATCCTGTTTCATATATATATATATATATACAAAAAGAGTTGCCTCTAGGTGAGATGCACTCCCAGGTGGAAATTACGCCAAAGCAAGGGCACACGCCATGAACAAAGTCCTTTTCTGGTTTTCCTGCCAGACGCGTTTCGGGCCAACGCCCTCTTCAGTGGCAGACCATGTGACGTGCCGGTGTGCGGCAACCACCAGTAAATCCCCGTAATAATTATGCTCAGGTGAACCACCCGAAGCAATGCTTCCTGGGACTTGTGGTTCAGTAAAACCCAAGTGGGTCGCCGCCGGCACTCACATTCAAAAATGTCTTTAAAAGGATTGCCAATGTTCGCGCCGGCACCCCTGCATATAACAGGCACCTCCTGTTCCACAGTTAGCTGCCCCAATAAAGCAGCCGCGGACCTGCACGTGTTTCGCGGTGGTGCAATCCCGTGACCAGGCAGGCCGCTATACAAAATGCAAAAAGAGTTGCCTCTAGGTGGGATACACTCCCAGGTGGAATTTACGCCAAAGCAAGGGCACACGCCATGAACAAAGTCCTTTTCTGGTTTCCTGCCAGACGAGTTTCGGGCCAACGCCCTCTTCAGTGGCAGACCATGTGACGTGACGGCGTGCGGCAACCACCAGTAAATCCCCGTAATAATTATGCTCAGGTGAACCACCTGAAGCAATGCTTCCTGGGACTGGAGGTTCAGTAAAACCCAAGTGGGTCACCGCCGGCATGCACATTCAAAAATGTCTTTAAAAGGATTACCGATGTTCGCGCCGGCACCCCTGCATATAAAAGGCACCTCCTGTTCCACAGTTAGCTGCCCCAATAAAGCAGCCGCGGACCCGCAAGTGTTTCACGGTGGTGCAATCCCGCGACCAGGCAGGCCGCTATACAAAATGCAAAAAGAGTTGCCTCTAGGTGGGATGCACTCCCAGGTGGAAATTACGCCAAAGCAAGGGCACACGCCATGAACAAAGTCCTTTTCTGGTTTCCTGTCAGACACGTTTCGGGCCAACGCCCTCTTCAGTGGCAGACCATGTGACGTGACAACGTGCGGCAACCACCAGTAAATCCCCGTAATAATTATGCTCTGGTGAACCACCTGAAGCAATGCTTCCTAGGACTGGCGGTTCAGTAAAACCCAAGTGGGTCGCCGCCGGCATGCACATTCAAAAATGTCTTTAAAAGGATTGCCGATGTTCGCGCCGGCACCCCTGCATATAACAGGCACCTCCTGTTCCACAGTTAGCTGCCCCAATAAAGCAGCCGCGGACCCGCAAGTATTTCGCACTGTTGGAATCCCGCGACCAGGCAGGCCGCTATACAAAATGCAAAAAGAGTTGCCTCTAGGTGGGATGCACGCCCAGGTGGAAATTACGCCAAAGCAAGGGCACACGCCATGAACAAAGTCCTTTTCTGGTTTCCTGCCAGACGCATTTCGGGCCAACGCCCTCTTCAGTGGCAGACCATGTGACTTGACAGCGTGCGGCAACCACCAGTAAATCCCCTTAATAATTATGCTCAGGTGAACCACCTGAAGCAATGTTTCCTGGGACTGGTGGTTCAGTAAAACCCAAGTGGGTCGCCGCCGGCATGCACATTCAAAAATGTCTTTAAAAGGATTGCCGATGTTCGCGCCGGCACCCCTGCATATAACATGCACCTCCTGTTTCACAGTTAGCTGCCCCAATAAAGCAGCCGCGGACCCGCAAGTGTTTTGCGGTGGTGCAATCCCGCGACCAGGCATTCCGCTATACAAAATGCAAAGAGAGTTGCCTCTAGGTGGGATGCACTCCCAGGTGGAAATTACGCCAAAGCAAGGGCACACGCCATGAACAAAGTCCTTTTCTGGTTTCCTGCCAGACGCGTTTCGGGCCAACGCCCTCTTCAGTGGCAGACCATGTGACGTGACGACGTGCGGCAACCACCAGTAAATCCCCGTAATAATTATGCTCAGGTGTACCATATATATATATATATATATATAGTGCAGTCGCCACTGGGTATTTATAGCAGCTAGGATCATGTTTCCATAGGAAATGCCTTTTTTATTATTTTGATAATAACTTTGGTGCCGTGTGATGAATTGCAAAAGAAACAATTGATGGACGGAATGCTGGACAATACAAACATTCACCCCCAGTCACAAGGATCTGGGTTAAATCCATCATTCTTTTGCTCACCACACCACCCCAGTGTGATGAATTGCAGCAAATTCAGTGGCAGTCGGTATAGTACGAGGGTGGCGGGGCGGAGGGGGTGGGAGGAGGAGGGGAAAGAGAAAAAAGAAAATTTAAAATTAGCTTACCTGAGCAGCCGTTTCTCCCACGTCGTCTCTCCTACGCTCCTCAACCAGGAAGCTCCTAGGCTCCCCTAAGCCAATGACAATGCTGCAATGCAGCATTGTGGTTGGTCTGAGCACTGAGGTTCAGCACTCAGACAGGGAGTGGGAGCCTGGGCATGTTCTCCACCCAGGCTGTAATACAGCCTGGGTGAAGAACATGCAAATTTCGCATGACTGTTTGGCCGGGCCAAAATGGCCATCCAAACAATTCATGCACACTTTAGAGTGCAGCAACCACTCCTCCTCCCAAACGTCATGGGACCCAAGCCCTGCCCCACCCTAACCTGGCGGATACTAAAAATAAAATGATAATACCTTCTGTTATCATTTTATTTTTTCTTTCACACTGCTCCGAGAGCTGTGGGGTGATGCTCCTTTGCCTTAGAAGAGGAACCGCCACTGAGCAAAAATTTCCAAAGGGATACTACGTTTTGACTGTTTGTGCATGGAAAGTTTTGGGATGATCTGTCAAGCGGGGTCGAGAAAAAAGGGTGGTCTCAAAATGCATTTTCCACCTTCATTTTTCCATAATAAATTTAGACATAGCTACAGCCCAAAGCGCTTAATGGATTTACTTCAAATTTGTCAGAAAGCTAGATCTTGCTCAGGAAAGAGTGCTTTTTGTGTTTGGTGTAAATCCGTTCAGTAGATTTGGAGCAATTGTTGCTAAAAACGAATGTTTATCTAGGGATGCAGAACCTCCACGGATCCGCCAGATATTCCAGGAAGCAGTGGCAGCCATTTTAGGACTTGGAACTCAGTCCTGTATCCTAAGAAAATGCAAAAAAAGACATAAGGCAGCAAGGTAGGGATACCCTGCCCCCCTAGGCTCATGGTGGAGTCCCAGATGGAGCTGTCATGAGGCCAAAAACATTTTATTTCAAAGAAATGGTGCTGGGAATTTGCAGAGGTTTCGTGAATATGAGGCAAAAAAAATGCGGGCTCCAGCATATTTAAAAATAAACCCCTCTGGGTGGGACAGGGGGAAGGTGCGGCATTGATTTAAGGGGGTGGTGCACGGCACCCCTCCCCAAGGTACTATGAGACCTCGGGGACCCCATCCCCCGGGGTGAAATTTAATTGAAGGGGAGGCTCTGTGGACCCCGTACCCCAGGGCCGGTAACTTAGTTGAAGGGGAGGGACACCATGTGGCCCCCCCTCCCTTGGCCAGGTGAGACCCATGGGGTTCCGTCAGGGGCCAGTAACAACTGAAGTGAAGGGGGACTGCACGGCCCCCCTCCCGGGTGAGGAGAGGCCCCGGGAACCCCATCCCCCAGGACTGGCTCAGTGATGGTGTCCTGGGATCGCCAAACCCTACGACACCACCTATTTCTCTTCCACGAGCATGTGCTGGGAAAATATAAAGTTCTCCCACCGGGCAGGGGCACAAAGCTGCTCCCACCATGTGGGATAACAAAGCATTTCCCTGCCTGTGTTCCTAGGCAGGGAAAAGCTATGATTGCTCCCACCCCGTGTGAGGAAAAGAAAACTTCTCCTGTGGGGGTGGAGCAATGCTGGCTCCTGTTGCAGCCGCAATGGGTGCAAGCAGTGGAGCTGGCGGGGCTGCAGTACCCAGGGCCTCCCCCCACATCCTCCAATGAGGGACAGAATGTAGGGTGCCCCATTAACTATAACTCACGCCCTCGCCATTCACTGCTAATTACATCACATATTATATCACTCATGACATCTTCTATGACATCATTGATTAAAGTGCATCACTCTAGTTCCAAGTTGGGAAGTGACGTTTGCAACATGATGTGTGCGACGTGCGACGAGCAACGAGCAACAAACGGCGAGCTGCAAGCCACGGAGCTGCAAGATCTAGCCGAGATCTGCTTTGATCCGCAGTGACCCATGTGACACGTGTTGGTCACCGCACCAGCCAAGCCGAGACCCCCCATGACCCACGCCACACTGTGCCACTTTGGAACCATGCCGCACCACTTCCGGGTACCGGGTGCCAAGCGCCAATTGTCCGAGTGTCTGGGGAGTCGGGGAGCTAGGAACCAGGTCCCAGGCTCCTGGGGCACGCTGCCCAGTGCCAGAGCCAAGTGTTGCAGGACTGTGGCGGGATTGAGAAGCCAGCCGGGGAGACACCAGATACGAAGGCAGCAAGTGCCAGGGCGGAAGGGTGGTCAGGGGGACAGGAAGTCGGGGTTGAACGGTAAAAAGCGGAGGAAGTCGGCATGTGTAGGCACGACAGCTCGAACCTGCTCATCGCCCCCTCCGAAGGACTTTCAGCATCTGTGGGTTGAGAAGGCCACACCAGGGTAGAGCAGCACAACGGCGAGTCGGTGAGCTGATGGCTAGAGCCACGCAACACTCACAGCTGTGCGGAAGCAGCCGGAGTTAGGCTGGTGCAGCTTGCGCGCCGGGGAGAGCCATCACTGATCAGTCCTCCACAAGCCCCTGCCTTTCTAAGTCCTGCACTACCCCCTGCTCCACCCAGCCCAGCCTTTCTCTTCCAACCATATTAGCGGCAGCCATGGGAGTGGTGCAGAACTGCCAAGCTCACCACCCCGCCTAGCTCCGGCCCCAGCTCCGGTCTCACCTCCAGCTGCGACTCTAGCACCAGCCGGACCAGCATCTGACCACTCGACGGACCGGGGGCGGACAAGTGGTGAGAGTGGTGTAGACCTGCTAAGTCTACTGCCTCGCCTATCTCCAGCTCCAGCTCAAGCACCAGGTTTAGCCAACCTGCCTTCGCCACTGGCTGTGAGTGGCCTGATGAGCTTTCCTCGGTCGTGGTGAATCAGCATTCAGACATCTGTGCATAGGTGACCCCAACCAGAACACTCAAACATTAAGACCACTTCAGACAGTCTACATCAGTCAAAATAGCAAGAAACAAGTGAACCAATAAATAACAGAAGGGAAATCAGATAGTGCCTGTGACTCAAATAAATTGGCAAATTAACGTGAAAGCAGCAAAATGACAGCAGGGAAGACTAGGAAACAACCGGCACAAAAAACACCCAAGGCAAAAGAAAATGTCAAAAATTGCCAAAAACCTTGGGCAAGTACATTAATACCTCCGCAAACTCCTGGTGCAACACTAATATCACCAATACATTCAATCTTCAGAATAATGAGCCCTAGTGGGAAATTCACCTGTTTAACCCCTTCGATGCTCATGACGGAATGGTTCCGTCATGAGCATCGGTGCCCCTGTGCTCATGACGGAACCATTCCGTCATGAGGCCAGGGGCACGAAATCCCTCTGCTGCAGACAGCAGAGGGATTTCTCTTTCACCCCTTTGACCTTGGCAGCTAGGGAATTGCTTCCCCAGCTCCTGAGGCCCCCTCCCTGGTTTCTGTGCCATGAGGATCAGCGCGCACGTCGCGCTGTCCTCATTGCACAGAAAACGAAACTGAAATGAGCCTTTAGGCTCATTTCAGTTTCACTTTCTATGTGCTCAGGGGGCTATCTCAGCCCCCCGGGCACGTAGAAAGACAGGAGAGGTATCATTGGAAAGGGGAGAATCTCCCCTTGGATCCCTGCTTGGGGAAGCAGGGATCCACCCACTAGACACCAGGGAGGGGGGAGCGGCACCTTGGGCAAGGGCATTTGCTCCCCCCAATTTTGTTTTGGTGCTATTTAGACTTTTTGCCCCCCCTGGGGGTCAGATGGGGGCAGTAGCCCCCAATCTGCCCCCCCGGGGGGGCAAAAAGCCCACTAGACCCCAGGGATATTTTTGTTTCCCCATAATTTATTAGGGTGGGGGCTGCCCATAAAGGGCATGTCCATGCCCCCACCCCGCAAAATTTACAGCCTTTCTGCCCCCCTGGGGAGCGGTTGAGGGCAGTATCCCCAATCTGCCCCCGGGGGGCAAAAGCCCACTAGACGCCAGGGATTTTTGGGGGCAAATTGGAATTAGGGTGGGGGCTCCCAAAATGGGCATGCCCATGACCCCACCCCCTCCCCGCAAAAATAACAGCCTTCCTGCCCCCCTGGGAGGCGGATGGGGCAGTAGCCCCCAATCTGCCCCCCGGGGGGTATAAAGCCCACTAGGCGCAAGGGATTTTTTGGGGCAAATTTTAATTAGGGTGGGGGCATTGGCATGCCCGTTTTGGGCAGCCCCCACCCTAATTAAAATTTGCCCAAAAAACTCCCTGGCGTCTAGTGGGCTTTTTGCCCACCCTGGGAGGCAGATTGGGGGCATTAGCCCCCAATCTGCCCTGCCGGGGGGGGCAAAAAGCCCCCTAGTTGCCAGGGATTGTTTTTGGGCAAATTTGAATTAGGGTGGGGGCTGCCCAAAGTGGGCATGCCCATGCCCCCACCCCATCCCCGCAAAAATTACAGCCTTCCTGCCCCCCTGGGGGGCAGATGGGGCAGTAGCCCCCAATCTGCCCCCCGGGGGGCAAAAGCCCACTAGATGCCAGGGATTTTTTGGGCAAATTTTAATTAGGGTGGGGGCATTGGCATGCCCGTTTTGGGAAGCCCCCACCCTAGTTAAGATTTGCCTAAAGCTCCCTGGCGTCTAGTGGGCTTTGCCCCCTGGGGGGCAGATGAGGGCATTAGCCCCCAATCTGCCCTGCCGGGGGCAAAAAGCCCACTAGACGCCAGGGAGTTTTTGGGACCAAATTTGAATTAGGGTGGGGGCTCCCAAAACGGGCATGCCCATGCCCCCACCCCTTCCCCCGCAAAAATAACAGCCTTCCTGCCCCCCTGGGGGCAGATGGGGCAGTAGTCCCCAATCTGCCCCCGTGGGGGCAAAAAGCCCACTAGACGCCAGGGATTTTTTGGACAAATTTTAATTAGGGTGGGGGCATTGGCATGCCCGTTTTGGGTAGCCCCCACCGTAATTAAAATTTGCCCAAAAAACTCCCTGGCCTCTAGTGGGCTTTTTGCCCCCCTGGGGGGCAGATGGGGGCATTAGGTATCATTTTACTCGGGAGAACAAGGGGAACGCTGGGTGGTAGGACATTTGTGCCGGCATGGTGATTCCACACAAAAATATGTGGAAAATGTGGTTTTTTCAGCTAAATTTAATGTTTGCATTGCATTCTGGGTAGGAAAACGTTGGGGGATCCAGGCAAGCCATACCTCATTGGACTCCCCCGGGTGTCTAGTTTTCAGAAATGTTTGGGTTTGGTACTTTCCCAAGATGGCCGCCGAGCCCGGGGCCAAAATCTCAGATGCCCCCCCCCCAAAACCAGGTAGTTTTGCTATAGGTAATTTTGAAGTGTCCAGAGTACGATTTGGGCCATTTCCTGTTGCAGCCACTGTGCCTACCCACACAAGTGAGGTACCATTTTTATCGGGAGACCTGGGGGAACGCTGAGTGGGAGAAAATTTGTGGATTCACGCAGATTTCAGAACTTTCCACCACAGAAATGTGAGAAAAAAGTGAATTTTTGGGTGAAATTTGAGGTTTGCAGGGGATTCTGGGTAGGAGAATGATGGGGGACCCACGCAAGCCATACCTTGCTGGACTCCCCCGGGCGTCTAGTTTCCAGAAATGTGTGGGTTAGGTAGGTTTCCCTAGATGGCTGCCGAGCCCCAGGCCAAAAACTCATGGGACCACCATGCAATACCAGGTTAGTTTGTGATAGGTAATTTTGATGTCGCCTCAATAGCTTTTGGGCCCTTGCCTGTCGCGGGTCCTTGACCCACCCACGCAAGTGAGGTACCATTTTTATCGGGAGACCTGGGGGAATGCTGGGTGGGAGGAAATTTGTGGATCCACGCAGATTCCAGAACTTTCCACCACAGAAATGTGAGAAAAAAGTGAATTGTTCGGCGAAATTTGAGGTTTGCAGGGGATTCTGGGTAGGAGAATGATGGAAGACCCACGCAAGTCATACCTCGCTGGACTCCCCCAGGTGTCTAGTTTCCAGAAATGTGTGGGTTAGGTAGGTTTCCCTAGATGGCTGCCGAGCCACGGGCCAAAAACTCATGGGACCCCCCATGCAAAACCAGGTTAGTTTGTGATAGGTAATTTTGATGTCGCCTCAATAGCTTTTGGGCCCTTGCCTGTCGCGGGTCCTTGACCCACCCACGCAAGTGAGGTACCATTTTTATCGGGAGACCTGGGGGAACGCTGGGTGGGAGGAAATGTGTGGATCCACGCAGATTCCAGAACTTTCCACCACAGAAATGTGAGAAAAAAGTGAATTTTTCAGCAAAATTTGAGGTTTGCAGGGGATTCTGGGTAGGAGAATGATGGAAGACCCACGCAAGCCATACCTCACTGGACTCCCCCGGGTGTCTAGTTTCCAGAAATGTGTGGGTTAGGTAGGTTTCCCTAGATGGCTGCTGAGCCACGGGCCAAAAACTCATGGGACCCCCATGCAAAACCAGGTTGGTTTGTGATAGGTAATTTTGATGTCGCCTCAATAGCTTTTGGGCCCTTGCCTGTCGCGGGTCCTTGACCCACCCACGCAAGTGAGGTACCATTTTTATCGGGAGACCTGGGGGAACGCTGGGTGGGAGGAAATTTGTGGATCCACGCAGATTCCAGAACTTTCCACCACAGAAATTTGAGAAAAAAGTGCATTTTCCGGCAAAATTTGAGGTTTGCAGGGGATCCTGGGTAGGAGAATGATGGGGGACCCACGTAAGCCATACCTTGCTGGACTCCCCCGGGTGTCTAGTTTCCAGAAATATGTGGGTTAGGTGGGTTTCCGTAGATGGCTGCCGAGCCCCGGGCCAAAAACTCATGGGACCCCCCATGCAAAACCAGGTTGGTTTGTGATAGGTCATTTTGATGTCGCCTCAATAGCTTTTGGGCCCTTGCCTGTCGCGGATCCTTGACCCACCCATGCAAGTGAGGTACCATTTTTATCGGGAGACCTGGTTGAATACTGGGTGGGAGGAAATTTGTGGATCCACGCAGATTGCAGAACTGTCCACCACAGAAATGTGGGGAAAATGTGGGTTTTTTGACAATTTTTTAGGTTTGCAAAGGATTCTGGGTAACAGAACCTGATGGGAGACAGTCAAGTCACCCCTTTCTGGATTCCCCTGGGTGTCTAGTTTTCAAAAATGTATAGGTTTGCTAGGTTTCCCTAGGTGCCGGCAGAGCTATGGTTCAAAAACTACAGCTAGGCACTTTGCCAAAAAAGGTCATTTTCACTGCGAAATTGAGGTGTCTCCACGTTGCGTTTTGCGCCATTTCCTGTCGCGGGCACTAGGCCGACCCACACAAGTGAGGTACCATTTTTCTCGGAAGACTTTGGGGAACGCGGGGTGGGTGGAAATTTGTGGATCCACGTAGATTCCAGAACTTTCCACCACAGAAATGTGGGGAAAATGTGGTTCTTTTGACAATTGTTTAGGTTTGCAAGGGATTCTGGGTAACAGAACCTGGTGGGAGGCAGTCAAGTCACCCCATCCTGGATTCCCCTGGGTGTCTAGTTTTCAAAAATGTATAAGTTTGCTAGGTTTCCCTAGGTGCCGGCAGAGCTATGGTTCAAAAACTACAGCTAGGCACTTTGTCAAAAAAGGGTCATTTTTCACTGCGAAATTGAGGTGTGCCCACGTTGCGTTTTGCGCCGTTTCCTGTCGCGGGCACTAGGCCGACCCACACAAGTGAGGTGCATTTTTCTCGGAAGACTTTGGGGAACGTGGGGTGGGTCTAAATTTGTGGATCCACGCAGATTCCAGAACTTTCCACCACAGAAATGTGGGGAAAATGTGTTTTTTTGGACAATTATTTAGGTTTGCAGGGGATTCTGGGTAACAGAACCTGGTGGGAGGCAGTCAGGTCACCCCATCCTGGATTCCCCTGGGTGTCTAGTTTTCAAAAATGTATAGGTTTGCTAGGTTTCCCTAGGTGCCGGCAGAGCTATGGTTCAAAAACTACAGCTAGGCACTTTGCCAAAAAAGGGTCATTTTTCACTGCAAAACTGAGGTGTGTCCACATTGCATTTTGCGCCGTTTCCTTTCGCGGGCACTAGGCCGACCCACACAAGTGAGGTACCATTTTTCTCGGAAGACTTTGGGGGACGCGGGGTGGGTAGAAATTTGTGGATCCACGCAGATTCCAGAACTTTCCACCACAGAAATGTGGGGAAAATGTGGTTTTTTTGACAATTGTTTAGGTTTGCAAGGGATTCTGGGTAACAGAACCTGGTGGGAGCCAGTCAAGTTACCCCATCCTAGATTCCCCTGAGTGTCCAGTTTTCAAAAATGTATAGGTTTGCTAGGTTTCCCTAGGTGCTGGCAGAGCTATGGTTCAAAAACTACAGCTAGGCACTTTGCCAAAAAAGGGTCATTTTTCACTGTGAAATTGAGGTGTGTCCACGTTGCGTTTTACGCCGTTTCCTGTCGCGGGCACTAGGCCGACCCACACAAGTGAGGTACCATTTTTCTCGGAAGACTTTGGGGAACGCGGGGTGGGTGGAAATTTGTGGATCCACACAGATTCCAGAACTTTCCACCACAGAAATGTGAGGAAAATGTGGTTTTTTTTACAATTTGTTAGGTTTGCAAGGGATTCTGGGTAACAGAACCTGGTGGGAGCCAGTCAAGTCACCCCATCCTGGATTCCCCTGGGTGTCTAGTTTTCAAAAATGTATAGGTTTGCTAGGTTTCCCTAGGTGCCGGCAGAGCTAGGGTTAAAAAACTACAGCTAGGCACTTTGTCAAAAAAGGGTCATTTTTCACTGTGAAATTGGGGTGTGTCCACGTTGCGTTTTGCGCCGTTTCCTATCACGGGCACTAGGCCTACCCACACAAGTGAGGTACAATTTTTCTCGGAAGACTTTGGGGAACGTGGGGTGGGTGGAAATTTGTGGATCCACGCAGATTCCAGAACTTTCCACCACAGAAATGTGAGGAAAATGTGTTTTTTTTGACAATTTTTTAGGTTTGCACGGGATTCTGGGTAACAGAACCTGGTGGGAGCCAGTCAAGTCACCCCATCCTGGATTCCCCTGGGTGTCTAGTTTTCAAAAATGTATAGGTTTGCTAGGTTTCCCTAGGTGCCGGCAGAGCTAGGGTTAAAAAACTACAGCTAGGCACTTTGTCAAAAAAGGGTCATTTTCACTGTGAAATTGGGGTGTGTCCACGTTGCGTTTTGCGCCATTTCCTGTCGCGGGCACTAGGCCTACCCACACAAGTGAGGTACCATTTTTCTCGGAAGACTTTGGGGAACGCGGGGTGGGTAGAAATTCATGGATCCACGCAAATTCCAGAACTTTCCACCACAGAAATGTGAGGAAAATGTGTTTTTTGGGACAAAATCTTAGGTTTGCAAGGGATTCTGGGTAACAGAACCTGGTGAGAGGCAGTCAAGTCACCCCATCCTGGATTCCCCTGGGTGTCTAGTTTTCAGAAATGTATAGGTTTGCTAGGTTTCTCTAGGTGCCGGCAGAGCTAGGGTTCAAAAACTACAGCTAGGCCCTTTGCAAAAAAAGGGTAATTTCTCATTGTGAAAATGTGGTGTGTTCACATTGGGTTTTGAGCCATTTCCTGTCGTGGGCACTATGCCTACCCACACAAGTGAGGTACCATTTTTATCGGGAGACTTAGGGTAATTCAGATTTGTAAAGCAACTGTTATTACCTATTGACTTTTGATGCATTCTGCCTTCCAAATGAAAGACATTGTGTAAAAAGAAGTAATTTTAAAAAATGACCGATAATTCTCATGCTAGTATGAGTATTCCCAATTTCGGAAATGTGCAAATATCTACTGTTTCTAAACTCTATATTTTGTTCCCATTTCAGAAATCTATAGGTGTCTTTCATACCGATTTTTCCATGTATACATTTTCCCACAATAATTGCTATATAACCGGTACATAAAAAAAAACCATTGCAAGACGCTGCTCAGTTAATGGCTCTGGGTTCGTCGGGTTCTTGGTGAACCTACAAGTCCTATATATCCCCACAACCAGTATGGTCCAGCGGATGTAACGGTATATTGCTTTCAAAGAGCTGTCATAATTAGAAGAAGTTACAGGTGAAAACGTTGACACAAAAGGCTGTTTTTTTCAACTAATTTTCAATTTTTCCTATATTTAACTGTTAGTTTCTATAAAGAAACCTTGATGGATCTACACAAATGACCCCTTGCTGAATTCAGAATTTTGTCTACTTTTCTAAAATGTATAGCTGTCTAGGATCCATTATTGCTTTCATACCCATTTCTACCATTAACTGGAAGGAGGTTGAAAGCACAAAAAATAGCAAAAATAGGCTATGTCCCAGAAAAATGCCAAAACTGTGTGAAAAATTTTGGTTTTCTGACAAAAGTCTGTCATTCCCTAAAAGCTGGGAAAATTGTGATTTCAGCCCCACAAACCCTTTTTTTATACCATTTGCAGGGAAAAACCCAGTTGCTTTTATTTGCAGCCCTTTTTGCGCATTTTTCCCAAAACCCCCAAAATGTAGCTGTATTTTTGCTAATTTCTGGGATCCCTCCAGGGGAATCCACAAACCCTGGGTACCTTTACAATCCCCATGATGTTGGAAAAAAAGGACGCAAATTTGGCGTGGATACCTTATGTGGTCAAAAAGTTACAGGGGCCTAAGCGCGCACTACCCCAAATAGCCAAAAAAGGGCTTAGCACAGGGGGGGAAAAGGCCTAGCAGCGAAGGGGTTAAAGGACCCAACCGTGGCTATCTATGCAACATCAGATAAAATCGTAGGCCTTTACCAAACCACTAATGCCGGAAAAGTTTAGCACCTCCCTGGAAGAGGACATAACCCACAGTGCAGAGCAGAGTCTAATAGCCCCCGAAAGGGATTCACAGCACATCACAAATTCAACTTTAATGGCAACTGACACCCAGCTGGAGGATGCAAAAATAAACCACTTTGGCAACAACAGGATAATTGCCTACGCCCAAGTGCACACTAATAACGTAGCTCAGTCTGCTCCAAGGCAGGTGAAAGAGAACAATGTCACTGAGAAGGCCGATCATAACGTTGAAAACCTTAAGGATTCCTGGCTTGAATCACTCTCAATCACAAACAATATGGATTTAATGCAGGCAATGGAAACTATCATACAGCACCTGGATTGTACACAAACCATCACTCCACTGACAAACCAACTGGAAACCCCGCAACAAACAATAATCGAAATATCGAGTTCCTCAGAACGATCAAGCAGTGATAACAAGAATCTAGCACTCAAGGTCAAGGTCAAGAAGACCATAAAAGTTTGACAAAGAAACATCACAGTTTTAAGATTTCATAGCATATTTGTAAAAGAGTGTAGTTAATATTAATAAAAGATAAAATTCCTAGAAATCTGGAAGTTAAAAACATATAGTCCATAATACAAATGACCTGGCGCAGCAAGATATATCTTTGATCATAAACTTCCAAAGATATAAAAATTGTGCATTAAAAATTACAACGTTCCTAGTCAACTTCAAAAGCTCATAACACTTATAATTGCTGTTGCAACTTTTAAATAGTTAGAGACCGCAATGCAAATAGCAGAAGTGGCCAATGAATACAGCAAATTAAAACCATTAATGTATATACAAGGCCGGATTTCCCTTAGAAGCGGAGCTAGAACGTTTTGCCTAGGCTCTTTATAAAAAGGACAAAATAGAATAAAATGCAAGGTGCTCTGAGCTGCCAAATTGTCACACGGGCAGGGCATAAGTTTGTCGGCCCACCCTAATTGTCTCGGGAATGCCAATCGAAAGTGCAGAGTGCCTAAACGAAATCTGGTTAAAAGAAATCGTGTCTGTACATTGGTGGTAAAAGTTAAGTAAAATTGCTGTTGGGTAGGGAGCAGACATAAAAGACTAGACGCCTCTGGTTGTGTATGGCGCATATTTGCCCTAGAATAATGTGCCTCTTTGATAATGGCCTCCGCATTTGTGAGGATACTATCAGGATTCTCATAAAAGTGCCCTAGGCCTATCTCATGAAATTTATCTCTCACAAATCAAAGCCAAGGGGTCGATAGGGCACTATCTAATTTAGTACAGTCTTTAATCACATCCCTTGAGAACGTTAATTCATCTGACAGCCAAATATTTTCCTATAGGAGCAAAGGGACAATGCCTATGCGGTCCTTTAAAAATTCCAACCCCAGCTCTCGGTGACAAAGAAGTGTGGGGGCGATATTCTAGGTCACCAATAGCCTTTTTATGAACTTATTTTCCCAATCTAGCACTCAAATATCAAACTAATGATGAACAGCAAAGTAACGTGATCCAAGCACACAGTAACGCTGGTACGTCCAACAGAACCGATTTAAGGGAATCAACTCCCATTTTGCAGGTGAGGAGCCAGGAGGATAAATCAGACATAAGAACGGAAGATCTTGTAAACCTGCACACCACTTTAATGAACAATCTGCAAACCTCAATCAGGGTTTTAAACATTCAGTCAGACAAACTTGACATTCAGATTAATTTGATGAATATTATAGCCGCACCCATCTCGGGCATAAACTCAAAGCTCGACACACTGACGAGGTCATTGACTGTGAAAAACAACATGCCCATTCCTACGATAGCAACTAATTGCGCCTGTGGCCCAATAGTTGATAAACTCAGTGAAGTTCTAACTATCCTATTGAGTATGATGAAAGAGGGTAAACAGACCAACCAGAGCCTGGTGCGACACAGAACAGTGATGAATGTCCCATCAAATAGGGAAAAAACAGCAAATCCCTCAGATCCACCACAAATTCTAAATACCAACACTCCGGTGCCAGGACAACCAACGCAAGAACCTATCAGAGAATTTCAAGCTTCTCCATCTAATTCCTCAGTCGATATAAATCGAGCCCCAATCCAGCAACCAACAAACAGTCAAAACGACCAAGCTAATACATTTGCCCTCTTTCAAACAAAAGGCAGAGGAAGCATGCCAGGAATGCCAGAAAGCATCAACAGCCCAACAAAATGATAGAACAGCAGGCGACTAGACCTTATCCAATCTTTGACTTTAGGAACAAAAAACAAAAACAAAATCCAATCATCTCAGTAACAACTCAAGGAAGACTCCACAAACACCAACCAGTATCCCATGATGTTGGACCCATCAGACTCCTCATCGGTAGAACCTACGAGTACATATAGTCCAATAAAAGCAAAAGAGAAGCGCTGGAGCAGAGGGTCTTGGACAAACATAATGCTAAAGGAGCCAATGAACCCCAAAGATGATAGATCATGGTTGACCTTGAGCAATGTTAACTCAACTAGGGATAACACAAATAAATATCATCTCAGTTTGGAAAAATCGTGCCAACAAACGATTAAGCATGTAAATGATGTGAGAAGGTGGCCTGGTATATGCTGTCCACTAATTAAAGTGGGAACCCTGTACCAGTCCACACGACCCTTATGATGTACGAGGTCAAAGATAACCTTTAGAAAGCTATCCTAGTGGTAGCTGTGGAGAGCAGCCTTCGGGCTTAATCTTGAAGGAACGTAAAGCAGCTTGTTTTACCAGAATATCACCTCCTGAATAACTAAATGAAAGGAGAACCACACAGTAGTTATATAAAAATATGTATTTATTAATATAACACTCTCTACTAGTCTCTACACGAGATTAGAACACAAAGCACACAATACTGAATCAATAGAACATTCGTAAGTAGCACAATACACAGCGGGCTCCAGGGGGAGACCGAACCATATACTAAAAAAATGGTATAACAATCACGACTTGACTAGACACAGTGCCTAGAGCATGTAGAATCACTGGGACCCCAAGGAACCACCCAAGGCAGTGACACAGGGAGCCCACGGAGGACGGGTGCAGTGAGGAAACACGACTGTGTGCTCCGTACAACTCTATGGGAAAATCACGGTTGCAAAGTTATAGTTTAAGGACACTTCTACGAGGACTTCAAGCAAACCCTTTGGAACTTAGGAGGTTCTAGGGCCAACCCACCAGTGAGTACCGAGTTACCTATCCCAGAGGAGCCGGGTGCATAGGGGTCAAGTGGTGTCAGAAACCTTAGTCGTTTTCAATGAAGAGTTGGAAAGAAGTGCTGCTGCCGGTAAGACGAAGAGTGTCCGGTGGAATCCAAGTCTGGATTCTAGGGGAGAGGAACCGAAAAGCAGAGGGGACAGAGTCTAGGTCACTTCAGGTGACCAGGGGCTCGGTAGTCGAATGCCCACCTATGTCGGGTGCTTCAGGTGCAAAGAAGGGATGCTTGACTCTGCAGCCACAGGGACCAGGAGATGTCGAGGATGACCAGGTTCTGGATGTGAGCTGTCCCACGAAGGATGTCGAGTGCTGAGGGGTCGATGTCCAGCTGGAGCACCAACAAGCATTGGCAAATGCAACCTATGCAGGGAGTACACACAGGTTACGGTGTGGACCAGCAAGGTCCAGGGGACTCTCCAAGCAATGGGGAGTCAGGGCACGTCTGGAGCAACCAGGGAAGCCCAAGAATAAACAAGGTGACCCTTGCCAGCACCCACAGGCCAATGGACAAGGGATCGCGAGGAGACCTCAAGCAAGTCTGCAAAGCACCAGCCCAAGGAGCACTCAGTGTGAGGAGGCCGGATTTCTTCACTGAAAATACTGCTCGGGGTCAGGACTACTCAGAGTCCAATGCACAAGCTCAGGGTTCGCCAACCAGCATATGCAGTTGCAAATGTACGTGGTGCACAGGGGTTCGGGTCACGTGGTCCCCACGAGGGATACTGGTCTCAGACTCGCTGAGAGGGCAGATCGACCTCAGGGACTTTCAAAAACCCACCTCCTGTGTTGCTAAAATCTTCAGAGTCTTCAGGAGCTTGGGAGATGCAAGCCAGTCAGATGTGCTTAGGTGCCTGCTAGTGCAGGGGAGTAACTCCTTTACTCCAAGGGAGATTCTTCAGTCATCCAGCGTCATGCAGACAGTCGAAGTACTTGGTTTCTTCTTAGTAGAATCTTGTCCAGGTAAAATCTAAAGTCCTGTAGCCAGGTAACCCACTTTATACCCATGGGAAAGGGTTGGACATATTCAGGGGACCCTCCTAGGGGAGGGACAGGACAGAGGGGTGGCTACACCCATGTCCTTTGTCCAGTTTCGCACCAGAGCAGGAGCCAATGGCTCCCAGAACTAGTTTGAGCTGGACTATGTGCCCCCAGTGCAGACTTTCTGGCACTCTCAGAGTGCACCCACCCAGCCCCAATACACTAAACACCTCCCTGTGACAAGATGCCTATTGTCATGCCTTCCCTCTGCTCGAGCTTGGCTCAGCAGCAGAGAAGCAGAATCGTGTCTGTGGCTGGCAGCGCCCATTTTGTGCTGCCCGGGTCGAGAAAGCTGGTACCGGGTAGACCGGTGACCGATAGTAGTGGTTTCAGAAGGGTGGAATCATACCTCCCACACCAGTTACTGGTGTGGAGGTATGATTCCAAGGTGTTTGACACCAAACACGACATGTTTCTAAGCAGCCGTTTTAAAGTTAGCATTTACCGCGAAGTTATAATGCAACTTAACCTATATGTCTGGCTGCATCACTGACAACCCCGGAGAATGGTCTCCGAAGGCTGCAGAGGGGCTCTGCTCATGCAGGGACACCCTCTCACGTAAAACCCAGCACCCTGCCTTCAGGATTGATAAGGCCTGCCATAGGGGTGACTGATAGATTTTTAAGTGTAGTGATTTAGATAGATATAGTGAACCTATATCTAAGTAAGTGGTGCAAGCACCAGCTTACACAGGCTGCTGTAGCAGACCTGTTGTGTCATTTTGAATGGCCTCTCATGGGTGGCATAATACATGCTTCAGCCCATGGGAGGCCTCTGAAGGTACCTATGCCCTGGGTACATGGTGTACCATATACTAGGGACTGATAAGAGGTACCCCAGTATCCAATTTGGAGTGTACCTAAAGTACATACATAGCAATTTAAGGGAGAAAGCAGATAGACTGGGGTCCTGGATAGCAGGATCCCAGTCAGACTAGTCCAAAAACAGTGAGACATCAGCAAAAAGTCGGGGTAACCATACGAAGCAGATACTACTTTCCTTCACAACCCCCCCCAAACGCAAGGACATTAAACTAACCTTGACCAGTTGAGTCTTCATGTTCTCAGTGGAAATATCTGGAGAGTCCATCTGCATTGGCATGGTTACTCCCAGGTCTATGTTCCACTGTATAGTCTATCCCCTGTAGGGAAATGGACCACCTCAAGAGTTTGGGGTTTTCACCCTTCATCTGTTTTAGCCATAAGAGGGGCTTGTGGTCTGTCTGAACAATGAAGTGAGTGCCAAACAGGTATGGCCTCAGCTTCTTCAGAGCCCAAACCACAGCAAAGGCTTCCCTCTCAATAGCTGACCAATGTTTCTCTCTGGGGGTCAGCCTTCTGCTTATGAAAGCTACTGGCTGATCCTGACCCTCCTCATTAAATTGTGATAACACAGCCCCTACCCCCAATTCAGATGCATCTGTTTGAACAATGAATTGTTTGGAATAATCAGGACTCTGTAGAATGGGAGCAGTGCACATGGCCTGCTTCAGGTCATCAAATGCCTTTTGACAGCTAACTGTCCACTGAACTTTCTTAGGCATTCTTTTAGAGGTAAGATCATTTAAGGGGGTCACTATAGATCCATAACCCTTAACAAACCTCCTGTAGTACCCAGTCAGACCCAAGAAAGCTCTGACCTGAGTCTGGGTAGTTGGAGCAACCCAATCCATAATGGTTTGGATTTTGCTCTGCAATGGTTGAGCCTGGCCTCCACCCACAAGGTGGCCCAGGTACACAACCTTACTCTGCCCTATCAGGCACTTGGTGGCCTTGATAGTGAGGCCTGCTTTTTGCAGGGCCTCCAGAACATTTCTCAGGTGGACCAGGTGATCCTCCCAGGTGGAGCTAAAGACAGCAATATCATCAAGATAAGCTGCACTATAGGCTTCAGACCAGTGAGAACTTTATTCACCAGCCTTTGAAATGTGGCAGGTGCATTCTTCAAGCCAAGAGGCATCACCACAAATTGGTAGTGCCCACTAGGGGTTGAGAATGCTGTTTTTGGTTTAGCATCCTCAGCTAATCTGATTTGCCAGTAACCAGCTGTCAGGTCAAATGTACTTAAGAATTTGGCAGAGGCCAAAGTGTCAATAAGTTCATCTGCCCTTGGAATTGGATGAGCATCAGTCCTAGTGACTGCATTGAGTCCCCTGTAGTCAACACAGAACCTCATTTCTCTCTTACCACCCTGGGTGTGAGGTTTTGGTACTAAGACTACTGGGCTAGCCCAGGGGCTATCTGAGGGCTCAATCACTCCCAGTTCTAACATTTTCTGGACTTCAGTCCTGATACAGTCCCTGACATGGTCAGGTTGCCTGTAAATCTTATTTTTAACAGGCAGACTGTCACCTGTGTCCACCTCATGTGTACACCAGGTAGTCTGACTTGGAGTCAGTGAAAACATGTGTCTGTACTTATTGAGGACCTTCCTACAATCAGCCTGTTGCTGTTCAGTGAGGCTGCCTGCCAAGGCTACACCATCAACTGAACCATCATCAGGGTTCTGTGAGAGGAGGTCAGGGAGTGGATCACTCTCTTCCTCCTGTCCCTCATCAGTAGCCATGAGCAAGCCCATGTCTGCCCTGTCCACATATGGCTTGAGCCTGGTCACATGGAGCACCCTGTGGGGGCTCCTTGGAGTTCCAAGGTCCACTAGGTAGGTAACCTCTCCCTTCTGCTCAAGAATGGTATGGGGCCCACTCCACTTGTCTTGGAGAGCTGCTGGGGCCACAGGCTCCAACACCCACACCTTCTGTCCTGGCTGATACACAGTCAAAACAGCCTTTTGGTCATGCCAGGCTTTCTGTAATTCCTGGTTAGCCTCAAGGTTTTTGGATGCCTTCTTCATATACTCAGCCATCCTGGAGCGGAGACCAAGTACATAGTCCACTATGTCCTGTTTAGGTGGTTTGAGAGGTAACTCCCATCCCTCCTTAACCAAACATAAGGGACCCCTAACTGGATGTCCAAACAGAAGTTCAAAAGGGCTGTAGCCAACCTCCTTCTGAGGAACCTCCCTGTAGGCAAAGAGAAGGCAGGGCAAAAGGATATCCCATCTACACCTGAGCTTGTCAGGGAGACCTTTTATCATGCCCTTGAGGGTTTTCTTGAATCTCTCAACTAACCCATTGCATTGTGGGTGATAGGGTGTGGTGAATTTGTAATTCACTACACACTCCTTCCACATAGCAGTAAGATAACCAGACATAAAGTTTGCTCCTCGGTCTGATACCACCTCCATAGGGAAACCCACTCTGGAAAAGGTTCCCAGGAGGGCCCTGGCCACAGCAGGAGCTGTGGTGGACCTAAGGGGTATTGCCTCTGGATACCTAGTGGCATGGTCCACCACCACTAGTATGAATCTGTGCCCAGATGCAGTTGGAGGATCCATGGGACCAACAATGTCAATCCCAACCCTCTCAAAGGGAACCCCCACCACAGGTAGTGGTATCAGGGGGGCCTTTGTAGTACCACCTGCCTTACCACTGGCTTGGCAAGTGATACAGGAGCGACAAAACTCCTTTGTGTCCTCTGACATATGAGGCCAGTGAAAGTGAGGGACAAGCCTGTCCCAGGTCTTGCTTTGGCCTAAGTGTCCTGCTAATGTGATGTCATGTGCCAGTGTTAATAGGAAACCTCTAAACTTCAGAGGTATAACTAACCTCCTGGTAGCACCAGGCTTGGGGTCTCTACCCTCTGAATATAGAAGTCCATCATCCCAGTAGATCCTGTGGGACCCACTGGCACTCCCAGCAGCCTCAGCAGCAGCTTGCTGTCTGAGGGGTTCAAGAGAGGGGCAGTCCAGCTGCTCCTGGCTCAGTTCTGCCCTGGAAGGGCCCCCTGTCCCCAAGAACTCAACCTGGTCAGGTTCAAGTTCCTCTGAGACAGTTCCTTCACAGGGACTGAGATCATCTCCCCTCAGGAGACTGATCCTCACTCTGAGGCAGGGGGAAGACACTGCCTTACCCCTACTGCTCCTTCTCTTGGTAGGCACCTGGTCCATCACTTCAGGATCCAGGGCCTGTTCAGTGGAAGACATTTTTACCTGTGACCTAGTCATGGCAACCACATCTGCAGGGATGCCCAACATTTCTGCATTTGTCCTGGAGTTCTACTTCAGCCCAGGCTGAAGTTTCCAAATCATTACCCAACAAGCATTCCACAGGGAGGTCTGAGCTAACCACAACCTTCTTAGGGCCAGTTACCCCTCCCCAGGTGAAATTCACAACTGCCAATGAATGGTCTGTCCTGACATTGCTGACATTAGTCACTTGGTACATCTCACCAAGTATGATCTGGTCAGGGCCCACAAGATCTTTTGTCACCATTGTGACACTTGCTCCTGTGGCCGTATATGCCATGGCCTCCTTCCCATTTATCAAAGGCTATTGTCTGTACTTGCCCAGGTTACTGGGACTGACAAATAAGGATGCAATATCCATGCCTCCATCACAGACCAAAACAGCCTGAGTTGGAATTCAGACTAGGTCAGAATCCATCTCAGTTCCCAGGGTTAACCCTACTATACCCTTGTTCCCAGTGCCACCACTTGGAGCTGAACTAGGGAGAACAGTTGCCTTAGGGGCAGTGGTGGTGTTGGCAGGAGGACCCTTGGCCCTTGAACAATTGGCATCTCTTGTCCAATGGGTTTTCTCCTTACACAGGAAGCACCAAGGTTTCTTTTTATTTTTACCCTTTTTAGATTGTGACTCCCCCCCAGATGCAGGTTTTTGGGGCCCTTGTGAAGACTTCTGGTCTTTCCGCTTCTCCCCACCCTTATCTGGAGTTTTAGCATCTTGCTTCTTTTGGTCACCACCTTGATTCTGATTTTTCTGCTTCACCCTGGTTCTGACTCATTTGTATGCCTTCTTTCCCAATTCTTGGGGACAGGTCAGATCAAAATCAACTAAGTACTGATGCAACAACTGGTTTTGGCAATTATTAAGGATCTGCTCCCTCATAATTAAATTGTACAATCCCTTAAAATCATTCACTTTACTGCCAAGTAACCAGCCTTCCAGAGCCTTAGTAGCACAATCTACAAAGTCTACCCAGTCCTGAGTCTGTGTCTTTTGGGTGTCTCTGAACTTAATCCTGCACTGTTCAGTGGTTAAGCCAAACCCATCAATGAAAGCACTCTTCAGGACTGAATAATTGTCAGCATCCTCTTCTCTAACAGTGAGGAGCTTATCTCTACCTTTGTCAGCAAAGGAGAGCCACAAGATAGCTGCCCACTGCTTCTGAGGGACCCTCTGTACCTTACTGGCCCTCTCTAGTGCAGTTATCCATTTGTGGATGTCATCCCCACTCTGGTAGGGAGGGACTATCTTGTTCAGGTTACTATGATCATGAGTATACTCCTTAACCCTAGGGACACTGTTGCTGCCAGCATGGGACTCTAGTCCCAATCTCTTTGTAGCTCTCTGGAGCTCAAGGGATTCCCTGTCTAGGGCCAACTGCTCCTTCTTGAGCGTAAGCTTGATTTTCTCAAGCTCCAGAAGTTGGCACTGTCTATCATAAGAGGATTCCCTCCTATTTGATATGGAAGTCCATACAGAAGTTCCTGAGTGTCGAGATTCTACAGAGGGAGATCTGTATGTCCTAGGTAAACTCTGTACTCTTCCTGCTGGAGTAAAGAGAGGGCCACTGGGGCCTTCTCCCCCACCTAAAGGAAGATCTATGTTGTCCAGGTTAGAATCATTTTGATCCTCCTGGCCAGGGTTTGAGTCCAGGTCAAAGAAGGTTTCACTTCCTGGCCTTTCCTCATTCCCTACCCCACCCACTCTATCTACCTCATCAGACCCTGGGGTCTTCCTAAGGTCATCCAAGAGCAAAATCTCAATGAAACGTTGGGTGTTTGCACCTCTCCCTGTCCTCAACTTCCTAGACACACACATGGCTTTCAATTCCTGGAATGAGAGGCCATTATACCTAGTTGGCAGGGAGCCACTGGCTTCTCCTCTAGAATACATACTAGTGTTATGTGGTGTAGGCACCTACCTAACCTAGTGGAGACTAAACTCTCTTGAGTTGGAGAAAGGGTGTGCTAGACCCTTGACTTACCCAACTCCAAGTTCAGTAGAACTTACTTATTCAAATCTTGATGTATTATATGTGCCTAATACTTGATGGCTTTCAGTTAATCACTCAATGAGATTTATCTGGTAAAACAATAGCAAGCTTGAATCCCACCGCTGCCACCAATGTGAGAAGGTGGCCTGGTATATGCTGTCCACTAATTAAAGTGGGCACCCTGTGCCAGTCCACACCACTCTTATGATGTATTAGGTCAAAGATAACCTTTAGAAAGCTATCCACAAATTCTAAATACCAACACTCCGGTGCCAGGACAACCAACGCAAGAACCTATCAGAGAATTTCAAGCTTCTCCATCTAATTCCTCAGTCGATATAAATCAAGCCCCAATCCAGCAACCAACAAACAGTCAAAACGACCAAGCTAATACATTTGCCCTCTTTCAAACAAAAGGCAGAGGAAGCATGCCAGGAATGCCAGAAAGCATCAACAGCCCAACAAAATGATAGAACAGCAGGCGAATAGACCTTATCCAATCTTTGACTTTAGGAACAAAAAACAAAAACAAAATCCAATCATCTCAGTAACAACTCAAGAACTCAAGGAAGACTCCACAAACACCAACCAGTATCCCACGATGTTGGACCCATCAGACTCCTCATCGGTAGAACCTACGAGTACATATAGTCCAATAAAAGCAAAAGAGAAGCGCTAGAGCAGAGGGTCTTGGACAAAGATAATGCTAAAGGAGCCAATGAACCCCAAAGATGATAGATCATGGTTGACCTTGAGCAATGTTAACTCAACTAGGGATAACACAAATAAATATCATCTCAGTTTGGAAAAATCGTGCCAACAAACGATTAAGCATGTAAATGATGTGAGAAGGTGGCCTGGTATATGCTGTCCAATAATTAAAGTGGGCACCCTGTACCAGTCCACACGACCCTTATGATGTATGAGGTCAAAGATAACCTTTAGAAAGCTATCCTAGTGGTAGCTGTGGAGAGCAGCCTTCGGGCTTAATCTTGAAGGAACGTAAAGCAGCTTGTTTTACCAGAATATCACCTCCTGAATAACTAAATGAAAGGAGAACCACACAGTAGTTATATAAAAATATGTATTTATTAATATAACACTCTCTACTAGTCTCTACTCGAGATTAGAACACAAAGCACACAATACTGAATCAATAGAACATTCATAAGTAGCACAATACACAGAGGGCTCCAGGGGGAGACCGAACCATATACTAAATAAATGGTATAACAATCACGACTTGACTAGACACAGTGCCTAGAGCACGTAGAATCGCTGGGACCCCAAGGAACCACCCAAGGCAGTGACACAGGGAGCCCATGGAGGACGGGTGCAGTGAGGAAACACGACAGCGTGCTCCATACAACTGTATGGGAAAGTCGCGGTTGCAAAGTTATAGTTTAAGGACACTTCTATGAGGACTTCAAGCAAACCCTTTGGAACTTAGGAGGTTCTAGGGCCAACCCACCAGTGAGTACTGAGGTACCCGTGTTACCTATCCCAGAGGAGCCGGGTGCATAGGGGTCAAGTAGTGTCGGAAACCTTCGTCGTTTTCAATGAAGAGTTGCAAGGAAGTGCTGCTGCCGGGAAGGCGAAGAGTGTCCGGTGGAATCCAAGCCTGGATTCTAGGGGAGTGGAACCTGAAAGCAGAGGGGACAGAGTCTGGGTCACTTCAGGTGACCAGGGGCTTGGTTGTCGAATGCCCACCGATGTCAGGTGCTTCAGGTGCGAAGAAGGGATGCTTGACTCTGCAGCCACAGGGACCAGGAGATGTTGAGGATGACCAGGATCCGGAGGTGAGCTGTCCCACAAAGGATGTCGAGTACTGAGGGGTCGATGTCCGGCTGGAGCACCAACAAGCCTTGGCAAATGCAACCTATGCAGGAAGGACAAACAGATTACGGTGTGAACCAGCAGGGTCCAGGGGACTCTACAAGCAATGTGGAGTCGGGGCTTGTCTGGAGCAACTAGGGAATCCCAAGAACAAACAAGGTGACCCTTGCCCGGACCCACAGGCCAATGGACAAGGGATCGCAAGGAGACCTCAAGAAAGTCTGCAAAGCACCAGCCCAAGGAGCACTCAGTGTGAGGAGGCCGGATTTCTTCGGTGCAAATACTGCTTGGGGTCAGGACTACGCAGAGTCCAATGCAAAAGCTCAGGGTTCGCCAACAAGCATATGCACTTGCAAATGTACGCGGTGCACAGGGGTTTGGGTCACGCGGTCCCCACGAGGGATACTGGTCTCAGAATCACTGAGAGAGCAGATCGACCTCAGGGGACCTTCAGAAACGCACCTCCTGTGTTGCTGAAATCTTCGGGGTCCTCCGGAGCTCGGGAGATGCAAGCTGGTCAGATGCACTTAGGTGCCTGCTAGTGCAGGGGAGTAACTTCTTTACTCCAAGGGAGATTCTTCAGTCGTCCAGCGTCATGCAGACAGTCGAAGTACTTGGTTTCTTCTTAGTAGAATCTTGTCCAGGTAAAATCTAAAGTCATGTAGCCAGGTAACTCACTTTATACCCATGGGAAAGGGTTGGACAGATTATGGGGACCCTCCTAGGGGAGGGGCAGGACAGAGGGGTGGCTACACCCATGTCCTATATATACACATACATATATATATATATACATATATATATATGTATGTATAAATATATATACATACATATATATATATATATATATGTATACATAATCAGTGATGTCATCAATGACGTAATTTGAGTAGTCATCTGTAATGTCATAAATGATGTCATAGAAGATGTCATGAGTGATGTCTTATGTGAGGTCATAAGGAGTGCATGGCAGGGGCACAAGTTATAAAAGACATACACATATTATGTGGTATATATATATATTACCCAGTGGCAGTCACCACTGAGTAGGCATAGTTAGGTCAGTGTTTCCATAGGAAATGCCATTTTTATTTTGCTAATAATTTTGGCGCTGTTTAACGAATCTCCACAAAACTTTCAAAAATGTTTCCCTTATTTGCCAAGTTTGTGCATGGAAAGTTGTGAGATGATCCATTAAGAGGAGGCTGAGAAAAGGAGGGGAGACCAAACTGAAAAAAATTCCCATGCATTTTCTACAGACTGTCTTAGGCAGCGCTTCTGCAAACACCGCTAAAGAGATTTACACCAAATTTGGCAGGAAGCTAGATCTTGCTCCAGAAAGCGTACTTTTTGTGATTTGGTGTAAATCTTTTCAGTAGTTTTGGAGATATAATAGCTCCAAAAATATTTGTATATCTGGACATTTGGGTTTGAGGGACTTTCGTGAGAGCCCTTTGAACCCAATTTTAAAAAATAGAAGCTTCTGTTTGGCCTAGGGAGCTTTTTATACCCTTGGGCCATCTTGCTCCCACCGGAGCATGGTGCTGATTGGCTGCCTGCAACATAGGGAAAAATGATGCGCACAGTCATTACAGGACTTGGGGACTTAGCTGCCTGTCCAAAGGTTTCATTAAAAAAAATAATGAAAGGGGCAGGGTAGGGATAACTTGCCCCCCTAAGCCCTGTGTGGTTGTGCCTGCAAGACCACCCCCATCCAAAATGATAAAAAAATAAAAAATAAGCTCCCATAGGTGTTTATATTTTTATGATATTTTGGTAAGGGGGCATGTGTCACCCCCCTCCCGAGCCATGGAGCTGCTCCTGCCTGATCGGGGCAATGTAGGCTCCTGTTTGGGAGCCGGCTGGTGCCACTGGGGCTCTGGGGATTCCCCTGCAACCTCATTGTTAAGTTTTGTGGGTACCTCTTGTTAGCAGTGGTGGATGGGGTCCCCGCAGCCTCTTAAGGTTCTGGGAGAAGGCCATCAGGCCCCTCCCCTACTATTAATTATTGGCCCTGGGGGATGAGGCCCCTGGGGTGCAGGTCACCCTCTAGATAAATGCGAGACATTCAATAGGTTTTTGTAAAAGATGTAACAGAAGCAAAGTAAGATCTAAATCAGCACTGAAATTAGAATGGATTAGCCCAAGTCAATAATTAAGAACAAAAGTGATTTGGTACTGTATCAGAATTTGGCATTGATTGAACTAACATGAGAACAGCTTCAGTGTACTGAATACTCCCTTTGAGACTTGGTGGATGTCTTCTACTAGTAGGTATTGAAGTGTTGCAAGCTGTAGCTGATCTATGCAAGGGCATTTGCAGTTATCCATTGATTACTGTCAGTTTCGTATCCAGATATTTTTAGCATGTTCAACTTGCGTTCATACTGAACTGTAGATTGAAGGTGTTCTGAATTAGTGTATTGCAAGACTTTTGTAGTGTATCCGGTAAAACTTTCCATATAAGACACATATCCTCAATATACCTGAGCTAATTCCCACATGAATTGCGCACTCCTTAGGTTTTATTGACCAGATCATCTGCTCCTCCCACAAGTCCATGAATTAATATGCATATCAGGGGGCAAATTCAGTTCCAATAACTGGCTCCTGAATTTGCTTGCAATATTGTTCTTCGAACATGAAGACATAAGAAGAACTTGATCATGTGTATCAGCTTCTATGTGAAATCCAAAACATTCAGGCCCTTTGCTCTTAGGAAATGCTTGCACATTTTTATATAGTTGTCATGAATTATGGCATACCTCTATTAAATTATGGCCCATCCCCACACTCAGCAATTGTAATATATGCCATATTACACTCTGCGCATCTGCTACATATATATTATTTATATTCCAAAATGGATTTTACTAAATGCTGCTTGCTGTACACTAAGGAGCTTATTTATATGACGTTGGCATAGGGCAGCGCAGCAAGGCACCCTGCTGCTCTGCCCTACGCCAAAATGAAAGGGCAGGAATGCACCGTATTTAAGCAATACAGTGCATTCCTGTCGTTTCTCCTTGTGCTTGCACAGCTTCGGCAGCCTAGCGCCAACGCTGGCACCCTTGCAGCATTGTGTAAGGTAGCCTCCGTTGCATGCAGGATTGCTTTTGTGCAGCAAGAGGCACCTTCCTGCACAAAACAATCCTGAGGATTTACCTCTTTCTAAACACATAGGAAAAGGATAAAACGAGGAGAAATAAACATATTTCTCCTCATTAAGCCTCACCTTATAGGAGTACAGATTTGGTGCTTCCCCAGGTTCACAAGATTTTGTAAATCTTGGGCAGCATCAAATTCCATGGGTGATGCATGGGAAAACCCACTGCAACGCCCATGGAACACCTCCCAGGTGTAGAGTAAGGCTGTGCAGCAATTTGCACTGCGTTGTCTTACTCATGTTTTATGGGCCACTCAGAGCTAATAATGGTGGCTTTGCGTGGCTTCATAAATCGGATTGAGAGCCCTGCATCATGCATGTACCACTTTACGTGGTGCACACGTGATGCAGGGCTCTCATAAATAACCCCTTACGGGGCTTAATTATGAGAGGCGTGTGCCACCATTGCGTCACTAATTATAAGATGACGGCGCAGACAGCACTCCATATGTACAATTGACGCATGTGGCCAAATGCATCAGTTATAATAGGCCTGCATCAGAAATTACCAGTGGCAGAACCAGCTGTGCCAAACAGAGAGTAATATAGTCAAGGTAGGCATTCCCTCGTAAAATCCAGCGTAAATCCAATGTAGTGATATTTATGGTTTTGACAATGTGTGACGCATCATCAGCAAGCAGTGCACAGAGTCTGAAATGCGTCAAAATTCCTGCACAATGGCAATCCAGGCATAGGAAATGGTGCATTGGCTATTGTACATTAAGACAATCCTCATAAAACAGTTTTGCAATCTCAACTAGACCATGGAGGTGCTAATTTTGCAGCTGGGAGTTGCAAGGAGACCACCACCCATACCAACATCCACACCGTGTAGGCAGTGTAGGAGAAGGGAGCACGTTTTTCACCAGGGGACTACCCTCACTGACATTCAGGGAGGATGAGGTCATCACATACTACAGACTCAGGAGGGAGCCCATTATAGTACTGCTGAACCAGATAACGCCAAAGCTCCAGCCACCAACTGGCAGGCCCACCAACATCCGACTGCATATTTAGCTGATGTCCTCCATATGCTGGCATATGGTTAATTCCAGATCACAACAGCCAGAATGGCAGGAATATTGCAGCCATCTTTTTCTGTCCTCCTACCCTCTGTCATGGATGCCATCATCCACCTCACATCCCTGTACCTCTCTTCCCTAAGACACAACAGCATCAGCTGGACACCATACAAGGTTTCTATGCCATTGCTGGATTTCCACATGAGCTGGGTACCATGGATTACACACATGTGCAACTGGTTCCCCCTGCAGCAACATCACATATTTAAAGGAACCGGAAACACACATTCTTTATCAATGTCCAGGCCATCGTGGACCATCAGGGGATGTTTACAAATGTGCTGGCAATATACCCAGGGAGTGCGCATGATGCCTACATCTTCAGGCACTCCATCATCAATTACCGCTTCCAGAATGAGCAATAGGGGAATGGACTATTAGTTGGTAAGCGAAACTGAAGTACATTACAGAGCTATTAACATTATCAAATTATTACATAATAGCCATCTCTGTGTCTGTTGACGAAGATAGGGCCATATGTCTGAGGGGTGTGCCTCACACATACACATGCATCATGGTACACGTGTAATGAAAACCCCCAAGTCACACATGTTAAGACATGCAAAGCCACTTTCTGTGCCTTTCAATGGCATAAAGGTACAGAGCAATGCAACACTGCCCAAAATGCAGGGTCCCATCACTGTGTGCAAGGGAGGGGTTCCATGGGCATTGTGGGGTGTCTCCATGCAACTCCCATAGTTCATGAGACATGTCATGTATCCCACACCAGGTAACCTTTGGAATGTGACAAATGAATTGGTTTCCTCAGATGATGTGTAACAAGGAAACTGAATTGAAGTCAGCCACGTCACTCCCACTTCCTATGTGTTCTGCAGTCTGTGGTAAACATACATTGACGATCATGGCTCTCAGGGTACATCATGTGCAGAAAGGTGCCTCCTCCTACAATCCCACATGCAATGCAGGCACCCGAGTACCGTTGTGCAAGTATGTCTGTGTTTGTACTAGGCAGCACATTGTGTGCCAGTGTAGGGGGAAGGGTCAGGAATGTGCTGTATGACCTAAATACTGTGCACTACTGCCCTTTCTCAGAGACGCAGTGCAGTGCAGACAGATGACTTGCAGCACTGCACAGTGCTACTTTCCCAACAATCTGGGCCCTTGTGTCATCTGCACACAGTGGCAACAATGCACTGCAACGTGGAGACAATGATGTGCCACATTGGCATGCATTTACTTATCTGTCAATGGTAGTAGCGACCGAAAATCAGTGAGTAGCAATGTGTCATTTCACTCTGTGTGGATAGATGGAACCACGTCAAATGCATAGAGTAAAGAATCCTGAATGAAATCATGTGGCATGACAGTCAAGGCAATTTATGAGTACCAAGGCAAGACAAGATAAAAATCTGAGGTGAATGATTCCTCAATGGCATACAAACTCCTGCTATCAGTCAAAGATCCACACGGTCAGTCGTGTGAGAGCAAGCACTGTGGAAATGTGCAAGTGTGTCAAACTTGGCAGTAAACTTGTATGTTGCCCAAAGTGTCAGGAGAAACACAGGAAGAAGTATGTGGAAAGGCCATGTGCGGCATACCATGTCAGTGTAGGCCCCAGATATGCGTAAATGTCAATACTGGATAACATTGTGACACCAACAGTACAAAACACACACATGTCTCAGCAATACTGACAGTCTACGTACACACATACACATAGGTTGACGGCCGTATTGACTGTTGTAACCAATGTGATGGCTCAGCTCTTCCATGGAGCAAGTAGGCCAACTGTGAAGCACATATATCCAGCAATGTGAAACTCACTAAGTCAAACACAATACTTCCAGACATGTCATGCATCAGTCACCACCTTAGAATAAATTCCAACCTGGACAAGGCACTGCAGTGTACTCAGGATACCAATCTCAACATACATTTGCCACAGAAATGAGGAAAGAAATAGAGGTATAGAACTACACAATGCCCTACACGTCAGAGTCATACACATACACGTGAAAAAACAATGTAATGTGTCTAAATATAGAGTACACAGCTTCTTGTGACAACATCAGTGTGTCCCACATAAAGATGGCCCACATTGCAATACATATGTGTGTATCAAAGTGCACCATGAGAACTTCTCTGGCAAAAAGCAATATATGAATCTTTACAAAAAAATAGCATACCAATGCATGTGACATGTTTAAACTGAGTGTAATATAGGCATCAAAATCACATGGCAAAGTTAGAGAACTATGAAACGGCTGTGCCAATGTCATGTAGGCCACAAACAAAATCAATGGTTTAACATAGACATATGTAAGTGTGAGTGTTAAACATATTGGCAATGTCACAGCGTACTTAGGGAGGAACAACTAGCCAAATTTCTTATCAATAATCTGTCACTTCTCATATGTAGTGAGTGCACATAACAGAGTGATCAGGACCATTGGGAAATGCACATCACATTAAGCTACTGTACACACATAAACATCCGGATGTGGAGGTGTACAATGTATCAGGCGATGTTCATCATTTGCTATTACAAAAAGAACTGGAACAGACATATGTAAATGTATGGCCAGCTGTATAAGTAACACATATTCTGAAATACTATAAGAAATGTTTATGAGTCATTTAGTACAAATGGCACACATGGATAGGAATGTAGCTGTAACAGAGAGGATTTTGATTTAATTTGATTTGAGTTTTTGTAAAGCACAAACAAATTCCCAGAGGCGTCTAGGCGCTAAGTGACAGAAGTTAGTGAACAGCTACAGCTTCTATTGACCTAAAAGCCAGATTTTTAGAGACTTTTGGAACACGAACAGAGATGGTCCTGTTTTCGATTCTAGAGGGAGTAGATTCCAGTTATGCACAGTACAGATAACAAAGCTCCTACCTCCCCAGGAGGAAAGTTTGTAGGAGGCGAATGCCACATTATTTGCTCAGCTTGAGCGAAGGGTCCGCCAGGGCACATACCATCTGACTTTTTCCTGAATTTGTCCCTCAAATAAGCTTATCCTGAGCCATGAAAAGCCTTGAATGCAACTCACAATGCCTTGAAGACAATGTGCTTCCTCATGGCAACCAGTGTAGTCTGTTGATAGCCTTTGAGACAGGAGTGAAATCTCGGGACTTTCAACAATATCTGAGCAGCCGAGTTTTGAAGGATCTGTAATAAAGTGAACTTTTTGGAAGATTTTGGTACAGACCATTACAGCAATCCACTCTGGATAACACAAGGGCTATGACAACTGTTTTCAGCAAGTCAAAAGGTAGGAACTGCTCAATATTCCTGATAATGGTAAGGTGTAAAAGGAGGTAGAGATCACCTTTTCAACTTCATCCCTGTACGTAAGTCTGTCATTGATCAGAACACCAAGATTTTATACTTTTTGACCGAGATCAGAGGAGAGCCTAATTCAGCTGGCCACAGAGAAGGGGACCAGAAAGAGGTGTTATTGCCAGATAGGATGACATCTGTTTTTGATGAATTTAATTTGACAATTGTTGTCCCTCTTTTGGCTCATAGCACTCGTACAGTTTCAAAAGATGTCACTCATGTCTGGACTCTTGCCAGAAAAGGAAACCGCGATCTGGGTGTCATCCGCCTAATACACTAATGACAACCTAAATGATTTCACTAAAGATATCAAAGATGTGACATAAAGGTTAAAAAGAGTTGGACTTAATGAAGAGCCTAGTGGGACCCCGCAAGGTAAAGAGAAGGGTTCAAAGGTAAAGTCGTCCAGGGGAACAGATTGAACATGGTCTGTAAGAAATGAGAGCAGTAGTAAGAGAGCAGCACCCTCAATCCCAAAGCATTCCAACCAGTCCATAAGAAGGGTCATGATTGACTGTAAAGAATGCTGCGGACAGGTCGAGCAGGATAAGGGCTGCATTGCCGCCCTTATCCAAAGATGCCTTGATTACCTCCGCAGCCACTATTAGTGCTGATTTTGTACTGTGGCCTTTACAAAAACCGAATTGCGTGTCATCTAACAGACGGTTGTTGTCCTGAAAGGCAGCCAGCTGGGAATTCAGAGTCTTTTCGACAAGCTTGGCTGGAAAGGGCAGCCTAGATATAGGCCAATAGCAGTTTGGATCAAGCACATTCAAATTTGATTTCTTCAATAGCGTAAGGATTGATGCTGATTCCCATTTATTAGGAAAAAACCTGTCCGAAACATGGCATTAAAGATCCTCGCTAAATGGAAGGCCACTTGGTCAGGCACTAACTACATAATCTTGGGGGGACACAGGTCCAAGGAAGATCTTGACTGGTGCTTAGGATGGCCTGTTTAACTTGTTCCTTCGGAGATGGGTTCAAATTCAATAAAGGGGATCCTATCTTTGTTCCTGAGTTAGATATCCTTGCTAGTTAAGTTTAGAAGAAAATCTATTGAAGATGATTTCGACTTTATTCTGAAATAACTGTGCTAATGTGTCACAGTCCTGACTATAATCTGCCAAGTGGCAGGAAGTTTGATAACTGTTTGGAACAAGGTTTTGTTGGAACAATGAGCGGATTCAATAGATTTAATGTAATAAGCAGATGTTTCTGTGAAAATAAGTTTTTTTGTATTGAGCAATCAGGGCTTTACATTTTTCTTTTTCTGTTGGATCATAGGTTCTTCTCCAAATACATTCCTGTCTGTGGAATCCCTGCTTAGCAACTAGTAGTGTGTCACCAAACCAGGGAGCTGAAGATTTACTACTATTAGACGTTTTGGGTTTCGCAGGGGCCAATTTATTGACAGCGGTATGTAGCCAGGTTGAATAATTTATCAACCTTAAATTAATGTTGTTGGTCTCTTTTGACTGTATCTCAGCGAGGATGGAATTAAGTTCAGAAGCTTGGACCAAGTGGCTTTACTGATACCTTGGTGGAGGAAATTTTCCCAAGAGCAGAGTTTCCCAGATGACTGCACTGTGGTCCGACCAGGTTAAAGGAAGTAATGCTGGGTTAGACATGGCTAAATAATTTGAAAATATGCCATCCAGTGATTGTCCATTTAAGTAACAGGCTACCCACTAGCTGTTTGAGCCCCATTCCCGACAGGCTATCAACTAAAACGTCTGTGTAACGATCCATCTGATTCTCCAGGTGAAAATTAAAGTCACCAAGTAGCGTGAACTCTGATTTAGACAATGAGTATTCCAAAAGAGAACCTATATAAATTATAGAGGCTCTTGGGCCTGGTGGACCGTAGAGAAGAAGACTATTGATAGATTGTCTTTTAGTTAGCTCAAAATTGAACAAAAGGCTTCCTATTCTAAAGATGGGGCTGGTGTAAACATGACGGTAAAAGAATCACCCTTAGATAACCGCTATTCTGCCACCCTTCTTATGGGCTCTCTCTAGCATTGACAGCTGATGAAAGATATGGTTTCCAGCCATGGATCATGACCCCAATAATGCAACCCCACACTGAACCAGAATGACAGTACAACCAGGCACTTGTCTAGACCTGCAACATTGTGGTGAGAACCTTTGGTGTGCTGAAGTCCCGGTTCAGATGCCTGGATATGTCAGGGGGGATATTGCTTTACTCTCCCTCTATGGTCCGCAAGATCCTCCTAGTATGTGCCATTCTCCACAATATCTGTGTATGGACAAATGTCCATGGGACGTGGACTATGATGACTGGGACCCAATGGAAGATGAGGATGAGAATGAGGATAGATGAGAGAACCAAAATACAGTGGCTGGGAATAGGTGAGTCACCCACATTGTTAAAAATATCTTCTCTTGATTTACATGTACTTTGACGTTCAGAATCTTCCAACAGAATAAGAAGGTTCAACATGGAAATAAAAGCTTGCATCCATTATTTGGGTAGGTGTGTATGTCACAGTCCCAACAAACATCAACTCACCCACATCTTGTCAACTCGAAGTAGGCCTTAAAATGTAACTATCATGTCATCAGACCTGTTGATCAACATGGTGCCATGCCTCACATATATCATTTGCACACATACAAAACTGCTATGCGAACCAGTGTACTGTATGAAGTGGAAAGACCAGCCATGCCACATTTTTAAGATCCAAATTGATCATTACTCTCCCCTTGCACTAGAGCAGTGAAGAGCTGCACAGCTAGCAGTCTTGTTGTGTTTTGCATTAGCAAAGTACAAAGGATGGTACTCAGTGAAGTTAGGAATACAAACCGAAAAACTACCATACCTGAGAATAACCTCAAATTGCATGGTGTGTCTCACCAATGTGTTCCCATGCAGAATTACGTCATTTTGCTGGAACTCATGTTGTTACAGATACCATCAGAGATCATGAGTGACAGTTGTCATGGACAAAGGCCTACTGCCACGCAAACATGTAAAAGCATTTACGTGGAAAGAATGCGTACATGCATGTGTGGCTTCCCACAAAACAAAGCAAATATGAACTATTTCCTGGCTACGTCACATATACCTCATCACGGTACAGTAGATAAAAGACACATTTGCCATGCATTGCTCAGCAATGCAATGAAGACCAAAGACCTGTAAAGTTACAACATGATCAGATGACATCGTACAGTGCATAAATGGCCAAAGCACTATGAAACTGTATAGATTAGATGCAAACATCTTAACTCCTGAAGGATACTGAGATGTCAAGATTTCACTTGGATGAAAAGTCAGGAAAAAATGCATTTGCATACACACAACTCACTGCATATGGTCAAATGGAGTGATTTAGATATGTACTTACCTTAGCATGGCAAGAGTTGTGTACCTCTGACCTGAGTGTACAAGTGCTTAATGGAGCAGATCACAACTATACTATCCACCCAAAGGTGAAATGTAAGTTCAGTGTATGCCATTACATATGCCTGTGTCAGGGAATGCACTAGCCTTGGACAGGAGACACACACAAAGGCCTGCACTCAGAGTCTATGTAGTGCTACTAAAGTTGACAAGAGTAAGATACAGATAATGTGTGAATGGCAGCATCCCAAGTACTATGGACTATTTAACCATGTTTCACTGTAGTAGTGACTGATGGCTCACTCACCTATTCAAAAGATCTGTTGCTGTGTCACACTTGTGCCTGTACAAGACTTATACAATAGAACGTCTGCAATGTGTAACAGTCTGCACATACAGAGATTCTGCGTGCTGCTACAGTGATTTCAGCTCCAGACCTTCTGCCACAGTCCAAAGTGACAGTAGTACCAAACAGTGTGCAATGACCGAGTATGTGTCATGCACCTCATGCTGTTTGTTGTCGTCTTACATCTGTCGATCACAGTATAATTTACATGATGTCCTGTGAGTTTACACACAGGGGCATATAATGGGCATGGCCACGCAGTGCAGTACAGATAGTCTCCCTATGCTATAGCAATGTTTGCAAGCGCATAGCAAGATTAGTATGGTATCTAACATGACACTTAAAAATGTTGACTCTTGACCTGTGCCGGAACTGGATTGGCTACCTAGGCCCAATACAGGGACACTTGACCTATGAGGCAAGGATGCAACTGTTGCAGGAATGGATGTGGCCGTGATGAGGCATCTTACTGTTCACCAAAAGATGCTCTGAGCCCTAGTGCTCCTTCTATGTGGACTGCTGTACACAGGACACAAAGAAAATCAAAGTAAAGATGAGATGTCAAGGTTTGACTACATGTAATATCACTCTTGTGTAGGTAGTACTCACTGACACATTGTAGGTTTGTGTGGTGTCATCTGTCAGTAAATACACATATCACCATCTGGTGTGAATAGCTACCCACATGCAAAGCTCAAGGATCCCCTCTCTGGTGCAGAGTAATGTGATGCAGTGAATTGCTATGCATAGTGGCACATGGGATGAATCACACTTGTCTGGCCTACTTAAGCTGGACTTGTGATGCTAAAACTATAGGCAAACAGATTTTGACAACACATTTACTAAGGTGCATTGTGCATGTGCCCACATATTGTTCCAGATACAAAGCTTGAAAGCAGATGTGTCTGTATCACAACATTCTATGGTGCACGTTGGCTATTTTAGTTTGCTAAATGAAGTCTGTCCGACAATCACAGGTGTCTTATTGGCCTAACACCATACCTTTCATATCTGTCTAGTTAATCGGTGAGCTCCATGCCACATACACTGTGAACTGGCTGCTACAACCAGTCTCTATGCTTCCCTGCATGTGAATTGCATCTGTAACTCATTCTATGGCAGTAATGCAGACAGATAGTATGAATTTAGAATTTGTGCATATTAGTGAATACAATAGTGTATTTCATGGGCATAGCAATGCAATATTTTTGACCAAACAGATGCCTACTCTGCAGCTACCTACGTTCACCCAAGCGTACTACAAACCGTAAGACCAACAAAAGGTTTGGAATGTCTCTAGACATCACAATATATATGTGTTTTTCACATAAATATATTGTCACTCACTATGTCAGCACGATGTATGCAATATCACATATAGGTGCACTTTTACTAATTACAAATTTGAAGATATCAAGGCTGTCAGGTAAGAAAAGAGGAGGAAGGAAAGTGAGTGTTGTTACCACCTGCACCATTCACTACAGTGTATCACAGACAATAGGCCAGTTGCATGGGTCAGAACTCACACATTGAGCCATTTACCCGTCACATTGCACCTGGAGAGTCGTCGGAAACAATGCATGTACGCCAATGCGTCAAAAACATGGCATTGTGAATTAGCTTGCGTTGTACTTTAATCACGCATCAGCTATTTCATCATAAAAAACTACGAATTTGTCAAAAACGGGCAGGATAAACCTAGGAAATGACGCAATGGCTGTGGTAGGCTGCAAACTAGGAAGTGTGAAGTTACTTTCACTTACAGGTTTTTTGTCTGTGCTGGCTGGAGAAGGTGTTTTGTGGATTGTGTTAGTGAATTTGGAGTATTTTGATCTTGTCGGTATCTGTGCTGTCACTGTCTTGTGCTAATTGTGTTAATTGTGTGTTGTATTTGATACATATATTGTTATTGCCACTGTATTGTTGGATGTTAGTCCATTTAGGGGTTTTATATTTTAGGGGGAGGGGTAAGGTTAAGGGGTATTTTTCATAGTGATAAGGAGGTATAGAATGGGTAGGGCCATGCTGGAGAACAGGAGAGCAAGGAACTTGTCAGAGGGAGAGTTTGGGGGCCCGTTTTGGCTGCTGGCACATTATGTGCCCAACATGATTGCTATGGGGGGTAGGGTCAGCCAGGGCTACCCCACCAGGGTGAGCAAGAAGAAGTGGGAGAGAGTGCAGTGGCACATGAGCAAAATGTTTGTGTTGACCGCACCTTACACCAGCTCAAACACCGATGGGTAAGTGTGGTGATCCACAAGGCCGTTCTTATATATCACCTTGGCATGGACGTTCGTGGCCCAGTTTGTAAATACATATTTACCATCTGCATGTAGTTGTGTGAGTATCCAAAAATTATGTAATCTATTTCTTAACAGAAAGGGGCAGATATTTTGAGGGGTAGGATGCCACAATACAGGCTAAATCCATCAAATGGTAACCCCATGCCCCAGGGGGCTCTTCATAGTAGCATAACAATAGCCCTGCAGGTCCCGCAGTGCGGGGGAGGTCCAGAGCACCAGGGGGCCTCCTCCTGCACTGTGCACGTAGTGTGGCCCCTGGCCTGGGAGCTCATGACTGGGTCCAGATTGTGGGGGCCACCCTCCATGCACGTTGCAGGGGAGCCTCCTCAAGTTTGGTCATGCCACTGGCTGGATAAGGTTTTGGGGGTCACACCAAGTCATTTCACATGCATGTATTTGTATACATGAACTCAATTCACATACTAGCCTGTACAGAGCATGAATGTTTCATGTTGAAATACCCTGCACAGGTGAAATGTATCATGTTGACCTTCTGATGTGTTCTGCATTTTTCAGCACACGTATAGAGTTGTTCATGCCCCTGCCAATATAATTACTTCTAGATGGTGGCCCTTCCAAGATTGGATTTTAGATATAGCCATCAAAGGCATGCACCCTTGCACCTTGTAGCAAGGTAGGATGCTTTGTGCCTACTCTGCACTGTATGCACCAGTAACATGATTAGTCAGATATTGTCCTTAAACACTTCCAGATGGTGCATATATGTCCTTTATTATTCCATATCAACTTTGCCACATGCTACGTGTCCAACGTGCTAAATATACCAGATATTTGTAAGGTTATAGTACTGTGCATCGTATGTACACAGTGTATGTTTTCAATATTCACAAAGCAATGTACCATGTTTTTGTCTTGTCCTTCAGGGATACCAGTGCTACCAGTGAGTGTCAATAGAAAGTTATTGTAGCTCTGTAAGAATTGTGTGTGATCTATGATATTCATAACATTGTGATGTGTATGGGGTAGCATCACTCACCTGTAACCAATTTACAGTACATGTTAATTTACCAATGAAGTAGCACACAGTAACATGTGAAATGGACAAGGACAAATATCAATGTGCCTGTAGGGGGCAATGCATACATGCCCACATGATTGATGGCTCTTTACCTGCTGTGGTGATGTTTGGCCATCTACTGTTTGGATCCTTATGGCACATGTACCATCACCAGCCACAATATCTACAATCAGAAGTTCAATTGTCTTACACCCCATACAATGGCACAAACTATAAAAAACTATTGTTGCAAAAATGTTACAGCAAAGTGGCATGAGATAGGCTGAACTTGTCTGGACACAGTATGCTTGCCTATGTCCATATTTGAGCATGACACGGATGGGGGTGCAGTGCAACATATATCCAAGACATCATTAACAATAGTCAACATTACAGTGCCATGGAATATTATATACAGTGAACATCTTTTCCAAGATACTACTTCTACTATTGTTGTTTAGCATCATACTATGCTCATACATTCAGCATACGTTTATCCTCACTACCAAAATGAGTACAGTGTGAAAGACTATAGGCATGATCAGACATTCATGCTGTTCAACACCTAAAATGTTTTGTGATCCATACAGGTAGCAGTTGCTATGTGTGTAGTCAAAATTCACAAGCAAACTTGTGTGACCGTGTGAGCTGGCTGGGCATCACAAACCAACAATCCTTCCTATGATAGATGCTGCATATGTAGGTGTGAGGGGACAAAGTTATTCCTAATCATTGATTAGAGTATTCACAGTGGAAAATATGGTATATCAACGTGTGTTGTTGTGAGGGTGTAAGTACATTGTTAGTAGGAATCATTTACTAAGTTTCACCACTCATGCCACAATTATCCTGATGACTGGCAGCTGTAATCTGGCCTCAGGGACACCTGAGCATCCCTCAGAGTACTCCATATCATTAATATGTGAGATGGGGTGACAGAGGAACAATTACAAAGATGCTTTGGAGGATGTAATGATGTAGAAGAGAAACTCTATATGATCATGGGGTTGGATGGTTCATCTTCAGACTACCTGTCTGATACACGTTGCTAGTGTAGATGTCCACATGGCAATGTATGGACATATGGGCTGGCAGGTCCTGACAGGATGTAAGGAATCCTACCTCAGTGCAGACAGATTAAGTAGGAGTACATGTAGCACAACTCACCAGTCTACACATGGAAATCCAGTAAAATGCCTTACTCATGGCCTCAAATACCCAATGTCCTACTCCTGGGAAACAATCATACCTTTGGTGGGAGCTTTTCATTCTGATGCAATGTGGAAAGGAGCACGTATAGGTCTGCTCTGTGTCGGCAGCATGCAGCCCATTACACTGCTCACCTTACTTCTACTGGCTAGCACCAACCCTGTCACCCTTGACTCATGGTGGAACATTGCACGCTAGATACTGCACAAAGTACTTGTACACATGAGATTTGCAGCGTGCATGCACACACTCAAGGTATCAATATGCTTTTGTTAATGTGCATCAAGGAAAGCTTGCTTACATATGTGGACAGACCCTAAGATATGTTAAGGTCACTATGGTATTGCTGGAACTGTATACCATGAGCTATGTGTTAGGGTTCCTGGTATTTTCCATAGTCAATATTGGTGAAGTGTCCAACAGGTCTGTTTTACGGGAGGTAGCTACCCACCCTCCATCGATGTTTTCACTAAATGGCACAGAGTCAGTAAATGCAGTAATGTGTGTTGCCTTGTGTATTTGCCAGATAAGTTAACCAATGCTGAGGCACACTACCTGTACTTGCTTGACATAACTCATTTCACATAGGTTATTGACCACAGAAATACCTGTTGCATGCTGCATAACCAACACCAGGAAGTCTATATGTGAACCATGTATTCAGTTCCATGTGCTCACCACATCATGCTTCCAACTCAGTCTCAGGATTGATATGGTTATAAATGTATCTGTGTTGAAACTGCCATTTCGTATACTTACACTGCCAGCAATTGAGTATGTTTGCTCTGTTACATTAGGAGAAGTACATGTTTAGAAGAAATAATGTTAATTTCTCTTTCCCAAAATGTGGTTTTGGATGGACATGTCACATGTGATGTTCTCAAAATGTGAGCCTAATATTGCTGACATCATGTACAAGTTCAGCTTTTGCTGATATATATTTCCTTTACCTACCCCAGACAACATGACAGCAGATGAGGTGAAGAATCACCACACCAGGCCAGAGCGTTACAGCCACATCGGGCACGTGGCTAAGGCATACAAGAGGATGGGGGACTGTACAAGGAAGGAAAGGTAGCCAGTACCTAGAAGTCAGGCAGGTATGAACAACAAGGGCCTTCTAAGGCAACGACTCATCAGGATGTGTCACATCACCAGAGTGGCGTTCCACTGCCCATTCCAGGACCATCCTCTGGACAGCTAGCCCAAGCAACACAGGCCCTGGTCCCTATCTCTGCAGTAGGGCCTATTTTTGAAGCACAGGAAGATGACGTCTGCCGTGTTGGACGTGTAAGCACAAGCTCCCGGTCCCCCCCCCTCTACTCAGCAACACGGCTCTAAGCGTGTCGGAGAAGAAAAAAAAGGGCTCAATTTTCACTTTTGCTGCCTCTTGCTGCCACGTACCTGCGAGGTCCTGCATTGCTGTCGGTGCTGCTGGTGGGAAAATTCAACCTGATTTTCGGAGACTCTTCGGTGTGGTCCCGCGCTCCCTGCCTCAGTGATTTCGTGGCTGTTGCTGGATCCTGCTGGAGGCGTGTCCGCTCCTGCTTCAGCCACGCCTCCTCTCATCATGCCGCCCAAGTCAGCCAGAGGAGGGAAGAGCTGGGCGGCCTCGGATACAGCTGGGACATGCAGAGGAGGTCCCGGTCTCGGTGTACAGCATAGTGGAGCTGGTGCACAGGAAGGAGCAGTGGGAAAACTGAAAATTTCTCATGGAGGTGAGCGGGGGGAAGGTTCCCGCATTATTCTTGTCTGCCAACAGCAGGAAATCCATATTGACACAAGATCCACTGCTGGTTGATTGGAAAACCCCAGAGTCTGTCTTGCAAAGCACCGAACTTGCGGAGGTGAGCAAGCCGCCCCTGGAAAATGTCCAGCTGGTTCCAGAACCCCTGGAGCAGTGAAATAAAAATAAGAACAGATCCAACTTGAATTCTAAGGAAGGGGGATGCAGGCAATAAGCCGGGATTGGTGGAAAATCAAAAGACTTTATATCTCCACATCTTGGAGATGGTAAGGTCAATCTCGCGCAGTACACTGTGCTCACGGAGTCAACCATGGTGGTACAAGCTGGACCTCCCCTGAACAAATTCACAGTGGATGGAATACTGAATGCTAGGGGGCAAAGGAGTGGAATTCGCTGGCAATATACAGGAAAGCGACTCTGGGAAAAAATTCTTCTCTATCTCGGACCCCTCCGACTCATCAGATGATGAAGTGGAGGCGGGCCTTAGAATACGATCACGAGGAGGGTCATCCGGCAGCGCCAGCAGCGAGTTGGGCAGCATGCAATTGGAGCAAGATGATAGTGGGAACACTGATATGGGCCTGATGACCGTGCGTAAGAAGCAGGTATCCACGGAGAAGGCGATACAACCAGAGGATACAGGCACTCCGCTATGGGATTATTCTCTTTCACCTGGGATTGCACACGATGTGGGGGCTGCCTCCAGTTACACAGCAGAAGCCCCACCGGGAAAACTAGATGAAGAGGTCTCTTTAGCGGCGATATACCAAAGCATATTGGATCACAGCGAGGAGACCCGAATGGAGAGTCAGAAAACTCAGGGTGCCTTTCGGAAACTTCAGAACACAGTCAGGAGGATTGGAAAATCCTTTACCGAATTCTCTGGAAGGATTAATGAAGCAGAGGCGCGCATATCCACCCTTGAGGATGAAGTGGCAGCCCAGAAATCCTTTACAGAAGCCATGCGTGCACATAACCAAAGGAAATTGGTTGACTTAGAGAACCGCCTGCGGCACAATAACTTGAGAATCCAGGGTGATCCAGAGGGAACTGAGAGGCAGGACATTTGGAAATTTGTGGTGGAGTTGTTTGTTGAGGGCTTTCCGGAACTATCAGTGTGGAAATGGAACCATAAAATTCAAAGGGCCCATCGATTTCCGTTTAAACAACCACCTGTAAGAGCAGGGCAACCTGCTCCTAAGACCAGGGCTATTCTGATCTCCCTAAATAATTTTCTAGCTCGCCAGGCAGTATATGATATAGCACGGCCGGATAGGAAGTGGGCGGGGAAGGGTACCCAGGTTTTTGTCAGACCTGATTTTTGCCACCAAACAGTGGAAAAACGGTGGCAACTCCGCCAATTAATCACACCATTCCAAGGCAAGGGAGCGCAGGCTTTTCTGTTAAACTCCGCTACGCTAAAAATAGTGTATAAGGAGCAAACATGCTTTTTTATATCAGAGGTGCAAGCTAAGGCGTATTTACACTCAATGTAGGGGCAGTTTCCAAACATGGGACTCTGCACCTCTGGGTTGTTAAAAATGCCTACTTATAGGTTTGACATTTAATGATTAGGCTTTTTTTTCTGGAATAAATGCAGGAGATCCTGAGATAGGATCTTTGCGGATGTGTTTTTTTTTCGGTAGGTAGGCTAGGCAAGTGAGGGGGGTATACCGGGTGGCAGGGGAGCTTCCCAACGCACAGGACCTTGGGTCCTATTGCCTCGCTTTTGGGGAAGGGAGGGGGGGCAGAGGGGGCAGTGGTTGGGGGGTAGGGTGGTAGGGTGAGGGGGTACAGGGCTGGGTCAGGGTGAGAGGGCGTGGTGATGGTGATAGGGTGTGGTGTGCTGCTGGGGAGAAAAGATCAATCCATAGCATGAGGAAGTTGGACGGCTTTAGGTCTGTCAATATTAATAGAAGAGACATATGCCTGGTAAAGGCTGCAGTAAGGTATGGGTGGTAGGATGACACCCTTAGCGATACATATATGTTCGTTCAATGTGCGTGGCCTGAACAGTAGTGGAAAAAGGCAGCGGGTAGCGGCGGATTTACAGTTAATGAAACCTGACATTCTATGTTTACAGGAAACACACCTTCCGTGGGGTAAACGTAGGCTTTTGAATGAGCTCGGCTATACACTGATTGCTGGGTCATTACAGGCTACCACAAACAGGGGAGTGGCTATCTTGGCGAGACAGGAGATTCAAGGCATGGGAGGATATTGGCTGATAATCATGGTAGATGGGTTATGTGTGGTGGGGGCTGCCAAGGTTGTAGTGTGTACAGTCTACGGGTCGAATTTAGATGAGGCAACAGTATTGGAAGGGCTGAATGTCGAATTGACATCATGGCCTACTCCCCTGAGTTTATGTGGGGATTTCAACATTCACCTGGGTTGCTAGGAATCGGAGTAAAATAACAACAATTACAGGGGTAGAAAACCTAACATGTTTAACGCAATGCAGCAGCTAGTGGCTGGCCACGGATTGGTTGACGTGTGGCATACTCTGAATTATTCGGATCCAGGATATTTTTTTATTCATATCCACACCACAAACTGGTCCAACTACATTATGTTTTTATGTCAAGGGCACTTACATCTGGGGCTAAGATGCAGGTGTGGCCGAGGATTACGGTGGACCATTGTCCGCGGCTGTTGGATAGCCCCGCCATTAGTAGAATTATTCCGGCAAGATCCTTTTCTTTTTATAGGAAGCTCCTATTGGATACTTTTTTCTTAACCACATTAAAATCTGGTTGGTGCAATTTCTGGATATTAACAGGGATTCAACCTCCAGGGCTATAGTGTGGGATGCCTTAAAGGCTGGACTAAGGGGGGAAGCTCTTAGCTATGGACTTTTTAGACAGAAACAACTCCAAACTACAATGCAGGGCCTATTTTTGAAGCATGGGCCCTGAAGGACCTACAAGAACTTAAACTGAGGATGGCTGCCAGTGAGGGGGGAACTCTCAGGTCTGCAGGCCATAATGCTTACCTTGCAGAAGGCAATAGAGCGAATCGGTGCCCAAATATGACTCTACCTTGGGCTTTTCCGTTTTCCCACTTGTTTGTATTGTATAGGATTTTTAGCATAGGTGAGGATAGGTTTTAGCATAGGTCTAGTGTAGGGTAGTATAAGTTAGTTTAATATTTTAATAGGTGGTACTTCTTAGATGTGTATATGGATGGGCATGTTTTTAGTGGGTGGGGTGTTGATGTATTAAAAATACAAAAAGAATATATTCGTTTAGATTTACATGTTTAGGTAGTGTATGTTTAGCATGTGTTTGTATTTTGTGTTGTTCAGATGGATGTGTATTAAGGGGGGATGGGTGGTAGGTGTTTTAACTGTCCTCTGTGTCGAATTGTTAAGATAGTTTAGGGTAAGTTAGGATAGTGTAGGTATAGAGTTCAGGTAAGTTAGATGTAGGTAGTTTTAAATAGTATAGTGTAGTGTGTTGTTAGGGATAGTTAGTTTAGGTTAGCTAGATGTAGTTAGATGATATTGTTCTGATATATACATTTTGTTCTACTTTCACTACTTTGTCATCCATTGTAACTTATGAATAAGTTGAGTTGAGGAAATGAGGTAGCACTTGACTGCATTTTTAGTAGATATGTGTTACTTAGTGAGAGGCCTATGAACAAGAGTCAGTTTGCCTCACAAAAATATGTCATTTAAGGACTCCTCAACATTCTTTAGGCACTGTCATTGGATGTCTTCGTGTAAATAGACACATAGGTCTACATAGGTAGCCACCTGCTGTAGCATTTTGTGTGTAAGAGATGCTGCATGTATGGTAGGGATGGGTCTGTCCCCCCATAGTACCCATTCATGGCTGTGTTGGGATACACACTGGTGCCTGCCACTTATGCACTCACTTTTGCACCATTGTACGAGTACGTCATTGTTGTTTGATGGTTAGTATCCATGAAAGTGGCCCCACCTACCCGGAAACATCAATCATCCTTGGCATTGAGTAATTGCTAAGTTGGGGATTCATGCATGCGAAACTGTGCAACTACTTTCCAAATTAGAATGGACAATAGTCTGATGTTTCCTCTTAGCCTAGGGACGTGTAGCTTGGTTCCAGGGTCTGTGCTCTGGCTCCTCTATATTGCTATGTGTGTATATAGTATGGTGTAAATGATGTCATGTGTGGTTACACTCACGCAATGTATGTGAGGGCTCTCACGGCCAAAGGGACACAATGACCCTGAATATCCCTGTGTGCTTTACTAAACCATTTATCATTTGACTGAGGATCCCAAATACTTAGTTTTTGCAGTTCATGCTTAATGGCATCCAGGGTGTATCACTGAGCTTCTACATCCTTGAGTGGCAGAGATATGATGCTATACATAAGGAGGCTGTCCATTAATATCTGCATATTATCAGTACATGAATTATGACAGTACTTATCGGATATCTTCAGTTGAAACATTGAGGATTACATATGTACATGATGGCATTGTCTTGATATTTGAGCATGATATCTGTGCATGTGTGAGCATGTGTTAGTGGCTTACCTGCACCACAGAGCCCAATTTGTGCAGTTCTGCAATTGTGATTAGTTGGCCTATTTCACTCTGTGGCACTCAAGGTACCAATGCTTATTGTCACACCATGACGTTCAAAAGTTCGAAGGGATTTGCAACATAATACCATGGCAGGGGAGGTATATGATGCTTGATCTTGTCCAACAAGAGAATATGATACAGACTGTAGCGCAATTTTCTTGAGATGGTAGGAAATGCCTTTTGGGTCTGCACATCCACTATAGTCTAGTTAGTCCTATCTGTAACAGACATACAACACGCAGGTGCAAGGTAGTGCATTTATTTACAGGTGTGTTCCTAGGATAATTCACAGTAGCAGTTCTTGCAACAACATCCCCAACATTGTTTGAGAGCCAAAGGATGCCCAGACAGGGTCCAAAGGGGATACATGTGATCTGTCAAGGAGAAGAGTATTCCAGTGAGGAAGAGGCCCAAATTGCCATTAGAGAAGGTAGGCCTCATTGACAGTCCACAAATGAATCTGATTAACAGGTGGGCATACAAAAGGAGACAGTACCAGGTGACAAGAGCGATGGCATGATAATTTACACAAATCCAATTGGAAACTGGCCAAGGAGCACAGACAAATGTTACTGGGTAGTTTGCCTTCGGAAATTGGTAAAGTCCACATCTTCCTCCACTGATGTGTGTTGTGCCTCCCCTGAGGGTGGTGGTCTTTGTGCAGGAGGCATCTGAGGCATACACACACATTAGGGGCTGAAAATCTGAAAATGTGACTCTCCTGTCCCCAGCAGCATTTGTCTGTGCCAGCAAGGCACAGCAGCACAGCAATGAAAAGGCCTGATGGCCTGTCAGCAAGGCAACAACGTCGTGGTGGAAGGCACCCATAGTTGCAATGTAGGAGTCCTGCTTCTGCTCCATAGATTGGAGGATGGTGCGGATGGCCCCCAACTGGGTACCAACCTCACTGGTGTCACATTGGCAGGGCTTTTGTTGTTGCCTCTGCCTCATGGTGCCATAAATGTCAGCCAGGGACTGTTCCATTCTATGGAGCAAAGTGTAGGTGCTTTTGATAGTCCTTATTGGGACTGAGGCACCTACAGACTCCCTCTACCATACCCACAATGGTCTCTGTCCTCGCCCGCATCTCATCTACCAGATGCTGCTGGACCTCTACAGCTCATCATTGGAAGACAATTTGGGGGTCATCAGAGTCCAGGCTTGGGCTTTGGCTGGCAGATGGGGCATGTTCCATGGCAAGCGGTTCCTCTGGAGACCCAGCAACGATGTCCCCCCTTGCCGTGACCAGAGAAGGTGTTCCAATGAAGTCCAGGAGCTGCTGAAAAGTGTCCTTGTCCATGGGGGGCAGGATGTCATCGCCAACTGATTAGTCATGAAGGACAGGCTTCTGGTCAGGAGATGTTGCTTCTCCCTCTGCAATGAAATTAGAATATTTGAAAGCTGATCTATGCTAGATATTGAAATGAGTTACTTTGGTTGGCATACAGATGTTATTCTCATTCACTTTCAGTTCAATATTGATGTTTAGGACATATGTTACTCGTAGGAATTGTGGCCAAGGATTACTGTAGTTGCCTTTCATATGACATTATCTCTGCATTGTTCACCGGACCACTGTGGGACAAGGGTGATATTTTGCATTATACCACACATTGCAAGACAGTTGCACAGCTTGCTGCCTGCCCTGCCAGGGAGGGTGAGTTGAGGTAATGTCAGTGCTTAATTTGAGCCTGTGGTTTCCGGTGCTCAGCACCAGCACTTAATTGTCAGCACCATGGCTTGTACCAATCTGCCACATGGTGGCGCTGATAAAAATGACTGTTAACTACCACCCAAGCCATTCTTATACCTTTGGGGGCCTAGAGTAGGCTGAATTGTCACACTTGTAGGAGTGTGATAATTAGTAATTGTGTTGGTACTGCAATTGGCAGCGCTGGCAGGGGCAATGTGTGTTGCAAGCTGCAGTATCCTGACGAGGGTCCTGTCACTTATTTTATTTACAAATTAAGCACTGGGTAAGGTCCACATCTGCCTTGGTGATAGCTTTTCTGTTTCATGATCGCTGTACTGAATGGAGTTTCACTTTTTGAGACCATTACTGTGCACATTGCACAACGTTACCAGGGTGCCTGCATTACCTATGGACACTACTCAGCCCACAGCCCCTGGGTAAGTGATGTGGCTTTGGTCATGTGTTATTGTTGTTACTGCACTCTGCCTTTCACACAGTACACCACCCCAGTCTTCCTTGTTGTGCTATCTTGCATGCACATTGTGCATTCATGTGGCGAAGGACTCATATTTGAGACACATCCACACAACTCTACACAGCAAGCAACCTTCTTACACTGCAGATATGTGTATGGCCATGTACTTACCATGGACTTTCTAAATTCATGTGATCTCAGTACCCACACAGTTGTCTCCATAGTTATGCTTGTAAGCACAGTGCATCAAGTATGAGGGGATAGGCCCAGTTAAACCAGGAAGGTTGCTACCACTGACGCTCACTCCTTTTTGTAATTGCCAGATTTGTTTATATGCAGAGTGTCACACATCGCTCAACTCATCTCCACTCACTTGTACCTGTACATGACTTCTCTGCCACTTCTCTAGTGGACCCAGGGACTCAACTTTCTGTCACACACCGATGGCACACAGATGATCATTTGGTTCTCATGTGACACCAGCACCCCCAATGTGAGTCACCATTTGCAATTGAGCAACATGGCTGCCTGTATCAGAAGGCTACAGCTGAAACTGTGGTCCACATGCTAGTAGTTATGATTTTCTGTGACACGTACCTACTAAGGTTGGCCAGCCAACTAGGCCTATACATCTCACCCTTCAAACATCACTAAAACCTGCCCGTCGTCTTGGGCACAGATCTCATCCAGTCACTTTATAGCTCCCTGTTTGATATCCTCCTGCGTTGACTTATGTGGCATAGTCAGACATTTCCTTTTTCTGATCCCTCCTGACAGGTGCTACATCTTCAGTAAGGTCCACATCACATGTAGGATGCAGTACACCAATGCCCTCTTCTATGGCATCCCTTTCCAGCTACATCAGAAGTGTGACACTATCAGACACAGCAGTCCATGAGTATCACTCAGGCTACCTTTCAGTGCACACCTCACTTCTCACCTCCTTGCTATGCAATGTCTCCCATTCAGAAAGAGTGCCAGTTCATTATGATCAGCCACACCTACGTTGCATTACGCTACCAGTGGCCCACCAGGCTCACACACTGTATATTCTTTCAACAAACACTCATGGTCCTCTTGCGTGCATCACTTGCAGTCACCCCCACCCCCAGTTTTAATTTGTGCATGACAGGAGGTAGGGTGGTCTATACCATGACTGCCAATATCTGTGTGCTCTCACCCCACCCATCGGTACAGCTGCATGCAATGTATTTTCATGCCAGTGATTGTACGCATGGCTCATTGCATTTTCCTACGTGTTGATACTTCATATACACCACACCTGGAACCCCTCTCAGATGAGGAATTAATCCTCCGGCAACACCATTCCATTCCATTACTTTGCAATTCAGATTTGGCTGCATGGCCCCAAGACAGACACACTAGCCTCATTGTGCAAGGGGACATGCATTGTCAAAGTCAGGGTGGGCAGGGTTCCAGTGGCCAGGCAGGATGTGGTGTTCCAATCCCGTTTTTTAGCTTTGTATTGTGAGACTTGTAGTCCTAGTCACTAATGTTATACATTACACTACAAGTCCCAGGTTACAAAGGTGAACCTGGACTGGGGATGCACATCACACATGGACTGGTCAAACTTTACGGAGCTGGACTGGGCTGTGCAACATGTGACTGGGCAGTTTGACTTTCATTTCTATGATGTATGACAGGACATGTGAGCAATTGCATCCCTTTCCTTTACGCTCAGCGCAGGAACGTAGTTTGCGGTGCTGCAGAGCATGACATTTTTGGTCATATTGTCCCTTGTTGCCACTTACCCTTTAGGTCTTGTTGGTCCTCAAAACTAGAACTGACCTGTATGGGAACTCCCACCACCAACTCTGCTGGGATGACTGATGCCACCTGCTCCTCAAAAGGTCCTCAGGTCCTCCTCCTTCGGTCCGCATGGCTGCCTTCAGGTTGTTGGCCAGTTTCTCCTTGGTCCTATGCTTATAATTGTGCTAGCACTTCAGGCACTCTGGGACTGTCCTTTTAGTCAAAGTGGAAGAGCAGGAATGCACCGTATTTAAGCAATAGAGTGCATTCCTGTCCTTTCTCCCTGCGCTGGAGCTGTTTTGGCAGTCCAGCACCAATGTAGACACCCTTGCACCATGGTGCAAGGGTGCTTCTGTTGCATGCAGGATTATTTTTTTGCAGGAAGGGGCACCTTCCTGCAGAAAAACAATTCTAAGAGGAGTTTTCCTCTTTCTATGGGTGCTGCAGAATGCAGCACACGTGGACAGAGGCAAAAACTAGGAGAAATAAACATATTTCTCTTCGTTATGCCTCAGCTAGCGAGGTGTATGGATTTGGTGCTTTCCCAGATTTACATGACTTTGTAAATCTGTGGCAGCGTCAAATTCCACAGGTGTTCGTCTCGGTAAACCCACCGCAATGCCTATGGAACACCTCTCGGGTGCCGAGTCAGGCGATGCAGCGATTTGCGCTGTGTCGCCTTACTGATGATTTATGAGGCCACTCATAGTCACGCAGGGTGTCTTTGTGCGGCTTCATAAATGGGAATGAGAGCCCTGCGTCAGGCATGTACCACTTTACATTGTGCAAAAGTGATGCAGGGCTCTCATAAATAAGCACCTTAGAAACCAGTGACTGTCCTAGTTTATGGGTAGAGTTATGGAAACTTTTGCGATTTCCTGAATGTTATAAATCTGCATTCATACCAGGTTGTAGACTTTTGTTTATAAGAATGAGGGTCAACATTGTTTTCAAAACAGCTCTCCTAGTACTACATTTAGATGTATTCATTTTGGGCTGATTCAGCACCTTTTTCTATCATTTTGCTTATTTGTATTGAGGTTTTAAATTGCAGTCCCATTGTACGTATGAGGAGGAAAATATAAATTGCGAAGCTTAAGAGATATTGCAGGCTGTATGAGCTCATGTGTGACATGGTTGTAGAGCCGTTAATCATTCTGCGGATGTGGTGTGGAGCACAGTTAGTTACCAGTTTTGAGCTGACTGCAGGATCAGAATCAACCTGTATTTATATTCATGACTACCTAAAAGCAGGGAGCAAGTGTTGGCAGTGAACAAGTCCATGGAAGTCAATGGTTGTCAGCAGTGGCAGTGTGTGGGTAAACCTGGCTGCCTGAGGGACTGGCTGAAGGATAACATCAGTGCAATGGAGGAAGCGGAACAGGGTAGCTTGCCTGAGGGAGCTGGAGGCTCATCTGCAGCAGCGGAAGAGAAAGAGGAGCACTCTGAGCCTCTGTGCTTGTGTTATAACAGCAGTGGCCCAAAAGCAAGGAGGCCATTGAAGTCCCCACCAGTCACTGTGTCCGACTGACAGTTTCAACATTGGATTTGAAGGTAAGATGGTGGGTCCCAGGTCCAGTGGAGAACTAATAGTGATAGGGCAGGAGTAAGCCAGTTGAAAGGACCGTGTGTAGGAAAAGTATGAAAAGCAGAAGGTTTTCCCTCCTGCTACCAAAGATATGGTTAGGAAGTTCTGACCAGCAGTATGCTGGCAAAAAGTTGAATGGTGAGTTCACAAGTATAGTGCATCAGCGCTGCTGAAGAAATTTATGAAATAGAAAGCCTTTTGACCGCAGGATCGCTCCCTTCAAATTATTTGTGGAGAAGAAGGTTGGACAAAGCACCTGCTCAGACTATGGAGGGGGATATGAGAACTAGGTGGGTTGCTATCCCCAATGGTCCTCTTGTACCCTTAAATCTCATCATAAGTGTTACACTATTCTTAGAAAGCACTTCCGAATATCTTGATCCCTTTAAGCCCCGTGTACAAATATCTTCATACCATTTCATTATGACTCAATGAAAAAACTGTGGGCAGGAGAAGGAAAAGAAGATATCTGAACAAAGCGATACCTTCAACAGCAGGTGTAAAAAATATGACAGTGGTGGTTTAGTTTTTCCAGGACTCACACGACGTTTGGCAACACTTTATAAGTTGCAAGTAAAACCAAAGGCAGAGTCACAGGTGGAACAGGAGACAGCGAGAGAGATATATCAAAAGGAGCCAAAGCAGGTAAAGAGGAAATGGAGGGGCTTAACTGAGATGACATAGAAAGCTTAAGGAAGAACAGAAAAAACAGAAGGATACTTACAGAAGTTTGGAGGAGAATTCGCTGGGACCCTTGGTGGGAAATAGCGATACCAGTGCAAATTCTGCCTCATTGCAATATGAAACTGAACCGAAGGGAGTAAAATAAACACAAGAGACACAATAATCAGTACTTGTAACTAAATAAGAGATCTTGCGGGCTCACTTTCCAGCCTAACCTTATACTAAAAATTTAGTGTTTCAACATCTATTGACAATGGCGCCACAACGTACGCGCATCCCCGCTTACTAGCACTGTCCTCCTGAGCTCACAAATAGAACTAAAGATTTATCCAGGAGCTTTATGTTGAGACTCAGAAGCCTTCTATTTCTACATCTGTGATAGAGCTCCTTGGCCAATGCAAATGTTTACCCAGACATCAAACTCGAAGAGATGAAACAGTTTTCATCATTAAGGCAGAAGCCAGGAGGCTAAACTATAGGAGCAACCAGACTCCCAGCTCAAACACTTACCTAATCCCAGAACTGCCATTATAGAGGACTGCCCAAAATAGATTCAGTCTCCAATGAGAAAATATAAACAAATGGTAATTATATTAACACCCCTCTCAATTACCAAGCTCAAAAACCACTCAAAAAGAAGAGCAGAAATCTGAACTTGAATTCAATTTAAATACATCTTCTTCCTTTCAGTCAGAAGATTTTCATACTCCTCATGGAGAATCCTTAAGAGATTCAGCTGACCTTCTGCAACAAATATTAACTGAGGTTCATAGTGTATGAAGAGACGGTTGATCAAAACTTATAGAACTTTACCAAAGAATCACAATGACAGAAGTGAAATTAGAAGATATTATGACATCAAGTGACAAGCAAAAAGCGGGGACAGGTCAAGTTTTTCGCTAACTACAGTTGAAAAATGATGACTTGCAAAATCACTGTTGGAGATCAAACGTTGTGGGTACCATAGATAACTCTAAGGATCACAGAGTAATTTTTGAAGTTGGTATTAAAAGAAATTGATTAATATCTCGGGCTTACAGAATCCCATTTTGACAAACCAGAGGGTCTACATTAGGAATCCTAAATTTCTTTCAAGGGTGACAGAGCTAAAACTAGAGAACACTCGAGCTACCAAGTCTACATGTGCACAGGGAATAAATAATGGTGACTCTAAATCTGATACAATGATATTTCAATCTTATATTTGTTTGATGATCAAACATCCATATACTACAGATTTTACATATTTCATCCAGCGATACAGAAGTCTAGCTCAGAAAGATGCGCTTTTTATGTTCAAAACATTTAGAATGTCAGGACAAAGAAATACTTTCCATCTACATTCTAATTGGTGTACTGATATATATGACGCTTTGTCTTACGGTGTAAGAAAAGATTCAAGTAATTGCTTGATAACAATGATGCAAGAGATTCTTAAATTACCTGGGGTGCTTTTAAGGTCTTTATCTGAGGTACATTGTTATCAAAATTTAGTAGAAACAATCATAAATGGGTAGGCCATAATCCAGGTGAAATGTGAAATATGAACTAACATAATGCAAGGTAACGTGGCAAAAGAACCCCCAGAAGACAATATTAAGGATATAGAAGCAATTATTGAGACTCTCAGAAAGATTTTACTGAACAGAGATAGGATTAACCAATATACCATGTTTAGGAAAGTCAATATGGTTGGAAAATTCTGACTTGGATGATTAAGTCCTAAAATGTAAAAATAGGATTAGAAAAATTAAGGATGTTGCATATTGCTTAAGGATGCATTGCAGGGTCATAAGACAATATGAAGGATATCTTCTTAAAGTAATCCCATGGCATATACCGCAAAGTTCTAAAACCAAAGAGTGCAGCAGCTGTGGATGTTTTAATGAAGGGCAATTTAAATAAGTTTAGCAGTAAGCAGCAGGAGCTTCTTAGAGGTTTTCTAGCGATAAGGAAGGTTTTTACTGCTACAAAAACTACCGCAAAGGCACAAGGTCCAGAAATGTTTTTATTAGGTTCGCAGTCACCATGATTAGCAAAAATATTTATTTGTATATTAGAAGAGGACGATTCTTCTGCTACATTCTACAGAGAAAATCTGATTACCTTTCTGCACTGATCACCTTTCTGCAATCTGGGAAAGTCTCAGAGATATGTGTATCTTATTGACCAATATCTTTTTTTAATTATGATTATAAAGTCTCTATGAAGGTAATCTCTACTAGGCTAAAGGAAATAGTCCATAATCGAATAGATCACAAGCAAACAGGGTTCATACCAGGGTAATTATTAGCTTACTCATTCATTTTCTTTGGGATGTCATTAGATGTAGCAGATGCTCTGAATTAGTCAACAGCCGTGTGTTTTCTGGCCAAGGGAAAAATCATTTAACATGGTAAATTGGGAATATTTAGAGATGGTATGATCTGAAATTAACTTTCCCTCCCAGTTCACCAGGTTAATCCGTCAGCTATATGAGTGTTCAGGGGGGTAATTATTGGTATGAGGCTCGTGCTTGGAGGATATTAAAAAAGAACGTTATTTGCAATGTATATAGAGCCGTTTTCAAGGTCCTTAATGAATGAGATACTGATATACGTTGGTCCAGCAAAACCTGAAACAACAAAAATAAGGCTCTATACAGAGGATTCTGTTATATTTTTCTCACCCCACAAGGGAAATCTAAAATTGGTTCTCACAATTATTGAAAGGTTTTCCTCAATATATGGATATACAATTAATAAATCAAAAACAGATGCCCTAGTAATAGTAATAGTAACTCAACAGATTTTTCTAAGGAATTTCAAAATAAGATCATGCACAGGACATCCAGAATCTGGGCACTGAAGTAATTCGGCCATTAAAGAAATGTATAGGGTGAGCTATGATCAGGGCCGGACTGGCCATAGCGGGCACCGGGCGTTTCCCCGGTAGGCCGCTAGGGTGGGGGCCGGTTTTGGACCCCTGGGGGGGCGTTTTTGTTACCGGAGGTCGTCAATATCGGCCCCCTGTAACAAAATCGGCCGAAACCGGCCCTCGCAAACTGCTCGGCTGCACTCCCCCTCACCCCAGGGGGGGCCTGTTGAGCAGTTTGCCAGGGCCGGTTTCTGTTCCCAGTCCGGCCCTGGCTATGATAGATTATTGAATATTATCAGAAAATACTTTGAGACCTAGAGACATAGTTGACTGTCAATATTTGCTCAAGTTAATCTGATTAAAATGCGCTTTCTTCTGTTCCAGTTTTTTAGCACACTACCTGGGAAGGTGTTTTATTAACATATTAAATTGATTAGTTATGTGCTTTCTATAGGGCAGGAAGTCACATAGGATTGCTAGGAAAACATTGTTAATGATAAAAGTCAAATACAGATGGCAGCATATGTGACTGAACTACAAGAAATTGCAAATACATTGCACTCATTAACACTGCTGTTTGAGTAGCAGTGCTGCTAATAGGATCCTAAAAACATGAATGAACCAAGCAAACCTATTTTGGGGCCCTACTGTGGTATTCTCTCATGGCATAGTATATGAAATATCCACACGATAAGGAAGTATATTGTACTTTAGATTTTGCCTGAAAAAGTGGTTCTTTTCGAAACAGAATTCATTAATCACAAAATGGGGGCCAGCCCCACAGGAAGTTAAAAGCAACAAAGGACTCTACCCTCTAGGAAGTCAAAAAGTAAAGAAGGACTCTTTGAAAACTCACACAACAACAATCTTCGGGAAGAAGGAAGGACTCTCAGACTCAGCTCATCTATGGCAGTCATCTTGTAGTAGTTTGGCTCTTAGGGTGGCCATCTTGTAGTGGCTTGGTTCTCACCTAAATCCTCCTCTCCTTTTGCTATTGCCTTTCTCCATGAAACTGCATTTAAACATTGTTCGCTCTTAGCTGGATGCCTCTTCATCACCATTCTTATCATCGCATCCCTCATCTTAGCCTCCTAATTTCCCCTGTTACTACTATTGAACAGTAAGTCTCTGATCATCTCGCCTGCATGTTACAATTTTTAAGGTCTGAACTTCTAGCCTTCTTATTATAAGTTCTAGTACCCCTCCTCCACAGTGCTTCTTTTAAACTGCGATCTTCTCCTTGGCTACCTCTGGTGATTCCCTTCTCCCTCACACTCTCCAGCCCCACCCCGGCCTGCGCCTTCCCGGACTTCATCTCATCTTCTGCTAATTCCACCTGGTCCAGCCATTTCTGTAACCTGCTCACAGCTACGTTATACCCACTAGAAACCCTGACTTGCAGCTTCACGATCCTTTGTCAAGCTTTCTTGCAGCCTATTTTTGACATGGATCAACTAAGTATTAGTGATGCCAAACTGGAGGTATTGGGCTGCTATGCCTATAAAATTAGGTAACCCCCGAGTGTAACAAAAAAGCAGCCAAGGGGTTAAACATAGACTTCTCAATTCTTACCCACAACCCTGGTTTCTGACCCCTCTTTCTCCATGAACAAAGGAGTCATAACAAGTGACCTTAACCTTTTCACGAATATAAGAGCTCAATGGAGGAAAGCCCTGTTCTCATTGTCTCTTGATCTCGACAACTAGGAAAACTCCTCATGGTCTAAGACTCGCGGTAGCCCCTTCATCGGTTTGCAGAGCAGAAGCAACCATCGCCATTTACAACAATGGGATCATCCTCATCCAGTCATCTGATGGCAACCTTGAAATATTTGAAGCCATTTTTCCTCTCATCAAGAAAGCTGCAACGAGGTCCAAATCCACCCCTGCCCAAGGCCTTCCTAACTCTGTATGCAACTCTAATGCATCACCATAACCTGATGGGTCCGAGTTCCCCTCCATCAATCGCCACGCTATACTGCAACCTCCCCCCACACCCAGAACTGCTATTTCAGAATTACTTGGCCACAAAACTCACACCCTCTCCCAGACTACTCCTCTTACTCCTCACTTGCCAACCTATGCCACTCTGGACTTTGGACCTCTAACTATACCCAGTGACCTATCTCCAGCACCCCTACTCCTATTCTCTTCTCCGCCTATCGTTGACCTTACCTCCACCTCCAACCCTCCTTTCCCTCTGCAGGCTCCCCTTGACCAACAGTATTCCAACTCCTCAGACACCAACTCCCCCTCCTACTTGCCCAAAGCCCCTAGACCTGACAACCTGCACCCACACCTCACTTTAATCTAGACTTGACGGGATCACACAATGCCTACATCAACTCAAAGCTGATCCACAAAGACTTATTGGCATCATATTACAGTCATCCAAGAATTGGTGGCCCAGTAGGAATTTGAATAAGAACAGTCTTATTCAAGACCAATCAGCCAACCACTTCACTATGCCTTCCACACACCTCCCATCCAATTCGATCTCACCTTCTTCGCAGCCCATGCATTTGAGATGGAGAACTTTACCCTACCCTAAAGCGCCCACTCTGCCCCTAGACGAAAAGAACCTCTAGTCGACAAAGATATCCACTCCCTCCTCCTATCATCTGACTCCCCACACCCTGATAACATAGACAATCATGCTCTAATCCACTCCATTCCCCCGAACCCACACAGAGAACCAAGATTCAACCACAGAGCAATAAACAAACAAAACCTTAAGTGAATTACCCTCACACAGACCTCCCCAGCTAACTCCAAACTCCAGCTGAAATGCATGCTACTCAATTGCAGATCAGCCACAAGACAAGCAGCGGATATTGTTGACCTTATCCTCACGCAGGATCTTCACCAACTAATCCTGACTGAAACTTGGTTAAATGACTCATCTGCACCTACCATTGACATACTAGTTCCTCCTAACCATGGCATCACTAGATTATACAGATCTAGCAGACCAGGTGTAGTTATTGCCTGCATACTAACCCTGGGCATCCAATTCCGCTCCGCTCGCGGAATTTAGGCAATTTCGCATTCCGCGGAGAACGCAGAATTTCCAACAATTCCGCGATCCGCGGCGTAGCGGAATTATTTTCTTGTTGCGCTTTAAAAATGCGTTCTAGCGCGCGCGATAGCGACTTACCGGGATTCCTGCGTTCGCCGACGGGTTTTCCTATCCGTTCGCGTGCGCCACGAGATTTCGGTAGCCGGCCGCGTTATCCCGCGAGAGTTTGCGATCGCGAACACGTCATTCGCCGCGCCATCGGACAACGCGAGAGTGTGCGATCGCGAAAACGTCAGTCGCCGCGCCATCGTGCACCGCGAGAGAGATTGCGACCGCGAACACGTCATTAGGGCGCGCCATCGGACATCCGGCGATATTTTTGTACAGCTCGCGATCCCGAACACGCAAAATTTTCAATCTGGAGAACAATAACATCGCAAGCAGCATCAAACCTTCTATAAATTGATGATTTGGCTGGAAAATAAACCTCAGATTGATATTTGGCTGTCCTTTTTGGTCAAATTTTTTGGGGGAGAGGGAGGAAGTGCCACAGAGTCTCCTACTTCCTGTTCCTGTCCAGCAGGCTCCTCGCAGTGCTTTGTCCATCTCCTGTTCATTTTTCACTTGGATTTGAGCTGGAAGGATCACTCTTTGTGTCTGCTGCATCATTATCATTGGATTTGAGGATTTTGGAATTTGAGATTTTACAAGTAAGTTGGTGTTGTTTGATTGGGGCATTGCAGTTCCTGCAACTTCATTTTTGGTACTTTTCATCATTTTTAAAAATAAATCGTTGTGGGTAGCCAGTAGGTCCAGAGCTAGTCATGGGTCATGGATTGCTGTGTGATGAATTTATTAATTTCAAACATCATTTAGGGGGCATGGATGGCATTGGATTGAATTGGAAAATGTGTTTTTTTGGGGTGTATTTCAGTTTTTGGGTTGTGTGTTAAATACATGCCTTAGTTGTGTGTGGTGTGCTGCAGGCCTTGTTTAGCCCTGTGTATTTTCGTTTTTGCATTTTATTGCATTACAGGCAAAGCAAAAGCAGGGTGGTTTACCATGCAGCCTTTGCCTGGCTATTATAGGCCTGTTTTCAGTACATTGTTTTCCAGGCCTCCTGCTTGTTGCTTGTGATTTGTGAGTGTCCATGTGGCTGGTAGCCATTTCTGGAGGGAGTTATAAGTGTGCTGCTTTAGCCATATACTAAGGCCTGCATATGTTTCCCTTTGTGGCCTAGGCTTCTTGTTGTGGGCCTGGCCATGAGGCTGGCGGCCATTTTGAAGCCAGGCAGTGTGCTTTTGCCATAGGCCTGCATTGTCTGTCTTTAGTTTCTTGTTGTTGTGGGCCTGGCCATGAGGCTGGTGGCCATTTTGAAGCCAGGCAGTGTGCTTTTGCCATAGGCCTGCATTGTCTGTCTTCAGTTTCTTGTTGTTGTGGGCCTGGCCATGAGGTTGGTGGCCATTTTGAAGCCAGGCAGTGTGCTTTTGCCATAGGCCTGCATTGTCTGTCTTTAGTTTCTTGTTGTTGTGGGCCTGGCCATGAGGCTGGTGGCCATTTTGAAGCCAGGCAGTGTGCTTTTGCCATAGGCCTGCATTGTCTGTCTTCAGTTTCTTGTTGTTGTGGGCCTGGCCATGAGGCTGGTGGCCATTTTGAAGCCAGGCAGTGTGCTTTTGCCATAGGCCTGCATTGTCTGTCTTTAGTGTCTTGTTGTTGTGGGCCTGGCCATGAGGCTGGTGGCCATTTTGAAGCCAGGCAGTGTGCTTTTTGCCATATGCCTCCATTGTCTGTCTTTAGTTTCTTGTTGTTGTGGGCCTGCACATGAGGCTGGTGTCCATTTTGAAGCCAGGCAGTGTGCTTTTTGCCATAGGCCTGCATTGTCTGTCTTCAGTTTCTTGTTGTTGTGGGCCTGGCCATGAGGCTGGTGGCCATTTTGAAGCCAGGCAGTGTGCTTTTTGCCATAGGCCTGCATTGTCTGTCTTCAGTTTCTTGTTGTTGTGGGCCTGGCCATGAGGCTGGTGGCCATTTTGAAGCCAGGCAGTGTGCTTTTTGCCATAGGCCTGCATTGTCTGTCTTCAGTTTCTTGTTGTTGTGGGCCTGGCCATGAGGCTGGTGGCCATTTTGAAGACAGGCAGTGTGCTTTTTGCCATAGGCCTGCATTGTCTGTCTTCAGTTGCTTGTTGTTGTGGGCCTGGCCATGAGGCTGGTGGCCATTTTGAAGCCAGGCAGTGTGCTTTTTGCCATAGGCCTGCATTGTCTGTCTTCAGTTTCTTGTTGTTGTGGGCCTGGCCATGAGGCTGGTGGCCATTTTGAAGCCAGGCAGTGTGCTTTTTGCCATAGGCCTGCATTTTCTGTCTTCAGTTTCTTGTTGTTGTGGGCCTGGCCATGAGGCTGGCGGCCATTTTGAAGTCAGGCAGTGTGCTTTTTGCCATAGGCCTGCATTGTCTGTCTTTAGTTTCTTGTTGTTGTGGGCCTGGCCATGAGGCTGGTGGCCATTTTGAAGCCAGGCAGTGTGCTTTTTGCCATAGGCCTGCATTGTCTGTCTTCAGTTTCTTGTTGTGGGCCTGGCCATGAGGCTGGTGGCCATTTTAAAGCCAGGCAGGGTGCTTTTTGCCATATGCCTGCATTGTCTGTCTTTAGTTTCTTGTTGTTGTGGGCCTGGCCATGAGGCTGGCGGCCATTTTGAAGCCAGGCAGTGTGCTTTTTGCCATATGCCTGCATTGTCTGTCTTCAGTTTCTTGTTGTTGTGTGCCTGGCCATGAGGCTGGCGGCCATTTTGAAGGCCGGTAGTGTGCTTTATCCATAGGCCTGCAAGCTTGTAGCCTAGTCTGCCAACAGGCCTTTCATCCAGTGGGCCCAGAGGTAGTCAGGGGTGCATGAAACAACTGTTTCTGTGTGTTCTGTTCAATTTAAACATCATTTAGGGTACATGGATGGCATTGGATTGAATTGCAAAATGTGGATTTTTGGGTGTATTTCAGTTTTTTGGGGTGTGTTAAATACATGCCTTAGTTGTGTGTGGTGTGTTGCAGGCCTTGTTTAGCCCTGTGTATTTTCGTTTTTGCATTTTATTGCATTACAGGCAAAGCAGTGTGGTTTAGCATGCAGCCTTTGACTGGATATCGTAGGCCTGTTTTCAGTACATTGTTTTCCAGGCCTCATGCTTGTTGCTTGTGATTTGTGAGTGTCCATGTGGCTGGTGGCCATTTCTGGTGGGAGTTAACTAAGTGTGCTGCTTTTGCCATTTAGGCCTGCATGGTTTTCCTTTTGGCTTACTGCTTGCATCCATCCCCTTTGCCAGCTGCAGCTCCCTGAATGATGTGATGACTGAGCAAATAATTTAATGCCAAACAGGGTCCACTTCTATTACATTTGTATTTTGGTTGTTGTTCCTCTTCTTTCCTATCCTTCCTGACAGTGTACACAGTATACCATGAAAGCCCTTGTTGACAGTCTCACAAAAGAAATGGCTACACTAATTTATATCTTTTATTTGTTTGTTTGTACTGCTAGTAATTGAACCACAACAACAAATGCAACATTTCACTGATGTTCTTCTCCTGGCTTCTTTGCTTTTAGGTGCACAAAAAGACAGAGGAGGAGGTGTCATCATCACCCGTTGTACTGCCAGGCAGAAGTCCTGCTGCGCGTCACGTCCACGTGTTTCCACAGACATCTCTGCAACTTGTGCACCTGCGTCCTGCTGACATCTGAAGAAGATGGCCCCAAAGAAAGGTACCAGGTCCTCCAGTACCAAGAAAGTTGCCAGTGAGAAGAAGGGACAGAAGAAGGAAGTGGCACTTGCCAAGACTGGTGTGCCATGCCGATGTGTTTTTTGGTAAAAAGAAACTTACGCCTGCAGCAGCGGTGTCCAGCGGGGACCAAGCTGGGAGCAGCACCTCTGCATCAGTGGGCCCACCCCAGCAACCTAGGCCTAAGCCCATGACTGTGGCAGAGGTAGCCAGTCTACTAACGACCAGTGATGTTGAAATGTCATTATCGCAAAGTAGTACCCAATCCACGCACACGCAGGCGGAAACTCAGCAGATAAGTGGGCAACCCCAGCCGCAACCCCAGCCGCAACCCCATCCGCAGCCAGAGCCGCAGCCGGAACCGCAACCACAGCCGCAACCACAGCCGCAACCACAGCCGCAGCCGGAACCACAGCCGGAACCACAGCCCACAATAGTAGTTGTTCCACCTGAAGTAGGGGCAGTTCAGGAAATCGAGCTTTTGCAGACGAAGAGGAGCAAGCCACTGTTCCAGAAGATCCATTGTCTTCCATACCCCCAGCAAGGAAAAGGAGGGTTAGTCCATCAACTTCTTCTTCAAGCCCCGCTTCTGATGATCTAGATGCCACTTGGAAGCCACCAGCTCAGCCTGAGAGTGATGCACGCCACAAGACAAGGCTAGTCAAAAGGAAGGTTCCAGAAAGCCTTACAGTTATGGAGGTAGATGTAGACGAGGGGGTTAATGATGATGATGATGATGAAGAGCCAGTCATCACGAACATCACTCCTGGGCCTGCGGAGATGGAGACCAACATTATTAGACTATCCCAAATCGCTGCGAGGGATGTAGCACGGATTCCACCAACACAGGTAACGCCAACACGACCTCCAGCTTCCATATTTGCCTTTGCAAAGGTCCGGCAGGGACCTACATCCAGCTCAACCACCACCTCAGTTGGTGGTGGTAATGTAAGTGCACAGAGTCAAATTCCATGCACACCCTCCATTTCATCTGGTATTGAAAGTGGCACCTTCAGCAGTGGCAGAAAGTTCTCCTCCCCAGTTTGGGACTTCTTTTCGGTTAGAAGTAAGGAGGAGAACATTGCTATATGCTCAATTTGTCGGCAGCATGTTAAGCGGGGTAAGCTTGGTACAAACTATGGTACCGGAGGACAAACAAGTCATCTAAAAAAACACCACACTATCAAGTGGGAGGCTCACCTACTTCACTTAGAAAAAAGGAAAACTGGACCCATTGCTGTTGTTGGGGATGAAGAATTAGGGAAGATATGATCGCGGTGGAAGGTCAACAAGAGGGAGACATTTCTAGCCCTACCCCCTGCAGTGTACTGGTAACGTACACATCCTCAGCAACATCTGAGTGGCACCGTAGTAAGAGTCAACATGAGACACAAAGGCAACGGAGCACTGCAATGAGCAAAAGTGCAGCGTCGTTGAGCCTAGCTGGGTTCAAGAAGAAAGGTGCACCACAAAGGAAAATATTCCAGCCTACCATTGACAGCATGCTTAGGTCAGAGGGGCAGTACCAACGCAACCACCCAACGGCACGGTTGTACAATGCGAAGCTGGCAAAAATGTTAGCGCTGGACCTTCTCCCTTTTTCATTTGTGGAAGGGGTGGGTTTCCTTGAATTTGTGTCAGCCATCTGCCCTAAATGGAAGGTTCCCAGCCGATCCTATTTCGCCCGAGTTGCTGTTCCAGCACTACATCACGATGTGCTGGAATTGGTTGGACAAGCTTTGCAGCAGAGTGCTGTTCACAAAATCCACCTGACAACAGACATGTGGACCAGTTGCCAAGCCACTGATTACATGTGCAACACTGCACACTGGGTCTCTTTTGTGGGGGTTAGAGACAAGCTATCTGAAGTAGGTGCTGTTGACACAGCTGCAATTTTTAATGCTTCTCAGAAACATGCAACTGTAGCCATGTTCGCCATGGAGAAATCTCATACTGCTGAAAACCTTTTGGAAGAGTTTAACAGCAAGGTCTTTGAATGGCTGCGCCCCAGAGGGCTTGACATTGGTTTTGTTGCCACGGATAATGGCAGTAATATACTTAAGGCCATGAGGCTTGGTGGGTATTTCAGGGTCCCGTGTTTGGCGCACTGCATTAACATTATAGTTCAAGACTTTCTGAAAAAGAACCCATAGTCAGCAACTTACTGACCACCTGCCGCAGAATATGCACGCATTTCAGCCATTCTTTTAAAGCCCGGAAGCAGCTGAGGATCATTCAACGTGACTATAGAATGACAGTCAAAGCACTCATCCAGGAGGTGGCAACACGTTGGAACTCAACGTATTACATGCTTGACCGTCTGTTTGAGCAGTACAGACCAATCAATGAATATGTCATGCAAAGGGCGGATGATACTGTGAAAGGCATGACCCTTCAGATGGACCAATGGTGCCTAGTTAAATCTCTTACAGAGATGCTTCTTCCTTTCGAGGTCTTCACACGTGAAGTCAGCAAGGAGGACTGTACTATGGGCCAAGCTATCCCATTGTTGCACATGCTAGAGCAACAGCTGATGCGGGTGTGTGAAGGGTACAAAGGTGTGGAGGGAAAAAAGAAGCATATGAGTTGGTGGAGAGCTTATCATGTCGCTTAAGTGAAAATGCAAGGGTGCAAAATAAGATTGTGTCACAACAACATTACATTTGTGCCACAATTCTGGATCCACGGTACAAATCGGCACTGCACAGTAAGACATTACTCCCTTTTTCAGAAGTGGATGTTGCCCGGTACAAAACTTGGATATCTGAGGCAGCCAGTACATTGGAAAATGAACGGCTGGTAATTAAAGGCCTCAAACCCACGTCAAGTACTGCAGCAGAGCATTCGGCGTCAAGTTCAACTTCAGAGCCTGTGGGCAGTGCATTTGGTTCACAGCTGTCACCAACACTTTCGACAACAGCAATAACCGGCTCATCAGCCCCAGTACAAACGGCACAGGATTGGTATTTACAGCAAGGACTTGCTAGGTCCAGTGCTGATGCAAAGACAAAAGAGGCCGCACTAAGTTTAGCACCCCTGAACATTGACCGAATGGTCCAGGCCTACCTGGATGACCCAACAGAGGTCTACATTGATCAAAACCCATTGCGGTATTGGTATGGCAAAAGGGGCCAATGGCCAGTGCTCAGCAGGCTGGCGATAAACTATCTGGCTTGCCCTGTCGCAAGTGTCTCTTCTGAACGTGTTTTCAGTGCTGCTGGTTCCATTGTAACAGTGAAAAGGACCAGTCTCTCACCCCAAAACGTTGAGAGGTTAACCATGATCAAAATGAATCAGCAATTTATACCACCCAATTACACAATACATGAATCAACTCCGGAAGATGAGGACAGCGGCTCAGGTGACGGAAGTAGCGTGTTGGATGCTGATTACCTACTTCTGGTTGAACCTCCAGAGTTTGAGGACGAGCTATACTTCCCTGACAACTAGGCTTCCACTTCTTACTGTGGTTCTCCCTTATTTACTTCTATTTGTGTGTCTGTCTTTCTGTTTCGAAACTTCAAATCACAACAAATCCATCACCACCGTCTTTGTATTTTATTGCCTTATATGAGTTTCAGCTCTCTGCATTTCAGTCCACTCCTCCGAGTCCTGCTCCTCCTGAATCGACCTAAATCTATTGCCCTCAAGCCAGATGATAATTGGTTGTAGCATAATAGAAGAAAAACTAAAATCTTGCCTCGTTGAGTCTCTCCAAAATAAGTGGAACATGATGATGACTACTATAGCTATCCTCCTTTCCGAGCCGATACAGACTGCCCATTAACTGAAGATGAGAAGGAACAGGTAATGAATGATGACATGCATTGGACGCTGACTGAGTGATTTGTGTTGTTGTTATTTGTAGTGCATGAAGGTAATTCATTGTGTACTATTATCTAATCTACACAATAAAAGTAACTCAATGCAATGTTTGTTTCCATTCTTGTTTTTCAATACCTATTTTCTAATTCTACTGCAGGCCGATCCATTGCATTTTGAATATGGAAAGGGGACTCAATCTGTACACTACTGCACACTGAGTTGTACAACACACCATGATGATGACCACAGTGACATTATCTCTTCGCAGTCACTCAGTACGATCAGAGATGATTGATGGAATAACTCAGTGCTTTTCATGAGTGCATTAAAAGGTAACCAAGTCAACAACAACCACTACAGACCTACATGTCTGTGTAGTGGTGGAGTCTAGTGTGGTGGTATGACTGACAGCGGGGCATTGATTTAGTCACTTAATTTGTAAAATGCTATGTTGCTGTATATCTGCTTTGTCTGCCTCTGTCAAAAAATGTACGCTAAATGGAGGATGTGTCACGGGTGCCGTGGGCCTGCTCTGTCCTGTTGTTGTTGGAGGTTAATGCTGGAAACAGACTAGAGTAGACATGATGTATCCAAATCCATGCCGCCTCTGAAATTGTTCTTGTTGCACTCCACCGTAATTTAGGCATTTTTTTCTACTTGATTTTTCAATATCCCTTTTGTTTTCCCATCTGCAATTACAGGCCGGCCCTTACCCTGTGCTACACTGGGAAAAACTACTCTCACTTACCTTACCAATGAATCTACATCAGGCAGGCAGTGGCGTCACCCAAGATTGATGGCCGGAGCGTCCATGGAAGGGAGGACCAAGACGAATGCCGAGATGCAACTCCACATTTTAACCAGGATAACATACAGTAACAGTATCAACTTTCATCATCTTTTAAATTTGATTCATTTTTGGTCTTCAATCATTACTACTGTGTGTTGTTGTTGTTATGTTTGCTCTCTGCTTATAATTCAATTCATCCCTACAGCAATTTTTGGCTTTTCTTTGCTATCTTTAAGCCCGGGCCGGTACAACACAACAGAAACTGAATGTAATTCGGGTCTCTCTGAGGGCAGACAGGCAAGGCAAATTGCATAATATACTGCTGCCCTGTACTGTCTAATTGTCTAGTAGTAGTAGTTAGTAAGTACTATCATTAACCATCAAGTTATCATCATCATGCATGCATTTCCTTTTTCTCCCTTAACTGATTTATGGATATGGTTGTCTGCCAAGATTGTGTTTTGTTGTTGTCCATGCGTACTATTTTTCTTTGTCAAACCTTTCCCAAAACCCCCCTTCCCAACCATTCATCAAACCCTAACCCTCTTCCCCCGGGCTGTGCGACTTATTGAGGTGTGACTAAATTAAATGTACACCAATAATTTATCACACGCTTGCTGGGGCGGATGTGGCTAAAGCAACATAAATGCATTTTCAAGGCAGGGCGCGGTTCTTCTGCTTGCCCACCCTCCTATGAGCAGTATATTTGCGATTTTTATTTTTATTTTTAATTTTTTTTACCAAAGGAACCTAATCCATCAACATTAATTGCCGGCATAGATTGGATTTGTTGTCATCCTCCGAAACAGCACTAACGGTTACGCTTGTGTCGAGTCACGGTGTACTGTAGGCCTAGTCGAGTGACTCGACACAGCTATAGTTTGTAACTCTATGTACTAGGCTATCCCCGCAACCATTATGTTTCCTTGTATTTTGGCATATTATTGTTTGGCAGTAAGTTCCGTACTGTACTTCGTTCTACTACTCCTCCCACAGTCTCTCTCAGGCGACTGACTGTCTCATTTTCTTTTATTTGCAAGTGAAACTGCCAGGGTCTACTACTACTACCACCACAACCATGGCATGTTGGGAAAGGTTAACCATCATCACCATGCAGCCATCGCCGTGCCCAAGTTAAACATCAAGCACAGGTAAGAGAAGAAGTTTGGGGGAGGCATAATTAATAACAGAATTTTTTTCACTAATTCTATTTCACACACCCCTTTGAGTCCAGTTGCAGAATGCATAGATTAGGAGGAGAGACTGACAGTACTAGTAGGACAAGTCCCTCAGTGAGGGGTACCGCATCTGTCTGTGTCTTAGTAACTCAGCCAATGATTTAAATCAAACACTGGCTGTGGCACTGCACCAGCAAGGAAACCGTGTGACGTAAAACAGTAACCCCACCCACAAAACATTAACCACATCGTATAAAGTCTAAATATGTAATTTAATACCCTAACAAAAATAAACTATGTAAAAAAAAATCCCACAACACCTGACCCACCCCTCTCCCTAACCCCAACCAATGTTCATGTCCCGGAACGAAAACGTCCAACAAATGTCCAAAAGTCCAAAACCCAACACCCGATTCCCACCCACCAAAAGAAGCTATAAAAAAGGGGCAATAAATAAACAGGGTCTCAGCGGGCTCGCCTCCCAGGACACGGATGCGCTCCTCTAGGCGGGCCACGCGGTGCTTCAGCGCGCGGCAGTTGCATCCACGGGGGGGGCAGCAGTGCTTCTTGCTGTGTGGCGGCGGGCGGCTGACAGGCGGTGGCACCGTAACACTCTAGGGGGGTGTCTGGGGCCCGGGGCATTGGAGGAGGCTGCAGCTGCTGCCGCCGCCGCCTCCTCCTCCTCCTCCAGAAGAACCAGCCGCTGGTATTCAGCCTGTATGGCCTCCAGCTTCCGGTGCCGGGCCTTGGCCGCCAACTCCTTCCTGTCCACTTTCCCTTTGGAAGGAGTCGCTCTCGCTATATCAAGAAGAAAAAACAAGACTATTGTAAAATATACTCTTAGCAAAGCAGTCAGACAAATTCATTCTACACATAGTGGCACAGTAGCACTAGCAAGCACAGTACGTAACATTTGTGGTATGTATCTATCCTCCCACTACCTCGGCCTCGAACATTTGTGGTAGTTTCAGGCATTCCACCACCCATGCATCTGATTCATATCACACACCTATGCATGCATCCCACGTATCCTTCTCTGCCAGTCATAAATATAAAATCTCGCCCGTCCTTCCTCCTTCCACCCTTCTTTCCCTTTTCGTTCAACCCATCCATCAAGGTCATCTGATCAGACTTTGTCTTCTCCATAAAAATTTCACAGCTGAGTTGAAGTTGAGATAGAAGAGGCCATTGGTTACTCTGAGTACACTCCCGTCGCTAATGCTATTGCTAATGCTAAGTAAAGGGTGTCTTCTTCAACAGTTCACAACAACCTCTTACTTAAGTCTCAACAGTACAGTACACATTACACCCTTGCAGCGAGTGTAATGTCAATCAGTAAGGATTAGGAATATAACTTACCACCGCCCGCGACTGCTGCTGGCTCACCCCCTGCAGCTCCTCCAACTGCCGCATCGCCTGCACCCTCAGCGGCCGCGTCACCTTCGCCGCTGGCCCCGGTACTGGTGGTCGGTAGTACGCCTAGAAAAAACATTACACATTTTTCAGATGCCATATACACCTCCCCCTATTTTTGACTAGCAAGAATGAAAAAAAAGTTAATACATAGATAATACATATACAACATACATCACTAGTATAAATCAGGTAGTAGAGTAGACACTGGTAGTGTTATATGGTCCCTAGGGTCATTCTAGTCTTTGCTAAGTTACCCCGAGCCATGCAACCATTTTAGCTCTGTCTTTTATTTATGCGCAAGTTACCTCGCAGCTTGTTGTGAAAGACGCCTTTGAGCCCACATGAGCTCATACTGCTATTGTCTGAGCGCTGCGTACAAGGTCGAAAAACAACCGACTTTGTTATGGAGTTCTGGTGTTAGTCCATATTGCTTATCCATAAAAAACTGCACTTTTTGGCACGACTGAGAAATGCTTGCACTATACTAACGCGCACCATTTTTCTCATTACAGACGGAAGATTCCCTTATACGAAGAACCAGAGCTTTGCAGACCTTATGATGTAACCAGTACTAGGTTCTTCTAAGGTGAGGGCTCCCCAGAATTCTCACATCTCCATTTATAATTTTATATAAACTAGATTCCTACCAAGGGGAGGGTGGTTCTTCCACCACTGTTCAGTTATCATGATCTCGCCTTTTGGCTTCTATGGACTTGTAGTTGTAAGTAACTTGTAAGTCTAACTAAGTGTAACAATGTTTATTGTCTTATGCATTTTGCTGTTGCTGCTGCATTATACAACGTACAGAGCTTGTCAGTTGGAAATAAAAATAAACCTTTTGAACTTACATAGACTCGGTGGTATTTGGTGTGGACTTACACGAGAGAGTGAGCAAAAGGGTGTGCATTGCTTCCGCGACAGAGGTTGGGAGTCTTATGTTGTCTGGGTTGTCTACTCATTGGGTATTTTGGTGGGGGGGGGCGTTTCGGAGTAATGAGACACTATAACTAGTTGGTCAGGGGATTGTGGTGGCTTGTGATTGAGGTGTGAGGAAGGTCCAACCTCCCATCACCAACGTCCTATTTTCTTGTGCAAAGTTCTGTATGTGCAGAATCCCTACAACAGTAGTAGTATGTCCTATCCTATCTAAAATTCTAAAATGTGGTTGGGCATTTTCTTGGTGGGAATTGTCGAAAAGCATCAAGAATAAGAAGACTAGAAGTAGTAGAAGAGGACAACCCAAAGGACTGGACTCAATGGCTATAGCTATTGGTGAATATGAGTTTTATTTAAAATATTTTAAATAAAGAGTGGGCAACTGGGCAAGCTTAGCTACAGACAGACTAATAGTAGTAGTACAGAGAGTCATAGCAGACGCAGTTAGAGGCAGGGATAACTAGAATTTAGAAACAGATAGTATAGAGCAAAGAAGATTTGGTCAAAATTCGAATTAGGAGGATACCTAAATAATAGTTCGGAAAAAATAAGGTGCAGGAAAAGTTTGGGAAATCTAATTAATAATATTAACCACTGGAGGACTTACTGGGGCCAGCAGCAGAGCCCTCGATAGAGGAGCGGTCCTGTGCCTGAGAGGCATCTTGTTGATGTTCTGTCGCCCACCGCCTGCGACCCCGTCTTCTTGCCCCTGGGTGCTGCTGATCATGTAAGATTTCATAAAGAAAGAGACAAAAATTAAAGTTTGGTGTGAAATAAATAAAATATTTTAAAATACGCACCAAAAACTTTTTGGTAACAACAATTGCAATAAAATTGACCTATCTGATCGACTGGTAGTATTGCGAGATTCACGGACCGTCTAGCAAGCCTAACTACCACCTGACCTAGCCCACCTATTCCAATCCAGACGGGCCAATTGTTCAGTAAGTCTGCATTTCCATTTATTTTAGTCCTCAAAAATGCATAGATGGAGGACACATGCATACATTTTTGCATACACCAAATTGTTGGCTGGTTGCTGCTGATGTTCTGCTAGTGATGATATAAGCCTATTAACACTCAGAAAACAAACTACAAAAGGTTCTGCGAAGGACTGGGGTAAGCAGAACTCAGCAGCACGTGACATGACAGAGGATGCGTCACGCACACCACTTACAAATTACCAACTAATAAGTAACTAAACCTATCAATCCACCACTATCCCTTCTTAGTGGCAGGAGGACAAAGGAAGGACTACTCTCTCTAGCATTACATCACTTAAGTTCTCTAAAGTAAACTCTTACATAATCATCAGGCCAAGCGAGCGCAAAGTTGCAAACAAGTAAGATTAGTAGCGCCGAGCGCCTGTGTCATAACAATCACAGATTTGTAAACGTAATTTACCTGCAATGTAAGCAGCAGCATTCTTGCTGGTCGGAAAAAATATATATTCGCAATATATAACACGGAGCAGAACACAAAGTAGTAATATTAAATAGCTACTCACCAAGCCCCGGGACCTCCACTCCTAGCAGGTCCAGCAGGTCCTGCTCCCGGTCCAGAATATCGGACCACCGGTGCGTCAGCTGATAATTGGTGCGCCGGACACCAGAGCAGCGAAACACTGCCCGACGCACCTTGCCCCACCGCTGCCGACGCTCCCGGAGCCCGTACCCGGACCCAGGCCTGCCACCTGCTGCCAGGGTTAAGGGGAGGTGGCGCTGAACAAAAAAACCAGAGCGGCCACCTCCGACTCATTAAATAAGGCCCGTGCCTGCACCTCTTTGGCGCCGCCTTCCGCATGGAAGGCGGTCGCGGCTCTGGCTCCGACTACGAGCCCTGTGGCTGTGGCCCTTTGCCATGGTTCTGGGTAGGCGGGGGACGGAAAAGAAAAGGTAGGAATTAAAAAAAAGTAAGTAAAAGAAATGAAAAAGCAGGTAATAGAAAAAGTGTGAAAAAGTAGTTAAAAACACACAAAAAGTAGAAAAAACTCAAAATATAGAATCAGGAAAATAGAGAGATAGATAATAAATAAAAAAGACCCAAAAAAGTTTACAGAAACAAAGGATTGAAAAGATAGAGGGAGGATTGAAAAGCAGGCCCAGAACCACAGCAATAGACTGAAAAACAAGATGGCCGCGCCCATTGCGACCGCATGGGCAAGTTCGCGCGATATTTCCCCCGAGCACGCAAAAGCGTCGCGAACACGTAATGCGCGTTCCCGAACAGGAAACCCTTATCGCGAACGGGCGGGAGCATGCAATACGCGACCCGGAACTGGAAATAAGCATCGCGAGCGGGCGGGAGCATGCAATACGCGACCCGGAACAGGAAATACCATCGCGAGCGGGCGGGACAAGTGAAAACAAGATGGCCGCGCCCGTTAGCGACCGCATGGGCAAGTTAGCGATATATTGCCCCGCGAGCACGCAAAAACACATCGCGAACGGACGGGACCAGCAATTCCGCGATTTCGCGGATTCTCCGCGATTTCGCGGAATCTCCGCGTGCTCGCGGAAATTTTTAGCAATTTCGCGGAGATTTGCGTAACGCGACTACGCAAATTCCGCCCACCCTTAATGCATACACCGTAATAGCTTGTCTGTTAGACAGTCACAATCCCCTGTTCTATCCTCATGCGAATACTTATGCATCGATATTACATGTAACAACAGGCCAGTTTGCAAACTGCACACAATCTACTACCCTCCAGGAGACATCCTTTCTTTCATTGAACAGATTATGGAGCTCATCGCAACAAACTTGTGACAACACTGTACCCAAATCTTCCTTGGAGATTTCAACCTCCATTGGAATGATCTGAATGACTCTGCCGTTAACAGCTTTAAAACATTTCTTTCAGACCTCAGTCTGATCCAAATCTGCAACAACCTCACACACAACACGGAGCGACCCTAGATCTTATCATTGCTAAAGTCAACTCCATTCAACTTGAATCTTTCTTCCCCTGTGACTGGTCTGACCACCACCGCATTACGTTCCTCATCATTGAAGCAGTGATAACAAATACAGCTCAACCAACAAAACCCAAAATCTGGGAAAACAGCATGAGAAGCACTAACCTCGATGAATTGACATCTCTCAGTAAAAACATCCTGCCTCCTCCCGGAGAAATGTCAGACATCCAGGATTCCATAAACCACTATACTAGTTCCATGAATAGTATTCTAGATGCTATTGCACTTCTACAACTAAAAATATTGTCCTCCAAAGACTACAAACCATGATATAATAGTAGTCTTAATACAGAATGATGTAACCTGATACTAGCAGAACGATGGTGGAGATCCTCTCCATCCCTTGACCACCTCAATCATTTGAGAACACTTAGGAACTCATATTACAAATGCATCAGAAGGTTGAAAACTATCTTCTTTAGAAACCAACTAGATCAAGCTAGAAAGTGGCCAAAAAAACAAATTGAACTCATTAAATTACAATCAAATGACCTACGCCCCCCCAAGCTTGATCTAGTCCTTCACCAAACTGCGAGGAATTTGACTCCTTCTTCCATGAGAAGACGGAAAACATGAGAATTGATTTGCTGAAGGATTCAGAGCATCATCCTTCCCTACCTCACTCCAGCCTCTCACTCTCCCTGACGGCTGTACACTCATTTCTATCGGGGCACACCCTCAAATACAAAAACACCGCTGCATGGTCCCTTCAGGAATGCGCCATTCTCATAATTCTAGCAATGCTGAAACCCGCAAACCACTTCAACGACCCTCTTCACTCCAATTTTTTCAATGAGATCAAACCGTTGTTTTTCCCACTCTGGACCAACATTGTAAATGCCTCTCTACTTCAAGGCACTATCCCTGACTGCCTAAAGTCGGTGCAGGTGTACCCCATCCTAAAACAAACATCGGCAGATCACATGGATCTAAACAACTTCCACCCGATCTCCAACATTCCAACTCTGGCGAATTTCCTTGAAAAATGAGTACACATCCAATTCTGTAACCACATTGAACAATTCTGCCTGCTGGACCAATTCCAATATGGCTTACGCCCGGGCCACAGCACCAAATCGGTTCTTACACACATAGTGGATGATGCGCTAAAAATGTTGGATCAAAAGAAATCTTGCCTCCTAATCCTTCTTGACCTATCTTCTGCATTCAAAACAGTCAAGCACTACAACTTACTAGACTTACTGGAACATAGAATGGGCTTATCAGTGTCAGTCCTAAACTGGTTCACCTCATTACTCCAAAACAGAACTCAAAGATTTAAGGCTAATCGGTCCTTATCCAATTCCACTCCGGTCACACTAGGGGTCCCAGAGGGTTCCTCCCTCAAACCCACTCTCTTTAACTTGTTCTTGGAGCCTCTAACCGAAATTTTGAGTTCTTCCTACATCTACTATCACATGTATGCTAATGACACACAATTATACCTGAAAGTCTCTTCCCCTGAAGACATCTGATCCCTCAATTTAACTCTACGAAAAACCCAAAGCCGGCTGGCAGACATCCACCTCAAATTAAACACTCTCAAAACTGAATTCTTACTAATTTCTCCACCCAACCAGTCACCCATCATTGAGGAATGGTTGAAACGACTAACAGCCCTAATCTGCCTGCCTCAAGGTATATATTCAGTGAGATCACTGGGAATTACTCTGGACACGAACCTTAACATGCAGAAGCACAAAAGTGCCTCCAGCAAAGGAGCAAACCTCCATATGAACATCTTGAGAAAATGAAAACCCTTCCTCCCTCCCAATGACTTCAAATCTGCAGTTCAAGCCCTAGTAATTCCTAGGTTAAACTATGGGAGTGCAACCCTTTGCGGCCTGCGCAGATCCAAAACGGCTCCTCTAAGGGCCCTCCTTAACTCTGTTGCAAGACTCATCACTGGATCAAAAAGAAACAATCACATCATCCCTGACTTAAAAGCCCTAAACTGGCTCCCTTATGAAGCAAGAATTCTATAAACAAATTGCCTGCATGACACATAAAGCCCTACACTTCAATACCTTGAGCTACCTTGCTCAGAAGTTGGAACTGGCAGATCCTCCAAAAGCTCCAGCACCTTACTGCGGAAACCACAGAGATTCTCTAAAAAGAAAACCTAAATCCAAGCTTTCTCAGGGATTGCCTTGAAAATTTGGACCTCCCTGAAACCAGACTGAATCCCTCAACTGTTTCTTTCAAGAAAGAAGTTAAAGGATTACTCATGAACAAATGTATGCCCTAGATCCTAGGATCTCCTCTCCCTGTATCTCTCTTGACTCGTCAATTATTCCCTTCTTACTGCTGGCCATTATTGTTTTGATTTTGTTTTACCTATGGCTTTTGGTTTTGTACTACTGTATCCATTTGTTCCTATATTTGGTGGTCATATGTCGCTGCTCTCTGAACATGTGTAACGGGCTCTGATACCTGCATGGATCATGTTCGCGCTATATAAAACTTTTAAAATACATAAATAAGGAACCAAACTGAAGTTGAACTGTACCTTTTTGATACTCTATTGTATAGCTTTGTTTACTACAAAGGAGAAGAAACAATACAACATGCACTATTACAGGTCATCTAAGAAGTCTTTTTCCAACATTCACTGAAGGGAAATTTTATGATTCCACAAAAGACAATGTGAAATATGTGAGTAATATAAGTCACTCTCTTCTTATCCACCTGACTCTTTGGTCCTTGGACTTTTTGAAAGTTGAACTTTGATAAGCATGGACCTTTCAAAGTGTTTAAGTCAGAACGGCTTCACTGTGGAATGCTCTACCGGGGTCCCTGCGACAGGCCAAGTCAGAAGCCTGTTTCAGAAAGGCCCTGAAAACGTGGCTCTTTATGGCAGATCAATAGGGCCCGTTGGACCCCGGTGCTCGCTCCGGTCGCAATTACCTGCTGCTTCAGCGCCGGGACATCCCTGTTTGGGGTAGCTGTCGCGCTTTATAAGCTTCAGTATTATTATTATTATTATTATTATTATTATTATTTAATGCGGTATGTTTACGTGTAGACAAAAATATCAATGTGCAAAAGTCTACAATCTCTGCAAATTACCCTGTCTATTCTTACTTTCACTGAGATTGTGAATATAGCACTCAAACAATAGTCAAACCTTTTTCTTTGGTCCTCGGTTTTTGATAATGCACATTTTGTGCAATGCAACAAACGTTTACATTTGGAAAAAGGAATGTTTGACCTATTTTTATTTCATTTAGAATTTAAGGTAATTAAGACTCTGCTCTGTCTACATTCATTGATTTGATAGACACTTACAGTATTGTTGTGAAAATGTGCCACACGTTGCACACAAGTTTCTTGCCTTGTGTAGCCTTCGTTTACATTAATATATGGTCACCAGAAATGTTGTGTTTAAGAGATATTGTTAGACCTGGCACAATTGGCGTGGGTCTCCCCTGCATTTTTTGCCCTTGCCTCCTGTGTTTTTGCTGTATGTTGGACTCCGTTTTGCTGGTCTAGATTCTTTGGGCACTTTGCCACTGCTGTTCAGGGCCAAAGTGCAAGTGCTCCCTTTGTAAATTACTGTTATGGATTGGTGTTTCCATGATTGGCTATTTTATTTACTAGTCAGTCCCTAGTACAATGCACTGTGTGTGCCCAGGGCCTGTAAATCAAATGCTGCTAGTGGGCTGCAGCACTGATGGTGCCACCCACAGACGCAGCCTGTAAAATGAAACTTTGGCCTGCCATTGCAGAGCCTGTGTGCAATCTGGTATTTGTTTTTGTAGAGTTCCCATGACGAAGGGATTCCCGAAATGCATTGGCAACACGGCACAAATATGATTTGTTTAATGTAGAATTGTGAATTGAATAATAAATGTCATATCAACGTAAGGTTGATTTGAAAATTGAGTATTGTTAATTTCATCATTGTTTTCTTTTTGTTCACTATTTGGTTGATTAGTTATAAGAAATACATGGAAACATATTGCACTAATAAGCAATGTAGAAATTGTTGCAATTATTCTAATATATGAATTTCCAAGAGAGTTGTCTTCGACAACTTGCATCGTAAGGGCTTGAGTAGTGCACCTTGTTATACGTGACAGGATCTGTACACATTAACTTGCAGTCTGGTACTGCCATACCGACTTGGCAAGTGCACACACTTGCCAGTCCCTAAACCTTCCCTTTTCTACATATTAGTCACCCCTAAGGTAGCATAAACAGAAGCTGCCACGAGTCACGTTAGGTGCGTGGGTAGCGCTGCCACCTTGTTTTTACCCTTTTTAAAAAGCCTTGTTTTTACGTTGCTTTTAAAAGTTTTAATCCAATCTGACCTTGAAATTTATCTGTTGGGGGAATCTGTGTGAGAATCCTTATAAATTGCTTTAATTGCCGCTTTTCACTTGCATAACGCACTTGATTGGAATTCATCTGTTGGGGGAACTGTGTGGGAATTCTTTAACTGCTTCTAATTGCCGCTTTTACTTTGTACGTCACACTCGAGCCGCCATTACTCAGGTCAGCGCTCTAGTTGCTGGACCTGCCCAGGCTTCTTAAGAGACCTATGACGCGACCGCGCAGCATAAACAGAAGCTGCCACAAGTCACGTTAGGTGCATGGGTAGCGCTGCCACCTTGTTTTTACCCTTTTTAAAAAGCCTTGTTTTTACGTTGCTTTTAAAAGTTTTAATCCAATCTGACCTTGAAATTTATCTGTTGGGGGAATCTGTGTGGGAATGCTTATAAATTGCTTTAATTGCCGCTTTTCACTTGCATAACGCACTTGATTGGAATTAATCTGTTGGGGGAACTGTGTGGGAATTCTTTAACTGCTTCTAATTGCCGCTTTTACTTTGTACGTCGCACTCGAGCCGCCATTACTCAGGTCAGCACTCAAGTTGCTGGACTTGCCCGGGCTTCTTAAGAGCCCGATGACGCGACCGCGCAGCATAAACAGAAGCTGCCACGAGTCACGTTAGGTGCGTGGGTAGCGCTGCCACCTTGTTTTTACCCTTTTTAAAAAGCCTTGTTTTTACGTTGCTTTTAAAAGTTTTAATCCAATCTGACCTTGAAATTTATCTGTTGGGGGAATCTGTGTGGGAATCCTTATAAATTGCTTTAATTGCCGCTTTTCACTTGCATAACGCACTTGATTGGAATTTATCTGTTGGGGGAACTGTGTGGGAATTCTTTAACTGCTTCTAATTGCTGCTTTTACTTTGTACGTCGCACTCGAGCCGCCATTACTCAGGTCAGCGCTCTAGTTGCTGGACCTGCCCGGGCTTCTTAAGAGCCCGATGACGCGACCGCGCAGCATAAACAGAAGCCGAAGGCGCGCCTAAGGCAAACCCGTCTGCGCCCGTCCATGTCCGGACGGGGCCAGGGGCCAGAACCCCTACCCCTTCCACTTTAGAGAAGTACTGTTATAGCACAGAGCAGCTCAGACAGCTTAACCCACCCCTGGGACCAAACTGCCTTCACTCCATTACCCCCAGTAGTTTAGAAATCAACTGTGCTTACTGTCCATTTACATCCTGGTCCCCCCCCCGCATCGCCCCTGCTGCAGCATCGCCTGACAATGTCCTTAAATTGTTTCTTTTAAACTGCAGATCTTTACCTAAACATTCTGCAGAATTGTCCATTCTGCTTATGGATGAAGGCTCTGATGTCTTATTCCTCACTGAAACCTGGCTGAACTCGGGTTCAGAACCTGACATTGTCCAGGCCCTCCCCCCTGATTACATAATACAAAGGCTGGATAGGACAACTGGTAAAGGTGGTGGCATTGCCATCATTCTGAAAAGCCACCTCACTTGTCGAACTCTTGGGAGCCCCTTACTTGATTGCGAAAACATCCATTTCTCAATTGGATTCACGCCTATGCTCTCCCTTTTGGGCATCCTAATTTATCGCCCTCCTGGATCTACAGGTCAATTCTGCAAATCACTCTCGGAAATAGTGCCCAAACTGACCAGCACCGCCGCAAATTTTACTATCCTGGGCAACTTCAATGTCCACTTCGATGATCCAACATTGAAGGCTGCATCTGAGCTGTCCTTGGACTTAGCGGCCTTTCAGCTCACTCAGAAGGTGCCTCATGTAACACACTCAAAAGGCCACCTCCTAGATCCCATTTTTTCCAATCTGGAGGAGCTTTCCTGTCAGAAACCGACCCCTATTCCCTGGTTGGATCACTTCCTCATCCCATTTAGCTGGTCTCCTACCCATGCTACCCCCCCTACTCAGCCAACGCTAATTAAGTCCCGCCGCTGGTCAAAACTTCCCATAGAAAAGTGGGTACCAGCACTGAAAAACTCTAAGCCTCTCCCTGACATCGATCCGGTGGTGGCCAATGAGAGATTCAATAATTGGATTGAGGGGACGTTAGACCAGGTCCTTCCTAAAACAATTACTCAGTTGCATAAAGGGCCCAACAGAACGGCCTGGGATACCCCCAAACTCCGAGAATTAAAACAAACCTGTAAAAAAATTGAAAGAGTTTGGAGAAAGGACTTCTCCCCGAACAAGAAAAAGGAATATAGGGAGGCTATCAAAACCTACAAGATCGAAATTAAAAAAGCCCAGGCCTCTTACTTCGAGGATAAAATTTCCTGAGCAACCAACTCCCCCCGTGAAACATTCCGAATTGCAAAGAAATTATTGAGAGCTCCTTCTCTACCTGATACCCCCTTAGCTACGGACCAACGTTGCAACGAACTTGCGGAATATTTTTATAATAAAATTCAAACGATTTACGGATCCTTTGCCCCAACTGATAGCCACTCTGTCCCTCACCCTGAGGATTCACACATAGTGAGCAAGGAATATTCTCTAAAGACTTTCCCCTTAATGAATTATGAATCCCTTCAGACCACCTCTGCACTCGTTAAGAGTGGGTCGCCCAGAGACCCTGCCCCGCCTAAGATTCTGAACCAGGTGGCTGAATCAGTTGGTCCAGTCATTTTGGACTTGATCAACTCCTCCATATCCACAGGGGTGGTCCCCCCTCTATGGAAAAAAGCCATGGTCAAGTCCCTTCTGAAAAAAACTAACCTGGACCCAGAATGTCTGGGCAACTATCGACCTATCTCGCTCCTCCCAGGAATTAGTAAAATACTGGAGAAACACGTCAACTCGGCGCTCGCTGTTCACCTGGAATCCAATAATCTTCTTCATCCCTCTCAAACCGGCTTTCGCCCCTGCCAAGGCACAGAAACGGCTCTATTAGCAGTCATGGAAGAATCTAGAAAGATTCTCGACGCAGGGGGCTCCTCTGCTGTGATTCTTCTGGATCTCAGTGCGGCCTTTGACACGGTCAACCACCCTATTTTGATCCAACGACTTAGAAATCTGCGTGTGTCCGGAGTAGCCTTAATCTGGCTGCAATCTTTCTTAGAGGGAAGATCTTTTCAGGTGTTTGAGGGTGAGGCCACTTCTAAATCCTGGCCCCTCCACTGCAGGGTTCCACAGGGATCTTCCCCGAGTCCCACACTTTTTAACGCCTACTTAGCCCCCCTTGCGGACATTGTTCTTCCCTATGGGGTGCACATTGTGACCTATGCTGATGACACCCAACTGGTTGTCGCACTCAACCACTCAGATAGGGCCTCCACCTGCCTCTGTACCTGCCTTGAAGAAGTAGCCAAGTGGATGAAACTCTCCTATCTAAAATTAAATAGTGACAAAACCGAGTTTATGCTCCTTGGCAATCCTTCTCTTTTTAAGGCAGATACTATGTGGCCAGCCTCGATGGGCCCGGCACCTGTCCCGAAGTCAGAGATAAAAAGCCTGGGCCTCTGGCTGGACTCAGATCTCAGCTTTAAAGTCCAGGCCAGAAAGGTGGTGGCCTCTTGCTTTGGCATCATAAGGATGCTTCGCAAAGTGCTTCCTCTGCTCCCCTCTCAGGCAAGAAAGCTTATGGTCCAGGCGCTTATTCTCTCACGCCTGGACTACGGCAACGCCTTATACCTTGAAGCCCCGAGTTCGGTCCTCGCCAAACTTCAAACAGTACAGAACTGCGCCGCAAGGATCCTCATGGGGACTCAGAATCGGCAGTCTGCAAAGCCTGCCATCAAAGCTCTCCATTGGCTCCCCGTTCGGGAGAGAGTCCACTTTAAGGCCTTATGCATTACCCATAAGCTGATAGGAGGGAAAGGACCAGAGATTATCTCCTCAATGGTCAAGCCCTATCAAGCTAACAGGCGACTATGCTCGGATGAGCAACACCTGGCAGTCGTCCCCAGAATCAAGAAAGTTAGAAGTGATGGTCGACTTTTCTCATATAATGCTGCCAAACTTTGGAACTCCCTTGCTCTTCAGCTATGAAGGGAACCCAATCACCTGGCCTTCCGCAAGCTGCTGAAAACATGGCTCTTCCCTAAGTGATTCGCTGAAGCTTCAGTTATTCTCCAGCGCTGGGATGCCTATGGGTAGCTATGCGCTCTATAAATGCTGCTTCATTCTAAGGTAGACCCAAGGTACCCCTGTGGGCAGGGTGCATTGCACGTGAAAGGTAGGACATGCCCTGATGTGTGTGGCATGTCCTGATAGTGAAATACTTCCAATTTTGTTTTTCACTATTGCAAGGCTACCTGTTCCCATAGGACTGAATGGGGAGTTTGCTTATAACATCTTATAAACATAACTACCCCTATGAACAAGGTAGGAAAATAAAGTTTAGTATGCCTGAACTCAGAATGTTTAGATGCATCTTTTAATGAGGGTGGTTTTTACATTCTGTGTTTGAAAATACCACTTTTAGAAAGTAGATATTTTCTTGCTTAGCCATCCAGTATGCCTCTGCTAGGTTTGTGTATTGCATGTCTGGCTTTGGCGTGTCAGGGACAGGGGAGGAGCAGTGGCTCCAGAGAGCCTGATGAGTCAGGGCTGGGCTGAATAGGCCTGGTTTGCATTTGGAGTGGTGGGAGGAGTAGCACCTGCACCTGAATAGGGCTGTGCCTGCCTTCCACAGTCATGGCTCCGCCCCCCTGTGGTGTGTCTGGAGCCAGGGCTCACACTGACAATGGAGGTTGTGGTGCACTTGCAAAGTGCCCCACAGAACTGGTTTTGGCTGGGTACAGACACTCTCTGCCTTCAGAGAACAAAGGGTTTTTGGGTATAAAGAGAGGGGCCCAGACCCCAGACTTTTAGATCACTTCTGGGAAATCAATAGGAACCTTTGCCAAGGAGAAGAGCCGGAGAAGCTGAGGAGGAATACTGCCCCTGTGCTGTTTGCTGTCTGGTGTTGGCTCTGCAGTGGCTACTTGCTGCCAAGGAAAGGAGAAAAGGACTTTGTTGTTTGCTGTGTCCCCTGCTTGAGGGAGATCTCAAAGGGCTTGAAACTGAGCTTGCCTCCTGTTCTGAAGTCTCAGGGACACAAAGATTTCACCACCAGCTCCCCTGAACTTCCTTGCTGGGAGTTCTGACCTGCAAAGAGGGGCCTGCTGTTGTTTTGGACGTCTAGAGACTGTTTTCTGCTGGGAGCTGGAAGAATCCACGCATTGTCCCGGACCGTCACATCGCATTGAGGCGCCAAGTTTGTCGCATCGTTGGGGGACGCAGTAAGAAACCGACGCATCACCTCCCCGCGCAGTAAGAAACTGACACATCACCTTCTCTCCAGTGAGGAACAGACGCATCACCTCCCCTGCGCAGCAGTAAGGAACCAACGCATTACCTCCCCCGAAGCAAGTAACCGACGCATCACCTCCCCTGCGCAGCAGTAAGGAACCGACGCATCACCTCCCTCAGAGCAAGAAACCGATGCATCACCTTCCCTGAGTGTAAGGAACCGACGCATCACCTTTCCTGCTGCCCGTTTTGTTGGTTTGCGTGACGCATCCCAGGTACTTTGTGTGAAAAGTGTCGCATCTGCAATTTGCTTTGAACTGAACTATTTCTACCAACTGAAAGTCATATTTGTATTACTTTATTGTGGATTTTTGTCGTTTGGTCTTGTTTTGGTTTAGATAAAGATTACTTATTTTTCTAAACTGGTGTGTTGTCCATTTGTAGTGTTTTCACTGTATTACTGTATGTGTTCACAAATGCTTTACACACTGCCTCTGAGATAAGCCTGCCTGCTTGTGCCAAGCTACCAAGGGGGTGAGAAGGGGTTATTTTAGAAGTGAATCCCCCTTAACCTGACTACAAGCAAGAGCCCCTATTTGGACAAAGGTACCTACCTCTGCCAACTAGAGACCCCCCATTTCTAACAGATATGTAAACCAAATAAAATATACTCAATTGATTTGTTAGTAGAGGTTTTATTTGAGTGTGCCGATGTCAATTAAGGTTTGTACTACTGGCATTTCTTAATTTCCATATACTTAACAACTACTAATATGCAATTTTCAAATTGTAATACTGTGTATTATGCAATACATATAATATGTACACTTCTGCAAAAAATACATTGTCAGTGTTTCCAAGCAGCAATATAAGAGCTGTGCAGGAGTAACAATTCCCCCTCTTCATAGGGAATCATAGAAGACAAAGGTATAAAAGGGTGCTAGGATTAGGAATGGACGGCACACAAAGGGATTGGTTGCTGAGGGGACATGTCTAAGATCTGACTGCAGATACAACATCTTTGTAAGATGTGTGAGGAAACTGCAATTGATTAGCAAAACTGAACGCAGTTGCATGTCATAACCACACACATCTAAATATTAACATGGCTGGCAGCATATTTGCAAATTAGGTATGGTTTCAACTAACATTGTAGGGATGTGTGATCAAATATGTTTGAGTTTTTCTAGCAATTGCTCTAATTTTTTTAATGGCTGCTTAGATTTTTAGAATTATCATCATTCTGGTGCACAGGATTTGTAAATTAATAATCCATAGTAAATAACCATATGCAGTAAAATACCAGCTATTCTTTGTCTATACTTTTTCCAAGACCAGGACAGGGCTCAGTATTCACTCTCTCCTTTGCAGATAACAGATCCTCTGACGCGGTTGTCTGACTCCTAGCAGTACCTATTAAAGTGTACAACTCATTAGAGCAAGACACCTGCCAGTTCTTCTAATCTCCGAATAGGATGCAATATGTACTTTGCCTCTTGGGGCTTTGGAGATCTACTGGATGTGCCCCCTAAAACTGGAGTTAAGTTGAATTTGTACCAATCATTCATATTAGTAAGAGACGGGACGTTTACTTTTTATACTGAAGGGGAGATTTACTAATTTACAGTGCAACTCAGTGCAGCATCCAATATTGCTTTGCAGTTTTGAGAGAGAAGGGCAGCACTATATCTACTAAGATATGGGGTCACTGCTCTCTTCCCCAGCTCTTGTACTCTTTCAGGTTTCTCTATTACAATGCACACACCTTTGCACCATAGAGCACCATAGTGCAAAGGTGTGTGCTTGATGTCTATCATAGGTTGTGTACTGGAAAGGTATGATGCCAGTACAAAATACTATGTTTAGACATACATTAAATCTTTTCCCACATTGTATGTGTGCTGTACTGGTCTCCTGGCTATTGCCTACCTCGAGGAGGCATTATCTTTTCATACATAAGGCTTTGTACTCATCGGTGGTAGTGTGGGAATACACAATGCACCACCCATGTGGCGCTCCTATTGCAATAGAAAGTACCGCCATACTTTATTTAAGGGATCATTTCCACCACAAAATTTTTTGATGGAAAGTAAGTAATATATTAGCACTTTTCTGACTTTGCACCAGAACAAAGAGTTGATAAATTTGCCTCTGAGTGTGACAACCCTTCATTAATGAAATGGTATTTAATTGTAACATGTCTTTTAGGAATATCTCCCAATGTATTTCATCTGCACAGTCAAGATATTTCCTTAATTGAGGTGATCCATTCTGTGCACTGTTTACAAGAAAGGGGATGAGTCACTCTAGATAAAGTAAGAGAGAGGCTAGGAAAAACTATAAGTGCACTAAAAATAGAGAGGTACGTTTAGTCAACATACAAAAGCTTTAAGTCTGAAGTTATGCAATGGAACCAATCATTGTCCCATTTTCATTTGTTATGACAAAATGCATTACATTTTATTATTATGTATGACTAAATTAACACTCCCAATCATAAAACACCTTATTTCACTTTCTACACTTCATAATATCACATATGAAATTTATATGTTCAAGACAAAGTAATAAAACACTCACAAAAAAGTGTCAATAATAGATTTGCAATGAAAGTAATCCGTTTCCAGTGTTTGTGATACGTGTCATGTATTCAAAGGACATTGTGCGAGAAAGAGGAAAAGAAAAAAACTTAATTCATGATTTGAAATGGGTAACAATATATTCCAGTCCATTTATTTGGGTTCAGGGTGGCACTTCTGGCTTGTGAAATGATCTCCGTTCTTTGTTTTGACGGGCCCTCCATTAGTGGTCAATATCAAGAGTCGGGACAGAAGGTCTAGTTTTGCTTTACATCTATTTTTTTCAGTGTTTGTTGGAAAGTGACCAATTTTGGGGTGGTCACTCTTAGTTTTCATTTTATTACGAATGACTTGCTGATAATCTTGAACTCTAACACTCGAACACTGCTAATCAGTATCCAGTGTATGTGCTTCTACTCCTAAAACATGTTGAAATATGCTTAAAACTTGATTTGCACATTTAGCTTTCCTATAAGGCTATAGTATATGGTCAGAGATATGCCCATGGCATACAAATGTAATTGCCAGTTGTTGATTGCCGCACCTATTGTGCCATCCATTACATTGGCCAAAAAAACATAGCTTCAGACCTACCCTATGTAGCCTGACAACAGAAGCTTGAAACCTGCTGCCCAGACCTGTCAAAACCTACCCTTGCCATGTAGGAAAGCCTTATTTTAAATACTACATAAGTCACTCTAAGCACACCTTGCTACCTACAATGCAGGGTGCATAATATTTAAGATTGGAAAATGTGTAACATTAGAAATGGAATTTTCCCGCATTGACTAGGGCCCAAATAACGTTTTAAATGGTCAGGCTGTAACTGGCAAATAGAAAAAGTCAAAACATAGATTATATGCCTAAATCAATAAGTTTCGACTCCATCCAAATTATTTTCATTTTTAATAAATACCCAATGTAATGGTGAAGTCAGAATTTTATTACATACATTGGAAATGTAACTTTTAGAACATTATTTTTGCCTTGCCTTAGGCTGCTTGAGGATAATTTGCATTAACTCTCCTGAAACTGCCCAGCCTGTACATGGCCTGAATTAGGTGTGCAAACTGATCTCAGAGCAGAGCCACTGGCCTGGGAGTGTGACGGTTTTTTCTTCCCCTGGCAGATCGGTGGGGTGTGCCTGGCAACCTAATTAACTTTAAAGGAGTCTGCCCTGTCATATGCAAATGTTAGGTGACACTTGGAAAAGGTCCGCCTTGGTTCACATATTCAGCCTGGCACCAAACCTAGAGAGAGGGGAGGTAATCTCCAGAAGTGGTTTTGATTGACCACAGAGAAGGGGACTGCTCATTACCTGGCCACACTTCTGGTTGGTAGAAGGGATTTTTCATCTTGGATTTTCAGTGTGAGGGACACTATGGGATAAATTTCAGTTGGGCAAACATAAACTGCTGAAAAAGTGGGTAGAATTGCCCCCGGAATCTTTTACCCCATTGTGTTGAGAGTGCCCAGGAGTCACCCCACCAACTAGCTGGTGCCAGGCATAAATGTGGCATCCCCAGGCATTACCCTCAAAAAACTTACTAGACCTGTAGAAGATCAGGAGAGGACTGGCCCTGCTGTATGTGGCCTGAGAGGAGCTGAAGGACTGGATCTACTTCCGCTTGTACTCAGGAAAAAGGAGTGGACTTCAAGGGTCAGTTGACTGGCCTCTATTATGGCTATAGGGAGACAACATGCTGCAAAAAGCCTTTTCCCTGTAGTACTCAGCTGACCAGTGGACTTTGCTGTTAGCCTCTGCTTGACACCATTAGAGTCTCTAAATGTCCTTCCCTAAGGTCCCGGGGGCCTTCAAAGTGTTCTTCCACAGTTGTTTGGGCACCAGAAAAAAATTTGGAAACAATTTACATTCTTCCTTCAGAGCTTCAGGGGGACCCACAGGAGAAATGTATCTGACTGGCAGTTCAGCAGCATTGGTTTAAATTTCAGGATCGTCCTGCTCAAGGCTCCCAGTTCCTCTGAAAAAATTACTAAGCCACACTCTGCAATGGGACTTAGAAAATGCTCAGCAAGAATCCTCCAAAGCTCCAGAGCATAAGCTAGAACAACCTGCAAATAGTTTCAGCAGTAACCTGCACGGGGAGGTTTTTTTCTTCCCAAAAATTGACAAGATCCGTTTCTGCTTTGCGATTTAGAAATCTTTTTGAACTTTTTGACTTCTTGACTTTCACCAGGACAAATCCACTTCATGTATCTGACCAAGGCTCCATCGTCGTTGGCCTCAAATTGTGCATACGTCCCAGGCTACCATTTCATAGACTATAATTTGTGCTTAATGCTTTTTGGTGATTTATATCTCAGGTTCCCATGCTCACTGTGCCATTGGAACCAGACTATACCCACCTGCTAAGCCTTAATGAGTGCGACACCAGTCTTGGGTTACTTGTGTTTCCCTTCCAGGGAGTTCCTGGCCTGGCAGTTCGGACTGGACTGTTTCTATTAAGCAGGGTCAAGACTGATTTGTATATGGCTGGTGCAAACTGAGGTGGCATAGTGGGCAAAAAGCGATGGATTGGGATGTGGCCCTGAGCGGTTGCCAGCAACTGAGATTAATTCAAGCATTACTGCCCTTCGCTCACTGTTTTGCATGAGCAATTTCCACCAGCTACAAGGTTGTGGTTTGCCTGCACAATAACTGAGGGAGTGCAATTTGCAAGAAGTTTGTAAAGGCTCAAATGCTAAAAGGGAGACAAATGCTATTTGCAAACCTATTTTCTCTAGTATCGAATCAGGATGCATGGAAATCTCTGCACTCATAAACGTCCAACTCTATTTCTATCTCTTTATGTATATTCCAACTGGTTTCCCACAAAGCATGCATTTTGCTACAATCCTCATCGATGCAAATGAACTTTTTTACATTATATTTTTGTTTCTTTTTTTAAGCACTGACATGAGCAAATGGGAGTTCATTTACGAACTAGGAAAAAGCACTCATTTCTTACTTTAGATGAGAGATTTTGGGTACGGTCCCAAAATAGGAATGTTTTAAGCACTTACTAAAAGACCTGGGGAACATTTTGATTACACCAATAAACGTACATGCATGCATGTCCCAAATTTCATATTATGCGTAATCTGTTAACTTTCTCAATTTCACATTAAGCAATTTCATGTAACTTTGTTAAGTGAGCATATCATTGCGCAAGGAAAGTGTCACAAGATGCCAGTAAGTTACATTTTCTTGAGGCAGTCTTCTGTCAGAATTCTACACAACTTTGGGTTTTTGTTTCCGAGTACGTACTCACTTAAAAGAAGTGACACGAGACACCCGCAAACCACATTTCCCTCATAAAGTGTGATTTTATGAGATTTCCATGTCATTTCAAGGCATTGGATGGAAAAATACATACATTTGCACACTCTTACTAATTAATAATTCTAGCCGTTCTCGTGATTATTGCCCTGCATGAGCTTGCGAGTTTACTCTATTTAATTAGCATGAGACTGAGACACAAACGTTTTGTTGAGAAAAATCTAAAATCTAATCATTATAGATCTCTGCTTATGGTTTGCAAAGGTTTCCCCCTTTCTAGGACTTCACAATATACGCAAGAGAATCGAAGCCATAGATTTCCATGCATACTTCTCTTCTTCAATTAAAGCCTCGGGGGTTGCCCCGCAGTTACATATTTTTAACATCTTTTTTCTTTACACAGAAACATTTTGTAACTTGGAAGAAACCTTTTCCTGTGCACTCACCTTCCTCCAGTTCTTAACGTTCCCTTTTTCTCGACCTTGGCTTTTCAATGACGGCCTACAGCATTCTGTTTGTTATAGCCGTTTCCATTGATTGAACTAGGCGAACATATTTGATATGGATCATTTGTAGGTGGAAAAGTCAGGACTGGAGACACTTTCCATAATGACCTGGAGTAAGGTGGTCTACCTAGCCAGAAGACATATGGGGGTGATCTCTTTCTTCTCTAGCCTGGAAAGGCACTTACTCATACCGTTCTCAGAAGTAGTTTTACATTCATTTTCATGGTGTTTTAGGGTCTGCAGTGTTTGTGAATACCCCACAAACTTGCAAATGCGTGAGCCTACCCTGCATTTTGCTTGATTACCTCGTGGTCGAACCACATTTCACACCATTACCTTCAAATACAGTACTGTGGACAACCTGCTAAGCCAGTGGATTTAACTAAGTACTAAATTCTGTCTGTATGTGTAAATGTTTGCAGATGTTGATTCTGTGGCTTTAATCTAGGAATTTACACTTGCAGTTAAATTCTGGCATTTTAGCTTTGAGATGCTGTGTGTATAAACCATGAACATAAAGATGCTTCCTGGGTAATGATTAATTTTAATACATATCATAGTATCATTTAAAAGTGGTTACCTGTTAAGAGCAAAAGTGCTTTTAAAGGTGCATGTCACATTGAAATCACGTGCCCCGCAAATGTGGGGGTCATCTACAGGCCTTTGGGGTCTGAAGTGAGCTAACATTTCTTGAACAGTGTAGAAGAAATATTGCACTTTCATTTATTACAGTTGGCAATGCTGTTTATTTACTGGGTGACTGAACAATGTTAGTGGAAGTTCTGCGTTGGAGAAGCGTAGACAGAGCAGAAATGCTATAGAGTAAACAGACCTGCTATTGTTTTCAATATGTGCTAATAGCTATACTGCTGAGCCTTCAGTAGCGCCCAGAGACTCGGATAATGAAGAGTTCTTCTGTTCCATCTATTGTTTTATCCCGCATCACTAGTGATGGTCTCTCCAGAGGAACCCTCTGAACGAGGAAGCTGTTACTGCTAGAACAAGCATTATGTAAGGGTGCTTATAAATACAATTTACCTGCTTCTGTGGTTTCAACCAGATCTGTTAATAAAAATAATAGAACTGTAAAAGACTTAGGCAGCAAGCAGTGTATCAGCTGCAACCGAAGATAATTGTACAGTAAGCCCAACACCTCATTTACAGACCCGGGTTTTGTTTTAAATTGGAGACACTAACTGCATGGGTGAGTTCATTGCAGGGATTTAGAAAATAGAGAACAGTGGGAAGATAGAAATAGTATCTCGATTGTTGGCTGTCGGAAAAAGTGTGATTTGTCAAGGTTCACTGCTATGCTACGAATCAGACAATGCTGTAGGAAAAATAAAAACAATACAATGAATAAAATGGAAATCACTGGATCATAACTTTAAATAAATGGTAGTTTGTTCAAAAAGAGAATTGAAAATGGTGTCTTCTAGAGTGTGGTCCCTAGCCCTTTAGAGGGTGTTTCCATAGGCATTTTCACCTGCCATTTCTCTATGTATCTTAAAATGTGCATAATATTTAATAGTGTGTGCCATATAGTACTCTGAATAAGGTTTGGACTGTGCTGACTCGTTACCCTGAGCGTCAAGTACTAAAAAGGGTTCTTGGTTCTCAGTTAATGGCTCCCCAGTAGAGGGCCCCAAGATACCAGTGCAAAAGACCTCAGTTGTTGGGGCCCAGTAGCCCCTGGCAGCCCTGGGACCGACCAATCTGGATTCCTGAAAACTTACATTGCAAACTTACAGACAGGTCAGAAAAAATTAGAGTGCAATTGGCACCCATTCATTGTGCCCAGTATGTTAGTACACTTGGCCTTTGTTTGGTATTCTGATGTCAATGAAATGGATGGCAGGTTCGATAATGAATTCATTATAGTGGCAGTTGCAGCTGGGTAGTTATAGTTAGGACCACTAGGACCATGTTTCAGTAGGGAAAGCACTTTTTGTTTTCATAATAAGTTTGGCACCGTTACACAAATCTTCACTTCACAAAACTTCCCAAAACTTTCCAAAAACAATCTCAGCAACCTCACCTCCTTAACAGCAGCCGCAATGGCTGAAAGGAATTACACCAAATTGGGCAGTCAGCTAGATCTTGGTTCAGAAAGCAGTTTTTTAGTTTTTTTTGTATTTTGATGTGTATTTATTCAGTAGTTTTTGAGAAATTAAAGTTTGAAAAATATAAATATTTCACACTGTGGAGGATCCATGGAGCCAACGGATCTCTAGATAAGATCCGATTGGCTGCCACCAAATCAAAAAAAGACTTGGGGCTCAGTCCCCTGTCCTTGAAAACAGTTTCAAAAAAAGCATATGGGAGGCAGAGTCAAGATACCGGATCCATGGAGGATCTGCGGTTCTGATATAAAAAACAATTGGTAGTCTTGTGCCTTTTATTAAAATACCTTCTGGGGTGGGCCAGAGACTGGGGGGGGGAGGGGCAGCGCTCACCCTCTCCATGCCTTTTAGAGGCCCGGTGGATCCCATCCCTTAGGCTGTTTCTTTAACTTTAGGGAAGGGGGGGTATGTCCCCTCCCCAAGCGTCTATGAGGCACCGGTGTTCCCTTCCCCTGGGGCCATTATACATTTTAGGAGAGAGTGGCAATGCAGCCCCCCTCCCTGAAGCACAGTTGGGCCCTGGGGACCCCATCCCCCAGGGCCATTATCAATTTTAAGTAAGGGGGCACGCAACCCCTTTCCTGATCATAGCAGTGCCGTACAGACCCCATCTACTGGTACACAGCAGGTTCCTTCCCGGAAGAGTATGGGGATAAGCTGCCTGCATTCTCCTGGGCAAGAAACTCAAGTTTGCTCCAGCCCGGGCAGGAGCTGAAAAAGAGGCTGCTCCCTCCCAGGCAGGAGAAAAGGAGAATGGTGCCAGCTCCCTCCAGCACCACAATGTATGCTGGCTGGGGAGGTGGCTGGGGCTGCATGAGTCTGGGGTCTGCCGCTGCAGCCCCTTACATCTAGAGAAATGTCGGTGTCCAGGTGGGCACCAGAGCAGCCACTTAAAAAAAGCATTGACATTCACCAATCACAGTGGTGTCTCGGGAGCTGACCAGGGCCTTGGGGCTCCCATCGTGTCCCCAACATATAAAAAGGTGTTGGGGTTATGGGTGGACACCAAAAACATTTTTAAAAACAAAAAAAAGGGGGGTGCTAGAGAGCCGGCGGACAAGATGGCCACACCTTAGGGAGGCTCTGTCAGCCTGGGGGCAATATCCTACATAATCCTGCGCACACGGGGCGCTTACACACTCTGGAGCCCAAGATATCCGCTTGTAACCACAGCGAGCAGCTGGGAAACTGCTTTGGAGCAGCTGCTGTGCCGTTGCTGATGCCATTGCGGCTCGTTCCTGGTTTCGGCCCGACTTCACGAGGCGAGTCGCAAAATGGCGGCGCCCGGGAACTGAGAAGTGAGGCCTGTGACTTCAACCATCCCCACTCTGCGGCCGTGTGCTCTGGACCGCAAATTGCAGCATTCGTCGCGCACCGGGGCCTGCTGAAGTGAAGTGCGGTGGGGACCCGGTGCGACCATATTGCCTAGCTGCATACAGACTGAGGTGCCGACCCGGCTGAGTGATGGAGATCACGCGGGGGCAACTGGGGCTCCACTGACCGGCTCCTGCAGCTTGGTGCACAGGTGAGAGTGGCCTGAGGATCTGTGCTGCTGCGGGTGAGCCGCTGCTGAGACGTGCCGGCCTGGGAGCGCGATGCGAGCTACGGAAACTTGATCAGCTGTTTTGAAGGTGCGCGGCCGAGCTGCCGCCCTGGACCTTGGCCTGCTGCGCTTGGGCCTTGTGTAGGGGGTGAAGGCCTATAGTGCTGGAGGGCTGCTCTAGACCCCTGCATGTTGCCCTGCGGCACCTCAGGGGCATGCACGTATTGATGTGGGAGCTGTGACTCTCCTGGAAGCAGGGGCTGCGAATTCCTCTATGGAGAGAGAAAAGTGGGCGTTTGCATGCCACTGGCAGTCTGACCGCAAGTTGCAGCGATCGTCGCGCACCGGTGTCTGACGAAGTGAAGTGCGGCGGGGGCCCGGTGCAACCATATCGCCTAGCTGAATACGGACTGAGGCGCCGGCCCAGATTAGTGGCGGAGATGGTGAGGTGGCAATCGGGGCTCTGCTGACCCGCTCCTGCAGCTTGATGCACAGGTGAGAGTGGCCTGAGAATCTGTGCTGCTGCAGAGGAGCCGCTGCTGAGACGTGCCGGCCTGGAAGCGCGATGCGAGCTGCGGGGACTCGATCAGCTGTTTAGAAGGTGCGCTGCCGACCTGCCACCCTGGACCTGGGCCTGCTGTGCTACGGCCTTGTGTAGGTGGTGAAGGCCTATGTTGCTGGAGAGCTACTCTAGACCCCTACATATTGCACTGAGGCGCCTCGGGGCACGCATGTACTGTGGTGGGAGCTGTGACCCTCCAGGAAGCAGGGGCTGCAAAATCCTGTATGAAGAGTGAAAAAGGGGGCATCTGCATGCTACTGGCAGCCTGAATGCGAAGATCTGATGCCAAGGCTTGAATAGGAGCAGCCGCGCTGCGGGACGACCTTAGAGCGTGGCGCTATTGTGATTCGGGCGCTGGGAGCAGTGCCGACCCATTAAATTCTCCTGCGAATCCCCACCATCTTGGGCCCGCCACTGCTGGGGTCTGTTTTTGGATACTGAGCCAGACAAGGAGAGAACCCCTAAGGGGAGAGGTGCACAATGGGCCGCACTGAGGGCAAACAAGCGAAACTGCAATTTCCAGCGTGGAAGCAGGCCCCTAGTGAGGATGCAGTACCGCAAAGAGACAATGACCAACGCCCCTCTGCCCCAACACAAGATGATGCCTTCAAGGCAATACTCCTTATGATACGTCAAATTCTAACCTCCATTGAATCCAAGATGGACTCCATGAACTTATGCATGGACTTCCTCGCGCAAAAAAAGGAAAAACATGATGGCCAAATATCAGAGGCCGAACAACATATATCCACTCTTGAGGATACCACCAATGCTAGCAGCGCCAAGCTACAAGGTATGGCGAAACTTCTTCAAGTTATAGCGGAGAAAAATGAAGATTTAGAAGCGCGCTCGCGCAGAAATAACTTGCGCATCGTTGGAGTCCCGGAGTCCACGGCCACTGGCCGCATGGAGGACTATGTAGACCGAATGCTGTTGGGTCTCTTTGGAGCCGAAGCCTTCTCCAAAGTGCTGATTTTTTAGCGGGCCCACAGATCACACATGGTGAGACCACCGCCCGGTGCGCCGCCGCGCCCAATCCTGGCCCGCATTCTCAACTACAAAGATCGCGACACTGCACTGAGGCTTGCGAGGGAGAAACAAGACTTAGTCTATGAAGGAGTGAAAGTTGCGCTCTACCCAGACTTCTCCATGGCAGTACAGGAGGCGCGGAAGAAATTTCTCCCAGTGAAGAAGAAACTCCAACAAGCTGGCATCCCATATGCCATGTTCTACCCGGCGAGACTACGCGTCCAGCACCGTGGAAAGACGCACATCTTCAGCAGCCCTCAATGCACTCAGGAATTCCTGAAGGCCTGCATGGGGCGATCGCCCACATTGCAGGCTGATGATCCTGGCTCCGGTCGATCCTCGCCAGCCTATGAGGAGATGTAGTGCCGGACCTGGTAAGACTAGCGACGCCGCTGTGAACTGGTAAGTTTACACCTCCTGCTCAACCAAAGGCCGGAGGGTGGCATACGCCGTCCCAGGAGCTCTGACTTTACACCTGCACTGTTGAGCCCCCACAGCGGGCGACTCAGCCCTGTGGCGACTATTGTGACACTTTACTCCCGGGCTCCCTCGCACTCTGCAAGGTGCGCTGATGGCCTCTCTGGAATGTACTCCCAGAGGGAATTCCCCCTAAGAATGTTTTGTACGTTGTATAAGATATTAATGGTTACCTCTTCGATATTGTTAGTGCAGAGACTAATGAATTCACAGAATTCACCCATGAGGACGTCAGAATTGCTCTCGGCAAGGTTAAATCTGGATCCCCTACCGACCCAGTTTCCTCTCATATTTTGTCCAAAATTGGGTCAGCTCTTCTTCCCGGCCCAACCAGGCTCCTCAACTTATCTTTACTACACTCTACCGTCCCAACCAGATGGAAAGAAGCTATGGTTAGACCCATACTAAAGAAGCCTACCCTCGACCCCAAGTAGCCTAACAACTATCGGCCTATCTCCCTTCTCCCTCTCTTCGGGAAGGTCTTAGAGTCACTAGTCAACAGACAACTCACCATCCACCTGGAGAGCAACAATCTGCTGGATCCCTCTCACTCTGGGTTCTGGGCTTCATACAGCACCGAAACCACCCTGCTGGAAATAGTGGACAATATAAGACTCTCTCTTGACGCCAGACAATCCGCCATCTTGGTCCTTCTTGACCTGTTGGCTGCCTTCGACACCATCTCCCACAGCACTCTTTTGTATCGTCTGCGGGAGATGGGTGTTGGGGGCACCCCATTGAACTGGCTCAGGAGCTACTTGACAGACCGAACCTCCAAAGTTCTAATGGGCTCATATGCCTCCAGCAGTCAACTTATAGACAAGGGTGTGCCCCAGGGCTCCATTCTGAGCCCCACAGTCTTTAATCTGTATGTGGCACCCTTGGCCAGCGTGATTAAAACTCATGGCTTTGACACAGTATCGTACGCCGACGATACTCAGCTACTAATCACGCTCGGACCAGACCACACCGACACCAAACTTCGGTTTGGGCAGTGCATATCTGACATACACTGCTGGATGCTAAATAACCATTTGCAACTTAATACCAGCAAAACCGATATTATCCTTTTCGGTAAAGCCCAGACTTTGTGGTCAAGTGATTGGTGGCCTGCAAACCTAGGCACTTGTCCCTCACCCAAGTCGGCAGTTCGTAACTTAGGAGTGCAGATCGACAATCAACTCTCCATGTCTGATCATGTCAATTGTGTGACCAGCACCTGTTACAGACTAATGCCGCAGTCTTCGTAAGATCTTTAAATGGGTCCCACTGTCTTCCCATATGCCTCTAGTGCAAGGACTAATCATTAGCCGGTTGGATTATGGCAATGCCCTGTTGGCCTCCATCAACGAAGAGCACCTAACTAAACTCCAGGTCCTTCAGAACACAGCGGCCAGACTTGTATTAAACCTACTGCCCCGATCCTCCTCGGCACCCAGTCTGAAAGCTCTCCACTGGCTCCCCATTAGAAAACAAATAACATTCAAGATCAACTGTCTAGTCCACAAAACTCTCAATGGTCACCGTTCTCACCACCTTGTCAATAAACTGAAAAGTTACCACCCCTCCAGAATTCTCCGATCTGCCAACAAACAACTTCTCGTCCCTCCCAAGATCCGCACCGCCAGGAATGGCGGAAGATCTTTTTCTTATCTCGTCCCCACCCTATGGAATGCTCTCCCTCTTCATGTCCGTACTGAGACCGACCACAGAAAGTTTCGTAGGTCTCTAAAAACCTGGCTGTTCTGAGGTTGTCTCACTCCCAGTCAGTATCTCTCTTCTCCTCTTCTTCGTTTTCTGTGTCAGGCTAGCGCTTTGAGACCTTCGGGTGAAATATGCGCTTAACAAAAACTCATACATAACATAACATAACATAATAGCCTGCGCCTCCTTTATGCCCTATTTACTGCTAAGGGTCGGAACTGGGCTGCGAGGCGATAATTCTACAGTGCGCTATTCACAATGTCTGTGCTGTTGGTTTTTGGGTTTGGGAGGGGAATCTATTCCCTGCGGATTTGGGCCACAGGTGTGTGTGGGGGGAGCTGTTTAATCAAAATGTTATACAAATCGGTTTTGCATGGCACCACTCATAGCCGGATAAGACGTAAATGCATGCACTGTACTTGGAATATACCTGCCTTGAAAATGTTGATCTGCAATTGTCACTTCCGCACTCACAAAGACATATATGACTGGTGAGGCTCCAACTCGTAAACCCACCATTAACTGTATAATGTGGAATGTACGCGGCCTTCGAGACCCCCGCAAACGTAGGCAGGTCCTACACTACCTAGATAGGCACCATGTCCAGGTGGCAATGCTGCAAGAGACGCACCTGGCTCCCGGGGTACTACCCACGTTTGGCAGGAAATGGGCTGCACACAGTTGCTTCTCCTCATTTTCCACCTGTTGGAACCGGGGTTACCGAGTCCGACACGGTAGCATGGCGTGAAGCGGGAAAGGCACGCGAAGGCAATGTGTAAGGCAGTTGTGCAGCACACTCTTACTCTGACTCAGAAATGCGAACGCAATAACATGACACCACACCAGGCTTTTGTATTTAAAATCAAGATCTTTTATAAATAATTTAAGTTGGCATTAGATGAGGCAAATTAATTCAGATCTACATTCAAATTCATTGCATTACTCAATTGGTGCACATTTTAAATAAAGCATCATAGCTCATCAACAATGTAGGCCACTAAGAGGCCGCAGGAATTATCCCCTACACGTAGCACTTAATAATGATCTCAAGGTACGTTAATAAAAAGGGGCCTAGACATGCAGTTCACTTTAGCTTATTCAATTACTTAAAAGAAGGCTTTTCACTTTACATTTAAATAGGCCTGCGTTAATCTAGCGCGCCCACCTTCAGTACAGTGGGCGTCGCAATTCCAGTACACCTGTAACATAAAACACTTCAACTCAATTCAATTAAATACTTTCCCCTGTGGTAAAAGATTTCGCAGTTAAAAGCATGGCCTAGGCAGTAATTACAATAGGCATCTGCAATAAGTTATTAAATACTATAGGGAACCCTCGACATGTCCAGTATCCTGGGGCTTCTATGACCCTTAGGGGTTAACTCTAGGCTAGGCCCACTCCTCTCCGGGGCCTCGCCTCATGGGGAAAGTTTACCCAATTGATTATAGGGTTAATGGTGGCCCCCGGCCCCAGTGGCGTTTTGTGGGCCCTAGGGGCCTTCTGGGCTCACCTGTCGCTGGATCGTTGGTCGCGCTTCCTCTGCGACTGGCACTCCCCAGGCCCGGCCCGTGTTCTGGAGGGCGGGGCCCGGTCGGGGTGCCTCGGCCTTCAGGCCGGACTGTGGGGACGTTGCGGGGCCGGTATCACCTTCCTCCGGCCCCCGGGATCAAGGAGTGACTGTGGGGACGTTGCGGGGGCTGGGATCTCACTCCTCCAGCCCCGGGATCAAGGTAGTGCAGCCGCGGCTTCCAGGACTTCGGGGAAGGGAGCGGGAGCCAGCAGTCCTCTTCAGCCGGCTCCCCGTCTCCCTCTACACGGCCGGGGCTCTTCCTGGGCCTCCGTCAGCGCTGGGGGCGGGAGCGGAGCCGGCGCCCAATCGTTGCGCGGCCTTCTTGGGGGCGCGGCCGGCGTCCCCGGCTGCTTAGCGACGGCGTTGGCGGGGCCTGGAGGCCTCGATGATCGCGCTGGCGATTTCTTGTGCCGCAACGGCGGCGGGGGCAATTTCTTCGGGCGCGACGGCGGCGGTGAGGTGATTTCTTCAGCCGCGACGGCGGCGATAAGGGCCCAGGGTCCAGTGGCAATTTCTTCGGCCGCGACGGCGGCAATGGGGGCAATCTGTGGAGGCTTCGGTGAGGGCGCGGACGGCGCACCTCACCACAGAAACTCGAGGGGCTTCCCTCACCTCAGCGCTCCCTTCGGTGAGGGCGCGACGGCGCACCTCACCTCACGGCACTTCTCAGGCGGCGACGGCCGCGGCGGTGATCTCTACACAAGGTCAGTGACCTGGGGGTGACAGAAAGCAGGACGCACCAGCAGCCTGTGGGCAGGGCTGACTGGAAGAGTACTTGGGGGCAGCCCAGCAGTAGGCAGGAATAGTGAGGGGGTGAAGGTCTAGCGCTTCAGGGTACGGCGCTTTACCTGGTGATCCCCAGTTGGGCAGTTTAGGCTTCAGGCCTGGCTGGACGGTCAAGCCTCCTCAAATTAAGGCGTCTTGCGACTGCTCCAGCTTGGTTGCTTCTTAGGCGCTTCTGGTGATGAGTTTCTTGTCAGAAGTTCCTTAGTATAAGTTTCTTGTCAGAGTTTCTTGTCAGAAGTTTCTTGTCATGAGGGGGGAATGAGTTGGTGGTCTGGGAGTGCTTGATGTTCCTCCCTGCACGCTGAAGGTGGTTCCCTGGGTCCCCCCACACTGGGCAAGGTCAGTGGGTGGTGGGCGTTCCTCAGCTATCTTACTCCAGCAGGGCCTCAGCCCTGTCAGCAGCAGTAGTGTAGGTCTCCCCCTAGGCCCTAAAGCCTATACTCCGGCGGAGGTTCCCCCAGGTTCAGTGGTGCCTCATCAACTGACTAGAAAGTTTTCCCTCCAAGCCTTTTATACTCCTAGGTCAGGTGACCCTCTCTAAGGCGGCAAAACATAACTCCTCCCACAGCCCGGAAGGTTCTGGAACCTTCTACATGCCTGGCTATGTGGCCCAGAGGCGGGGATGGAATGGATACTGTATCCCTATACCCCAGCCTGACCCTGGCTACTAGTGTGTATGCGTGTCAGGCCCCTCTGCAGTAGCAGGGGCCTGTGGCAGCCATCTTGAGTGAGAGAGACCACCTGCACCTCAGCACTGGCTAGCAGTGGCGAGGTGCCCAGAGACCTAGGTCCAGTAAAAATATGGTGGCAAAAAGGAGGCAAAAAAGGAAAAAAAATAGGGAAAGACAATCCCTAGGGCTGACAGGTCTAACACCACCTATCCCAGAGGCACCGCTATTTTGGTTAAGAAAGGTCTAGGCTTCTGTCCACTGGGTTCTCTACAAGACTCTCAGGGTAGATTCAGCATAATGTGGGGCAGATTAGCGGAACACACGATTACTTTGGTGTGCTGCTACGCGCCAAATATTGACGACGCGAACTATTTCAACCAGCTATGGGGGCACATAATGGAAGTGGGCTCTACTTTTATTATATGGGGAGGAGATTTTAACCTGGCGATAGATCCAGGTATAGACCGTTCACACTCGCATTCGTCCTCTCATCCACATGCTACCAAACACCTCTCAGCCATAATGGCTGATCACCAGCTTTTCGATGCATGGAGATCTCTACATCCAACGCAAAGGGAGGGTACTTTTTTCTCGAATGTGCACAATAGTTGGTCCCACCTGGGCTATTGGCTATTATCAGCCGGTCTAAACACATGGCTTCGGGAGGTATCGCAACTAGCTCGCACCCTCTCGGATCACTCCCCGGTCCTTATGAAGTTGGAGACACTCCATACCGGTCCTGGAGGTTCCTACCTACAGCCCTGCTGGACAGTGCCTTCCGGGAGGAACTGGGCCAGGAAATTGTAGACTTCTTCCCACGCAACATAGACAGCGTATCCACCCTGGCATGTGTCTGGGAAAGCTTTAAAGTCACAATTAGAGGCCTATGCACAGCTAAGAGCGGGGAGATTTTGCGCTCCATTAAGGGCACTTTGCACAGATTAGAAATAGACATCAAACAAGCTGAGACACGAGCCACATCTTCGCCTGACACACTACCACAAGCTCAGCTTAAAGAGCTCCTAGCGGAGTACACACAAGTTTGGCAGTGTACCTAGCGGAGTACTCTGGGAAGCAGAGCGTGAGGCCAAATTCCAATCGAAATACTACACTGCCAGATCCTATGGCAAGGGCGAACTCCCTGGCAGGGTCCTGGTGGAAGCTAGCAGAATCCCCAGGTTTGCCAATCAAATTCTGGAAATCACCGATGAAGAGGGATACAGACACATAGATTCACGGGAGATACTCAACACTTTCACCAAATATTATGCCACACTCTACCATACTAGCTGTCGTGCTCCCACAGATATAGCTACATATTTTGAAGATACAGCCTTGGGCTGGATCAGCGACTCCCGTAGAGAGTTCTTATCAGCTGATATTGAGGCGGATGAGATCCGAGCTGCAATAATGGGACTGGGCTCCAGTAAGGCCCCCGGACCAGACGGCCTACAAGCCGAATTTTATAAATGTTACAGTGAACAATTGATCTCCATCCTCAAACAAGTATTTGAAGGGGCACGTGACTCTGGGTACCTCCCTCTTTCCATGCCGCAAGCTGTAATTATATCCCTGCTTAAACCAGGAAAGGCAGCTGATAAATGTGAAGCTTACAAGCCCTTATCTTTAATTAATTGTGATACGAAGATACTTGCCAAAGTCATAGCCAACCGACTGACCTTGCTAATGGAAGGGTTGGTTCTGCCAGGTCAGGCAGGCTTTGTCCTGGGCAGGGCCACATCACACAATTTGCGCACCACATTTGCACTCCTCCAAGACATCGACCCCGATAGTTCAGCCGTTGGGATATTTTTAGACGCCACAAAGGCCTTTGATTCCCTGGAATGGGATTATATGCTTGCCATCTTGGGCCGAATGGGACTCCCTCGTCCTTTTTTAGCTTGGATACATTTGCTCTATTCTAAGCCGGAGGCGGTGGTCCAGATCAACGGGTTATATTCTGATCCAATCACTATTAAGCGAGGCACCCACCAGGGATGTCCACTATCCCCGTTACTTTTTGCTTTGGCCATCGAGCCCCTAGCAGCCAAAATAAGGCAGCATCATAGAGAGTATGCCATAATATACCCCTCCCGCCAAATATTAATATCGCTGTATGCAGACGATATCCCCCTTTACCTCCGAGAGCCCAGCACTAGTCTTAATCCCATCCTGAGGGAATTCATTAGATTTGGCCGTTTATCTGGGATAAAGTTGAGTTGGAGCAAATCGCAGATCTTCCCGCTCACCCCTAACACTCCTAGGTTTGTCCCTGAGTACTCGCTGAGCTGGTGCGATGACGAAATAAAATATCTGGGGGTAACCACCACCAGATATCCTGAGGAGACACTTAGATCAAACTATGGGGCTGCGATCGAAACAATCAGCACTTGGATAGACCCCCTGGATTACCCTTCCGCTTTAACTAGCTGGCAGAGTGGCCCTGATGAAGATGATTATCCTACCCAGGCTCCACCACCAGGTGCCAGAATTGCATGGGATCAGGACCTGGAATCTCCCTTGATGGACGTGCAGTGGAATTATTGCTGCGCGCAGACTGCCGAAATCACGGCTAGCAGCAGACTGCGAATAATACACTTTAAGTTTCTACACAGAACCTACTATACACCCACATTGCTGCGCAAATACAAGCTGCAAGAAGATGACCGTTGCATGAGATGCCACCAGGAGGGTGCTGATTTCTTCTACCTGGCATGGAATTGCAACAAGGTGCAGGGTTACTGGCGGGAGGTACTAGATGCACTATCTGAGATGATCGCAACCCCCCTCCCATGTTCCCCCCTACTTGCGTTGCTGGAATACACAGCAGACATTCCTAAAACGCAAAGAAAATTAACTGCCATGGGCTTGCTTCTGGCCAAACGTAAGGTGGCCTGCAGATGGGGTAGGGGGAGAAAACCCAAATTCAAAGACTTGCTCAACGACTTTATTTATGGTAAAGACCAGCTCACGACCTATGCAGAACTGCTGCCGGCTACATCCCGCCCCAGAGACATTTGGGAACCACTGGTCTCATACCTATGGGAACATAGTGAGTGAAACTGTGTGCTTCCTCCGCTGGTTGAGCAGTGGGCATCTCTGAAGTATAATATAGCAATTTGATGTATGTAACTTACCTACAGAGAGCATTGTATATATCTGGATTACACCTAGGTTGTACAAGTCACTGGACATCTATGTCAGAGGGGTACTCGGGCGCCATGGGCGGGCTGAGAGCTATGGAGGGGGTGGGAGATAATCCACTGAGTCATATAGACGAAAATGCACAAGGCAGATTCAAACACTTAATCTTAATGCATGTAACTTCATTTTGATACCTTCATGTACCGGGCAATGTCCGCTTAGTGATGATACTATGGTTTGTTTCTATGTTTGAAAAACATGATCAATACATTTTTTTTTTAAAAAAGAATAATAAATCAGTGGTAGGAGCTGCTTATTTATTATTCACTGCTCCACACAAGGAGTGCCCCGTAATGCCCTGTAAGGGCCTTTTTAAAAAATATATTCTATCCTGCTGGTGCCCCTAAGGGGTAGGGGCACCACCAAGCATTTTTTGATGCTGTGTAGGGCTGCTGGGCGCTCTGCAGCCCCCATCAACATTAAAAAAAACACAGTAAGTTTCCTTTATCATGAAATCCACGACCCAAGGATAGCTTACCATACCTTTTTAAGCCCCTCTTAGCTGGAACTCTGTGCTCTTCAGCTAGAGTATAGGGCTCTTTGTGGTTATTTTTATGGCTGCATTTTGTGTGCTAAAAATGTAAAAAGAAAGATATAAAAATATGCAAATGTTTATTTTTAACAAAACTTTTTTATGTCAATTCCTTTGAATAATAGCACACTGAAAATGGTGAGCTCAATAGAGGGTTCTTTTTGGGATACTGTGCAGGAATCATTTAATTTTTTTTTTAAATCACCTCACCCACAACTTATTGTGGCATGCTTCATCAAATTATGTGACAGGGTTGAGCTAATTATGCGGCAGGAAAAACCTAATTATGTGGAATAATGCAGCACATTTTGTGATAGCATTGCTTCATTAGTTTGCCATTTATACACTGTCTGGGCATTGGTTGCATCTTTTAAGTACCAGTTTAACATCCAAATATAACAATAAGCAACAGAAAGGTTACAAGTCAAAGGGCCTTCCTGTGCAGCAACACGTGTTGCTGCATTTTTAATAACTTGAACCATTCGAGCTAGAATCAATTATTTTTTGTTAAAATCTGCAGATTATTTAGCAGACGATGGATTATGTGGCAAATTCAGCAAATCTATAATTATCCACATAACGTTGCAGTCGAACAATCGATCCAGTGGCTTTGATCATAGGTGATTTCCCACACCTTGGTGTACTCAACCATTGCTGGGAGTTCTCAGATAAGCAAATGCTGGATTATAGCAGGACTCCAGATAAGTGTTAAAAATAGTAGGTTAACTTTATGAATCTGCCTCATAGTCTTTATTAACTCGATAGTTTTAAGAGGTGCTCACAGTTTGCATCAACTTGGTTTCCAAGTCATTGCAATTCTACCACATTATAAATCTGCCACTAATGTAGCTAACACTTAATTATATAAAGAGACTGAATATGATCTGGTCAAGAAGTCTGAACAAACATCAGAACTGGACTGTGTTTCTGTAGCCTTTCTTTCTGAAAGAAATACAGTAGACAGCAACAGTGTAATGTGAAATAAGGTTTATTAGTTATGTACAATTAGTTAAGTACAAAGCTTGAATGAACGACAGCATCATCAGCCTTTGATACTATTGTCCGTGTTTCACCCATGAACTTCCTGATTTTCACAGTTTGTCTTTCAGATTATCATAATTCATACATATATTGTTTTCTGACAATCCATATTATTATGATCATTTTTCCCTTATGTGACTGTTTTATCTGCTAACCATATTTATGGCTTCTGTCAGGAAATACACTAAGGTGATTAAGTACATGTAAATATTGGAGAAATCATTATAAATGAATGCACAATTGAAATGGAGAACTGATTTTAACTTTGCAAGAGCATGTTTTTGATTGGATCCTAATATATATATATATATATTCCATAAAAAGTATGTGTTGCAGATCTACATAGAACATTTGCTCTGTGTTGCCTGAATGGTTGTACGGCACTATATCAAGGTCAGCTGAAAAATTAACAGCCATGTGGTCCATCCACTCTGGAACACCATCAGACCCCTGCCCCACCATATCTTCACCAAAGGACTGGACCCCTTTAGCTTAGCTCTGTCCCCAATACTGAATAACTCCATCTACACAGCCACCTTCTCTGCCTAGAAGCAGGCCACAATACTACCCTGCCTGAAGAAACCCTCAGCAGAACCAAAGACACTGGCCAATTACCACACAAACTCCATGATGTCCTACCCTGCAAATGCCATGGAGAAGATCATTAACAAGTGACTAGCCAACCGCTTTAACAACAACCACCTAGTCACACAAACCCTATCCTGATTCAGGCCAAACTACAGCTCAAAGTCTGACCTCATCGTCAAATTCAACATTTGACTGCTCATGCACTGAGGAGACAATGCAGACATAATCCTACTCGACCTGTCCACTACCATTGATAGAGTCTCTCACTCCATCCTTATCCGACGTCCCCACAAAGCTGGCATACAAGGACCTATTCTCTCTGGATCTGCTCCTTCCTCACAGCCTGCACCTAGTCCGTCAGCCTTGCTCCCTACACCTCGTCAACCACCATATTCATTTGCAGGGTACCCCAAAAATCATCTCCCAGCCCTACAGTTTTCAAAGCCTACATGGCCCTGCGTGCAAACATAGAATCAACATCATCTTCTACGTTGATGAAACTCAGCTCATCCTCTCCCTCTCCAATGTAACTCCTAGCTCCCAGGCAAACTTCACCACCTGCATGTCCCAAGTCACCATACTGATGAAGACCAACTGTCTAAAACTCAACACAGATAAAACGGAAGTAGTACTCCCGGCAGAGACACCAAACTATGGAACTCCACCTGGTGGCCAGCGGACCTCTGCTCCACACCCAACCCTTCTCCCCAAGCCCAGAACCATGTAATAGTGGTTGACAACCAGCCAGGTCAATGCTGTCACCGCCTCCCATTTCCACACCCTCAAAATCCTCAAGAAAATGTTCAAGTGACTCCCGATCAACACCTGCAGAACCATCACCCAAGCCCTCCTCACCACCAAGCTGGACTGTGTCAGCGCACTATACAACTGTATCACCTCTCAACTGACCAGTAGATTTCAGATCATCCAAAATTCAACAGCCAAACTCACGTTCAGGCTTCCAATCTGCACACATCACCCTGCACCTCAAAGATCTTCGCTTGCTCCCCAGTAACAGACATGCACTCTTCAAGCTTCTGAGACATACATACAAAGCCTTACACAATCTAGACCCTGCCTACCTCAACAACTGCATCAACTTCCACACACCTACCAGACTGATGTGTGTGAATTCATGGAAAACAAACACAGAGAAACCGCATTGGAGGAAACCAAATTATGGAAAACCATTTTTAAGTAAAGATCAATTTAAGGAAAAATACAAACTTACATTAAACTTCGGTGGAGATTAAGAAGAGTGTAGTGTTTTTGGTTTCAGAATTGGGTAATGTTGAGGGTGATGGGAGGTTTTTAGGGGATAGGAAAATTGGAGTTCAGGCATAGAAAGGGGTTTTTAGGGTTCAGAGTTGGTTGGAGTGTTATGGTGGTAAGGGGTTTTTAGGGTTGACGGATCAGTGGTATTGAAGTGTATGCAGTGTTTTTAAGTTTCAGGGATAGGTGGAGTGTAAGGGTGTTGAGTGGTTTTAGGGTTTATGGATGGGCAGAGTTTAGGGATGGTGAGGTTTTTTTAAGGTTCAACTATGGGTAGCGGTTGTGGTGGTGAAGAGTTCAGGATAGGGTGGAGTTTAGATGTAGAAAGAGGTTTTTAGGGCTGAGGGATGAGACGTTTAGGGGGATGATGAGTTCTTATGGGTCATGGCTGCCTAGTTTTTAAGGGCGGTGAGGGTTTTTTAAGGTTCAGGAATGGGTGGAGTTTGGGGTTTGCTGAGGTGGTTTAAGGGGTATTGGATGAGTGGGATTTAGGTATAGAAAGGGTTTTTTAGGGTTCAGGAATGTGTTAGGGAAAGTGAGTAATGTTATGTTCAGGGATGAAGGATTTTTGGGTAAGAAAGGCTTTTAGGCATCAAGAATGAGTGCAGTTTAGGTGTGGTGAGGAGTTTCGGGACAGGGATTGATGGTGTTTAGGGGTTAAGAGGGGTCAGCGACGGATGGTGTTTATGGGTGGTGATGAGTCAGCGAATTAAAAGCGTCCAAAATAATTGTTTGACAATGTGAAAAATATAAACATGAAATAATGTCCCCTGAAGTGAAGCACTGAAATAAATATCTCTGAAAAAACTGTTTCTGAAAGTAAGACATGCAACCATTGAATTTACACTTAAAAAGAAGCATTTAAAAACCAATTTCAACCAAAAAGACCTTCTATGAATTGGTTTCTACGAAAAGGTAAATGCCATTCATTCTGAAAATTTCCATTAAACCGTTTCGATGAAATAGAAATAGTTTCTCAGCAATGGTATTCCATGAAATCGGTTTTCTATTAAATCACATACAGCTCTACTAGACACCTCCACTCGGCCGGACTCCTGCTCACACACATCCCCTGCATAGGCAGAGAGTTGTGCTTTATCATACATTGCTTCCAAAGCCTTGAACAACCTGCTCTTTCACATAAGAGCCTCCTCTTCAGTTCTTCATTTCCACAAGAAAGTGTAGACATGGCTCTTTACCTACCTCCCCAGGCAGTCTTTTTAGCCTCTGCCTAGCAGTGCTAGGATACCCTCCTGGGTGAGTCGTGCTCTCTACATGTAAACATAATATACCAATAGTAATGACCTATAATTACATCATATTCAGTGCATTGGTGATTATATTATTGCTATTTTTACATTTGCATTGTCTACCTAATTCTAATTCTAATAGGTATTGTATTAATCTGTTATACTTCTCTTGTACCACTGTAGTTGTATGATGATGTAGTGGATGCAATATAATTGTCATGCCATAAAATGCATACACTAGAACATGGTACATGGCTGAGATTATTGTGTAGCTGAACACATAACCATTCGACTGATTCCTTGGTTCTCTAACCACTCAGAGACAACCTTCAGGCGCAAGAGATATGCTATCTACTATCATGGAAATCTTTGAGGATTTGCAAGAGCATTAGGTGGGCATAAATCAGTGGTTCTAACTGATTCATTTATGGTAATGTTTTACCAAAATGTAGACCAGTGGCCTTGGGAGATTTCCAGCCAAGCGGTTGATAATCTCAAGCAGCAGGGCAGACTTTTTCAATTATTCCAAATCCAAAGTGGAGATTGCCGAGTCACTTCTTAGGGAAAATCGGCACCCCTCTATGAGATGACAATCCCTAATTGACATGACGGATAAATTTAGTGTTCTTCTCTGTGCCTTCGCTTGGTATTGGCTGTTGGGTATATTAATAAAGCTGCTAAAATAAAGTTCACAATGCCAACATAAAATGTGGTTAGGTGTTGGAAGGCTCTAAAAAATGGGTCAGCAGGTGCAGCCAGTTCCCCCACAAACAAATGACTGATCTATCAATGGTTGTTTAAATCTCAATTGTACGTGCGCCCATTGTTCTTTTAGTTCTGTTGTTAAATTGGTGGACTTTTTATACCTACAGTTCTGGTGAATACGCCTGAGAGGAATGCATATTAAGGAAGATTTGATCACATAAATAGAGATGACCAGTTTACGAGTTTCTGAATGATAATATCTATCTGAGTGTACTAAATAGTGTAACTGTCAAAGACAAGAGTGCTGTTTAACTCATGTTCTGTCTTTTTACTTGCTTTCACAACATCTTTTGAGTAACTGTATGACACACAACTGTCAATCATTTGTGCGCCTACGCAAAGGTGGGTATAAGTGGAGACAATGGACCTAATTACAATGTCAGACTGTCATTGTTTTAGAGCCGGAACCGTCCGACAATAAGTCAGTGGTTCTGCACTCCCTATTGGGATATGACCACTGTGCAGGTGGTTGTAAAATGCATTTTTCTAGTGTGGCTTGTGCTGCGGCCCAGAAAAACGGCCGCAGCACAAGCCGCACTAGAAAAATGCATTTTGAGTACATCCATGCACCGTGTGGCAGGCACCATGTGGTGCCAGGCAGCATGTGGTGCCTGGCATATGGTTCATGGATGTGTGGGGAGGCACTGCATGTGGACCCTGGCCCCCAAGCGGAGTCCCACGGGGGACAGACCCAAAGTCCCATTCCGGCTGCCTTTTCATGGTGGTCAGACCGCCAAGAAAAGGCCCTGTATGGGCCATCGTAATCCCTACGGTGGTGCCGCCGGAGGCACCGACGCTATTGTAGGGAATACGATCTGACCAACAGCCAGATGGGCTCCTTGAGCTTGTCGGAAGCGTCAGTCGGTCCCTCCGACAGGTGCGATCCAACCGACCGCATCATAATGCGGCAGTCGGGCTGCCTTGCTGGATGTCGGTGGACTGTTGGTGGCGGTCCGACCACCACCTATATAAGGTGGTGGGTGGCCTGATGTGTGAGAGTAAGAGTAAGAGTGTTGATTAATGTTTTCATTTTGTTAATATCTGTTTTAGACATTTTGACATTCTCTCAAGTGCCAGTCGAGCCTTGGAAGCTTCAAAGGAGTGAGTTGTGGTCAGAACATATTGCCTTTTCACTGGTTCAGGTCAGAGAGTGTGGAAAGGGGTATTTAGGGGATCCAGCTACCACAGGCTTCTCTCAAAGACTCTGAACATGGTACCTATTTTGAAATTGATTCTATACTCTGCTGCCAGTCAGAGGTGTTCTTTTTTGCTCTGAGTAATGTGGCGTCACTCCAACAGTCTTCAGTATGGACTTACTGCACAGTAGTTTAATGCAAGTGGTGCTTTCTGCATCCTAACTGTATCTTCTAGAGGAGAAATGGGCGTGCAGAGAGTTATGTTATGTTAATATGTTATGTTATGTTAATAAGGTTTTGTAGAGCGCTCGTTCACCGATTGGTTTCTTGGCGCTTATCCTAGAAGGTGCTATGGAGGTTGACAGTTCAATTGTCACCCCACTCTGTGTAGAGGATATTCCAGGGATTGAATCACTGGGGTTTTCACTTAAGGATACCAGTGGTGCTCTATGTACAGGGCTACTTTTTTATAGACCACCAGGTGGAGCTGCCCATGGTTATCAAGAACTGATTGATGCGATATATAATTTATCGCACTCTCATTCTAAGTTACTGATCCTTGGAGATTTTAATCTCTGGGAGAATGGTACCCTTGACACAGCTTTTAAAGAGCTTTGCCAGGCCTGTGAGAATGTTAACCTCCAACAGCTGGTACTACATCCTACTCATCAGAAGGGCCATGTGCTTGATCTTGTCTTTGCTGGTGAAAAAGACACAGTTGTAAAGGACATACTTCCGTTATGCTGGAAAGACCATTTTTTGGTTCTTTTCTCCTTAAAAGTAGCTAATCGCCATAAACAAGCTGCTTATATGACCGTTCCTCGAACTAGTAGAAAATGGTCTAAAATACTAAAACTAGTGGATCTTCCCCGGCTTGTTGATGATAGATTTGTCATTTATGATTCAGTGGAGATGAACTACTTGAATCTATGTCACCAAATCACCAATTCGTTAGATCAGTTAGCTCCCCTGAGGAAAGCCAAAAATTGTAAAAAGCCCTCCGCCCCCTGGTATAATGAAGAGCTAAGGCTGATGAAGACTAGTTGTAAACAAGCAGAAAGGAAATGGAGGAGGAATTACCTAGAGACAGATAAAGTAGCCTTAAAAAATCTGCTTTACATCTATAAAGAATCGATAGGCAAAGCCAAGGCCAAATATCTCGAGGAGACCATTTTACATTCAGCTAATAAATCTCAAACTTTATTTAGCCTAGTAAGAGGTTTGTCCAACACAGACTGCGCAAAATCTAAAATTCCGGCATCACAAGAACTATGTGATGACTTAGCAGTCTTTTTTGAGGAAAAAATCAATAAAATTTTAAATGGACTAAAATCCTCTACGGATGATGATGCGCACCAGTATACTGGTAAAGACACTTTAATAAACTGTGGTATAACTGATAGGGAACATATGACACTTTTGGATCAATTCCAGGTTCCCTCACAAGAGGAATTTAATGCAATTGCAGTTGGCATCTCCTCAGGTTCCCCTATGGACCCACTTCCACATAAGTTCTGGAAACTGTTTGGTAGTGAACTCTTTCCGCATCTGTATCAAATCTGCTGTCAATCCCTAACCGATGGTGTAGTACCGGACTGCTGGAAAAAGGCGGTTGTCTCTCCACTGTTAGAAAAGGCTACACTGGATCCCCAATGTCCCTCCAATTACAGACCCATCTCCTTGCTACCGTATCCGATTAAGATCTTGGAGAGGGTAGTGAGTAAATCTCTTTCAAAATACGCTGAGGATAATGAGCTGCTGGACGAAGTCCAATTTGGATTTCGCCCTGCACACGGAACCGAGACTGCCTTGGTGGCAGTCTTGGATTATCTGCGAATGCGGGCTGACAGCGGTCAGACAGCCTGTTTAGTGCTGCTTGACATGTCGGCCGCGTTCGATACGGTTAACCACCGGATCCTGATCAAGAGATTAGAGGAGATGGGTGTTGTGGGTAGGGCTCGGGACTGGCTGCACTCTTATCTCTCTAATAGGCAGCAGGCAGTGACCCTGTCGCCATTTACCTCTCAGAATAGAGATGTTAAACATGGGGTTCCACAGGGCTCGGCTATCAGCCCAATTCTGTTTAACCTTTATCTTCGACCACTCATTATCTTAATAAAATCATTTGGCATTGATGTCATAAACTATGTGGACGACACTCAGCTTGTCTTCTCCGTTGAGGGCAATAAAGCAGTGCCTTTAGAAAAATTCCACAACTGTATGCACAGAACAGCAGAATGGCTGAAAGAGAACTCATTGCAATTTAATGGGGAAAAAACTGAAATCCTGTGCTGTACCGCAGGTAAAATTCAGCGACCACTCCCAGTAGACTTCTGGCCAGGCCCGGCTAACAACTCCTTATTGCCCACTAGTACAGTGCGCAATTTAGGAGTGATGCTGGATAGTAATCTACAATTGGATTCCCAGGTGAATAAAACGGTGAACACTTGTCTATCTCTGCTCCGAGCTCTTCGGAAGATTCTCCTGTTTTTACCTACTCTTGCTAGACCTCAAGTGGTGCGGAGTATTGTTCTAAGCAGAATGGATTATTGCAATGCACTCCTTCTAGGTGCCCCAGCGTCCCTGATAAAAAAATTACAAAGAGTACAGATCATGGCGGCTAAATTGGCGCTAAATCGACCACGTAGAGCCTCTGCCTCATTGGCCTTAAAGGACCTACATTGGCTGCCCATTGCGCAAAGAGTCCAATTTAAGGCACTCTGTATTGTCTACAGGGCAACACATAAAACTGGACCTAAACTGTTGCAAAGGAAATTTGTATGGTATTCCCCTGTTAGACATTTGCGCTCTTCCTCTGCTAATCTGGTCTGTGTTCCCCATGTCAATAAAGCTCGAATGGGTGGCAGATCCTTTAGCTTTACAGCATCTAGACTTTGGAACGCTCTGCCCCCGGAGCGTAGACAACTGAACACCTTGTCATGCTTCAGGAAGGAACTGAAAACCAGATTGTTTCCCAGAGATTGATCCTTGCCTATCTCAGTTTAGTTACATGCAGTGGATGATTGGTAATCTAAGCGCCAGGATACCCTTGGGGTGGCAGCTGCGCTATATAAGTGTGCCTTACATTACATTACATTACAATTGTAAGCCTTAGGGGGTCATTAGCATGTTGGGCGGATCGCCACGGCCCACATGGCGGTGGCGATCCGCCCGACATATCCTCCCGACCGCATGTAAATTCCCCCCGCCATATTACTATGGCGGGGGGACCCCGGCGGACGGAAAGACCGTCCGCCGGTTTTCCACCCGGTCGATGAGTCGACCGGGCGGAAAAGCAGTTAATATGGTGGCGGTGTCTGGTAGACACCGCCATCCATATTATGATACATGCGGGGTTCTGCCTTTCTGTGGTGGCAACGCCGTCACGGAAAGGCATACGGCCTTCTACATTGGGGGCCCGTAGCGGGCCCCCAGGGATTCTGGGGGGTGGGGGGTGCACATGGGGGGTACCTATGGTACCTCCCTGCATTTCAATGTACAACGTGGCAGGCACTGCGCGGTGCCTGTCACGTTGTGCATTGAAAAGCACAACTTGCATTTTTGGCATTGCGGCGGGCGGTGCTTTCAGCACCGCCCGCCGCAATGTCAGAAATGCGGGATGCGCCCGCCACACTGTGGCGGGCGCATCCTAATGGCATGTGTGGGACCGCCGCATGCATTGCGGGCGGTCCCATTTCCCGGGGGTATGGCGGGCGGACTTTGTCCGCCCGCCATGCTAAAGACCCCCTTAGTGTACAACCAAGTTTTGAGCAATTTTCTAAATCTCAATAAGTCAGGGCTGGACCTGATTTCCAGGGGGATGGAATTCCACAATTATGGGGCCAGAATTGCAAACCTGGCTCCTCCTAGTCGCTTTAACTTAAAGGTAGGAGTTGCCAGTAATAGGAGGTGAGCAGAGCAAAGATTCTGTGAGGAGAGTACCTGGTAATAAGGCTGTCTATAAAACCAGGGCCCTGACCATGCAGTGACTTGAATACCAGACAGCCGATCTTAAACACACAGCGTTGAGGAATGGGGAGCCAATGCAATTCCCTCAAAAGGGGGGAAGCATGATTCCACCATCGTTGCTGGTAGATCAGTCTGGCTGCCTGATTCTGGACGATCTGCAGCCGTTTCATAAGACCGGCTGGTAATCCAAGATAGATTGTGTTGGAGTAGTCAAGGCACGATAGAACCATAGCCATTACCACCTGTGTCAATGCAGCCTAGGTCAGCAGATTGTGAGAGTAGTCACGAAAAAGAAATTAAATGCCAGTGGAAGAAGAACACAAACAATTTTCCTACCTCCATCGATAGCAGCCGTCTTTGATGTTTATGCGCGTGGTGGCTGAAGGAACAAAATACGCCTCTTCCTGATTGTTTATTCTGTGGTCGAATCCTATTTCAATGGAAGTGAATGCGGGTTGCGGAAGGTAGTACTTGACCTGTCAGCTGGATTACATTACTCTAAATGTATTTATTGCAGAACGTTAACTAAAGGCTTCATCTTCCTCCTCACAACAGTTGCAGAGGATTCCCTTCTGCTTGAGCCAGGACAATTGAATAATGCTTATTACATCTTTATAAGCCTCATCGAGATAATACTTCAATTTACTGTCTTTTATATGTATCTTAATTCCAATTAGCATATTTTCTAACATCATACAGTGAAGCAGGACGACTCAATCGTTCAAAATTTCATTGGTTATGTAGACATTCGTATCATTGTGAATTTTATGCACTAGCCAATTTGTCTCCTCAAATGGGAATTTTCAAAACACTGAGATAATTATGTTCTTGTCTCGAGGGCACTCAGCTGCATTTAAAGATCAGGCTACAGTCAGAGCTATCAAGCCTGCGGTCATAATATTGATATGTTTATGACATGAACAGCAACACATAAAAAAGTAATTGGCTGCAAATATCAAAGTTGTTTTGCTGCTTACAACATTACAGATCATTTCAGTAGCAGTCGCTGGCAAAGGAGTGTTTAATATTAAAATGCCATTATGATGCTCTTTTCTTCAGGCCCAAAGAAGTGAAACAAACACCAATTCACAGAAAATCTTGACACCCACTTTGAGAAGTGGTGGTGTAAGATGTGGTATGGCAGTTATTCAAGATAAATATAAACATGGATTTGTCGGTGATTATCTTTGGAAAACAGTAACATGTTTAGCCTATTTTAGGGTGACCAGAATTCTAAACACAAAAACCGGGACATTTCACAAAAATAGAAGAGGGACTATAAATTTGCTTCTACAGAGCCCACATAATGACAGCTCCTTTCAGCAGAGAAATACAGAAGAGGCAGTAAGAACATAAATAAAAGGCAATTTTTAAAGCCAGTAGCATGCCTGTTAATTAAATTGCTTTCTTATAACTGATGCTAACTATCCCTGCTTTGGAAAACATAAAAAGGCACCTCTCACTGTTTTCACTCAACCTTCTCTAAAAACCGGGACATGAGCTAAATTTCCCGAAATCTGCCGGGACAGCTGGTGAATACCCGGGACTGTCCCTGCAATGCCGGACACCGGGGGAAGCAAGGTCACAGACCAGTCTTCCCCCGGGGATCTTCGCGCTGGCCGGAAGGACAAGGTGGGGGGGGTTATGAGGGAGGGTCTAGGGGCAGGTCAGTGGTGCCTATAAAGGTGTCAGGGAGGGAGGTTCCGGCCTCTTTCCCGACACCTCGCACCACCGGGTTAGGGAGGGTTTTGAATTTAGTTAATTAGGCCTCTAGGGTATAATTTACAGTGCAGCGTCAGTAGTGGCAGTCAGGGTAGGGTGTAGGTAGGGAGTCCTTTAGCATACCTGGGTAATCAGCGCAAGATGGCCGGCCCAGACAACGACGCGGTGCGTGAAGTACTGCAAGTCCTGGGGTGGGCGGGCGGGGCAGATCTCCTCTGTCCCGGCGTGCTGGAGGAGGCGTGGGTCGGCATGGTTCGGCCCACACGGATTGCGTCAGCAGGTTTTGCAGCGGCGGTAGAGGCATATGTGGACGAGCCGCTATCCGCCAAGAAACCCTCTGGGCCCAGAGGGCGGGGCCAAGGTAATGCGGCACAGCTGAAACGCGGAGGCAGGCGTCAGAGACTGCCCATGCAGCTGGATCTCGAGGAGGAAGAGGAGGAATGCAGCCAGGGCGGAGTGGCTGATCAACGATCCGGCGCCGCTGGGCTCGGGCACCGGATTGAAGACTGGTGAGCAGGGGGCCCTGGGGGAAGAGAGCGTCCCGCTGGACCTCTCGTGTAGGCCTCCCCCAGGAAATGCAGGGAGAGATGAGGCAGGCTGGCAAGGCCCAGCAATAAAAAAGGCCAAGAAGGTGGGGCCCCAAGGCCAGGGGCAGGTGGCAGGCCCGAGCAGTAAGGGGAAAGGAGCACCGGCTGGGGGGGCTAGGGGGGCCAGGGCAGGGGATATTTTTCCCCCATCTTTTCCCCGATGGGAGGGGCTTTCCCTGGAAGAAAAAATCAGGAAACAAAGGCAACTCATACAGGATACGGAGGCTAGGTGGGCAGCCATGTGTGAGGCCAAGGGGGGCTGGCATGGAGGACACCGAGTGGGGGAGGAGGCAGGGGGTGAGGTAGGGGGCTGGGATAGTTTTCAGGAACATGAGCAGGAGCCAGCAGGGGGTAAGTGGGTGTGGGTCACTGCTGGATGGCAGTCAAGTAAGCGGGCAGGGACAGCCAGCACAGTGGTGAGGCCCGGTGGTGCGGGGGACCCCCCAAGTTGGAGCAGCCTGGGGGGGTCTCACCCGACGGTTGAGGCCGGGAAGGGGAGGGTGATACCAGCGGGGCGCACAATGGCTCTGGGACACTAGTCAGAAGCAGCGGGGGTTCGCTGCAGTCTGCCTGCCAATGAGGGAGCACGCAACGCCTACAGCTTGGAGAAAGTGTGCCGGAAAGAGTGGGGGTGTTGCAAGAGAGCAGAGAAGAGTGGCACAGAAGAAAGCGAGAGAACCGGTGGTGACAGGCTGAGTTGGTGTTGGATTATCTGGAACAGAGTGATGAGTGGGAAGAAGGTGAAGTGCGAGTGTAGAAGTAGACCTCACCAAGGCCTACCGGTGCTAGGGGTTCGCCCTTCTTTGCACACTAGTCCTCAGACCAATAAATAGAGATTGGCACAGAAGCTGGAATATCAAAACAACAGTTTATTAAACCTCATGAGTGGAACTACATCTATACAAAACCCTCAGGCAGTGTATGAGGTAGCAAAAGGAGCACAGAAACTGTGGGTCTTTTATACCCACTCAAGAGCTCAAAAGGAGGCGGTACAAGCACACACAAGAATAGCTATTCACATGTATGGACAACATACATAAAATGCTCAGTCAACAAAGTAGGAGGAGAATGAAGTTGCTGACATCAGTTAGAGCAGCCTAACATTTACAGACTAAGACAGGTGCATGAGCAGCTACAGACTTTTCTGAGTATGTGCAGTGTTACAGGAGCTAACTATAGATAGTTATTCTAGTAAAGCACAAGGGTAGGCAACAGCGAAGACGGAAGGAGCACATGGCGAGCACATGGTCAACTAAAATGGCTGCCAAAAACAAAATGGCTTCAGCTCATGCTAACAGTGATCTCTGCCAAACTTCCACACGAGATGCGGACAACGGAATGAAAGGGCAACCTGGGGTCCCAGAGAGGGCAAACAAGAAAATTGGTGTTTTTCAGGAAATGAACATGGGAAAGAAGAAGGCAATGCTACAGAAAAAGCCCAGCAGTCGGGTCAGCGACAAGGAGACCCAAGGCGGACCCTCAGGTACGGGGGAGTGGAGGACTGCCTGGGGGATGGGGCTGTGGGATAAAAGGGTAAATCCTGCCGGTTGGTGGGTGTTGAGGAGGTGAAAGTAAGAGAAGTGGGTTTGGCAGGAGACGCAATAGCGGCGCAGGTCGAGCACAGAGGAAGCGGGGGGCATCACGGCTAGTAGGCGCAGGTGTCCAGACGGACAAGATCGGAGGGGCCGACGAGAAGGAGGACAAAACAGGTGACAAATACCACAAAAAATTGCCATATATGTGTTTGGTGATGCCACTAGGAAGGACGAGAAACAGGATTTGGAAGCACAAATATGTAGATGTTTTCAAACTACTACATAGGGAAATACAGGCTAAGGAGGGGTCAAAGGAAGAAGAATGGAATTGACAAGAAGGCAGAGGGTACCCATCAATATGAAAAACTGGACCTCGGCATTCCTTATATTTGCAAGTATTTACTGTGAGAAATACTTGGATAGAGCGACAGCTCTGTTGAAGTATATGGACATTATAAGACAGGCTCAGATGCATTTTGGAGGTTTCGCACGGCTTAGCTATGATGAGGAATTCAGGGCACGGTTAGCATCAATCCGGACAAGCCTTGGGGGGAGGTGGACCAGGAGCTATGGATGCAGTGGATGTCCTCCACACAATCCTCAGCATCCACACATACAGCTAGCGGCTTGCCGGTGACCTATTGGTCCTTTCAGGCTTGTCCCACCCAACAAGGGGCGGGTGGGAACAATATTGGGGCAATTACATCCGGTGGACCGCCTAAGGCGGCAGGAGCCACAACAGGGGCCTGCTGGATTTTCAACAAGCGTTTCTGTTCTAGGCACCCATGTAAATTCAAACATAAATGCTCCAAATGCGGGGCAGACACCCACTCACCCAATGTTTTACCCTGGCTACACCAAATGAACAGTGTAGGTCAACGAAGGGGAGGGGACAGTCTGGACCAAAGGGCCCCTACTCCAGTTAAGATTGAGGCCATGGGCCCATGGCTCGCGGTCTATCCCGACAGGGAGGCAGCCCTGCGTTTGCAGTGGGGGTTCAAGGAAGGTTTTCGGGAGGTTATCAAGGGCCTAGGGCACGTTGATGGGTGGACAATTTGAAATCAGCCAAGGAATTATCGGCGGTGGTAGCAGCAAAACTAAAGAAAGAAGTGGAAGAAGGGAGGATGGCAGGCCCGTTCACGGACTGGCCATTTGAGGACCTGAGTGTGTCACCATTGGGGGTGGTCCCTAAAAAAGACCCAGGGGAGTTCAGAATGATCTATCACCTATCATGGCCGGAGGGGGAATCAGTCAATGATTCTAGGGTGCTGTATGCCTCAGTGGACAATGCGGTCCGACTGGTGAGGGTGTGTGGGAGGGGAGCAGGAATGGCAATATGCGATGTCAAGTCTGCTTTCCGTCTACTGCCTATACACCGGGTGGTTTTTCCGCTACTGGGAATGCAGTCTGAAGGGGCCATCTATGTGGATAAGGTCTTGCCCATGGGGTGTGCGATCTCCTGCACGCTCTTTGAGAAGTTCAGTACATTCTTGCAGTGGGCATTCGTCAAGAAGAGTGGTCACAGGGAGGTGTCGCATTACCTGAATGATTTCTTGTTCGTGGGGAAAAGGGGGTCGGGAGATTGTGAGAGAGTGTTACAGCAGTTTGAGGAGTTGACACAAGCCTTTGGGGTGCCTTTAGCACTGGAGAAAACAGCTGGGCCCAGCTATAGGTTGACATTACTGGGCATCGAACTGGACTCTGTGCATTGGATGGCACGATTGCCCAAGGAGAAGGTGGATGACATGCAGGCTTTCTTGTTACAGGTGATGTGAGAAAGGAAGATTGAGTTGAGAGCTGTTCAGAGGTTGCTGGGCTTCCTGAATTTTGCTTGCAGGGTGGTGAGACCAGGGAGGACTTTCTGCAGGCGGCTTGGCATGGCCATGTCAGGCACAGTACAGCCACACCATAGGGTCAGGATCTCAATGGGGGTCAGAGCAGATCTGGGAGTGTGGCAGACATTTTTGGTAGTCTGTAATGAATCTGATCCTATTGTCTTTTCCTTGTTTGTGTTGCGGTTTAGGGTTTAGAGTGCTTGCTCTCTCAATTATCGCTACATCCGTTAGTGTTTGCTGCAGGGTACGTGGATCATATCCTCGTTGTTCCAAGCGGTTTATTGCCTCTTGTCCTTTCAGTTGGAATATTTGGTCTTCACTGCAGTTCCTTCTGATTTGGAGTAATTCTCCTTTAGGGATGTTTTTGATGTTGTGTTTGGGGTGACAACTCTCTGCCCGTAAGATGGCATTAACGGCTGTCTCTTTCCTGTATAGTTTACTGTGCAGTAGGTTGTCCTTCACGTAGATTGTGAGATCCAGAAAGTTAATTTCAGTTTTGGAGAAACTGTGGGTTGTCTTGATTTTTCATGGGTTGTCATCCAGTTGACGTAGAAATCTTTCTAGAAGGTGTTGATTTCCCTGCCAGATGCAGAGAATGTCGTCTATATAACGACGCCAGAGAACAATATGCGTGCTAAGTTCAGTGAAGCTAGGATCCCATAGCCAGAACCTGTCCACTATGCTCATAAAGATACAGGCATACGGAGGAGCGAATTTGGCACCCATTGCGGTCCCGTGTATTTGTTTAAAGATCTTTTGATTGAAGCTGAAGATGTTGTTATTCAGACAAAAATCTAGCATGTCCAGTATCATTTTGTTCGTTTCCAGATAGTTTACTGGTTGGGTCCAGAGTGTTTGTTGCACAGATTTTATTCCTTCATGATGTTCTATTGATGTGTATAGGCTGACGATGTCAATGCATACCAGATAGAAGTCAGGTTCCCAGGTGATATCTTTGACTTTCGCTAGAATGTCTTTGCTATCCTGTATGAAAGAAGGGATATCTTTCATCAGGACCTGTAGCTTTTTGTCAATAAATTCTCCAACCCTGGAACAGGGTGAGTTAATGCCCGCAATGATAGGTCTTCCAGGTGGAGGGTAGACCTTCTTGTGTATTTTCGGAAGGAGATAGAAAGTGGGAATGGTGGGATGTTCGATGAAGAGAAAACCTTTTTCTTCATAGGAGATGAGTCCCAGGTCATACCATCTGTCCAGTTTCCCTCTGAGTATTCTTAGTAGGCCTGGTGTTGGGTCTTGTTGGAGGAGTTCATAGCATGTTTCATCGGATAGTTGGCGATGTGACTCGCTAATGTAATCATCCACATCAAGAGCCACTGGGTTGCCCCCTTTGTCTGCTTCCTTAAGGATCAAGTCCTTGTTGTTCTGTAGTGTTCTTATCGCCCCTCTTTCTTCTGTGGAGATATTTTGTGGCAAGAATTTTTGTTTTCTAAGGTATTTGTGATGTTCTTTCTCCAGGTCGTGTGTCACTGCTAGATGGAAGGCATCGATACTATTCCCTGTCGGTAGTTTTGGGCAGAATGTCGATTTTTTGGCCAAATGAGTGTCTAGTGTCAGGTCGGTGGTGATTCCTAGATCCGAGGCCGTTCTGTTAATAGAATTGGGATCTGTTTCTAGCTCACTGAGGTTGGTCAGTAGGTCAATATTTTCTATGTCTTGGATGGAGAGATTGGAGATGGGTGTTTGTCGTGTATATTGTTGTCGTGTTGGTTGGTTGTCAAAGAAAACTTTGAGTTTGAGCTTTCTGGTAAACTTAAACAGATCAATGTGCATTCTGACTAGGTTCCAAGAAGCTGAAGGGCAGAATGAGAGTCCTTTGTTAAGTAGTTGAAGTTCATGGTTGGAAATTGCTGTACTTGAGAGGTTCTTAACCAGATCTACTATTTCTGAATTGTTCTGTTCATTTCTTTCTTCCTTAGTCTTGTTTTCACCCCTGCGGGGGATGTTTGTGGTCGTCCATATTGGGGAGCGGCTGTTGGAGTTGAGGTATTTTGGGCATTTGTGGTTTTTATACCTAATCTGTATCGAAGGACCTCCTCGAAAAAATGTACCTTGCATCTTGGTGTATTGTTCTCCAAGGTTGCTGCTGGTGATTCGATATCTGAGCTGGTGGATGGTCCAGACTGGTTTGTTGAAATCTTTTTCCCAGAGGACACCTTATCACCCTCTGCTTCCAGTCAGACAGCATCCCTGCTGCCTGAGATACTGCTGTCCGATTCCCATGCTCGTCTTATCGCTCTAGTGCAGTAATCGTTAGGGTGCAGTTACACGGTTTACTACTTCACCCATACCATGAACACCGAACCTAGGTTCCAGTCCGGTCACATCCCTTCCCTGTGTCTTTTATCTTCTATAATCCTAATACTTGTCACACATAGGTTACCGGAGTCCCGGTTGAATCTCGCCCTACAGCGCCCCATGACCCACGCATTGTGGCTACCTATTCCCTTGTTCCTCATAGTGCATATCTCGGTTTGGTGCTGCAATTAATTACACTGCACCATGTATACCTCTGAATTTGAGCCTAGCAAACTGTGAGTCAACACCACTCAATCATGGCGCCCGGCCTAGACCCTGACGCACCAACCCGGAAGCAATGCGGGATGCGTTCACGTCAAAAGCGCATTTCTCCCAAGTTTACTTCTCTATATGCCGATTGACCGCAACGGACACATGATTTCAATCTTACCACCGGACCGCAAGTAAGTAAGAGCCAGCGCTTAGAAAACGAGGGCTATGCTTGATCCTCGTTCCTAATTTAATTATAGCTGGAAACTTGGCCTCTATGGACTGAGCGAGACCAGTCCTTCTAACCTATTTTGCACCCCAAACGTGACCGCTCTGTTCTCTCTCCTCTCTCCCCCCCCTGCTTTTCCCCCCGTCTTTCAGTACTTTCTGGGAAAAGACCGATTACCTCTCCTAACCCAGCTACCGAATCCTAACGGTAAGTGCTACTTAGGAACGCCGGCATAGCTTGAAATACTGATCTCACGAACCTTGACTAGCTACCCCTTCCAATTAGGCACAACAGTCTATCCCCACAACGTTCTTGACCTTCACTAAGGCCTTACCACCCACGATATAACTGAGCACTTACACAGGCCACAGACTCTTATTACATCACGGGAGCTTGACAATCCCTAGAACCTCGAGCCGGATATATCCATTTTATGCCATATAAGACTATGAAACCAGCCCTGGATTGCTTATGATCTACATTGTTCCATGTATGCTAACGTTGTCACTATATATTCCCCATGACCGGCACATTCATCCTTGGAACTGTGATACTTGTGCACTGGACCACATATGTACTATGTTACTCCTTTTATTGTCAATTTCATATGGTATTTGCCGTGATGCATGTCCGTGACTATTTGATTTGCTCTTTATACTCGCACTTTTGACTCGTTTTGTCATGCAATGCTGTGTTTCCTAATTCACCTTTATTCCTTGTTTATTTGATATTGCTATTTATGTGCCCTTCTCTACCTATTTGCGCACTCTTTCTTGGTCTTTTCTGATGCATGACTATGATTATTTTGATATGTCCTTTTTGACTTCTCCGCTTTATCCGTTCTACATGCAATGCGATGTCCATTAACTTACCCTTATTCTTTGTTTATTTGATTTGTTACTTATGTGCGTTTTTCTCCCTATCGTCACACTCTCCCTTGGTTGGCACTGCCTATGATGCCTTTGACATCTATGTTTGCTGTCATGCCGACGTACTTCGCACCCACTGCACATTCCGACCTACTATATAAATTGAATACTGACTTTCCAATGCTATCCCTCTGGTCCTTCCCAATACTCGCCTATCTATCTCCGGCCGTCTTTTTCACTGGTACTGTTACTCTACCTGTGCCTCCCTTGAATGGTCCATCTCCCACCCCACATTTTTCATTATTACTCTTTCCTCTCTCTCTCTCCCCGCCCCCCTCTCCGCCTTCGCCCCCCCACCTCACCTGCCCCGTCCTCTTCCCCCTTTCTGCCTTTTTGCTCTTCTGTCTTTCATTATGTTCTCTGCTTCTCCTGTGATTCACTGCCCTGCAAATCCCTTGCACACCATTCACGTTGGGTCGAACTCAGCCACTTAGCTCCTATCCTACACGTCTTTATAATGCCTATTTCTCCTTCTGGTTTCTATCACGATATTTGTTCCACTATGTATAGCCCTGAGGAAGCCCCAGGCCAGATGGTCGATGTAAAGGGGCGAAACATGTGTTGGCTATAAAATGTTCTCACTTTGCTATGAAACACGACAAAATAAATCGGAATTGATTCCAGGGAACATTTGATTACTTTTACTCGTTCCGACATATCTACAAGCTTAACTTAAGAGCCAATATGTAAAGTATTTGTGCAACACTTCAAACAGTAACATAATGAAAAACCCACAAAAACCCCACACCAGTTTAGAAAGATAGATTATGATTTTATAAATAAAACAAGATGAAAATGACAAAGATCCAATAAGTAGAAGTCAAGAAATAATTTTTTAAAGATTAAAAGTGAAAAATAGCACTAAGAAGCAATAAGCGCCTATGGGGTTATTTGGTCATGCTGGACCGGGGTAAAGTCAAGAGTTCGGGCTGACCGTGATGGAGCGCAAGTCAAATGCCTTGATCCTAGTCGCAACAACGAGATGTGGGGTGCAGACAATCGATGCGTCGGTGTCAATCTCGCAGTCGAGGTGTTCGTCAATTTTCTCCACACAATGATGGTGATGCGCTCATTCCGAAGATGAATTGCCAGTCCTAAGATATGTTGGTTCGGAGGCAATGTGGCGGGTTTCTCCATGCAGTCGAGGGGATGCATTGATCGTCTGTCACTGCAGCGGTGGCGATGCGGTGGTACAGATGCATCGGTCCCAATGACGATGTGCTGGTTCCAAGTGTGATGCGCTGATTCTGTACCTGCAACAGCGCTGATACGTTGATTCTGCTTCACGTAGTACAGGATGCATCTTTTCCACTGGAGCAAGCACCTGGATCAACTTCCAGTGGGCCAGGAACAGGAGCAGCGAGTAAGACTTTGATATCCCTGAGTCTTAAAACAAGAGGCAAGCCAGCATGCACTTGCAGATCACTCCTGGTTCAAGTCTAAGAGTCCAGTTTTTCCTCAACAGAGCAGAGGGGAGCAGGTAGCAGGGCAGCACATCAGAAAGGCAGAAAAGCAGTTCTTCCAGAGCAGTAGTCTAACAGAGTGGCAGTCCTTGTATCAGCACAGCAGTCCTTCCTCCTGGCAGAGCTTCTTCACAGGTCAAGTAGTGTCTGATTTGGTGGGGTCAAAGACCTAGTACTTATACCCAGTTGTGCCGTTGAAGTGGAAGCAACTTCAAAGAGGGGCTTTAAAGTGCACAGAGGTCCTCTCTCCCAGCTTAGACTCCAGACTCACTATCGGGGGTATGTAGCCCTTTGTGTGGGGACAGATTCTTGTTCCCATCATGCCCAGGATGGCCCATCAAGCTGTGGATGACCCATCAGCAGGTGGATGGCCACTCAGTCACTTCTAAGCTCCCTTTGTGTGTAGCAGTCTAGAGGGAATGAACAAAGTCCAGCAGTCACCCACCCCAGACATGTATTAGAGACAGGCTGTAGGCACACAGGGCTAAGAGCAGAAAAATGTTGACTTTCTAAAAGTGGCATTTTTAAACGGGTAGTGATAAATTCATCTTTACCAGTAAAGAGGATTTATCATTACCATTCCAATGATATTAAACATGACAGAGCTACTCCTTCTCAATCAGGAATTACAGCTTATAAGTGTAATAAGGAATTTCCAATGTTAACCTATGAGAGGGGCAGGCCTCACAGTAGTGAAAAACGAATTTGGGTGTTGTTCACTACCAGGACATGCAAAACTTAAAAGTACATGTCCACCTTTTGATTACACAGCACCCTGTCGTATGGGCTACCTGAGGCCTTCTTAGGGGTGACCTATCTGTAGTAAAAATGGGAGTTTAGGGCTTTGCAAGGGATTTGAAATGCCAAGTAGACAAGTCCTTGTAAGGTGCACACACAGGCCCTACAGTGGGAGGCCTGAGACATGGTTAAAGAGCTACTTAAGTGGGTGGAACACTCAGTGCTACAGGCCCAATAGTAGCATTCAATTTACAAGCCCTGGCAAATTTAGTGCACTTTGTTAGGGACTTATAAGTCAAATGAATATGACAATTGGGTATGAACCAATGTTACCATGTTTAGAGAAGAGAACACATGCACTTTAGCACTGGTCAGCAGTGGTAAAGGGCTCAAAGTCCTAAATCCAACAAAAACGAGGTCAGAAAAAGAGGAAAGCAAAAAGTTATGTAATTATGTACTAAAATATGTAAACATTTTCAATAAATGTTTTAAGAAAATATATATAATTAAGTAAAGTATAATGCAAATAGTACCATAAAACAATAATTAATATATTATAATACTACTTATAATATACACAAAGTATATAAAATCTGTAAAAAAATGTATGTATAAAAAATGTATATGGTTTTATAAACAATTATACCATATTTGCAAAAATATTTAAAAATACTAATATGTGAAAGAATGTTAAAAGAGTATAATACATGTTGCTTATTTCACAAAAAATATAAGAGAGTAAAACCTTTTATATTATGTTATAAAAATATATATATATTTAAAAAATATAAACATATACATGGAATAAAATATTAAGAACAAAATAAAAATCATAAAATGTGTCATTTGCTGTCCTATAAAAAAAAGTCAATACTAATGATGTGTAAAAAACTGCAATACTTAATGTGGTATATTCACAAGAACGTGTGATAACTACCGCAAGAGTAGCTTAACGCAACTTTCATTATCGCAGCCTATCTCGGGAAAACAACCCCTTGCCAACGTGGAATTCACAACAAGGCGGTAGCATGCGAAAGCCACCAGATAACGCGTCAAATGTCAGCGTGAAAATCAACGTCATGCCGAGAAAACAAGAAACTCGAACGCGAGAAATCATGCAATGAGGCCAATCGCGGTACAAAAAGTAGCGAAAAGTAGCCACAGGCCTCCAAATCCCACGCGTCTGGCGGGAAATTGCACCAGAAAAACCACAGAAACAACACACCAGAAACAAGCCAAAGCACGCAGCAACATGGATGCACCCTGAACCAGCGCAGAGGACAACGCGAACCCCACAACCCCCACAGAACACCAGCAAGGAACAACGGGGTCGGGGAAGGCCAAGGAGAAAAGGGAGAGGAAGACGGGGTGCAGCCCGCAGGAAAACAAGACCAGCGCCACAGAGGCACAGAACACTACCAGCAAATGACCCACAAGCAGACCACCTGGAATGCAGTCGGAGTGCCCAGGAGGCCAATCCCTGAGGCCAAGAGGCGCTGGCAGGACGTGACAACCTAAACCAGGTACAAACCCGCTGCCAACAGGAAGACAGCAACGGCGACAGGAGGTGGCAGTCCAGCGCCACAGGAGGCCACAGTCATCAGTGTGGAGACGGTGCAAGGAGTAGGGAGTATGGACACAGCTCGAGAGGACCCGACACAACAACAACAGGGTGAGGATCCAACAGGGACTGGGGGGACGGGGGGTGATGGGCACAATGCCACACATGCACAATGAGGTGTAGCACACTGCACACCCACAATTACCCAGGGACATGTCCCCCATCCCCGTGGCACACTGCAGCACACACACATAGCAATCACAGCACACAGCATGACAATGTGGCACAAAGTGCAACACCAACACTGCAGAACAGGGGACACAACTGGGTCCGCCCAGGCGCAGAAACAGAACAATCAGATTGGACACAGCAGGGAACTGTGAGATGCACATCTACCCCTACAACCCCACATCAGCCATGTAGGCCAAATGTACACTGTCCCAACTCAAATAGCCACCGCCGCCCAAACAGTCACAATGTACATTGTCACACAGTCTGCATGTCGACAAGAACAAGGCGCCAACACAATGCCAACATGCACCTCCCCTTCACAATGCAGAGGGACAAACAACACCTCCAGCAGGTCAGAACAGACAACCCATCAGTGATGCCCGAGATGAACACCACACCCCCGACACCGACGCCCTACAACAGCCCATGGACATCCCACACAACCCACCACCAGGACCAAGGCAGACAAGCTACTCAGAGGAGAAACCAGCCCCTGCAACAGACCACACAGCATGAAGCACCCGCAATCACGGCTGCCTCACAACACTTCACCGACCCACACATGGCACCCCAATGCCAGGTGGCAGAACGCCAAAAGGAGGTGGCCCAACAGGTGAGGGTGTTGCCGAACACATGGAATGCGAACTAGAACACATACGTGGGTGTCCAATACCCTTCAGGGACCACCTACACCCCACAAAGGAGACCCACACCTCCACAGAGACACATGCAGATGCACATACCAAGTACAGAACCACGCCCAGGGGCACGCACATATCAGTCACACACCCACGTTGGCTCTGCGTACGATGGCACAGTCCACTCCCCTTACGAATTGAGTGGGTGACGACAAAGCTACATGTCCAGGTTCCAGCCCGCTGCCTGCGGTGACATGTCTGCAACCGCTGTACACAGCACAATGTAATGTCGTAGGGCCCAGGGCCCCCATGCATACAACAAGACCACAGGGACACTTGTACATATCATGTTGAACTGGCTACGGGCACGTGCGCCCGGCCCCTTTATTGGCAGGGCCACATGTACAGTGACGCCTGTGCTGGATGTGTGTGGGGTGAGTATAAGTGTGTTTAAACAGAGAGAGACCCCTTGTCAGCTACCAAGGGAGTGGGGTACTACCAGTACAAAAAACTAATTATCCCTTGATTTACTCATTCAACAAGAACACCCTATCATTAGTGGAATTCTTAATTCATATAAAGCACATAGAAATTGTTTTTGAGGGGATCTCACTCAAAAACCCTAACACACTCAAACAATAATACCACTATAACATGCAATACAAAAAGGGTCAATTTATTTCTTTAGTACATGTGAATATTATTAAAAACACAATTTATATAGTAAAACACCTAAAATACAACACAATGCATCAATTCAACATAATTAAAAACAATACAATTCATCAGATCAGGACATAACATAACATCTTATGACACTTTTACCACAGAGACCCCTAAAAAATAGGGAAAAGAACAATGATAGACAGTACACTTTGTCTTTTAACTCAACAATTCCCTAGGAATAATTTTAGCAAGATTAGCCTGGATACATATACTCTATTTTGTATCTACAGGTCCAACTTGTCCTCGGGATAATGTACAGAAATGCGTCTACGCGTTTCGATGGGTATCTGATTATTCCATCTTTATCAAGACAGTCATTATGTTCACTTTTCTTTGTGGTACATTAGGTTGTTATACCCTGTGTAAACAAGTGTATAAAAATATATATTTTTAATTAAAAACCTTAAAATGATTCTACTATACACAAAATTTGCAGTGACAATCTGCTAGCACAACTCATAATTCCATAATTCATTTTATATATGCTCACATGTGCTATGACTCAATTTGATCTCCTTATACAATATGCTCATGCCATTTACATCAGATATATTTCTCCAATTGTCTTCACTGCATATAAACATTTCATGAGGATGTTTAAAACTTATCACTTCTAAGCATGACATTACTCCTGCTTGCAACCTTCAAGATAAGAGGGAAAAGAAACGGTTTTTACTAAAACGCTTCTAAAGCTACCCCACATTTGTATACAATTTCTGGGCCCATAAAAAACCAACCATAATAACCCGCTGTTAACGAGTGAATATCCCTACAATTTTACACTCTTCCTACTAAAAATAACCCATTTGTCTAGGGGAATGGAGACCACTAATGGCAATATGTGCCTATATTGCTGTTAACATATCTTCATCAACAAACTCAATTGAGAGATACCTATCTAGATCACTAAATTCATTTGTATGACTGCAGAGGGCATTCTCATTATTCTCACCTGAATGAAAAGGAGTTGATATTTGCACTTATTCTTATATTTCTTTTGCAGGCTCGAAGAGTGGTCTGTTAGTAGATCCCCTAATAAATAGAGAGTGCTTTTTATATTACTATTACTATACTGGAGAGTGTCTGCCATATACTCTAATTAAACGCACTACAGTGCCTCTCCTCCTATGTATTTTATCGTACCTTCTTAAACGGACGTGAATGATCACTGTTTCCCAACTGCCGTATATTCTTGAATGGTTCAATCCGGAACCCCAGGTTTCTAGTTCTGTGTCCAAAAAAACCCGCAAATCACGTTCAAGGTAGAGGGGCTTAAATACATCCACCTCCTCACCTGCTGATGCGCTTACGTGGCACTCTAAAATAAAGAAACACCCCCATTGTATTACACCCATGATTGTAAGGGAGAGAAATTCATTTAGATAGGCTGTTCGTGTGTCTATCCCAGCTATTTTATAGGATTCCTTTCTCACCTTATTGGCTCATGGATTCCCCGTCCTACTTCGTCCTTCTTGAAAGTGTAAATGGGAGGCCACTGCATTGTCCTCGTTTAAATACTGTCTCGCGATCTCTCATTGGTTCCTCCAAACCACATGACCCGCATGCACTGCTTGTGCTGATCTGCCACTCCTAACCCGGAAGCTAACTCCATGGTTTTCCTGTGTTTTGGCAACACCTTTATTTATTTGTATAAATGCAACTTTATTGGTTTGTACACATGCATCTAATCAGAAGAGGGTCTCCAAAGATCCCATACCTTTTGTGAATGATAACACCAGCTTATTTGTTTGTACAAACACAACTTGGTTGGTTTGAATGTATATATCTAATTCAAGTAGGGTTTCAAGGGATCCCATATATATAATTGCAATACATTCATAAATGTAGCCAAAACTGCTGGATTATACTCGCAGAATTGATCCATTAATACCCAATTCTATACTTAAATAGATGTCTAATTTCTGATCGCTGTCTCAGGGCCACTCAAATCACTAGTGGGAGACACTTGCACTGGACACTTTACTCTCCCATTAGTTCTAACCAGCGTTTCTATCTTCGTATCTAATTTTACAGCCTACTTTATATCTAATCCCCCATTGCAGTAAGTATCTGTTGTGCATACAATATCTACAGATCTAAACTGCCTTCTGTTTATTGATTGGCCACTATTTTCATCCAATCTTCTCGTATGTTTAAACCATTTTCTATTGTGTTTAGATGACACATCATCCACTGTTCTCGTGTTTTTCTTTTGCTGACCAGATCTCCACCCCTTCTATCTACGATGATTTTTTCCAGAATGTACCATTTAAATTGCTCACAATCGTGATTCGATTTAGAGAAATGGTCCACTAGGGGGGCATTGATTTTCTTAGTTCTTAGTGCCGATTTATGTTCAAGTAGCCGAACACGTAGTTCCCTACTAGTTTCACCAACATAACCCAGTCCACACGGACAGGTCCGTAGGTAGATGATATTTTTGCTACGGCAATTATTCAGAGTTGTTGCCACCATGGTTTTACCTGCAAACGTAATGCTCTTGCCTTCAATACAGTGGGGGCATATAGAGCATGTTCCACACTTATAGTTGCCTATTGCCTTCTGTCCACCTAATGTCCTTTGACCTCCAGATTCTGGCCTATATGTTCTCACTAAAGAGTTCCTGATGGTCTTATTCCGCCTAAAAGAAAAAAGCGGTTTTTGCATTTGTACATTGGCCCCATGGTTGAGAATCTTCCAATTTCTGTTAATTATATTCTTAACCATATTGCTTCTGTTTGAGAAATTAGTCACAAAGACAATCCTCTCAGCTCCTTTATCTTTTTTCTCTTTGTTAATGTCCAATAGATGGTCCCGGTCATAGAACCGTGCCCTCTTAAGGGACTGTTTGATGAGTTTCCTAGGATACCCTCTATGCTGCAACTTTTTGGACATGATATCAGAATGGTAGTAAAAGTCTTTGAGGGATGTGCAATTACGTCGCAATCTCAAGAATTCCCCAAAGGGAATATTATCTTTCTGGGATCTGGGATGATTACTATTATATAAGAGTAAAGTATTCTTATCTGTGGGTTTGGTGAATAACTCAACATGCAGTTCATCCTCAACACATTTCAGCCTAATATCAAGAAACTCAATGCTAGAATTGCTGTAATGAGCTGTAAATTTCAAATTTCTGTCCCCCAAATTGAGCCATTCAATGAATGAATCTAGTTCACTGCTGGCACCATTCCAGACAAAGATGATATCGTCAATAAAACGGTGCCAGCAGGACACATTTTCATAGTAGGGTGCCAGCTCGTTGTATATGTGTCTATTTTCAAATTGACTCACATACAAACAGGCCAGACTTGGGGCACATGTAGCCCCCATGCTGGTCCCCTTGATCTGTTTATATAATTCATCCTTGTATAGGAAGATGTTATTTTTAAGGACCATAGTGATACATGCTAATATAAAATCCTTGTTACCACCATTCAATTCCTCTTGTTCTAAGATTGACGTGATTGCTCTAATGGTGTCATCTTGGGGGATATTTGTGTATAGGGCTTCAATGTCTAGGGTGACCCAAAATTGGGTCACCCTATTGAAGCCCTGTCCCTCAAAGATTGATATAGCATGTGCTGTATCCTTCAAATAAGATCTTTGTTTATGCACCAATGGTTTTAAAAAAAATCTGCATACTTGCTTAAGGGTTCTAACATGGAATTCAAGCTGCTCACAATGGGGCGCATCGGAGGATCTGATACGTTCTTGTGTATCTTAGGCAGCCCGTAGATAGCTGGAATTACAGGATGCAAATTTAACAAAAATTTAAATTCGTTTTCACAGATCCATTCCTGTTCTTTGCCTAAGCTCAATAACTGAGCGACCTCAATTTTAAGTTCATTGATGGCAGTGAAATTGACGCTCTTGTAGTGTTCCTTTACATTTAACAATTTTCTCATTCTTCTCTCATAGTCTATAGAGTCTAAAACCACCACTCCCCCGCCCTTATAGGCTGGTTTTATCATAATTTGTTCACAATCTTGTAGTGCTTTTAGGGCTTTTCTCTGATCTATAGAGAGATTATTATTATAGTTGGAGTGGTTGCCTTCCATCTTTTTAATTTCAATATCCACAATTCTTTCAAAAAGTTCTACATTTTTGTCTATCTGACATAGACTTGGTGTGAATGTGGATTTCGGTTTAAAACCAGTTACATTAGGTGCAGGTTCATATATTCTATCCTCAAAAAAAAATTTAATCTTATTTTCCTATAAAAACTTTTTAAATTATTCTCTATTCCAAACTTATTTAGAGGGGCTGTTGGAGAAAAACTAAAACCCTTCTTCAGGACCTCTTGTTCGTATTGGGTTAAGATCTTCTGGGATAAATTTATAATTGGTAGTTCTTCTACCTCCAGTATCTCTTGTTCCTTGTTGCTAAATATTCCTGAGCTCCCTGGTTTTGAGGTGGAGGGTTCCTCATGGGTTCCTCCCTGCTGTAATTTCTGAACGGCCTCTGGCCCCGATTCTGGCGTCTGCCTAAAAAGGCTCGCGCTCAAAACTGGGTGCTGTTCTACCTGCCTGGTTCATGCCTAGTTCCTCCTCACTACTTGAACCAGATGTTTCTGAGAATGTGATGCGTCTATTTCCTCCTCTTGAATACATTGGTCTCTGATACTGAGGTCTATCTCTCTGGTCTCTCATCCCATTGTAATAATCTTTACCCAAATACGGATAGACACCCTCCGAGTTAAATCTTTCCACATCTTTTCTCAGCTTCTTCATTTTTTTATTCGTGAGGTATTCCCTATACCCATTGGATTCAACCTCTAATTCATCAAGTTTCTTCTTTGCCTCATCCAATGCTGAATTTTGTCTTAAGAGTGCTTCTAATTCCTCAATCTGTTTTCGTTCTATCACCATAAGCTCTTGAGCTGTCTCAATAATTAAAATGAGCCAGTCTCTACTGCATCTATTGGATATGTGGGTCCAAATTTCCCAAAACTTTCTATTTTCGATGAACAACCCTGGTTCATTTTTTACTTGTAGACCTATAGGGATTACACCAGCCTTAAGATATTCAATTAAAAATTCGGCATGCAATTCTGTCCGAATTACTTTCTTTTTCAAATTTAAAATCTTGATTATTTGTTCATGGCTAGTATTGCTCATCATATCTGTATTCCCTTTGCGTGGATTCTGATTAATCAATCTATTGAATTGGTCTTCGGTGAATCCGAAAGTTTTGAAATTATCCATGATTTACACCAGTGGTTCTAGGCTACTGCTCTAGATGATTCTGGATAAACCAGACAAAACCTCTCCAACCAAAGGGTTGTGCATAAAATGTGTTTAAACAGAGAGAGACCCCTTGTCAGCTACCAAGGGAGTGGGGTACTACCAGTACAAAAAACTAATTATCCCTTGATTTACTCAATCAACAAGAACACCCTATCATTAGTGGAATTCTTAATTCATATAAAGCACATAGAAATTGTTTTTGAGGGGATCTCACTCAAAAACCCTAACACACTCAAACAATAATACCACTATAACATGCAATACAAAAAGGGTCAATTTATTTCTTTAGTACATGTGAATATTATTAAAAACACAATTTATATAGTAAAACACCTAAAATACAACACAATGCATCAATTCAACATAATTAAAAACAATACAATTCATCAGATCAGGACATAACATAACATCTTATGACACTTTTACCACAGAGACCCCTAAAAAATAGGGAAAAGAACAATGATAGACAGTGCACTTTGTCTTTTAACTCATCACTGAACGTGATTTGCGGGTTTTTTGGACACAGAACTAGAAACCTGGGGTTCCGGATTGAACCATTCAAGAATATACGGCAGTTGGGAAACAGTGATTATTCACGTCCGTTTAAGAAGGTACGATAAAATACATAGGAGGAGAGGCACTGTAGTGCGTTTAATTAGAGTATATGGCAGACACTCTCCAGTATAGTAATAATAATATAAAAAGCACTCTCTATTTATTAGGGGATCTACTAACAGACCACTCTTCGAGCCTGCAAAAGAAATATAAGAATAAGTGCAAATATCAACTCCTTTTCATTCAGGTGAGAACAATGAGAATGCCCTCTGCAGTCATACAAATGAATTTAGTGATCTAGATAGGTATCTCTCAATTGAGTTTGTTGATGAAGATATGTTAACAGCAATATAGGCACATATTGCCATTAGTGGTCTCCATTCCCCTAGACAAATGGGTTATTTTTAGTAGGGAGAGTGTAACATTGTAGGGATATTCACTCGTTAACAGCGGGTTATTATGGTTGGTTTTTTATGGGCCCAGAAATTGTATACAAATGTGGGGTAGCTTTAGAAGCGTTTTAGTAAAAACCGTTTCCTTTCCCTCTTATCTTGAAGGTTGCAAGCAGGAGTAATGTCATGCTTAGAAGTGATAAGTTTTAAACATCCTCATGAAATGTTTATATGCAGTGAAGACAATTGGAGAAATATATCTGATGTAAATGGCATGAGCATATTGTATAAGGAGATCAAATTGAGTCATAGCACATGTGAGCATATATAAAATGAATTATGGAATTATGAGTTGTGCTAGCAGATTGTCACTGCAAATTTTGTGTATAGTAGAATCATTTTAAGGTTTTTAATTAAAAATATATATTTTTATACACTTGTTTACACAGGGTATAACAACCTAATGTACCACAAAGAAAAGTGAACATAATGACTGTCTTGATAAAGATGAAATAATCAGCGCCACGGAGGCACAGAACACTACCAGCAAATGACCCACAAGCAGACCACCTGGAATGCAGTCGGAGTGCCCAGGAGGCCAATCCCTGAGGCCAAGAGGCGCTGGCAGGACGTGACAACCTAAACCAGGTACAAACCCGCTGCCAACAGGAAGACAGCAACGGCGACAGGAGGTGGCAGTCCAGCGCCACAGGAGGCCACAGTCATCAGTGTGGAGACGGTGCAAGGAGTAGGGAGTATGGACACAGCTCGAGAGGACCCGACACAACAACAACAGGGCGAGGATCTGGGTGTGTAGCTTGACTACCACCACCAGTCTGCATTCCTGCCTTGGGGCTGTTGCCACCTGCCCTCCCATTGTCTGTGCCTTCTCCCATCCGCACACTTGACACATCCTCCTCATCATGGTCCCAGGTCTTCCCCACTGCATGAGGTGACATTGCTGCGCAACCTCACAACAGCACAAAACTCAATCAGTAACGGACAATGGCTTACGGTGCACTGAGTCACTGGCACCTGGAGTGCTGAGCGGGGTATCATGCCGATGATGGCATCCACGACAGGTCTGAGCAACTCTGTAGGTCTGTCAGGACCACTGTTTCGACTCTGGCAGATGGCGGTTGGAGGTGGTCCTTGCGGTGGTGGCGTGTGCCTCCTGTGGTGATGCGACATCCAGGCCGTTCAAGACTCGATGCTTTGTGTGGGCCCTGGTGGCCCGCAGTTGAGGCCGGAGGATGCGGACAGCGCAGGGCCACAGACACATGGCATTGATGACCCCCAGATCATCGCTACAGAGGCCATTCAATGTTCCAGAAGGAGGGGTCCCAGGTCTGAGCAGCACAGAGTTAGTGGCGCCAGATGCACTGCGGCCGGCACAGGCACCCAGCCACGGGACGGTGACTTGCGGTGCAGTCAGATGGGCCATGCGACCTGAGCGGGTCCCCATCAATGTCCGAGGTGTATGTTGCGGAGGGTTTCGGGGGACAGTGGAAGGTGTCCTCCAGGGCATGATGCGGAAGGTCTGATGTTATCTGGAAGCAGCAAATGGAGGAGTGGAAAGCGCAACCCTCGTTTCCACCAACAATTCGGTATCAGCTACATGAGGATGAAAACTAGCCCCTAGTCCATAGACTCAAACGCCACCAATGTGCGACCAGTGAGTGTCCATGAATGTCGGGGAACACACTTAGTGGCACAGGTGCTGAGAGGGGATGCAGTCTGCAATGATGCCGGTACACAGATGTGAACTCCAACATTGCCAATCAAGGCTCTGTGACCTACTGGACCGCAGTGTAGGCTGGAGGCAGCAGTCAGCATGGGCCCACAGACACGTGTCATGTGCCTGAGATGCATTTGTTTGCTTCACTGAAAGCAGGGAGTTTAGTGATATCACCCCTGCAGTAGACATCCGGTCACTGCCATGGTGTGATCAAGACTCAGTTCCAAATGTGTGACCTACCTGACCGTGGTGTAGGCCTGAGGCAGAGGTCAGCACGGCCCATTCACCGAGTGTCGTCGGCATAGGTTGGATGGCCCCACCGGTCTGCGTAGTTCAGGTTCAGTGGCACCACGTGTAGCCGGCTGGCGTTGAACAGGGTTAGTGGCACCACGTGTAGCCGGCTAGCATTGAACAGGGTTAGTGGCACCACGTGTCGCAAGAAGCCCATATGGAGCTATGCCTCACTGATCGGGGGGGTCTGGTACTGTGGCCGCTGGCCCGGATTTGGGGTCACTGCCATTCATGACTCAGGACACAGTTTCACATATGGGACCTACTGGTCCAAAGAGTAGGCCTAAGGCGGCAGTGGAGTACGTCAACGAGAAAGGAATAAAGCAGGCCTGTGTTATGGAGGCCGTCATGGTCTGAGGTGGATGCCAAGGTCACGGGCCTCGGGCTTGGAGCTTGCGCCGACATGTGGTGGGCCCTCCTTGACACACGCCGGTGTCGGCAGGTGATCAGTGTGGCCTGGCTGCGCAGGGGCGGGCCTGACGGGTTCGTGGTCCAGCGTGCCGGGGTCCGGCAGGCGCACAGCATCGCTGGCAACTCCGCTCACGAGGATGGCGTTGGCCTCGTGGCGGGGTGGGAGGCGCCACCCTGGCAGAGACATGGGTCTTTCCGGAAGAGGACCATGCCCAGGCCTATGTGCTTTTTATTCACACCCCTACGCTGGCGTGGCGTACGCCGGGCCATCCCACTCCGTTGACGCTTAGGGGGGGGTGTAACTGGCAACATTTCTGTGAGGTCCCCCACTGGCTGGGGTGACATGGTTGCGTCCACTGTCCACTACACTCCATACACCAGCGGTGTATGTCGCCATGGATAGGGGTGTGTTCTGCATACTGCGGTGTGTCCAGCACATCTCCGCCACCCAAGACATTGTGTACTTTCCCAATCATGGTTCTACTGCATCCTTCACACATGCCTGGTTGCCACCTCTCCACACATTTGGCTATTATGTGGCTGTGGTGCTATGCCGTTGCTGGCTCATGTTCAGGGCTTGCACATGTGAACATTGTAAGTTGTTCTGTCGTGTTTGGTGGGTGGGCATGTTGTTGTGCCTGTTGTATGTGATTTTGTGACGTGTGCATTGCCAGAGTTGTGAGTTGCATGGTTGTGGAGTTGAGGTGTGTGGGGTGTTCATTTGAATATTGCCAAGGGGCTGTGCATTTCCCTTGTTGCCACCCTGGGAACGCTGGTTGATGATGGACTGTCGGAGGATGAAGTTATCATGCACACTGGCTGTGTATTTGAAGGCGACATTGTTGGGGGTTCCACGGTGTTCTGTTATTGCCTGCACATTGATGTGAGACGTGTGCTTCCTGTTGCGATGATTGTGTGCTGTGTCACCAGGGGGCACAGGTAGTACATGTGTGCTGTGTATTGCCCCCAACACGTGCGTGCATCCTTCTTGGGCGTATGGTCCTTGCTTGGTCTCCAGCGGATCCTGCGCATTGTGTTGTACGTATGGGGACTGGGGTGCCAGGGTGATGGTGATGTCCAGGACAGGTGTGGGGGACTTGGATGTGGCTGGCTGTGAGACTACTCCGACTCTGGTGGGTGTTGGTTGGGGGGTACCAGGGGCCAACAGGTGCAGCCAAGCCAGCAGCTTTGTGTGGGGTGGGATGTTGGTTGTCTGCTGTGTTGGTGCCACAGGCCTGTTAGGCGATGATGGTCAAGATGCGTAGGATGTTTGTCACTTTCAGCCTGTGGTGGACGGTGACATTGTCAGATGTTGGGTCTGTGAGGCTGGTAAGCTTCCTGGGGGTCTGCTGTCTTTGTCTGCGCTGCGTCTGTGTTGGTCCGTGGGGGGGGGGTGTTCCTGGTGTGGGTTGGGGTCCTGGGGTGGTGGCGGTGGGTGTTGTGGCCCTCTTGGGTGTCCGGCCCGCATGATGAGGGGCTCCATGGCATCTGTTGCCCTTCGGTTGTGGCCCTGGGATGTGCTCCCTTTTGTGGTGCTGGCTGCTGTCCGACTTTACACCAGGTCAGAGCAGGTGTAAATTTCCTGGTGCTAACGCGCCTTATCACCTGTTTTGTGTTCTTATCGCCGATGTGGCTGGTCGTTGTGAATGTTGAGGTGTGATGTTGTCTCGGCTTTTGTCACGGGAACGCCTACTCTGCATCTCATTAGCGATATTTGCGGGGGTCCTCTGTGGCGATGTTTTTTGCAGCTGCTATCGCGGGTAAACTGGTGCTGTGGGCTGTTAACACCGGCTTGTGAATGGGGAGGTAAATTTATCACGACTTTGGCTGCGATAATGTGCCGTTAATTCCGCGATGGCTCCTTGTGAATATGCCCCAATATTTTTGGGGGTGACCCTTCAGAGAGGCCTATTTTCCAACACCAACTGTAGCAGTCTTCCTGGCTTATTTTAATGGTGTAAGCATGAGATATGGTGCCTTATGCAATATGGGCTTGGTGTTTACATTTAGGATGATCTTGTGCTTAATATCTTTTTGTAAACCCAAACTCTCAACAAATACTTCAGGAAACCCAAACTGAGCATCCTCATCCTCACTGACATTTGCTACTAAAAGGACCTGAGCAGGAGAATTGAGGTTATGTGTGCTTCCCAAATCCCTCTAATTGTGCACTTAAAAAGGATTTCATCCCACTTCGCCACGTAACCCTTGCCCACCATTTCTCTCCCCTTGAAATTGATAGCCATTTTTGTGTGTCCAATTAGATCAATCCTTCCGCCTTCATGACCACCAAGATCAATATCTGGCAGATCTCCACATTTTCCATGCTTCAAATCAACTTCCAATTTTATCACCAATAAGTGTGTTGGGGAAACATGAATCAGCCAATACTGGACATGGCTATATGACCACCATCTACTACTACATTTACTTGGCTCTCTTTTTTCTAAAGGAATTATATGTAGAATTGCTTCCTGAACTGTCTCTGGGTTATTAATCACATTATGTATATCCATATTTCTATGGAAATATCAATAGTGTAACTGTTCCTGTAAGAGTGTATCTCAGGGTGGAAAATTGGTACATGTGAGGGGATTTTCCTATTTAGGAAGTAGAGCCCTCACATACCCATACGGATGTCATACTTCATCATCAGGCTTTTGCACCTTGTGGGGTCGGTGCTGAAATACCCCACTGGCCCAGCGAGAGGGCTCTTCGGCAGAGATCTTTTAATCAAATAGCCATGATGGAGAGTGTGGGTGTGTGGGATAGGTGAAATGGTGAGTTAAAAATACCTAAGGAGTACCAAAAAACTAATTTATTCCGGGGTCCCCTAGGTAGGGATAAAAGCAATGTGTTAATTGTTAGCTCCTAGTAATGTGGAGAAACAATTCAGCAACGGGTGTAGGTCATGTAGGTCGACATGTTTTATGCCTCAGTGGGCCAAGAGGGATCCACGGCATTTCATTAGGACCAAAAGACTAGTAAATGAATATCCCTACCCTTAGTCAGGGTTGGGAAGATGAGTGCTGGTATCTAATGATAACCAAATTCTACTCACACAGAGTTGTAAGTTGAAAAAGTCCCTAATAGGGGGTAAACCAATTGCGGTTGTCACATGTTCCAGCCTGAAAGAAAGGAGGTAGATATTCAAACGTTAAACATGCACTGGGTTGCCCTCAGGGAGTAAATACCAGTGTTCAGATATCATTTATTAATAAAAACATACCGGGAGCGCAATACAAAGCTGCTGTCATGCATCGTGTCACACATCCCAAAGTATACAGATGAGTGACATTGGTAATCGGAAATCGCAAAAGTGTAACAAACAAACACACACATAAAACAAGTAGTGAATCATCCCTTTGTCAAGGGTAGGGATATTATCTTACCCTACAATCGCGAAATTCGTGCCCCTTAGGTCATAGCAGATGACTGCGTCAATGCTGCAGCGTTAAATCTGCAGGGGCGAATATTTAAGAAATAGTCATAAAAAATCCGAAAGACATCCAGGTAGAATGGAACATGCTCGGTTCGTATTTTACTTACATTGTCAGCAGTGTGTGAAGCATAGTCACCTACCCCTTCGTCTGCTAGCCTGGAGAGGATAGAAGTACCGTTCGGTGCTTGCTTAAAGGCATTTTCCGGGTGCTGGCGGGGATGGTGTCTGCCCCTCCTCTGCTTGACTGTCAGGGCATAGCGGGGGTCACATGGGGGGGGGGGGACGGTAGGAAAAGTGGGTTTCATTGAAGATTTCATAAATGTTGGAACCCTGTACTAGTTTGTGTAGTAGCACCCCTTTGCTTCCTCACATGTGAAAACTTTTGTCAAATTAGAGTCAAATAGGCTTCTCTATATTTTTTCCATGGTAAAATAGGATCTCCTGCGGGATCAATGACATATTATCATTGAAAACAATATTGATTCACAAAAATGTCACTAAAAAACATTGTTGACAAAAAAATTGCCATCTTATACTCTGGTGATTCTGATTAGTTGATAAACTGATTATCGATCAGCAAATCAATAAGGTAGCCGCATGCTGTTTTAGCCTGCTAGGATGCCTAAGAAAGATATTATGGCTTTTACCTTCTGAGACATAAAAAAACTATTGTGTAAACAATTGCAATTTTTAGTTTGGATTATGGCAAGGAATTATATCTAGATGTATTTAACTCCCGGATAAAGTGGCTGCAAATTGTTCAGATTGCTGTTGCTCGATTACTTTGCCATATTCCTCACAGCAACTCAGTTTCTGAAACATCTCCGCTATCTGCATTGGCTTCCAGTAGAAAAACATATTAAAGTATAAATAATTATGTTATGTCTATAGAGCACCAGGTTGGGCCTGCTTTATTAGGTCCCTAATCCAAGTGAGCAATTTGGTCGAGCAATTTTAATGGCGCGATACTTTTGAAAGTTAGACTGGCAAGACATAAATGGCAGTCCTTCTCATTTCTGGGGCTGCAGTTATGGAATTCCCTGCCGCTCGCTCTTCACCCCTGTAACTTCTACGCAACATTTAGGAAGATACCTAAGACCTGGCTCTTCAAATTGTTTGATCCTGCGCCTCTGATTTTCTGCTAGCTCTGGGAAACCTTGCTGGGGAAGCCATGCCAACATATTAAAGTCATAAAAATACAATATAAAAGGAGCAAAATATTTCAACACTTTCCACATCGAAAACAATAAAGCTTCAAGGCAATGACACTCTGCCAGATTGCCCACAGAAAACCAAAAAAGAACACTTGAAGACAATATACAACTACCCTCACAAGTGAGTAAAACATTTAAATAAACATAGTGGAAATTTTAAAAACATTAAAGTACAAATAACTAACCAAACAAAATCTCTATTTGTATGTATATTCCAAACTATAGTTCCTTCAGAAAAAGTACAACACAATCTACAACCTACGGAACCACCAATAAAATGCAGCTATTTAACATCTAGAGAAAGGCATGTAAAAAGTAAGAAAAATCAAAGCACTTCTAAGCATCTGCTAAACCTTAAAAAATAAAAACCCTAAACCCCTGCAAACTACCCATAAATAAATGTTAAAAGAACACATCCACCCTCCAAATGTCACCAAAATCGAAGATAGACATATAATTCAAGATTTAAACGAGGCAAGCACTAGCTCCCAAGACCCCACTACTAAAATTCTAAAATATATACTCCCTAAAGTACCTGAACACATCACAGGAAAGCTAAGAGCTATACCACTTTAAAACGCGTAAAAACACAAACTAAAAAAGCCACCAGTGATATTCCTGCTGCCCCTAAAAGATACCAAGACATTCAAATTCCTAAACAATTAATAAACTACACATAATTATGAACCCTTCCTCCATCATGGCAACCTTAATAATGACAAACACATTATTATATTTGTTATAGCTGATAATTTATTAAGACTAGGCCAATGTCAAACATGGATAATGGATAGTGCGAGGATTTGGATTTCTTATATGATGTGGCCATGGGGCCTTATCATGGAATACACTCACAAAAACTGTGTTGGGCTTAGTGAGGCTCATTTGTATCACATTTGCTCAACCCTGGGTAGCTGTGGCTTCAAGCAGCAAGGCTTGACAAAGGAACTTAGGGCCTAATTACGATGGTGGTCGAACCGCCATGAAAAGGCAGTTGGAATGGGCCATCCTCCTCCCTATGGCGGTGCCTCTGCAGGCACCGCCCCTATTTTAGGAAATATGATCTGACCGACAGCCCGACGGGCTCCTTGAGGCCATCAGAAGCGTTGGTCGGCCCCTCCTACAGATGCAGTTTGACCAACCACATAATAATGCGGAGGTCGGACCGCTCTGCTGGATGTCGGTCAGACCTCCAGCAATGGCCTGTCAGGGGCATTCCGACCGCCATCCTAATTAGGTTCATAGTGCAAAGCATTTAACAGCACTAAACAACAAAACAAGAAAGTCACACAATACTAAATAAATCAGACATCATTTTATAAAACTGATTATAGTTTTCTACATTTTTATAGACCTTGATGACCTCCATAGACTACAATGGAGTGGTCCTGATGCTGAAGATACACGCGGGAAGATGCTGAAGGATGCTTCGGTTGAAGTGTAGTCGACAGGGGTGCCTTTGTGGTGAGTCCTCAGTCCATGAGTGGGGTGGGGCAACTTTGACCACAGAGGTCAGGGTCCCACCAAGTTCTCGTTGTTGTAGTAGCTGGCCAGACTATGCTGGGCTACTGGTCTCCTTGCACTGCGATAGGGCAAAATCCTTTGGAAGGTGCTTGTGTCCCTCTTGGGTGATGAACCCAGTCTTTGTCGGCTCTCCTGGGTCTAGCGGACTCAGGTGCAATGTTTGGCTATCGAGGATCGGTCACTTTGTGTGCCAGGTGGCAGGTAGCGGCAAACCTTCTTCAATGGCTACCAACTTGCCAGTTTGGGCTTCTTCAGATCTTGTGTCCCTGGAGCTGGTTCCAGGGGATCAGCTGACTGATCCTTGCAGTCACTACTTTGTTTTGGGCTCAGGAATCAACTTTTCCCGAGGTCAGGAACCGCAGGCACAGTACAAACTTTTCTAACCCAAAGTGCAGCAGATGCAGTCCTTCTGACCATGGAGCCTCACTTAGTGCAGTCTCAGGGGCAGCAGGGCAGTCCTTCTTCAGTCCTTTCTTCAAATCCAGAGTGGTCAGATGGGCGCGGTGCCTGGGGCACCATATTTATACCAGAAAAGGGCCCTGAGGGGCCCACGCAGTCACTAGCCAATAAGCTACTGGGTCCCCTCCCTTCTGGTGACATCTTTCCTGCAATGTGTGGCATCTGGCTATCCTAGAGTGCACTATTCTAGCCACTCTCAAAATATCGGTACTCCTCTTTGGTCGTAAGGAGCTTATTAGCCCACCCTAGAGGTGTGGCTACCTAAGGGCTTCACGGCAACAGGAAAACCGGTTTGGGGATAGATGTTCCCTCTCTGTACCTGTTCAACTTGTCAACATGAACAAAAGGCAGCCTGCTCAGGAGTGTTATTACTAGCAGACATTCAAAGACAGCTCCCCTTTGAAGCTCACCTTTTGGGCTAACACACCGAGTGGCCTTCCTGGAAGCGGCGGTCACAACTCACTCTGAGGCAACTGCCTTTGTTCCATAGCCTGGGAGTCGTTCAAATGTCTCTTGATACAAGCATCTAAGCACACACATTAATGTACAATAATAGTAATATATCCTCCAGTCCATATATTCTCCAGTTCCTTCTTTTATTAGTTCAGAATTCTCTGCCAGACAACATGGGTGAAACCTCTACCTCAGCGAGTGCACTCGATTTGCGCTACTGGGTTCACTTGCCGGAGTAGAGGTTTCATGTATACTGGCCATAATACGGGCTACCACTCTTATATATACTGAGCAGACACGCCGGATCACTGACTATTGGGAAAAGCTTTGACTTACGTAACATACTGTATCAGTGGGGTTGGATTTAGACGGGAGCAGATTATCCTGACTTGAGATTCGACATAATCAAAACAGCCCTGAGAAGTCAAGGGGTCAATTACCCACTGACGAAACACGTGTTGGCTGGCAGAGAATTCTGAACTAATAAAAGAAAGAACTAAAGAAGATATGGACGTCTGGAGGATCCATACTACTGTTATTGTATATTATTGCATGTGCTTAGAGGCTTGTGTCAGTTGTATAACCTCTTGGGTCTAAGAGATATAGGGATGAGATATACCTCCTCTTTTAATTAAGCACCGCACAAATTTGCATTTACATTTAAATATTTGTGTATTGTGCTTTGAGCACTGAATTCCCTTATTCTCCCTCTAGCTTGAAACTATCATATGTCTCCCCAGGTGGGCAGAGAGCTGTCTGTGTTTCAGGGCCTTTGTGAGGCCACTGGACTGGCTGGGCACAGAGTGGAATCTTTGTAAAATTTACAGAACATCAATTGTGACCTTAAATTCGATCTGGGCATCAGGTCAGGTTCAATACCACGATTATTTTGATTCCTTACAGTACCCAGTCAAGTAGTTTCATTCAAATGTTAGCCATGTTCGAGGGCCAGCCGGTAACTCTGTGTTAGCCAATAGGGATACTAACTTGTCCTCAGCAAAACAACTATTTCAAAGTGTTGTGGATAAGACATATGAAACATATATGGGTTAATGAAGTGGTGGCCTTGTCATTGGTTTTAAATGACAAAATCAAACTAGCAGTGTAAGCACTTCCCTTACAGTCTGCATAGGCAGGATGGGAGCCATTTTGTCCTTTGTCATGCTTAGTGTGGCACAAACAGTGCTGCAGTCCTGTGTGAACACTCTGTCTTACATACCCTGCATACTATATATTAGGGACCTATAAGTAAGTCAGTACTTGCCAATTGGGTATAGCCAATTAGACATATACTTTGTAAGGGGTTAGAACACTGGCACTGAGGTCTCTTTTAGCAGGCCTCAGTGCACTCTCAGAGTTGAAAAACCAGCAGCATCAGTCCAAAAATGTGGGAGTGAACATGCAAAAATAGGCATTTCCTTGAGATAGAACATTCAAAATATGCCCTAAATCATTCACTCACAAATACACCATACATGGTGACTATCATTACAATGGTCAGGGGAGATTGCCCCAATAAAGCACACATGGCTAGAGGGGGCACGTGTGCTCCTAAAAACACCATAAAGTCTGATGCCACATGAGATAGGAACACATAGCCAATCAGGGCCTTGCACACGTAGTGATCGCGCTCTCACCATGCGGACATCCGGACACACTCACCACTGGCCACACTGTGTCCACGCAGGTCAAGACTCACCTGTAGTAAAGATTGACCATTAATTTATGACTCTAAAGGCAGCAACCAGCATTCCTCACCATATATAGTACTCCGGAAACCTTTTATTGCTTGTTGTAATATTGTATGGTAGAAGAGAAGAAACCAAAGCAAAACCAAAGGGGATGATGGACGGAGTGTTGAACATTGCAAGCACTCACCCCCAGTCAACTGATCTGGGTTTAATCCATCATCATTCTTTAGCTCACTCCGCCACCCCAGTTCAGACATGGCCATATGCAAATCAGTCTGACCCTGTGCCTCATGGGAACAGTTCAGCCCGAACTGCCAAGCCATGTCTTCCCTGGACCGGAAACAAGCATCCTGGGACCGGTTTCTGGCTTACAGCCGTCATCAGCCAGGCTATCTTGAATCCAGTGGCAAAGTGAGCAAGGGACCCACGTCTGGGCATACCCTGCCAACTTAGGGCGAACATAGCAAAACCAAAGGGGATGATGGACGGAGTGTTGAACATTGCAAGCACTCACCCCCAGTCAACTGATCTGGGTTTAATCCATCATCATTCTTTAGCTCACTCCGCCACCCCAGTTCAGACATGGCCATATGCAAATCAGTCTGACCCTGTGCCTCATGGGAACAGTCCAGCCCGAACTGCCAAGCCATGTCTTCCCTGGACCGGAAACAAGCATCCTGGGACCGGTTTCTGGCTTACAGCCGTCATCAGCCAGGCTATCTTGAATCCAGTGGCAAAGTGAGCAAGGGACCCACGTCTGGGCATACCCTGCCAACTTAGGGCGAACATAGCAAAACCAAAGGGGATGATGGACGGAGTGTTGAACATTGCAAGCACTCACCCCCTTTGGTTTTGCTTTAGAAGAGAACAAACCCCATATAAACTGAGACAGTCCTCAGACCTAGTGCCTGTGACTGTTCTCCTGGCCAAACTGTTTAATGAAACAAACTGTTCCTGTTTTGCCATATGCCTTGTCTTCTGTTTTTTAAGGAAATCCGATTCCAGCAATAACAACAAAGAAGTACACTACTTAGAATCAATAGCAAAATCCCAAATAAAACACCTAGAGGCTGATTACGAGTTTGGTGGTCCATCGGACTGCCAAACCTGTGGTGGTGGTCCCTGGACTGCCTGACTGGTTGTCCGCCCTCCGTATTATGAATAGGGCAGTGGGACTGCCACAGGACTGCCTCAATCACCGGGGCTCATGGATTCTCAGGCTGGTGGCGTGGCGGTCAGAGGCCTGAATATGCTTGGCAGGGCTGCTACGGCACCGCTAAGCATATTAGGAGTTTCCTGACTGCCTCACATTCAATGGCGGTGAGCCCATAATTAAAAGTGCATTAGTGAGTAAGGGCCCCCTGTTGCCTCAGGGATGCATGCAGGGGGCACATGGTGTGCCCCTTGCCTGCATGCACCCCCTTTCCTGCACGGCATGGACATTACAGTCCATGCCGCGCAGGAACTGGCTTTGGAATTCCCATCGCAGTGCCTTTTCAATAGGCACCGCTGAGGGAACGCGCAAGGACCGTCCACCACACCAGGAGAAAACTCCTAATCTGGTGGGGTGGTCTGACTACGGGTTTGGCGGTCCTGGACGGGGTGCTGGCATAGCGGGCCGCTCCATGACAGCCAAACTCATGATCAGGCCCTTAGCTACCAGTACACAAACCAGCAAACCTTAACAAATGTTAACACCACCCTGACTTCACAATTTTAAACTAAATATTAAACAACTTATTTTCACATATCAGTCAAAAACATAGAAATAACATAGAAAAGAAGACTGATAAATAAAACTAAAATGTTTAATAATTATTCAAAATCAGTACTTAAACATCCACAAACCACAACATTAGAAATAAAGACACAATTGAATCAAATAAATCTAACGAATAGAAATTCACACAATGACACAATGTAATTACAGCAAGTACACATAGATAAGAAAATTTCCCACACACAAATAAATGCATGAATTAATTAAACCTAGAGTTCTGTAGCTTTAGATCCTCCTCCATGTCAATTTTGTTAAAATACAATCCACCAAAAACATAAAATAAACTCCAAAAAAAGCTTAAAAATACAAACATTAAAAAGTCCAAGGAAAAATCATAGAAGTAATACAAAGTCATAAGGAGCCATATAAAACCTGAAAAAACATAAAAGAATAACCACTCCAAGAAACCAGCAAAAGCAAAGGAAATTAAAAATAATACAATTGGTTTACGAGAAATCAAAATAATTTCCTTAAAAAAAACCACTAAAACCACAGGTCTATGGGATGACTTCCGCAAACCTGTACAACTGCATACAAAATCCACCCTCACGTAACACTCAAACACAACATAAACATTACATTAAAACTATACTAAACACAAAAAAGTAACATGACTATATTTAAAGATCACAAGATTACTACCAAACTCTAAGTAAGCCTAATTCACAACAGGACTAAACAACAGAACATACACTATGACTAAATAACCCTCAAAAGAGAACCCAACACTGTAACTTACATTAACTAGATCTACCCACGTCCCCTCAACCCCAAAACCCTATTGAGAAAACTTAAAAAAGGTCTTACCTGTCAGCAGCAGATCACTAGGCCTGGGCGGTGAACTTCGCTCCGTTTGTGGAGTTTGCAGAGTTTTCTGCACTCAGCACTCCGCGGAGCTCGCGGAGTGCAGAAAACTCCGCTTCGCGATGTGCAGCAGAGTTTTTTCCCCGCTTGTGATCGCGATCGGTAAGTTCGTGATCGCGAACGGTAAGTTCGCGAGCGCGAGCTGCCGCTCAGGGGAGAATTTCTACCCGAGCGGCAGGAATACCAGCACAAACTTCAGTTCGCACTGCACTCCGCCACTAGCGGAACTTCGCAGAGTTTTTTTGTAACTTCGCGGAGTTCCGCATAGCACAACTCCGCGAACTACGCCCAGGCCTACAGATCACCACAATTGGTTCCTAGGAAATCTGATGCAAAATGACAGAATAGACTACAAAAGTTCTCTTCACAGTAAAAAAATGGCCGCTAAACGAAAACAAAAAAAGACTATCTCCCTACAGGAAACAAAGGGACTTTAACCAAAAATTGTTAAAAAATGTATAAAAATATACAATTATGTTCTAAAATATGCAACCATTTTCAATAAATGTATTAGGAAAATGTATATAATTATGCAAAGTATAATGCAAATAATGCCAAAAACAATAAATAATATATTATAGTAATATTTACAATATACACAAAGTATATAAAACCTATAGAAAATGTATGTATAATAAATTTTTATGGTTTTAAAAACAAACTGTACCTTATTTGCAAAAATATTTAAAAATACCAATATGTGAAAGAATGTTAACAAAATATAATGCATGTTGTTGATTTAAAAAAAGATATGACATAAAAACTTTTCATGTTATGTTATAAAAATATATAAATGTTTAAAAAAATGTAAACATATACATGGAATAAAATAATAAAAACTAAGGGCCTGATTTGGATGTGGGGCATTCGGGTCACCGACAGGCCATCGGTGGTGGTCCAACGCTGACATCCTTTCGGTACCACCGCTGCATTACGATGCTGCCAGTTGGGCTCACTCTGTATGGCACAAGACCGCCGCCTCTGCCAGGATCAAAGATCCCGATAGGGCGACGGTCAGAGCTGTGTCCCAGAATGGCAGCAGTACTGAGAGAGGTGCCACAGTTGGGATTACAATATCTTTTTCCAACAGGCTTTTCATGGGCGGAACACCGCTATGAAAAGGTTGACGGAAATAGATATGGGGGCCCCAAACAGGGCCCCCGTCCATCATGGACAACTGAAAAGTAGCCCTGGGGCGCAAGTAGTGCCCCCACACAGCTCCATGTACCATGTGCATGGCACACGGTACACAGACGTGCAGGAGGTGTTGCCCAGTAGAAGTATGTGCTGCCCTTTTACATGGCCGCACCATTCCTCTGCAGTTTTTATGACCGCCAACCTGGCGGTCGCATTCTAATGCGGCGGTCTGATAGCCCACATGCATTTCGGTGGTCTCCTGACCACCGCAATAACGGTCGATGGCCTGACCATCCGGCATCATAATGATGCCCTAAATGTAGAACAAAATAAAAATCGTAGTATGTGTCATTTGCTGTCCTGTAGGAAAATGTCGAAACTAAGGATGTGTAAAGAATGCAATGCTTAATATTTTACATGTAATACATACACTGTAAAATACCATATTAAAAAAAATATGTTATACGCTAAAGTGGTTACATTCAGTACTGCCATGTCTATTGAAACCATTTTGGTGGTTATGTTGTACACCAATTACTATTCCCACTCTAAACCATTTAGTGGAAGGTGTTGGACACTAAAGTGTTCACATTTACTGTCCCCACTCCAACCTAAGAAGATGTTGCCCAATAAAGTTGTCACAGTTACTATTCCCACTTCAATGTAAGCAATTTAGGGGAAGGTGGTGGACGCTAAAACGGTGAAAATAGCTTTTGCTACTCCAACTTAAGCCATTTAGGGGAAGGTTTTGGACACCAAAGTGATCACGTTTACTATTACCAATTCAAACAAAGACATTTATGGCAAGTTATTGGATACTAAGGTAGTCCCATTTACTATTCTCACTCCAACCTAAGCCACCTAGGGAAAGGTGTTGGACACTAAAGGGTTGATATTTACTACTCCACTCAACCTAAGCCATTTAGGGGAAAGTTTTGGACACTAAACTGGTCAGATGTACTATTCCTCTCATTTAAACCACTTTGGGAAAGATTTTGGATAGTAGAGTAGACACATTTTATGCTTCTACTCCAATCTAAGCTATTTAGGGGAATGTTTTGTACATTAAGGGGTAAAATGTGCAATTCCCACTCCAATCTAAGACATTTAGGAGAAAGATTTAGACACTAATGTGTTCATACTTACTATTCCCACACCAATCTAAGCTATTTAGGGGAAGGTTTTGGGCAATAAAGTGGTCACCTAACCTATTCCCAGTCAATTTAAATACATTTTTGGAAGGTGTTTAACACTAAAGATTGCACAATATTTATTTAACACTCCATTAAAAATAAAAACATATATAGAATAATATCTAAATATATTTTTAAATAATCATTGCAATATAAATATATGTTATATTAATGCATTAAAATACATTAATATTAATGTATGTAATAACACAAATAAAATATTAGTTATGAATTATAATTAAAATATAATCATTTTCCTCCACACATGTTAAAAAGAAAAAATAGCACATTAAAAACTAAGCAAATCACTAAATATACAACAAAACATAACCAACATAACTATAAAAATAAAATTATACGAAAGTATGAAAATTAATATAACAGTATACTTATATACAAAAAATATCTTTTATATAATTTCTTTTTTCTGCAAGACACCTAAAATTAAAGTTAATCAAGTAAGCCTATTATGATTTATAATCAAATTAAAAACTCTATAATTAAAATGTAATAAATAATGAAGAAGCTATAATTTATTAAATAATATAATTAAAAAATGCAATTTTCCATACCCACTAAAAACATTTAAATAATAATGTATGTAATATTTATTTGTTTTACAAAATTATATTAAATATTGAAATAAATAAGAATTAAATAATACATTATTTTGTATAATAAAATAAGTATATACAATTTAAATAAACCACAAATAATAATATTAAACCAAAATATATATTAAAAAAATCACACTATAAATACCCTTAATCAAGAAATATTATTTGAAATCAAACATTAAGGGGCTTTTTACGATGTTGCCTCTGACCTACAACATCTCGGACTCGGGACTGACTGACCTCCGGTCGGCGGTTCCGACCGCCTGATTGTGATGTGACGAACACTATTCGGTCGCATACTCACTTTTCTCTTTGGGAGCTTGTGTCAAGGCCTTAAACCAGCCGTAATACATGGCTCCTATGGAGAAATGGGTGTGTGTGTAAAACCCTGCATCCTGTGGGAGGCACCCCATGGTGCCTGCCACACAGTGCTGGTTTTATAAGGGGGGTACCCTAGGTACCCCCTTGACCACCAACCATAGACCGCGGAGGCAAGGGGACCCTGCTAGGGGCCCCTAAATTCACTTTACGACAACCTTTCCGTGTTGGAAAGGCTTCCGGAAAGGCTGTGGGAAACCGACATCGTAATCACGATGGCAGAAACGCCGTCCATAGGGGATTATGGTGCGATTCCGACTTGCTGGAAGACTCAAAGAACCGGTTGGAACAGGGTTGATATGACAAGCCGGTTTACGTTCCAACCACCAACATCTTAATCAGGCGGTTGGACCGCAAACCGACCGTGTGGGTCAGAAAGCCTCTGACCGCGGTCGCAAAACGTCCGACTAGCGGTCGGAGGCTTTCCGACTGACATTGTAATAAGCCCCTAAATATATTGTCTGCATTCATTTTAAAAAAAGAATATGTTATAATAAAATATATATATCAAATTTATCAGGGAAATATTAAAAGATAAGAAACATCAATATTAAAAAACAAAAATATATAAATATTATTGAAAATAAGTTATTCCAAATATTAAAACAACTATTTTCTCATAAAAAACGAAATCAAAATAACATTGTAAATTAAATTAATATTATATCAAATTATGCACTCATACAACAACTTAAACATAAAATGTAATACAACATATTTTGAAAATCTCCCCCATCCTTTTCCCCTTTAATCCTGACATCCTTCTACTATTACACGATAAAACTTATATAAAACAAAAAATTACTCTAAACAATAATATAAAAAATAATCATAATACTTACAAATTACATTAAATGAATGAGAAATGAAAAATTAACACAAAAATGTGCATACAACTCTAACTATATGCTACAAAAACATGAAAGAGTCACAAAAATGATATTCTATACTACTTCAGCATGTCAAAGATATCAACTAAGGCCTTCCAGGCAGCTGACTGAGCTTACTGGAGACTGTTATGAGTTGCATCACCATTCTGTCACATCATACTCCATTCGCTACTGCATTTGTTCACTACTGTCCGCATTATCATCAGCATCTCTACATTGGAAATGCATCATGCGGCGATCATATCAGTGCTGTTGCTGGTGATCATGTGAGCAGTATCCAGCAAGCTTGGTCAGCTGCCTGGAAGGCACTTGTTGATACCTTGGCATCCTGAAGTTCATGGCAGTTGAGAGGGTCACACATGAATGCTTTGAAAATAAGCTGGTAAAATTGGCGGATAACTTTAACAGTCATTCATCGCCACTGTTAAGTCTATTATTAAAGCTTCTGAAAATGATTTCAGTACTTTGCCAAGTTTTATTTCTTTAACAACTAGGCAATTTGGACAACACAGTGTAGACATAGCTGGGGCCAGCTCCCAACTGACCCTCTACATAGGTTGTCACCAAGGATGCATACCTTTGCCAACATACTATCCGGATCACATAAGATAGTGCATGAATGTTAAAATAACTAGATTGTAACAGTGTTATTTGATATATAGGAATTTGAACACTATCACATTCCTGTGAGCTGGGTTGATTCTCATGTTGGGCGTATTTAATTGCCTGGATAGTCTGCTGTTGTGATGAACTCATAGAGAAGACAGTAGTGTAATCCAGGTATATTTATTCCAGCTGAACTCAAGAACCACCAACCCTACAGCAGACAGCTGCATTGCCAACTGATCTGTAGAGGGGATGCAATGCAAGTAATGACATCAGTAGAACATGGAATCTTGACGTTAGAATCTGAGAAATTACAGTTGGAGAAATCAGCTGCTTGGAAGACACGGAGCGCTTGGTAAAACAATAAAAGTGATATGGGAGAACTCAGAGCATTCTGAGAGGTACGCAGTGAACTGGAAATTGTGGAAGGATTCTTAGTTGGAGAGGAAAAGTTAATTCCTCCTTCTGCTTTGAGAAAACAAATTATTTCTGTGTGTCATGAGGGGAACCTAGGTATAGTCGAAACTTAATCGACGATGAAAAGTTTATATTGGTGGTCAGGTATTGATAATAAGGTATAAAAGGAAGCCAGAGAATGCCATGTATGAATGCCAGCTGGTAAATCCTTGAAGACAATGAGACCTCCTATGAGCAATTCATTTGAGCGCCCGAAAGCACCTGGGGGAAAAGTGGCAGATGACAATATGGGGCCAATTGGGAATACTCAAAATATATTGTAGTATTGATGGAAGTATTTTCCCTGTGGCCTTACATCCAAATTGTTAAAAAAAGAAATACGGATACAATATTAGGGTTCATAAACGAGGTTTTCCAGAATGAAGGAATACCCAGCATTTTAGTGAGTGACAATGATGTACAATTAGTCTCAGAAAAAGCTAAGGAATATTTTTTTAAATGTGGGATTTCCACAGGACAGCACCCCTTTACAATCCAAGTGGTAATGAAATGGCAGAACACTTTAATAGAGTTCTCAAGGTGGGTCATTCAGTTATCATTAAAAAACAATTCTTGTTAGGTAACGCAAGTGTTTAAAATGCTTTGGTCATATAGATCAACAGAAGTGGCATGCTCAGTGTTTTCATCATTTGAATTAATTAGATGAAGAAAAAGTAGATCAAAGTTTAACCCAGGACAGTTACCCACTCCTACGAGTGCGACCTGGTATTTGGGAAACGTCAGAGAGAAAATAATAACAAATGAGAAAAATACCAAAAATACTACAACAGCAAACATGGGGTTAGACACAGCAAGTTTAAGGTTGGACAGTAGCTTAGAATTAAGAAACCAGGCATAGTTCCTAAAGGGGTTAGTCCTTACTGTTGCTTTGGGGATGAAGTCCACTTTAGTCCTGAGGCACTCAGGAGGCAAGGGGACATCATCCCCCTCACCAGCTGTGCACCAAGAGGTGCGTTTTCAGGGTTATGGAGAAAGGGTGCATGGCCTCCGACCTCCTCTCAGCAATCCCACTGTGTGGGGCTTACTGAAGGTAACAGGTCTTCTTGGCCCCTAAGGACCCTCAGCAGCCAAGGGGACTTCACCCCCAACCAGATATGCCCCAGGAGGCATGTTTGTAGTGTACTACAGAAAGGGGGCGGGCCTCTGACAAGTTGCCGGCTTTTGTAAAAAAAAAACAATTCATTTTTAGGAAGGGGGTCTGCGTGGCTCTCCTTCCCTTGACCACTTTGGGCCCTGGGGACCCTATCTCCCGCAACTGACCTTTTTTTATTTTTTTTATTTCAAAAACAGGATGGGGCTTCGCGGCCCCCCTTCCGGGCCAATTTTGGCCCCTGGGACCCCATTTCCCGTGGCCCGGCCTTTATTTTTTTTCATTTAATTTTTAATTGAAAGGAAGGGGAGCCGAGTGGCCCCACTCCCCAGGTCGACTTCGGCCCTGGGGACCCCATCCCCTGGGGTGAGGCCTTTCCTTTCTTTTTTATGATCCTTAAAGAGAGGGGGGCTAAGCGGCCCCCCTCCTGGGCCATTTTCAGCCCCCGGCACCTGAACCCCGGGCCCGAGCTGCTGACTTGCAGCTCCCTGTGTGTAAAAAGCAAAGTGTGCTACGCTTTGAGCAAGAAAGAGCATAATGCTCTTACTTGCTCAAAGTGGAGCACACTGTTTGCTACGGCATGGCAGATCGGTGCTCCTGCCATGCCATAGCAAACTGCAATGTTCCTGGGGTGGGCACGCCTATACATTGCTGGAGCCAGCCCTGGGGGTAGAGGTCCCCAGGGTCATGTAGGGCTCCTGGAGGGGGGGCCGTGTGGCCCCCACCTTTATTCAAATTTACCCCGGGAAGGTGTTGGTCCCCAGGGCTGGGGGTCTGCAATGGGCCCCCTTAATTCTTGTATGTGTGCCCTGGGGAGGTGGCAGTCCCGGGGCAGAGGGGGTCCTAGAGCCCCCCCATATTCTTGAAATTAGCCCAGGGAGGTGGTTAGGCCTGGGGCAGGGGGGTCTGCGAGGCCCTTCCTATATTGTTTGAATTTGCCCCAGGGAGGTGGTGGTCCCTGGGGCAAGAGGGTCTGTGAGGCCCCCCACATAATTGGAAATAGCCCTGGTGAGGTGGCGGTTCCTGGGGCTGTGGGTGAGCCGACTGGGCCCGCCCGCATTACAAATGAAAAGTGCCCCGGGAGATGGGAGTCCCTGGGGTTTTGATAAGCCCTAGGAGGGGGGCCCTGTGTGCCCCCTCCTATATTTACCTTCTGCCCGGGTCTTGGCCCACCCGGGGGGGTTACTTTAAAGCAAGCGCAGGACCCTGTGCTTGCTTTTTAAAAAAAATGTTGCTGCAAATTCACGAATATCGCGATTTTGCGGCAACAATTTCTTTTCAAAAATGCTTTTATACTATTGCGGGTTTCCAAGGTGACCCCAAGAACATGGCTTGGGGGTCAGGGTATTCCTAACCAGTCCCTTTTCTCTATTTTCACTTTTTTTTGCCTTGTCCCAAGATGGCTACCAACACTTCCTGGTTGAAGTGTTGGCAGCGATCAAAGCAGTGCGTTTCCCTGCATGAGCTCATCTTTTTTTGTCAAGGCTTTGTGACCAGAGATATCACTATAATCTTTAACTTACATTTCTCAACAACTACTGAACGGATTTTCACCAAATAAGCAAAAGGCTTGAACCAACATCTAGCTCCCTGCCAAATTTGGTGTAAGTCCGTTCTGCGGTTCGGGCTGTAACTGTGGCTAAGGGTTCCTACGGGAATTACCATTACAAATGCTCCCTTATTTTGAACCCCAATTTCTCGATCCCCACTACACGGATCACCCCCAAACGTTCCAAGATACACAGAACTTACCTAGACACTTTTTCTGTAAAATTTCAAGAAGATTGGTCAAACTACTCCAAAGTTATAGCCAAGTCAAAAAATGATTTTCGTGTGGAAACTAGGTTCTAACTATAACTACCAACTATATATATGTATATATGAATAATTTGATTTTTTTTGCAAAATCTGAGGTTTGCAGGGGGTTATGGGTAAGAAAACATTGGGAGATCCATGCAAGCTCCACCTCCCTGGACTCCCCCGGGTGTCTAGTTTTCAGTAATGTCTGGGTTTGGCAGTTTCCCTAGAAGGCCACCGAGCCCAAGACCAAAAACACAGGTGACCCCCTTGTAAAACCAGGCTTTTTTGTGATTGATAAAATGTTGTGGGCCCTTCCCTGTGGCAGGCACTTGGCCCACCCACACAAGTGAGGTAGCTTTTTTATCGTGAGACTTAAGGGAACGCTGGGCTGTAGGAAATTTGCACCGGCCCAGTGATCCCACAGCTTTCCCACACAGGAATGTGAGGAAAATGTGATTTTTTTTAGCTAAATTTGAGGTTTGCAGGAGATTCTGGGTAAGAAAACGCTATGGGGTGCAACCGAAAGTCACACCTTCCTCGACTTTCCTCGGTGTCTTGTTTTCAGAACTATCTGGGTTTTGTAGGTTTCCCTAGGTGGCCGCCGGGCCCGGAACTTAAAACGCAGGTAACCCGTTGCAAAACCAGGTCGTTTTGTGATCGACAATTTTGATGCCTCCAAAATACATTTTGGGCCCTTACTTGTCGCGAGCAATTGGCCCACCCACACAAGTGAGGTGGTATTTTTATAGGGAGACCTGGGGAATGCTGGATGGTAGGAAATTTGTGCCGGCCTGGTGATCCCTCAGCTTTTTCACATAAAAATGTGAGGAAAATTTGATTTTGTTTAGCTAAATTTGAGGTTTGCAGGTGGTTCTGGGTAGGAAAACGTTAGGAGATCCATGAAAGCTACAACTCCCTGGACTCCCTCGGGTATCTAGTTTACAGAAATGTCTGGGTTTGGCAGGTTTCCCTAGATGTCCGCCGAGTCCGGTACCAAAAGTCAGGTGACCCCCTTGCAAAACCAGGTTGTTTTTTGATTGATAATGTTTATGCCTCCACAATATGTTTTGGGCCCTTCCCTGTCACATGCATTTGGCCCACCCACACAAGTGAGGCACCATTTTTATTGGGAGACCTGGGGGAATGCTGGGTGGTAGGATAATTGTGTCTGCCCTTTGATCCCACAACTTTTCCACACAGAAATGTGAGGAAAATGTGATTTCTTTAAGCAAAATTTGAGGGTTAAAGGGGATTCTGGGTAAGAAAACATTGGGGCATCCATGCAAGCCACATGTCCCTGGACTCCCCAGGGTGTCTAGTTTTCAGAAATGCCTGGGTTTTTTAGGTTTCCCTAGATGGCTTCCGAGCCCGGGACTAAAAATGCAGGTTTCTCCCTTGCAAAAGCAGGTCGTTTTGTGATCAATAATTTTGATGCCTCCATAGTATGTTTTGGGTCATTTCCTGCTGCGGGAACTAGGCCTACCCACACAAGTGATATACCATTTTTATCGGGAGACTTAGGGAAATGCTGGGTGAGTGGAAGTTTGTGGCCCCCTGCAGATTCCAGGACATTCCAAAACAGAAATGTGAGGAAAATGTGGGTTTTTTGACCAATTTTGAGGTTTGCAAGGGATTCTGGGTAGCAGAACCTGGTGAGAGCCACACAAGTCACCCCATCCTGGGTTCCACTGGGTATCCACTTTTAAAAAATGCACAGGTTTGCTAGGTTTCCCTAGGTGCTGGCTGAGCTAGGGCCCAAACTCCACAGCTAGGCACATTGCTAAAATAGGGTCAATTTTCACCAGAAAAATGTGATGTGTCCACGTTGTGTTTTTGGCCGTTTCCTGTCACAGGCACTAAGCCTACACACAAAAGTGAGTTACCATTTCTATCAGAAGACTTGAGGAAATGGAAGGTGGGTGGAAGTTTGTGGCTCCCCGCAGATTCCAGAACTTTCCACCACAGAAATGTGAGGAACATTGGTTTTTTTGACACATTTTGAGGATTGCAGAGGACTCTGGGTAAAAGAACCTGATGAAAGTGACACAAGTCACCCCCATCCTGGATTCCCCTTGGTGTCTAGTTGTCAAAAATGTGCAAGTTTTCTATGTTTCCCTAGATTCCAGCTGAGCTAGGATCCAAAATCCACAGCTAGGCACATTGCAAAAAAAGGGTCAGTTTTCAGTGGAAAAATGTGATGCAGTCACGTTGGGTTTTGGGCCGTTTCCTGTTGGGGCACTAAGCCTACCCACACAAGTGAGGTACCATTTTTATTGGAAGACTTAGGGGAACACAAAATAGTAGAACAAATGTTATTATCAATTGTCTCCTATGCATTTCTGCCTTCCAAATGTAAGACAGTGTGTAAAAAAGCAATCATTTTGAAAAATGCCCTCTAATTCACCTGCTATTATGGCTACCCACAAATTCAGAGATGTGTAAATAACCACTGCTTTTAAACTCCATATCTTGTTCCCATTTCAGAAATACATTTTTCACTCTTTATATTTTGCCAAATAAATTTCTGTATACCCGGTACTCAATGAAAAACAATTGCAAGGTACAGCTGAGCTGTCGGCTCTGGAGACCCCGGGTTCTTGGTGAACCTACAAGCCCTATATATCCCTGCAACCAGAAGGGTCCAGCGGACGTATTGGTATATTGCTTTAAAAAATCTGCCATATTTAGAAGAAGTTACAAATGATGTCATCAGTAGTGTCATTTGAGATGTCATCAGTGATGTCACTGACAATGTCATGAGTGATGTAATATATGAGGTCATAAGCAGTGCATTGCGGGGCACGAGTTATAGTTACCTCAGCTAACTATAACATCTGAATTTCTCTGGTTTTGTATGAGTGAAATGCCAGACTAACCATAACATCCCTCTAACCTTTAGTTTTTTCAGTGAATATCTAAGGTTTTTTAAATGCTAATTTCTAACTATAATGTCCCTGAGACCTGTAGTATTTTCAGTGAATTTCTAAGGTTTTTTAAATGCTAATTTCTAACTATAACATCCCCGAAACCGGTGTTTTTTTAGTGAATTTCTACGATTTTTTAAATGCTAATTTCTAACTATAACCTCCCCGAAACCTGTGTTTTTTTCAGTGAATTTCTATGGTTTTTTAACTAGAAGTCACGTTTGCAGAGTGGTGGAGAAAGGGGGCAGGGCCTCCAACCAGCGCTCAGGAATTCCGCTACGTAGGACTTACAGGACCTACCAGGACGGCTTCTTGGCCCCCAAGACCCCTCAGGAGTAAAGTGTACTTCATCCCCCAACCTGGTCTACCCAGGAGCTTAAAGAAAACTAAGCAAGGGTGACTGCGCTTCATTTTTTAAAACAAATTCGGCGGGATTCACGCACCCAACGTGACTCCCGCTGAAAAGTTAAACAAAAAATGCTTTTTTTGGCCCTAGGGGTCCCTGTGGGACCCCCTGAGCATGCCTAGGGGGTCAGGGTGTTTCTGCCCTGCCCCCTTTTCTTGTTTTTTATCCTTTTTTTACCTTTTTTCTTGTGACTCGGTTCAACCGAGTCACAAGATGGCTGCCAATACTTCCTCGTTGGAACTGTTGGCAGCCAATCTGATCACAGACTTGAGAAATATGGATATCTGAGAAATGTCGAAATTTCTCAGCAACTACTAAATGGATTTCCACCATGGAACAAAAAGAGTGCTTTCTGGACCAAGAGCTACCTTTTTGCCAAATTTGGTGTAATTCCGTTCAGCAGTTCGGGCACTAGCTGTGTCTAAAGTTTCCTATGGAAATTAACATGAAGAAAATGCGTTTTGGGACCCCCTTTTTCTCTGCCCCCGCTTGACGAATCACCCCAAAACCTTCCACAAAGGAGCTGACCTAACTGCTCCATTAGTTTTGAACATTTCGTGAAGATTCATCAAACGGCACCAAAGATTTTGGCAAAAGCTTTTTGAATAGAAACAAGGTCCTAATATATATATATTTATATATTTTCACAAAAAAACAAAAGTTACAGGGACGTTATAGATAGGCTCAGATTTCACTCAGACAAAACCATAGAAATTCAGCAGTTATATTTAACTGAGCTACCTATAGCTTACGCCCCCACAATGCACTGCCTATGGCCTCATATATTACATCACTCATGACATAGTCACTGATGACATCTCAAATGACATCCCTGATGATATCATCCAGTGAATGTAAGTGTTATGTAAATGTTTCTGAGACTTAAAGATATATAATAAGCTACAGCATAAGTTAAATTACTATTTGTTCTATGCTAGTAATTAGTCATTCTATTTCTAACATATCTCATCTGAGTGGCCATGTGACTGTCTGTATCAGTGTGTGAGTGGATGTCTAAGTAGCTGTATGGGTATGTGAGTGGCTGTATGGATGTGTTATGGGTATGTGAGTAGCTGTATGGGGGAGTGAGTGGCTGTGTGAGTGGCTGTATTGGAGAGTGAGTGAGTGTGTGTGTGGCTGTATAGTTGTGTGAGTGGGTGTGTGAGTGGGTGTATGAGTGACTGAGTGGCTGTGTCAGTGGCTGTATGGGTGAGGGAATGGCTTTGTTAGTGGCTGTATGGGTGACTGAGTAGCTGTTTGAGTGTGTGTATTGGTAAGTGAGTGGGTATGAGTGGCTGTATTAGAGAGTAAATGTGTGAGTGGCTGTAAGGGTGAGTGAGTGGGTGGATATGTGAGTGGTTGTATGAATGTGTGAGTGGTTATGCAAGTGGTTCTGTGGGTATGTGAGTGGGTGTGTAAGTGGATGCATAGGTGAGTGAGTGGCTGTGTCAGTGACTGTATGGGTGGGTGAATAGCTGTATTGGTGAGTGAGTGGCAGTGTGAGTTTCTGTATGGGTGATTAAGTGGATGTTTGAGTAGCTGTAAGGGTTCATGAGTGGGTGTGTAATTATCTGTATGTCTGTATGACTGAATGTGTGAGTGGCTGTATTGGTGAGTGAGTGGGTGCATGAGTGGTTGTATGAGTGAGTTAGTGGGTATGTCAGTGGCTGCATAAGTGAGTGGATGTGTGAGTGGCTCTATGGATGAGTGATTGTGTGAGTACTGGTATGGGTCAATGAATGGGTATGTGAGGGGTTGTGTGGGAGTAGGTGTATGAGAGGTTCTATGGGTGTGTGAGTGGTTGTGTCAGTGGTTCTGTGGATGAGGCCATCAGTGATGTCATCAGTGATGTCATTTAAGATGTCATCAATGATGTCATCAGTGATGTCACTGACCATGTCATGAGTGAGTGATGTAATATGTGAGGTCATAAGCATGCATTGCAGGGGTGTAAGTTATAGTTAGCTCAGGTAAAAATAACTGCTGAATTTCTATGGTTTTGCACAAATGAATTCTGAGCGTAACCATAATGCCCCTGTAACCTTTGTTTTTTTCAGTGAATTACTAAGGGTTTTTTTAATTCTATTTCCTAACTATAACATCCCTGTAACTTTTGGTTTTTTAAGTGAATTTCTAAGGTTTTTTAGTTTTATTTCTTAACTGTAACCTGCAACCTTTGAGAGTGAATTTGTGAGAGAGTGCATGAGTGTATCAGTGAGTGTGCGAGTGAGTGTGTGAGTGTTTTAATGGGTGTGTGAGTGGGGGTGTGAGTGTCTGAGTTAGCCTGGGAGAGGCTGCATAAATGTCTCTCTAGGTATGTCAGTGAGCGCATGAGTGTCTGAGTGGGTCTGCGAGTGGGTGTAATAGTGTCTGAGTGAGTTTGTGTAGGAAGCTGGGCCTCTAAATAGTGCACTAAAATGAAGAGCACTGTACAGAGATTCCAGTGGATCGCTTACTAGTACACAGAGGTTAAAGTAGATAATTCTAGTGCTTTTTTTTTGGTAGTGATGGTGAGCAGTTAGGCTTATAAGAGGGTAGTGCCAAGCATTTGTTGTACTCACAGAGGTAATAAATGAAACACACACTTAAAAATAAATCCAACACTAATTCATAAAAATAATATTGATTTTTATGTACTTTTTAAGACCAAGAACTTCTATAGTAAGTAATTTAGGAGTTATGACTTTTAAGACTTCAGAAAACATATCACTTTTGTGCGCAATTACACACCATTGAAGTTAATGAAGAAAAGCAGAAAAATGCATATAAAATCAGGCAACGCTTTCGTGAAGTTCACCTTCTCATGTAGGTCGATAGCATGACCAGGTCCAAAATTCCAGCAGCAGAAGATCAAGAGCGTCCCAGATTCAGCCAGGATCAGGGTGCTGAAGTAGTTGTTAGCTGGTGCGCTACAACGAAGAGGGCTATCTGGAAAGACATTGCACTGGAGGACTTAGAGGTAAGTTCAGTGGGTCCTACTGAAGGCTGCAAGGGTCACAGGATTATGGGAGCACAACTGGTTCATCGTTACCGGAGCTGGTGGGGCTGGGTGCAGAGCAGCTAGGCCAGCCATGCATTGTGTGTGGAGAAGTCCTTTCAGTCACGAGCAGGCAACTTGGAGAGGCAATTTCAGGACAGCTGGGCCACTCAGGATGTGGGTATCAAGGGTTTTGAAGTCACTCAATAGGTGCTTGCTTCTGGAGTAGAAGGAGTTCAGCACAGAGTCTTCATCTTGCTGCTTGCTGTAGGGGTCGTGTACCACGGGTATTGGTACAGTGTGGTTCCAGTAGGCCCTGGCGTCTCCAAACTTAGTGGAGAGACAGATCTGACCCTCCATAGCTGTTGTACTTCTCTTGGTATGGGTGCTACTTCAAAGTTGTCGGGGAGCAACACGTCGACAAACAGGACTCAGCAGGATCAGTGCCTGCGGTGTGCAGGGGAGTGATACCTTCACTCCAAGGGAGGTTCTTGGCATATTTTCAGAGGCTGGAGGAGCTCCGGGGCTTTTGGAGTCTTCACAGGGTCAGGACGACACAGCACACCCCGACTGTCGAGTCCTAGAGGCAGAAGGCAGGGTTTGGTGCCAATTTCTTCTGCAGCAGGGCTTCAGTTCTTGGGCAGCGAGTCTTCTTTTCCTTTTCTTCTTCTTGTTCATCGAATCTAAGTTTCCAGGACTATGGACACCACCTATATACTAGATTTAGGGGAATTAAAGTTAGTGGCAGGTAGTAGCCAATGGGCTACCTATTTTAAGGGTGTCTACACCCTCTAAGTGACCTGTGGGAAAGGGCACTACCCAGCTCTGATATGTTGTTTTTTCACCATCTCAAGATGATGGATTTCCAGGAGAGGGGTTCACAACACCTGCCACACCTTAGTAGTGGTGCTGGCTGATTGTGGGCATTCCTCCTCATCTAACTAATTTTCCTGCCTGTCCTCCTTCCAAATGTGAAGCAGGACAGGGGGGTTGGCATCCCCCACTATCTGGGGAAACCTGGGCTGAACTTCAAAGGCAGCAACACCTTTGAAGCTTCCTGCTCAAGACGCCATTCTGGCCTGGAGGAGGTGTGAAGCACCTTCACCCAGAGTAGGCTTTGTTTCTGGCCTCTGAGAGCGTAGGCTCTCACCTCATGAGGTCAGAAACATGCCTGTTGGTGGCGGGCTGGCTATGACTAGTCAGAGACCACACCAGTGCTTGGTAGGTTTTCAGGGGACCCTCTAAAGGGTCTCCTGTGTGTATTTATTAATAAATCCCACACTGCCATCAGTGAGAATGTATTAAGACAAGATGTTTGGTACCAAACATCTCAGGGTACAGTGAAGCCATCATACAGCTAGGAAACTATTAATGACAAGTATCCAGCCCATGTACTCCATATGGCTTACCTGTGCACTTACAGTATCCAGGAATGGCTCATATATTGCAGGGTCACATCTGCTTGTGCAGATATGTCCACACATGGGATATAGTGCATCCTGTCCAAGGGTTGTAATGCCTGCAGTAGGGGTGCATGGCACACAGGGCTGTGTGCCATGTTGAATCTTCAGTTTTCTCTGCACTAAGACATGTAGCCTGCAATGGCAGTTTGCATGGTCTTGGTGAGGGGTCTCTGGGGTGGCACAATTTGTGCTGCAGTCCCAGTGGACCATCTTCAGTACCCATGCCCTAGGTACCAGGGGTTCCCTTTACTAGGGACGTACAGGGGTGGCTGAATTTGTGGCAAACGTGGTACAGTTTTGGGAAAGAGATCTGGCACTGGGGACCTGGTTAACAGGGACCCAGTGCAATTACAGTTCAAAATCACATCAAGCAAAAAGTGGGGGCTAGCCATGTCAAAAGAGGCACCTTCCTACATGACCCCCCAAATAAAGGAGGATGAAACTAACCTCTCCCTAGGGAGTCTTCATCATCTATGTGGAAGAACCTGGAAAGGCCATCTGCATTGACATGGTCAGTCCCAGGTCTGTGTCCCACTATAAAGTCCATTCACTGTAGGGGTATGGACCACCTTAACAATTTGGGGTTTTCTCCTTTCATCTGCATGAGTCATCTGACAGGTCTGTGTTTGATCGGACAAAGAAGTGAAAGCCAAACAGGTGTGGCCTCATCTTCTTCAGGGACCAAACCACAGCAAAGGCTTCCCTCTCAATGGCACTCCAACTTTGCTCTCTGGGGAGAAGCTTCCTGCTTTTGAAAGCAACAGGTTGGTCTTGGCCATCATCATTGGTCTGAGATAGGACAGTTCCTATCCCATGTTCTGAGCATCTGTCTGCTCTATGAACTGGTTAGTATAATCTGGAGCTTTTAGAATGGGGCTGAGCACATTGCTTCTTTCAGGGTGTCAAAAGCATGTTGACAGCTCACTGTCCAGTTAACCTTCTTGGGCATTTTCTTAGAGGTCAGTTCTATAAGGGGGGCCACAATGGACTGATATCCCTGCAAAAACCTCCTGTAGTACTCAGTCAAGCCAAGGAATGACCTAGCTTGTGTCTGGGTGGTTGGAGCTACCCAATCCATAACAGTCTGGATTTTGGCTTGTAGTGGCTGAACTTGGCCTCCACCCACCGAAGTATACAGCCTTGCCCTGCCCTAAATAGCACTTACTTGCCTTGATAGTGAGGCCTGCACTCTTCAGAGCCTTCAGGACCTTTTTGAGGTGGATCAGTTGATTCTGCTAGGTGGAGCTGAAGACAGCAATATCATACAGATAAGCTGCACTAAAGGATTCCTATCCAGCAAGGACTGTATTCGTCAACATCTGGAAGGTGGCAGGGCATTATTTAGTCCATAGGGCATTACAGTAAACTGGAAGTGCCCATATGGGGTTGAGAATGCTGATTTCTCTTTTGCTCCAGAGGTCCAACCTATCTGCCAGTACCCTGATGTGAGATCAAAAGTATTCAGATATTTTGCTGCCCCAAACCTGTCAATCAGTTCATCAGCCATAGGAATTGCATGTACATCAGTTTTCTGTGACTACATTGAGGCCCCTATATCCACACAAGACCTAATTTCTTTCTTTCCACCCTGGGAAAGAGGCTTGGGGACTAAAAAACTGAGCTGGCCAAGGGCTCTCTGAGAGTTCAATGACAGCCAATTCCAGCACCTTATTTACTTCAGCCTTGATGCTTTCTTTGACGTGATCAGACTGCCTGTAGATTTAGTTTTTGACAGGAAGGCTGTCACCAGTGTCCACATCATGTGTACACCAGTTAGTCTGACCAGGGGTCAAAGTAAAGAGCTCAACAAACTGATTAAGAACTTGCCTGCAATCAGCCTGCTGTTGGTCAGTGAGTGTGTCTGAGAAGACAACTCCTTCAAATCTTTAGGGCTGTGAGAAAGGAGGTCTGGGAGAGGTTCACTCTCTGCTTCCTGTTACTCATCAGTGACCATGAGCATGGTCATGTCAGCCCTGTCATTATAGGTATTCAAGCAATTTACATATATGACCACCTTGGGGTTCCTATATGTGCCATGGTCTACCAAAGAGGTGACCTCCCCTTTTTTCAAGGATAGGGTAGGGCCCAGCCCATTTGTCATGGAGGGCCCTGGGAGCCACAGGCTCCAAAACCCACACCTTCTGATCTGGTTGGAACTCTGCCATGGCAGCCTTCTGGTCATACCAAAGCTTCTGGAGCTCTTGGCTGGCCTTAAGATTTTTGTTGGCTTTTTTCATGTATTCAGCCATCCTTGAACGAAGACCAAGTACATAGTCCAGGATATCCTGCTTAGGTACTTTGAGAGGTCTCGCCCATCCTTCCTTTACAAGACAGAGTGGCCCCCTTACAGGGTGTTGAAACAAATGTTCAAAGGGGGAAACCCTACTCCCTTTTGTTGCACTTCTCTGTAAGCAAAAAACAGGCATGGTAGTAAGACATCCCATCTTCTTCTGAGTTTTTAAGGGAGTCCACCAACCATACCATTTAGGGTCTTGTTAAACCTTTCAGCAAGCCCATTTGTCTATGGGTGATATGGTGTAGTGGACCTATAGGTCACCCCATACTCAGTCCACATATGTTTTAAGTATACAAGCATAAAGTTTGTACCTCCTTAGAAAGCCCAACCCTAGTATAAATACCATGGAGGGCTTTGGCCACTGCAGGGGGAGTGATTGTCCTTAGGGAAATTGCCTCAGGATACCTAGTGGCAAGATCCACTACCACTAGCATAAATCAGTTTAATTATGCTGTTTGAGGTTCAAGGGGACCAACAATGTCAATCTCAACCCTCTCAAGGGGTACCCCAAACACTGGAAGTGGAATTGAGGGGGCCTTTAGGTGGCTGCATGTCTTGCCACTGGCTTGACAGATGGCACAGGAGTTGCAAAACTCTTTCACCTTCTGGGACAATACTGGGCAGTAGAAGTGGTTGACTAACCTACTCCAATTATTAGTCTGGCCAAGATGCCCAGCTAGGGGAATGTCATGGGCCAATATTAGGAGAAACTCTCTAAACTGCTGAGGCACTGCCATTCTCCTTGTGGCACAAGGTTTGGGGTCTCTGGCCTCAGTGTATAGGAGTCTGTCCTCCCAATAGGTCCTGAGGGAACCACTGACACTTTCCTTTTCCTGACCAGCAGCTTGCTGCCTCAGGCTTTCAAGAGTGGGAAAGGTTCTCTGCCTCTGGCACATATCTTCCCTAGAGGGTCCCCCTGGGCCCAAGATCTCTGCTGTGTAAGGCCCAGGCTCCTGGGGCTCAGTTCCCCTCTGGGGCTGACAAGTCTTCTCCCTGTGAAGTGGAGACTCGATCCGGTGTCTGCATTGAAGCTGGCTTCCCAGACTTCTTGGCCTTTCTCTTGGAAGGTTGGTCCATAATTTTAGGCTCCAACACTTCTTTTTCACCATGGGCTCAATGCTGTGCTCTGGTTTTCACACACACACATTCAGGTATTCCTAGCGTTGCTGCATGTGTTTTCTTTTCTACTTCAGCCCATGCTGAGTACTCCAAATCATTGCCAAGCAGAGACTGTACATGGATAGCACAAGACACCACTACCCTTTTGAGGCCACTAACCCCTCCCCAATCTAAGGTCACCAAGGCCACTGGTTGCACCTTAGCCTGATTGTCAGCATTGAGGACTGTGTAGGTCTCTCCAAGCAGATATTGAACTGAGGACACCTTTTGCTCAGTCACATTGGTGATACTGGCACCACTGTCTCTCAGGGCTTCCACCCTAATCCCGTTGATATTTGGCTCTCATCTGTATCTCTCCAGGTTACTAAGCCTGACAGCTAGGGTAGCTACATCCACCCCTTCCTCTGAGACTAGAATTACCTCAGTGAGCTGCTTGACATGGGCAGGGCTCACCTGTATTCCCATCTGGAGACTCAATACTGCATTTTCTGCAGGTGTGCTAGAGGCATTCTTTTTGTTGTTACTGTTAAGGTCTCCAGTTCAGTTTATAAATGTCTTGCAATCAAAACACCAAAACTTCTTGGGATCCCAGTTCTTACCCTGGTACCCACCCTTGGACTGTGAAGAGTTTCTGCGCCAACCATCCTGAGCAGGTTTTTGTGGGCCTAAATATTTTTGGTCACCATCCTTCCCTTGGAGGGTGTTTTTGGCCTCTTTCTTTAGGTAACCCCCCACCAGTGGTAGTCTTGGTCACCCTTGTTTTGACCCAGTGGTTTGCCTTCTTCCCCCGCTCAAGAGGGGAAAGTGTATCTAGGTCTACCAGATGCTGATGTAACTCCTCATTGTACCAATTGCTTAAAAGATGTTCTGTCACAATTACATTGTATAGCCCTTCATAGTCATGCACATTGTTACCTGTTAACCAACCACCTAGTGTTTTCACTGAAAAGGCAACAAATTCCACCCACAACTGACTCTGGGTTTTTCGAGTCTCCCTGAATTGTATCCTGTATTCTTCAGTGGTGAGGCTAAAGCCCTCAATCAGGGTACCCTTCATGAGGTCATAGGACTCAGCATCTTTCTCATTCAATATCAGTAGTCTATCCCTGCATTTACCTGAGAATAGTTCTCTCAAGAGAGAAGCCCAATTTCTTCTTGCTACTCTTCTAGCTAGACGGGCTCTCTCCAAAGCAGTGAAACATTTGTTGATGTCATTATCCTCTGAGTATTTAGGGACAATCCCTTTGGGGAGTTTTGAGTCTAAGAAATCTTCTCTCTCCATATTTATAAAATTGCTGTCTTTATATGTCCAGGAGTTGACATTCTAAGTTTAATCTCCTGGTCAACCTTTTTAGCATGAGTTTGTCTTGTTCTGAGTGGATGGACTCAGTCATGTCCTCAATGTGATTTTTAATAATCTTATCTTTATCAGATTGAGCTATTAGTTCTGGGTTATGTATTTCAAACTCTGCTAACAACCTTGTAAGCTTTTCTTTGTTAGTATGTTTGCCAGTATTGATAAACCTTACATATGGACCTTAGCTTGGCATAGGACAGGTCCATGTAAGGGGTCAGGTCAAGCTCCTGAGCCTGGTTATTGGTAACACTCATTATTTTATTAAACGTGGAAACTTTTATGAAGTGAAAAACTTTAACACCAAATATTTTGTCCTAACTATAGTAACAGACTTTACATTTTCTAACCACTTAGTTTCAGGGAATGAGCCAAGGCCTTAGCAGTTAATTTTAGTAATGTAGAAAAATAGACGAATTTAAACAAATACAACTAGACTAAAGACAATTTGTAGATTTACTCATGTGGTCACTTATTGACAGAATAGTTACAGCAGAAGCAAAGTCTTTTATCTCACCGTTGAACAACCAATGTAGGAAGCTGACTCTCTATATAGTGTAGGGGAGCAGTTAGGATTATCAGAGGGTAGAGCTAAGCATTTGTTATACTCACAGAGGTAATAAATGAAGCACCAAGACATGCAGCCTGAAATGTAACCCTGGGCAAAGCACTACGCTACGCTCGCGTAGTTTGCGAAGTTTGCGTTACTTCGCACAACGCGAATTGCACGTAGCACAGTGCAAACACGCGTAGTGTAGCGTAGTGCAGCGGTCATTTTTTGCTTGCTCGCGGTCCTCAACGTCAAGTTGGCGACCGCGAGCAAGCAAAATGACATCCCGGCGAGACTTTTTCCTCATTCGCGATCAGCAACATCAAGTTGCCGATCGCGAGCGTGGAAAATAAACCTCCCGGCGAGATTCTCAACACGGGGAGGTCAGGTTTCTCATTGCGAGTGGTCGCGTATGCTCGCGACCGCTCGCGATGAGAAACTACCAGTCCGCGTTGAGAAAGCTGCCGCTCGAGTAAAAATCTACTCGAGCGGCAGTAAAAGACAGCTCGCACTGTGCAAGATGCCGTTTTCAATGATTGCACAGTGCCGACAAGCATCCGGCACTGTGCAATCATTACGAACAGCGCACTACGCAGTTCGCGTAGTGCTACGCGTAGCTCGCGTAGTGCGAACTGCACTTTGCGTAGCTTCGCGTAGCGCTACTTCGCGAACTACGCCCAGGCTTACTGAAATGGCAGTTAGCATGGTCTTGGTGAGGGTTCTCTGGGATGGCACAATTTGTGCCGCAGCCCCAATGGGCCTTTTTCAGTTCATGAGTGTCTGTGTGGGTCTGTGAGTGGCTGCGTGAGTCTCTCATTGGGTCTGTGAGTTGGTGTGTCAGTCTCTGAGTGTGTCTGTGAGTGGGTGCATGAGTGTGTGAGTGGGTGTCTGACTGGGTCTGTGAGTGGGTGCATGAGTGGTATGTGAGTGGGTGTGTGAGTCTCTCAGTGGGTTTGAGAGTGGGTGCATAAGTGCTTGAATGGATCTGAGTGGGTGCATCAGTGTCTGAGTGTGTCTTTTAGTGGGTGCGTGAGTCTGTGAGTGGGTCTGTAAGTGGGTGCATGAGTGTATGAATGGGTCTGCCAGTGGGTACGAAGTAAAAGTAGTAGGGTACCACATGGGAACAGGTCCTGGTGCCAGCTCCCCCTGTGAAGGACCTCCTGTCCAGCATGCCTGCAGTCCACTACCCTCTGCTGCCTTCAGTTTTGTGCCTCCTCTGCTCATTGCTGCTCGTTTTTCTGCCTCTTCTCTGTTCGTTCCAGCCCTCTATGTTGACTCTTTCTGTTTGTTCTGCCCGTTATTTTACCCCTTTCTGCTCACTCCTGACATTTATTCTGCCTCTTGCTGTTCGTTTCTGACCTCTATTTAGCCTTTTGTTGCTCGTTTCTCACCTGCAATTTGCCTGCTTTTTTGCCTCTTTCTGCTCACTCCTGACCTTTATTTTGCCTCATTCCGTTCATTTCTCATCTTTATTTTGCCTCTTGCTTCTAGTTCCTGACCTCTATTCTGCCTCTTTCTGCTAGTTTCTCACCTTTATTCTGCCACTTTCTGCTCATTTCTCACCCTTATTTTGCCTCTTTCTGCTCGTTGCTGACCCTTATTCTGCCTCTTTCTGCTTGTTTCTCACCTTTATTTTGCCTCTTTCTGCTTGTTGCTGACCTTTATTTAGCCTATTTCTGCTCCTTTATCTCCTTTATTTTGACTCTTTCTGCTCATTGCTTATCTTAATTTTGCTTATCTCTGTTAATTTCTCACCTTTATTTTGCCTCTTTCTGCTGGTTTCTGACCTCTATTTTGTCTCTTTCTGCTCATTTCACACCTTTTTTTCCCGCTTGCTGCTCAATTCTCACCTTTAATCTGCCTCTTTCTGCTTGTTTTTCACCTTTATTTTGCCTCTTTCTACTCGTTGCTGGCCTTTATTTTGCCCCTTTCTGCTCGTCTCTCACCTTTATTTTGCTTCTTGCTGCTGGTTTCTGACCTCTATTTTGCCTCTTTCTGCTCAGTTCTCACCTTTATTTTGTCTCTTTTTGCTCATTTCTCACATTTATCTTGCCTCTTTCTACTCATTGCCGACCTTTATTCTGCTTCTTTCTGCTTGTTTCTCACCTTAATTCTGCCTCTTTCTGCTTGTTTATCACCTTTATCTTGCCTCTTTCTGTTCATTGCTGACCTTTATTCTGCCTCTTTCTGCTTATTTTTCACCTTTATTTTGCCTCTTGCTGCTCTTTTTCCCCGGGACTGCAGAGAAAGCCTCAGGCTGCCCTGGTCCCAGCCAGCTCCCAACCTCTTGCGGGAGCCAGCATTGCAGCTGCACGGAGGGAGCTGCTGGAAAGGCAGCTTCCTCTGTGCAGGAGCAAGTATTTCATCTCTTTCCCTCTCATCAAAAATCTAAGCCCTAGTTACAAGTAACACATGAATTTCAAAATACCAAGGGATGTCACATGGTTTCTTCGTTTTCGTGGAACAAGGTTTTGATGTGCATCTTTTTAAAAAATAAAAGCAGGCTGGTCTCCCAAAATGGTGCTTGACAAGTGTTTAAAACAAAAAAGTGTGGTGAGTCTAGGAGGTGCCTCACATAAGCAACAACCTGGGAGCAGTTGGCAGGTACTCACCAATTTGCTCACTGTAACATCATCATCACTTCCCAGACAGAGACGGAAACCAACTCCCAAAAATATATAAGTGAAGAAAGCTATGTGGAAACTAAAGCAATATTTGTGCACATCCAAATAGTATGTTCCCTATAGACCCCCGTTATGAAAGGAGGCCATTTTGGCACTCCAAAAGATTAAATTGAGTTATGGTAAAACACAAAACATCTGTCTTTAATATTGTTGTGCCCGTACTCATTTAAAACAACAATCTCATGTTAAGACCATTTTACCTGAACGGCTGACATGTTTTATTGCCATTTATTTTGTGGCAATTTCATCAGGGCACTGGGACCTGATTCTACCTTTAGGATGCACCGGACCTGCAGGTTTAAAAAAGAGATAAAGTGAAAAAGACAGCAAGTGACATGGGTAATACATGTGCTTTATTAGGCCCAGTAAAATGGCCTATCCTTATGTCTGATATATCGTGTATTAACCAGATAGTTGCCAGGTGGACGCCTACCAGCATACCACACATATGATCAAAGGGACGGAGTAATCTTGATCACCTGGCAGTGGATATGTACACATTATCAACCTAGATGCTTGAGCCAATTCAAAATAAAGCCCACCGGGCTACTGGAGTAACAGATCACTAGCTAGAAATGTTCGGCAGATACAATGTATTGCGGCCATCATCCCACTACTCGTTAAAATCATGCAATCAGTTTGGATCAGCCAGCGAGTGTCATTTGCTCATTATCACAGTGGTTGCCAGTCACAAAATGTGAGGGCTTTGTAATGAATCCCCTGCTATTTATGTGGAAACAATCGCTAATATTGCGAAGTCTATCGCACCTATAACCGCACTGGAACATGGCTGCTTAGCAAATCACAATGTGGAAGCCTCTGCAATCTGATTGGAACCAACTGTTGACATTGTGTTGCCACAGAATCATCAGATGCTCAAAAGCCCACTATTAATTAGGTTGCCTAAATCCACTATGTCATTTCTTTTCCAGAGTCTACCTTCATACACATGGAAGGGCTGCATTTCAGACACAAGTGGAACTTGCTGGTGCCCCGGTAGATAATCACAAACACAAAGGTGATTCTTTTTAATTTACCTCTGTTGAGTAGAGATATTTGGGTTAGAAGAGATCATAAATCTAAAATCCTGCTTTCATGTTATTTTTTTAGTGTTTGGCCAAGTCCCAGTCCTGAGGAGAACCCCAAAGGTTACGAAGGGTTCAAAACGCGTTGACCACCAAGCTGGTTGCAAAAGATTTCATTGTGAAAAAGCTATTAACCCCTTCCACGCGGGGCTAATTCCCCCGCGGTGCGGGGGGGAGGGGCCGCGTGCGGCGCCGCGGTGCTCGTGACGAGCCCAGCTCGTCATGCTGCACAGTGGAGCTGTGCTCATGACGAGCTGGGCTCATCACAGCTCCGCCCACTCAGTGGAACGCCCAGCACAGCAGGGGAATTAGTCCCGCGTGGGCGTTCCGCGGCAGTTATTACGAGCTCACTCCGTCATGAGTACAGCTCCACTGTGCCTCATGACGAGCTGAGCTCGTCATAAGCGTCGAAGAGGTTAATAGTTAGCAAACACGGCAATTGGCCTGTTGTTATACTATTCCCAACCAGCTCTCACTGGCAGGATGTACATTCAGATTGATGTCAAAAAACATAATTCCGCCAGGTGTTTTAATTATAGAGTAAAGGACAGGTCTATTCCACAATTGTTGTGCTTTTGTATTCACATGTTATCATTTTTGTTTGTTTTGATGAGATTGTGAAATGTATATATATATGTAAATAACTGAATAGAAGGTGGTCCTTCATCTGAAAGACATGTTATAAATGTTTAGAACTGTTTCTAATAAAATGAAAAAATGAATGTGAAATAAATCACTGGGACCACTATACTCAAAAGTGTGGTCTCATTGCTAAATGGGATTATTTAACTGAAGCACCCATACACTGTATTGTTGTTATACTAATATAGGAGGCCCAGTCTGGGTGCTATTTTCGGGCCCAACCCCCCCTTTTATTATAACTTTGATAGCGAGACACTGCTCGTGTGGGTTCTGATTAATTCAATCAGGGCTACCCACGCCAAGTACGCCCTCAATTCAGTCATGTCAGAGAAGGATACATTATCATTTTCTGAAGATCATATTCAAAAACTAATTTCCACACCATCTCTTTTCCCCACGATAACTTTGAGCACCACTGCCAAACAACAGAATGAGTCCGAAAATTTACTGTGATTACAAAAAAAGCAGATTAGGACCGAACTACATGGATATTTTCTACTGGAACATTTAAAGGCTGGCACCATTCCATGGGGTCTTCAAGTGAAGAATGTCCCTGTAATCTTCACTGAAGATCCTGAATATAAGAAAGGCTTCAGCTTTATTAGTACTAAATGCAGCCGAGATCTCATGGTACATTCAATTGAAACAGCACAGAGAATTTGCAGAACACAGACAGATGAAATAGAACAATATATGCAGTCAATCAAAGACAATCATACAGTATTGGAGGCCAAAATCTTGTTGGGGTAGATTGAAAAAGAAATAGCAACATTTAAGGACAATACGATCAATTTCAAAAATACGAAGTTTGAAAGAGACAAGAAAGGTTTCAACCTGGAAACCGTGTATCCGTACCTTAGAGAGGATTTCTATTCCAGGGAAGAATCACAAAGGTTCTTACCGGATTACCAAGGGCGGTCAAGAAGGAAGTTCTTGACATTTTCTGAAACATCATCCTCAGAATCCACTAGAGAATCTGATGCAGGAGAAGGCCCCTCCAATGCGAACCAACAAAGAAAGAACAACAATAATGTTTTAGGAGTGGGTCAACAAAAAAACAGAGAACGATACAAACCCCAACCTTGGGAAATGCTCACCAGGCGCCAGTCCTAAAAGTCGTAAGGAAATCTACTATCATCAATCTATCCGATAAAGCTCTCACTGAAGACCAACAATCTGTTTTGGAATTAGGATTGAAATTTATACCGAGCAAAAAACAAGATCTGCGACAATTAAAAATGGAAGCGATGGAATTGTTCCGCAAGATACGACTAAATGTATTCTTTAAGAACAAATAATATACCAACAAGGCCGAGGTCTCAGGGTTACGGAATAAGTCCACATTTTGCCCCCCCAGCTACAGCCTCCCTAAAGAAATAGCAACATTTGAACAAGTCGTGCTCTCATCTCTCAATCAATTGAATACAAGGAAGATTTACACTAAAAACAACTTGCCTCGAGAACAAAGACTGGCTATTGCAGCACTGAAGGAAGATAAAGACATGATCATTAAGCCGGCCGATAAAGGCGGAGCAACAGTTATCTGGTCTAGAGAGGGTTACCTGATGGAAGGAAGAAAGCAGGTGTTTAATCGAACTTGGTACCAACGGATTACTAATGATCCGGTAAAATAAATCCAGAATGAGATTAAAAAAATTGCAGACGAAGGACTACAAGAAGGCATTTTGGGTCCCAAAGAACATGAATACCTTACGAAGAAGTATCCACGAACACCTGTGATTGACTTTTTACCTAAAGTACATAAGGACGCAAAAAATCCTCCTGGCTGTCCTATCGTTTCTGGGTGTGACTCAGTGCTGGAGCCCGTGTCCCAATATGTTGATATATTCCTGAAACAATTCCTGAAAGACGTCAGCTCTTATTTGAGAGACACGATGGACTTCATTAACAAGGTGGAAGGATTTGAGTTTGATTCTGCAGACCAGAGACTGGTAACACTAGACGTCGTTTCGTTATATACTCAAATTCCCCAGGAAGACACATTGGAAGCATTGGAATCTTACTTGGACAGCAGGGAACGCCCCCATCAAATACTGACATATTTCATCTTAAGTCTAGCGTCATTGGCACTCAAAAGAAACTATTTCAAGTTTGAGAATGACTTCTTCGTTCAAATAAAAGGGACTGCGATGGGATGTCCCTTCGCCCCAGAAATGGCGGTTCTGTACATGTCCAGATCCGAGGAAAAGTATGTGTACAACAACAATCCGTTTGTCAACCATATAGTACAATGGTATCGATATATCAATGACATCTGGTGCATGTGGGCAGGCAGCGAAGCAGACCTTGTCAATTTTCACAACTGGCTGAACGACAGAAACCCTGATATAAAATTCAGTCTTGCGCACAGTCAAACAAGTCTCACATTTCTCGATGTTGAGGTAAGACCCTCAGAAACTGGATTAATCACTACTCTTCATGAGTTTTCACCCTAAAAGTCTGAGAGACAACTTTCCATATGGCCAGTTTTTGCGGGTAAGACGAAATTATACAAGGAGAGAAGACTATGATCTCCACTCATTAACGCTGATGGAAAAACAGAGAGAAAAAGGATACCCCAAAAAATTACTCAAACACTCGAGGAAGAGAGCCTGGTTCACACCCAGGGAGGTACTATTGCAAAAGAAACCCAAAGCCGCACTGACCAGATTGGTTTGTGTGTCCACGTTTGGCCCATACACAAATGCATTAAAAAAGATCATTCGCCAAAATTGGCGCCTCATCAAAGGAATGGATCAGGGTCTAGAGATACCTCTCTTCGCACTGAAGAAGAACACCAGTATTGGTCAGCGCATAATCAGGGCGTCGGACGACAAACAAAGAGAACCGGACACTTTACGTTCCTTTTTGAGCCTACAACCCATTCAAGGTCACCACAAAAGTGGAAGCTGTCAGGCTTGCAGCTCTACCATTGAAGGAGTGATATACAGAGATGGCCATGAACAGTGGATACATAAGGAGTTCTCCAACTGTAAAACGAAAAATTTTGTTTATGTAATCATCTGCCCCTGTCCGCAAATGTACATTGGAAAAACCACTCAGGAGGTCCGACAGAGAATTGCGCAACACCGCTCCAGATTGAAGAATAAAGTACAGAATGCTCCTCTGGTCCATCATTTTCAAGAATTTCAACACAATGAAAAAGAGTTCCATTGGACAGTATTAAGCGTGATCAAGCCCAATCCAAGAGGTGGTGATCCAGAAACAGCTTTAACAAGGAGAGAATCGTATCTCATAATGAAGTTCAACACAGCCGCCCGTGGACTTAATGAAATGATGGAAACCAACCGACTTTAAACCTCATGAGGTTTTCTCATGCCAAGAGATTTAAAAGACTGCATACACAAGATATAACTGTACAGAACAGCCTCAATTCTGGTTCTACTGATTACAAATCCCACGCGATTTTCTACTGCTAAAAGTTCAGAATCACTGTTGAAACAAGGGTACTGTCTGTTTAACTGTACGTCCACAATGCTGCGCAACTATTGAACCACGGATCCCAGCATGCACTTCACACTAGGGCAACTGTCTGGGCCCAGACAGTCTACAAGTAATGCCTGCACGATTACTCTTGCCTTGACTGACTTCTGTGTAGTTTGAACATGCCGCGGTCAACAACGGAAACATTCCACTCATCATGCTTCGCTGCCGAAGGCAAGTTTACGTTAATGAGAGCTCATATGCGCTACGTTTAAATGCCAACCCGTACGGTTTGTAATGAAACAAAGTTGCGCTAATGCGCTACGTTTAAATGTCACCCCGTACAGTTTGTAATGAATCAAAGTTGCGCTTTTGTTTCAGATTTGCTACATGGTCTGAAAAAGAATTAACATTACAGGAGGAAACAGAAGTTTATAGCACATGAGGCAAGTGAAAAATCTCTTAAGGCTTTAACTCTGCGTCTGTCACTCCAGAATTTTCTTAGAACAATCGGCTTATTAAGCCACAAAATGTGAGGGCTTTGTAATGAATCCCCTGCTATTTATGTGGAAACAATCGCTAATATTGCGCAGTATATCGCACCTATAACCGCACTGGAACATGGCTGCTTAGCAAATCACACAATGTGAAAGCCTCTGCAATCTGATTGGAACCAACTGTTGACATTGTGTTGCCATAGAATCATCAGATGCTCAAAAGCACACTATTAATTAGGTTGCCTAAATCCACTATGTCATTTTTTCTTCAGAGTCTACCTTCATACACATGGAAGGGCTGCACTTCAGAGACAAGTGGAACTTGCTGGTGCCCCAGTAGATAATCACAAACACAAAGGTGATCCTTTTTAATTTAACTCTGTTGAGTAGAGATATTTGGGGTAGAAGAGATCATAAATCTAAAATCCTGTTTTCATGGTATTTTTTTAGTGTTTGGCCAAGTCCCGGTCCTGAGGAGAACCCCAAAGGTTACGAAGGGTTCGAAACGCGTGGACCACCAAGCTGGTTGCAAAAGATTTCATTGTGAAAAAGCTATTAATAGTTAGCAAACACAGCAATTGGCCTGTTGTTGTACTACAGATTCCCAACCAGCTCTCACTGGCAGGATGTACATTCAGATTGATGCCAAAAAACATAATTCCGCCAGGTGTTTTATTTAGAGAGTAAAGGACTGGTCTATTCCACAATTGTTGTGTTTTTGTATTCACATGTTATCATTTTTGTTCGTCTTGCTGAGATTGTGAAATGTATATATGTAAATAACTGAATAGAAGGTGGTCCTTCATCTGAAAGACATGTTATAAATGTTTAGAACTGTTTCTTATAAAATGGAAAAATGAATGTGAAATAAATCACTGGGACCACTATACTCAAAAGTGTGGTCTCATTGCTAAATGGGATTATTTAACTGAAGCACCCATACACTGTATTGTTGTTATACATATATAGGAGGCCCAGTCTGGGTGCTATTTTCAGGCCCAACCCCCCCCCCCCTTTATTATAACACCGGTCACCACAGCATGCCAATCTCAATCATCTGCGTATTGTAAACAACCTCAACATTCACATTTTAAAATTTGACTTACAGCCGTGCTCGGCGTCAGTGTCTTCTCTCAAGCTGTTGGTCAAAGCAACATGCTCAGCTGATAATAAAAAAACAGCTTAGTACATGCCGGAAGTGAGTCATGCCGGCAAGTCGGGACCCCAGGAAGTGTCCTTTTTCCACGGGCACCATCTTGAATGGTGCCCTGCTAAAACTAAAATGAATAGAACTGTCAATGAAGGCATGCGTATAGTCAACTTATTCAGGTACATCGCTTACATGTGGTCAAAACCCACTAAGAAGGGGCTACATCTCACAAAGGAAATCCCCCATTACAGACACACACATATTCATATATATCATACCTTTCTAGGCCCCCAAATTGCCTAATTTTATGCACCATGTCTTTGCGGTAAAGGGTCATTTATTTCCAAAACAAAGACACAATAGTGATGCTGTTATATCGAGTGTATAATCCTCAAAGTTAGGTCCAGAACGCGTATGTTTAATGTACCCACTCTGATATTGGGAGCAATAAATATACTGCAGAGGGCAAGTACCCAGTATGCAAATTCATTTATAATTCATCTTCGGGAATGCAACCCATTTGGGCCCATACACAGACATGTTGCCCAGTGAAGCCAATCAAGGGGAAGTTTTTCATATATATCTATAAATACCCCTCTAAAGATCCTGTATTTCAGTTTGGAACATCAGTTGCTACAATAGAGAGCCTATCTAGAGTATCTTATCTTTCTATCTTATGCCATTCAATCAGATGGGTTGCATCCCCGGCATATGAGGGCTCTCAATGCCTGACCTTCTCACCTCTTACTGTTCGGCTCATGGCGATTACGTTCCAAGATGGCTCCCTTGGAAAAAGGACACTTTCTGGGGTCCCGACTCGCAGGCATGACTCACTTCCGGCACGCACTCAGCCGGTCTTTTATAAGTCGAGCATGTTGCTTTGACCAACGGCTTGAGAGAAGATGCTGATGCCGAGCCCGGTGGTAAATACAATTTTTAAATTTGAATGTCGAGGCTTTGTACAAAACGCAGACGATTGAGATTGGCATGGTGTGGTGACCAGTGTGGCAACCAGTGTGATAATGAACAAATGACACACACTGGCTGATCCAAATGGATTGTATGATTTTAACAAGTAGCAGGACGATGGTCGCAATACACTGTATCTGCCAAATATTCCCAGATAGTGATCTATTACTCCAGTAGCCTGGTGGGCCATCTTTTGAATTAGCTCGAACAAACCGGAGTGAGTGGAACACTCTGCATGACGTCTAGGTTGATAATGTGTACATATCCACTTCCAGGTGAACGAGATTACTCCATCCCTGTGATCGTATATGTGGTATGCTGGTAGGAGTCCACCTGGCAACTATCTAGTAAATACACCACATATCAGACATTAGGATTGGCCATTTTACTGGGCCTAATAAAACACATGTATTGCCCATGTCACTTGTTGTCTTTCTCTCTTTATTTCTTTTTTAAACCTGCAGGTCCGGTGCATCCTAAAGGTAGAATCGGGTCCGTGTGCCCCGATGAAATTGCCACAAAATAAATGGCAATGCAACATGTCGGCCGTTCGTTAAAATGCTCTTTACATGAGATTGTTGTATTGAATGAGTATGGGTACAACAATATTAAAGACAGATGTGTCAGGGCCTGTCCGGGACTATGTGGGGAACACAGTCAGGGACTTGGGCAAGGACTGGGAACAGGGTGGAAAACAAACACAGAGAGGAGTACAGCGCTGCCCAGGAGCACACAGGAAGTCAGAGGAGAAAAGGGATCCAAAGGGGAAGCCTGTAGAGGTGAACAAGAAGGGTGAGACTCAGAAAGGAAGGGCACTCATGAGGCGGTTCAGCATTCAGAATCACTAAACCCAGGACGGATGTGCAATACACTTAAACATGAAACAACGTTAAAAATAAAGGGGATGTGTGGGGTAAAGCACTCAGGAGCTCCACACGGTAAGATTGAAGCTCAGTAAGTTCCTCACCCACAATTGCTGTTACAGATACTGACTGGAAATACCCACATATAAGATATGTATGCAAAGGCAGGGTCTGTGGAGCTTATACCTATGGTGATGTTATAACAGTAACTCAAAGACAATACTCACAGTGAACAAGAAACACCAACTAGGTAGTCAGCTGTGCCCACGGATCCTGGCGATCAAACAGGAACACGCAAGGCAGTAACAGCAAAGGGGTAGAACTAAACACAAGCACAATAGACAAGGAGCTAGCAAGGAGGAGTGCTCAACAGGAAAGGAAGGAAATCACAGGGCACACTTGGCAGAAAGCAGGTAACAAACATACAAGGTAACAGAAGCGAGACAGCAGAATAGAAAGATAGCAAACTAGAACTGGAACCAAGGAAATGAGATGAAAGGCAGGGACTGGAAAAGGATATACAGAAAGGGAGGCTACAAGGGTATACTAGAATAGTGCAGGGTCAGGAAACAAGAAAATAAAGTAGCATAGGATGCAGTGCTGGGGCAAGAATTGAGCAAAGGCTCAGGAGTCAAAGTAGCACTACAGGTCAGGAACAAGGAAATGTAAAGGCTCAGGAATCAAGGAAGCACTGCAAGCAGTGCTGGTTCAGGAAACAGGAAAATGGCTACAGCTCAGGATACTAGGTAGCACTGCAGGCAGTGCTAAGGCAGGCACAAGGAAAATAGCTATAGCTCAGGAACACAGGAAACCAGGTAGCACTGCAGGCAGTGTTAATTCAGGCACAAGGAAATAGCTATAGCTCAGGAATCAAAGAACAAGGATTATCTATAGCTAAGGAATCACTGGAAACAAGAATAGCAAAAGCTCAGGGAGCACAGGAAACAAGGATCGGTCTCACCAGTAAACAGCTACAATGACCAACACTGGGCTGAAGGGAGCTGGGGCTTAAAAGAGCTCACAGTAATCATATGCAGCAGGTGTGAGCAGGCTAGCAGCAGCCAGCCACAGGTGAGCTGAATTCCTCCACCCATCCTTGGCCTGCAGGGGTGGAGACTAAGCAGTGAGCAGGGAATCCTGGGTAATGGAGTTTTCAGGCATGAGTAGGCTGGCTTCACAAAACCCGGCATGGATTGGGAATGGATGTCAGTTCCCAATAAGTGTCCAAATGGCTGGAAGTCAGGATTTGCATGCAGGGGAGGGTCTGGAAGTTTATTAGAAGACTGGAAAGTCCCCCAGTTCAGCCCCCTGGTGGTGGACACGGGAATGCAGGGAGCAAGTCGTGACAAGATGTTTTGTGTTTTTCCATAACTCAATTTTAATCTGTTGGAGTGCCATAAATGGCCTCCTTTCTTAACAGGGGTCTATAGGGAACGTACTATTTGGATGTGCACAAATACTGCTTTAGTTTGCACATAGCTTTCTTTCACTTATATATTTTTGGGAGTTGGTATCCGTTTCTGTCTGGGAAGTGCAGATGATGATACAGTGCCCCCAGTTTCATGTTTTTGGTATTGTCCCAGATCGGTTTCTGTCTGGTACTATTTATCCTTGCTCCAGCGCAAAACCAATACCTGATCAGGGATCAATACTCAATAATATCACAGAACAATGGCCCATACACATTCACCCAAATCCCTGATGCGCTGGGGTCAATTTATATATGTTCAATTCTTTTTCTCTCTTAAATTCATGTATGACATTTCCAAAATACTTATCTAACTTTTACATCAACTTTCCTTCTACTTGGTTGATGAGCCAATTAGTTGAATAGTTGATGGTAATGATACTACTATCTAACTAATCAATCAATCAGCTAAATAAACACAGACTCTCGTTGAAGTTAATAAAGTTTCATCTCAAATTAAATGATAAAATGCTCAATGCATACGGTCACAAGTGCAAACAATGAACTCACAAAGGGGAGAAAAACATCAGCAATTTCAGATAAAGACAAACTCATCAATCAAATAATCACATTGTGCATGAAGGAGTGGATAGATGAAGAGACAAAAGTTTCAGAGACAAAATACATTTGCAGGTAATTTTGCAAGAACGAGTCAGAATAATGCAAACCCAAAGGATCTGTAGAAAACCACCACTCTGTCCAAAGTGATGGTGGGGGTCCCCTGAAATAGAGTCAGGGAACAAAGATCACAGGGACAGGAACGGGACAGGACAGGAACAGCTAGGCCTCTCTGCAAACCGACGGACAGCGACGCATCTTCCCTCTCTCTCTCTCTCTCCGTAATCAGCCTAACCTAACCACACCCCTAAAGGCACCCCAGTTATACCATAAAACCTACATGTCCGTCCCACATCTGCTTAAGCATTTCACGAAACTAGACAGATGATTGGAGAGTTTAGGAGGTGGTCTGTCACACCATTGTGACTTCATTCAAAGTTTGGGCTTATTCATTATTGTATACCCATTACCATGATTTCATAATTGTTCCGTTCACACAATTTAATTCATGTTACAATTGCACAATAATTTTAAGCAATGTCCGCGGAAGGAGTCTTTTTGTCCCACGGTCAGTCACATCCCTTGGCAGGCAATCATCACATTGGCCTTCAACCCCTGCACTTCTTCTGCTGTGCTCAGCGCTTCAGTGTGCCTTTGTCAGATCAATTTCACTCGTTTATCCTGCCCCTCCTTTATCCGGCTAAGTTAAGGGAAAATGGCTTCTCATCCAGCTCACTATAGCAAATGGAAAATGAACATTCATTAATTATATGATAATGTAGTTTTCACTGTTTACCACCACCTTTGCACTATTCCCTGTTAGCATTTTTGCTAGCATAGCTTTATGCAAAAACTGTATTATTTATAATTTCAAAGCAAGCTGCAACATGCAAACTACGAAATGCACATGTGGCCTAGTCATGCATTATTTCTCGTTTCTTGCAAAGCATAATGTAAATACGTTTTAGTTCTTTCATGTGTTGTCTCACGTTAGTGCATGCATGTGCAAAGCCGTTTTCCCTTGTGTTCATGTAAGGTGCACGTTAATTTTCTATTACTACTTACTGTTAGTACATATTATGGGGGTATTCTTTCGAGCAAGTTTCTTTTTGTGAAATCCTGCTCCATCAATCCCCCCTTTGATGTTTTTTTCTAGAGCCATCATAAAAATCCTACCATACCGAGTGCCATCTTCATTCATCTAAAACTCTGTATTCCTCTCTCTTTTTATGGCACTTTCATCTATATTTTTCATCATATTATAGTATTCTTCTAGCTCTATTTCCTCTCTTTTTCTTTTTCTCTTCGTTTATTTTCTGATTCTGTCACTTCCTTTTTTCCACTCTTACACTTACAACATTTATATGTTGTTATTATCACTAAGGCTACTATGGCTACTGAAATAAGTGGCATTATTATTTTCCCTAATAAACTACTTCCAAAAGTAGAAAACCATTTACCTACAGAGGAGAAACTCTTACCAAGTCTCTCCCAAACACCGTCAACCTCCAGTTGGGTCAAATCTTTATGTAATTTCGTAATACTCTTTATATATCCCTCAATTCCTTTACTTTTGTCAGGGATATAAGTACAGCAGTGTTAAATTTTCAACATACCACAGACTCCACCCTCTTTTGCCAATAAGATATCAAGGGCAAGTCGATTTTGCAGAACCATTAATCTGATTGCAACCATTTCAGTGTCAATCATCAGGAATCCACCAGCAGTATCTGTTGATAAACGATTAACCACTGTGGATAACTTCCAAATTTTGTGCGAATTTAGAACAACGCCAACTGGTGGTATCAGTGCACCAAAAATATCACCTACTATTTCTGAGAAACTTGCTCTCTTCTTACGTGTTAGTCCGTGATTTATTTCCATTAGTCTGTTGCTGTTTCGGTCCATGTGATAGACCTTTGGAAAGACAATAGCAAAATAACAACTACCATACCAATGTGCAGGCAACCTATAGTAGGCTTTCTTACCGCACACATAATAGACTCCCAAAAACACAGGATCAGTTCCACCCTTCAATCCCCAACCGCCAGTAATTTGAAAAGTATGCTCACATTCACTAGTACCAATGAAATAATTGTTATAGTTAGTTTTCATTCTAAGCAAACATATTTTTCCCTTCTGATGCCAGTCCAGGGACATTGCAGCGTATGTCTCGCCTTTCTCATAATTTCCTTCCCTGAAAGCCCATGGTGGAACCTGTGACTTCTGTTCAGCAGCTTTTCTCTGGAAACTTTCCCTTCTACTTTCTACCATTTCTATAAATACTTTTTCTTCAACCTGCAAACTACATGTTAAATTGTTTTTATAAGCATATTCTACATCTAAAGCCTTAGTAATATGGAAGAAATCTCCCATATAACGTGCATTTTTACTACTCAAAACCTTATTTAGTTCCTTAATAACAGGTATTTCTGAAAACACTAAATCTATATGAGAATAATGATATTCGAGCTTCCCCGTCACGTAAAACAAACTTGTTAAGACACTGCAAGACACACCATATGTTAAAGGATGGTGATGATACGTCACCCCCTCTGAGACAGACGAAGGTAATTGCATGCACACATAACAATCACTCACATTCATTGTGTCAATGTATTCATACAACAATTTAGTAAACACATTTAACGAGAAATCACTAATTGATTTATCATGATGGAGAATGCTTCCATCCATTTGTTCTATGTTGGGATTAGGTGTTCTTTTAGTAACATCATTCACTCTTTCACTCGTCACATCATTAGTATTATTTCCATTATTAGTTACCATTAGAATAGGTACAAGGACAGTTAGTAATATCCACTTGAATGTTAATAACAAGACACTACATAAGCAAGCTTTAATACATCTACGTTTTAGACTAGATTTTGGATGTTCAGACACCTTTTCTTCAGCCATTTAGTATTCTACCAAAAATAACTAAAAATGTATCTAAATCTATAAACACTAAACTCTTACTAAATTTTTTTAAACATTTAGAAAAAATAGTGTAATCCTACACTTCAGACTTTCTTCTTTACCCCTTTCTTTTATTTTTATTTTCTTTAGGTCTTCAGAATTATTTACTTCTTCTTCCAGCTGTCAATGTTGCACCTTAGTTTTTGTCATAGTTCTTTAAGGTGGTCTCAATTTGCTTTCATCAACATGTTCAGTGTCAGAATTGTCTTTTTCTTCACTTGGATCTGAGCTTTCAATTTCTTCTAAGATTACGTAAGTCCATTCTGGTGCTGTGTATTTTCTGCTTGGAATTCTTACTCTTCTTGTTTTTTGTACTAATTATTATTATTATTATTATTAATTTTATAAGGCGCACAGCTACCCAGGGGTTTCCCGGCGCCAGCAGACACACGCAGCAAGAGAGAAATACACTATTGGTTGAATAACCAAGTTTTTAGGTCTTTACGGAATTTGTTATAAATAGTTTCGTGCCGGAGTTGTAAAGGGAGTGAATTCCATAGAGAAGGAGCCAAGTAAGAAAAAGACCGGCCACCCATACGCAATCGTTTGATCCTAGGGACTTGAAACTTTGCCTGAGCAGAGGATCGGAGAAGACGCGTGGGGAGATGAGGGTGTACTAAGGCGCTCAGATACTGTGGTGCTGAGCCTGATTTGATCTTATGCATATAGCACAGGGCCTTGAATTTAATGCGATTCTCCATCCTAAGCCAGTGGAGGTCACAGAGGGAACCTGAGATGGAAGCCTTTCTAGGTAACTGGCAAAGCAGTCTGGCCGCAGAGTTTTGGACTACCTGCAGTTTTCGAACCACCTCCTTATTGGCTCCTAAATACAGGACGTTGCCATAGTCCAATCTGGAAGTAATCAAAGCCTGGATCACTGTTCTTTGTGTGGGACTAGGCAACATCCAGAGTATTTTTTTGAGCCATCTTAGGATGGTGAAGCAGATTGCAACAACCTTGACTGCTTGCTGCTTCATAGATAGTTGGTCATCTATGATTATGCCTAGATTACGGACTGATTGAGATGGTTGTGGGAGATCCCCCATTAGAGGTGGCCAATGTTGGGGGCCCCAGAGGTCTTTATTTTTCCCGAGGATCAAAACTTCAGTTTTCCCCCCATTTAATTTTAACTTGTTGGTCTGCATCCAACTAGCTATCTTTTGCAGCCCAACCTGGAGAGAAGACACATTAGATGTCTCCTTGGTGGACAGAGAAAAGATTAGCTGAGTGTCGTCAGCATACGAGAATATGGATAACCCAGCCTCTTCAGTTATTGTGGCCAGGGGACTAACATAGATATTAAAAAGCAATGGGCTAAGGATAGAGCCCTGCGGCACTCCATAAGGAGAGGCATGGGCCTTAGAGCTTGCAGACGGAGAAAAGACCTGGAAAGTCCGGTCAGACAGAAAGCTCGTCAGCCACTTGAGTGCTGCTCCGGCAATGCCCCGAGAATGTAAAACTTGTAGTAGGGCAGTGTGTGACACAGTATCGAAAGCAGCACTCAGGTCAAGCAATATGAGTGCCACAGTTTCCCCCATATCAAGTTGTTGGCGCAGGGTTTCTGTAACTCCCAAGAGCGTAGTCTCTGTAGAGAAGCCCGCTCTAAATCCAGATTGTGATGTATGTAGGATTTTCTGGGAGTCAACAAACTGCGTCAGTTGCTGATTAATATGTTTTTCTAAAATTTTAGAAAAAGTTGGAAGTAATGAGATCGGGCGGAAGTTAGATGGTTCCTCCGGATCAGCATTAGCTTTTTTTAAAAGGGGGAGAACCATGGCATGTTTCCATGCCGCGGGTACCATTGCTTCATGTAGGGATGCATTTAGCAGCTCCATAATAAAATTAAGTAATGATTGTTCCAGTTTTTGAAGAATGGGAATGGGGAGAGGATCTTTGGGTGAGCCAGATTTAAGGCTATTTAGGATGCGGCTGAAGGAAGAAGTATCTAGAGGCAGCCAAGTTCCCAGCGTATTGCAAGGCTCGATGATCTCCGTCACTGGTGAAGTGACACAGCTTAATGTAGAGGGAATGATTTTTATTTGTTGCTCCACATTAGTTGCCGTGGTATTGAATTCTGTGTAGATTTTTTCTATTTTGCCCATAAAAAACGTTGCCAAGTCCTCACATTGAGCTTCATTGAGCACAGGTGGCGCTGGTTGGCAATTTGCTCCTGACAGATCTTTCACTAATTTGAACAGGACCTTAGGGCTGTTATGTGCCAATGAAATGGTGTTATTAACGTACTCAGCTCGAGCGGTGTTACACAGGGCATGGTAGTCCCTTTTCGCCTGTTTATAGATACGTCTGGATTCAGGCGCATAGTCCTTCCTCCAACGCCTCTCCAGTGCTTTGCATTTGGTTTTTACTAATTTTAACTTTTACAAAAACCAAGGAGCAGGAGGGCGATGATTATTCATTTTTTTATTAGAAATTGGAAGACAAGCATCTATAGATGTCGTAATCTAGGTTTGGATAGTGTCTGCATCCGTTATATTAATTGAGGTGATGGCAGGAATATTATTCATAAGATGTTGATTAAATAGATCCAAATCTAGATTCTTCCAGTTTCTAGACCCCGATTTGATAGTAGAACTAAAGGAGTTCTCACACCGCAGCTCCGGTTTCACCTTAAAACCGACCAGAAAATGATCTGACCAGAGTATGGGGATGGCTGTCTGACATGAGATACTGGCTAGATTGGAAAAAATGAAGTCTAATAAATATCCCGCCTTATGGGTGGGACCTGAGTTGCAGAGTAGAACGTTCATGGCTGCCAAGTCAGCCATCAAAGCGGTGCTAATAGTGCATGTAGGGTCATTAAAATGAATATTTAAGTCTCCCAAGATAGTGAAATTTGTCGCTTCTAACATCAGAGGGGCGATAAGTTCCGGAAACGTCAATGCCCATGAACCTGCAGGTCCCGGTGGTCGATAAATCAAAATCCCAGAGAGGGTGAATTGAGATGTGAGAGAAAGTTTTAAAAAACTGGCCTCACAGCCTTTAAAGGGTAGGTCCTCCCATTTGCAAGTATAAGCAGTCTTATAAATTATTGCAATACCACCTCCAATTTTATCCACGCGATCCTTTCTAATGATTGTATAGTTGGGTGGTAAGGCGATTGCAATATCGGGTCCTGAGCCCTCATGTAGCCATGTTTCCATAAGGAAAATGGCATCTGGTTGTATGCTCAATAAGAGGTCAAAAATATCCTCCTTATGTTTGGGAAGTGACCTACAATTTATATTAAAAAATGTAAATTCCTCTTCTTGACTCTTCTTGTTCTGTCTGACTTGAGACCTCATTACTTTGCTCTGGTCTTTTCTTTAACTTTCTCCTTACAAGAGTGTATTTCAGTCTTTTCACTCCACCTGGCCAATTGTCACCTTTTCTTAGTTTCTTGGTTTGTACTACCCTTTCACCTTCTCCATCTGGTTCACAAGTTCTTTTGTTTGTCCTTTCTTCTATCTGTTCTTCTTCTCCTTCTGGATTTTCAGCAACTTCTGTTTCTGCTGATTCAACAGCAATTTCACTTTCTCCTAGTTTAACCGTGAACCCACTTTCTTCTGGTTCATCAACAGTCTCACCTTCCTCTGGTTCAACAGCAGTCTCACGAGATCCAGTAACTGGTGCCCACTTTACTTGACTTGTGCTTGGCTGTTTGTCATCAGTTTGTTCTTCAGAATCTGTTACTCTAGATTCTTCAGCTTCACACACTTCAACCTCTGGTCTTTGACTTTGGTTTACCAGTTGCTGCTCTTCTTGTCTTTTGAGTGGACTTGGGACTCGTCTAGTGTGGTTTGCATGAATCCAGTTTAGTAGACCACCACACTTCACTGCCGTTGTCATCACCAGAATTATTTGATAAGGACCATTCCACCTGGGTTCTAAACACGATTTCCTCACATGTTTCTTGATGAGAACCCACTCACCTGGACTCAGATCATGAGCTTGATTCGGCTGTGTTGTTGTGGCATCTTCTCCAACCTGGCGAGACACAGAACGCACCAGATCAGCCAATCCTCTGCAATAATCATCAGATATATTCATCAGTTTGTTCGCTGGTATGTATGCTTGTCTCATTGCTCTTCCCATTAAGACTTCGTGAGGACTCAAACCCGTCTTTTTTTCAGGAATGCTTGTAAGACTCATCAGTACAAGGGGTAAAGCATCAGGCCATTTCAGTGTTGTGGATGCACACACCTTTCCTAACCTAGATTTTATTGTGCCATTTAACTGCTCAACCACTCCAGATGCTTCGGGTCGATAGGCACAATGCAGCTTCTGTTCAATTTGTAATGCTGCACAAATCATCCGAATTATCTCATTATTGAAATGTGTTCCTCTATCTGTCTCTAAAGTGACTGGAAATCCAAACCTAGGAATCAGTTCTCTCAAAAGCAATTTGGCTACAGTTAGGCTGTAATTTCTTCTCGTGGGATAGGCCTCCACACAGTGAGAGAACAAGCAGACGACAACCAATACATACTTCAGCCCATTACATGGGGGAAGTTCGATAAAATCCAATTGGAGACGGGTAAATGGTCCTCCTGCTCTTCCAATTCGTCCCCAACTAACAACTGTCTTTCTGCCTGGATTTTGTTTCTGACAAGTGATGCACCTCTGGCAAAGGCTCTCTGCAATGACCCTGAACCTTGGGGTATACCATGACTGCTTAAAGAGTCTGATCATTGCATCTCTTCCAACATGTGCAATTCCATGATATACCCTGGCCATATGGGAAAGTAAAGAATCTGGCAAGACTGGTCTTTCGTCAAAATAGACCCACACTTCGTCTTCTGCTCGCTTTCTACAACCTGTATTTCTCCAAATTTCCTTATCCTCATCACTTGCCTCTTCCTGCATCTGCCTCACTTCATCCCAAGTTTCAAATGTGGTTGTAAACATAAGATGGCATTCGGTATTTTCCTTTTCAATTGCTCTGTTTAAGGCCATTAAATTTCGTGCACAGAAACGCGCTATTTGGTCGGCGTATCTGTTGCCCTTTGTCACATAATCATCTCCTGATTTATGTGCGGCACATTTGACCACTGCAATTCTTTTGGGCAATTGCAAAGCATCCAATAATTCCTTTACAGTTTTGCTGTTATGGATAGGGGAACCTGAAGAAGTCAGAAATCCCCTTTGCAGCCATAGCTGTCCAAAATCATGGACAACCCCAAACCCATATTGGCTTTCAGTGAATATGGTCACCCTCAGGCTTTTGTCAAATTTGCACGCTCTAATTAGAGCTATTAATTCAGCAATTTGAGCAGAGTTTACCCCTTTTAGACAGGATGCTTCTAGAACTCCCGCTATGGTGCAAACAGCATAGGCAGTGCATAATTCACCTTTCTCATTTCTTAGGCATGACCCATCCACAAATATCTCACAGTCTGGTTCTTCCAAAGGAACATCCTCTATATTAGGCCTGGGTTTGGTGCACAGTTCTGTCACATTAAAACAATCATGATCCGCTTCCTCTCTCACTTCCTCACAACGAGAATTCGGCAGTAGAGTTGCCGGGTTTACAATTGTGCACCTCACCGCAGTCACATTTTCAGCACCCAGAATCACTCTCTCGTACTTAGTCAGCCAACTAGAGGTCATATATTGTGTCCGGGTTCGAGTTAAAAGAATCTCAACAGAATGTGGCACATACACCTTGACTGGATATCCCATCACAATCACTTCACTTTGTTCCAGACTCACACAAGTGGTGGCTACTGCTTTTAAACAGCCTGGTAACGCTGCAGCCACTGAATCCAAAGTAGCAGAAAAATATGCTACTGGACGTCGTGCCATTCCATGTTTCTGAGTTAGGACTGAAAGTGCACACCCATCTCTCTCACAACAGTACAATGCAAAATCCTTTGCATAATCTGACATTCCCAACGCAGGTGCTCGACAAAGACTATTTCTCAATTTCGTAAAAGCTTCCATACTTTCATCATCCAGCACAATTGGATCTTTCACATCTTTTCGCGTCAACCTCGGTAGAGGTTTTGCAATCAGTGAGAAACCACTGATCCATTGCCTACAGTATCCAACCATTCCCAAAAACATTCGTACTTCTTTCTGAGTTTTAGGCGGGCTCATTTGTTTAATCACACTAATTCTTTCTGGTGTCACCTTTCTGACTCCCTTTTCTATTTTGTGTCCTAGGTATTGGACCTCTTGTTTACAAAATTGTAATTCTGCTGGTGACACTTTGTGTCCTCCTTCTGCCAAATGGTTCAGTAAGGCAATGGTATCTGTCACACATGCCTCTCGGGTCTTTGATGCCACAAGTAGGTCATCAATGTACTGAACCAAGACTGAATTTCCTGGCATGACCAAGATCTCCAGACACCTTTTCAGAATCTGATTAAAGATTGAAGGACTCTCGGTATACCCTTGAGGAACTTGGCACCATGCCAAAACACGGTTTCCGAACCGGAACGCAAAAAGATATTGGCTTTCCGGATGCAAGGGAATCAAGAAAAATGCTTGGCACAGATCAATCACTGGGTACCATTCTGAATCGCATGGAATTTGGTAAAGGATTACTGCTGGATTTGGTACTACTGGACAGCAAGGTACCACAATCTTATTAATCTTTCTTAAATCCTGTACTACTCTATATTTTCCGCTTGGCTTTTTAATTCCTATAATGGGCGAATTACAAGGACTACTCATTATTTCTTTCAAAATTCCCTGTTCAATCATTTTATCAATCACAGGAGTGACTCCCGCAATTACTTCTGGACTCATTTTGTACTGAGGTGTGTTTGGATACACAGCACCCTCTTTCACTGTAACCTGAATCGGGTCGACATTTGTCATTAGGCCAATCTCTTTCCCTGTAAATTCCCATACTTCCGACCTCATGGTACTTTTAAATTCTTCAGGCAAACTTTCTTCTGTGAGAAGTGAAAACAACTCATCCACTTCTGTCCCTTGCGTCGCTAACATCATCTTGAATTCAACATCTTCATCAGGTGTCTGAAACGCAATACCATCTGGCGTACAGTAGATGGTACAATTCATCTTGCACAATAAATCTCTTCCCAAGAGATTTACTGGACTTGAGTCACATACCTCAGAACGATGCATGTCTCTGAAACTTCCAATATGAACTTCTATTGGATTTGTGACTGGTGTTCTAATATGCTTATTTGAGACTCCTACAACTTGGATAGTTTCTCCTGAGAGGGGTAGGTTTAGAATTTCTGCTGCTCTTACAGTAGAACGGGTAGCACCAGTGTCCACCAGGAATGTAATATCATTACCTTCCACCTTTCCTTCGACAAATGGACCTGACTGATCTACCACCAAAGATGCACCAAGTACGCACTCTTCCTCCCCCCTCAGGCACCGTCATTGAGATGAGTCTGAATCATTCTCATTGCACTGCAACCAATATTGCGGAACCATTTGCACACTTTGATTCTTACCAATTTGGTCACCTCCGTGAAATCCAGTGTTCACACCGTACCTCTGCACCTGAGCATTCACATTATTTGGCATAGGCGCTTGTGGCACCTGTAACTGTGGAGTAACTACCTGCTGCTGCTGTTGGTTCACAACCACCTCATTCTGCACCTGTGGATTTAAATTTTGATTCACCCCATTATTCTTTTGAGCAGATCTACACTCGTTCTTCCAATGACCAATCTTTCCACACGCATGACAAGGAAATTTCTTCCTAGCCTCTTCTTTACTCCTTTTTCCTCTACCTCTACCTCCGTTGGGTACCTGACCATTTTGATTCTGACCATTCATCTGATAACCTGTCTGGGAATTATTATTTACCTCTTGTTGCTCTGCTACCTTCACTTGTGCCCACATCATTTTCTCCTTTAATTTCCTATGTCTTGATTCAATGTCATCACTACAATACTTCCCATACCTGAAAATTTCATCAATTGTTTTACTCTGCCAACAGATCAAATGTTGCTGAATCATATTACTAATCTCCGGTTTCAACCCAAACACAAAACGATACACAGAATGTCCCATATCTTTGTCTCCAATATTCTCAAATCCGCTGTACCGTTTAAATACTTGTAACAACCTTTCATAGTAGGCATGCACTGACTCCTTTGGTTCTTGGGTCGTCCTGTCTATTTTAACCAAATCTGTTTCTTTAGGGGACATTTTTCCTTTTAAGAAAGTGATTACCTGATTATACTTTTTCATCACCTCTTCGGATGGTGTTTTAGGGTCTCTAGGATATTCTTCTTTTGGCCAATCGACAGTGATCTTACATTCTGTACACAAATCTGCTGGAACAACAATTTCAAACAACCCATCTAAATCCTTTAACAAAACCTTCCAGACTTTCACAAACCTTCTACCTGTTTGTACCATTCAACTGGTTTCTCTCTTAATCTGGGGAAATCATTCGTAAAAGATAATATATTCTGCCTTGACCATGGAACATGAACATATCCACCACCTGGAACTTCTCTCATCGGACACGCCCTTTCAACTTGTTCTGTTTCTTTTAATGGAAACATAGACGCTCCTTTACTAGCTGCTTCTTCCTTCTTTTTCACCCATCTATTTTTCCATCGATCTACATCTCCCCATTTCTTCAAAATATTCATCAACTCTTTTATCTGTAACCTTTTTCCGGACGCATTCAAACTCTCCAGATCTTTTTCAGTAAAGGCCAATCTGTACGATTTCTGCAACACCTTTGACTTTTCTATGTCTATTCCATACTCACAAGCAGCTTCAGATAATTTCTCATGAAGATTCCTTGCTCTCCAAGTAATGCTTTTACACAAAAACAATAATTCATCATCTCGGTAAGTCCCTAATCTGTCTGGACTTATCGTACCAATAATCATCTCCCCCAGATCTACTTTCAATTGGCTCACATTTATACTCTGTGGTTGAGGTTTTTTCTTTTCCATTCCCTGTATCCAATCATTCAATTCCTCTGGTGAAGGACCTGCTGAACTCCCTGTTGCTGAAATAACATTCGGCACTATTCTCCTTGGATCTATTTGTACACTTCTTCTAGGGGTTTCTGTTATCATCTCACACACTGGAAGATCTAACAATGTAGTGTTTGTGTCAGCCTGTCCATCCTCATTCACTACCGTCACCATTCCATTCCTGACGCTACTCCTAGGAACTGCTAACGTATGTACTTTTGATACATTCTGTTTTTCTCCATGCAATGGAACTACGGGACCAATTGCTACCGGTACCGTTAATACTTCTGCATTCAGACTTAATTGATTTGTTTTCTGGATCTGCTCTACTTTTGCCTTATTTAGCATGTCAAATTCTTTTTCTCGCATTATCCTAGCCATGTCCGCAATCTGTGGGATTAATGGATTTCCCATAAAGGGTGCATTTGGAGTCACCTCAACTGTATTTTCTTGAAAGGGCAGAGGTATTTTGGTCATGATATCCTCTAATAACTCATCATCAGAATCGTTTGCATCATCTCTTAAACTTGAAGTTTCTATATTTTTCTTTTTCTCTTTACATTTGCCTCCTGTCTGGTCGTCAGCAACTAAAACTGGGTACAAACCCTCAGTTACCACAGCTCTCCTACATCGTTTCATTGTATCCTCTCTTCTCTCAAAAGGGCACCTAGTCATTAAATTTCTGTATCTCCTACCCCCTCGATATTTCTCTCTTTCCATTGCTTCTACTTCCCATTCCTCTAACGCTTCATACTGTGTAGGTCTGGGATTTGGCTCTAATAAATTCATTCGATTTCTCAAATTCTGTAAAATCCTCATATTAAACGAACCATGCTGTGGAAAAGCTATAACACCATCATCCTTTGTATATTACACCCAATTCTCCAACCATGTACACGTGTGGTATCCTCGCTCTAACATCATATAAGAAGCAGGCATTCCTGGAGGGGGAATAAGAATTCCCTCTCTAGTCACTATTGGTTTATCCTTTTAAAGAAATTCTTTATTTTCTTTAACAACTTCATTTTTCTGACTCTTTATGCAAATATATCACAACACAACAAACAAGGAAACCTTTCCGTAATTCAACTTATTCTATTTGTCAGTTCTCGTCCTATACCAGCGCGACACACACCAACCATCTAATCAGAGCACCACTACGTAAGCAAAATCTCAACCAATACTAACGCGGCTCACCCTAACTTACCAATCACAGCTCGATACACGTCCGCTGCCTGACCAATGCTAGCGCGGCTTTTTCTGACATCAGTATTACTCCTTCTACTGACCCTCCCTTTACAAAATAATACTGCAATATTTTTCCGAGTTTTTCTTATTCAAAATTCTGTTAGTAACAACACAAAAACAATGCTACCTTGTCTGCTCCTCTAATAAAGAGATAGTCTTCACTTTTCCGAGAGGTTTTCTTCACTACGAGTCCTAATAACATCCAGCGCTATTTTACTCTTCAAACCAGCTCCGAGTGGACCTATTACTCCTCTAGGGATAAGGCCAAAGTTTCGCAAGAGGACTTTTTGGTTTGAAAAGAGGTCTTGGTAATCCCCTGGGGATAAGGCTAGAGTTGCGGAAGTGGACACTTCGCTATTTCAGACACTCTACTCTCATACGAAATTTCCCTAAATATAACACCTTCAGCCCTCCGTAGCTTCGGTATTATTACAACAGACAAAGTACTTCTGCAGTGTGATTTCTTTACCACACTCTTCTTCTGCCTATTTCAGGCTAAATTCCATTCCCGGGATTCCTCAGGTATCTCCGTCCCTGTACTTCTAGACAACATAGAACAGGACACTAACTTTTTGTGTTAAGAACATATAATCAATAAGCAATAATCATTACCAAACTAATCAATAATTAAACAGTCCTCTGCTACCAAGAAACTGATCCAGCGCAAAACCAATACCTGATCAGGGATCAATACTCAATAATATCACAGAACAATGGCCCACACACATTCACCCAAATCCCTGATGCGCTGGGGTCAATTTATATATGTTCAATTCTTTTTCTCTCTTAAATTCATGCATGACATTTCCAAAATACTTATCTAACTTTTACATCAACTTTCCTTCTACTTGGTCGATGAACCAATTAGTTGAATAGTTGATGGTAATGATACTACTATCTAACTAATCAATCAATCAGCTAAATAAACACAGACTCTCGTTGAAGTTAATAAAGTTTTATCTCAAATTAAATGATAAAATGCTCAATGCATACAGTCACAAGTGCAAACAATGAACTCACAAAGGGGAGAAAAACATCAGCAATTTCAGATAAAGACAAACCCATTCCTCTAATGCTTCATACTGTGTAGGTCTGGGATTTGGCTCTAATGAATTCATTCGATTTCTCAAATTCTGTAAAATCCTCATATTAAACGAACCATGCTGTGGAAAAGCTATAACACCATCATCCTTTGTATATTACACCCAATTCTCCAACCATGTACACGTGTGGTATCCTCGCTCTAACATCATATAAGAAGCAGGCATTCCTGGAGGGGGAATAAGAATTCCCTCTCTAGTCACTATTGGTTTATCCTTTTTAAAGAAATTCTTTATTTTCTTTAACAACTTCATTTTTCTGACTCTTTACGCAAATATATCACAACACAACAAACAAGGAAACCTTTCCGTAATTCTACTTATTCTATTTGTCAGTTCGCGTCCTATACCAGCGAGACACACACCAACCATCTAATCAGAGCACCACTACGTAAGCAAAATCTCAACCAATACTAACGCGGCTCACCCTAACTAACCAATCACAGCTCGATACACGTCCGCTGCCTGACCAATGCTAGCGCGGCTTTTTCTGACATCAGTATTACTCCTTCTACTGACCCTCCCTTTACAAAATAATACTGCAATATTTTTCCGAGTTTTTGTTATTCAAAATTCTGTTAGTAACAACACAAAAACAATGCTACCTTGTCTGCTCCTCTAATAAAGAGTTAGTCTTCACTTTTCCGAGAGGTTTTCTTCACTACAAGTCCTAATAACATCCAGCGCTATTTTACTCTTCAAACCAGCTCTGAGTGGACCTTTTACTCCTCTAGGGATAAGGCCAAAGTTTCGCAAGAGGACTGTTTGGTGTGAAAAGAGGTCTTGGTACTCCCCTGGGGATAAGGCTAGAGTTGCGGAAGTGGACCCTTCGCTATTTCAGACACTCTACTCTCATACTAAATTTCCCTAAATATAACACCTTCAGCCCTCCGTAGCTTCGTTATTATTACAACAGACAAAGTACTTCTGCAGTGTGATTTCTTTACCACACTCTTCTTCTGCCTATTTCAGGCTAAATTCCATTCCCGGGATTCTTCAGGGATCTCCGTCCCTGTACTTCTAGACAACATAGAACAGGACACTAACTTTTTGTGTTAAGAACATATAATCAATAAGCAATAATCATTACCAAACTAATCAATAATTAAACCGTCCTCTGCTACCAAGAAACTGATCCAGCGCAAAACCAATACCTGATCAGGGATCAATACTCAATAATATCACAGAACAATGGCCCACACACATTCACCCAAATCCCTGATGCGCTGGGGTCAATTTATATATGTTCAATTCTTTTTCTCTCTTAAATTCATGCATGACATTTCCAAAATACTTATCTAACTTTTACATCAACTTTCCTTCTACTTGGTCGATGAACCAATTAGTTGAATAGTTGATGGTAATGATACTACTATCTAACTAATCAATCAATCAGCTAAATAAACACAGACTCTCGTTGAAGTTAATAAAGTTTTATCTCAAATTAAATGATAAAATGCTCAATGCATACGGTCACAAGTGCAAACAATGAACTCACAAAGGGGAGAAAACCATCAGCAATTTCAGATAGAGATAAACTCATCAATCAAATAATGACATTGTGCATGAAGGAGTGGATAGATGAAGAGACAAAAGTTTCAGAGACAAAATACATTTGCAGGTAATTTTGCAAGAACGAGTCAGAATAATACAAACCCAAAGGATCTGTAGAAAACCACCCCTCTGGCCAAAGTGATGGTGGGGGTCCCCTGAAATAGAGTCAGGGAACAAAGATCACAGGGACAGGAACGGGACAGGACAAGAACAGCTAGGCCTCTTTGCAAACTGACAGACAGCGACGCATCTCCCCTCTCTCTCTCTCCGTAATCAGTCTAACCTAACCACACCCCTAAAGGCACCCCAGTTATACTCTAAAACCTACATGTCCACCCCACATCAGTTGAAACATTTCACGAAACTAGACAGATGATTGGAGAGTTTAGGAGGTGGTCTATCACACCACTGTGACTACATTCAAAGTTTGGGCTTATTCATTGTTCTATACCCATTCCCATGATTTCATAATTGTTCCGTTCACACAATTTAATTCATGTTACAATTGCACATAATTTTAAGCAATGTCCGCGGAAGGAGTCTTTTTGTCCCATGGTCAGTCACATCCCTTGGCAGGCGACCATCACATTGGCCTTCAACCCCTGCACTTCTTCTGCTGTGCTCAGCGCTTCAGTGTGCCTTTGTCAGATGAATTTCACTCGTTTATCCTGCCCCTCCTTTATCCGGCTAAGTTAAGGGTATATGGCGTCTCATCCAGCTCACTATAGCAAATGGAAAATGAACATTCATTAATTATATGATAATGTAGTTTTCACTGTTTACCACCCACATTTGCACTATTCCCTGTTAGCCTTTTTCCTAGCATAGCTTTATGCAAAAACGGTATTATTTATAATTTCAAAGCAAGCTGCAACATGCAAACTACGAAATGCACATGTGGCCTAGTCATGCATTTTTTCTCGTTTCTTTCAAAGCATAATGCAAATACGTTTTAGTTCTTTCATGCGTTGTCTCACATTAGTGCATGCATGCGCAAAGCAGTTTTCCCTTGTGTTCATGTAAGGTGCACGTTAATTTTCTATTACTACTTACTGTTAGTACGTATTATGGTGGTATTCATTCAAGCAGGTTTCTTTTTGCGAAATCCTGCTCCATCATCCTCTACAAAGGGAAAGCCCATTCATGTGAGAATTGATCTACGTTCCACCTAAGGCCCTTTATTTTCTGATTGACCATATAAGTCTTATACTCGGAGATGTCCCTTTGAATTCAGGCTAGTTGCTCTTTGGCGTTTGTAATCGTGGTATGGCTCTTTAAAGTTTCTTCTATATCAATGATCTCTTTGAGCAGCTCCTCACTGAGCCGTTTAGCCATATTAATAATTAAGATAAGCCAGCCAGTCTCTTGTGCACTTATTCGCAATATAGCTCCAATCAAGACAGAATTGCTTATCTTCCCAAAAGATTTTAGATTCAATTCTCAATAGGAGACTCGCTGGAGCCGCATTAACACGTAAATATTAGGTCATTAAGGCCCCGTGTAGGGCAATTCGTACCTGTCATTTTTTAGAATTTGATAGTTTCTCCCTTTTTTCCCTTGCTGTGTTGCCTGTCAACAAAGGATTGTCAGGGAAGAGGGATGGGCCTGATAGAATTAATGCAATTTGGCACTGCCTCCTATGTACGCCACCCTTGTACATAGGAGGCAGCGTCAAAATTAATGGGTGTTGCGGTGGAACGCCCACCGCAACACCCACTGCCACCCCTTTCACGCTAACCATAGCATGAAAGGGGGCCTTATGTACAAGGCAGCGTTAAGCCACGTTAAGTGGCTTAACACTGCCTTGTACATAAGTCGCAGCCCCTATCTCCACCACAACACCGGTAAAAGTGACGTTGTGGTGGCGATAGGGGCTTGTACATATGCCTCTGAGTCCCTTCAATGAATAAATGGGATAGACCGGTGTCTACATTTTACATGGACCATTAACAGATACAAGGCAGTGTACTTGGATCTGGATATTACAGCTAAAGATCAGAAATTACATTCCACAGGATAGAAACTACCTTATACATTATTGATCCTTCCATCCAAGGGCCTTACGGGATAATCTCCCTGTAGGCCACCAGAACTAACAGTCCTTGTATCCTGGTTGTAACAACTTTCGATCCATTGTCAACAAAGATCAGGCAAATTATATGGAGAAATTGCCACTTGCTTTATACTGGGCAGAAGAGAATGCCTCAGCCAAGATTTGCCTTCAGAAGAGCTAGCAATCTGAGGGACCGTCTTGTTCACTCCCACCAGAATGATCATCTCAACTGAGAAACTAATATACTTTTGTGTCATTTTCCATGTGGGGGTTGCACAGTGTGCAGCCTAACACAGACATCGAAGAATGTTACCCTGGTTGTTGGTCGCACATGGTTCCAGAATAAATTCAGTAACTGTAATACAAATAATTTTATCTACAAGTTGACCTGCAGTTGAGTCTACATTGGTATAACCTCGAGAAAAATCAAAGTTAGGATTCAGGAACACATCAGCATGTTGAAAACAGGCAAGCTCACCACACACCCTGTGCGACACTTTTAGGAAAAGGGACACAACTCTAGAGACTTCAGATAGACTCTATTAGAAAAAGTGACAGGTGGAGCCAGCAATATCGACGATATGCTAATTAGAAAGGAACCCAATTGGATTTTTTCAGAAAAAACAGGCCAAGGGGGCCTGAATGATCTGATTGAATGGCATAGGATAGGGAGATAAGATACCCTAAATACGGCCTCTGTTGTAACTGATGTCCCAAACTGATATACTGGATCTTTAGAGGGGCATGTATAGATATATATAAAAAACATCCCCTTGATTGGCTTCACTTGTCAACATGTCTGTGTATGGGCCCAAATGGGTTGCATTCCCGGCATATGAGGGCTCTCCATGCCTGAACTTCTCACCTTTTACTGTTCGGCTCATGAAGATAAATTACAAATTAATTTGCATTCTGGGTACTTTTTACAATGTTTTTTACTTTATTCGATCAAAATAGAGATCATTCACACAGTTTATATCAACAGTCTTCCTAATAAAATACATTGTACAATAATACATAGAAGGTCATAGAATAAAGAGGTTATAAACATTTCAAATGATAGAAGAAGACTGAAAGCATGTGACCATTAACATTAAAAACATATGTTATCAACAGAGTCATAATATTCTTTGCATATTATGCCTTAGCATATATTATCCTAAACTTCACCTTATGATTAGCACCTTAGAACTAATGCACCAGGAGTAAAGCAAGTACCGTGATTTGGGGAATACTAACCATTTTGTAGAATCTGATCTAAGTACTCGCAAAGCATCCACTGATCGCCAGAGCGATAAGAGCCGGCATGTAGGTATTAGCCACTTTTTCCTGATCTGTGCATAACAGGGACAAAAAACATATAATGATCTAATGATTCAGGACTAAAGAAGCATGCAGGGCACATCAGGGTTACAGTAGCCTGAGTCCATCTACTTCTGAAATAATTCAGCGGTAGAGTTCCATACCTGAATTGTAAGTAAAGTGCATGCGCATGTGGTGGTTCAATTTCATCCATGATAGCCTCAAATAAAAAAGTACATTTAAACTCTAAAACTCTACCTGTTAAAGTGCCCTGTACTGCGACGACCTAACAAGAGTCCTGGATATAGGCCCAGAACTTCGCTTTTAAAAAAGGTAATGCATCTTTCGACAGGGATTTGGAATCTTCCCACATAGCCTTCACCCCCAGTCTTGTTAACCAATACCTCACCTCCTTAAACTACTTCACCCGTCCTACTGCTCTGTTGAGGTTCTGTACATCCTGTATAGCTGCTTTTACTGGGATTTGGGTTTTACCGGTCCATATTCTGACCCAAAACAATAGGGGTTTCAATTCTGATACGTGTTTAACACTTCTTAAGCCAAGGTCTAGCCGGACCGGAAGAAGTGGAGTACTATTTGGCAGTTTTAGTAATGACCTTATGAATGTATTTTCTGCCCGCTCTAGGCTCTTTGTCCAAGCCCCACAGTTCTGCACCATAGAGTGCTGCCACCAGACCTCTGGCTCGATGAATTTCTGGGGCTGGAAAAATAGGGCGATAAGCAGGTTGATTAAGTTTTTTAACCACTGCTGAATCAACGTACTGTAATGTAAGGGTGCTCTTTTGAATTTGGTCGGTCCAAGTTAAGTTACTTTTCAGTCTGACACCTAGGTAGTCGAAAACCTTGACTTGTTCGAGCATACCTGAGCCCAGCCTGATTTTCCCTCTGAAGCAGCGTTGAGGGTAAAAGCCATGAATTTGGACTTGGAGCAATTTATCTCTAGACCAAAGTCAGAGCAGGCTGTTGCAAACCTGTTCAGCATATTTTGCACACCCATATTGGGTACTTGTACTGTAGCACATTTATTGCTCCCAATATCAGAATGGGACATTAAACATACGCGTTCTGGACCCACCTTTGAGGATTATACACTCAATATGACAACATCACTATGTCTTTGTTTTAGAAGTAAATTACCCTTTACCGTGAAGACATGGTGCATAGAATGAGGCAATTTGGGGACCTGGAAAGCTACAATATATATGAAAATGTGGGTGTCTTTACTGGAGTACTTCCTTTGTGAGATGTAGCCCCTTCTTAGTGGGTTTTGAACTCATGTAAGCGATGTACCTGAATAAGCTGACTATATGCATGTCTTCATTGACAGTTCTATTAATATTAGTTTTACCCGGGCACCATTCCAAGATGGCGCCCATGGAAAAAGGACACTTCTTGGGGTCCCGACTCGCTGGCATGACTCACTTCCGGCACGTTATCAGCCGGTCTTTTGTCAGCTGAGCATGTTGCTTTGACCAACGGTTTGAGTGAAGATGCTGACGCCGAGTCTGGCGGTAAGTCAAATTTGAGATTGGCATGCTGTGGTGACCGGTGTGGCAACCAGTGGGATAATGAACAAATGACCCAAGTGGGACTCACCGTTCGCATTGAGAAGCCATCTATTCACGCTGAGGAAGCTGCCACTCAAGTAGAAAATCTACTCGAGCAGCACAAAAAAGCAGCGCCCTCTTGCTGTTTGTATAGTGCCGTTCACACAGATTTTCTGGTGTGGGACAAACACCAGCATGAGTGGTGTGACCCAATGCACTCCACTGCTTGTGGAACTCTGTGTAGCGCAGGGGAGTTTTTTGGTCACTTTGCAGAGTTCCGCCCAGGCCTATACAAAACCAGTGAAATTAAGCAGCTATAGTTACCTGATCTAACTATAACTTGTACCCCCACAATGCTCTGCTTATGACCTCACATATTATGCCACTCATGTCATGGTCAGTGACATCACTGTTGACATCACTGATAACATCATCCACAGAACCACTCATACACCCAATCACACCCCCATACAACCTCTTGTATGCCCACTCACACACCCTTACAACCACTCACATACCCATTCACAGACCGATACCAGTACTCACATACCCACACACTTCTCCACAGAGGCACTTTACTCACTCAATCACTCACTCATACAGCCACTCACACAACCATTCACTCACCCACACAGTCACTCATACAACCAGTCACTCCCCCGTATAGCCACTCACATAGCCACACACTCACCGATACACCTACTCATACACCCACCTATTTACCTACACAATCACTCGCACACCCACTCACTCACCCATTTAGCCTTTCAACACAGCCACTCACTCACCTATACAAGCACTCACACACTCACTCACACAAGCACCTACATACCCATTCACAAATCCATACAAGCATTCACGCATCTGCTCACTCACCCATACAGCCATTCACACAGACACTTACTCTCCAATACAGCCACTAACACACCAACTCACTTAACCAAACAACAACTCAAACAGGGACTCACTCACCCATACAGCCAATAGCACACCCACCCACTCACCAATACAGCCACTCACACAGTATCTCACTCACCCACACCGCTACTCATACATCCACTTATACACCCATGCAACCTCTTACATACCCATACACACAAGGATACAGTCACACTCCCACTCACATAATATTCATTAGAAGTAGTATCATTAAGTAGTAGTGCACCTATTATACTAATTTAACTTTTGCAGTAGGTTACTTAAAAACACTTCCACTTACTTGATGATGTCATCCGTGATGTCATTTGAGATATCATCAGTGATGTCACTTACCATGTCATGAGTGATGTAATATGTGAGGTCATAAGCAGTGCATTGAGGGGGTGTAAGTTATAGTTAGGTCAGGTAACTATAACTGCTGAATTTCACTGGTTTTGCACAAGGGAAATCTGAGCCTAACTTTAACGTCCCTATAACCTTTTTTTCTCAGTATATATATATATATATATATCACCCATCCCTGAAGCAGTTCGGTGGACTAGTGGCAAAACTGTGGAAGTCTAAAAACATTTAGGAAATGCCGAACCGCCGCATTTCCTGCAGGATCGCCTTACCAGCATTGTTTGGGACTGTGATTATACAGAGGGATTCTACTTACTTAAGTGGGATCCTAGGGCCTGATACGGGATACAAGCGGTGAGGTGAGGGTCCCGGAGAGCTGTTCACCACCCACAATGAGATCCAGGAGGGCGTGGAGAAGGAGCAGACACCGCCCACAAGGGAAGTACGTACGTTGCAGTTTCTGCTCCACACGGACTCAGAGTTCCGAGTTCGGGACACTTCCCATGCCAGCCTGTCAGCAGTGCCTCAACCAATAAGAGCGGGGCATGGTGCTTTAAAAGTGGGCTTGGACAGTATTTACTTGTTTGGCGGCATTTGAGAAAGTTATTTCATGACGAAACGCGTCATGCCGTGTGCCAAATAAACGAGCAACTCTCCTGGTGACCCGTGTGTGCTCAAACTTCTTTTTAGCAAGGGAGTGTGGTTTTGGTGTTTTGGTGCAGCCACGAGTACCTGTGAGCACCCACCCCTGAAGCAGTTTGGTGGACTAGTGGCAAAACTGTGGGAGTCTAAAAACATTTTGGAAACGCCGAACCGCCGCATTTCCCGCAGGATCGCCTTACCAGCATTCTACTTACTTAAGTGGGATCATAGGGCCTAATATGGGATACAAGCGGTGGGGTGAGGGTCCCGGAGAGCTGTTCACCACCCACAATGAGATACAGGAGGGCGTGGAGAAGGAGCAGACAGCCCCCACTAGGGAAGTACGTACGTTGCAGTTTCTGCTCCACACGGACAAGGAGTTCCGATTTCGGGACACTCCCCACGCCAGCCTGTCAGCAGTGCCTCAACCAATCGGAGCGGGGCATGGTGCTTTAAAAGTGGGCTTGGACAGTATTTACTTGTTTGGCGGCATTTGAGAAAGTCATTTCATGACAAAACGCGTCATGCCGTGTGCCAAATAAACGAGCAACTCTCCTGGTGACCCGTGTGTGCTCAAACTTCTTTTTAGCAAGGGAGTGTGGTTTTGATATATATATATATATATATATATATATACATATGTATTCACTGGAAATAACAAAGGTTATGGAGACGTTATTTTTAGGCTTAGGTTTCACTCGTACAAAACCAGAGAAATTCAGCAGTTATAATTAGTTGAGCTAATTATAACTTGTGCCCCCACAATGCACTTCTTATGACCTCACATATTACATCACTCATGACATGGTCAGTGACATCACTGATGACATCTCAAATGACATCACTGATGACATCATCCAGTGACTGTGAGTGTTTTTAAAAAGTTTATGAGTGTTAAATATATATACCAAGGTGTATCAGTGAATCAGTGAATGTATGAGTGCCTGTATGGATGATTCAGTGGGTGCATGACTGACATAGTCACATGGTGATTAGGTGTCTCAGTGAGTGAATGTATGGGTGAGTGACTAGGTTGTGTGAATGTCAGGAATCAGTCTGTCAGTGGGTATCTAAGTAGCAGTATGTGTTCATAAGTCGGTACATGAGTGGCTGTATGGGGAATTGATTGGTTGTCTGAGTACCTGTATGGGTGTATGTGTGTCTGTGTTGGTGGGTGAGGAGGTGAGTGACTGCATGGATGAGTTAGTGGGTGGGTGAGTCAGTGGCTGTATTAGTGAGTGCATCTGTGAGGGGCTGTATGGGTGACTGAGTGTATGGTTGTATCGGTAAGTGAATGGATGTGCCAGTGGTATATGGGTGAGTAACTGCAAATGTGAAAGGTAGTATAGGTGAGTGTTAGAGTATACGAGTGACTGTCTGAGTGAGTGATTGTGAGAATGGCTGTATGGGTGAGTGTGTGCTTGTGTCAGTGACTGCATAGGTGATTATTTGTTAGTATTTATGTGAATAAGTGAGTGGGTGTGTGTATAACTGTATAGGTGAGTAAGTGGCTGTGTGATTGACTCTATGGGTGAGTGAGTAGGTGTGTGAGTAGCTCTATGGGTGACTGACAGTGTTTGAGTGGGTGTATGAGTGGATATATCCGTAGCTGCCTTAGTGACTGATTTGGTATATGAGTGGTTGTATGGGTGACTCAGTGGATGTGTGTGTAGACCTATGAATCAGTGAGTGGGTGTGTAAGTACTAGTGCAGGTGTGTCAAAGGTTTTGAGAATGGTAGTGTGGAAGTTGGAGTGGTTGTATGAAAGGTTATATTGGTGTGTGAGTGGGTGCATCACAGATTCTGTGGATGATGTCATCAGTGATGTCATCAGTGATATCATTTGAGATGTCATCAGTGATGTCATCAGTGGTGTCACTGACCATGTCATCAGCGATGCAATATGTGAGGTCATAAGCAGTGCATTGTGGGGTCTGAGTTATAGTTAGCTCAGCTAACTATAACTGCTGAATTTCTCTGGTACTGTACGAGTGAAACCTGAGCCTAAATATAATGTCTCTGTAACCGTTGGTTTTTCAGTGAATTTCTACGTTTTTTTTAAAAATTCCATTTCCTAACTATAACGTCTCTGTAACCTTTGTTTCTTCAGTGAATTTCTAAGGTTTTTAAAATGCTAATTCCTAACTATAACGTCCTGTAACCTTTGTTTTTTTCAGTGAATTTCTATGGTTTTTTAAACTAGTAGTTGCATTTGCAGAGTGGTGGCGAAAGGGGGCTGGGCCTCCAACCAGCTCTCAGGAATCCCCCTCTGTAGGACTTACAGGAGGTACCAGGAGGGCTTTTTGGCCCCCAAGGTCCCTCTGGAGTAAAGTGGACTTTATCCCCCAACCAATAGTGCATCACGAGCCATGTTTGCAGAGTGGTGGAGTAAGGGTGCATGGCCTCTGAAGATCACTTAGAAATCCTGCTGTCTGGGACTTATTGGAGATAACAGGAGGGGTAGTTGGCCCCCAAGGACATCCTTGGAGGCCAAATACCCCTCCTGTTACCTCCAGTAAGTCCCACACAGCAGGATTGCTGTGAGATCTGGTAAGAGGCCACTCCCCCTTTCTCCACTACTCTGCAAATGCACCTCCTGGCGCACTACTAGTAGGATGATGAAATACCCTTGGCTATTGAGGGTCCTTGTGGGCCAACTACCCCTCCTGTTACCTCCAGCAAGTCTCACAAAGTGGGTTTACTGAGAGGTTTTTAGTGGCCACTCCCCCTTTCTCCCCCTTTCTCCACCACTCTGCAAATGCACCTCCTTGCACACTATTAGTTGGGGATGAAGTCCCCTCAGCCCTTGAGGGTCCTTGGGGCCAACTAGCCCTCCTGTTACCTCCAGTAAGAGTGACACAGCTGGATTGCTGAGAGGCCTTCAGAGGCCATGCCCCCTTTCTCCACCACTCTGCAAATGCGCCTCCTGGTGCCCTGCTGCTTGGTGGAAGAAGTCCACTTTAGTTCTGAGGCCCTGAGGAGGCAAGGGGACCTCATCTCCCTACCAGCAGTGCACCGAGAGGTGCATTTGCAGAGTGGTGGAGAAAGGTGGCGTGGCCTCCGACCACCTCTCAGCAATCCCACACTGTGGGGCTTATTGAAAGTAACAGTAGGCCATGTTGGCCCCTAAGGACCCTCAGCAGCCAAGGGAACTTCATCCCCCACCCAGCAGCGCACCAAGAGGCACGTTTGCAGAGTGTTGGAGAAAGGGGGCAGGGCCTACTGCGAGTTTCCGGCTTTCTTTTCCTCTTTTTTTAGAAGGGGGCCGTATGGCCCCTTTCCCTGTACCATTCTGCACCCCAGAAACCCCATCCCCCAGGGACTCCTCCTTTTGAAAAAAAAGAATTTATAAAAAAGGGAGGGGGCCACGCGGCCCCACTCCTGGGCTGAATGAGGCCTTGGGGACCCAATTCACCGGGGCCTGGCCTTTTAATTTATTTTTTTTTATAAGTGAAAGGGAGGGGGCTGAGTGGCCCCCCCTCCTGGGCCATTTTTGGCCAGGGACCCCATACCTCAGGGCCTGCCCCTCTTTTTTATTTTTATTTTTGTAAAACGAAGCAGGGGGCCGCATGGCCCCTCTCCCGGGCCAATTTCGACTCCGGGGACCCCATCCCCCACAGCCCGGCCTGTAGTGTGGGTGTGGGCACCACTCCAATGTTGGGGACCGTGGGGGGATCCTCAAGGCCCCCGTGGTCCCTGCCAGCTCCCCGCCTCCAGTGGGAGCTGGCATTGCTTTGGGATCCAGGGAGCAGCTCCCCAGATCCCAAAGCAATGTCTGTTTCCCTGCTCGCTTCACAGTGGGAAGAGAAACAGACACTGCTCTGCTTTCAGCAAGCAAGAGCATTTTTGATCTTGCTTGCTGAAAGCAAAGAGTCTGCTAAGCCATAGCAGTCTGCAATGTCATGGGGTGGGTACCTCGGGACATTGCTGGAGCCGACCCTGAGGAGTAGCGGTCCCCAGGGCCATCTAGGGCTCCAGGAGGGGATCCCACAGCCCCCTCCATTGATAAGTATGCCCCTGGGAGGTGGTGGTCCCAGGGACGCAATGGACCCTCTTCATTATTCTATTTGTGTCCCGGGGATGTAGTGGTCCCTGGGTCTGCATGGGGGAGCCTGAGACCCCCCACACATTATTATTTATTTTAGCCCCGGGAAGTTTGAGTCCCTGGGGCTGCTGGGGAGACCATAGGGCTGCATGGTTTTAAAATATTGTTTTTTTTTTTTTACTTTATTTTCAGTTTTTCTTGCAACAACAGGCTTATTTGCATTACGGTCTATGTCATCTTTAAAGTACATTATCCATCACATTTTACATAGCTGGTAGTATCTGTATGATTCCTCTCTCGGTTACATAACATCGTTTATGCAACGTTAACGATAGACTTTTCCTGTAGCATATAGGTTATATGCACCACACCCTTCCCCCGCCCGTGTCCCGTTTATCCATAGCAATCTGATATGTCAATGGAACAATACCACAAATATCAATCAAATGACACAGAACAGCAGTTAGAGTTATCCTACTCCCTCTCTGTCTGCGTCGTCTGCTGGACTCGTCGCTCCCATCTTATTCAACAGGTAATTTCTATATGGTCCCCAAATATCTTTTGGTGCATTATGTACAGGCGCTAAGGTATTATACGTGTCGGACTGTGTGGAGCAATATGCTAGGTCTCGCTCCCATTCAGCGATTGTGGGCAGAGGCCCTCTCATCCACCTCATTGCCACCCGTCTTTTGGCCAGCAGAAGGCTAATTGCCACCAGTTTGCGTACCTGTTTCGGGATTTCTCTCATGCATCCCAACAATGCCACAATCGGCTCCTCTGGAATCTCTATATCCAGCATGCCAAACAGAGCTCGATATATCTCACTCCAAAAGGCCCTCACACCCGTGCATTCCCACGCTAGATGCAGAAAAGTGGCAGGCCTACTAGCACATCTGGGACAGGCATCCTCCTCTATCAGACCATATCTAAACATGCGCTCTGGTGTGTAATATGTTCTATGTATATATTTGTACTGGATGAGACGGTGCCTACCATTAAGAGACACCACTCTCACCCATTCACAACAGCATCTCCACTGTTCATCAGTTATTGTCAAGTTCAACTCTTTTTCCCAAGCGGTTTGGACCGGCAATTTGCTATCATCCGCAGGCTTTCGCATTAACCTATATAATCTAGTGACGCCATTTTGTATGGTGGGTGCTTTCAACAAATATGAAATAGCTGGCATATCCGTGGGTTCTTCCAGACGCCCCAGCAGGATTTTTTGTAGCGCCCCTCGAAATCTATAATATTGAAATCTGTCCAGCAAAGTGGCACCCTCATTGGGGGCCGCGAGCTGCTCCCATGTTTTAACCTTCCCGTCTTGGAAAAGGTCCCCCATCCGGGTAATAGCTAGTCTTTCCAAGGTCCCCATCAGCGCCCTGTCCCCTCTGTGTGGCACCCAGTTACACCACTGTAGCGGTAATGCCGAGGAGTATATGACTGGTAGCTTATGCTGCTTAGCAATCGTCATGAACTGAGACCCCGTATTATTAATCGGATCTATTCTGCCCCGAGTAGGCCGTGCCGCTCCAGTGGACATCAATGGTAGTAGCGTCGGCGCAGCAACATTCCGTTCCAACAGGCTCTGTGGCATGTTTAACGGCCCGTGAAACCACACGTGGGCATGCAGAGCCTGAGCAGCCCGATAGTATCTTTCCATGTCCGGCGCGTTTAATCCACCATTTGCGTATGGTCTCGTAAGCACTTCCCAGCGTACTCTAGGTTGCTTGCCCCCCCACACCAGGCGACACAACTGACTCCGCAGAGTAGCGAAGAAAGTCTTAGGGAGCCCGATCGGGATATTGGTGAACAAGAAAAAAAAACATGGGAGCACCACCATTTTTGCCAGAGCGACCCTCCCCAGAATAGACAGCGGCAACTTAATCCATTTATCAACTGAGTCTGTTAATTTCTGTAGGGCCCTACCATAATTTTCAGACAATACAAGTTCAGCATCTGTATGTATTTTAACCCCCAGGTATCGGACCGGGTCCGTCGTCCACTCTAGTGGGTACTCTGTGGTGATTGGTTTCGTATCCCCTGTAAGTGGGAAGATGATCGACTTGTGCCAGTTAACTCTGAGTCCAGAGTGGCGCCCGAACTTTTCCACTTCCCGAAGCATTGGGGAGAGGTTTTGTTCCGGATTTCTTATATAGAGAAGCGTGTCATCCGCGTATGCGGCTACCACTGTATTATAAAGTGGCGAGCGAATCCCTCTGTATGAATGATATTCCCGCATGGCACACATGAGGGGCTCCGCTACCAAAGCGTATAAAAGAGGGGAGAGGGGACAACCCTGTCTCGTCCCCCTGCTAATTGGCACCGTCCTGGAAATCAAGCCATTGACTTTAAGTCTAGCTGCTGGTGACTTGTACAATACTTGTATCAGTCGTATAAAGATCTCTCCTATCCCCACCTTCCTCAATACAGCATATAAAAAGCGCCATTCAACCGAGTCGAAAGCTTTTTCTATATCTATAAATAGGGCCGCCGCTTTCGTCCGCAGCTGGATGCACGCTATTGTACCGAACAGAGTGCGGAGATTATTAGTGAGAAAGCGCCCCGGAACAAATCCAGTCTGCTCGGGGCCCACCAGCCGGGACAGCAATGGTGCCAATCTATTTGCTAGTATTTTCGCAAACAGTTTGGTGTCGGTATTTAGTAATGAAAGTGGCCTATAGGAGGAGCAACGGTCCGCAGGTTTCCCAGGTTTTAGAATGGTTACTATTAAGGCTTCCCTCATGGAAGCCGGCATTTCACCTGCTGTTGACATTTCTGTAAACAGATTTAGTATATGCGGGAGCAATTTCTCAATATATGCTTTATAGAAAGCCACAGTGAGACCATCCAATCCAGGCGTCTTTTCGCTTGACATACCTTTCAAAGCAGAGGTGATTTCCGCGGGCCTTAATGGTCTCATCAACCATTCCCTATCACTGTTAGATAGCCATGGCATGGTTATATATTCCAAGTATTCCTCGTTCGTCTCCGTCGCTGTCGTGGGTCTAGAGGCATATAAATCTGAGTAGTACTCAGTAAACGCCTCCAGTATCGAGGGAGAGTCATGGACAGGCACCTGTGCCGAATCGTGTATCTGTGATATGTGACTTTCGCTTCTATCAGGCCTAATCTGCGCGGCCAACGTCGCACTGGGTCGGTCTCTTTCTGCGTACTCTCTAGCCACTGCATACTTCCCCAGATGCTTCACTTTGTCCCGTGCTAACTCCTGAAATTTACTCTGGTGTGTTCGGATCTGTTCTAGAGTGTGCGGATCCCCTGTTTCCAGATGCCCGACTTCCAGCGTGCGTAGGGTGGATTCTACATTATGGAGCTGTGTGCGGATGTCCCAAAGTATTCCCGCATGTTTGGCTATAACAATACCCCTAATATATGCCTTAAAGGCGTCCCAGATCGCTCCCATTGTCTGCACACTCCCCAAGTTGTTAGCGAAATAGTCTTCTATTGCTTCGCCCAATTCCGCGTGGAACACTGGGTCCAGCAGTGAATACTGTGGAAACCGCCAAGTGCGGAGCTGAGAGCCCCGCAAAGGCAGCTCCAGCGTAAGGCACACCGGCGAGTGGTCTGACAGAGTCCTGGGCATGTGAACACACTCCACAACAGAGGCTAGGAGCGACAGGGATGCAAACCAGTAGTCTATGCGCGTGTGAGTATCGAACGCAGCCGCATAATGTGTATACTCTCTATTCTGTGGATTTCGCCTGCGCAAGACATCTCCCATACATTCCGCCTGCATGATGGATGCAACTGCTAAGGCCGCCTGAGAGGGCGGATGAGCCGATCCCCTCGAACGATCCAGATCCACATCCTGAATACAATTAAAGTCACCTCCCCATAGCTGAGGCATGTGTGCGTAGCCAGATAATTTAGTGTGTAACAGGTGATAAAAGCGGGGATCATCATGGTTTGGGCCGTACACTCCCACCAACAAGAAGGAAAAATGTTCCTTCTGGCATAGCGCCAGTACATATCTACCACACGGGTCCAATTCCACAGGTTGCAAGCGTATACCTGACTGTCTGCGCACCCAGACCAAAACCCCCCTTGCGTGCGATGTAAATCCCGCCGCAACGCAGTGCCCCTTCATTCTACGCTGTGTGAGCAAGCCTGTCCCAGGAACCAGGTGGGTTTCCTGCAAAAACGCTACGTCTATTCTATGCCTGCATAGGTATGCCACCACTTGTCGCAGCTTCCTCTGCTCGTTTAGTCCTCTAACATTCAACGAGAGGAATCGAATTGCTTTTCCTATGGTAGTATCCCCTGTTGCATCTGTCATCGTACCTTCCCAATCACATCATGCATATAGCCCTCCATGCAAATTCTGATAATGTAGAATACAAACAAATGAACTGCGTTGCTTTTTTTCACCCCAACATTCCCCCCCACCACCCCCCTCCCACACCATACCCAAAAAAATAGACATGGCAATCCCTCAATCCACCCGACCATTACTCAACCCAGAAGTGTCTGCCAACAGGGCGACACCCCTTATTAGAACTGTTGTGGAATACACTACAGGGCGATGGCTGCCTTACCCCTACAACGCTATCAGGGATGGCCCGGACCCGCCCCAACCATTTCCCAACCCTAGTAAACAACACCACATAGAGAGTTAGACAATATAACTTTAGCAGTCGTCCACAGAGACATTCCCCCTCTGCTGCAATGTCACAGAACCCTGGCCTCAGGCTATACCTAACTGCCAGATCACTTCTCACTTGTTCCAGTTGTTGATCACATGGAGGAGTTCGAAGGGGCAGGGTCTGTAGTTCCGTTGTTGGCCGCTGTATGACTCAATGTAGTTCTCTCATCGTCCACCGGTACCCCAGTCATTGTTGTCGCACAGTAGGACTTGAGGTCTTTTTGTAGCACCGCAGGATCCGTGTAGAATTTAGTTTTCCCGCCCATGGAGACCTTTAGTCGTGCAGGATATAACATTGCATAGTCTAATTGTAGTTCCCTTAGCTTCCGTTTGGCATGCACAAATTTCTTCCTGGCCTCTTGTACCGTTGGGGTAAAGTCCGGGAACAGTGACAGCTCCATTCCCTCGTATGGAAGTGTCTTCATCTCGCGGGCCCGTCGCAGCGCCGCGTCCCTGTCTCGATAATTCAAGAGACGGATAATCACTGGTCGGGGGGGAGCCCCCGGTGGCGGTCGCGGGCCCAGGGATCTGTGCGCGCGCTCGACTATGAAGACCTCCGAGAACGTGTCACGTCCCAGCAGTTGTATTAGTAGTTTCTCTATGAAGGGCTCCATAGGGCCTGTGGCTGTTGTTTCGGCCAGGCCAAGAAGGCGGACGTTATTTCGGCGCGACCGCGCTTCTAAATCTTCAGCCTTATCTTTTAAAGTCGCCACCAGTTTCTCAACCTTTCGTTGTGCTGTCTCCATGGCGGTTTGTGTGTCCTCCGCATCAGATATTCTGCGTTCTGCTAGGTCCAGTCGTTCAGAGTGTTTGTCCACCCTCTCGGACATGCGATCAAGTCTGTACGCTAGAGAGTCTATTTTAGTGTCTATGGAGGTTAGTCTCCGTTGCATGGCCCCCAGGATTTGTTGTATATCTCCTTCCGGCAGTGCTGCGTCTTCTGTGCCTCCTGGTTGTGTTGTCGCAGAGTGGTCCTGTTCCTCATCCCTTATACGTGTGGACTTTCGGGCATCAAATGTTAATTTGGGCTGCGTTTTATCTGTGTGCCCCATGATCACTCTTTGCCACAAGGCCCTTCTGTGTCCTCGATATTTTAGGGGACTCGCTACCCCACGTCGCTCTGACACGCAAGGTTTACAGCGGCGAGCTTCGTGTCCTAGTTTGCTCTACAGCCCACCAGTTGCTCCAATATGCTGGTGCCTGTGTCTCCTGCGGCGCCGCGCCTCCCCGCCAGCTCTTCGATTCGTCCTCTGGGCACAATCCACTGCAACAGCTGCAGCCGCCGCGTGGATCACCTGAGTCTCGCCGCGTCGCCGAGCAAGAGAGGATCAGCGGAGACCCGCGCCGCCCCGCAACAGCGTCCAGTCACCAGCAATGCGACTTAGTTCAGCTGTAGGCCTCCAGACACTCCTTCGCCCGCAAGCGTACAGAACTATCCACTTTGAGCAAACGCAATATTTATGTAAATACCCAGTGTATCGTCCTCCGCCAGAGGCCCGGTATTTCCCTCACATCACCGCTCTGTCCTTGCTGGGTCTACTTCCTTGCACGTTGCACTCTGTCGGGGCAGCGCAGGCCTCCCAGGTAGCCCCGAAGCGCAGGAGCCACCCCGAGCTCGGTCACGCAGCGCTGTGTGTTCCGCTTATTGAGGGCCCGTGGCCTGCACGTCCCCTGTACTGCAGCAGTCGGCAGGTCTCTGGCAAAGCAGAGGTACCTGGGGAAGACTAGCTGGGATTCCTCTGCGCAGAGTGTAGCACGGCGTTTCCCACTGCCGTCGCTCAATCTTCTCGGCCCCCACCGGTACCTTTAATCGGCTCCGCTCGCTGCTCCGTTCACCAACTAGGCGGGTCCACAATCCCTCACCGCCACTGCGAGGCCTCCGGTCGCAGCCTCCCTCGCCTCTGCGCACCCAAGATGGCGGGCGGGCCGTCTTCGGCAACAACTCGCCGCTCGGCTGATGTTGTATCCGCAGCGCTTCCGATCGGACTTTCACAGCTTTCCCGGTCGTTAAGGGTTACTGGAGTCTCTCGCTTCAGTTTGTCCCTCTATGGTGCCGCTTAGGCGCTGATTGTTGAAGGATAATATGGGCGTCTGCCGGAGCTCACTTAAGCTGCGGCCATCTTCGAGCCAGGCAAGCCACGCCCCCCGGTTTTAAAATAATTAATTAATGTATGTGCCCCGGGGAGGTGGTGGCCCCCGGGACAGAGGGGGGCCGAGTGCCCCACCCGCATTTGTATACAAAAGTTCCCTGGGGAGGTGGCGGTCCCTGGGGTTTTGAATAGCCTGAGGAGGGGAGCCCCATTTGGCCCCTCCTTTATTTTTACCATGCCCCCGGGATTTGGCCCGCCTGGGGGCCTCAGAAAAACAACGTACAGAAGCCTGCCCGTCTTTTTTTTATTTTAATTTTCTCACTGATTTGCTGATCCACCCGTGAGTATAAAAAAATAAAAGAGTTTGAACCCTGGCGGAGTCCATGTGGGACCCCACCCACCATATCTGGGGGATCAGGGTACTCCTACCCTGCCCCCTTTTTTAAATGTTTTTATTTTTTTCTGGGCTCGGCTTTAAGATGGCTGCCAACACTTCTTCAACTGTTGGTAGCCAATCAAATTTTAGTAGGATCCGCAAGTACATTGCAAGGACTGGCATCCCCAGATATCTATATTTTTTTAACTTTAATTTCTCTGAAATTACTGAATGGATTTACACCAAATCACAAAAAGCACTTTTTCTGGACCAACATCTACATTTCTGCCAAATTTGGTGCAATTCCGTTCAGCAGTTCGGGCTGTAGTCATGTTCAAAAAATGAAAAATCACCATAATCATAACATAGGAAAAACATGTTTTGGGACCTCCCTTTTTTCTCGGCCCCCGCTTGACGGATCGCTCCGAAACTTTCAACACAGCAACTGAACCAAAAAGGGGAAGTTTGTGAAAATTTCATTGAGATTCGATAAGCGGTGCCAAAGTTACTGGCAAAACTGCTGAACTTCTATGATTATGTACAAGTGAAATCTGAGCTTAACAATAACGTCCCTGTAACCTTTGTTTTTTTCAGTGAATTTCTAAGGTTTTCTTTTAAATGCTATTTCCTACCTAAAGCGTCCCTGTAATCTTTGTTTTTTTCAGTGAATTTCTAAGGTTTTTTTAAAATTCTATTTCCTAACTAGAACATCCCTGTATCCTTTGTTTTTTTCAGTGAATTTCTATGTTTTCAATGTTATCTCCTAACTGTAATGTGCAACATTTGAGAGTAAGTGTGTGAGTGAGTGCACGAGTGTCTAAGTGGGTGTGTTAGTGTCTGAGTGGGTCTGTGAGTGGGTGTGTAAGTGTCTGAGTGGGTTTTTCAGTAGGTGCATGAGTGTCTGAGTGAGTGTCTGAGAAGGTTTGTGAGTGTCTCCATGAGTGTGTCAGTAAGCCTGTGAGTGGGTGAGTGAGTCTCTGATTGGGTCTGTGAGTGGGTGTGTGGTTCTCTGAGTGGGTCAGTGAGTCAGTGCATGAGTCTCTGAGTAGGTCTCCAAGTGGGTGAGAGAGGGTTGATTAATTCTGTAAGTGGGTGCATTAGAATTCGACTAGGTCTGTAAGTGGGTGTACGTGACTCAGTTTGTGTGTGAGTGGGTGCATGAGTGTCTGAATGGGTCTGTGAGTGGCTGTGAGAGTGTCTGAGTTGTTCTGTGAGTGGGTGCATGAGTGCCTGAGTGGGTTCTGCTCGTTCTCTGCCCATTTTCTACCTTTTTCTGCTCACTTCTGACTTTTATTTTGCATCTTTCTGCTCGTTTCTGACCTCTATTTTGGCTCTTTCTGCCCACTTCTGACCTTTATTTTGCCTATTTCTGCTAATTTCTGACCTCCATTTTACCTTTTTCTGCTCATTCTGACCTTTCTTTTGCCTCGCTCTGCTCTATTCTGATCTCTATTTTGCCTCTTTTATCTCATTGCTGGCTTTTATTTTGCCTCTTTCTGCTCATTTCTGATCTCTATTTTGCCTCTTTCTGCTCATTCCTGATCTCTATTTTGCCTCTTTCTGCTCATTTCCTACCTCTATTTTGCCTCATTCTGCTCGTTTCTGATGTTTAACTTGCCTCTTTTTGCTCATTGCTGACCTCTATTTTGCCTCTTTCTCTTCATTTCTGACCTTTATTTTGCCTCGTTCTGCTTGTTTCTGACCTTTAATTTGCCTCTTTCTGCTCATTGCTGGCCTCTATTCTGCCTCTTTCTCCTCATTTATGACCTTTATTTTGCCTCTTTCTGCTCGTTCCTGATCTCTATTTTGCCTCTTTCTGCTCGTTTCTGACTTCTATTTTGCCTCGTTCTGCTCGTTTATGACCTTTAACTTGCCCTTTCTGCTCATTGCTGACCTCTATTTTGCCTCTTTCTCCTCATTTCTGACCTTTATTTTGCCTCTTTCTGCTTGTTTCTGACCTCTATTTTGCCTCCTACTGGTCGTTGCTGGCCTTTATTTTGTCTCTTTGCTCGTTGCGGACCTTTATTTTGCCTCTTTCTGCTTGTTGTTGATCTCTATATTGCCTCTTGCTGCTCATTTCTTATCTCTATTTTGCCTCCTTCTGCTTGTTTCTCACCTTTATTTTTCCTTTTTCCTGCTCATTTCTGACCTTTATTCACCCTCTTTATGCTCGTTTCTCATCTTTTTTGCCTCTTCATGCTCGTTGCTGACCATTATTTTGCCTCTTTCTGCTCGCTTCCCACCTGTATTTTTCCTTTTTCTGCTTGTTTCTGATCTTTATTCACCCTCTTTATGCTCGTTTCTTATCTATTTTTGCCTCTTTCGGCTCGTTGCTGACCATTATTTTGCCTCTTTCTGCTCGCTTCCCACCTGTATTTTACCTCATTCAGCTTGATTCTGATCTCTATTTTACCTCTTTCTACTCATTTCTGGCCTTTATTTTGCCTCTTTCTGCTCGTTTCTGACCTTTATTTTGCCTCCTTCTCCTCATCTCTGACCTTTATTTTGCATCTTTCTGCTCGTTTCTCACCTCTATTTTGCCTCTTTCAGCTCATTGCTGACCTTTATTTTGCTTCTTTCCGCTCTTTTCTGATGTCTGTTTTGCCTCTTTCTGCTCGTTTCTGATCTCTAATTTGCCTCTTTCTGCTCATTGCTGGCCTTTAGTGTTCCTCTTTCTGCTTGTTTCTCACCTTTATTGTGCCTCTTTCTGCTTGTTTTTCACCTTTATTCTGCCTCTTGTTGCTAATTTCTCACCTCTATTTTGCCTCTTTCTGCTAGTTTCTGGCCTCCAATTTGCCCCTTTCTGCTCTTTGCTGACCCTTATTTTGCCTTTTTGCTAATTTCTCACCTTTATTCCGCCTCTTTCTGCTCATCTCTCACCTTTATTTTGCTTCTTTCAGATCATTGCTGACCTTTATTCTGCCTCTTTCTGCTCGTTTCTGACATTTTGCCTCTTTCTGTTTGTTTTTCGCCTTTATCTTGCCTCTTTCTTCTCATTGCTGATCTTTCTTCTGCCTCTTTCTGTTTGTTTCTCATCTTTATTTTGCCTCTTTCTGCACGTTTCTGACCTTTATTCTGCCTCTTTCTGCTTGTTTCTCACCTTTATTTTGCCTCTTTCTGCTCGTTGCTGACCTTTATTCGGCCTCTTTCTGCTCGTTTCTCACCTTTATCTTGCCTCTTTCTGCTCGTTGCTGACCTTTATTCTGCCTCTTTCTGCTAATTTCTCACCTTTATTTTGCCTCTTCCTGCTCTTTTCCCCAAGACCAAGGGAGGGGAGTCTCAAGGCCCCCACAGTCCCTGCCAGCTTCAAGCCTCCTGCGGGAGTCGACATTGCTCTCACAGACAGGGAGATGCTAAAAATTCAGCAATATTTTGGGCAGTTTCTTGCCCAGGAGGGATCCCTCATAGATTCCTCCATCACTCCCATGGGTACCTCTCCCCTGACCCTGTCTATCATTTTTAAGTTTTATTTTTAACCCCCGGGAATGTGTCCTGATATACAAAATGGCAGCTGCAACTTTCCTCTCAGGTTGCAGCCAGCCAATCAAGGCATTGCCTTTGGCGCGTGGAACTGCAGTGGATCCGTGTCCCTAGATATACATAAATCTAATTTCTTTAATAACTCCAAAACTTCCAAATGGATTTACACCAAATTACAAAAAGCACTATCTCTGGATTAAGATCTAGCTTTCTGCCAAATTTGGTGTAATTCAATTCAGCGGTTCGGGCTGAAGTTGTGTCTAAAATCCATATGGGAAACTGCATGGGGAAAATGTATTTTGGAACCCCCCTTTTTCTTGGTCCCTGCTAGACAAACCACCCTGAAACTTTCCAGACAGCTGCTGAACTGACTCGCACACTAGTTTTGAAAATTCTGTGAAGATTTCTCAAACAGTGCCAAAGTTATTACTATATATATATATATATATATATATATATATATATATATATATATATATATATATATATATATATATATTCACTGAAAAAACCATAGGTTTTACAGATGTTATAGTTAGAAATTAGCATTTAAAAAACCTTTGAAATTCACTGAAAAAACCATAGGTTTCAGGGGCGTTATAGTTAGCTGGACATTTCACTCGTACAAAACTATAGAAATTCCACTGTTATAGTTAGTTCAGCTAACTATAACTCGCACCCCCGCAATGCACTGCTCATGACGTCACATATTACATCATTCATGGCATGGTCAGTGACATCACTGATGACATCACTGATGACATCTGAAATGACATCACTGATGACATCATCCAGTGACTGTGTGTTTCTGTAATTTTTAAATATGTTTTACATATATTCTTAGGTGTATTGAAGAATGAGTGGGTGTATAAGTGTCTGGATGGGGGATTTTACAGGTGTGTGACTGATTGTATAAGTGAGTGATTAAACATGTCTTACTGAATGCACAGGTTAGTGACTAAACTGTGTGAATGTGTGTTTCAGTCTGTCTGTTGTTGTGTAAGCTGCTACATGGGTTGGTCAGTAGCTACATGAGTGTTTATATGGGTTTTTGATTGTTTGCCTGAGTATTTGTATGGGAGACTGAGTGTGTGTGTGGGTGGGTTGGAGGTGTGTGACTCTGTGCATTGATGTGTGAGTGGTTGATTCCCTGGGTGTATGGAGTGCATGTGGAAACAGCTGTATGGGTGGGTGAGTGTGTGTATGGGTGTGTTGGTGAGTGAATGGATGTCTCAGTGGTACATGTGTGAGTAACTACATATGTAAAAGGCAGTATATGTGAGTGATGCTGTATATAAATGAGTATATGTGAGAGTGAGTGATTGTGAGAGTGGCTGTATGGATGAGTGTGTACTTGTATCAGGGATTATATAAGAGAGTAATTATGCGTTAGTATCTGTATGAATTAGGGAGGTGGTGTGTGTATAACTGTATAGGTGAGTAAATGGGAGTGTGATTGATTCTTTGCATGAGTGACTAGGTGTGTGAGTAACTCCATGGATGAGTGGCGGTGTATGAGTGTCTGAATAGGTGTATGAGTGCATATCATAGTGTTGTATTGATGAGTAACTGCATGTATAAGTGAATGTATGGGTGAATGAGTGGATGTGTGTGTGTAGACCTAGGAATGAAAGAGTGCGTATGTAGTAACTGGTATTGGTGTCTCGATGGTTTCGAAAATGGTAGTCTGTATTTTACAGTGGGTGTATTAAAGGTTATATTAGACTGTGAGGAGGTGCATCAGATTTTCATGTGGATGATGTCATCAGTGATGTCATCAGTGATGTCATTTCAGATGTCATCAGTGATGTCATCAGTGATGTCACTGACCATGCCATGAATGATGTAATATGTGAAGTCATGAGCAGTGCATTGCGGGGGCGCGAGTTATAGTTAGCTGAACTAACTATAACAGTGGAATTTCTATGGTTTTGTATGAGTGAAATGTCCAGCTAACTATAATGCCCCTGAAACCGATGGTTTTTTCAGTGAATTTCAAAGGTTTTTTAAATGCTAATTTCTAACTATAACGTCTGTAAAACCTATGGTTTTTGCAGTGAATTTCAATGGTTTTTTAAATGCTAATTTCTAACTATAACGTCCCTGAAACCTATGGTTTTTTCAGTGAATTTCAAAGGTTTTTTAAATGCTAATTTCTAACTACAATGTCCCTAAAACCTATATTGTTTTTAACTAAATTTAAAAAAGACGTGCATACTTTTTGTAGTGAAAAACTAACTTAACAGTAGTCTGTTATAAGTTATAATTTAACAATGTTTAAAACTAAATTAGCACAAATTAACATATAAGTGTGGCAAAAGTATGACGGAGCAGCTATGATACCTGACTTCGAACAACAGCGTTCACAGTTCGATTCCCGGCTCCAGCAGCACGTTAGCCCACCACTATGTCACTGTGGGCAACACCTTGCTTAATCTTTCTGACGCCCCCGAACGCCGGCACACCTTTCCAGGGTTAGCTGTACGCTTTACAAATGCTCGCATTTTTTAAATTTAAAACCATAGTGATGAGAAATATTATCACGGTTTTTTTTTCTTCTATTCTGATAGATCTTTTTTTTATGTCTTCTATTTAGAATTACGGCAATCAATAAATGTATTTACTCATGATAATGGAAATGACACGGTTTTCCTGGTAACTGTTTTTAAGCTCTCCAACGTATGTACATATTAAGGACCTTATACGTGTTAGGTTCGAAATCGAAACTGTTTCCGCTTCACATTTTGTAACTTTTCCCAACACGTGCACAAGTGAAACAGTTAAAACGTGAGCACGTGTCAACTGTAAAACGTGACATCTAAATGGGCGGAGCCGCATCTTCCTTCCATAGAATACTGAATAACCAAAAAGTATATAAACCACACCCGTTGATAGATTAGTTTCGTTTTTGCGAGTAATTTACGCGTCTCCATTCAGTGTTGCAGGTGCACTTTTCTACAGTCGGATTCTTTTTTTGCGGCCACAAAACATAATCCTGAGTTGTAAGTTGTTTGATTATGCAATACTAGATATTTATAATACGTAGCTATTTGTCAATCTTTAAACACTTGTATTTAGAAAAAAGTGTTATTGGTTGTTTTTGCCATTTATATGTAACGTCAGCAGCTTGTTTTCAGAAACAGACAGAATACAGCAAACATTGTTCCTGTTCTGGCTCCTTTGAGCTCATATAGTGTGACTTTGTATATTATAATATTGACACTGTACTTGACCTCAGAAGGGTTGGTGACCCGTCGGCGCGAAGACTAAAGATTTATATGTAACGTCAGCAGCTTCTAGTTTGTAGTCCCCCTTGACATCATATAGTGTGAGTATGTATATTATAATAACCACACATTATGATCTCAGAGGAGTTTGTGACCCGTTGGCGCGAAGACTAAAGATTTATATGTAACGTCAGCAGCTTCTGGTTTTTAGTCTATTTCTCCCTTGAGATCATATAGTGTGAGTATGTATATTGTAATATGAACATTTATACTGACCTCAGTGGAGTTTATGACCCGTCGACGCGAAGACTAAAGATTTATATTTAACGTCAGCACCTTCTCGTTCTTACTCTGTTTCTTTCTTGGGATCATATACTGTGAATATGTATATTATAATATTAACAGTCATTGTGATCTCAGAGCACTTTATGACCCGTTGGCGCGAAGATGAAAGATTTCAAAGTCCCGGAGAAAAGAAGCTCTCAACATACTCATCACTGGAAAGTATTTAGTTATTGATCTTGTTTTGTATTGATGACTTCATTTTCATTTTCCTTTTTGTGTGCCATCAGTGACACTGTGTATATCGTAAGAGTGTGACATTTCCACACAACAGGAATTGGAGATTTCTCGCCGCCAGGAGTAAACCATCTGAAATACAGTTTACTGACCTTTATAACTTACTTGATCAGATATTTTTACAGTGACAATATTTTTGGAAATTACCGTTTAAAAAAATCGTTTCCATAGATACTTTCTTACTGAATACCTTTGATAAACCCTACATTTCTGAAAGTTTTTTTACTATTTCTATTTTTGTCTGTTGCGGTTCCTATTCACCTTCTCCCTATAGAATATATACGACCAGTAGTGTATATTATTATACTACTATCCTATATATTCTTAAAGGAGTACGTGATCTAAGCACTACGACCGAACTTTCCCGAATTCTACAATAATAGAAATTATAAAAAATGATAAAGCGTACATTTCTATGTAATATAAAGTGATTTGTGTTTAACTGTTTTTTACTTGTTATTGTTCTTGTGACCTGAGATGATGTAGTGCGGGAGTGTTTCTTGTAGCACTTCTTTTCTACTTTATCTAAAAGTAACTCATGCCCTCTTATATTATCAAGAATATGGGGCAACACTTTTACAAACTATAGCAGAAAAAAAGGGAGGGTGTGCCCACGCTTAAGGGATATTTTATGAATTGTGTTTTTATTTGTCACCCCTTTGATATATACAGCTTCAGTTTCCGAACAAAGTATATTTGTAATTGCTTAATAAAATCTATTTCAAACCTAGACTGAAATTTTTGCTGCGCAACCACAGCTCCCCAATAGAAAAGTAAACACCACATTATAACTAAACAGTGCTCCTGGGAAGTATCCCACCCGCAAACTTAATAAAAAGAAGACCGCAACACACTTTGTTATTTTCCCACCGTGATTTGTACACCCCACGCCAATTATATAACTGGCCCTTAAAATATATAAAAAACTATTTTTACCTTCACAATCCCTCTCCACCACCTTGTGACCACTGCACAGAGTTAATAGTGTTCCTACCCTCCCCGCTACTACTTTCTTTTCCCGTACTCCATTGAAGTGTGTCACAAAATGGTTCACAACAGTGAACCGTTCCCAGCCAATAATGAGCAAACTTGTACTAGGAACAGTTTAGCCAATAAAATGTCCATGGTGTTCCGCAGAGGGGGAGGGAATAGCTGGCAACACTTGTACTTTCAATGGTTCGCAGCCAATGAACATTAAGCTTGGGAAGGTCCTGCTTGGAACACGTCAGCCAATCAGATGTCCCTGCTTCTCCGCGGACGGGGAGGAAATGGCTGGCAACACTTCTACTTTCAATGGTTCGCAGCCAATGAACATTCAGCTCGTTGTTGGAACACCTCAGCCAATTAAACGTTAATTTTGTTCCAGACACACGAACAGAACACGCCCTCCCACATAATATAAATTTTCGTGTAAGAAAGTGACACTGTCCATTATAAAAGTGAACAGCGCATTATAAATAAACATTACTGCGCATTATATTAAAGGAAGGCTGCAATACGGCGCATTGTTATTTTTCCCGATGGGATTTCCAGAGCCTAGACAACCTTGCCGCAATACCGCGCACCGTTGTTCTGCGGACGTGATTGCCACGTCTGCGGATGTGATTTCCACGGCCTACGCAACATTCAAACTCCCTGCCTCTGCACCGTACAGACTGCTTAAACTAAGACCACAGTGTTCCTACTATACCCTCTTATACAATTTTTCTCTTTTGTTTCGCCCTATGCCTTTCAAGTCAGTCACAAAATGGCTAGTTTCAACAGTTCGCTACCAATGAGCCGCACGCTCGTGCTCGTAACGCCTCAGCCAATCAGATGTCAGAATTCTCAAATATCGATATCTGTAAATTTTGATATTTCTCTAAAACTACTGAACAGACTTACCCCAATTAAACAAAAGCGTGCTTTTTGGACCAAGACCTTTCTCCCTGCCAAATTTGGCGTAATTCCGTTCAGCAGTTTGACCTGTAGCCTTGTCTAAAGTTTCCTATGGAAATTGCATGGAGAAAACACGTTTAGGGACCCCCCCTTTTCTCAGCCCCCCCTTCATGAATCACCCCCAAACTTTCAGGATAGGAGCTCACCTGAAAAGAGGCACTTTTCGGAAAATTTCGTGAAGATTCGGCAAACGACGCCAAAGTTATAAGCACATCAAAAAATGCTTTTCCTATGGAAACTAGGTTCTGACTATAACTACCTACTGGTGCCCGCCAGTAGGTAATATATATATATAAATATATAAAGTTCCAAAACAAAGTTCCATTTCTGGGGCCCCCAACCCTGCAGGGCGGCTGCTGCGTCAACAGGCATGGAAAACCTGTCATTTAAATACAAAAGAACAAAGTGCAGAGCCCGATTTCGAAATACATCTAAGCATTTATTTTCAGATCATACTGGCTGCATGCTCATACCCTGACGCGTTTCGTCTCCTTCAAGACTTGTTCACAGGTGAGTATCCTTACAATGCTAGATGCAACTGTTTAAATTCAAAAGGTCATGTGACCTATGCTGGCATACTACACATCCCTATTAACAGCAAAGAACATCAGTAATCCAGAATCACTTTCATTTTTGTCATAAAAGTGTTTTGCCACGGAATATGTAAAATCCTGGTTCCTGATCGCTCGCTGATGTTCTAGCATGCGTTTTTTAAAGGGAAAATAGTACTTTCCACGTACATCAGGGGACAAGGACAGTAAGTACATAAATGCAGTGGTCAGTATTACAGTTGTAGAACCCGTTTATCTTTTTCGTATGTCCATCACTTGATTTAAAGGTGAGGACACACATATATATATATATTGGGCAGAATCTAACAATATCCTCTCAGACCTGCAGTATGGCTTCAGACCTGGGCTGGGGACCACCAAACAGGCCATTCATTTGGATTTTTTAATCGGTAACTACACGCACATCAAGGAAGGGAATCTGTTTTTAGTTTTCGTGGACTTATCTTCTACTTTTGATTTTGTGGTCCACGAGAAACTATGGTCCATCATGACTAGCCTGGGAGTTGACTGTACAATCGCAAACTTCCTTAGAGACATGTACGCACTCAGCAAGCAGTGGTAGAGTACGCTACGGCATTAATGGCAACTGTACTAAGCCTTTTAAAATAAGAAGAGGGGTACATCAAGGGTGCGTACTTGCCCCCTTCCTGTTTAATCTGTATCTTGACAGTGTAGGGGACACCTTGGCAAGCAAGTGTGCCGACTTACCCCAAATAGGTCATCGTCCAATCCTGGCACTTTTTTATGCAGACTACGCCATTTTAATGGCTCGTACTCCCCTCGGACTTCAGCGCTTAGTTGATGAATTCGCTATTTTTATGCGGGAGCATGGACTGAAAAGTAATATCGGTAAAATCTTTGCCATGAATATTGGGCGTTCGGCCTCTCGATGTCGAGACATCTTCATTGATGGTAAAAAAAATCGAGCATACAACTACTTTCTCTTATTTGGGGATAGCATTTAGTCATACTAGGAAGTGGCAAGGGTCCATAAAATCTAGACAACTTCAATTCGTAAAAACCACAAGGGCCCTGCTGCAGGTCACTAGTACTCAAGGAATCAAACACCCGAGGGAAATTTTGACCATTTATAAGGCTAAATGTAGACCTACTGCTATGTATGGGGCCAAACTATGAGGATATGGGAAGACTGATAGTCTCCAACTTGAAGAAAATGCTTTTTTAAGAAACCTCTTAGCAGTTCTAAAAAGTAGTGCAACGTATGTCTGTCACACAGAATTTGGAGTCCCCTACATCGCTGACCTGATTAGGATACAGCCAGTGCTATTATGGTATAAAATTTGGTCATCTGAATATACCACACTTAACCGATCGATTATTACCAATTGTCTTAGATCTATGTCAGCCCTTAAAATCCACCGGCTCAAATTCGTGTATAACTTTCCGGCAGACATTGGTCATCCTGAGTACTTCGATCATCCCGAGAGCTTTGGTTCTCGTTCCAAGAAAAGTACTCAAAACTAAATGTCTAACACTACTTGAGGAAACGAGATTAGCATCAGAAATCTTGAAACCGTCTGTCCAGAGGAACCAGATGATTTTGACCAGTATTATAATGCAGTTTTATTTAGCCAATGTGTTTAATGAGCGTCACAGGTTCGTGCTGACTCGATTCCGTTTGGATATTTTCCATCATTTAATCAGCTTTTCTACTATTAATAACTGGTCTATCGATATGGGGAAATGTACCTGTGACAACATCTCTCTGCAGAGCACTATGCATACTGTTTTGTTTTGTAAACATTTTCCTGAGACTAGGAAGAAATATGTTAAACCCTTGTCACAACAATTGGGCTTTGTGCAATGCCGACCTGCTTTTTTGTATTTACAAATGTTACCCACCATCTATATATGTACTGTAATGGCTCGATTTCAATGGGCCGTTGTCAACTGCAGGAGGCTGCTTTAGTCAAACCTGGTAACGCAACTGAGCTTGCCTTGATGATTGTATTTGCAAAACTGTAGCTTTTAAACTTTTTAACCTGCTTCATTTCTGTATACTGTTTTTAACTATTTTTAAGGATGTAACAATACAGCTTTTGTGATTCATTTGTGAATTCGAATAAAGCTTATTTTGATTGATTTATATATATATATATATATATACATATATATATATATATATATATATATTATATATATATATATATATATATATATATATATATGTATGTATAAAAAAATCCACAAAGCGGTTCCTTCCTGGATCGAGCCCGCTGCCAGGTGGTGCGTAATCCCGGTGGAACCACCGCCAGGTTTAGTATTATTTGCAACAGTTCAAAGTGAAGACGCACACTCGAAAGTTTCTTGACGTCAAGCAGACGGTTTATTTCCTCACAGCGTTACACGTTTCGCCAAACAAAATTGGCTTGATCACACGCCGAGTTAACTACAGTTACGTGCATAAATAAACATACAAAATAAACATAGGACTCTGGTTACACATGAGTCGATGGCCATGGTAAATAGTCGGCCATTGTGGAGTGGTAAATGTTATGCTGTAAACAAACATTCAAATGCCCAAAACGTAATCAAAAGCAAAAATTAAAGCTTAAAAAACGATGTTAAACTTAGATGCATGTTTGAAGATACACAATGTGTACCTCTAAAATTTGAATTTTACGTAAGTTAACGACCCAAGAACAGTGTCGGCCTTTGTTAACTAGATTCTGTTATATTAGTGCCCAAACCTTAGCAGTGTTGGATATAGCTGCAGGTATACGCTCATAGTCGTAGTTCCCTGATATCATACACAATTAATGGTGTTGATAGTAGCATGTTTGCGTACTCAATGGGTAAATGTGTGAATAATCATACTTGCTAGTTGATACTGTGTGACTATTACCCTCGAGTAAAGGTGAGATAAGATATAAGAAAACTGATACATTCATTCGCCAAGTGGCTTAGTACAATCTACCTCATACACTCCTGCCTTCAAGAGAGAAAAGGGGGGCGTATTGAGTGGTACCTCAGTAACCATCTCATGGTGATACTCAAATCGGCATGTGCGCTCAATGGGCATTGGATCTAATAAAACATGCTTTTTGTCAAAAAATATATATGTATACATATATATATAAAAAGTAGAACATGTACGATTACGTAAAAACTTGCATTCGCCAAGTGGGAGTGTACATAGAGTCCATGCTAGTCAAACAAAGAAAGTTACTAGGACAGTGCTAACACCAATCTCTATAGTGAATGTCAAAAAATAAAATAGTGACTTCTTATCTTATCGGGGTGCTTGCCCGGGCCCGGGTGAAGAAAAGGGTAGGGAACCCGTGTAGTGACCAACTCCAGTGGTGGGTCCCTTCCTTTCCTCCTGTGAAAAAGATAAGAAAACAATAAAAAGACAATTATTATGCATAAGAGATTTTTAAAATTCGCACAGATTGTAAGCACTACACACAATCTAAAATCCAATGAGGAGGGAAACTGTGCACAGACAAAGTTAAATCATCACTTAACATAAATAGTTAACTTGAAACATTATGACATCAGAATAGCAAGCAGTTAGATTAGCAGTACATGTGTATGTTAGTTATCATAAAGGTGGGTTGCTAACTCTTCGTCAAGATTATGGCCCCCCGGAAAGCGGGTTTCTAACTCTAATATCCATTTGGATTCTCTTTTCCTGATTGTCAGTTCTCTGTTGCCACCCCTGTATCCCATGTTGATTTGTTCTATGGCAAAGAATCGAAGCAGAGAGCTGTTGGATTGGTGTTTCTCCTGGAAGTGTCTGGCAATGGGGTAATGCAAATCTTTGTTAGTAATGGCCCTGAGATGTTCGAGGACCCTCTTTTTAGCCATGCAGGTGGTACTGCCCACATATTTCAGTTTACAGGGGCACTCCAAGATGTAAATAACATAACAACTGCTGCAGGTGAGAAACTGTGATATCTTCTTTGTCATAGATGTATTGGGTATAGGGAATTCTTTTACCAGATGGCTGGACTTGCATGCTCTGCAATGACCACAGGGGAAGAAACCTTTCAACCCATGAAGATAAACTTTGGGGGTTTCTGTGATGTCACCTTTTACCAGAATGTCCCTCAGGCTCTTGCCTTTTCTGTAGGTAATCATAGGTCTGTTAGGCAGTTTGGGTCCTATGATGCCATCGCTCATAAGGATGTTCCAATTGTCCACCAAGATCTTGCCTACTTTAGACGAGTGTTGGTTAAACGTGGTTATAACCCTGGTGTTAATCTCGGTCGATACCTCCTTAGTGACTGTTTCTAAGGCTTTGGGTCTATTGATCTCATTGACCTTCGCAATGGCTTTCCTAAGAACCCATTCTGGGTAACCCCGTGCTCGAAAACGTTTGAGCATGGTTTCCTGTTCTCTCAGAAAGGATTCTTCATTGTTGCAGTTTCTTCTTGCCCTCAGTAGTTCGCCGTACGGGATGCTCCATTTGAGGGCATCCGGGTGGCCACTGAGGGCATGGAGAAGACTGTTGCCTGCCGTTTCCTTACGAAACAGGCTGGTCACCAATTTGCCTTCCAGTATGTCAATTTTCACGTCCAGAAAGTCAATGCTACTTCTACTGATGTTGTGGCTGAGGACAATATTGTACGGATTTTTGTTGAGTTTGTTGATGAATTTGATGGCATGGGTTTCATCACCTTTCCATACAATAAATAAATCATCTATAAACCGCAGCCAGACAACCACATTCCCAAAATCAGATAGTAGAAGTGTGTCCCCGCGAATTTCCTCTTCCCACTTACCCAGGAAGAGGTTCGCAAAGCTAGGTGCGAAGCACATACCCATCGCCGTGCCCCGCACCTGCCTGTACAGTTCCCCATTAAACAAGAAAATATTGTTAGTGAGGCAGATCATCATCATTTCTCCCAGCATGCATGTATGTTCTAGATATTCGATGTTTCTAGCCTTCAAAAAGTGCAAACATGCTTCTATACCCTGGGCGTGATCAATGATGGTATACAGTGAGTTCACGTCCAGGGTAATGAGAATGTATTCGTTGTTCCATGAGATGCCCTCAATTTTGTTAAGAAAGTCCTTAGTGTCTCTAACATATGAGGGCAAGGAAGCAACATATTCACGTAGGAAATGATCAATGTATTTAGAGATGTTTACACATACGTTTCCTACAGATGATACGATGGGCCTGCCGGGGGGGATGTCAGGATGCTTATGTATCTTCGGTAGAAGATATAGGATCGGTAGCTTAGGGTAGTCTTTTTAAGAAAACAATACTCATGCCAGGATATAATTCCCGACTCTTGCCATTCGTTAAGTTTACCCCATGTCATGGTACTGCTCTCATTATATGCCTTGGTGTCACAAGTGCAATAAAAGTTGACATCATTCAGTTGCCTATGCGCCTCATTGATATACATTTGCCTGTCCCATAACACAATATTCCCCCCTTTATCAGAAGGACGGATTACAATGTTGTTTTCTTTGGAAAGGGATATAATGAAGTCTCTTTGTTTCTTAGACAGGTTATGCCCTGATGCTCTGCTGGTATTGAATTTATGTTTATTTTTAATCAGTTCCCTTGTTACTACTTCGTGAAAAGTGTCAATACTGTCATGTGATAGGTTAGGGCAGAACACTGAGCGAGGTTTAAAAGCTGTGCCACTTGGCGAATGAATGTATCAATTTTCTTATATCTTATCTCACCTTTACTCGAGGGTAATAGCCACACAGTATCAACTAGCAAGTATGATTATTCACACATTTACCCATTGAGTACGCAAACATGCTACTATCAACACCATTAATTGTGTATGATATCAGGGAACTACGACTATGGGCGTATACCTGCAGCTATATCCAACACTGCTAAGGTTTGGGCACTAATATAACAGAATCTAGTTAACAAAGGCCGACACTGTTCTCGGGTCGTTAACTTACGTAAAATTCAAATTTTAGAGGCACACATTGTGTATCTTCAAACATGCATCTAAGTTTAACATCGTTTTTTAAGCTTTAATTTTTGCTTTTGATTACGTTTTGGGCATTTGAATGTTTGTTTACAGCATAACATTTACCACTCCACAATGGCCGACTATTTACCAGGGCCATCGACTAATGTGTAAGCAGAGTCCTATGTTTATTTTGTATGTTTATTTATGCACGTAACTGTGGTTAACTCGGCATGTGATCAAGCCAATTTTGTTTGGCGAAACGCGTAACGCTGTGAGGAAATAAACAGTCTGCTTGACGTCAAGAAACTTTCGAGTGTGCGTCTTCACTTTGAACTGTTGCAAGTAATATATGTATGTATGTATATATATATATATATATATATATATATATATATATATATATATATATATCCAACAACAGTTTGCCCTGAGTTGAGGACACGCAGACAGCAGGTTGGTTGTAACACCACTTTATTTCAGAAACCAGCTTGTATATATATATATATATATATATGTATATATATATATATATATATATGTGTATATATATTCGTAGACATTACCTACTGCCGGTCGCCAGTAGGTAGGTAGTTATAGTTTGGATGTATTTTTCATAGGAAGAGTATTTTTTCATTCGACAATAACTTTGTTTGACGAATCCTTGCACAATTTTCAAAACTAGTTCAACGCTCACTTCAGCTTCTATCTTAAAGGTTTCTTGGGTGATCCATCAAGTGGAGGCCGAGAAAAAGGGGTGTACAAAAAATACTTTTCCCCCATGTTAATTTTAATAGATAATTTAGACAAAGCTACAGCCCAAACTGCTGAACAGAATTACACCAAATTGTCAGAAAGGTAGCTGCTGGTCCAGAAAGAGACTATTTTGTCAAATGGTGGAAATCCGTTCAGTAGTTGTGGAGTTATTTAAAGAAATTTCCAGTTTTATATTTAGGGATATGATGGATCCGCGACCCCTCCTGATGTGGTGCTGAGATCTGACTGGCTGCAAACACTTCAAACACTCCAAACCAGGAAGTGCTGGCAGCCATCTTGTGACTCGGTTGAACCGAGTCACAGAAAAAACATTTAAAAAAAAGAAAAGGGGCCAGGGTATTGTATTGTATTGTAATTGCATTTACATAGCGCTTACTACCCCTGACGTGGCGTCAACGCGCTTTTTCGGCGAGTAGCACGGTACTCCGGAACCCATAAAGGATTAGTGTTGAAATAGTATAGTGAAATATGAAAGTAATTTGAGTGGCGGATAGGTTAGTCAGTTATTTGGATTCAGAAGGATAGTGGAAAGATAGAAGAGGGAAAATGGTTTGCATTTATATAGCGCTTATTACCCCTGATGGGGAGTTGAAGCGCTTTTTTGGCGGGTAGCACGCTACAACGGAACCCATAAAGGATTAGTGGTGAATTAGTATAGTGAAATATGAAAGTAATTTGAGTGGTGGATATTAGTCAGTTATTTGGATTTAGAAGAATAGTGGAGGGATAGAAGAGGGAAAAAGGTTTGCATTTATATAGCGCTTGTTAAGCCTGATGGGGTGTTGAAGCGCTTTTTTGGTGAGTAACACGCTACTCCGGAACCCATAAAGGATTAGTGTTGAATTAGTATAGTGAAATATGAAAGTAATTTGATTGGTGGATATGTTAGTCAGTTATTTGGATTGAGAATGGTAGAGGAGGGATAGAAGAGGGAAAAAGGTTTGCATTTATATAGTGCTTATTACCTCTGATGGGGTGTTGAAGCACTTTTTTGGCGAGTAGCACGCTACTCCGGAACCCATAAAGGATACGCACCTCCTGGCGTACTGATGGTTGGGGGATGAAGTCTCCTTGGCTCTAGAGTGTCCTTGGGGGCCATCAAGCTCTCTTGTTACATGCAGTAAGTCCAACACAGCAGAATTGCTGAGAGGTGTTTGAAGGCCATGCCCCCTTTCACCACCACTAAGCAAATGTGCCTCCTGGTGCACTGCTGGTTGGGGAATGTAGGCCTCTTGGATAATGAGGGTTCTTGGTGGCCCAGAAGCCCTTATTTTACCTACAGTGAGTCAGACATAGAAGGATTCCTGAGAGGTGGTCGGAGGCCCGCACCCTTTCTCCACCTCTCTGCAATGCAATTACTAGTTACAAAACCATAGAAATTCACTTAAAAAAACAAAGATTACAGGGACGTTATAGTTAAAAAATAGAATTTGAAAAACCTTAGAAATTCACTTGTAAAAAACAAAGATTACAGGTTTGTTATAGTTAGAAAATAGAATAAAAAAACCTTAGAAGTTTACTGAAAAAAATAAAGGCTACAGGGGCGTTATAGATAGGCTCAGATTTCACTTGTATAAAACCATAAATATTCAGCAGTTATAGTGATCTGAGCTAACTGTAACTTACGCATCCGCAATGCCCTGCTTTTGACCTCACATATTGTATCACTCAGAACTTGGTCAGTGACATCACTGATCATACCACTAATGTTTTCTCAAATTACATCCATGGTGGAGAAAGCGGGCCCGGCCATCGATGACCTCTCAGTAATCCCACTGTGTGGTACTTACTGGAGGTAACAAGAGGGGTAGTCGGCCCCCAAGGACCCACAGGAGTCAAGGGGACTTCATCCCCCAACTAGTAGTGCACCAGGAGGCATGTTTTCAGAGTGGTAGTGAAAGGGGGTGGGGCCTCTGGCGACTTGCCAGGCCAGCATTTTAAAAATATTTTTTGTTTTATTAGAGAAGGGGCCCTACCCAGGCCAATTTCAGCCCCAGGGACACCTTCCCCTGGATCCCGTTGTACTTATAATAGGGGACGGGGCTGTGTGGCCCCCCTTCTTGAGTCAATTTCGGCCATGGCCACATCGCCGGGGGCCTGCCCTTTTTATTTTTAAAATAATACTAGGGGAGCGGCCATTTAGAGATGGGGACTGCAGGTCACCCCCTCCCCAGGACAAATCTGGCCCCGGAAACCCCATCCCCTGGGCCCTGGCCATCATTAAGTGGGTGCCACCAGGGCACCCACTCTCCACTGGGACAGTTGGAGGAGCCTGAAGGCCCCTGCGGTCCTGGCCGGCTCCCTGCCTCCTGCGGGAGCCGCCATTGCATTCCCCCACAGGGAGCTGCTGGAAAGGCAGCTCCCTGTGTGTGAAAGCAATTCTGCTCCACTTCCAGCAAACAAGAGAAATTTCAATGCTGGAAGCGGAGCGCTTGCTGTGGGTTGGCAGCAACAGCAAACAGCTATGTCTCAGTGGTGGGCACCCCGGGACATAGCAGGATCCAGGAGGGGGGCCATGCAACCCCCATCCTTTTTTCTTGTAGCGCCTGTACTGGGAAGGTGGCAGTCCCTGGGGCGAGAATGGCCCAGGAGGGGGGCTGCGCATCCCCCTTCCATTTTGTCAAAATGAATTTGGTCCCAGGGAGGTCCCTGTGGCTCCCCCACAACAACTTGTTCATGGCCCCGGAGAGGTGGTGGTCCCTGGGGTCAGGGGGGTCCAAGAGGCCCTCCATTTCTCAATAAACAAGCCCCAGGGAGCAATAGCAGCCCATCCTCTTCCAAAGTGGCAGGGTGGGCCAGAGGAGGGAGGGAGGGAGGTAAGGAGGGAAGGGGGGTTCAGGGATAAAAAAATACAAATTTAAAAAACTTACTTGACCGCTAACACTGCCAATGCCGCCGTCTCACGCCACATCACACTCTTCCTGCTTCTGGGCAGAGACTCCCAGACTGCAATGCGGCCAATCCTGATACTACATGAAAGCAGAGTTGGGACTGGTCTGTGCGCTGGCAACTTGTGCTCCCAGGTAGACTGGGAGCCTGTGCCTGCTCTCTCTATCCCCAGCAATGCAGCTGGTGCTGGAGAGGGGCCACGCTGCCGGGGAGGTGGTGATGCCTGCGGCATTAATAAGCCCTAGCGCGGGGCCCCATGAGCCCCCCTCCTTATTTTGAAAATGCCCCTGGGACCTGGCCCACCTGGGGTTCGAAAGTACAGGGGCGTGGGAGCCTGTGCTTAATTTTTTTTTCGGCGGGAGCTGCAGATGAAACATGCCTCCCGCTAAATAATTTTGTTTTAAATGCTTCTTTGGCCCTTTGGGGTCCCTGTGGGACCACCCAGGAGGCCTAGGGGGTCAGGGCATTTCTACTCTGCCCCCTTTTCTTTTTTTAAATGTTTTTTTCTGGGACTCGAACATTTCCTGGTTTGAAGTGTTGGCAGCTAATCAGATCTCGGCACACGATCGGGAGGTGTTGCGGATTTTCCGCGTCCCTATATAAACAATTGGAAATTTCTTTAAATAACTCCGCAACTACCAAACGGATTTACACCAAATCAGAAAAAGGCGCTTTCCTGAATGAACATCTACCTTTCTGCCAAATTTGGTGTAATTATGTTCAGTACTTCGGGCTAAAGTTCCTATGGAAATTAAAATGGGGAAAACGGGTTTTAGGACCCCCACTTTTTGTCAGCCCCCGGTTGACGGATCACCCCGAAACTTTCAAGACAGAAGCTGAAGTGAGCGTTGAACTAGTTTTGAAAATTCAGATTACTCAAACTACCCCAAAGTTATTGGCAAATAAAAAAACACTTTACCTATGAAAACTAGGTCCTAACTATAACTATAACTACCTACTGGCGACCACCAGTAGGTTATATACATACATGAATGTATATATATATATATATATATATATATATATATATATATATATATATATATATAGATATATATATTATCTACTGGCGGTCGCCAGTAGATAGTTATAGTTAGGACCTATTTTCCATAGGAAATCCGCGACATTCTATTTGAAATAACTCTTGCGTCGGTTGACGAATCTTCGCGAAATTTTCAAACTTTATGGCCCGCTCCAGTCCGCTCCTACCCTGAAAGTCTCAGGGTGATTCGTCAAGCGGGGCCGAGAAAAAGGGGGTCCCAAAACGTGTTTTCCCCATTCATTTTCCCATAGGAAACTTTAGACACTGCTACAGCTCGAACTGCTGAACGGAATTACACCAAATTTGGCAAAGAGGTAGTTCTTGGTTCAGAAAGAACCCTTTTTGTTAAATGGTGTAAATCCGTTCAGTAGTTGCGGAGAAATTAAAAAAATAAGAGTCAAAAATCAATTTCCCATAGGAAACTTTATGCAAGGCTACAGCCCGAACTGCTGAACGGAATTACACCAAATTTGCCAAAGAGGTAGTTCTTGGTTCAAAAAGAACCCTTTTTGTTAAATGGTGTAAATCCGTTCAGTAGTTGCTGAGAAAATCAAAAGTAAAAACACATATATATCTGGGCGGAGCCTAACCACACATGTCATCGTGAGATCTGATTGGCTGTCAGCACTTCATCCTGGAATTGCTGGCAGCCATCTTGGGACCAATATAAATGATAGTACCCCTTTGAAATGCATTGTAGTGAATCGAAGATTTTGAGGGTTACCAAAAGGAGAACTATAAAGGGTGATAACAGACGTTAGTTACATTAGAATTCATTTGTTGATGGTACCATACTAATTTCAGGAATTGTGGTGTGTTCTAAGGTGATTTTACCCTGTGAAAAACCTTCTGCTGGGATATCATGAATCATGTTTGAGAGAAAACTATTTTCACATGCTTGTCCCATACAGTTTTGGAAGGTGCCCCAGAAGCTAAAATGAGAGCATATTTTCTGTAAATTCACATTATCTTTCTCAGTCATGTGAGAATGAAGTCTGACATTCTCAGTAAAACATGTACATCCAACAAGGGCAGAGACTGTCAGTTGATGCCTTTGTGTTCTACTGCAGCTTCCCAGAGTGTTCTAAAGAACAACTAGAGTGCTAACAGCCTTACTTATGACAAAAGTATGGCACACCTGAAGCCATCTTGATTGGAATAAACTGGTAACACTTAAAACATTTAATTTAAAAAGGAACAAAATGAGGGGGTTCATTTTGCCATAGAAATTATGGTTAGTGCTGTAGAATGAAAAATTAGGACATGTTTTAAGTGAGATCTCAAATATCTTCCTGTTATATTTCAACAGGAGCAGCCTGTCAGTTCATGCCTTTGTGTTCTACTGCAGCTTCCCAGAGTGTTCTAAAGAACAACTAGAGTGCTAACAGCCTTACTTATGACAAAAGTATGGCACACCTGAAGCCATCTTGCTTGGAATAAACTGGTAACACTTAAAACATTTAATTTAAAAAGGAACAAAATGAGGGGTTCATTTTGCCATAGAAATTATGGTTAGTGCTGCAAAAAGAAAATTTAGTGCATGTTTTAAGTGAGATCTCAAATCCTCTTCTATTTCATTAGAAAATTCTGACATGCAGACTGAAACAATCACTTTCAATGCCAGCAGTAGACTTCCAGTTAACTCCTTGGTGAGCAGTAGCTTTACTACAGTGATCTAATGAACAACTAGAGTAATAACATTCTGAATTTATGGCAAATGTGTGACACATCTGAATGCCTTCTTGATGGAATCAAAGTAAAAAACTGAAAGCATTTCCTACTGAGGAGACTGCAGTAAATGAGGAAATTAGGAAACTTCATAACAAAGAAGTCTTCCAAGATGGCCACCAGTGAAAAAAAGAGCCCAAATGTAGCACAAATATTACCCAGATGTAGCCCACATATAGCCCAATGACAAAAGTGTGCAAAACACTTTTTATAATTAGTTTTTTGCAGTTTTATGTAGTGCAGACTGGTCAGGTATTGGAGCATTGCATCTTAAAACATGACCCCCTACCCTACAAAAACACCACTGCACTACCCTAAACCCTAAAACACTACCCCAGCACGACCCCTACACTACACAAGCACCACTGCACTATCCTAAACCCTAAAACACTACCCCCAGCATGACCCCCTACACTACACAAACACCACTGCACTACCATAAACCCTAAAACACTACCCCAACACCACTGCACTAACCTAAATCCTAAAACACTACCCCCAGCACGACCCCCTACACTACCGAAACACCACTGCACTACCCTAAAACATGTCCCCTACACTACACAAACACCACTGCACTACCCTAAACCCTAAAACACTACCCCCAGCATGACCCCTACACTACACAAGCACCACTGCACTACCCTAAACCCTAAAACACTACCCCCAGCACAACCCCCAACACTACACAAACACCACTGCACTACCTTAAACCCTAAAACACTACCCCCAGCACGACCCCTACACTACCCAAACACCACTGCACTAACCTAAATCCTAAAACACTACCCCCAGCACGACCCCTACACTACCCAAACACCACTGCACTACCCTAAACCCTAAAACACTACCCCCAGCACGACCCCCTACACTACACAAGCACCACTGCACAACCCTAAACCCTAAAACACTACCCCCAGCACGACCCCCTACACTGCCCGAACACCACTGCACTGCCCTAAACCCTGAAACACCAGCCCCTGCACGACCCCTACACTGCCCGAACACCACTGCACTGCCCTAAACCCTGAAACACATACCCTAGCACGACCCCCTACACTGCCCGAACACCACTGCACTAAACCCTGAAACACCACCCCCAGCATGACCCCCTACACTGCCCGAACACCACTGCACTGCCCTAAACCCTGAAACACCACCCCCAGCATGACCCCTACACTGCCTGAACACCACTGCACTGCCCTAAACCCTGAAACACTACCCCCAGCAAGACCTCCTACACTGCCCGAACACCACTGCACTGCCCTAAACCCTGAAACATCACCCCCAGCAAGACCCCCTACACTGCCCGAACACCACTGCCCTAAACCCTGAAACACCACCCCCAGCACGACCCCCTATACTGCCCGAACACCACTGCACTGCCCTAAACTCTAAAACACCACCCCCAGCACGACCCCCTACACTGCCCGAACACCACTGCACTGCCCTAAACCCTGAAACACCACCCCTGCACGACCCCCTACACTGCCCGAACACTACTGCACTGCCCTAAACCCTGAAACACCATCCCCAGCACGACCCCCTACACTGCACGAACACCAATGCACTGCCCTAAACCCTGAAACACTACCCCCAGCAAGACCCCCTACACTGCCCGAACACCACTGCACTGCCCTAAACCCTGAAACACCACACCCAGCAAGACCCCCTACACTGCCCGAACACCACTGCCCTAAACCCTGAAACACCACCCCCAGCAAGACCCCCTACACTGCCCGAACACCACTGCACTGCCCTAAACCCTGAAACACCAGCCCCAGCACGACCCCTACACTGCCCGAACACCACTGCACTGCCCTAAACCCTGAAACACCACCCCTGCACGACCCCCTACACTGCCCGAACACCACTGCACTGCCCTAAACCCTGAAACACCACCCCCAGCACGACCCCCTACACTGCCCGAACACCACTGCACTGCCCTAAACCCTGAAACACCACCCCCAGCACGACCCCCTAACACTGCCCGAACACAACTGCACTGCCCTAAACCCTGAAACACCAGCCCCAGCACGACCCCTACACTGCCCGAACACCACTGCACTGCCCTAAACCCTGAAACACCAGCCCCAGCACGACCGCCTACACTGCCCGAAAACCACTGCACTGCCCTAAACCCTGAAACACCAGCCCCAGCACGACCCCTACACTGCCCGAACACCACTGCACTACCCTAAACCCTCAAACACCAGCCCCAGCACGACCCCCTACACTGCCCGAACACCACTGCACTGCCCTAAACCCTGAAACACCACCCCCAGCAAGACCCCTACACTGCCCGAACACCACTGCACTAAAGCCTGAAACACCACCCCCAGCAAGACCACCTACACTGGCCGAACACCACTGCACTGCCCTAAACCCTGAAACACCACCCCTGCACAACCCCCTACACTGCCCAAACACCACTGCACTGCCCTAAACCCTGAAACACCACCCCCTGCACGACCCCCTACACTGCCCGAACACCACTGCACTGCCCTAAACCCTGAAACACCACCCCTCAGCACGACACCCTACACTGCCCGAACACCACTGCACTGCCCTAAACCCTGAAACACCACCCCCAGCACGACCCCCTACACTGCCCGAACACCACTGCACTGCCCTAAACCCTGAAACACCACCCCCTGCACGACCCCCTACACTGCCCGAACACCACTGCACTGCCCTAAACCCTGAAACATCAACCCCAGCAAGACCCCCTACACTGCCTGAACACCACTGCCCTAAACCCTGAAACACCCCCTACACTGCACGAACACCACTGCACTGACCTAAACCCTGAAACACCACCTCCAGCAAAACCCCCTACAATGCCTGAACACCATTGCTCTGCCCTAAATCCTGAAATACTAGCCCCAGCATGACCCCCTACACTGCCCAAACACCACTGCACTGCCCTAAACCCTGAAACACCACCCCCAGCACGACCCCCTATACTGCCCGAACACCACTGCACTGCCCTAAACCCTGAAACACCAGCCCCAGCAAGACCCCCTACACTGCCCAAACACCACTGCACTGCCCTAGACTCTGAAACACCAGCCCCAGCAAGACCCCCTACACTGCCCGAACACCACTGCACTGCCCTAAACCCTGAAACACCAGCCCCAGCACGACCCCCTACACTGCCCGAACACCACTGTACTGCCCTAAACCCTGAAACACCAGCCCCAGCACGACCCCTACACTGCCCGAACACCACTGCACTGCCCTAAACACTGAAACACCACCCCCTGCATGACCCCCTACACTGCCCGAACACCACTGCACTGCCCTAAACCCTGAAACACCACCCCCTGCAGCACCCCCTACACTGCCCGAACACCACTGCACTGCCCTAAACCCTGAAACACCACCCCCAGCACGACCCCCTTTACTGCTCGAACACCACTGCACTGCCACAAACCCTGAAACACCACCCCAGCACGACCCCCTACACTGCCCGAACACCACTGCCCTAAACCCTGAAACACCACCCCCAGCACGACCCCCTACACTGCCCGAACACCACTGCCCTGCCCTAAACCCTGAAACACCACCCCTACACTGCCCGAACACCACTGCACTGCCCTAAACCCTGAAACACCACCCCCAGCACGACCCCCTACACTGCCCGAACACCACTGCACTGCCCTAAACCCTAAAATACCACCCCCAGCATTACCCCTACACTGCCCAAACACCACTGCACTGCCCTAAACCCTAGAACACTACCCCCAGCACGACCCCCTACACTACCCGAACACCACTGCACTACCCTAAACCCTAAAATACTACCCCCAGCACAACCCCCTACACTATCCGAACACGACTGCACTGCCCTAAACCCTCAAACACTCCCCCAGCACGACCCCCTACACTACCCGAACACCATTGCACTGCCCTAAACCCTAAAACACTCCCCCCAGCACGACCCCCTACACTGCCCGAACACCACTGCACTAACCTAAACCCTAAAACACTACCCCCAGCAGTACCCCCTACACTACCCAAACACCACTGCACTACCCTAAATCACTACCCCCAGCACGACCCCCTACACTACCCAAACACCACTGCACTACCCTAAACCCTAAAACACTACCCCCAGCACGACCCCCTACACTACCCAAACACCACTGCACTACCTTAAACCCTAAATCTACCCCCAGCATGACCCCCTACACTACACAAACACCACTGCACTACCCTAAACCCTAAAACACTACCCCCAGCACGACCCTCTTCACTACCTAAACACAACTGCACAATTTGTTACAGGCGTTGCAACGCAGGCCTGTGGTGCTTACTGGAAGTACCTAGTGGGCTAGTTGGGCCCCAGGACCCTCAGAATTCAAGGTGACCTAATCCCCCAACTTAAAATGCACCACGGGGCGCGTTTGCACAGTGGTGAAGGGAGGGGGCGGGGCCTCAGGTGACATGTGCGCAAACACGCCCTGTGGTGCGTTTTAAGTTGGGGAATTAATTCCCTTTGAATCCTGAGGGACCCTGGGGGCCAACTAGCCCACCAGGTACCTTCAGTAAGCACAACAGAGTTGCGTTGCAGAGAGGTGAAAAAGGTGCGTGGCCTCGGAACGCCTCTCTGCAACTCAGCTCTGTGGTCCTAACTGTAGGTACCTGGGGGCTAGTTGGGCCCCAGGGACCCTCAGAATTCAAGGGGACTTAATCCCGCAACTTAAAACGCACCACGGGGTGCGTTTGCACACATGTCACCTCACGCCCCACTCCCTTCACCACTGTGCAAACGCGCCCTGTAGCGCGTTTTAAGAGGTAGTTTTAATCCCCCTGCCCCATTATGTACTAGGGACTTGCAGAGGAGGTCATGCTAATCACAGGGGTACCCCAACGCATAGTGTTCCCTAGTGTATGTAGGTGTTTTCACTGTATTCTAAGTGTCTTTTAGCATAGCACTGGCTCTGGTTAGTCAGAGTCAGTTACCACCAGTACCCGTCTGAAAAAGTTGTGGGCACAGGATGATTTTGCAACAAGGCCTCTTTCTGCTCCTCTGTTGGTTCTTTCTGCACATCTTTTGCTTCTTTCTGTGCGTTTTTTTCTTTCTTCACATGTCCTACCTCTGTAGGCATAGTTAGAAACTAGCATTTAAAAAACCTTTGAAATTCACTTAAAAATCATAGGTTTCAGGCACGTTATAGTTAGAAATTAGCATTTAAAAAACCTTTGAAATTCACTGAAAAACCATAGGTTTCAGACACGTTATAGTTAGAAATTAGCATTTAAAAAACCTTTGAAATTCACTGAAAAAACCATAGGTTTTAGGGACAGTTATAGTTAGTTGGACATTTCACTCGTACAAAACCATAGAAATTCCCCTGTTATAGTTAGTTCAGCTAACTATAACTCGCGCCCGCAATGCACTGCTGATGACGTCACATATTACATCACTCATGACATGGTCAGTGACATCACTGATGACATCACTGATGACATCTCAAATGACATCACTGATGACATCATCCATGTGATAATTTCATGCATCTTCTCACACCCTAATATAACTTTTGATACACCCACTCTAAATTACAGACTGCCATTCTCAAAACCATAGACACTCCAACACCAAAAACTACATACCCACTCACTGATTCTTAGGTCTACACACACATCCACTCACTCACCCGTACAGTCACTCATACTTAGTCACTCAGTACAGGACTATCATATGCACTCATACACCTATATAAACACTCACACACCGCCACTCATCCATAGAGGTACTCACACACCTAGTCAGTCATGCAAAAACTTAATCACACACCCATTTACTCACCTATACAGTTATACACACACCAGCTCACTTACTCATACAAATACTAGCACATTCTTACGCTCTTATACAATCACTGATACAAGTACACACTCATCCATACAGCCACTCTCACAATCACACACTCTCACTTATAGCCATTTATATACTCCAACACACATATATACTGCCTTTCACATATGTAGTTACTCACACATGTACCACTGAGATATACATTCAATCACTAACACACCCATACACACACTCACCCACCCATACAGTCCATCACAGATGCACTCTTGAAACCATGCACCCAGTGAATCACCAACTCACACATCTATGCACAGAGTCACACACACCCCACCCACACAAACACTCAGGCACCCATACAGATACTCAGACAATCAATCAATAACCCATGTAGACACTCATGTAGCTATTCAGAAAGCCATGCAGCCGCTTACAAACCAACAGACAGACGGATACAGACATTCACACAGTTTAGTCACTAACCCATGCATTCAGTAAGATACATTTAATCACTCACTTGTAGAGTCAGTCACTCACGTACTAAATCATCCATTCAGACACTTATACACCCACTCATTCTTCAATACGCCTTTCCCTATATATATTAAACATAGTTAAACTTTACAGAAAAACACAGTCACTGGATGATGTCATCAGTGATGTCATCAGTGATGTCATTTGAGATGTCATCAGTGATGTCATCAGTGATGTCACTGACCATGTCATGAGTGATGTAATATGTGACGTCATCAGCAGTGCATTGTGGGGCGCGAGTTATAGTTAGCTGAACTGACTATAACGGGGGAATTTCTATGGTTTTGTACGAGTGAAATGTCCAACTAACTATAACTGTCCCTAAAACCTATGGTTTTTCAGTGAATATATATATATATATATATATATATATATATATATATATATATATATATATATATTAGCACAACCCCTGCTCCCGAAGGAAAAGAGCATGCACACGAGAATTGCAGGGTTAAGGCTTCTTTAATATAATGGGCCTCACTCGACTCAGCAACCAGGAGAGACGCGTTTCGGCTGTAACATCAGCCTTTGTCAATCTGGTGAGCGCCATTTTTCTCCTTATATTTATAGTGACACTTTAATGGATATAGTAAAAATACCTAATGCTGAATTAAATAAATAATACACAATGCCTAATGCATACAAATACATTGCAATATGTGCGCGCCTACAACAAATAATGTGGTAGCACTGTAAGGCCTCTCAAACTTGTATCATAATAATAAAAAGGTACAATGCAACAATTATCATTTTGTTGCCAATACATGTGCGGTCCCATAATATACCAACATCACATTGCACATGAACATGAAGTATAAAATAACGTATTTCATGTATTAAAAACACTTCTATTCATCTTCTAAAAGGATTAGCGCAAACCACCTCAAGTAGCACTAACATGTCACATGGGCTGCTTCTATTTCTATCATAGTGTAGACGTGAATTGTAAATGTTCTGCTTGCTTCACATATGCTGAACAACATAGTTCTATTCCAGCTCTGTCGAAATAAGAAAAATCCTCTCTGCCTCAGAAACAAAGTTAAATAATCATGCATGTTTTTCCAAGACGTGAACAGTACTGCGCACACCACATGTGTTCAATTAAAGTCACTATAGGCCCTTAAAATGCCACACCACTGTTGAAGAATCTCAAAGGACTGCTAGTCCCATAATGCCACAGTGGAGCATCACCATTATTCCAAAACCAGGTATGGCATGTAACAATCATGATTGCAAAATATAATGTGCAGTACTGTTTAAACATAGACAGGCTATGAGTGTCAAGGATAATTCAGTGTCAATGTTTCTAAATTGCTCTCGGGAAAAAAAAAAAACCTTCGAGAAAATATGCTCAGCATGGAATGCGCTTACAAAAGCAGGTCCAAGGCATCCACGTCCTCATTACCGTGTGGGTATCCAGCTGGGAAAATCTCCAACTAGTTAAACAGCCCAATGCAAACCACCTTGCGGGGTCGGGGGAGATCCTCACTCAAAGATTAATAAGCACCGCAGTCCTCACCAAACAAAGCGAATGCTTATATAGTGCCCAGTCACCAGACCTCCCTCGGCCTGCTGAGAGAAGCTGTAGTGTGCATGGCGAAACACCGTCCCTGCGCTGAAAATCAAAAGATTTCCCCACTCCGAGTCTACGTCTCCCACACTGTCCACGCTTCATATAACTCGTCCCGAGCCTTGATCTGGGGGCTAGTTGGTAAAGCACGGAAAACATCAACCGTCGATGTTCAGTAGTAATTATCACAACCCCTGCTCCCGAAGGAAAAGAGCACGCACGGGAGAATTGCAGGATTAAGGCTTCTTTAATATAATGGGCCTCCCTCGACCCAGCACTCAGGAGAGACGCGTTTCGGCTCTGACGACAGCCTTTGTCAATCTGGTGAGCTCCATTTTTCTCATTATATTTATAGTGACACTTTAATAGATATAGTAAAAATACCTGATGCTGAATTAAATAAATAATACACAATGCCTAATGCATAAAAATACATTGCAATATGTGCGCGCATACAACAAATAATGTGGTAGCACTGTAAGGCCTCTCAAACTTGTATCATAATAATAAAAAAGGTACAATGCACCAATTATCATTTTGTTGCATGTGCGGTCCCATAATATACCAACATCACATTGCACATGAAGTATAAAATAACGTATTTCATGTATGAAAAACACTTCTATTCATCTTCTAAAAGGATTAGCGCAAACCACCTCAATTAGCACTAACATGTCACTTGGGCTGCTTCTATTTCTATCATAGTGTAGACGTGAATTGCCTTAATTAAATAATAAATGTTCTGCTTGCTTCACATATGCTGAACAACATAGTTCTATTCCAGCTATATATATATTGCTAAATATATATATATATATATACACACATATACATGTATATACAAATATATATATCCATTCGTCTCCGTCGTCTCGCTGGATACTCCAAAAACGGAACCGGACCACAAAGTAAGTGCTTATTTTCCTTTATTTAGTGCAGATCGGCATAACGCGTTTCAGCTCACACGGGAGCCTTGATCACATGACAAAGTTCTATGTTACATTGGATCTTTTAAAGTGCCCAGTGCCAGTGTAATTGAAGTCACATGTGCAAATTACGCCATAGACATAAAAAAGTTACATTTGTAGTTTTTCTTTGGCCTATACAATTGTAGTTTCTTTGTGTGCCATTGCATAAATACAGGGTTAAAATTTCATATCAATATATTGTTGTTATTAAAAAGTTTTGATGGTAAAATGTAAAAACAATTTCATAAAATCATACATCTCTTAAAGCTTTCAACAAAAACCCTGCTTGTATATCCTATCTTTGAATCAATATTCTGATCGATAATGTCTGGCGTGTGTAGTGTGTTAATAAAGTGCAAAAGTGCTTATCACCAGTATCCTAAGTGCTGTATGTGCCCAAAATATTAACCCAAGTCACGTTGGTTCGTATTAATATTGAATGCGTTTCATTTTTAATTTATATGTTTTGATTTTGGTTTTCTTTGCGCGCAGGGGTATTGGAGCCCCAATACCCTGTGGTTGGATATATATCTCTTTTGCCTAGGTATTGCATGGTCTTTCAAGGGTATTTGGCATATAACTACCATCTGTTGGTTTGGTTTTGATTTTCTGTTGTTCCTTTTTCTCTGCATCTTCATTGTTACTTATTGCCAATGATATCGGTATCAATACCTGATTTGTGCAAAATGCAAATTGTATTTAATAAATTATTAAATATATAAATATATATGCATAAAATTTGCTAATTGATTGGCTTATGTACAAATTGAGCAAGTTCCTTATTGATGTAGTGGTGCAGTGCACAAAATAGCTCGTGAGTCCCTAATAGGCTCCTGTCCATACAGCCATCAATGTATAAAGATATGTAATATTGTTGATAAAATCATCAATGAATACCTACAATAATATAAAAAATCATAGTAAAATACTAGATTTAAAACAGCAATATACATTGTTAAACCGTCCATAAAAAAACAATAGTAAGACCCAAGATAAAACTTTGCATCTAGGTTAACAGATAGTCTTAATAAAATGCCAGATTTTAAAATACCCATTAAAAGGCCAGTTCATAAGCAAGTGTACATATCCTCAGTCACGTTCAGTCCTGTTGGATGTTTAGAGTTTAACTCTAAAATGTATCTTGTTTCCAACTGACGTAACCGTTGTTCCCTGTTGCCCCCACGTCTACTTGGTGGGACCGCATCAATTACAAAATATCTGAGGTCTTGGCTTCTCGAATTATGTTTACTTTTAAAATGGCGTGCCACTGGGTAGGTGTTATCCTGATTAGTAATTGCCAAAAGGTGCTGTAGGATTCTTTTGTGCACCGGTAATTTGGTGCTCCCTATATAATGTAGGTCGCAAGGGCAAATTAGTATGTATACTGCATACTCAGTTTTGCACGTTAGAAGTTTGGATATTTTAATACTTCTTGTGCTAAATGGTGTCGTGTATGTTGTTCGATTCTCACCCTGCTGACACGCCTTACAGGTTTTACACCTGAAGAAGCCCTTATGTGTCTGTAACCAATTCGTATTTTCAATGACTTCTGGGCTGGTTTTCACCAGCTCATCCTGCATTGATAGACCTCTGCTGAATGTGATGGAAGGTCGAGTTGGTAAATCCTTCCCTATGATGGGATCACTTAGTACCATGGGCCAGTTGCATGAGATAATTGATTGGAGTTGCTTGTGTTGTTGGCTATATTGTATAATTATTCTGAACTCCTTTCTGGTTTTACTAACACTTGCTAAAGGTTGTCTCACGCAATGTGGCTCACTAGGGTGGTTTGGTGAGAGTAGCTCATATCTATCCTTGCGCATAGATTTCAGAATAGCGCTATCAATCACCTTTCTAGAATACCCTCTCTCTAGAAACCTCATTCTACTTGAGGTCTGAGCTTCCCTTAGATCATTATCATTGCTGTGAATCCTCCTCAGCCAAAGCATCTCCCCATAGGGGATGCTGTTAATCAGATGCTTGGCATGGGAGCTGCTCGCATGTAGCGTGGAGTTCCCTGCGGTCTCCTTACGATATAATTTGGACTCGATTTTGTCGTCACGCACATAGATTTTGGTATCTAGGAAGCTCACCTCTGTGTCACTAATAGTGGCTGTAAACTGTAGGTTCAAGTTATAGATGTTCAGAGCTTTGATAAAATCGTTGCCATCATCAATGTTACCCTCCCAGACCACAAACAAGTCATCGATAAAACGTAACCACATTTTTATGTTCTTATTAATCGCATGTTGGTGTTGGGTTTTCAGCACCAGCTCCTCCCACCAGCCCATATGCAGACATGCATAGCTAAGGGAGAAGCTGGCACCCATGGCTACTCCTCTGACTTGTCTGTACAATAGATTGTTAAACATAAATATATTGTTATCAAACAGAATTCCACCATCGCAATGAGCATTTCCTCTTGGTCAACTGTAATTTCTGTTAGTTTGTCCAAGTAAAATCTCAATGCCCTCAGTCCATCATGGTGTTGGATACTTGTATATAATGAGCTCACATCTAATGCTATGAACAAGTATCCAGGTTTCCATTCGAAATCTTTAAGTTTTCTTAGGAAATCCCCAGTGTCGCATACATAAGATGGTAGAGATTTCACTAGGTCTTGGAGAAAAAAGTCAACATATTGGGAGGTATGCTCTAATAGGCTGTTCCTGGCTGATATTATTGGTCTACCAGGCGGTCTGTGTGGATCCTTGTGGATCTTGGGAATAAAGTAAATCGTGGGCACAACTGGATGTTCATTCTTTAGGTATTTATATTCCTGAGCTGTTATCGTTCCATCACTTTTCCATGTCATCAATTGAGTGTAGTATCTTGTGTTTGTGGATTTCATTTCAGCAATGGTACTCTTAGTGTAGCACGTGTTATCTCTTAGTTGTCTGTAAGCTTCATTGGTGTAATCAACTTTGGACATCAAAACAATGTTTCCCCCCTTATCGGAGTTTCGAATGACTATGCCATTGTTTTCCTTCAGTTTTCTCATGAGTTGATCATATTCATGGTTTCGTTTGATGAATTTCCATTTAGCATTTCAAGTTGTCAAATTTAGTTGTTTTAATTCTTCTACCACACTCTCATGGAAAATACCAATGGAGTCTCGTGTCATGATGGGGTTAAACGTTGATTTGGCCTTAAAATGTGTTTTTATTCCCTTTTGCGGCCTACTCCTGACATTTGATTGGTTGGATTTAGTTGTTTCAATTGTTGTATCCATATCGGTGTCACCCTCATTGTTTAGCCAGAGCTCCTGCATCTCTGTACAAAAGGAGGCGTCTGATTGTGTTGTTTCTACATCACTGATTGTCTCACTGCTCATGGTCCCATCCTCATTAGTGTGGTCACCATCTCTTTTATTTAGGGCATGGAATTTTTTGAGTTTTAACTTTCTTACCCCTTTGAAAATATCCAGTCTGGTTTTAGAGTAGTTAAAGTTTCTATCAGGACAAAAAGAGATGCCCAAACTTAAAATCCTTTTATCTGTGTCACTTAAAGTTAAATTTATGATCGTTTTGTTTGTATTTATTTTCCCCTCCTCCAACCTCCTCGCTTCTTCGAATTGTGGCCTGTTTCTATTGGCCTTCCTTCTCTGTCCACGTTTGTGATTTTTGCTTGACTGTAATTTGTTTTCTGGGGCCTTGGTCGGAGGGTTTGCCTCCTGTCGCTGCATAAAAAACCCAATTCCTCGTCTAATGAGTGTTTCTGTTTAGTTTCCTCCTTGTATCTTGTTCCGATTCACTGTCGGGGGCAGAGCTGAGGTCTGATTGGGAGGTACTAGAGTTTGGCTCTTCACTCCTTGAGGGTCCTGGTCGTTGCTCTGTTGATTTATTGCTTTATTACTATGTATATATATGTATGTATATTTTTATATATATATATATCCACCTCCAAATTGCCTCGTGAGAGTCCGACCTGCATACATCCATCCACTCTCCTTTCACTTTCAAAGAAGTGCACCGGCACAGGTCTTGTCATTTTTGCACAGATGGGAATAACATGCATCGGTAAAGAAAAGTATGGGGCGCATCGACATTAGTAGCGCTACTCAGCCCATGAACATTTTTCAAAGCGCTATTCTCCGTGTGCCAAGTTTAAAGTTTTTTCTCCCACTGCGCACTCTGTATAAAGAATATGGCCTACGTGTTTAAAAAAGATCACGTGGGATATTTCAAAAACAGAGACTTTAGTCCCGTGATCAAGGCTCTACATGAGCAGAAACGTTGGGAGTGAGTTCCATGCGCTTGTGAAGTTCCATGAATTAAACAAATTCAAAACGACAAGACCTGTGCCGGTGCACTTCTTTGAAAGTGAAAGGAGAGTGGATGGATGTATTCAGGATGTCTCGTCCTGATGCACTGGCTGCCCTGTCAAGGTCGGACTCTCTCGAGGCAATTTGGAGGTGGATTTATGTTATGGGAGCCTGACCTGCTTGCCCCCGGAAAAGTGGAATTTTTTCCGTGTGAGGAGAGTAAGGGAAGCAGAAGGTGTTCTTCACTGCTGGTTGTCGTCATTTTGAAGGAGTAAGTGGAAAACTTTAAAACGGAATGCGCATTTGGAACACACTTTATTTTTGCACAGATGGGAATAACATGCATCGGTAAAGAAAAGTATGGGGCGCATTGACATTAGTAGCGCTACTCAGCGCATGAACATTTTTCATAGCGCTATTCTCCGTATGCCAAGTTTAAAGTATTTTTTCCCACTGGGCACTCTGTATAAAGAATATGGCCTACGTGTTTAAAAAAGATCACGTGGGATATTTCAAAAACAGAGACTTTAGTCCCGTGATCAATGCTCTACATGAGCAGAAACGTTGGGAGTGAGTTCCATGCGCTTGTGAAGTTCCATGAATTAAACAAATTCAAGACGACAAGACCTGTGCCGGGGCACTTCTTTGAAAGTGAAAGGAGAGTGGATGGATATATATATATATATATATATATATATATATATATATTATCTACTGGCGGTCGCCAGTAGATAGTTATAGTTAGGACCTATTTTCCATAGGAAATCCCCAACATTCTATTTGAAATAACTTTGGCGTCGGTTGACGAATCTTTGCGAAATTTTCAAAACTTATGGCCCACTCCGGGCCGCTCCTATCCTAAAAGTCTCGGGGTGATTCATCAAGTGGGGGCTGAGAAAAAAGGGGGGTCCCAAAACGTGTTTTCCCCATGCAATTTTCCATAGGAATCTTTAGTCGCAGCTACAGCCCGAACTGCTGAACGGAATTACACCAAATTTGGCAAAAGGTAGCCCTTGGTTCAGAGTCGTGCCTTTTGGTTAAATGGTGTAAATCCGTTCAGTAGTTCCTGAGAAATTTGAAAAAGAAAACACATATATATCTGGGCGGAGCCTAACCACACATGTCATCGTGAGATCTGATTGGCTGTCAGCACTTCATCCTGGATTTGCTGGCAGCCATCTTGGGACCAATATAAATGATAGTACCCCATTGAAATGCATTGTAGTGAATCGAAGATTTTGAGGGTTACCAAAAGGAGAACTATAAAGGGTGATAACAGACTTTAGTTACATTAGAATTCATTTGTTGATGGTACCATACTAATTTCAGGAATTGTGGTGTGTTCTAAGGTGATTTTACCCTGTGAAAAACCTTCTGCTGGGATATCATGAATCATGTTTGAGAGAAAACTATTTTCACATGCTTGTCTCATACAGTTTTGGAAGGTGCTCCAGAAGCTAAAATGAGAGCATATTTTGTGTAAATTCACATTATCTTTCTCAGTCATGTGAGAATGTAGTCTGACATTCTCAGTAAAACATGTACATCCAACAAGGGCAGAGACTGTCAGTTGATTCCTTTGTGTTCTACTGCAGCTTCCCAGAGTGTTCTAAAGAACAACTAGAGTGCTAACAGCCTTACTTATGACAAAAGTATGGCACACCTGAAGCCATCTTGATTGGAATAAATTGGTAACACTTAAAACATTTAATTTAAAAAGGAACAAAATGATGGGGGTCGTTTGTCATAGAAATGATGGTTAGTGCTGTAGAAAGAAAAATTAGGACATGGTTCAAGTGTGATCTCAAATATCTTCCTGTTATATTTCAACAGGAGCAGCCTGTAAGTTGATGCCTTTGTGTTCTACTGCAGCTTCCCAGAGGGTTCTAAAGAACAACTAGAGCGCTAACAGTATTACTTATGACAAAATTATGGCACACCTGAAGCCATCTTGATTGGAATAAACTGGTAACTCTTAAAACATTTAATTTAAAAAGGAACAAAATGAGGGAGTTCATTTTGTCATAGAAATTATGGTTAGTGCTGTAGAAATAAAAATTAGGACATGTTTTAAGTGAGATCTCAAATATCTTCCTGTTATATTTCAACAGGAGCAGACTGTCAGTTGATGCCTTTGTGTTCTACTGCAGCTTCCCAGAGTGTTCTAAAGAACAACTAGAGAGCTAACAGTCTTACTTATGACAAAAGTATGGCACACCTGAAGCCATCTTGATTGGAATAAAACTGATAACACTTAAAACATTTAATTTAAAAAGGAACAAAATGAGGGGGTTCATTTTGCCATAGAAATTATGGTTAGTGCTGTAGAAAGAAAAATTAGGACATGTTTTAAGTGAGATCTCAAATATCTTCCTGTTATATTTCAACAGGAGCAGCCTGTCAGTTGATGCCTTTGTGTTCTACTGCAGCTTCCCAGAGTGTTCTAAAGAACAACTAGAGAGCTAACAGTCTTACTTATGACAAAAGTATGGCACACCTGAAGCCATCTTGATTGGAATAAAACTGGTAACACTTAAAACATTTAATTTAAAAAGGAACAAAATGAGGGGGTTCATTTTGCCATAGAAATTATGGTTAGTGCTGTAGAAAGAAAAATTAGGACATATTTTAAGTGAGATCTCAAATATCTTCCTGTTATATTTCAACAGGAGCAGCCTGTCAGTTGATGCCTTTGTGTTCTACTGCAGCTTCCCAGAGTGTTCTAAAGAACAACTAGAGTGCTAACAGTCTTACTTATGACAAAAGTATGGCACACCTGAAGCCATCTTGATTGGAATAAACTGGTAACACTTAAAACATTTAATTTAAAAAGGAACAAAATGATGGGGTTCATTTTGTCATAGAAATTATGGTTAGTGCTGTAGAAAGAAAAATAAGGACATGTTTCAAGTGTGATCTCAAATATCTTCCTGTTATATTTCAACGGGAGCAGCCTGTCAGTTGATGCCTTTGTGTTCTACTGCAGCTTCCCAGAGGGTTCTAAAGAACAACTAGAGAGCTAACAGTCTTACTTATGACAAAAGTATGGCACACCTGAAGCCATCTTGATTGGAATAAAACTGGTAACACTTAAAACATTTAATTTAAAAAGGAACAAAATGAGGGGGTTCATTTTGCCATAGAAATTATGGTTAGTGCTGTAGAAAGAAAAATTAGGACATGTTTTAAGTGAGATCTCAAATATCTTCCTGTTATATTTCAACAGGAGCAGCCTGTCAGTTGATGCCTTTGTGTTCTACTGCAGCTTCCCAGAGTGTTCTAAAGAACAACTAGAGAGCTAACAGTCTTACTTATGACAAAAGTATGGCACACCTGAAGCCATCTTGATTGAAATAAAACTGGTAACACTTAAAACATTTAATTTAAAAAGGAACAAAATGAGGGGGTTCAATTTGCCATAGAAATTATGGTTAGTGCTGTAGAAAGAAAAATTAGGACATGTTTTAAGTGAGATCTCAAATATCTTCCTGTTATATTTCAACAGGAGCAGCCTGTCAGTTGATGCCTTTGTGTTCTACTGCAGCTTCCCAGAGTGTTCTAAAGAATAACTTGAGTGCTAACAGCCTTACTTATGACAAAAGTATGGCACACCTGAAGCCATCTTGATTGGAATAAACTGGAAAGACTTAAAACATTTAATTTAAAAAGGAACAAAATGATGGGGTTCATTTTGTCATAGAAATTATGGTTAGTGCTGTAGAAAGAAAAATTAGGACATGTTTCAAGTGTGATCTCAAATATCTTCCTGTTATATTTCAACAGGAGCAGCCTGTCAGTTGATGCCTTTGTGTTCTACTGCAGCTTCCCAGAGTGTTCTAAAGAACAACTAGCGCGCTAACAGTCTTACTTATGACAAAATTATGGCACACCTGAAGCCATCTTGATTGGAATAAACTGGTAACTCTCAAAACATTTAATTTAAAAAGGAACAAAATGAGGGGATCATTTTGTCATAGAAATTATGGTTAGTGCTGTAGAAAGAAAAATTAGGACATGTTTTAAGTGAGATCTCAAATATCTTCCTGTTATATTTCAACAGGAGCAGCCTGTCAGTTGATGCCTTTGTGTTCTACTGCAGCTTCCCACAGTGTTCTAAAGAACAACTAGAGCGCTAACAGTCTTACTTATGACAAAAGTATGGCACACCTGAAGCCATCTTGATTGGAACAAACTGGTAACTCTTAAAACATTTAATTTAAAAAGGAACAAAATGAGGGGGTTCATTTCGTCATAGAAATTATGGTTAGTGCTGTAGAAAGAAAAATTAGGACATGTTTTAAGTGAGATCTCAAATATCTTCCTGTTATATTTCAACAGGAGCAGCCTGTCAGTTGATGCCTTTGTGTTCTACTGCAACTTCCCAGAGTGTTCTAAAGAACAACTAGAGAGCTAACAGTCTTACTTATGACAAAAGTATGGCACACCTGAAGCCATCTTGATTGGAATAAAACTGGTAACACTTAAAACATTTAATTTAAAAAGGAACAACATGAGGGGATTCATTTTGCCATAGAAATTATGGTTAGTGCTGTAGAAAGAAAAATTAGGACATGTTTTAAGTGAGATCTCAAATATCTTCCTGTTATATTTCAACAGGGGCAGCCTGTCAGTTGATGCCTTTGTGTTCTACTGCAGCTTCCCAGAGTGTTCTAAAGAACAACTCGAGTGCTAACAGCCTTACTTATGACAAAAGTATGGCACACCTGAAGCCATCTTGATTGGAATAAACTGGTAACACTTAAAACATTTAATTTAAAAAGGAACAAAATGATGGGGTTCATTTTGTCATAGAAATTATGGTTAGTGCTGTAGAAAGAAAAATTAGGACATGTTTCAAGTGTGATCTCAAATATCTTCCTGTTATATTTCAACAGGAGCAGCCTGTCAGTTGATGCATTTGTGTTCTACTGCAGCTTCCCAGAGTGTTCTAAAGAACAACTAGAGCGCTAACAGTCTTACTTATGACAAAATTATGGCACACCTGAAGCCATCTTGATTGGAATAAACTGGTAACTCTTAAAACATTTAATTTAAAAAGGAACAAAATGAGGCGGTTCATTTTGTCATAGAAATTATGGTTAGTGCTGTAGAAAGAAAAATTAGGACATGTTTTAAGTGAGATCTCAAATATCTTCCTGTTATATTTCAACAGGAGCAGCCTGTCAGTTGATGCCTTTGTGTCCTACTGCAGCTTCCCAGAGTGTTCTAAAGAACAACTAGAGTGCTAACAGCCTTACTTATGACAAAAGTATGGCACACCTGAAGCCATCTTGATTGGAATAAACTGGTAACACTTAAAACATTTAATTTAAAAAGGAACAACATGATGGGGTTCATTTTGTCATAGAAATTATGGTTAGTGCTGTAGAAAGAAAAATTAGGACATGTTTCAAGTGTGATCTCAAATATCTTCCTGTTATATTTCAACAGGAGCAGCCTGTCAGTTGATGCCTTTGTGTTCTACTGCAGCTTCCCAGAGGGTTCTAAAGAACAACTAGAGCGCTAACAGTCTTACTTATGACAAAATTATGGCACACCTGAAGCCATCTTGATTGGAATAAACTGGTAACTCTTAAAACATTTAATTTAAAAAGGAACAAAATGAGGGAGTTCATTTTGTCATAGAAATTATGGTTAGTGCTGTAGAAATAAAAATTAGGACATGTTTTAAGTGAGATCTCAAATATCTTCCTGTTATATTTCAACAGGAGCAGACTGTCAGTTGATGCCTTTGTGTTCTACTGCAGCTTCCCAGAGTGTTCTAAAGAACAACTAGAGAGCTAACAGTCTTACTTATGACAAAAGTATGGCACACCTGAAGCCATCTTGATTGGAATAAAACTGATAACACTTAAAACATTTAATTTAAAAAGGAACAAAATGAGGGGGTTCATTTTGCCATAGAAATTATGGTTAGTGCTGTAGAAAGAAAAATTAGGACATGTTTTAAGTGAGATCTCAAATATCTTCCTGTTATATTTCAACAGGAGCAGCCTGTCAGTTGATGCCTTTGTGTTCTACTGCAGCTTCCCAGAGTGTTCTAAAGAACAACTAGAGAGCTAACAGTCTTACTTATGACAAAAGTATGGCACACCTGAAGCCATCTTGATTGGAATAAAACTGGTAACACTTAAAACATTTAATTTAAAAAGGAACAAAATGAGGGGGTTCATTTTGCCATAGAAATTATGGTTAGTGCTGTAGAAAGAAAAATTAGGACATATTTTAAGTGAGATCTCAAATATCTTCCTGTTATATTTCAACAGGAGCAGCCTGTCAGTTGATGCCTTTGTGTTCTACTGCAGCTTCCCAGAGTGTTCTAAAGAACAACTAGAGTGCTAACAGTCTTACTTATGACAAAAGTATGGCACACCTGAAGCCATCTTGATTGGAATAAACTGGTAACACTTAAAACATTTAATTTAAAAAGGAACAAAATGATGGGGTTCATTTTGTCATAGAAATTATGGTTAGTGCTGTAGAAAGAAAAATAAGGACATGTTTCAAGTGTGATCTCAAATATCTTCCTGTTATATTTCAACGGGAGCAGCCTGTCAGTTGATGCCTTTGTGTTCTACTGCAGCTTCCCAGAGGGTTCTAAAGAACAACTAGAGAGCTAACAGTCTTACTTATGACAAAAGTATGGCACACCTGAAGCCATCTTGATTGGAATAAAACTGGTAACACTTAAAACATTTAATTTAAAAAGGAACAAAATGAGGGGTTCATTTTGCCATAGAAATTATGGTTAGTGCTGTAGAAAGAAAAATTAGGACATGTTTTAAGTGAGATCTCAAATATCTTCCTGTTATATTTCAACAGGAGCAGCCTGTCAGTTGATGCCTTTGTGTTCTACTGCAGCTTCCCAGAGTGTTCTAAAGAACAACTAGAGAGCTAACAGTCTTACTTATGACAAAAGTATGGCACACCTGAAGCCATCTTGATTGAAATAAAACTGGTAACACTTAAAACATTTAATTTAAAAAGGAACAAAATGAGGGGGTTCAATTTGCCATAGAAATTATGGTTAGTGCTGTAGAAAGAAAAATTAGGACATGTTTTAAGTGAGATCTCAAATATCTTCCTGTTATATTTCAACAGGAGCAGCCTGTCAGTTGATGCCTTTGTGTTCTACTGCAGCTTCCCAGAGTGTTCTAAAGAATAACTTGAGTGCTAACAGCCTTACTTATGACAAAAGTATGGCACACCTGAAGCCATCTTGATTGGAATAAACTGGAAAGACTTAAAACATTTAATTTAAAAAGGAACAAAATGATGGGGTTCATTTTGTCATAGAAATTATGGTTAGTGCTGTAGAAAGAAAAATTAGGACATGTTTCAAGTGTGATCTCAAATATCTTCCTGTTATATTTCAACAGGAGCAGCCTGTCAGTTGATGCCTTTGTGTTCTACTGCAGCTTCCCAGAGTGTTCTAAAGAACAACTAGCGCGCTAACAGTCTTACTTATGACAAAATTATGGCACACCTGAAGCCATCTTGATTGGAATAAACTGGTAACTCTCAAAACATTTAATTTAAAAAGGAACAAAATGAGGGGGATCATTTTGTCATAGAAATTATGGTTAGTGCTGTAGAAAGAAAAATTAGGACATGTTTTAAGTGAGATCTCAAATATCTTCCTGTTATATTTCAACAGGAGCAGCCTGTCAGTTGATGCCTTTGTGTTCTACTGCAGCTTCCCACAGTGTTCTAAAGAACAACTAGAGCGCTAACAGTCTTACTTATGACAAAAGTATGGCACACCTGAAGCCATCTTGATTGGAACAAACTGGTAACTCTTAAAACATTTAATTTAAAAAGGAACAAAATGAGGGGGTTCATTTCGTCATAGAAATTATGGTTAGTGCTGTAGAAAGAAAAATTAGGACATGTTTTAAGTGAGATCTCAAATATCTTCCTGTTATATTTCAACAGGAGCAGCCTGTCAGTTGATGCCTTTGTGTTCTACTGCAACTTCCCAGAGTGTTCTAAAGAACAACTAGAGAGCTAACAGTCTTACTTATGACAAAAGTATGGCACACCTGAAGCCATCTTGATTGGAATAAAACTGGTAACACTTAAAACATTTAATTTAAAAAGGAACAACATGAGGGGATTCATTTTGCCATAGAAATTATGGTTAGTGCTGTAGAAAGAAAAATTAGGACATGTTTTAAGTGAGATCTCAAATATCTTCCTGTTATATTTCAACAGGGGCAGCCTGTCAGTTGATGCCTTTGTGTTCTACTGCAGCTTCCCAGAGTGTTCTAAAGAACAACTCGAGTGCTAACAGCCTTACTTATGACAAAAGTATGGCACACCTGAAGCCATCTTGATTGGAATAAACTGGTAACACTTAAAACATTTAATTTAAAAAGGAACAAAATGATGGGGTTCATTTTGTCATAGAAATTATGGTTAGTGCTGTAGAAAGAAAAATTAGGACATGTTTCAAGTGTGATCTCAAATATCTTCCTGTTATATTTCAACAGGAGCAGCCTGTCAGTTGATGCATTTGTGTTCTACTGCAGCTTCCCAGAGTGTTCTAAAGAACAACTAGAGCGCTAACAGTCTTACTTATGACAAAATTATGGCACACCTGAAGCCATCTTGATTGGAATAAACTGGTAACTCTTAAAACATTTAATTTAAAAAGGAACAAAATGAGGCGGTTCATTTTGTCATAGAAATTATGGTTAGTGCTGTAGAAAGAAAAATTAGGACATGTTTTAAGTGAGATCTCAAATATCTTCCTGTTATATTTCAACAGGAGCAGCCTGTCAGTTGATGCCTTTGTGTCCTACTGCAGCTTCCCAGAGTGTTCTAAAGAACAACTAGAGTGCTAACAGCCTTACTTATGACAAAAGTATGGCACACCTGAAGCCATCTTGATTGGAATAAACTGGTAACACTTAAAACATTTAATTTAAAAAGGAACAACATGATGGGGTTCATTTTGTCATAGAAATTATGGTTAGTGCTGTAGAAAGAAAAATTAGGACATGTTTCAAGTGTGATCTCAAATATCTTCCTGTTATATTTCAACAGGAGCAGCCTGTCAGTTGATGCCTTTGTGTTCTACTGCAGCTTCCCAGAGGGTTCTAAAGAACAACTAGAGCGCTAACAGTCTTACTTATGACAAAATTATGGCACACCTGAAGCCATCTTGATTGGAATAAACTGGTAACTCTTAAAACATTTAATTTAAAAAGGAACAAAATGAGGGGGTTCATTTTGTCATAGAAATGATGGTTAGTGCTGTAGAAAATAAAATGAGGACATGTATTAAGTGAGATCTCAAATATCTTCCTGTTATATTTCAACAGGAGCAGCCTGTCAGTTGATGCATTTGTGTTCTACTGCAGCTTCCCAGAGTGTTCTAAAGAACAACTAGAGCGCTAACAGTCTTACTTATGACAAAATTATAGCACACCTGAAGCCATCTTGATTGGAATAAACTGGTAACTCTTAAAACATTTAATTTAAAAAGGAACAAAATGAGGCGGTTCATTTTGTCATAGAAATTATGGTTAGTGCTGTAGAAAGAAAAATTAGGACATGTTTTAAGTGAGATCTCAAATATCTTCCTGTTATATTTCAACAGGAGCAGCCTGTCAGTTGATGCCTTTGTGTTCTACTGCAGCTTCCCAGAGTGTTCTAAAGAACAACTAGAGTGCTAACAGCCTTACTTATGACAAAAGTATGGCACACCTGAAGCCATCTTGATTGGAATAAACTGGTAACACTTAAAACATTTAATTTAAAAAGGAACAAAATGATGGGGTTCATTTTGTCATAGAAATTATGGTTAGTGCTGTAGAAAGAAAAATTAGGACATGTTTCAAGTGTGATCTCAAATATCTTCCTGTTATATTTCAACAGGAGCAGCCTGTCAGTTGATGCCTTTGTGTTCTACTGCAGCTTCCCAGAGGGTTCTAAAGAACAACTAGAGCGCTAACAGTCTTACTTATGAAAAAATTATGGCACACCTGAAGCCATCTTGATTGGAATAAACTGGTAACTCTTAAAACATTTAATTTAAAAAGAAACAAAATGACGGGGTTCATTTTGTCATAGAAATGATGGTTAGTGCTGTAGAAAGAAAAATTAGGACATGTTTTAAGTGAGATCTCAAATATCTTCCTGTTATATTTCAACAGGAGCAGCCTGTCAGTTGATGCCTTTGTGTTCTACTGCGACTTCCCAGAGTGTTCTAAAGAACAACTAGAGAGCTAACAGTCTTACTTATGACAAAAGTATGGCACACCTGAAGCCATCTTGATTGGAATAAAACTGGTAACACTTAAAACATTTAATTTAAAAAGGAACAAAATGAGGGGGTTCATTTTGCCATAGAAACTATGGTTAGTGCTGTAGAAAGAAAAATTAGGACATGTTTTAAGTGAGATCTCAAATATCTTCCTGTTATATTTCAACAGGAGCAGCCTGTCAGTTGATGCCTTTGTGTTCTACTGCAGCTTCCCAGAGTGTTCTAAAGAACAACTAGAGAGCTAACAGTCTTACTTATGACAAAAGTATGGCACACCTGAAGCCATCTTCATTGAAATTAAACTGGTAACACTTAAAACATTTAATTTAAAAAGGAACAAAATGAGGGGGTTCAATTTGCCATAGAAATTATGGTTAGTGCTGTAGAAAGAAAAATTAGGACATGTTTTAAGTGAGATCTCAAATATCTTCCTGTTATATTTCAACAGGAGCAGCCTGTCAGTTGATGCCTTTGTGTTCTACTGCAGCTTCCCAGAGTGTTCTAAAGAACAACTAGAGTGCTAACAGCCTTACTTATGACAAAAGTATGGCACACCTGAAGCCACTTGATTGGAATAAACTGGTAACTCTTAAAACATTTAATTTAAAAAGGAACAAAATGAGGGGGTTCATTTTGTCATAGAAATTATGGTTAGTGCTGTAGAAAGAAAAATTAGGACATGTTTTAAGTGAGATCTCAAATATCTTCCTGTTATATTTCAACAGGAGCAGCCTGTCAGTTGATGCCTTTGTGTTCTACTGCAGCTTCCCACAGTGTTCTAAAGAACAACTAGAGCGCTAACAGTCTTACTTATGACAAAAGTATGGCACACCTGAAGCCATCTTGATTGGAACAAACTAGTAACTCTTAAAACATTTAATTTAAAAAGGAACAAAATGAGGGGGTTCATTTTGTCATAGAAATTATGGTTAGTGCTGTAGAAAGAAAAATTAGGACATGTTTTAAGTGAGATCTCAAATATCTTCCTGTTATATTTCAACAGGAGCAGCCTGTCAGTTGATGCCTTTGTGTTCTACTGCAACTTCCCAGAGTGTTCTAAAGAACAACTAGAGAGATAACAGTCTTACTTATGACAAAAGTATGGCACACCTGAAGCCATCTTGATTGGAATAAAACTGGTAACACTTAAAACATTTAATTTAAAAAGGAACAACATGAGGGGATTCATTTTGCCATAGAAATTATGGTTAGTGCTGTAGAAAGAAAAATTAGGACATGTTTTAAGTGAGATCTCAAATATCTTCCTGTTATATTTCAACAGGGGCAGCCTGTCAGTTGATGCCTTTGTGTTCTACTGCAGCTTCCCAGAGTGTTCTAAAGAACAACTCGAGTGCTAACAGCCTTACTTATGACAAAAGTATGGCACGCCTGAAGCCATCTTGATTGGAATAAACTGGTAACACTTAAAACATGTAATTTAAAAAGGAACAAAATGATGGGGTTCATTTTGTCATAGAAATTATAGTTAGTGCTGTAGAAAGAAAAATTAGGACATGTTTCAAGTGTGATCTCAAATATCTTCCTGTTATATTTCAACAGGAGCAGCCTGTCAGTTGATGCCTTTGTGTTCTACTGCAGCTTCCCAGAGAGTTCTAAAGAACAACTAGAGCGCTAACAGTCTTACTTATGACAAAATTATGGCACACCTGAAGCCATCTTGATTGGAATAAACTGGTAACTCTTAAAACATTTAATTTAAAAAGGAACAAAATGAGGGGGTTCATTTTGTCATAGAAATGATGGTTAGTGCTGTAGAAAATAAAATTAGGACATGTTTTAAGTGAGATCTCAAATATCTTCCTGTTATATTTCAACAGGAGCAGCCTGTCAGTTGATGCCTTTGTGTTCTACTGCAGCTTCCCAGAGTGTTCTAAAGAACAACTAGAGAGCTAACAGTCTTACTTATGACAAATGTATGGCACACCTGAAGCCATCTTGATTGGAATAAAACTGGTAACACTTAAAACATTTAATTTAAAAAGGAACAAAATGAGGGGGTTCATTTTGCCATAGAAATTATGGTTAGTGCTGTAGAAAGAAACATTAGGACATGTTTTAAGTGAGATCTCAAATATCTTCCTCTTATATTTCAACAGGAGCAGCCTGTCAGTTGATGCCTTTGTGTTCTACTGCAGCTTCCCAGAGTGTTCTAAAGAACAACTAGAGAGCTAACAGTCTTACTTATGACAAAAGTATGGCACACCTGAAGCCATCTTGATTGAAATAAAACTGGTAACACTTAAAACATTTAATTTAAAAAGGAACAAAATGAGGGGGTTCAATTTGCCATAGAAATTATGGTTAGTGCTGTAGAAAGAAAAATTAGGACATGTTTCAAGTGTGATCTCAAATATCTTCCTGTTTTATTTCAACAGGAGCAGCCTGTCAGTTGATGCCTTTGTGTTCTACTGCAGCTTCCCAGAGTGTTCTAAAGAACAACTAGAGAGATAACAGTCTTACTTATGACAAAAGTATGGCACACCTGAAGCCATCTTGATTGGAATAAAACTGGTAACACTTAAAACATTTAATTTAAAAAGGAACAACATGAGGGGATTCATTTTGCCATAGAAATTATGGTTAGTGCTGTAGAAAGAAAAATTAGGACATGTTTTAAGTGAGATCTCAAATATCTTCCTGTTATATTTCAACAGGGGCAGCCTGTCAGTTGATGCCTTTGTGTTCTACTGCAGCTTCCCAGAGTGTTCTAAAGAACAACTCGAGTGCTAACAGCCTTACTTATGACAAAAGTATGGCACGCCTGAAGCCATCTTGATTGGAATAAACTGGTAACACTTAAAACATGTAATTTAAAAAGGAACAAAATGATGGGGTTCATTTTGTCATAGAAATTATAGTTAGTGCTGTAGAAAGAAAAATTAGGACATGTTTCAAGTGTGATCTCAAATATCTTCCTGTTATATTTCAACAGGAGCAGCCTGTCAGTTGATGCCTTTGTGTTCTACTGCAGCTTCCCAGAGAGTTCTAAAGAACAACTAGAGCGCTAACAGTCTTACTTATGACAAAATTATGGCACACCTGAAGCCATCTTGATTGGAATAAACTGGTAACTCTTAAAACATTTAATTTAAAAAGGAACAAAATGAGGGGGTTCATTTTGTCATAGAAATGATGGTTAGTGCTGTAGAAAATAAAATTAGGACATGTTTTAAGTGAGATCTCAAATATCTTCCTGTTATATTTCAACAGGAGCAGCCTGTCAGTTGATGCCTTTGTGTTCTACTGCAGCTTCCCAGAGTGTTCTAAAGAACAACTAGAGAGCTAACAGTCTTACTTATGACAAATGTATGGCACACCTGAAGCCATCTTGATTGGAATAAAACTGGTAACACTTAAAACATTTAATTTAAAAAGGAACAAAATGAGGGGGTTCATTTTGCCATAGAAATTATGGTTAGTGCTGTAGAAAGAAACATTAGGACATGTTTTAAGTGAGATCTCAAATATCTTCCTCTTATATTTCAACAGGAGCAGCCTGTCAGTTGATGCCTTTGTGTTCTACTGCAGCTTCCCAGAGTGTTCTAAAGAACAACTAGAGAGCTAACAGTCTTACTTATGACAAAAGTATGGCACACCTGAAGCCATCTTGATTGAAATAAAACTGGTAACACTTAAAACATTTAATTTAAAAAGGAACAAAATGAGGGGGTTCAATTTGCCATAGAAATTATGGTTAGTGCTGTAGAAAGAAAAATTAGGACATGTTTCAAGTGTGATCTCAAATATCTTCCTGTTTTATTTCAACAGGAGCAGCCTGTCAGTTGATGCCTTTGTGTTCTACTGCAGCTTCCCAGAGTGTTCTAAAGAACAACTAGAGCGCTAACAGTCTGACTTATGACAAAAGTATGGCACACCTGAAGCCATCTTGATTGGAATAAAACTGGTAACACTTAAAACATTTAATTTAAAAAGGAACAAAATGAGGGGTTCATTTTGTCATAGAAATTATGGTTAGTGCTGTAGAAAGAAAAATTAGGACATGTTTCAAGTGTGATCTCAAATATCTTCCTGTTATATTTCAACAGGAGCAGCCTGTCAGTTGATGCCTTTGTGTTCTACTGCAGCTTCCCAGAGTGTTCTAAAGAACAACTAGCGCGCTAACAGTCTTACTTATGACAAAATTATGGCACACCTGAAGCCATCTTGATTGGAATAAACTGGTAACTCTTAAAACATTTAATTTAAAAAGGAACAAAATGAGGTGGTTCATTTTGTCATAGAAATTATGGTTAGTGCTGTAGAAAGAAAAATTAGGACATGTTTTAAGTGAGATCTCAAATATCTTTCTGTTATATTTCAACAGGAGCAGCCTGTCAGTTGATGCCTTTGTGTTCTACTGCAGCTTCCCAGTGTTCTAAAGAACAACTAGAGCGCTAACAGTCTTACTTATGACAAAAGTATGGCACACCTGAAGCCATCTTGATTGGAACAAACTGGTAACACTTAAAATATTTAATTTAAAAAGGAACAAAATGAGGGGGTTCATTTTGCCATAGAAATTATGGTTAGTGCTGCAGTGAGATCTCAAATCCTCTTCTATTTCATTAGAAAATTCTGACATGCAGACTGAAACAATCACTTTCAATACCAGCAGTAGACTTCCAGTTAACTCCCTGGTGAGCAGTAGCTTTACTACAGTGATCTAATGAACAACTAGAGTGCTAACATTCTGAATTTATGGCAAATGTGTGACACATCTGAATGCCTTCTTGATGGGATCAAAGTAAAAAACTGAAAGCATTTCCTACTGAGGAGACCGCAGTAAATGACGAAATTAGGAAACTTCATAACAAATAAGTCTCCCAAGATGGCCACCAGAGACAAAAGAGCCCAAATGTAGCATAAATATCACCCAGATGTAGCCCACATATAGCCCAATGACAGAAGTGTGCAAAACACTTTTTATTTTTAGTTTTTCTGCAGTTTTATATAGTGCAAACTGGTCAGGTATTGGAGCGTTACATCTTACTTGGACCCCTTATTGCGTATTTTGCACGAAGTACATGAGATTGATCTTGCGAAACATTGAACTTTACGATTCTGTTATCCTGAAGTTGCTCTGAACCGGGCTTTGTAACACCCGTTTTTACCTACTGGTTTTAATTAATTCTCACTGTATTGTATAAGGAAAGAGGATTTACTGTTTTTATGTACACTTTTATGATCTATGTTTCTAAATCAGATCAAATAAAGTTTAATGAATTCTATGGCAGGACGGAGGCGAGGATTATGCATATCTTTCCTCACTTTATTTGCATAGCAGTTCAAAGAAAACGTAACACAACAATCATTAAACAAAAGACTACACAACCCATGAACCATTAGGGGGTAGTCTCCAAGGCAACTATAGTCCAATCATATCACAGTCCATCGTATATAATATCGTGACGTCCCTTCCGCTTCCTCTTTCTTCACTGCTCGTCAGTTAAGTGCATTCCTTACATTCTTGGCTTAATCTGACGTTGTTGCTGTTTGTATAGCGGTTTCTTGTGCACGTTATTAGCATTATTGCCTTGGTATTGTTTCATAGTCCCTGCGCAGCAGGCTCTTGCCCGAGCGCGTTCTCCCCCTCGCAGTTTCTCCCGCTGTGTGCTCTGCGTGCGGTGAGATCCTGTCAGGCGCGTCTGGTCCGAGCGAGGCAGCTCCGTCGAGCGCTCCCGCTGGTCTTTACGCGCGTTTGGGAATCCGTACACTCTTTTAGTGTCCGCTTGATTCCCGACCAACCCTCGCCTAATTTTGACACCGCTACGCGGTGATTTCCCCACACAGCCACGTTAGTGACCAGCGCCACCTGGTGGTGTTAATTGGTATTGCGCCTCAGTCTATTCTTATAACAGCTTCGGGGAAATCCCAGCTGTTGGAGCACCGGCGAGGGGGCTGTCTTAAGGATTTTAAGGGCATTTGTTCTCTGATCACACCCTCTGCTATCATGTCTTCTCCAGAAGACCATTTTTACTCCTCCTACCAGGAAGTGGAGGAGGAATGGCCCCCCAACTTCTCCCTCCAGCAGTGGACCAAGCCATCTCTCTGGCTATTTCTAGGGCGCTGGCTCCTCTTAGGGATCAGGTTGATAAACTGGCGAAAAGCATCCCTGGGGTGTTCAGGGACCCAGATCTGGTGGTGGCGGGTCCAAGTAGCTCCCAGATGGGGAATAAAAGGGCCTTTAAGCATAACGCGGGGCACTTGGAAGGATTTGATAAACTTACGGAGACCTTCCTCAAGAGTGCGCGAACGCTAAAACATGCACCCTACCGGGAGGAGGAGGGGCCTGGAGAAAATTGCGACACTGTCACCACTATTGTAGACCCCGACGGCGGGTTTCCCTTAGAGGGAGAGGGTGTATCGGAGGACGATTTCTCCTCCGATGAGGATAAGGACTCGGGGCGTCCCTGGGGTCCAGAGTCCCACTCCTCTCAGTCCCCGGTTGGGGACGGGGTCCACTCGGACATGTTCGAGCCTACCCAAATTTACCATCCTAGGTCGGCAGAGTGGACACCTGACGCCAAAGTGGCAGAGTATGTGGTGGGGAAAATCCATCAACCCCTTGAAAGGGAGGTCAGGAATAGGAAGAGGGGAGAATGCCCCAGGCCCTCACTGAAGGGGAAGGTGGCACACACGCCTGAAATTGATGAGAAACTATGTACCTTTTTCTCCAAGTATATAAGGGATCCCAAGAAAGGAATTGATAGGTCTTGGACGTGGTAGGGCCCTTGAACCAAATTATTCAATTGACGGAGCGTTCCAAAGAGTCAGGATCCCCTTTGTCCACGGATATTGTGGCTGGTTGGGCGCACTACCCTAAACCCTAAAACACTACCCCCTCCATTACCCAAACACCACTGCACTACCCTAAACCCTAAAACACTAACCCCAGCATGACCCCCTACACTACCCAAACACCACTGCACTACCCTATACCCTAAAACACGACCCCCTACACTACACAAACACGACTGCACTACCCTAAACCCTAAAACACTACCCACAGCATGACCCCTTCACTACACAAACACCACTGCACTGCCCTAAACCCTTAAACACTACCCCAGCACTACCCCCTACACTACCCAAACACCACTGCACTAACATAAACCCTAAAACACTACCCCCAGCACAACCCCCTACACTACACAAACACCACTGCACTACACTAAACCCTAAAACACTACCCCCAGCACGACTCCCTATACTACCCAAACACCACAGCACTACCTAAACCCTAAATCTACCCCCAGAACGACCCCCTCCACTCCCCAAACACCACTGCACTACCCTAAACCATAAAACACTACCCCCAGCATGACCCCCTACACTACACAAACACCACTGCACTACCCTAAACCCTAAAACACTACCACCAGCATGACCCCCTACACTACTCAAACACCACTGCACTACCCTAAACCCTAAAACACTATGCCAGCACGACCCCCTACACTACCCATATACCACTGCACTACCCTAAACCCTAAAACACTACCCCCAGCATGACCCCCTACACTACTGCACTACCCTAAACCCTAAAACACTACCCCCAGCACGACCCCCTACACTACCCAAACACCACTGCACTACCCTAAAACACTACCCCCAGCACGACCCCCTACATCACCCAAACACCACTGCACTACCCTAAACCATAGAAAAGAAACCCCCACCCCATGCCCAATCCCCCTTACCTCTCACTCCTCATGGTTCCTCTCTCCTCGTGGTTCCTGCTTCACGTCATCTCTGAGGGGCGGTGCACGTCGTTGTGAGGAAACGGAACAGCCTCTGTTTCCTTACAACGACATGGATCGTCTACATGTTTTTTAGAACGCATGGTCATTTACCATACATACCTTTACAACAAAATTAGTTGTAAAGGCATGCGTGGTAAATGACCATGCGTTCTAAAAAATGCTTAGTAATGACTTCGCGATGTACAACGCATGCGTGGTAATGCATGCGTTGTAATGGTATCGCAAAGTAAAAAGTCATTGTAACGGCTGTTTACCGATCGAAGCTGGCCCCTGTTCTTCAGTGAGACGTTTATTTGATTAATTAGGAGGAAGGAATGTGTTTTTTTACCGAAAAGTGCATTTCCGGCTGTTGTATTGTGAAAGTGTCTGCGTGGCCTGGTTTCACTTCCGGTGAGAGAGTGGAAGAGTCTGTTTGGATCTAAAGGAGGTCTGTTGTTGGACGGGGCCGGCGCGACATGTCATCAGAAAACATAGCTAATGGAAAGCGTCCTCCCTGAAGTGTGGAGCAGTGCCATGAGAGGTCAACGAGTGTGCGTCCCACCGCAGTATGACCGTACCGTGTGACCCATGTGCTGCCTCCAGGGTACGGGAGGCAGAAGCGGCATCGCAGGTCCTCTTGAAGACCGTTGTAGCACTAATTCTACATTTTGGTACTAGGGCATTTTAACTTCGTTGTTCCTGCCAGATACAAAGAGAAGATCCTGTGTTATTCAGTGCCCTCGTTACCTTTTTTGTGGGTTGTGGTGCTTGTCACTTCGCTGCCCCGCCGGTGCACACGACTGATTACCCCACCTCATGTGCCATCTGCAGGGCCTCTGCCCTCGGATCACTGGTTTCGGTTTCTGGAGTGGCAACATAAACAGTTGCTCCCAAGGGACTAGCCTGAACACTTAGGTGAATATCCCCTGCACCAGCATTCCACGGAAATTCTTTCCTAGCTCTCCCACGTCAACGAGCACGGCTCCGCTCGCAACACCGTATGACGTCATCGGAGCCATAAGAGGACCTCGTCGGCGTGCTGACGTCAGTTCCACCCATTTTTTCCGTGCCACCGAGGCAAACAGGCGACCGAGACATTTTCACATGTATACATAGTATAATAAATATATATATATTCACTGAAAAACCATAGGTTTCAGGCACGATATAGTTAGAAATTAGCATTTAAAAAACCTTAGAAATTCACTGAAAAAGCCATAGGTTTCAGGCACGTTATAGTTAGAAATTAGCATTTAAAAAACCTTAGAAATTCACTGAAAAACCATAGGTTTCAGGGGTGTTACAGTTAGTTGGACATTTCACTCGTACAAAACCATAGAAATTCCCCTGTTATAGTTAGTTCAGCTAACTATAACTCGCGCACCCGCAATGTACTGCTGATGATGTCACATATTACCAGGGGTGGGCGGAATTTGCGGAGTTGCGTTCCGCAAAATTCCGCGAAATGGCAAGAAATCTCCGCGAGCACGCGGAATTTCGCGTGCTCGCGGAGATTTTGCTGCGCCTGTGTTGTTCATTCTGGTACCATGCTCATCTGCCCCTGAGAGTGACCCTGCATAGATTACAACTTGTAATCTATGCAGGGTCACTCTCAGGGGCAGACGAGCATCGTCCTAGAATGAATCCTGCCCTGCATATTTATCCACGAAGATGCCACCGTTTTGTGCAATACCTCTACTCAACTGGACTACTTTCTACTGGCTAATCAGTAAGTGCTACCTCGTTGGGTAAATGTATAGTGCCTTTCCTACACTGCAGCTGCGTAAAGGACCAGAAGAATTGACCCCAGTGACCTGTGTGTCTGTAACTTTGCCACCGCGCCGGAAAGGCGCCGGGGTCCTTTGAGTAAGCTGTCCATCATAGTGGGGAAAGGGCGGGAAGACGTTGCATACCACTAGTGTATGCGGGGCAAAACGGACGTGGCTTTCATGCGAGTTCACATACAGCCGTTCCAGCTGTGATATTACAACAAGGGCTGTACGGCCTTGGAAAAAGCTGCCCAGCTGAGTTACAGAAATAAAACAATTACTAGTGCGTCACGATAATATGCCAACTTTAAAATGCTCTAATAATGGCAAGAGTGAAGGCAGAGATCACATGGTCGAGCTGCCAGCAGCAAAAAGAAGGATATGGTGGGCTTTGGGGGCTCTCCGTATGAGGACACGTGTGCAGTCTGCATTGGTATCCAACACCAAGGTTTGCTGGGGAGTGTAGTTCTCTTTTCTCTATTCAGTCATGTCATGTCTATATGACGTCTATCAAAAATAAACAGCAAGTAAGAAAGCTGATTGGGAGCCTCGGATCCTGTCAATCAATTACAAAACACCTGGCTATTCAGAGTACTTAGTGTAGAGTAGTCATATGGCCGCTAGATGGCACTGAGCACCTATAAATGCAGGGAGGGTGTGCTGCAGCCATAGTGCGCATGCTGCTTCTGCCTTCATCCTCTAGCTGTACTCGCATCCTCCCCCTCGCCCATCCCCCACGTTACTTCACCCACCCATGGCCCCTCTAGCCAGTGTGCTGGAATCCGTAAGCCGCGCGAGACGGAAGTGACAGAAAAACACAATAAATAAATCGAACCAAAAAATGTCTTTGTGCTCGGGCTTCTAAGATGGTCTAAACCTGAAGTCGGCTAGCGCAGCCTTCAGCTCGGGCTGGACTGGAGGGGCGCTGAACTGGGCCATTTCCTCTTTACAACATGTTGTTCAGACAGGACTTCACTCATCTGACCATTTCGAAATAGCTAATGTTTGACGGTAGATCTGGGCAGAAAGCACTCCTGCTTAGCCTCGACCTTGTTCACGAATTTTTTGTGCTGATTAATACGTTACAGAATTTGAACTTCAACTCGGGCACCTGCTTTATTTATATCTGGAAGTGCTTCCAAGCCCCCGAATTCCGTTCCGCCGCGGATCGCGGAATTTTCGACATTTCCGTGTTCCGCGCGGAACGCGGAAATGCCGAAATTTCGCAAGTTCCGAGAGCGGACCGGAATTTGCCGCCCACCCTTACATATTACATCACTCATGACATGGTCAGTGACATCACTCATGACATCACTGATGACATCTCAAATGACATCACTGATGACATCATCCTTGTGATAGAGTGGCAGACCTCCTCTCACCCTAATATAACCTTTGATACACACACTCAAAAATACAAACTAACATTTTCAAAACAATGGACATACCAATACCAGTTACAACACACCTATTCAGTAATTCCAAGATCTACACACACATCCACTCATTCACCAACAGTCACTCATACATGTACTCACTCATCATATTTACTCATACACCTATACATCCTGTTACACACCGCCACTCCTCCATAGAGTTACTCACACACATAGTCACACATGCAAACAAAGTATCAAACATCCATTTACTTGCATATACAGTTATACACACACTACCACACTTACTTCTACAGAAACTTACACATACTTACTCTCTTAAACAATCACTTATAGAAACACCTACTTATTTGTACAGGAACTCTTCCAATCTCTCACTCTCACATATACTCACTTATATACACCAATACTCACATATACTACTTTAAAACATATGTAGTTACTCATAAAGACACTATTGAGACAGTCATTCACTCACTAACACACCCATACACATACTCATCCACCTATACAGTCCTGCACACATGCTGTCTTCAACACATACAAACAGTGAGTCACCCATTCATGCATCTATGCACTAAGTAATACCCCCCACCGAACCATACAGACACTCAGACACTCATACTGATACTCAAAAAACCAACTAATAAACCATATAGACACTCACCAACCCATGCAGCCACTTATACACAAAGTGAGAGACTGATACAGATATTTTCATATTTAAACATTACTCACTAACCCATGTATTCACTAAGATACACTTAGTCAGATATACAATCAATTTTACAAAAAATCATCCATTTAGACACTTATATACCCATTTATTCTTCCATCGACCTTGAGATATACATATATAAAACATATTTAATTTTCAGAAAAACACACATTCACTGGATGATGTCATCAGTGATGTCATCAGTGATGTCATTTGAGATGTCATCAGTGATGTCATGAGTGATGTCACTGACCATGTCATGAGTGATGTAATATGTGATGTGATCAGCAGTGCATTGCGGGTGCGTGAGTTATAGTTAGCTGAACTAACTATAACGGGGGAATTTCTATGGTTTGTACGAGTGAAATGTCCAACTAACTATAACGCCCCTGAAACCTATGGTTTTTTCAGTGAATATATATATATATATATATTATCTACTGGCGGTCGCCAGTAGATAGTTATAGTTAGGACCTATTTTCCATAGGAAATCCACAACATTCTATTTGAAATAACTTTGGCGCCGGTTGACGAATCTTCGCGCAATTTTCAAAACTTATGGCCCGCTCCGGTCCGCTCCTATCCTGAAAGTCTCGGGGTGATTCATCAAGTGGGGGCCGAGAAAAAAGGGGGATCCCAAAACGTGTTTTCCCCATGCAATTTTCCATAGGACACTTTAGTCGCAGCTACAGCCCGAACTGCTGAACAGAATTACACCAAATTTGGCAAAAAGGTAGCCCTTGGGTCAGAGTCATGCCTTTTGGTTAAATGGTGTAAATCCGTTCAGTAGTTCCTGAGAAATTTGAAAAAGAAAACACATATATATCTGGGCGGAGCCTAACCACACATGTCATCGTGAGATCTGATTGGCTGTCAGCACTTCATCCTGGAATTGCTGGCAGCCATCTTGGGAGCAATATAAATGATAGTACCCCATTGAATGCATTGTAGTGAATCGAAGATTTTGAGGGTTACCAAAAGGAGAACTATAAAGGGTGATAACAGACTTTAGTTACATTAGAATTCATTTGTTGATGGTACCATACTAATTTCAGGAATTGTGGTGTGTTCTAAGGTGATTTTACCCTGTGAAAAACCTTCTGCTGGGATATCATGAATCATGTTTGAGAGAAAACTATTTTCACATGCTTGTCCCATACAGTTTTGGAAGGTGCTCCAGAAGCTAAAATGAGATCATATTTTCTGTAAATTCACATTATCTTTCTCAGTCATGTGAGAATGAAGTCTGACATTCTCAGTAAAACATGTACATCCAACAAGGGCAGAGACTGTCAGTTGATTCCTTTGTGTTCTACTGCAGCTTCCCAGAGTGTTCTAAAGAACAACTAGAGTGCTAACAGCCTTACTTATGACAAAAGTATGGCACACCTGAAGCCATCTTGATTGGAATAAACTGGTAACACTTAAAACATTTAATTTAAAAAGGAACAAAATGAGGGGTTCATTTTGCCATAGAAATTATGGTTAGTGCTGTAGAAAGAAAAATTAGGACATGTTTTAAGTGAGATCTCAAATATCTTCCTGTTATATTTCAACAGGAGCAGCCTGTCAGTTGATGCCTTTGTGTTCTACTGCAGCTTCCCAGAGTGTTCTAAAGAACAACTAGAGAGCTAACAGTCTTACTTATGATAAAAGTATGGCACACCTGAAGCCATCTTGATTGGAATAAAACTGGTAACACTTAAAACATTTAATTTAAAAGGAACAAAATGAGGGGGTTCATTTTGCCATAGAAATTATGGTTAGTGCTGTAGAAAGAAAAATTAGGACATGTTTTAAGTGAGATCTCAAATATCTTCCTGTTATATTTCAACAGGAGCAGCCTGTCAGTTGATGCCTTTGTGTTCTACTGCAGCTTCCCAGAGTGTTCTAAAGAACAACTAGAGTGCTAACAGCCTTACTTATGACAAAAGTATGGCACACCTGAAGCCATCTTGATTGGAATAAACTGGTAACACTTAAAACATTTAATTTAACCCCTTCGCTGCTTGGCCTTTTCCCCTCCTGTGCTAAGCCTTTTTTGGGCTATTTGGGGTAGTTCGCGCTTAGGCCCCTGTAACTTTTTGACCACAGAACGTATCCACGCCAAATTTGCTTCCTTTTTTTCCAACATCATGGGGATTCTAAAGGTACCCAGGGTTTGTGGATTCCCCTGGAGGGGACCCAGAAATTAGCCAAAATACAGCTAAATTTTTGTTTTTGGGGGAAAAATGCGAAAAAAGGGCTACAGATGAAAGCGTCTGGTTTTTTCCCTGCAAATGGCGTAAAAAAAGGGGTTGTGGTGCTGAAATCACCATCTTCCCAGCTTTCAGGGACAAGTAGACTTTTGTCAGAAAACCAACATTTTTTACACAGTTTTGGCATTTTTCTGGGACATAGTCTATTTTTGCTATTTTTTGTGCTTCCAACCTCCTTCCAGTTAATGGTAGAAATGGGTATGAAAGCAATAATGGATCCTAGAAAGCTATACATTTCTGAAAAGTAGACAAAATTCTGAATTCAGCAAGGGGTCATTTGTGTAGATCCTTCAAGTTTTCTTTATAGAAACAAACAGTTAAATATAGGAAAAATTGAAAATTAGTTGAAAAAATCAGCCATTTGTGTCAACGATTTCACCTGTAAATTCTTCTAATTCTGACAGCTATTTGAAAGCAATATACCGTTACAACCGCTGGACCTTTCTGGTTGTGGCGATATATAGGACTTGTAGGTTCACCAAGAACCCGACGAACCCAGAGCCAATAACTGAGCAGCGTCTTGCAATGGTTTTTTATTATGTACCTGGTATATAGCAATTATTCTGGGAAAATTTATACATGGAAAAATCGGTATGAAAGACACCTATGTATTTCTGAAATGGGAACAAAATATAGAGTTTAGAAATAGTAGATATTTGCACATTTCCGAAATTGGGAGTACCCATACTAGCATGAGAATTATAGGACATTTTTCAAAACGTTTTGGGCCCATGCCTGTTGCGGGTACTTGGGCCTCCCACCCGAGTGAGGCACCATTTGTATCGGGAGACCTGGGGGAACGCTGGGTGGTAGGAAATTTGTGTCATCCCGGTGATGCCACAACTTTCCCACATAAAAATGTGTGAAAAAAGTGATTTTTTACAGCAAACTTTCAAGTTTGCAGGGGATTCTGGGTAAGAAAACGTTGGTGAATCCACGCAAGCCATACCTCCCTGGAATCCCCCGGGTGTCTACTTTTCAGACATGTGTGGGTTTGCTAGGTTTCCCTAGGTGGCCGCCGAGCCCCGGGCCAAAAAGTCATGGGACCCCCCTTGCAAAACCAGGTCGTTTTGCGATAGGCATTTTTGATGTCGCCTCAATACGTTTTGGGCCCTTGCCTGTCGCGCGTATTTGGGCCTCCCACCCGAGTGAGGCACCATTTTTATCGGGAGACCTGGGGGAACGCTGGGTGGTAGGAAATTTGTGTCAGCCTGGTGATGCCACAACTTTCCCACACAAAAATGTATGAAAAAAGTGATTTTTTCAGTACACAATTTCAGGTTTGCAGGGGATTCTGGGTAAGAAAACGTTGGTGGATCCACGCAAGCCATACCTCCCTGGAATCCCCCGGGTGTCTACTTTTCAGAAATGTATGGGTTTGCTAGGTTTCCCTAGGTGGCCGCCGAGCCCCGGGCCAAAAAGTCATAGGACCCCCTTGCAAAACCAGGTCGTCTTCTGATAGGCAATTTTCATGTCGCCTCAATACGTTTTGGGCCCATGCCTGTTGCGGGTACTTGGGCCTCCCACCCGAGTGAGGCACCATTTGTATCGGGAGACCTGGGGGAACGCTGGGTGGTAGGAAATTTGTGTCAGCCCGGTGATGCCACAACTTTCCTACACAAAAATGTGTGAAAAAAGTGACTTTTTCAGCAAAATTTAAGGTTTTGGGGGATTCTGGGTAAGAAAACATTGGTGGATCCACGCAAGCCATACCTCCCTGGAATCTCCCAGGTGTCTACTTTTCAGAAATGTGTGGGTTTGCTAGGTTTCCCTAGATGGCCGCCGAGCCCCGGGCCAAAAATTTATGGGACCCCCCTTGCAAAACCAGGTCGTCTTCTGAAAGGCAATTTTGATGTCGCCTCAATACATTTTGGGCCCTTGCCTGTCGCGGGTACTTGGGCCTCCCACCCGAGTGATGCACCGTTTTTATCGGGAGACCTGGGGGAACACTGGGTGGTAGGAAATTTGTTTCAGCCCAGTGATGCCACAAGTTTCCCACACAAAAATGTATGAAAAAAGTGATTTTTTTCAGCAAAATTTCAGGTTTCTGGGGGTTTCTGGGTAAAAAAACTTTGGGGGATCCACGCAAGCCATACCTCCCTGGAATCCCCCGGGTGTCTAGTTTTCAGAAATGTGTGGGTTTGGTAGGTTTCCCTAGCAGGCCGCCGAACCCGGGGCCAAAAACTAATGGGACCCCCCTTGAAACCAGGTTGGTTTGTGATAGGTAATTTTGATGTCGCCTCACTAGGTTTTGGGCCCTTGCCTGTCACGGGTACTTGCCCCACCCACGCGTGTGAGGTACCATTTTTATCGGGAGACCAGGGGGAGCAGAAAGGCTGTAATGGTGGCGGGGATTTGGGCATTGGCGTGCCCACTTCGGGCAGCACCCACCCTAAAAAAAATTGCAAAAAAAAATCCCTGGTGTCAAGTGGGCTTGCTGCTGCCCGGGGGCAGAAAGACTGTTATGGTGGCAAGGGCGTGGGGGCATTGGCGTGCCTATTTTGGGCAGCCCCCACCCTAAAACAAATTGCACAAAAAAATCCCTGGCGTTTAGTGGGCTTTCGCCCCCAGGGGGGCAGATTGGGGGCTACTGCCCCCATCTGCCTCCCAGGGGGCAGAAAGGCTGTAATGGTGGCGGCGGGGTGGGGGCATTGGCGTGCCCATTTTGGGCAGCCCCCACCCTAAAAAAAATTTGCACAAAAAAATCCCTGGTGTTTAGTGGGCTTTCTGCCCCACTGGGGGGCAGATTGGGGGCTACAGCCCCCATCTGCCCCCCGGGCGGGGCAGAAAGGCTGTAATGGTGACGGGGAATGGGGGCATTGGCGTGCCCGTTTTGGGCAGCCCCCACCCTAAAAAAAATTGCAAAATAAAAAATCCCTGGCGTTTAGTGGGCTTTCTGCCCCCCAGGGCGGGGCAGAAAGGCTGTAATGGTGACGGGGGGTGGGGGCATTGGCGTGCCCGTTTTGGGCAGCCCCCACCCTAAAAAAAAATGACACAATAAAAAAATCCCTGGTGTTTAGTGGGCTTTCTGCCCCCATCTGCCTCCCAGGGGGGGCAGAAAGGCTGTAATGGTGGTGAGGGGGTGAGGGCATTGGCGTGCCCGTTTCGGGCAGCTCCCACCCAAAAAAAACCACGGCAAAATAAATCCCTGGCGTTTAGTGGGCTTTCTGCCCCCCCGGGCGGCAGATTGGGGGCTACTGCCCCCATCTGCCTCACAGGGGGGGCAGGAAGGCTGTAATGGTGGTGGGGGGGTGGGGGCATTAGCGTGCCCATTTCAGGCAGCCCCCACCCTAAAAAAAAATGCGTACAAAAAAATCCCTGGTGTTTAGTGAGCTTTCTGCCCCCCCGGGGGTGCAGAAAGGCTGTAATGGTGGCTGGGGGTGGGGGCATTGGCGTGCCCGTTTCGGGCAGCCCCCACCCTGAAAAAAATGCACCTAATAAAAATCCCTGGTGTCTAGTGGGCTTTCTGCCCCCCGGGGGGGCAGATTGGGGGCTACTGCTCCCATCTGCCCCCCAGGGGGGGCAGAAAGACTGAACAATGGCAATTTTTTGGGGGGGAGCAAAAGCGCTTGCCCAAGGGGCTGCTCCTCCCTCCCTGGTGCCTTAGTGGGTGGATCCCTGCTTGGGGATCGCCCTCCTGGGGCGATCCCCAAGCAGGGATCCACTGGGAGAAGTACCATTGGAAAGCGGAGATTCTCCCTTTCCAATGATACCTCTCCAGTCTTTCTACGTGCTCAGGGGCTGAGATAGCCCCTGAGCACGTAGAAAGTGAAACTGAAATGAGCCTAAAGGCTCATTTTAGTTTGTTTTCAGTGAAATGAAGTCAGCGCGACGTGCGCGCTGATCTTCATTTCACTGAAAGGGAGGGGGCCTCGGGAGCTGGGGAAGCTCTTCCCCAGCTCCCGAGGCTGTGGGGAGAAAGGAAATCCCTCTGCTGTCTGCAGCAGAGGGATTGCGTGCCCCTGGCCTCATGACGGAATGGTTCCGTCATGAGCACAGGGCACTGATGCTCATGACGGAACCATTCCGTCATGAGCATCGAAGGGATTAAAAAGGAACAAAATGATGGGGTTCATTTTGTCATAGAAATTATGGTTAGTGCTGTAGAAAGAAAAATTAGGACATGTTTTAAGTGAGATCTCAAATATCTTCCTGTTATATTTCAACAGGAGCAGCCTGTCAGTTGATGCCTTTGTGTTCTACTGCAGCTTCCCAGAGTGTTCTAAACAACAGCTAGAGAGCTAACAGTCTTACTTATGACAAAAGTATGGCACACCTGAAGCCATCTTGATTGGAATAAAACTGGTAACACTTAAAACATTTAATTTGAAAAGGAACAAAATGAGGGGGTTCATTTTGCCATAGAAATTATGGTTAGTGCTGTAGAAAGAAAAATTAGGACATGTTTTAAGTGAGATCTCAAATATCTTCCTGTTATATTTCAACAGGAGCAGCCTGTCAGTTGATGCCTTTGTGTTCTACTGCAGCATCCCAGAGTGTTCTAAAGAACAACTAGAGTGCTAACAGCCTTACTTATGACAAAAGTATGGCACACCTGAAGCCATCTTGATTGGAATAAACTGGTAACACTTAAAACATTTAATTTAAAAAGGAACAAAATGATGGGGTTCATTTTGTCATAGAAGTTATGGTTAGTGCTGTAGAAAGAAAAATTAGGACATGTTTCAAGTGTGATCTCAAATATCTTCCTGTTATATTTCAACAGGAGCAGATTGTCAGTTGATGCCTTTGTGTTCTACTGCAGCTTCCCAGAGTGTTCTAAAGAACAACTAGAGCGCTAACAGTCTTACTTATGACAAAAGTATGGCACACCTGAAGCCATCTTGATTGGAATAAACTGGTAACACTTAAAACGTTTAATTTAAAAAGGAACAAAATGAGGGGGTTCATTTTGCCATAGAAATTATGGTTAGTGCTGCAGAAAGAAAATTTAGGGCATGTTTTAAGTGAGATCTCAAATCCTCATCTATTTCATTAGAAAATTCTGACATGCAGACTGAAACAATCACTTTCAATACCAGCAGTAGACTTCCAGTTAACTCCCTGGAGAGCAGTAGCTTTACTACAGTGATCTAATGAACAACTACAGTGCTAACATTCTGAATTTATGGCAAATGTGTGACACATCTGAATGCCTTCTTGATGGAATCAAACTAAAAAACTGAAAGCATTTCCTACTGAGGAGACTGCAGTAAATGACGAAATTAGGAAACTTCATAACAAATAAGTCTCCCAAGATGGCCACCAGAGAAAAAAGAGCCCAAATGTAGCACAAATATCACCCAGATGTAGCCCACATATAGCCCAATGACAGAAGTGTGCAAAACACTTTTTATTTTTATTTTTTCTGCAGTTTTATATAGTGCAAACTGGTCAGGTATTGGAGCGTTACATCTTACTTGGCCCCCTTATTGCGTATTTTGCACGAAGTACATGAGATTGATCTTGCGAAACATTGAACTTTACGATTCTGTTATCCTGAAGTTGCTCTGAACCGGGCTTTGTAACACCCGTTTTTACCTACTGGTTTTAATTAATTCTCACTGTATTGTATTAGGAAAGAGGATTTACTGTTTTTATGTACACTTTTATGATCTATGTTTCTAAATCAGATCAAATAAAGTTTAATGAATTCTATGGCAGGACGGAGGCGAGGATTATGCATATCTTTCCTCACTTTATTTGCATAGCAGTTCAAAGAAAACGTAACACAACAATCATTAAACAAAAGACTACACAACACATGAACCATTAGGGGGGTAGTCTCCAAGGCAACTATAGTCCAATCATATCACAGTCCATCGTATATAATATCGTGAAGTCCCTTCCGCTTCCTCTTTCTTCACTGCTCGTCAGTTAAGTGCATTCCTTACATTCTTGGCTTAATCTGACGTTGTTGCTGTTTGTATAGCGGTTTCTTGTGCACGTTATTAGCATTATTGCCTTGGTATTGTTTCATATTCCCTGCGCAGCAGGCTCTTGCCCGAGCACGTTCTCCCCCTCACAGTTTCTCCCGCTGTGTGCTCTGCGCACGGTGAGATCCTGTCAGGCGCGTCTGGTCCGAGCGAGGCAGCTCCGTCGAGCGCTCCCGCTGGTCTTTACGCGCGTTTGGGAATCCAGTCACTCCTTTAGTGTCCGCTTGATTCCCGACCAACCCTCGCCTAATTTTGACACAGCTACGCGGTGATTTCCCCACACGGCCACGTTAGTGACCAGTGCCACCTGGTGGTGGTAATTGGTATTGCGCCTCAGTCTATTCTTATAACAGCTTCGGGGAAAGCCCAGCTGTTGGAGCGAGGGGGCTGTCTTAAGGATTTTAAGGGCATTTGTTCTGTGCTCACACCCTCTGCTATCATGTCTTCTCCAGAAGACCATTTTTACTCCTCCTACTAGGAAGTGGAGGAGCAATGGCCCCCCAACTTCTCCCTCCAGCAGTGGACCAAGCCCTCTCTCTGGCTATTTCTAGGGCGCTGGCTCCTCTTAGGGATCAGGTTGATAAGCTGGTGAAAGCATCCCTGGGGTGTTCAGTGACCCAGATCTGGTGGTGGCGGGTCCAAGTAGCTCCCAGATGGGGAATAAAGGGCCGTTAAGCATAACGCGGGGCACTTGGAAGGATTTGATAAACTTACGGAGACCTTCCTCAAGAGTGCGCAAACGCTAAAACATGCACCCTACCGGGAGGAGGAGGGGCCCGGAGAAAATTGCGACACTGTCACCACTATTGTAGACCCCGACGGCGGGTTTCCCTTAGAGGGAGAGGGTGTATCGGAGGACGATTTCTCCTCCGATGAGGATAAGGACTCAGGGCGTCCCTGGCATCCAGAGTCCCACTCCTCTCAGTCCCCAGTTGGGGACGGGGTCCACTCGGACATGTTCGAGCCTACCCAAATTTACCATCCTAGGTCGGCACAGTGGACACCTGATGCCAAAGTGGCAGAGTATGTGGTGGGGGAAATCCATCAACCCCTTGAAAGGGAGGTCAGGAATAGGATGAGGGGAGAATGCCCCAGGCCCTCACTGAAGGGGAAGGTGGCACACAGGCCTGAAATTGATGAGAAACTATGTACCTTTTTTTCCAAGTATATGAGGGATCCCAAGAAAGGAATTGATAGGTCTTGGACGTGGTAGGGCCCTTGACCCAAATTATTCAATTGACGGAGCGTTCCAAAGAGTCAGGATCCCCTTTGTCCACGGATATTGTGGCTGATTCGGCGCACTACCCTAAACCCTAAAACACTACCCCCTCCACTACCCAAACACCACTGCACTACCCTAAACCCTAAAACACTACCACCAGCACGACTCCCTACACTACCCAAACACCTCTGCACTACCCAAACCCTAAAACACTACCCCCAGCACGACTCCCTACACTACCCAAACACCACTGCACTACACTAAACCCTAAATATACCCCCAGCATGACCTCCCACACTACACAACACCACTGCACTACCCTAAACCCTAAAACACTACCCCCAGCACGACCCCCTACACTACCCAAACACCACTGCACTACCCTAAACCCTAAAACACTAACCCCAGCATGACCCCCTACACTACCCAAACACCACTGCACTACCCTATACCCTAAAACACAACCCCCTACACTACACAAACACGACTGCACTATCCTAAACCCTAAAACACTACCCACAGCATGACCCCCTTCACTTTACAAACACCACTGCACTGCCCTAAACCCTAAAACACTACCCCAGCACTACCCCCTACACTACCCAAACACCACTGCACTAACATAAACCCTAAAACACTACCCCCAGCACAACCCCCTACACTACACAAACACCACTGCACTACCCTAAACCCTGAAACACTACCCCCAGCACGACTCCCTACACTACCCAAACACCACTGCTCTACCCTAAACCCTAAATCTATCCCCAGCACGACCCCCTACACTCCCCAAACACCACTGCAATACCCTAAACCATAAAATAGTACCCCCAGTATGACCCCCTACACTACACAAACACCACTGCACTACCCTAAACCCTAAAACACTACCACCAGCATGACCCCCTACACTACTCAAACACCACTGCACTACCCTAAACCCTAAAACACTACCCCAGCACAACCCCCTACACTACCCATACACCACTGCACTACCCTAAACCCTAAAACACTACCCCCAGCACGACCCCCTACACTACTGCACTACCCTAAACCCTAAAACACTACTCCCAGCACGACCCCCTACACTACCCAAACACCACTGCACTACCCTAAACCCTAAAACACTACCCCCAGCACGACCCCTACACCACCCAAACACCACTGCACTACCCTAAACCCTAGAAAAGAAACCCCCACCCCATGCCCAATCCCTCTTACCTCTCACTCCTCATGGTTCCTCTGTCCTCGTGGTTCCTGCTTCACGTCATCTCTGAGGGCGGTGCACGTCGTTGTGAGGAAACGGAACAGCCTCTGTTTCCTTACAACGACATGGATCGTTTATATGTTTTTAGAACGCATGGTCATTTACCATACATACCTTTACAACAAAATTCGTTGTAAAGGCATGCGTGGTAAATGACCATGTGTTCTAAAAAATGCGTAGTAATGACTTTGTGATGTACAACGCATGCGTGGTAATGCATGCATTGTAATGGTATCGCAAAGTAAAAAGTCATTGTAACGGCTGTTTACCGATCGAAGCTAGCCCCTGTTCTTCAGTGAGATGTTTATTTGATTAATTAGGAGGAAGGAATGTGGTTTTTTTACCGAAAAGTGCATTCCCGGCTGTTGTATTGTGAAAGTGTCCGCGTGGCCTGGTTTCACTTCCCGTGAGAGAGTGGAAGAGTCTGTTTGGATCTAAAGGAGTTCTGTTGTTGGACGGGGCCGGCGCGACATGTCATCAGAAAACATAGCTAATGGAAAGCGTCCTCCCTGAAGTGTGGAGCAGTGCCATGAGAGGTCAACGAGTGTGCGTCCCACCGCAGTATGACCGTACCGCGTGACCCATGAGCTGCCTCCAGGGTACGGGAGGCAGAAGCGGCATCGCAGGTCCTCTTGAAGACCGTTGTAGCACTAATTCTACATTTTGGTACTAGGGCATTTTAACTTCGTTGTTCCTGCCAGATACAAAGAGAAGATCCTGTGTTATTCAGTGCCCTCGTTACCGTTTTTGTGGGTTGTGGTGCTTGTCACTTCGCTGCCCGGCCGGTGCACACGACTGGGCACCCCACCTCGTGTGGCATCTGCAGGGCCTCTGCCCTCGGATCACTGGTTTCTGTTTCTGGAGTGGCAACATAAACAGTTGCTCCCAAAGGACTAGCCTGAACACTTAGGTGAATATCCCCTGCACCAGCATTCCACGGAAATTCTTTCCTAGCTCTACTACGTCAACGAGCACGGCTCCGCTCGCGACACCGTATGACGTCATCGGAGCCATAAGAGGACCTCATCGGCGTGCTGACATCAGTTCCACCCATTTTTTCTGTGCCACCGAGGCAAACAGGGGACCGAGACATTTTCACATGTATACATAGTATAATAAATATATATATATTCACTAAAAAAACATAGGTTTCAGGCACGTTATAGTTAGAAATTAGCATTTAAAAAACCTTAGAAATTCACTGAAAAAACCATAGGTTTCAGGCACGTTATAGTTAGAAATTAGCATTTAAAAAACCTTAGAAATTCACTGAAAAAACCATAGGTTTCAGGGGCGTTATAGTTAGTTGGACATTTCACTCGTACAAAACCATAGAAATTCCCCTGTTATAGTTAGTTCAGCTAACTATAACTCGCGCGCCCGCAATGCACTGCTGATGACGTCACATATTACATCACTCATGACATGGTCAGTGACATCACTGATGACTCACTGATGACATCTCAAATGACATCACTGATGACATCACTCATGACATCATCCTTGTGATAGAGTGGCAGACCTCCTCTCACCCTAATATAACCTTTGATACACACACTCAAAAATACAAACTAACATTTTCAAAACAATGGACATACCAATACCAGTTACAACACACCTATTCAGTAATTCCAAGATCTACACACACATCCACTCATTCACCAACAGTCCCTATACAGTCACTCATACATGTACTCACTCATCATATGTACTCATACACCTATACATCCTGTTACACACCGCCACTCATCCATAGAGTTACTCACACACATAGTCACACATGCAAACAAAGTATCAAACATCCATTTACTTGCATATACAGTTATACACACACTACCACACTTACTTCTACAGAAACTTACACATACTTACTCTCTTAAACAATCACTTATAGAAACACCTACTTATTTGTACAGGAACTCTTCCAATCTCTCACTCTCACATATAATCACTTATATACACCAATACTCACATATACTACTTTAAAACATATGTAGTTACTCATAAAGACACTATTGAGACAGTCATTCACTCACTAACACACCCATACACATACTCATCCACCTATACAGTCCTGCACACATGCTGTCTTCAACACATACAAACAGTGAGTCACCCATTCATGCATCTATGCACTAAGTAATACCCTCCACCGAACCATACAGACACTCAGACACTCATACTGATACTCAAAAAACCAACTAATAACCCATATAGACACTCATGTAGCTACTCACCAACCCATGCAGCCACTTATACACAAAGTGAGAGACTGATACAGATATTTTCATATTTAAACATTACTCACTAACCCATGTATTCACTAAGATACACTTAGTCAGTTATACAATCAATTTTACAAAAAAATCATCCATTTAGACACTTATATACCCATTTATTCTTCCATCGACCTTGAGATATACATATATAAAACATATTTAATTTTCAGAAAAACACACATTCACTGGATGATGTCATCAGTGATGTCATCAGTGATGTCATTTGAGATGTCATCAGTGATGTCATGAGTGATGTCACTGACCATGTCATGAGTGATGTAATATGTGACGTCATCAGCAGTGCATTGCGGGCGCACGAGTTATAGTTAGCTGAACTAACTATAACGGGGGAATTTCTATGGTTTTGTACGAGTGAAATGTCCAACTAACTATAACGCCCCTGAAACCTATGGTTTTTTTCAGTGAATTTCTAAGGTTTTTAAATGCTAATTTGTAACTATAATGTGCCTGAAACCTATGGTTTTTTCAGTGAATATATATATATATATATACCTTGTTTCCATAGGAAAAGCATTTTTTCTTTTGCCAATATCTTTGGCGCCGTTTGACGTATTTTCGCGAAATTCTCAAAACGAATGGGGCGCTCCTGTCAGCTCCTGTCTTGAAAGTTTCGGGGTGATTCGTCAAGCAGGGGCAGAGAAAAAAGGGGGTTCCAAAACATGTATTCTCTATGTTAATTTCCATAGGAAACTTTTGTCGCGGCTACAGCCCGAACTGCTGAACGGAATTATACCAAATTTGGCAGAAAGGTAGCTCTTGGTCCAGAGTGCACTCTTTGCTTTAAATGGTGTAAATGCGTTCAGTAGTTTTTGAAATATTAAAGTAAAAAGAAATATCGATATCTGGACGGACCCTAACCGCACATCTCATCGTGAGATCTTATTGGCTGTCAACACTTCATCCAAGAAATGTTGGCAGCCATCTTGGGACCAATATACATGATAGCACCACATTAAAATGCATTGTAGTGAATGGAAGGTTTTGAGGGTCACCAAAAGGAGAACGTATAAAGGGTGATAACAGACTTTAGTTACATTATAAATCATTTGTTGATGGTACCATACTAATTGTGGTGTGTTATAAGGTGATTTTACCCTGTGAAAGAGCCTTCTACTGGGATATCATGAATCATGTTTTAGCAAAAACTATTTTCTCATGCTTTTCCCAAAGAGGTTTGGAAGGTGCTCCAGAAGCTGAAATGAGAGCATATTTTCTGTAAATTCACATTATCTTTCTCAGTCATGTGAGAATGTAGTCAGACATTCTCAGTAAAACATGTACATCCAACAAGGGCAGAGACTGTCAGTTGATTCCTTTGTGTTCTACTGCAGCTTTCCAGAGTGTTCTATAAAGAACTAGAGCACTAACAGTCTTACTTATGACAAAAGTATGGCACACCTGAAGCCATCTTGATTGGAATAAACTGGTAACACTTAAAAATTTAATTTAAAAAGGAACAAAATGAGGGGGTTCATTGTCCCACAGAAATTATGATTAGTGCAGTTGAAAGAAAAATTAGGGCACATTTTGAGTGACTTCTCAAATCCTCTTCTATTTCATTAAAAAATTCTGACAGGCAGACTGAAACATGCCCTTTCAATACCAGCAGCAGACTTCCAGTTAACTCCCTGGTGAGCAGTAGCTTTACTACAGTGATCTAATGAGCATCTAGAGTGCTAATATTCTGAATTTATGGCAAATGCTTGACACATCTGAATGCCTTCTTGATGGAATCAAACTAAAAACTGAAAGCATTTCCTACTGAGGAGGCTGCAGTAAATGAGGAAATTAGAAAACTTCATAACAAATAAGTCTCCCAAGATTGCCACCAGAGAAGAAAGAGCCCAAATGTAGCACAAATATCACCCAGATGTAGCCCATGTATAGCCCACTGACAGAAGTGTGCAAAACACATTTTATTATTTGTTTTTTGCAGTTTTTATAGTGCAGACTGGTCAGGTATTGGATCGTTGCATCTTACTTGGACCCCTTATTGCGTATTTTGCACGAAGTACTTGAGATTGTTCTTGCGAAACATTGAACTTTACTATTCTGTTAAACTGAAGTTGCTCTGAGCCGGGCTTTGTAACACCCGTTTTTACCTACTGGTTTTAATTAATTCTCATTGTATTGTATTAAGAAAAAGGATTTACTGTTTTTATGTACACTTTTATGATCTATGATTCTAAATCAGATCGAATAAAGTTTATTGAATTGAATTGAAGTCTCCCAAGAGGAGCCCAAATGTAGCACAAATGTCACCCGGATGTAGCCCACGTATAGCCCAATGACAGAAGTGTGGAAAACACTTTTTTTTTTTTGTTGCTGTTTTATATAGTGCAGACTGGTCAGGTATTGGAGTGCTTTACATGAGCATTGGTTACATCACACAAGGACAAATTCATTTTGGTTGTAGTCATGGGGAGATTAAGTGATTTGACCAGAATCACAGAATGTCGAGCTGAAGCAGAAACTCCAACCTGGTTCCCCAGTTGCAAAGTCTGCAGCTCTGAAAGTAATACCACATCCTCTCCCCTAAGTGCAACATTTAATCAAGTGGTCAACTGGATAAAAAACATAAAGATAACAAATAATTTAAAAGTGCTTTGTCGCTATTTGAGAACTCAGAAAATATGTCCTCATTTTAGTTTTTTAGAGCACTAACCATAATTTCGATGCAAATAAGACCCTCTCATTTCTATAATTTCTAATGGAAATGCCTTAGGTATTACAGTTTTGATTACGTCAAGATGACGTCAGGCGTGCCACACGTTTGTAATAAATATAGAATGTTAGCAATCTAGTTGTTTATTAGGATAGTGTTGAGAGGCAGAGGTCAGGGGCACAGACTCAGAAAATTGAAGGCAGGTAGGAAGGTGCAGAGGCAACAATTTGACCACAATGGGCAGGCAGGAAGGGCAGTGGCAGCACAACAGACTATGGAGGGCAGTGGAAAGTGGGACAGGGGCAACAAACCAACAATGCAGGACAGGCAAGAGAGGCTGTGACAATATAACAGACCATTGTGGGCAGAAGGAAGAGGCACTGGTAGTACAACCATACATGCCAACAGACCCGATTCAGCCAGGAAACGCCCAAAGTTTTTAGGCCCAAATGGCCTTTATTTTATCTGTCTCCTGTCTACAATCTCCTCTTTTTCAATGTAAGTCAATGGGGAAAATCAATTCCCCAGTTTTGTTTTCAAAATCTCCCTCTTACCAAGTTCAAAATGTTAGCAAGTATGGTACATTGGATCATGTAAGGCAGGAGGAATTGGGGTAGGGACATGGACTCGGATAACAGAGGACAGGAGGGACATGGACTGGTGCACCAAACTGACCTTACAGGGCAGGCATCAGGGTTTGCAGCAGCACAATGCACCACACAGGGAATGCGGGATGGCAGAGCAGCACAACAATCCATGGAAAGCAATAGGGAGGGGACAGGACCATGCACATGGACAACAGAGTACAGAGGGGAAAGAGGCAATGGCAGCAAGCTGACCATAATGGACTGACAGGAGAGAAAGCTGCAGCATAATGGACCATAAAGGGCAGGAGGGAGGGATCAGAGGCATTACAATGGAACAGACAAGCCAGGAGGGAGAGAATAGGGGTCTGCACATGGAAAACAGAGGGCAGGGGGCAAGGGGGCAGGGCAGGAGCAGCAAGCTGACCATGGAGGTCAGGCAGGATGGGCACTAGAAGCACAACACACCGTGGAGGGAAACAGTGAGACTATAATGGCATATACACAGACCATGGAGGGAAGGTGGGAGGGGGTCTGGGGCAGCTAACTGACCACACAGGGAAGGTGGGAGAGCCCGTGGCAGCACAGTAGACCATGCATGGCAAGTGGGAGGGTTAGTGGCAGCACAATGGCCATGATGGGCAAGAAGGAGGGGGCAGGGCATGCACAAAGGACCATGGAGGATAGAAGGGAGGGGTAGGAGCTGGGCACAGACAAGAGAGTTCAGGGGAAGGGGCCTCACAACAGACCACGCGGGGCAGGCAGGAGGAGCAGTTGCAGCACAACAGACCAGGGAGGGCAGAAGGGTGTGGCAGTAAAATGGACCATGGAGGACAGGAGGAAGGGGATAGGGTTATGGAACGTGGAAAGGCAGGGTGGAGGTGGTAGGGACAGGTTACAGTCATCTGACAATGCTAGGCAGGTGGGAGGGGAGTGGAAGCCCAACAGAGCACTCAGAGGAGATAGGAGGGGCAGGTCCATGGAACATCGTCGGTAAAAAGGATGGAGCAGGGGCATGCACACAGACATCGGAGGGCAGGGGGAAGGAGAGAAGGGGCAGCAAGCTAAGCACAGAGGCTAAGCAGGAGGTCAATGATGGGGCATAGCATTGGGCAATGGAGGGCAGGAGGAGTGGACTGGGGCATCATGCTAAATGGAGAGCAGTGGCAGCACATCAGACCATGCATGGCAGGAGGGACGAGGCGAGTGCATGGATTCAGACAACAGAGGATAGGGAGGAAGTGTATGGGGCAACAAGCTAACTGTTCAGAGAAGGCAGGAAGGCCAATGGCAGAACAATGGCCACACAGGGCTGTAATGAGGGAGCAGGGGCCTGGACTTGGACAATGGATGGCAAAGCGGAGGAGGGGAGGCAGGAGCAGCAAGCTTAAGTGTGGGCAGCACAATGCCAGGCCAGGCCCTGCTTCCAACCCCCCACCATCCATTGAGATAGGCATCTTACTTAACATTTTAAAAAAAACTAGAAATTTGCTGAAAAAAACAAAGATTCCAGGGATGTTATAGTTAAAAGCAGATTTCACTCATACAAAACCAGTGAAATTCAGCAGTTATAGTTACCTGAGCTAACTATAACTTACGCCCCCGCAATGCACTGCTTATGACCTCAGACAATCCATCATCATGACATGGTCAGTGACATCACTCATGACATCTCAAATGAGCTGTGAATGGAATGGAACTATAATCGCTAGAACTTTATTTAGGGATAGTGTGTGTATATTAACACCCCTTTTTTTCTTTTCTTTCATGTAAGAACCAATTTAATACTCAAAGTGCCCAGATCAGTATGGCCAATAGCCTTTCACTTTAAATTAATGTGTAGTCCATTTTTTATGTTGATGTTTGCAATCGTAAGTATGTTTATTATGAACAAGTCACGTTGACGAACATACAGGTACGGCGGTCACGGGGCAAGATATGCTGAAATGACATTGTGTGCATATTAACACTTGTTTTCTTTTCTTTATTGTATCAATTCCTGAATTTCCGCATCGTGACCAGGCCAATATGGCCGCCAGCTTTTGGATTAATGTTATATGTAGTCCTTTGTTAATGTTGGCAACTAGAGGCATTTGTACATTTAAATAAGGAAGCTTCAATGACATCTTGTATCGTTATCAAGGTTCGGACGAGCCGAAACGCGTGGATCGCGTCTTTTCCAGATTAAATACTTCCAAACTACAACCTGAGTGCTGATTCCTTCCTCGTAAGAGTGAGAGGAGATTGAATGCATATATATAAAATTCACTGAAAAAAAACACAGGTTTCAGGGACGTTATAGTTAGTCTGACATTTCACACGTACAAAACCAGAGAAATTCAGCCGTTATAGTTAGCTGAGCTAACTATAACTCACGCCCCCGCAATGCGCTGCTGATGATGTCACATATTACATTACTCATGACATGGTCAGTGACATCACTGATGACATCTCAAATGACATCACTGATGACATCACTGATGGCATCATCCAGTGAGTGTGAGTGTTTCTAAAACGTTTAAGAATGTGAAATGTGATTGGAGGATCACTTAATTTGGTGCTTCCTAAAATTTCAATTCAGTAGAAAAATGGTCCCAACAAATCCGCCTGGTTCTCCCCTAAATTGCGCACTTTAAAACAACAATGCAAAAAACTAGAAAGGGTTTGGAGGAAAGATTTTTCACCTGATAAGAAACGTGAATACAGGGAGGCAATCGGAATATATAAGGCAGAGATAAAAAAAGCTCAAGCCTCATATTTTGAGGAAAAGATTGCTTCAGCTTCAAATTCACCTAGAGAAACCTTTCTGATTGCCAAAAAGCTTCTTAAATCTCCCACCCCGCCGATGGCATTGGAGATCTCAGGTCTCCGCTGCAATAAACAGGCAGAATACTTCTACTCCAAAGTACAAAACAATCTCAAACATCTCCCCCAAAAAGATAGAAACCCCCCAATCGAGTTTACAACTAAAGGAGAGTACAAAACAGAACATCGGCTGGAGAATTTTCCCCTGATGACTCAGGAATCATTTTTAGCCACCTTGACATCAGTAAAAAGTGGCTCCCCACTAGATCCGGCACCACCTAATAATCTGAAATTAGTGGCATCCACTATCGCTCCCACGGCCACCAGCCTGATCAATATCTCACTATCCAAAGGTATGGTCCCCCCAGAATGGAAAAGGGCTATGGTTAAAGCCTTGTTGAAAAAGCCTAATCTGGACCCAGCAGACTTGGGTGATTATCGTGCCATTTCGCTCCTTCCTGGAATTAGTAAGATTGCGGAGAAACATGTCAATCATTTGCTCTCCGCTTTCCTCAAGGTCAATGACCTACTCCATCCCTCCCAAACAGGCTTCCGCCCACGCCAAGGCACCGAAACTGCCTTGTTGGCAGTGGTGGTGGAATCTAGAAGGATTGTTGACTCAGGAGGGTCCGCGGCCATAATCCTACTGGACTTGAGCGCGGCCTTCGACACGGTGAACCATCAAATCTTGGTTCACCGTCTCAGGATCTCAGGAGTGTCCGGCACTGCCCTGTCATGGCTACAATCCTTCCTGGAAGAAAGATTCTTCCAGGTTTTTGAAGGAGATATCACCTCACATGCTATTCCCTTACAGTGCGGAGTCCCTCAGGGCTCTTCCCTCAGCCCTACTCTTTTTAATGTTTATATGGCCCCATTGGCGGATATTGTATCCCCCTTCGGGATCCATATGGTAACCTATGCTGATGACACTCAGCTGGTTGTTGCACTGAACCACCCTAACCAGGTGTCCAAGGACCTCCGCTCCTGTCTTGAGGAAGTTGCTAAGTGGATGAGCCTTTCACACCTAAAGCTCAACAGTGACAAAACTGAGCTCATGATCCTTGGCAACTCCTTAAGCTTTAATTTAAGCATGATGTGGCCAGCCTGTATGGGCCCGGCTCCTACGCCCAAAACAGAGATAAAAAGTCTGGGATTTTGGATAGACCAAGACCTTACACTGAAAGTACAGGCAAGAAAGACTGTAGCCTCATGCTATGGCCTATTGAGAATGACCCGTAAAGTCCTCCCCCTTCTACCTAATCATGCAAGAAAACTATTGATTCAGGCACTCATCTTAACAAGAATAGACTATGGGAACGCCCTTTAGGTGGGTGCCCCGAAGTCAGTGATCGCTAAATTGCAGATCGTACAGAACTGTGCAGCTAGACTGCTCACAGTAACCCCCATTCGAACTTCCACAAGATCCGCCCTGAGCTCCCTCCATTGGCTCCCGATGCAGGAAAGAATCAACTTTAAGGCCCTCTGCATCGTTCATAAGTCCCTGTCAGGGAGCGGACCCTCTATTCTTAAAACCATGATTCACCCCTACAGGACGAACAGAACACTCCGCTCGGACGAGCTCCATCTAGCGTTGGCCCCTAGGATCAAGAAGGCCAGAAGTGGTGGTCGACTTTTTTCCTACAACGCCTCCAGGCTCTGGAATGCCCTGCCGTTGTACCTTCGCAGGGAACCCAATCACTTCACCTTCCGCAAACAGCTAAAAACATGGCTCTTCCCATAGGGCGCCAATCCCTCTAGTCTACCCCTTCAGCGTTGGGATGCTCCCAGGTAGCCATGCGCTATACAAAAGCCATTTTCATTTCATTTCATTTCATATATATATAATGATTCAGTCAGTATGTGACTGACTGTATAAATGAGTGATTATAGGTGTCTGGGTGAATGTATGGGTGAGTGATTAATCTGTGTGAATGTCTGTATCAGTCTGTCAGTTGGTGTGTAAGTGGCTGCATGGGTTGGCGAATAGGTACATGAGTGTCTATATAGGTTATTGATTGGTTGTCTGAGTACCTGAATGTGAGCCTGAGTGTCTGTGTGTTGTGTGACTACCTGCATGGATGTGTCAGAGGGTGATTCACTGGGTGTATGGGTTCATGAGTGCATCTGCGAGGTGCTGTATGGGTGAGTGAGTGTTTATATGGCTGTGTTGGTGAGTGAATGGATGTCTCAGTGGTATATGTGTGAGTAACTGCATATGTGAATGGCAGTAATGTGAGTGTTGGAGTATATAAGTGACTGTATGTGAGAGTGAGTGATTGTGAGAGTGGATATATGGATGAGTGTGTGCTTGTGTCAGTGATTATATAAGAGAGTAAGTATGTGTTAGTATCTGTTTGAATAAGTGAGGTGGTATGTATATAACTGTATAGGTGAGTAAATGTCATTGTGATTGACTCTTTGGGTGACTGACTAGGTGTGTGAGTAACTATGGGTGAGTGGTGGTGTGTGAGTGTCTGTATGGGTGTATCAGTGCATATAATAGTGGCTGTATTGATGAAAGACTGCATGTATGAGTGGCTGTATGGGTGAGTGAGTGGATGTGTGTGTAGACCTAGGAATCAGTGAGTGGGTATGTACTAACTGGTATTGGTGTGTCTATGGTTTCGAGAATGGTAGTCTGTATTTTAGAGTGGGTGTATGAAAGGTTATATTAGGGTGTGAGTGGGTACATCAGAGATCAAATGGATGATGTCATCAGTGATGTCATTTGAGATGTCATCAGTGATGTCATGAGTGATGTCACTGACCATGTCATGAGTGATGTAATATGTGATGTAATCAGCAGTGCATTGCGGGGACATGAGTTATAGTTAGCTCAGCTAAATATAACGGCTGAATTTCTCTGGTTTTGTACGAGTGAAATGTCAGACTAACTATAACGTCCCTGAAACCTGTGTTTTTTTCAGTGAATATATATATATATATATATATCCCCAGGATTCCGTTTCACCAAAGAATTTCATTCAAGAACGGATACAGACCACAGTAAATGCTTCAGAGTTTATTCGTGCATAGTCGCCATAACACGTTTCAGCTCGCTACAAGCCTTGATCACATGACATGGGATCAGCATTACAATGGTGTATTTAAAGTGACAGGTGCTGGGGTGGACTCAACCACGTGTGCAAAATTGCAATAGACATAAAAGACATTCGGAAATATATATCAATATAAATCCATTAGCATAATGCAAAATATGAGATGTAAAAATGGGGTGAATTTAAAACATTGGCTCCTATTTTGAAAAAATGTTTTAAGAAAATATTTGAAATGCTTGTGCTGTTGACATAATAACAACATAAAATACAATCATTCAAATATTTGAATTGTAGCCATTATAATTGGAGAGATTACCAACAACATTCACTAGTAGTAGTCCAAAGTGGTACTGCTACCCTGTACTCTCAATTCTATGTGCGTCAAGTCACTGTATAATACATTTGTCTTCTGACGCATTGGTACAATAAAGTTACACCCAACATCAATATCGGCTCAGTAGCCTGTAATTCTTAAATGTCATTGTTGCTGTAAGTGAAAGTGCTATAGTGCAAAAATAAAATGTAATAAGTGCATAGTGCAAAAGTACAACACATGTAGTATTTTTTTGTGTTTTTTTGTATTTTTTACTATGTTAGACTCAAGTAAAGGGTTCAATATACTTAGAAATGCCATGGTTGGGAACCCCCTAACCTAGCAATTATATTCTAAATGCCCTATTCTGCATAAATTCTAATTAATATATTTCTTGTGTCTCCGATACATGCTGGTGTAAATACCGCTGCGTGGGTTAATTCTATTATGGGTTGCTGTTTAGATAGGACCCAAAAGGGGCTTCGCTCCGCGATGTAGATAAATATGTGCAAAGTCGCTAATGTGTCTCCAATAAATAAATACAACATTACATACAGATATAAATATAGATTAAAATATATATAAATATCAATATATAAAATTATATATATCAAACAAAAAAAAACTCTGCTCCACTCCAGGAAAAGAGCATGCACACGAAGGCTATTTGGGTTAAGGCCTTCTTATTAGATCAAGCCTCCTCCGACCCAGCAAAAATAGACGCGTTTCGGCTGACGCAGCAGCCTTCCTCAATCTAATATATATATATTACCAACTGGCGGTTGCCAGTAGGTAGTTATAGTTAGGACCAAAGTTTCCATAGGAAATGCTTTTATTGTTTTGCCAAAAACTTTGGCACCGCTTGACGAATCATCACAAACTTTTCACAAAACTTCCCCTTTTGGTTCAGCTGTTGTGTTGAAAGTTTCAGGGTGATCCGTCAAGCAGGGGCTGAGAAAAAAAGGGGGTCTCAAACGCATTTCTCCCTTGTTAATTTTAATAAGAAATTTAGACAAAGCTACAGCCCAAACGGAATTACACCAAATTTGTCAGAAAGGTAGTTGCTGGTCCAGAAAGCAACTTTTTTGTTAAATGGTGGAAATCCGTTCAGTAGTTGTGGAGTTATTTAAAGAAATTTCCAGTTTTATATACAGGGATATGGTGGATCTACAGCCCGAACTGCTGAACAGAATTACCCCAAATTTGGCAGAAAGCTAGATGTTGGTCCAGAAAGCGTGCTTTGTGTGATTTCGTGTAAATCCATTTAGTAGTTATAGAGAAATTAAAGTTTAAAAGTATAGCTATCTGGGAATGCGAGTCCTTGCACAAACTCGCAGATCTTACTAAAATTTGATTGGCTGCCAACACTGCAACCAGGAAGTGTTGCCAGCCATCTTGGGTCTCGGCTTGAAGCTGAGTCTCAGAAAAAAAGTCAAAAATAAAGAAAAGGGGACACGGGTGGATCTGCGAATCTGCAGCAACATTTTTTTTAAAAGATGCGCAGGCTCCTGAAGCGTCTTTTTTCTAAAGCCCCCGGTGGGCCAAATCCCAGGGGCATCAGAGTAATCAAGGAGGAGGGCTTATGAGGCCCCCCTCCTAGGCTTTTCTTAGGCCCCGGGGACCACCACCTACCCGGGGCACTGAAAACTATAAATGCTGGGGTGGCCGCTCGGCCCCCACTGCCCTGGGGACTGCCACCTCCCCATGGCACATACAGTATTTAATAGAAAAACAATGCGAGGAGGTCCTACGGCCTCCCCTGCAGCCCCGGGGACCGCCACTTCCCTGGAGAAGTAATAATATGCATAATATGTGGGGGAGCCCCCTGTCCAGGGGACCGCCACCTCCCCAGGGCACTGTAGTATATATATGTGTGGGCCTGCTCGGCCCCCCCCCTGCTGCCCCGGGGACCACCACCTACGTGGAGCACATACATTTAATAGAAAAACAATGCGGGGTGGTCCTACGGTCTTCCCTGCAGCCCCGGGGACCGCCACCTCCATAGGTCTCAAATAACATATTTGCGTAGGAGTCACATGGCTCCCCTGCTGCCCTGGGGGCTGCCACCTCCCTGGGGCTACAATGAAATAATGAAGGGGGTCCATCGCAGACCCCTGGGGACCGCCACCCCCTTGGGGCAAATTCAAAGAAAGGAGGGGTGTGCTGCATGGCCCCTCTCCTGGAGCCCGAGATGGCCCTGGGGACTGCCATCCCCAGGGTCGGCTCCGGCAATGTTCTGGGGTGCCAACCCCTAGAACATTGCAGTTTGCTATGGCTTGGCCAAGCCATAGCAAACCTGCTCCGCTTTCAGCAAGCGAGAATAGAAAGTGCCCTCGCTTGCTGAAAATGGAGCATGTCTGTTTCCCTGCCCGCTGTCTAGCTAGCAGGGAAACAGACATATTGCTTTGAGATCCAGGGAGCTGCATGTTAGCAGCTCCCTGGGTCTCAAAGCAATGCCAGCTCCCGCAGGAGGCAGGGAGCTGACAGGGACTGCAAGGGCATTTAGGTTCCCCCCCGGGGTCCCCATGGGTGCCCTGGGTGGGATCAGGGCACCCAGCCCAGAGGTCAGGCCCCTGGGGATGGGGTCCCTGGGGCCGAAATCGGTCATCACCAAGAGAAGGGACCCACCTCTTCTCTCAATATTATTAGGGTGTCTGGCAAAGAGAGGGGCACGAGCTGTCCACAACTGCTCTCAGCGTTCAACAAGGCACGTCATAGATTTCTAGAGGAGAAGGGGCAGCTTTGCCGGCTGTGTAGGGTCCCAACGTCAGTGTAGAGCATCTGGGGGTAGGGGGAGCTCCACCACCAGACCGGCTCGATGTGGGCAAAGGACTTGTGTCCAGGAGAGGGGCACAAGCAATCCAGGCTTCCACTCAGTGAGGAAGATCTCTGGAGCAAAGCAAACAGGGTGATGGTGACCCTCCCTCGGCTGATAAATTGGACAAAATACTAGCAGCCATAGTGGAGTCTGAACACCAGGACCTGCACACCAGGATCGACACTGTGGCACTCGAGGTGGACTTACTATGTGAGGACCACAGGAAAGCTGTCAGGACAAGCCACCCAGACAGGGTGCACACTTAATGAGCTGCGACCTGCGGTTACAGACCTTGAAAGTCAGGGTCCGTCTTTGGTGACCAAGGTGCGTGAGGTGAAGGACAGGGCAGAAGACTATGAGGGAGGCTCCTGTTGCAACAACCTCTGGGTTGTTGGTTTTCCTGAGTGAGCGGAGGGTCGGGATCCGGTCTCCTTCTTTAATCACTGGCTTGCTCAAGTCATTGCCCCTGTGACCCTTTCTGCCCACTACCAGGTGGAGCGAGCACACAGGGTTCTGGCAAGAAGGCCACCTCTGGGATCGTCTCCAGTCCAGTGGTGATCCGCCTCCTGAGCTTTTGAGATAAGGAAACCATCCTAAGAACTGTCCGTACCGCAGATCCCATACAATATGACAATGCATGTATCTTCCTGTTCCCAGATTAAACACTGATGGTGCAATGTCGGAGGGCTTCCTTCTTGGGAGTTAAGAAGTGCCTGAGGTAGGTGGGCCTCACCTACTCTTTGTTGTACTCCTACTACTCCACACCCCACCATGTGCATGTACCATTGGACTGTATTTTCTGCCACTCTGCTGTCCATGCGGCGGTAGTGACCAGAGAATATCTTGGTCAGACCTTCTCCGGGAAGCAACATGGGAGGTGGTGACTCGATACATGGCAGAGAATTGGGGCACAGCAACATCCAGACCCATGGGAGACAATGAAAGTAGTGCTCCGGGGGCACTGCATTAATACTGTGGTGGGAGTGCGAGCCGACCTGCACAGAGAACTATTGGCCCTGGCACAGTCCCTCTGCGCATTGGAGGTAGCATCTCATGAAACCCTTGCGAGTCGCTGCACACTTATGGGTGCCAGGGAGTGACAAGCCCAACTGGTGGCCCAACTGAGATGCTTTGATTTCCGGGCCTATCAGGCCAAGATGCATGCTGAGGGAGTAAAGTCTGGACAACTATTGGCATGGCTGCTCCACAGTGTGAACCCAAATACGTCAATTACTATGATTCGCCAGTCTCTGCTCCATACCGTCACAAGCCAGTTGGATATTCACTTCACTTTCACAACATACTATAGTGCACAATATATGACCCACTGGCCACTGACCGGACAAACAGCATTTGGGCCTTCTTAGAGAATCTTGTGCTGCCCATGGTAGATCAACTGGCCCGAGAAGACCCGCAGCTGCCCTTCATAGAACCGGAGCGTATGGCAGCTATAAGAGGGTCGGCTACATGTAAAACTCTTGGCCTGGATGGCCTTCCACTCGAGTTGTATAATGCTTATGAAGGAGTTCTAGTACCTAAATTACTGGAACCATATCAAGCAGCCTTGGAGGAGGGTAGATTGCCCCCAATACTTTTCAAATCCATCATATTTTTGCTGCTAAAACCTGACAAAGACCCATTAGAGGTGACATCCTACTGCCCTTTGTCACTGTTGGGCACAGACTATAAGATTCTCAGTAAGGTCATTGTTGGCTGTCTCCTGGAACATATGCCCCGGCTGGTACACGCCAACCAAACCGGCTTCATCTCTATCCATTCCACACCCTTAACATCCGAAGACTCCATAGAGTTTTGGAGCTCGCTTTGGCCCACTGGCTGTATGCCATCTGCCTGTTGATCGACCAGGCGCAGGCGTTTGATTTTGTTGACAGGGCCTACGTGTTTGCAGTGCTCTCCCGGTTTGCCATTCCAATACGTTTGTTGCACCTCATTGCTTGATTACACGGCCCCCATGCCCCGAAATGAGAGAGGTCAATTTATTTTGGCCCCTAAGGAAATCACCCTGGGCACCCATCAGGGATGTCCACTGTCCATGCTCTCATTTGCACTGAGACTGTGATGTGATGAGGAGAATTGGGGAATTCATTTGGGGGATGAGTTGCACGCTTTCTCTGACTGTGCGGACGATGTCCTCATTTATATCTGCGACATTAGGCAGAGACTTGGGACAATCAAGACAGCCCTGTCTGAATTTCGAGAAGCTTCTGGATTGGATGTGTACTGGGTGAAGACGTGTCTGTTCCCGGTCAGCCCAGATTGCCCGCCACATCATATAATGGTGGGACCACACCTAGTGAGATGGGAGCCTCACACATTCCGATATCTTGGTATTCGGATATACCACAAGACCTGTGAATTAATAGATGGTGACCTCACCCAGGCCATCGCCTCCCTGAGACCGCAATTGACATTCTGGAACATGCTTCCCCTTATGGTGCAGGGTCGGGTCTCGTTATCCAAAATGGTGATGCTCCCCCGTCTCCTTTATTACTTTCATAATCTACTGTTTCACATACCGATATCACCTTTCGCACATTACATGGCATGGTGGCGAACTTCATATGGAACAAGGGGCGTCAGCATGTTGCCCACTGGAAGCTCCAACTGCTGGTCGATAGAGGGGGTTTAGGGACTCCTAATTTCAAGCATTATTATCTGGCAGCGCAGCTGCAGTGGCCATCCCGATGGCTGGGGGGGCCGGCACATGACAGAGCTGGGCCTCCCCCTTCCAGGTCGTGCAACCCGTATGATCCATGAGATGTTGCTGCCAACGGGAAAACTCCCTCCACAATCCACTAAACTCCTGACCATCGTGTATACTAGCTACATCAGAAGCCTCCAGCTCAACCCGACTCTGACGCCGTTTTCACCAGAGATATGCATTAGGTCCATCCGCCCTTTACGGGAACTCATTGGGAGGGAGGGGATAGATCTATGTTATGACAGACGGAGTGGATACAGTAGGTGCATTGTTCCAAAATTCTGTCCTTGTGCCGTTTGAACAGCTCAATGCGGATCATAATCTGCCCTTGGGTTGTTAGAACTGGGGTTTCTGGTTGGCTAGGTTATGCACCTAAGCCAGGCAGAACCCACCACTCTAGTCAGGGCAGGGAGTTCCACACTGAATATAACCCCTGCTTACCTCCTTGGTAGCTTGGCAGAGCAGTCAGTCTTATCCCAGAGGCAACGTGTAAAGCGACACACTAGGCACACCACAAAAGAGACTCTACACAAGGTTATATAAAAATATCCTTTGTATTATTCATAAAAGCACATTAGATCACAATCACATATATTACTGTGCCACTAGGCACTTGTCATGACGTCACAGGGATTACACAAATAACTTTGCCAATTGGGCAATCGTCAAAACATCCTCAGTGCACTATAGGAAATACTTGTGAGTGCACACATTAAAAAATCACCTAAATCACTTGGCCAATCGGGCCAGTGTCATAACATCATAAGCAGTGCACTACAGTAAACACCCAGAAATCACACAGGTCGTAAATCACTTCTGCGTAATAGGCCAAATACATTAGATCACCATCAAGTAGACTCAGTAGAAATGCATCTGCCACTCAGACAGTACAGTAAACACCCATTACCGCCCTGCTAAACCCACATGTAATATGTGAGTGTACCCAACACGTACCCAAACACAAGGGCACAATCGCAGCCGTTAGGTTAGGAGGACAAACACGTACCTCCCTCGTGATTGCCAAGAGAACCAAGTGATGCTCCTAAAATTGAGGGGTGACTGCCCACAGACGCATGGTACAGCCACCCAGACAAATAGGGGAGGGGTCTGTCACTCTGCTTAGGCCAATGGGGCTGGCCATGCCCCCACCAGAAGCAATGTAGTACTCTATCCAAAAGTAATGCCCAAGAAGGCAGGGAGACCTTACTCAGTCCCCCTCCACCTGAGAAATGGCCCCTGGCAGTCCCGCAGGTATGCGGTGTAGCTACCAACAACAAAGGCGGCAGTCCAATAACGGTGGGGACCAGCGGTGGGCCCAAGCAGGCTCACCACACAGGAGACCTTCCCCGGTCTCCCCTCTCATCTGCGGCCCGGCTGCAGCGGTACAGGCTTCCTGAGTAGGCCACCCCCCGTCGGGGCTGGCTCTCCACTCCTGTGTAGGCAAAAAGCCTGCGCTGGGCCAGGGCCTCTCGCCTGGGCTCTTTTCACCGTGGCCGCCGGCAACCATGCGGTGCAGCCGCTCCGTTCCACAAGAAGGGAAGCAGTCGGTCAGAACATGGAGCAAAGTCTCCGTTTGCTGCGCTGTCTTCAGCCCCACCCCTCTATGACGTGGGCGTTTCTGGGCAACATCGAGGACCTCCCAGGCCGGGATTCCTCACTGCATGTAGCAGAGCCATGATTTCAGCGATGATACAAAAACAAAACCATGAGAGGGAGAGCACTTCATTCCCTCCACTCTCCCCTCCCATTGCCCAGTCACAACAGGAGTGTGCGATGCTGCCCACGCTGCAGGGCAAGAAAAGCACACCTCTCCAGGGTTTAGCACCAAGTGAATCCACTCCTGGGGCAACCCCCCATTAGCACAGGTTGGAGTGAATGCACATCCCCTCTCTCCTGTCAGTCAGAACCAGACGGTCAATACACATCCAGGCAGGGCACAAAGACATATAAGCACACAGAAATGCCCACTTCTAAAAGTGGCATTTCTAAAATAGTAATAATAAATCTGCTTTCACCAATAAGCAGGATTTACCACTACTATTCCAAACATACCAAACATGGTCACACTACCCCTTTCAGATTAGAAATTACCACTGAAGCACATATCAGGGAATCCCCAGTGCAAACCTAGGGGAGGGTAGCCTCACAGCAGTGAGAAACCAAATAGGCTGTTTGTCACTACCAGGACAGGACACACAGTTAAGGCACATGTCCTACCTTTTACCTACACAGCACCCTGCCCACAGGGCTAGCAAGGGCCTACCTTAGGGGTGACTTATATGAAGTAAAAGGGGAGATGCAAATGTGGAAACCTCTTTACATGCCACGTTACGATGGCAGTAAACTGTGCGCAGGCCCTGCAGTGGCAGAGGCCTGAGACAGGCTTGAAAGGCTACTTCGGTGGGTGGCGCAAGCAGCGCTGGAAGCCCACTAGTAGCATTTAATGTACAGACCCTGGGTATCTGGGATACCACTGTACAAGAGACTTACAGTTAAATTAAATATGCCAAACAGGTGTAGACCAATCTTACTAAGTTTACAAGAGAGAGCACATGCACTTTAGCACTGATCAGCAGTGATAAAGTGCCCAGAGTCATAAAACCACCAACAACAGGTCTGATAAAATACAGGAGGAAGGCAAAAGGTTCTGGGATGGCCCTGAAAAGAGAGCCAAGTCCAACATGGGTCATATTTTAGCCTATCATATTCTGTTGGTTGAGCTGCAATGCAATTGGCAGATTACTGATACATAGCCAGATACACAACTCTTAGTTCATGCAGTCCACATAATCGGTAATGGATGGCGCTTAATTACATGGCTCACAAGCACAATGGGTCACACACCGCAAGATATGTTGCACCCAATTAGACAACATTGTGGGCTCGACATCGCCCAGGTCCTAACGCATAAAAAATTAGGACAAGGTACTTCTATACCCGCGTAAGATTTCTCACAATGTGAAGTTCCAGTATATACAATATAACATACTATGCAGAGCATACCTTACACCTGCACACTTGCATAGAATACGTGGCAGTACATTTAGTTGTCTCAGGTGTGGCTCACCGAACGCAGACATGGCACACATGTTCAGGACTTGCCCAGAAGCACAATCGTTGTGGGGGAAGGTCACGGATGCTCTGACACCTGTCACGGGGAAAGAGGACTTCAGCAGCATGGAAATGGGTCTATTGGGGTTATTTAGAGGTAAAAAAGTGGGGAAAGCTACTAATCGCTTCCTAGGTTGAGCCCTGCTCATGGCTCGTAGAGCTATCGCCATGAAGTAGAAAGACACTCACTTCCCTGAATTATCATATTGGTTTGCAGCCATGCTGAAATGGGGCAAGACAGAGTCAATCAATCAATCAGGGGTTCTTTTAAGCGCACTACTCACCCGTGAGGGTCTCAAGGCGCTGGGGGGAGCAGCTCCGGTCAGTTGAAGAGCCTGGTCTTGAGGGTCTTCCTGAAGATGTGCAGGGTGGTGACGCATCTGATGTCGATCGGGAGTTTGTTCCAGGTCTTGGCTGCGATGTAGGAGAAGGTTCTGCCACCCGTTCTTGCTCTGCAGATGTGTGGGGGTTCGGCGAGGGCAAGGTCAGCCACTCGGAGGTTCCTCTTGGGTACGTGGAAGGAGATTCTGTCGTAGAGATATTGAGGTCCTGTGTTGTGGAGGCATTTGTAGGCGTGGGTGAGTATCTTGAAAGTTACACTCTTCTCAACGGGGAGCCAGTGGAGGTTGCGCAGGTGTTGGGTGATTTGTTCGTGTCAAGGGATGCAGAGGACGAGCTGGGCTGCGGTGTTCTGGATGGTCTAGAGTTTGCGGAGCAGAGACTTGTTGATCCCGGCGTAGAGGGCGTTTCCGTAGTCCAGTCTGCTAGTTATGAGTGCATGGGTGATGGTCTTCCTTGATGCGGGGGGGGGCCATTTGAAGGTCTTTTGGAGGATGCAGAGGGTGTTGAAGCAAGTGGAGGCGACGGCGTTGACCTGTCGGGTCATGGAGAGGGAGGAGTCGAGTAAGATACAGAGGTTCCGGGTGTGGTCCGTGGGGTTAGGGGGGCTGCCGAGGGTGGTGGGCCACCAGGTGTTGTCCCATGCAGAGGGGGAGGGTCAGAGGACAAGGACCTCTGGCTTCTCTGAGATGAACTTCAGGCAGCTGCTGCTCATCCAGGATGCGATGTCCTTCATTCCTTCCTGGAAGTTGAGTCTGGTGGTGATGGGGTCCTTGGTGAGGGAGAGGATGAGCTGGGTGTGTGGGCGTAGGATACTATGCTGAGTCCATGCTGTCTGACGATGGTGCCGAGGGGGGCCATGTAGATGTTGAAGAGCGTGAGGCTGAGTGACAATCCTTGGGGTACCACGCAGTTGATTTCCGTGGGTTCGGAGAGGACGTGTGGTAGTCTGATTCTTTGGGTTCTGCCGGTGATGAAGGAGAGGAGCCAGTCGAGGATGGTTCCCTGTATGCCGGCGTCGTGGAGTCTGGCGGTGAGTGTGTGGTGGGAGACGGTGTTGAAGGCTGCCGAGACGTCGAGTAGGATCAGGGCAGCGGTGTGTCCTTGGTTGAGGAGGGTGCGGATGTTGTCTGTGGCGGCGAGTAGAGCGGTCTCGGTGCTGTGGCTGCTGCGGAATCCAGATTGGGAGGGGTCGAGGATGGAGTTTTCTTTGATGAATTTTGTTAGTTGGACGTTGACGGTCTTCTCGATGACCTTGGCCATGAAGGGGAGGAGGGAGATGAGTTGGTAGTTCTTGAGGTCCGTGGGTTCTGCTGAGGGCTTCTTTAGTAGGGGACTGACTTCTGCACGGTTCCAGTCATCGGGAAAGAGGCCAGTTTTGAAGGTGGCATTGATGGTGCGTCGTAGTTTTGGAGCGATGGCGGTGGCGGCTCTGTGGAAGATGTGCAGGGGCAGGGGTCCGTGGGGGCTCCTGAGTGGAGGCTTTTCATGGTTGCTGCGGTGTCTTTGATGGTGACTGGGGTCCAGGAGGAGTTGGTGGGCTGGCTGGCTGGCATTGCTGTAGGAGGGAGTGGTTTTGGAGTCAGGCGCCTGGTCATTCAAGTTGTCATAGAGGCCCTTGATTTTCAGATGGAAGTTGGAGCAGAGCTTATTGCAGAGGTCTTGGGAGGGGGTGATGTCCATAGTTTCACTGGGGGGTTTGGTGAATTCCTGGATGACGCTGAAGAGTTCCTTGGGGTTGCTGGAGTTGGTGAGGATCTTGTTCTGAATGAAGGTCCTTTTGGTGGATTTGATGTGTTGGTGGTATTCCATCGTGGCGTTTTTGTAGGTGGTGCGGTCTTCTGTGGATTTGCTGTTTCTCCAGTTCTTCTTGAGACGTCTGCAGGTGCGTCTGGCTTCTTGGAGGTCAGTGGTGAATCAGGTGGTGTTTCTGGGGCGCTGTCTGTCGGAGTTACGTAGGGGTGCGAGCTCATCTGCGCAGTTGGTGATCCATCAGTGGAGTTCTTTGGCTGCGAGCTTGGCATCGGTCGAGGTGGTGGGGGCATCACGGTTGAGGGTGGAGTTGAGCTGCTCCTCGGTGACCTTGCTCCAGTTTCTTTGTGGAGGACGGGGTGCAGGTTTGGGCGGCGTGGGTTTGTTGACAAGGTAGTGTACGCAGTGGTGGTCCGTCAATGGGGGTTGCATGGTGTAGCTGAAACGGATGTTGTTCTCACCTGCGAAGATGGGGTCGAGAGTGTGTCCTACCTTGTGGTAGGGGTGGTGACGAGCTGTTTCAGTCCGATGTTGGCAAGGTTGTCCAGGAGGGTGGCGGAATTGGGGTTGCTGGAGTTGTTAAGGTGGAAGTTCAGGTCTTTGATGAGTATGTAGTCCGTGGAGGTGAAGGCGTGGGGTGCGATGAGGTCAGCAATGGTAGTGGCCAACACCCAACACCTGCAAGACCTTCACTGGCTCCCCATCGAGAAGAGAGTAACCTTCAAGCTACTCACCCACGCCTACAAATCCCTCCACAACAGTGGACCCAAATTCCTCAACGAAAGAGTCTCCTTCCACGTACCCAAAAGGAACCTCCGCTCCGCTGACCCACGGTCTCCACGGCCGCCATTAAATAGGGAAGGGGGAGGGAAACGCAGCTGGGAGGCAGGAATGGGAACCGACAGGGGGGAGGGGCCACGGGGGCAGCAGCGGCGGAAAAGGAAATGGCACAGGGACACAACAGGCCAAAATAGAACAAGGCACAATAACAGCAAGAACCAGAACAGAACCAGAACAGAAAATAGAAACAGAACAAGGCACAATAACAAGATACAGGACACTGACAAAGACAGATGAAAAAACATGCACAAACACAGAAACGGACAACAGCGGCCTCGAACACCTACCAGGCGGAGATGAACGGGGTCAGCGGCACAGACAGCAGAGCTGCTGGGGAGAGAGCATATCTCAGACCAGGAGGTCAGAGGTCTTACTCGCGCTCCCTCGCAGCGGCCACCATTAAATAGTGAAGGGGGAGGGAAGCGCAGCTGGCAGGCGGGAGCAGGAACCTGCAGGGGGGAGGGGCCACGGGGGCAGCAGAGGTTGGAAAGGAAACGGGCACGGGGACACAAACAGGCCAAAAAGAGAACAAGGCACAATAGCAACAAAAACCAGAACAGAACCAGAACAGAAAACAGAAACAGAACAAGGCACAATAACAAGATACAGGGCACTGACAAAGATAGATGAAAAACTTGCACAAACACAGAAACAGACAACAGCGGCCTCGAACACCTACCAGGCGGAGGTGAACGGGGTCAGCGGCAGCGGCACAGACAGCGGAGAGTGCAGAGTCAGTAGCTCTCCGTAAAGAGGAGGCTAGGGGCTTGCGCAGGACCCCAATTGTACTAGAGTGGGACACACTGCTGCATGAGCTACAGGTGCTTGCTGAAGAACTCCAAGATCACATGTCGGATGGGAGTCTGTGACTGATTTTCGCTCTGTATGTGACACAAGTTGGATAGTCTCTTTGGGGCTTATTTACAAGCCACTTGCGACACTTTTGCATCATTTTTAACATGGGAAAAGTGATGTACGGGTGGCGCAAGGGGCTTGTAAATAAGCCCCTTTGTTCCTTTGTTATGCTCTCCCCTTTATTGTTTCCCATCTTATAGCTTGCCTCCCATAGTATTGCAACCTATGTGATGCCGGAAACTCAACTCCCTCTGGTGTGGGGATTGCGTTATCTTAACCACAAACCACTCGGTGTTGATCTTCTGGGTGCTCTTTACTAATCTGCCATTCGCGCATGGTTTTTGACCATATGTATCTGTTATGACCAGCTTATTGCCATTGTTTCATTAATGTTTGTTAATAAGAAGGACTGAACCAATGTCCCCTGTTGTGAAAAATACCTGTTGCTTAGAATATGTGAACCCTTGGGGAACTTATACATTACTGCTGATTTCATTTATATATTGCCATGGCTGTAATGTGCTCTGTAGCATCAGAAAATCAATAAAAAATGATTAAAAATAAATAAAAATAAGAGGCAATGTATAAAGTATTTGTACAACACTTAAATTACAGAAACACAATGAAAACACCACTAGAAGACTTCACAACAGTTTGGATAGATAGAACATAGCTATCTGAGTGAAACAAGACCAAAATGACAAAAATCCAATCACTAACATTCCTTAGAAGTCAATAGTGCTAAAAGGTTACTTGGGGTTATGCTAGACTGGAGTAAATCCAAAGATTAGGCCAACAGCAAAATAGGGCAGGACGGCTACAGGACCCATGCAGGGCCTGCTTAAAAAAAGACCTTGTACGGAGCAAGCATCGTCATCGAGGACTCTCCATATCAGTTCCGATTCACGCAGTCGGGTCGACGCCTCAAAGTTGATCCTCGCCGTTGATGTCGAGGAGTCGGCGCTGCATCAGCATTGAGCCTCACAGCGGCATCATCAGATTGGCGTTGTGTCATTGTCGATCCTTGCAGTAGAGACCCACGTCGTCATCGGATCGGCACTGCATCAGCATCGGAGGGCGCTGAGTCGATTCCGATCGGCGCAAAGGGGTCACTGCATCAATTTTTGACGAAAATAGCTACAGAACCCACTTCTGAGGCCCAAGACTGGAGGGGGAACCTCAGGCAAGGGTAGGACTCACGGGTGGCAAAGTCCAGCCTCAGTAACAGAGTTGCAAGAAGTCTTTTGTGACCCTGAGACTTCACAGAACAGGAGGCAAGCCAAAAAGCCCTGGGAGAAACATGGGTTCAAGGAAGTAGAGAGCAGGTCCAGTCCCTCTAACTCCCAGGCAAGCAGCAGCAGGTAGCAGGCCAACACAGCAGAGCATGTAGCAAAGTGGCAGACCCTCCTGCAGCACAGCAGTCAGCAGGCCAACACAGCAATGCAGGTAGCAAACTGACAGGCCCTGCTACAGCACAGCAGCTCTTCTTCCATCCAGAATGTTCTTGACTCCAGCAAAGTTCTGATTTGGTATTGTCAGGGGTCCCGCACTTATACCCAAATGCACCTTTGAAGTGGGGGAGACATCAAAGAGGCCTTTGATGATCACAAGGTCCTTGTCTTTCCTGCCCTGGCTCCAGACTCACTACATTGGGGTATGCAGCTCTGTGTGGGGACAGGCACAGATCTATTCAGGTGCAAGTGTCAGCTACTGCCTCCCAATCTACCTCAGGAAAGCCCATCAGCCTGGTGATGGGCCATCAGGATGCAAATGACACACCCCTTCTCCCTTTGTGTGACTGTGCAGAGGGAATGCACAAAGCCCCGCTGTCAGACGTGTATTCAGAGACAGGCATTTTCAGACTTACAATTTAAAATGCGACTTCACCATAAGTTGTGATTTTAGATTATGAGTTCAGAGACACCAAACTCCAAAACTCTATATTTTCCCAATTGGAAATTACGCTTAAAAGAAGTTTAAGACAATCCCAATGTTAACCTATGACAGGAGTAGGCCTCACAGTAGTGAAAAACAATATAGGCTGTTTTGTCACTACCAGGACATGCAAGTCATACCAATATATGTCCCACCTTTCATTTACACAATACCCTCTCCTTAGGGCTACCTAGGGCCTACCTTACGGGTGACTTCTGTGTAATAAAAGGGGAGTTTCAAGTTTGGCAAGTAGTTTTAAGAGCCATGTCAGAGCAGCAGTAAACTGCACACACAGGCCCTGCAGTGGCAGCCCTGAGACAGATATGAAAGGCTACTTCTGCGGGTGGCACAATCATTGTTGCAGGCGGACTATTAGCATTTCATTTTCCGGCCCGGGGTATATTATATACCATTTTATAAGTAATTTAAACATGCCAAACAGGTGTAAACCAATTACACCATGTTCAGAGGGGAGAGCACACGTACCTCCTCACTAGTCAGCAGAAATAAAGTGCCCAGAGTCCTAAAGCCAACAAAACAAAGGTCAGAAAAAGAGGAGGAAGAAGGCAAAAGGTTTGGGGTGACCCTTCAGAGTGGGCCATTTTCCAACATGACCCCCCAACCTAAAGCCAGGGTAGTTTAATGGTCTTCCCTGCTTAGGGCAATAGAACCTGGACAAAGCCCCACTACTGCAGGGGCAATTGCCAGTTCTATGCCTCTGTGGACCCAGTTGTTCCCTCTGTCTGTGCTCTCAGGGGTCACTGAGTTAGCCCATGGGAAATCCTTCTCCTTACTTGTGGACCCCTTCTGTGCAGCACCTAACTTTAACTTGCTCACAGACAGACCCAGTAGGCAGATAGTACCACCATGGCCAACCAAGTGATGTGGCCCATTCCTCCCCTTGGATCTGACTTCTGTTCTCAATCCAAGAAAAACTCTGTCCACAAGGACAGCAACCAACAGAGACCACTGACAGCTGTCAGTGTCAAGAGCCAGGCCCCAGGCCTTACAGGGGTCTCTGTCCTCTGTGTTTCACAGAGTGGGAGGCAGTAGCTCCAGGTGTCTTGCATCATTTTCCCACTCTCCCTCCCACCAGTTCAGGGGTGGAATCCTGCAACTGGTCCTCCAACCCAGGGTTTGTACCCTTGGGCTGGACAGGAGTCAGGGGTGAGAGCTTTCTCTCCCTGCCCCACCACCTGGGGTTCCGTACCCTCCTTTTTGGAGTGGTACCCCCGGAAAACAAAACTGTCTTGTGGCAGCCACCCCTCCCACCACTTTAGGAGTGATATCCTGAACCTGGCCTTGGAACCCAGGGTCTGTACCTTTAAGCTGAACATGTGCATGGCAAGTCAGGACTTCCAGGGGAGTACAACTACCCCTCCAAGGGAAAAACACTCTGCATGTGTTGTGCAAGAGTCTGCTTGGCGCAGGTCTCCAGCCTTCTGTCCCTGTGACAGTGCATGGAGCGCCCAGGCCAGAAGTGGCCTCATCAGGGTTAGTCTTGGGGTGCTCTGATCTCAGAGCTGGCAGACCCCAAGTCCTCTGGCCATCCCCTGTGGACTGTTTCTACTGTTTCCAACTCCTACCCCTCCACCTGGGCTTCGGCACACTCCTCTGTGGAGTGGTACTGCCAGAAACCAGAACTGGTTGGGCGCTTGTGCCAGCCGCCCCCCCCAAAGTTCTCCTGACACTGTGAGGTTCCTCTCAGTGGATGGTCTCTCGGTAGAGACTAGGCCTCTTTGCTGGTGTTCCCTCTGGGAACAATCCTAGCTCTGGGGCGGGGAATAGGGCACCCAGGGTCTCTGCCCACCCCCACCTGTCATTCTACTCTAAGAAGGGACATGGGACCCTTTACTCCCAGCCCCACTATACAGGGACCTGTCTGGGTTACTGTGAACCTCCCCCGCCCTCGGTTGGGGGGAACCTGAGCCAATCCCCTTAGGATCACTGCCAAATGCCTTTTCAGACACTCTGGTATTCATCCATGGTCTGACTCCTTTGCAAGTTCCCTGGGCTCAGAGAACTCACACTCAACCAGGTGTTGTTGTAGCCCAGGAAAACAATAACTGAGCATGTGTCCTCTGCCAATCAAATTGTAAAGCCCTTCAAAAGTGTTTACCATGCTACCCCTCACCCAACCATCCAGTGCTCTGCAAAAGTACCCCACAAAATCCTCCCAGGACTTTTGAAATAGTTTCTGACTACCCCTGAATCACAACCTACACTCTTCTGGGGTGAATTCATACTTCTTAACCAAAGTCTCCTTGTCTCCTTCATGGGAGTATACCTCAACCTGTCTCCCTCTTCTTGGATCAGTAGGGCGTCCCTCCCACCACCAGGAATATGACTCCATATGCCAGCTCCCCAACCCTCTTCAGGGATCCTATTCTATTCTATTCTATTCACCAGTTTTATAAAGCACATGGCTACCCGAAATCAGGCTTCCCAGCGCTTGCAGAAGGGGTTAGATTGAAGGCATAAAGAAATCAAATTAAGGAAAAATAGAATTTTTACATTTTTTCCTAAAAATCATGAAATTATCCTCCATTCTGAGCCTAATAGACAGAGCATTCCAAAGCTTGGGTGCCAAGCAGGTTAAAGACCGACCTCCACTCCTTGCTCTCTTGATTCTTGGGACAAGGAGCAACTCACAATTGTTTGCCCTCAAATCCCTTTTGATAGTGGCCAGTTGCTGGAGGACAAGAGGCCCTATATTATGCTTTGCACGATGAATAATGCATAAAGCCTTAAATTGTATCCTGCAACTTATAGGCAGCAAGTGAAGAGTTTTAAGGGCTGCATCTGTTGACCGTATTTTTGGGATACCCAGTAGCATCCGAGAAGCAGCATTCTGAATGGTCTGAAGTTTTTTAACTGTGCACCTCTAGAGCTACCTGTGATCCTCTAGAGCTACCTCGTGTGCCTGAAACCACTGGTGTATGTCATCACCCTCCTTAAAGTCAGGCACCAAGTCTCTGGGTATGTGGACTGTATTTTTAACACTGGACACCATAGTTTTACTGCCACCAAAATTGTTGTTGCTGGACCTTATCTTCAGGGCTCTGATTTCCAGCTCCTTGAGACTCCATTCATGAGCCCACAAGACCCTTTTATCTTTCTTGGCTCTCTCAGCATAAGGCTTGCCTCCATGGCAATTTTACCTCTGGCTAAGGCACTTTCAGCCTCAGCCATCCTCTTGTCAGCCAGGGCTTTCCTCAGCATCAGCTCTTCTCTCTTCTGCAGCCAGCTGGGCCAGCTACAGCTTCAGTTCCCTCTCAGCCTGTCTGTCAATGAGCTCCTCAGGGGCAGTGTTTGGGAGGAGACACTGCTCCCAACATAGGATACCGTAGGGGACTCCCTCTCTGTGGGCTCCCCTCTCTCTCCTGGAGCTTTTTCCCAATCATGGTTCCTCCCCTCTTTCTCAGTGCCACTTCCCTCTTGGGACTCTAGTTTGGGATCCTCCAGGTAGTACCAAGGCTTTGTACTGATTTGAATTTCAAAGGGGTCCTCCCCAGAGTTCTCTGTTGCTGCTGCATCCGAGTGTTTAAACTTCAATGCATGTAGTTCAAACCTTAGCTCCAAGCTATCTGAAACTCTCTTCACAGGCAGCCCCCTCTCCTTGCAGAGCCTCCTCAGCTCCTTCATTCTGAAGATGACAGGCAGCCGAGACCCACTTCCATTCTGCCAAGGTGGGTGCAACAACCAGACAAAAATATTCCCAAGTTGATGAAGCAGGAGTAAAATTTTGAAAAATGACCAATTGAGAAAAAAAAAGGAGAAACATTTACGTAATGGTCTTAGATGTGGATGGTAGTGTACACCTAATTACTGTAAGGCACTGCACAAACACAAGTCCTATCCTCACATCTGATCACCAATGTTAGAAATTGAAGATTCTGGTTGGCAGAAGTATGCACCCTGTCCAAGTAGGGACCACAATCCAAGTCAGGGTAAATCAGATACACAACCTAAATTAACCTGTGCTCACACTCTAGTAGCGTGGCACAGAGCAGTCAGGCTTTACTTAAATGCAATGTATAAGGTATGTGTGCAAAACTTAAATTATAGTAACACAATGAAAACACCACACAAGGACGCCACATAAGTTTAGGAAAATAGAGAATATTTCTCTGATTAAAAAAGACGAAAACAACAAAAATCCAATCAGTAGAAGTCGAGATGTGAATTTTTAGAGCTTAACGGCCTGATTTAGATCTTGGTGGGACTCCCGTTAGCCCGCCATATTTAGATGTGGTCTGGCTGAACCGCCATCTGCATTAACAGACTGTCTTCCGTCGCGTATGTGGCGCACCTCCGTCAACTCGGGGGGTCTCCTCGGCTGGCTAACAGTACACCCTCGCTGTCAGGCTGGTGGGTTTACGCCAAGCCTATGTAGATTTCTCCATTGTACAGGTGTTGCCCTAGAAGCGGATTCCTGTGAGTCCCTGGTAGAGTGGAGACTGGTAAATACTACTTATTAATGTGATACTACACATATTTGTTGTGTTTGCTTCAAAAATATATGTAGGTAATGCATTATGCCCCTTTTGTTAAATATAGCATAGCACACAAACAAAATCCACACACTATTGAATGTACACCCACAGGCACCACAAGCACAACACCCACAACAAAAAACAAATATTTTTTTAAGTGTCAATACAGGTGTGTTCATTTTACCTTCATAAGTTGTAAAATTAACACTACTGCATTACAGAAAAGAAACAAATTGCATGTAAGAGCAATGTAAAAATACACGAGGCCAAAACATGTGTTAACACACGATTCATAGTCAGACAAGTGAAAAAGAAGCTTACCTTAGATCCAGGCGACAACGGAGCTGATTAGCGTCGTGGTCAAGTAGTAGCAGCAAAAGAAGGACCTGGACAGTGGGGTTCAAGACAGAAACAAAAGTGGAAAACAGAAATTAATGTAAGTTCCTACGTCATTTCCTTCAATTCCACCAACTAACGTTTAGAGGTATCCCCACCGGGAAACGTTGTTTACATCGCGGTTTTTACACCGCATACCTTTACAACGCAGGTATTACAACGCAAGTCGTTACAACGACTTGCGTTGGGGGGCGCTCTAACATAAGGAATAGTATGGTTTACTATTCCAACACCTTCCCTACTGTATGTAGACTGGTGTTGGAATAGTAAATCATACTACTCCTAAGTCCAGCGCCCCCCAACGCAAGTCGTTGTAACGACTTGCGTTGTAATACCTGCGTTGTAATGGTATCGCGGTGTAAAAACCGCGATGTAAACGTACATATTCATCCCCACCACAGTTTCCTTTATGGAAAGACACATCGTGATTGGCCCAGCAGTAATTTTGGCTGGACCCCTATTGACAGCCGCTTTTGCCTATGACGCAGTCGATGTGGGAGGAAAATTCTGGCGGCACTCAGACAGACTTTCGTCCAAAGACCCACCAACATCTAAATAGAGCGGGCAGAACACCAAGTAGGTGGGTGGTGAAACCATCGCATAAGTGACTGCAGGTCCAGATCCACCAAGGTCTAAACCAGGCCCTTAAATAAAATAAAAATAGTGCTTAGAAAGTCAATAGTGCTAAAAGGTTACTTGAAGTCACGCTAGACTGGGGTAAATCCAAAGGTCAGGCCGACTGTGATGGAGGGCAGGCCGGGTATAGGACCCACGCAGTGCTGGCTGAAAAAGTGCCATGTACGGAGGAAGCATCGGTGTTGTGGACTCCCTACGTCGGTTCCCATTAATGCAGTTGGGTCGACGCTTCGAAGTCAAGCCTAGCAGTCGGTGTCGAAGGGTCATCGCTGCATCAGAGTTGAGACTCGCAGCAGTGGCTTAGGTTCGCCACTGCGTCGTCGAACCTCACAATCGAGACCAGCATCTATGTCGAATCAACACTGTGTCGCAGGGCATTGCGTTGGTTCCTATTGTCGCAAAGGGATTACTGCATTGATTTTTACAGATAACAGCTGCATAACCCACTTCTGAAGCCCGGGACTGGAGGGGGCACCTCAGGCAAGGGTAGGACTCACAGATGGGCAGAGTCCAGCAGCACCAGCAAATTTGCAAGAAATCTTTTTTTACCTGAGACTTCAGAGAACAGGAGGCAAGCCAACAAGTCCTTGGAGAAACTTGGCTTCAAGGATGTAGAGAGCAGGTCCCTCTCACTCCCAGGCAAGAAGCAGCTGGCAGCAGGCCTAAACAGCAGAGCAGGTAGTAAAGTGGAAGTCCCTCCTACAGCAATCAGCAGGCCAACACAGCAATGCAGTTAGCAAAGAGACAGTCCCTTCTACAGCACAGCAGCTCTTCTTCCAGGCAGAATGTCCAACTTCACCATAAGTTGTGATTTTAAATTGTGAGTCCAGAGACACCAAACTCCAAATCTCTATCTTGTTCCAATTGGAAATTACACTTTAAAGATGTTTTAAGACAATCCCAATGTTAATCTTTGATAGGAGTGGGCCTCACTGTAGTGAAAAATTAAATAGGCTGTTTGTTACTACTAGGACATGCAAAACATACCAGTCCATGTCCTAACTTTCACTTACACAGCACCCTGCTGTTAGGGCTACCTAGGGCCTACCTTAGGGGTGGCTTATGCGCATTAAAAGCGGAATCTCCAGGTTGGCAAGTAGTTTTAAATGCCAAGTCAAAGTGGCAGGCCAACTGCACACATGGGCCTTGCAGTGCCAATCAGGTGTAAACCCATTGTACCATGTTTAGAGGGGAGAACACATGCACTTTAGGACTATTCAGCAGTGGTAAAGTGCCCGGTGTTCTAAAGAAAACAAAATGAAGGTCAGAAAAAGAGGAGAAGGAAGGCAAAAAATGTGGTTGACCCTTCAGAGAGGGACATTTTCCAACACTGAGAAAAGGACGAGAATGTGCAGGAATTTGGAGCTAATTTGTTTAGGGAATACTGTATGCACAGGTCAATGCTTTGAAGTAGGAACTGGGCACTCTAGGTAGGAAGGAGAATGCACAGAGATTCTAATCTGATCTAATTGTTTAGGGACTTCTGCCAATCACTGCTGTTTTACCCTTACAAAACACTTCTCCCACCTCCCAAAAACAAGAGTGCTGTTTGTTCTGAGAAGGATTCAGAAAATGCTCTGATTGGAAAACTGCTGCTTGGCTCCTACTCACCCTTTTAAGACTGACTCTGGAATGCTACTCTCTCTGGGCCTGGTTTCCAAAGGCAAAGTTACACTTTTGTCAAAGTTTGCTATTTCTTTGCTAGTCACAAACTCCAAGTTAATAGTAAGTTTATGACAGCCGAGCCTCTGCAGTCAAGAGACGAGAATTCTGCACATAAAATGATTGGCCTGTACTATCTTTGAGAATGTTTAACACATTTATTTCTTAAATGTAATATTGTTTTGGTATCACTATACGTGTATTACATGTAATATTTCTGTGACAAACTATCAATGGTAAGCTCTGGATTCCTCACAGAAACCTATTTTTCATCTTAAGCACTAGATTATTTTCACTTTGCGATAGCTCAGCCAATGATCATATGATGCCTTAGAACTGTTCCCCCATAGCATAAAAACCCCTTTCCCTATGTATGTCATAACCTGTAACTGCACAGAACAGTCTATACTTATAAAGTTGTCTTACAATAGGATAGCTGTTAATATAATTCACTTACCAGTATCAGTCTTGTGGTCTTTTCAAGTCATTTGCACAGTACCGGCTGCACTGAAGAAGAGAAATGTAGCTTTACTTTGAGCATATAATGTCTGAGGGTAGCTTAGCAGGCCTTATTTTGCAGCAGAGTCCCAAAACCTAGGTATACAATCTCTGAAAACCTGCATGAACACAATTATGCGGAAAAGTTCCTACAAATGCATACATAGGTATAATATAAGCTTTCTTTAAGAAATGTATATCACAGTGTCAGAAAGTGGATTATTAGTTGGAGTGGATGATACTCCACCACAAGTGATAATGCCACTGTTCCTATTTTGTCAAGTAAAGGCATCAGTAATTTAAACCTGAGCTCGACCCCTTGTAGCTATGGCACTAAGCAGACAGGCTTAACTTAAGAAAAATGTGTAAAGCATTTATAAGTAGGGAAACAGTTAAAAAGTCAAACACACAACACCATACAAATCCCACTCCAATTTATAAACATAGAGAATCATGTATTGGACCAAATGTCACCAAAACAACAAAATATAAATACAAGGAAACGGAGATCTGAATTTTTAAGTTGCAAATAAAAATAGCACCAAGAAAAGTTACACGCCAACCACGGTCAACTGACTCCACTTCACTGCAACAAAGGTGACATTTAAGGGTGACCGCAGTAGAGCATGGGTCGGATACAGAAACCAGGTTTGGCCTGGTGTAAAGTTTTACCTTCTGATTTAGTCTTTGAAATGGATGTCAAAAATGCCCGGCATGGCAAGGCAGCACACTGTGACTTAGAAGGGCTCCACAAAGCCGGATAGCCATTGGATGAGGTCCTGGTGAAACTATAGACATTTACTAGGAAAGCTTCATGTGAGGGAAACTCAAAATTGGTGCTAAAGAAAGGTCCAAGCTGGCCAGATACTTTTGCCACTTTTGCCCGGTGAAGATTTTTACGTTCAACGTGGTCATTTTTTGGAACTCAGATTTCGCCAGCAGGGTAAGGCTGAAAGATGCAGGCAATGGAGCCACGGGGCCAGATATTGTTTCTGCGACATCCAACGGAATCAGATTTGCTGCTGCGAAAATTCTCTGAGCGAGAGCAACCAGAATCTTTGGCCCAGCGACTATGCCCCTTTGACGGGTTGACTTGGCAGGTTTGTCCAGTACTCTCGAGGTCTTTGGAGCCATTTTACTATGTCACAGGTTTCTCAAGATGTTAGTAGAAATTCACTTTGACACATCCAAGGGTCCAGGACCTCTGGAACAGTTAAATATGCCAATTATGAGTATAGCCAATTTCAACTTCTTTTATGGGTCAGAACACATGCACTGCTGTCTGGTTAGCAGAGTTCCAGTGCACAGAGTAGAAAAAATAGCAAAATCAACCATAATAAATCGGGACAGTAATGCAAAAAGAGGCCTTGAAGACTTACCTTTTCAATTCTTACCTCTGCGATGATTAAACAAGCTTCTAAGCTACCCACACAGAATGCCATCTTCAATGTTCTCCTTACATGTTTTACTACTGTCTAAAGATACTACATGACTTATATTCAGCATTTTAATGTTTTTGACCTCATCTTGTTCCATTCTACCGTCCTTTACCCCGCTAACCTGTCTCCCCTCCTCTCGTTTCTTGGTGTTCCTTCACATACTCCTGTGAACAGTTTGGTTCTATGCAAAGCACTTTAATACCTGTCCAGTGACAAGGCACCATATACAAACTTCAAATAAATGCATAAAACAGCACAACAAACAATCAATACATCTTTTCACTAACGAGTTTTCAATATTTTGTGCATCTGTTACTTAATAAAACCAAATAAATGCAATAGCAATCATAAATCCTGCTATTGGAACGCTACAAAAGGATAAAACCTGCAAGCATTGATGATAATCTAATGAAGATTCATTTTTGGCCTAGGTGGGAATAACTGTTTTCCCAAAGGAGAGGCAAAAGTAAACATTTTTAACATGTCATCCAACTTTGTGACCTTTAATTCACAAAGTGGCATGGATTCTGGGTGTGTGCCTGGAGGCGTGTTAAAGTTCTTTTCTTACCTGCCCTCCTTAAATAGCTCAATATATGGTATGTTCTAAAAACTTGACAATTGGGTTTCTCTCATTGCCTTTATGCCTAAACAGGCCAATCATTTGCTCTGTACCAATTGCACTAAATGCATGCAAGCAAAGGAGCTGTATGGATAGCAAAGTGCATGGCCTGCCTCATTGTTCACATAATCAAATGGTGGGATGGGTGCCTGAAATGAACAGCAAACCTCCTGCAAAGAGTTCACAATTGTGAAAAAAATGCACAATGTGAAAGGGACAAACACAGAGCATATAACATTTTAAGTGAATATGTGTGCTCTAAAATTGCTAAAGGTTTACACATGTTTATACACACACACACACACTGTGAACTGTCTGAAACAGGCAGGCTCCACTTAAAGAATGGTTACTTCATTCGCTTGGTACCTCATAATTGTTCAATAGGTTGTGACTGCATGCAGACTCACAACCACTTTATGCACTTCAGTGCCAGTTGCGTTGCACCCATTGGAAGTCCCTCCACCTAGTAACCTGCAGGGACATACATTGTGTAAATTATGCCTCGCGGTTAGAATTCTGGATCACAATCCACATTTTCTCATTGTGAATTGTAATTTTGCAGCTGAGAAGAAAGCTGCTTTGTTCAGGGATTCTTTTGCTAGATTAAAGTTACTTTGTACATGCACCTCTTATCGTCTAACATGCTAATTTTCCTTTTGCAGTAAAACAACACCCAGTAGAAAACTGAGCAATGTACTACACATCAAAGATGGCCGACTGTCGTGCACATGCATGGCTGGCGTGCTCAATCAATCACAGGTCATTAAGTCTGAAGCCTTTTTTGTAGCAAAGTTTAACAAACGCACTTAAAAACGGTAGCTTATGCTTGAATGGTTCTATAATGTTTTCATAAGGTTAAAGAGTGGTAGGTCCCATTCTAGAATCTGAGTGGGGCGTTCGAAATTACTGTAATTTAGTTAAGTGTAATTGTGCAAAATTGCAGCTAATTTACATGAAATAACATCGAATTACGCAAATGCAAATCAGTTATTTTATGCTATATTTATCATGAAATGCATTTTTGCATCAATTTTGACGTAAAGACACTTTTCATTCTAAAAAAGTGCAAAAAGGTATAAGGACCCAGAATAACAGCTGCTTAAGTGCCTTTTTACAGCCAATGGATTATAATTACACAAAGTGGTGTAATTCCATAATTTCAGGAAATGTGCATAACAAACATAATGCAAAATCTCAAAATGATGTGATTTATGCTAGCACCATTTAAATTTTGCCCAGGCTTACAGATGACGAACTGCAAAAGTGAATAAAAGATGTCAAAACTATACAATATTGTGAATTGAAAAAATAAATTACTCACTAGACCTGGCACTGAAGGGGCCTTTTTAGAATGGATGTTTACATTATGCAAAATTGAAATGCCATAACTCACACAGAATACTGTAATTGAATAAAGTAAGCTGAACTATTTCTCCTTGCTCTATGCTGTGGTGCACAAAGCAAAATGTAAATGACACTACAAAAGACCAATAGATTAACTGGGTTGGCTAAAACACGCCTGTGTTTTGTATGTATACATATTTATTTGTAAATACTTTTTTTGTAACACAAAAGGTCTTAGTTAAAACCAGACAAAAAGAGGATCTATTAGTCAGGGTCCGTGTTTTTTACTCAAATATCACAAATTAATAATTAAAAAGTTCACAAGGGACCGCAAGGGTCTGGTAACAGCGACCTACAAATGTTAATAAACATAACTAAGTATTAATACAATTCGTTTGCAAAATATTAAAGGTTAGTAGCATTATAATTTTTTTTAAATTGATACTTTTGGTAAATTTCTACCTTCAAAAGCAGGCAGCCACAGGCCTTCTTCAAATGTTTGCATTTCAATGTGTCCCTTAAATTAAGTCTAAATTGCGGTGATTTGATCTTAATCGTCAGAGGAGCTGCAAGGTAGGAATGGAAATGGCTTAAAGGCTTAAGGAGTAGACCTCTCTGTTTATTGAGCTTCAATTTAGTTTTACAAAGTGTTTTTACATGAAAGCTTGACACACAGTATGCACTGTATTAATCCCAAAGGATTTTTAGAAAACTTCTTTAACGGAGCGGTAATGTTTGTAAGAACATTAAAAAAAAAAAATTACAATGCATCAAGTCTGAGATTATGCATGCTGTTTGGGCACTTTCCATTTGCAAATTACTGATTAGGCTCACCTTGGAGATAATGACAACTGACACTTTGTTAGTAGTTGAAAAGAAAATGCCCATTTATTTATCATAAACTCTGACACTCACTTTACCACCTACTATATTCCGCGAAGGATGCATTGCGCCGTCTACATTGGTTACCCATGGCCAAAAGGATCGTATTCAAAGCATTATGCCTGACCTTTAAAATACTCAAGCTTTCATCCCCTGAGATCCTAGCTAATTTACTGATCCCCTATGTACCTACCCGTCAGCTACGCTCTGCTGAGCAATTCTTGGCTACGGTCCCTCGGGTCAAGCGCCTCAGAGCTGGGGGCCGGTCCTTCCGGTACTTAGCCTCTAAATTGTGGAACTCCCTCCCTATTCAGATCCGCCACCTGGATTGCTTGCTATCCTTTCGTAAGGCCATCAAAACCTACCTGTTCCCCGTGGTTTAGTCTCTAGCTTCCCTCTGACACTGCTACCAGCGCCGGGACGCCTCTTCGCTGAGGCAGCTGAGCGCTATATAAAATTACCTAACATAACATAACATAACTAAGAAGGGGCGATTTGAGTTCCAAACAAAGAAACTAGGCAGACAATTAGTGTGATACAACACTAGATGAAAATCATTATATTGATTTTTGCAATATGTCTTTTGTCACCTTTCTCTTACTCCATTTCAGTTCTGCTTTTCTTATTGAAGTCACCGGAGTCCTCTAAGCATTCAATTTTGAGTAGTTTGGAACTGTTTTACAAATGTATGTGTACACACGCAATTAGTATTTGATTTTACTACAAAACCTTTTTCTTTCATTGGGTACCTTTTTCCAGAGCTGTGGGAAGGAAAAGAAAATATGCTAGACTAGTGCTATTTCATGTCCTTGCCGGTAAGTTAAGACAGTGCTTGTTTGGAGGAATTGTACAAATTTATTAGGAAAACAGCATTTTGGAGGTGGTATTGTGAGATGAAAGTTTCTGCACACTTGTTATGTGCCATTTTCTCGTGGTTGTGATTTGTGCTACTGCTTTTTTTGCTGTATTACAGCAACATGATTTTGTTGTGTTGTCTAGAAGTTGCTGTGTTGTTTTTTGACTGTTTTATTGTGATGTGCACTGTTATATCTTAATAGTGTTGTTATGTTGCTTTCTATAGGTTATTATATTTTGCTCAATTGTTTGCTTTAGATTCCTATGCTGATGACACTCAGTTGATTGTCACATTGTCCAAAAGGATGCAGAAGCTGCATCTAATTTCAAAGCCTGCCTGAGTGATCTTGCGAACTGGATGAAGTTCAGCTGCCTGCAATTAAATGCAGGAAAGACGGAGGTAATGGTGGTTGGCAAACAGCCCTCCATATGGTCACACTTGTGGTGGCCGGAGGAATTGGGCCCAACACCAACTCCCAAAGTTAAGGTTAAAAATCTGGGAGTCTGGTTCGACAACACCCTATCGTTTGCAGAGCAGATATCAGCCGTGGCTAGAGCATGCTTTGGCACTCTAACATTGCTGCGTAAAATCTTAGATATACTGCCATTAGATGCTAAAAAGACCATTGTGCAAGCCCTTGTCACGTCCCGTCTGGTATACTGTAATGTCCTCTATCTGGGGGTCACAAAAAATAATTTGAACATCTTACAGAAGGTCCAAAATGAGGCTGCCCGGGTGATATTGAATATTCCTAGGCAGGCGTTGGTGGGGGCAGCCTTGAGGGAACTACACTGGCTTCCGGTACAGGCCAGAATTACCTTTAAGGCTTTGCGCGTCTGCCACAGGATTATTAACGAGAAAGGGCCGAGGTACCTGCGCCCACTACTCACTGCGTATAGACCCACCCAGAACCTTAGGTCTATGGGCACGGCTAAGTTGGTAGTACCTAAGGTCCGTAAGTCACAATCAGGAGGTAGATCCTTTGGTTTTCTTGCTGCTAAGGCCTGGAACAACCTACCTATTGAATTGAGGATCCACCCATCTGCAACAATATTTCGTAAAAAACTGAAGACCTGGTTCTTTCAAGCACCCCCTGGGGACTGGTGTTAGCTTCGGGCTACAGGGCTTCTTGCTTTAGGATCAGTGGGCCTTGCGGGGGGTATTAGGGCTCAGTGGTATTGGTCTATGATGTCCTAGCGGGGGACACTCCGTTGGAGTAACCAGGCGCTTTATAAGCTTAATAATAATAATAATAATATATCAAGAAATGCTGTTATATTTCCTGTCAAAAGCTGCTCATAGCTTGAAAGTTCATTAGATAAGTAACCATTTACCACAATCTTTGGTCTAAAATAGCGCTGATACCAGTCAGCTCAAAACTGTGGCAAAGGAAGTTTCTTAACTTGACACACTCAGTGCCCACTTATGTGGTTCGGACCTGTGAGTCTGTTGATAGGAGCATATTATAAGATCGGTGCTGGGTAGAGAGCTTCAAACTTTGTTGTAGGACCAGTGGCGGCCAGCATTATTCGCGGATGGTAGGGCGGGTGCAGGTGCGCGGGGGGCACAAAGGGGTGTGGGGGGGAGGGAAATGGTAAAAAAATAATAATATTAAAATCAACACTTATCTTGCCGCGCCGGTCCTGCTTCTCTGCTCCTGCTATCCTCGTCAGACCGAGGCACAGGAAGCACAGAAAAGGCTCCCCTCACCAATCACAATGCTGCAATGCAGCATTGTGATTGGTAAGCACCCTGGCTCCCCTGACCAATCACAACGCTGCAATGCAGCGTTGTCATTGGTTTTGAGCGTCCTGGTTCGATGCTCAAACGGGGAATGTGGGCCTGGGCTTGTACTCCACCCAGGCTGTAATGCAGCCTGCATGGAGAATGGGGAAAGTGTGCATGACTGGTTTTGGCGGCCCGAGAGGGCCGACCAAACATTCATTGCGCACTTCGGAGTGGGCAAACCACTCCTCCTCTGCCCTGCTCCGTGAGCAGAGTAGCCCAGCCCACCCGCCCGCAAAGCAGCAGGAAACATAAAATGATAATAACTCAAAGTTATTATTATTTTATGTTTCCTTTACTTTGCAGTGCACTGCTCAAAAGCAGTGGGGCGAGGCTCCTCCGCCATAAAGGAGGAGCTGCCCCTGTGAAGGACTGTGACAACACGTACCTTGTGAACGATCTGCATGCCACACTTGCTAACTACCCCCAATTATATGATGCCTGCTGACTGCTCATAACGTGCTTAACACCTTGCTGGTGCCCTGGTGACATGGTAGCAAGTACAGTATGTTGACCCCCCTAGGCACACACACCCACCCTCCTCCCACATATGTGCCCCTATTGTTAGTATGAGCAGTAGTAATATTGTGAACTGTAGTTATGATTTGAGTATATGTTGTATGAGGCAGAAATAACATTGGCACTGCAACAATGCCCAGCCCCCTCTTCACATACCTTGCCTGGGCCTCCTTCTGCTTTTCGGTAGCCTGGAAGTGCGAGATCTCAGCCTCCACCCGATCTTGCAGTCATCTTGCAGCGCGGCCTATATATACTGCGCCCTATATATAATGCGCCCTAAACTTTCCAGAGTGCTTGTCTTCAGAAAACTTACCTGGAGGACTTTCATCGCACCCCGGTGGTGTTCCTGTTCCCGCCTGGCTCCAGCATCGTGAACTAGAGTAGCCAGCTCCCGCTGCATCACATCCCGAGGTCTGGCTCCCGCAGAATGATGTCCTCTATCCCTGCGACTGACCCTGAAATAGAAGACACAAGCAACATAAAAATTAAAGCAGTGAGAAATGGTAGGCCCCCCCCACACCTAGGAGCGGGGGGCCCTTAGTGGCATTTCGTTCGGGAAGCCAAGTAAAACTTCCGGTCCAGAGGGAAAGTGGGAGGGGGCGTCGCCAGGAGACACGAGAGGTCACGGAGGGAGTCACTAAGGTGCGCCGGCGACCCTCCCAAGGGAAGTGATAAAAGCAGGGGACACGAGGGGGAAGCCCTCTTTGTCCTCTCACCAAGGTGCCCTGCGGATCGGAGCCGCAAGCAGGTTGCAGGTCGGAGTTGCCGTTTGACGTTTGACGTTCGTTCACAGCGTAGCGAAGGAGGGGGGTTCATGGCGACTGCATGCGGTCGGCATTACAGTAATTTAAAGTGCTCGTACCCTAGGTAGGAGCGGAGGCCGTTTGGGTAAAGGGAGCAGCGTGGCGCGCTGAGGGTTGAGACCGGGAGCGTCGGCCCAACATAAGCATTATGGTAATTTAAAGTGCTCGTACCCTAGGTAGGGGCGGAGGCCGTTTGGGTAAAGGGAGCAGCGTGGCGCGTTGCGAAAGGTAAGGAATGCGGGATGGACTAGGAGCACAATTTTGCTCCACTTTTAAGAACGCTTTTAAGAGAGTGGCGGGCCAAGCGCGAAAGAATTAAAGAATTAAAGCGCGGGCTAGAGGGGCAGATGGAGCCCGAGTGCAGCGTTGCGGGCGGGCCAAGCGCCATTAAAGAATTAAAGCGCGGGCTAGAGGGGCAGATGGAGCCCGAGTGCAGCGTTGCGAGAGCATCGGGGAGCAGGCACGGCATTTGCAACTTATGCAAGGCAATGTCGGGCATGCATAATTGGGTCTCTTTCGGCTTTCGTTACCGGAGGGAGTTAAACACAGGCATTTGAAAACAATGTCAGGCACTCACAATTGTTTCCTCTGCCTGTTTTGTTACCGGCATGAAGCTAAGCCAAGGGCTTAAGGGGACGATGGACATGTGCATGAGCCGTGGGAGGCGCAGTGGGCAGGCCCAACAAACCGGGGCGCTCGGCTAGTGAGTAGGCTGAGCGCTCCGTGAGGGGGGGGCATTACGCATGGCGCTGCATGGATCAGAGCATTACAACACCTGGGGGACTCGACTAGTGAGTAGGTTGAGTATCCCTGAGGGGGGGGGGGTTGTTTTTTATGCATGGGCGGACCGCCTGGGGAGGGGGCGATGTAGGACGCATTGGGGCACTGGGTAGTGAGTATTCCCAGTGCCCCAGCCATGAAGGGTGCAAGGCGAGCATGTGGAAGCAAAGGGTTGGGGGGCGCGAGTCACAAGGCCCGTCAAGAGGGCAAAGGGAAAGAAGCATTGGCCTTGGTTTAACTCTTTTTTGCTTTCTCTAGTGGGCAGGATGCCATCAAAGCGGGCGCGGGGAGCCAAGGAGGCCCCCGCTACATTGGAGGAATTTTGATCGCTGTCGGCATTGTGGAAGGTCGCAAAGAAAGGCGGCATCGATTGGGCGCTGCAGACATTAACTCAGGGGGCCGGAGCGAGTCCACAGCAGGAAGTCCCATTGTCCAAACGCACAAGGCGGACGCCCGAACATTTCAAGGACGCGCAACAAGAAAAGGCCAAACGTGTTGCGGAAGCGTGGGCGAGCACCTCAGGTGAGGCGGTGGCAGCGGGCCAGCCCCTGTTGAATACAGACAATAGTCAGGCTTCTGGCGGGCTGCGCAGAAGAGTCAGTTGAATGTAGAGTCGCTTCCGGTAGGGGGACTTCAACAGAGCTCGGCTCCCCTCATAGTATCACCGCCAATAATGGCAACTACACCTCACACTGCGGCAGCACAGGGGGGGGTGGTGACGGCAACAACACCTACTGCGCAGGCTCCTGCTCCAGTAGTAGCGCATCAAGGCAGCGGGGTGGCACAAGTGTGGGTCGAGTAGGGCGGGGTAGCACAATCTCCCATGGGGATCGCTGCGACATCACAGGGCCCGACCAATAATACAAGATTGCCAGGGTCAGGGTCAATCCCAATAACGCCACCGGTACCCCCCGGGGCAGTGGTTTCAGTGCAAACCCCTCTGACACAAAGCCTGGTGATATATGGTTCCGCGTCGCTTGCAGTAGCCCCATCAGCAGGTATTACATGGCATGTGCCGGCAGAAACCAGGGAAAAGATTTTCAGGGGAGAATTCATAGATGTATTTGATCTTATCAATGCAGGCGTGGTACCTGGGAAGAACAGGGCAGGCAAGGGGGGCGAATTTAAGCAGAAAAAAGTTTGGGTAGAATGGTCAATCAAGAATTGGGTTACTGGTTTTGTTATCTACGCAGCAATCATGGTAGAGCAGTTCCCAGCGCTGGCGGCCCAGCTGATAAGCTACATGTCAATGATTCACGGGGCAGCGTCAGAATTCCAGGGCATGGCCTGGCTGCAATACGACAACAAATTTAGACAAATGAAGGCAGTAAGGCCAGAAGTGGCATGGGATCAGAGGGAGATCAGCATATGGCATGCAGAATTTTACTCGCCAGCCCCAGTTAGCAAGACCACTCATTCCTTTCGGGGGACAAAGGGGCAGGTGATAAGAAACAAGCTTGTTGGCAGTTTAACAAGAATGAATGCAGTAGGGGATCTGCATGCAAGTTCAGGCATATATGCTCCTTCTGTGGAATGCAAGGTTATCCAGAGAACAAGTGTTACAAAAAAGTTGGGAAACCTAAGGAACAGCATGCCCCTGCCCACGCACAGACCAGGGGCCGCCCTGCCCAGTCATCTTAAGAGTCTGCCCACAATACCGCCTGATTCATAACCTATCAAGCCCACCGGGTCTGTCGATTAATGACAGGTTGGACCCAGAACTATGTGCAGTGCGTTACACCACTTTTGACACCGCTATTCAGAAGCTACAGAGACTAGGGGAGGGCGCTCTGATGGCCAAATCTGATGTGGAAGCTGCTTTTTGCCTCCTGCCGGTGCACCCAGAAGACACTAGGTTGCTAGGTTTTACGTTTGAGGGACAGTTCTTCATGGACCTATGTATGCCAATGGGTTGTTCCATCGCATGCGCGGTGTTTGAAACTTCAGTCGTTTCTTGAAATGGGCAGTACAGGACCTAGTGGCGTCACGTGATGTGGTGCATTATCTAGATGATTTCCTTTTTTTGAGTCCACCGGGCTCGCCAGCTTGCGGGAAGGCTCTGCTGGGCTTCCAGCGGTTGGCGGACGCATTGGGGGTACCCCTGGCGGGGGAAAAAACTGAAGGCCTGACAACTCGCTTAATCTTCCTGGGCATAGAAATTGACACCGTAGCGGGAGTATGCAGACTCCCACAGGAGAAAGTAAGAGCCTTTGAAGCATCCACAGATGAATGTCTAGCGGCACGCAAGGTCACATTGCACCAGTTACAGGTCTTGATGGGTCAGCTGAATTGTGCGCTCCGGGTGATACCCATGGGTAGGGGGCCTTTTCCAGTAACATCGCCAGGGCAATGTCCGGCTTAAGGGCGAAACACCACCACACTAGGCTATCTGCGGAGGTTAAAGACGACTTGGGCACATGGAAGGAATTCTTGATGGGGTTCAATGGTTCAGTGATTTGGCAGCAACCAACGCATGCGAACGCAGAATTAGAGCTGTACACAGATGCAGCTGGCAGCGTAGGGTTCGCGGCAGTACTAGGATCAAGGTGGTGCATAAAACATTGGCCGGCAGACTGGGTCAAGACTGGATTGACTCGCAACATCACATTCTTAGAATTATTTCCCTTCATTGTGGCATTACATCTCTGGGGCTCCTTCCTTGAAAATAAGCGCATAGTTTTTTGGTCTGACCGTATGTCGGCAGTAATGGCGGTGAACAATCAGAGGGCAAAATGTCTGTGGGTGCTTAAAGAACTGGTGCGGGGTTGCCTTCAGCACAATGTGTACTTTATTGCCAAACATGTGCCAGGGGCGGACAACACAGTAGCTGACGCCCTGTCTCGTTTTAAGTTAACAGAATTCAGAGCCCGATGGCCCCAAGCGGACAATCAGATGGCGTTTTTCCCGGAAAAGCTATGGAAGCTTGGTGCCCCATTGCTCCCGACCTGATAGCGGCTTCTATTGCGCCCACGACTAAGAGTATGTATGAGAGGGCATGGCAGGTTTACCTAGCAGTCCTAAGGGGAGCAGGGATGGCAGAGCAATTCACCCCTCAGGGGGTACTCCTTTTCATAGTACAACAGAGAGAGAATGGGAAATCACTGTCCCTGGTTAAGAGGCAGTTGTCGGCAATTGCCTTCTTTGCGGGTCTGGAACGGGTGGGGGACCCTACCAAAGATCCTAGAGTAAGGCGGGCAGTGAAGGGTTGGGAACAGTTGGCCCCGGGGGTGAAAGATAGCAGGAGACCTATAGACGCCAGTAGACTCTCAAGTATTCTGGAGGTATTACCGCAAGTATGCATATCCCCTTACGAGACACAGCTGCTGCGACTAGCGTACTCTTTGGCATTCTTTGGGGCGTTCCGAATATCTGAGCTCATACCGGCTTCAAAGGCGGATAGGGAAGGGGGAATCAGAATGGCTGATGTGCTAATTTCAGAGGGCATGCTGCAAGTTAAAGTGAGGAGGTCAAAAACAGACCCTTTAGGGAAAGGGGTCTGGGTCCAATTGAGAGCAGTACATGCGACCGTTTATTGCCCTGTGACACTGATGCAGAACTTCATTCAAGTACGGCCTAGGCTGCTATTGCATGCGGACAGAACACCCCTCACAAGATATCAGTTCACGCGCGTATGCAAGCGCTCCCTGGTATTGTTGGGGGAGGAAACGGCCCACTTCGCGTCTCATTCGTTTCGGATTGGGGCTGCCACGACAGCAGCTGCATTAGGCCTCTCACTGGAAACCATCAAGAGGGTAGGCAGATGGAAGTCATCCTGTTTTGAACAGTATGTGAGACCGCAGCTAGCTTAAGATAGCGGCTGGGTGACAACGGCCCATAGGGTGTCTCTCGCCTAATGAAGCCTTCTTTTCTTTCAATTTCTTTAACTTTCATACAGTGGTCTCGAGGCAGCGGACGCAGGTATGCTGGTGCGGGCATTCTTTTTTATGCAGAGCAGGGCAATTTTTCGGAAATTTCAGGGAGGAAAGAGCGCAGAGGGTAAAAGGAATCGATCATCACTGGGTAGGGGCTGGAGGGCAACGGTTAGAGGATGTCACAGCCCATTTACAGAATGCGCTAGATAAGGGCATGCCCATCCCAGATGTGCTGGTGATTCATTCAGGGGGAAATGACATGATCCCGGCGGGCCGGAGGGGGGTGAAAGATGCACTCTATTTTACACTCTCAAGGGTGAGGAAGGCCCTCCCGGACACCACGATTTTCTGGTCAGAGATGATTCCAAGTCAGGTTTGGGCTAATAAAGCACCGGCAATCGCAGTAAACAGGTCGGTGAAGAAATTGAATCAGGCGGTGGCAAAACTTTTGAGAGGTTCACCCATACGTTCCATCAGGCATAACCTGATATAGGCATCAAAGTCAGAATTGTATTTGGCAGATGGAGTGCATCTGTCCGAGGCAGGTTTGGAATTGTTCATCCAAACCATTTTGGGGGCCATGGCTTTAGATCAGGACGGTCAAGCTGTGTTTGGGAAGAGGGCGAGAGCGCCAGCAAGCTCCTCGCCTTGTGGGGGGGTCCCGGGCAAGAGAAATGGCGGGACTCCTGATTGGCGGGGACTGTCTGATCCTGGAACGAACAGGGCGGGCAGTCAATGGGGGCTCCGGGCTGGCGGGAGAGGGGGCTGACCTGCTGGTGGTCCTGGACTCTCCGGCCCTACCCGAGATGCCGGCGCTTGTTGTACGCAACTTTGTGAGAGCTGGCGCGCATGAAAGGCGCCAAGCAGTGCCCTGGTGGCTGCGTCTAGGGGATAGACGACGGGTAGTTATGCCAAAGGGGAGTTGTAAAGAAATGGTTGTGGCCTGCTGGCGCAACACGCATCAAGTGTGGCTCTGGAGATCCAGAAATGTAAATACAATCTCAACCTATGGCTTAAATGTATACTTCGCAAGCCTATTGCTTTTATCAATGTGTGTTGGTTTGGATTTTAATAAAAAGATGGTCAAGAGTTGACAGTGCATCAACAAATAAAGATTGCGTTTATCTGAAGTTTAATAAAGACTACGCAGTGAAGACCAATCACTTGCCTGGTTTGTTTTTGTGGGGGAAGAGAATAAGTGGGGTACTATGGGTCTATGGATGGCAGGGGCGAATCGCACGTGATATGCCCACTATGGTAGGCCCCCCCACACCTAGGGGCGGGGGGCTCTTAGTGGCATTATATTCAGGAAGCCAAGTAAAACCTCCGGTCTGGAGGGAAAGTGGGAGGGGGCGTTGCCAGGAGACACAAGAGGTCACAGAGGGCGTCACTAAGGTGCGCCGGCGACCCTCCCAAGGGAAGTGATAAAAGCAGGGGACATGAGGGGGAAGCCCTCTTTGTCCTCTCACCAAGGTGCCCTGCGGATCGGAGCCGCAAGCAAGTTGCCCACCCACCCATCCCTTAGATTAGAGGAGAGTTGGCGGAGTGGCGGGGTCCCGGGCAAGAGAAATGGCGGGGACTCCTGATTGGCGGGGACTGTCTGATCCTGGAACGAACAGGGCGGGCAGTCAATGGGGGCTCCGGGCTGGCGGGAGAGGGGGCTGACCTGCTGGTGGTCCTGGACTCTCCAGCCCTACCCGAGATGCCGGCGCTTGTTGTAAGCAACTTTGTGAGAGCTGGCGCGCAAGAAAGGCGCCAAGCAGTGCCCTGGTGGCCGCATCTAGGGGATAGACGATGGGTAGTTATCCCAAAGGGGAGCTGTAAAGTATTGGTTGTGGCCTGCTGGTGCAACACGCATCAAGTGTGGCTCTGGAGATCCAGAAATGTAAATACAATCTCAACCTATGGCTTAAATGTATACTTTGCAAGCCTATTCCTTTTATCAATGTGTGTTGGTTTGGATTTTAATAAAAAGATGGTCAAGAGTTGACAGTGCATCAACAAATGCATTTATCTGAAGTTTAATAAAGACTACGCAGTGAAGACCAATTACTTGCCTGGTTTGTTTTTGTGTGGGAAGAGAATAAGTGGGGTACTATGGGTCTATGGAATCGCACGTGATATGCCCACTATAACAAAACTCATCATCGCGCTCCACACCGCAAAGTGCGACATCCTTGAGATCAGTGCACTGTGCAATTGTTGAATTGTATGCCTCAGCCTATGCAATCGCGTTGGACAAGCAAGCTGGCAAGCAAGCCTATGCAGTAATAGGATTGCATAAAAACGAATTTAGCGCTCAACTAATCCTCATTGTAAAAGTTTCTAACAAAAGAGGATCTTGCATTACTAACCTCGTGAACTGAACTAGCTCTGCTGACCAGAGACTTGAGAATTACGTTGCTTCTCTAATGTTGTGGCATAGTCTGTTTTGTTAACACTTTAATTATATAATTGTTTCTTTGAAGCTATTCAAGCCCTGTGATTGGTGAGAGTGTAACTCAAAGGGTTCAGTGTATAGTGCAAAGGGCAAATATTCTAAATAGTACATGCATATGATGACTGTCTTTCTATCTCCACAAGTTGTTCCATCTGTGTCGAAGCATAGCTAACCCAGTGTGCATAATCATGACAGCAGTACAGAAGTACATTATACCAGCAGACCAGATAAGTGTACTTACTCCTTTCCTTCTCTCCACCTTCCCTTCCCCCTCTCTCCCAAAGACTAGTCACCCCCATTCGTGTTCTTCCGAGTGTGGAGGCTTAGTCTGAATAACCTAATATAATCTATCGAAACAAAAATATGGGTACAAAGACTGGTGGATGAGACATTGTGACTAACTCTTGTAGTACTCCTAGCTTGCTTATGAATTTCAGGAGTAAGGAATACTGCACTTACTCCTGGCTTTCTCCTAGAATCCAGGAGAAAGGCAATAGTAAGTCACAACAAAAGTGTTGGGGATCTGGCTTATATTCGAAAAGTATAGAAAATAAATAATTATCTATAATCCTAAATGTCGGTGTTAACCTTAACTCAACCCTTAACTCTAACCCTAACTTTAACCTAAACTCAGTTTTCGATGCCTTACAGTTTATATGCTTTCTAAAGGCGAATTTCTGTGTAATTGGTTTGTATGCTTCAAATTAGGTGTTTTAAAAGATATCTGAGTAGCAATGTGCCTGTCAACAGAATAAAAATATGTAGGTAACAAAACGTTTAGGTCCTAATGACAAGTTTGGTTGGCCAGCTGCGTCTCTGCTATCAGATTTTCTCAGTGAAGTGGCGCCTGCCTAAATGGTGGGAGCTATAGCTTTAAAAACAAAAATTGATGGTTTGCCTGCCATACCATGCAGGCCCTGTTACCAATTTTTTGTACTCTGTGGTGGGAGGTTTTTACCGAAGTATGCAAAAAAGCGATGGATGGAATACTTAAATTAATCTCAGCCACTGGTAACTACTCTGAGCCGCATCTAATTTTACCATTATCTAGCATACGATGCCACCTCAGTTTGGACTCAGCTACATGGAAATCAGTCTTTACCCTAATCAAGTAGGAACAATCAAGCCCAAATGCCAGGTCAGGTCCTTCCTGAACCTGAACACAAGCAACCCAGGACCAATTTTGCCCTTATTAGGGCTCATCGGACAAGTATAGCTTGGTTGCAGTGTGCACAAGAACTGCGTCTGACATACCTGTCCCACCCAGCGCATCACACTGAATTATACAAAAAAGCGATGGACGGAATGCTTCAATTAATCTCAGCTATTGGTAGCTACTTGGGGTCGCGTCAAAGTCCATTGCTATTTGGCACACCATACCACCTCAATTTGGACCCAACCACATGCAATCAGTCTTGATCCTGCTCCAATAGGACGAGACCAGCCCAGGCTAGATACTCCCTAAACCAGAACACAAGCAGCCCAAGACTGGTTTTGCCCTAATTAGGGCTCATCTGTCAGGTATACCTTGGTTCCAGTGGCACAGTGTAGTCGGGACCCACATCTGGGTATCCATCCCACAGAGGGCTTCGCAGTGAAGTATACAGAAAAAGGGAAAATCTTCTAAGTTATGCCGTTCTTCTGTTTTTCTGTCAAATGTTATATTTTCTTATCCTTAGTTTGTCCTTTCTTCATTTCCTAGATCTATGTTATTCTGTTATAGAAATCGGTGTAATCAACTCCAAGCCGGACACTTCCTATTAAGTTTCTGGGCCTAAAAATAATAACTTTTTTCCTATTTTGTCCTTCGGTAGCATTCTTTATCTAAATCCTAGTGTATCGTTCTGTAGTCTTGTCTGTTAAATACCTCTTAGGGGACCAAACTCAAGTTCTTTACCAGTACTTCTTAATCGCCAATAAGGCCCATATTTCAGACCATGATCGCTTAACAGAGTGTAGGTCTTTGAATTCGGTTCCTACTTTTCCCAACTTCCCCATCTTTATTACCTGAACCACTTACTTGTTACATGGCTCATCCTCCAGGAAGGGATGCCTCGCTTATGTTGGTGGCATGTGCAGTGGTGCCACCAGTCCTCACTGCATTCTTCTTCAAGACCAGGTTCCTCAGAATTTGCTATTCCTTCTCTGATGCATCTCCCTCCGTCATCTCAGGAATAGACCCTTTTCACCTCAAGAGTTGATCCTTTGCTCTATGAGCTTTGCATTTACTCTTCTGAATACCTCATGATCTGCAGAGCCAGTGATGGATGTACTGATTCTATTTCGTACTGCCATAGTTAGAGTCCTATGAGCCTCAATGAGCGTTGTTTCCTGTGTGAAGGCCAGTCTTCTTTCTTAAACCCTTAAGCACTTCTAACTTCTTGTTTTCACTAGTGTTCCTCTCTGTAACCCGTTTTTCTCCCTTTTTCATGTCTTGGTCCTCCCTTTCCAGTCTATCTCCCTTTTTTTATCTTATTCAATTTCTCTTCCCAGGCCTGCTGATGGATTACCTGGAGCCCCAACTGTACCACTGCATGAAGGTAAGCGCTATTTATTTTTTACCCTCTGACATACCGAAATGTTTTGAGAGGTGATACCACCTCCCTTCATTGATTAAAGGTATTTTGAGTATGAAAATGTTAAAGAAGGCATAGGCAACACTGGTCTGAAGTGTGCTGGTGTTTGTACGCTGTAGCCCTAAAATCTCATACCTCAACGGTGCATCCATTAGGTGGGTGGATGGGGACTGTGCTAACCTAAATTTCGTGATGCAATGTTTCCCAGAGACAAGGTATAAAACAGCATTTAAAAATACAGTAAAATTGAAAGTACTGACTCAAAAAGTGAGTTCTAGAATGGAATGTAGGTAAACCATGAAGGTTTATTACAAAATTCAAAAGAAAAACAGTACAGGATTTGTAAAATGCATTTGCAGAAAATCCCATTTAAATACATAAATCACTGCCATAAAGGTTCTCAGTAATAGAACAATACAGAATAATAGGCAAAATCAATAATAGAATAAGGGCCTAATTTGGATCTTGGCAGATGGGTTACTCCATCACAATAGTGACGGATATCCTGTCCAACGAAATATAAATCCAATTATATCCTACGGGATTTATATTTCAGCGGACAGGATACCCATCACCGTTGTGACAGAGTAACCCGTCCATTAAAATCGAAATCAGTCCTAAGTCCGAAAGTTGCAGCAAAATCAGTAAGAAATCAGATAGCATCCCTAGTAGAACCCAAAAATAATCTGGTTTTCCCCCAAAATCAAGGGTTTATATAGCAAATTTCAGCATAGAAAAGTATAGAAACTGCAAAGTCACTGTGGTCTGAGCAAAAGGAATACATTTTCAACAGATCAGAATACAGGTTTGGAAATCTTCATATGCCCTTACAACCTAAGCACTATCTCACTTCATGAATATTGATTTGGCCCTTCTGGCCTAATGTCATCCGGAGTTGTCAGAACAAACTAGTTACATAAACAGTGAACTATTGTGAATGCATGTAAATATGCATGTAGGGGGTACTGTGTTGAAAGTGGAAGATATTTGGAATAATTATGCAATAGTGAGCACATGCTTGAGAGTCTTTTTCGAGAACAGTGTCATTCAGAAATAAACAAATCCACATCTTGCTCGACTAGATGCAGCAGAAATAATAACAAAGCATGAACATCCATTTTGTACAAGATGGTGTTGGGGCCTAGTTAGCAGAAGCTAGGAAAACACACTTTAATGAGTTATAGCAAAATTGTCAATGGCAATAGTATCAGTTTAAATTAACATTCTGCTTACTTGTTAATAATTCACATTTTTGATTAATGCACAATAGCTCCCCTCACCAGTTTCCACCATTAAAAGAGGAGCCCTATTTTTATTTTCCTGCTGATCAGAGCTATAAATATGACTATCATCTCTGATTCATAAGATGCATCACAGCTTGAACGTTGATTGTCCCAAAAAACCCAGAGAAATACAAATCTAACGTATATTTGCTGGAGCACTTCTGTATCACTCTATGTCTTCCTTGCATACCTATCTTTTATCCATGGGGAGAGGTTGTGGTCTCACGGCTAGACTGCCAACCTTGGAGCTGAGAAACCAAGGTTCGAGCCTCGGGTCGACTCCACATCCTGTGATTCTGGGCAAATCACTTAGTCTCCTCGTGCCTACCAACAAAAAAAAAATGAATGTGTCCTTGTGTAACGTAACTGGTGCTCATGTAAAGCGCTCCAATACCTTCGGGTCGAGTTCGCGCTATATAAATCTGCAAAAAAAAAAGAGAGAAATGAAAGTTTTGTTAATGCTATTGATGGGCAGCCGCAGAATTTTGCACAGATTCTTCGAAAATGCAAATACTGTGTCTTTGTCTTGGCTCTCGATTGTCTCAGTCAATAGCACATGAAATGAATTAAACTTTTAATTGACGGAACAATAGGAAGAACAACAGGTAAAGGAACAGTCTGTACTTGGCGAGTAACACCTTGGAACAGGGGCTGCTTTTAAACAACTCTTGTTAGTTGTCAGAAAGAGAGACAAAAGAAACAAACGCTGCTTTTACTGGCACAGGTACAAATATATTGCATGGAGCTGCGAGTATGGCATATACTTTATAATAACACCTGCTTGTGCAGTTATTACACATTCAAACGATTTGGGAAACGAGTTTTCTTTATGGCATTATGCAATGTGTTTCGGACACAAACACTCCTATTCAGGATTTTTGGCCTGTAAAAGTGAACTATGAAGGTATTGTGCAGAAAGGATTCACTGTGACATAACAATAATATACCATTATTTATGCAAAACACCACTGTGATGAATTTTGCATCTGTATATTTATTATCAAGAATATCCAGTAGTTTATGGGTTGGTTTTAGTAAAACTGTAGCTTTTCTTGAAAAATATGTTATTTAAATACATGGCCCTTAGTTATATATAATTTGCTTTACTGTTGAAACGAGTTTTTAAAGAGAGGCTTTAGAAAATTAATACGCTAAACTAGACTGCGAATAGGTGTCTTTCAAACAAACCAAACAAAGAAACCACAAAGGTTTGCACATACTCGCAGTGAAACTGGAAACCCAATTTCACATATCACACCCACAGTAACAGCCGAACTATGTGTGGAGGATGATACACCAGGGATAATATCATTCCTTGATGGTCACTTGGTTTAAAAGCAGATCGGACCAATGGCATTAGACATATGCTTTCCCAGTGAATTAATCGGGTATGTAGTCTTTATCATTGCCTTGTGACCATAATCTGCCCAGGCCTACTCTGAGCATAAGCTTTCTGACAAGACAAATATCAGTAAAACAACAGTCCCTTGTACACGCCGACAGTATATATTATGTATCATTGACAATAATAAAAACACTCTTGTTCCTCCGTTGAAACAGTCACTTCAGTTTAATCTTGATATCCTTAGCCAACGCGTGTTTCGTCACGCTTAATTGTTGTACGCAGCGACTTCTTCAGGGCTAAGAAACAAACATGTGTATAGAAGTTCGGAGTAAAAGATATCCATCACTAACATCAGATGTCCGTTACCCTTTGTGACAGTATGTTTATCGTAAAGAGCGGCTCAAGTATGGTCCTCGAGCCTGTGGAAACCCATGCTGTTTTACTAAAACATATCACCATTGCTGTCTCTAGACAGACTTGTGCAGTTAAAAGATGATCGCTATTCCCCCAAAAATTGTCAGCAAATGAAATAAGCCCGTTTCTGGTGACTTATTTAGTGACATCCAATCTCCGAACATTCATCAGTGACTCTTCTAAAGTGATTTAGGAAACACGGCACCCCCTCAATTTTGCCTCAGATCAAGAAAAAGTATATTTATAATCTAAGAAGTACCTCTAATCTCTTTGTATGGATCCTATGTGGAGAAAAGGTGCACGGGAAGAAAATAACGTGGTATTAAAATGACGAATCCACTAGGACTGGTGAATAGTGATAATTGTGGAAAGATATTGTAGGGAAACCAACCTCAGTTCCGGTTGTATTAACGAACCGGAATGGGTTCTAGTACTCCAGTGATATTTGCACAGTAAAGGGCAACAGTAATTAATGTGTCCAAGATTTAGTGTATTCCAGAATTCTTTTTTGGGGATAAACGAGAAAGGCAGACAGAAAAGGCCCAGTTACAATTGTGAGTACACCCTACTTAAGTAAGGGCTAGTTATCGCCCCATTCGTAGCTGACAACAGGAAGTTCCACGTACCTTAAGTGTGGATCTTATGTGTATAAGTCATAAATCCATCATGAAGAATGACGATGTGGTATAGTAAAACCACTCTTTGGGGGCTAAGTGAGTCCCTCTTGCCAGCAACCAAGTCTTTGCTGGCGTAAACGCAAACCCTAAACACACTAAAGGGAAGATGGGGATTTTGTTACAATCACTATATATGTCCTCCCCATGTAATACTATTAAGGAGCGTACCCCAAGTTAAGGGTGCACGTCTCAGGAGTGTAAAGTATGCCACCGCTGAGTGCTAGCGGGTATCCTAACACGGGCGCTTATCTCTGTTCAGTAGCAGGGCTGCCTCCGGTGTGTCCGCAGAAGAGTTTGGCCTGCGGAGGTTCCCACCTAAATACTGGAGAGACCGCAGACATAGTCATAGGACTACATCCGCTTACTCTAACAAATCAAAGAAATGGCGTCGGCCATCTTGAAATGGAGTAAAGTACCGCTGCCTCCAAAAAGCTAAGTGGATGGTGCAATCCTGAACCCAATAAACTGACCAGATTTGTGACATATCTCAACAGCAATGATGCCAACATTAGGTTCGCCTACACCCATAGCAAAACCTCCCTCACTTTTTTGGATGTGGAACTTTTTGTTTCCAACAATAAAATTGAAAGTAGACTATACAGGAAGACTACGGCGTGCAATAATGTGTTACATGCCACTAGCGCGCATCCCAAACACCAGATCAATGCTATCCCCTATGGGGAACTTATACGAGCTCGACGTAATTGCAGCATTGATAGTGACTTTGCGGGTTGCCTCAAAAATATGGGGGACAGATTTGTGTGCAGGGGTTACAGCCAAAGAACGATACATAATGCACTGAGCAGGATTTCACAAGTAGAAAGACAACAAACACTTCAAGATAGAGGCAAACGAGGGGATCCTAAAACTATTCGGCTTGTCACAGATTACAATGAACTCAATATGACACTCACCAAGAGCATGCGAAAACACTGGCACCTATTGTGTGCTGACAAGACATTGGAGGCTTTTATCTCTTCTAGACCAGAGGTGACATTTCGTAAGGGTAAGAGCCTCAGGAATCTACTGAGTCCCAGCTACCCGAAAGCAGGTACTCAGAGAAATTGGCTATTGTCACAGGGTCTGGGTTTCTACAAGTGTGGACGCTGCTCCGCGTGTAGATGGGCCTCAGATAAAAAGAAGGAGTTTAATGGCCCCAATCACCGCACTTACAAGATAAACACCAACATCAACTGTCAGACCAACTATTTGATTTACGCAATCGTTTGCAAATGCCAACAAAAGTATATTGGCAGCACTATTAGGGCTCTGAAGGATCACATTGTAGAACACGTCAGGGCGGTCAAACAGGCTGAAACTAGATACCCTGTGGCAATGCACATAATGGATTGTCCAGCTCAGGACAGCCACAAATCCTTCTCTTTTTTTGGATTTGACACCGTACCCAGACACGTGAGGGGTGGCAATAGAGAACTTTTGTTGAGGAGGAGGTAAGCAACTTGGATTATGCGATTGAGAAGTGTTGAGATGGGCTTGAATACTGACCAAGAATTACATTACTTTTTGGGGGACTAGCACTCGTGGTCCATTCTTGTGCATCATTTCGCCAGGACATAGTATGTCTACGCTACTGCATACATCACTACTCATGTGGGTGCGTCACTACCCCCGTTTTATCCCCGTCTCCAACATGGCTCTCCTATGCTGACCGACCTTTCTTCTACTCACTTTCAACCTTTTACCGTAGTAAATGCTAGAAGTAATAACTTGTCAACCTGCTCTCTTGCTTACACGTGTAGACCGATCTAAGAAATGACGAACTATTGAATTATGTTATACTTGTTAGAACCCTATTCTTACTTCTGATCCGGCTCTTCTATGCTGACTGACATTTCTTTACTCTCACAATGTCAACAGTTGATTGGCAAAGCAAACACAAGGAGATGATGGACGGAGCGCTGAAACTTTTCAGACACTCACCTCCAGTCACAGATCTCGGTTGAATCCATCATCATTCTTTAGCTCACTTCGCCACCTCAGTTCAGACCCAGCTATATGCAAATCAGTCTTGACCCTGTGTTTCATGGGAACAGTCCAGCCCGAACTGCCAAGCCAGGTCTTCCCTTAACCGGAAACAAGCACCCTGGGATCGGTTTCTGGGTAACACCCTTCATCAGCCAGGCTAGCTTGATCCAGTGGCAAAGTGAGCAAGGGACCCATGTCTGGGCATACCCTGCCAACTTAGGGCGAACAAAGCAAACACAAGGAGATGATGGACGGAGCGCTGAAACTTTTCAGATACTCACCCCCAGTCACAGATCTGGGTTGAATCCATCATCATTCTTTAGCTCACTTCGCCACCTCAGTTCAGACCCAGCTATATGCTAATCATGTGTTTGCTTTGTTCGCCCTAAGTTGGCAGGGTATGCCCAGACGTGGGTCCCTTGCTCACTTTGCCACTGGATTCAAGCTAGCCTGGCTGATGAGGGCTGTTAGCCCGAAACCGGTTTCAGGATGCTTGTTTCCGGTCCAGGAAAGACATGGCTTGGCAGTTCGGGCTGGACTGTTCCCATGAGGCGCAGGGTCAAGACTGATTTGCATATAGCTGTGTCTGAACTGGGGTGCAAAGTGAGCTAAAGAATGATGATGGATTCAACCCAGATCTCTGACTGGGGGTGAGTGTTTGAAAAGTTTCAGCACTCCGTCCATCATCTCCTCGTGTTTGCTTTGTTTGCCCTAAGTTGGCAGGGTATGCCCAGACGTGGGTCCCTTGCTCACTTTGCCACTGGATTCAAGCTAGCCTGGCTGATGAGGGCTGTTAGCCCGAAACTGGTCCCGGGATGCTTGTTTCCGGTCCAGGAAAGACACGGCTTGGCAGTTCGGGCTGGACTGTTCCCTTGAGGCGCAGGGTCAAGACTGATTTGCATATAGCTGTGTCTGCACTGGGGTGGCAAAGTGAACTAAAGAATGATGATCGATTCAACCCAGATCTGTGACTGGGGGTGAGTGTTTGAAAAGTTTCAGCACTCCGTCCATCATCTCCTTGTGTTTGAACAGTTGATTGGCAACCTGCTTTTCGAATCAAACGTGTAGACCTTCCTTAACAAGCTTTCGTATTGTATGAATATGTTATGTATGTTCCAACACTTTGCTTTTATTCAGGCATTGATTTATGTATTACAAGTCTCAAAAAGTACATTCTCAAGATAATTCACAGAATTGTGTCTATAGGTTCTGTGAGTGTCTAATACCGCCCTATGATTACTCCTGCTTGCACGTCTTGTAAAAATCTAAAACTGCACAAGGCGTCGTCATCCTTTTGAAAGGAGTGTGTGGATTTATACGGACCCACTCTCGTGGGGTCCTTCAAGGCGACGCGACTTTTGGTTTGGTGGTGGCGACAAATGCACGAGGGATGGTGCGAAGGAGTTGTTGAATCGCCGCCCCCCCTCCCAGAGGCCGAGAAGCCGAACATTGGCAGGAGGCAGCACCGGAGTGCGAAGCGTGGCCTGGAGAGTCGGAGGACCCACAGACGATGCTGGAGCTTCCGGGTAAGGCTGGACCTTGTAAACGGCAGGGGAGAAAGTAAAGCTCTCTGTTCCTGCGTGACCAACACAACGGCAGGGAGCGGTTGCAGTTAAAGTGGGACTTCCTACTAGTAAAGAGAATTTTTGATAAATAGAATGTCGGCCTCAGAGGTTAAAGAACGTGAAGAGGCAGCTCTATTGATATTTGATGATGCGTGTGCAAGCGCACATTTTCCTTCTGGGTCAGATCAAGTAACAAACAAATCAGCGGATTTAATGTCGCATTTGAAACATTTGGGGAGAAATTAAAGCGTACCGAACTCTCAAAATGGTGGGAGTCTAAATCATTGCAGAGGTATCTGGAAGTGCAGCGTGTCCCGAGGGGATTAAGAATCATGGTAGCACCGAGCTACGAAGAACCGAACCCTGACATGCTACGGGAATGGGCCGGAAATAACAATGATGCCTCGTGCAGGATGCTAGCTATCCTCATTAAGTATGCAGACATTGACGGACAAAAGATCATGGAAGAGATAGAGGCACTCGCTGGTATACTAAGCAAAGAAGCGGATCAAGATCAAATAAATCAATTTAAATCAAAGATGAAAGAGAGATTAAAGAAATTGGAAATAACTACCAAAGAAAGGAAAGCCCAGAAATTCATGAGGGACAAGCAAGATTATGATAGAGGCCAGATCTATTTGTTTGCCAAGAAGTTCAACACAATTCGAAGGCAGAAAATGGCAACAGCAAGCGGACCGGCACAAGAGATACACTCAGAACAGAGCAGTTTGCAAAGTTCAGAAGTTGACACAAATATTGAAGAAGATCCAAATATTCAAAGCAAAAGACCGGTACCATCTGTCATTGATGAATTTGATTTTTTACGCCAAGAAAGGCGGTTCAATTTGAGACCAAGGAAACCAACACAGATGCAAAAACCGCAAAGAGGAAGAGGCAGAGGAGCAGGAGGCAGAAAGGCGCAGCCCGCCGAAAGCGTGTCAATGAAAGAGAGGGAGCAAGAAGTAGAAGGCGATAATGAAGCCTCTATAATAAATCTAACGAAAATTGTTCTTACTGACCAGGAGAAAAAACCTTGCAATTGGGACTATCATTCTGCCCAGAAGTTGATCTGGACTATGTCCAAACGAGAATAGATTTTTTTAAATTCATAAGGATGCTGAAACTTAAGAAACATTTCCTCGTAACTCCATCACCAAGGCAGGTGGAGACACCAAGTACACTGACAGCACAATATGGGGAATTGGCAGTAGACGATATGAATTTAATGCTGGAACTTAGAGAGATGGATACCTAAAGTTCTGCAGAAGGAATTAGTACCGAGGAGCTTTAGACCGAACTCTCGTTTCATCCCGGTTACAGCAAGGGATGTGACTGATGTCTTTAATGATTTGGTAACCAATGAGTTGAAAAATGTATGTGTTCAAATGGGTAAGAACAAAGATAAAAATAAACAAAGAATAAGCATGGAAAAACAAAGAGCTTATCAGGCTTTGATTAAAAATTGATTGACAATGATGATTGCATTGTGCGAAATGCCGATAAGGGTGGCAATATTGTCCTCTGGGACAGACAGAAATATTTGGTAGAGGCATACAAACAATTGAACAACAAAACATGTTACGTTAAAATTGATGTGAAAGTTATGTTGTTAAGTCATCAAAAGTATAATGTAGAATTACAGCAGTGGTATAACCAATGCCTCTTAAGCCATGATGAATACATGTTTTTGAAAATTGATCAACCGGTTACACCAGTGTTATATCTAATTCCTAAAATTCATAAAGATGCAGTTAATCCGCCTGGGCGCCCCATTATTTCAGCAATAGGGAGCGCATTAGAACATACATCAAAATATGTAGATTCATTTTTGAGTAACTTGGTTACGTCACTGCCCTCCTATATACAAGATACAGGAGATTTTCTCAGAAGGATTTATGATCTTCCTTGGGAAGATGATTTTTTTATTGGTCACCATTGATGTGTCGACGCTATATACTAGCATCAGACACAATGATGGTTTGAGAGCAATAAAACATTTTTTGGGAACCAGACCAATAAGATTGTGGTCTCACACACAGATGATTTTAAGGATGATTGAGAAGTGTTTAACAAGCAATTTTTTTCTGTTTAATGGAGATCTTTTTCACCAAATATGTGGTACTGCAATGGGCACCTGCTTAGCCCCCAGCTATGCGAATTTGTATATGGGCTGGTGGGAGGAGCAGGTGATCCGGACGCAGTACCAAGATGAATGGGAAAACATATTATGCACTGGAGTCGTTTCATTGCCGATTTATTCTTGGTGTGGAAGGGCACTGTAGAAGAGGTAAAGATTTTTATCAGTAAAATCCAGAAGAATGACTTAAATCTAAGCTTTACAAGCGAAATCAGTAGGACCAGGGTAAATTTCCTCAACCTCACGGTATATATTAAAGGAGGAAGGGTGGAAACCAGATTATACAGAAAGCCAACTTCAGGAAACACGTTGCTTCATACGACAAGTTTTCATCCAAACAATTTATTAAGAAGCATTCCGTATGGTGAGTGTGTGCGAACAAAGCGGAATTGCAGTGAAGAGGCAGAGACTAAAAAAGAACTCAATCATCTGAAGAGTAGGTTCAAAACCACAGGGTATCCTGAGGAATGGATTAATGCTGCAGTGGGCAGGGCCTCGAAGAGGAAAAGGGAAGAAATCTTGTTTGACAAAGACAGTAAGCCAAGGAAAGAAGCAAAAAATCAGTGCAGGCTAATAACAATGTTCAGTAAACAACAGGATAAATTAAAAAGCATCCTGAAAAAACACTGGCTTATCATTAGGAATGATCCAGTTCTGGGAAAGGTTGTGCCACGAAGACCACAAATAACCTTTAGAAGGGCCAGATCTTTTAGGCAAGCACTGGTTAGGAATAATTTGCGAAAAATCCAACCAAAAACAACATGGTTGAGCAGGCGGCAAGGATTCCTAAAATGCTCGAAGTTTAAAGCGTGCCTGCATGGAATAAACACAGAGCAATACAAACCAGGTTTGTTGAATGAAATGAGAAAGAGCAAAGGAAAATATACATGTAAGACAGATTTTGCTGTCTACGTGCTGCAGTGTCCATGTGGCCTGCGGTACATGGGCAGCACAATCTTAGAGGTCCACAAAAGGGTTTTACAACATCTGAGGGCTATCAAGAATGGCAATCGAACATACCCGGTCGCTCGCCATTTTGAAAAGTTCCATAATAAAGATAGTAAAGGATTAACATATTTCATGGTAGATGCAGTGGCAGCTGATTTCAGAGGCGGGAATAGAGAAAGAAAGTTAAGAAAACTTGAGTCCCGGTATATTATTGAGCTGGATTCAAAGCAGCCAGTAGGTTTGAATGTAGAAGAAGATTTGTACACGCATTTGTAGATAAAGTAAAAGAAAATAGAAAAAGAGAAATTTTGATTTGGAGATTGATATAAAAGAATCAATAGGTGATGGTTTTAATTATAAAGTAAAGTGATTTTAGTTGATTGAACACTAGACAGACATAATATGAAAGAAAGAATATGAAAAAGATATATTATATACATATACTCTCTCTTTACGTGGTAATGAAATGTGCCCACTGGGGCTTAATTTAGTAGCTACTCATTTGAAAAGTATTTGAACAGAGTGTCAGAATAAATATTGGTTATGCAAAATTCGCATGCCCACTTAGGCGTAATTGTGCAATAATGCAGAAAATATTGCGAAGGGTGCTTACATACCCGTAACCAGAATTGAATAATGATTTTCAATTGATATAATATCATGGAATATTGTACATCACTTGGTGTTTTAATATGTCATTTTGATGAATTGTAATGAATTGTGATAAAAACGTCACAAAAGCAAGACACAATTTGAAAATACTGACTGTAAATGTGATGATGTATATTCCACGTAATGAGTTGGCATTGAAAAACTAAAAAACGACCAGTCTTTCTTCAATAGCACCTTGTCTGTAGTTCTGCATGTAACACGTTTTTCACGTAGTTTAAAGTTTAAAAAATGGCCGCGTTTATGCCTCGTCATCGGTGAGCAAGACTGCTGTGCAGTCGAAACGCGTTCGATGGTGGCCGAATAAAAATCTAAAACTGCACAAGGCGTCGTCATCCTTTTGAAAAGAGTGTGTGGATATATATATCTTGCTTCAGCAGAAGGATATCGTACTCGTCATATATTGCGCACCTGCCCATGGTACCCTGAGGGACCCGCCCAACAAAGAGTCTGGAACAAAATGGGCAGTTTTTCTTAATGTACTCCAAGGTATTGAATGGATTTCAGACCGCCGCACTTCATGGACACTATGCATTTCTGCATTTGCGGACCGTGACTTCATGGAGAGGCTTGATCACGGCAGACTTTGTTATGGCGGCAGCATCGTCATTTCACCCGCAATTTCAAAGGTTTTTTAAATGCTAATTTCTAACTATAACGTCCCTGAAACCTATGTTTTTTTAAGTGAATATATATATACGAACAAAGTCAGAGATAAACATTTTAAGAAAACGACTTTGCTCTGCAAAGAAAGCTAGTTGGACAAATGAAGGTGGGCAGGCGGCCTACTGGGCCAGCACGAGTACCGCACCACACAGCGCTGCATGGAAGTACTCTAGACGCTCCCACCTGAAGGAAGCAGGGCGCTATAGGAGCTCGGCTGCAGCAAGCACACAAGTAGGAAAGACAGGATGACAACTGATTGCGACTGTTAAAAAGTCCCTAAACGCTCTTTGTGCGCATGAAATCGGCATCATTGGTTAAGCCGCTCATAATAAAACCCTTCTGAAGGAGTCAGGGGGTGCACGAAGGTGCGTACCAAGGGGGCGTCTGAGGTGCCACCGTCCTGCCTCATGGCACCGACAGTGCGGACAGGACCCTGCCCAGGTCTCGGGCTGCCTCTTGGCCGGCAGCATGGGCTGGGGGTCTCTGACAGTTCTGGCTTGTGTCAACAGAGTTCGCAAGAGGACCAGTAATGGCCCCTCTCTGAGCCTCCAGGCAGTGTGCACAAGTGCCTTTTGTGCACTTTGTGTGTCTTTGGTAGTTTGTGTCTGGTTTGTCACGCAATCGGAGTGGCACCGCACAGCGCTGCATGGAAGTACTTTAGATGCTCCCACCTGAAGGAAGCAAGGCGCTATAGGAGCTCGGCTGCAGCAAGCACACAAGTAGGAAAGACAGGATGACAACTGATCGCGTCTGTTAAAAAGTCCCTAAACACTCTTTGTGTGCATGAAATCGGCGTCATTGGTTAAACCGCTCATAATAAAACCCTTCTGAAGGGGTCAGGGGGTGCACGAAGGTGCGTACCAAGGGGGCGTCTGAGGTGCCACCATCCTGCCTCATGGCACCGACAGTGCGGACAGGACCCTGCCCAGGTCTCGGGCTGCCTCTTGGCCGGCAGCATGGGCTGGGGGTCTCTGACAGTTCTGGCTTGTGTCAACAGAGTTCGAAAGAGGACCAGTAATGGCCCCTCTCTGAGCCTCCAGGCAGTGTGCACAAGTGCCTTTTGTGCACTTTGTGTGTCTTTGGTATTTCGTGTCTGGTTTGTCACGCAATCGGAGTGAGTGTGAATGTATCAGCACCTCGGAGTGCTCATGAAATGTGCGGGTGGCTTTTTATTCTTTTTTATAACCATTTCCATTTGAATAGCACACAATGGAATATTTGGTTGGCATTGTAGCGTGCTTTTTTTTTAAACTACTTTGGAATTGTGAACCACTTAGTGTACAATATAAATGCGAGCTCCGAGGCGATATTTAACTCCCTGCCCCAAATAAAAGGATTTTTTACCTGTAGGAAACAAGCACGCCGTGCTGCACTAATGCGATTCATTGCAGGAGCCCGGGGTTAAAGAGCTGAAAAGGCTTTACAGCTCTGCGGATGGGTTTTATATTTGTTATTAGATCTCGGCCCTTTGGACATCGTTCGCTGCCAGAGACGGTGTGTTTGATAAAGAAGCACAAAGCCCCTGCGCCAGACTTGTCCTTATCAATGAACTCCCGGTGTTGTGAGGGGGCGACGGCCCGGGACGCCCGCCCCGGCTTTAATCTCACGGAGACACGGCTGCCCATTAGCGCAGTTGCAGCGGAGCCCAGCCCGAGGGGACAGGTTGACTGAAGCAAGGAGGATGGAGGGGCTCCAGGGACCGGCCCCCGGCTGGGCTTACCCTCTCCGGTCTTGGCTCTCATCCCTGGACCGGCGCAGGGGTTGTGGGGTATGTCAGTATAATCCGCAGCTCCCGCTCTGTCTACCGATCACTAGCGCTGTAGTATCAGAAGGCAGAATTTATCAAACGCCGGCCCCCTCCCCGCTCTGTCAGATCTCTGTGTGTCAGACACGCATTTATTTTGAAAGCCCAGGGGAGGTGGCGGTCCCCGGGGCTGCGGGGGCCCCCGTGGGCCCCCGCAAATTTAATACACATTGCCCCCGGGACCTGGCCCACCCGGGGGCCTCACTAAAATGAAGCGCGAGAGCCTGCGCTTCATTTTTTAATCAAATTTCGGCGGAATTCGCGACCCCAACGCGAATTCTGCCGTTTTTAAGAAAAAAGCCTTTTTGACCTTGGGGTCCTTGTGGAACCCCCTGAGCAGGCCTAGGGTGTCAGGGTGTTTCTACCCTGCCCCCTTTTCTTCTTTTGTAACCTCTTTTTCACTGTTTTCTTGTGACTCGGTTCACAAGATGGCTGCCAACACTTCCTGGTTTGGAGTGTTGGCAGCCAATCAGAGTGAAGCTCGTGCCGGGAGGGTTTGCGAACCCTCCTCGGTGCTCAGATATCAAAACCTTTTATTTTTCTGATTTCTCTGAAACTACTGAACGGATTTACACCATTTAACAAAAAGGGCTCTTTCTGAACCAAGACCTACCTTTTTTCCAAATTTGGTGTAATTCCGTTCCCCAGTTCGGGCTGTAGCTTTGTCTAAAGTTTCCTATGGAAATTTACATGGGGAAAACACGTTTAGGGACCCCCCTTTTTTCTCAGCCCCCCCATGTATATATATGCAAAACAATCCTGACTCGCCACCAACTACGGAAGGCGCAAACAGGTACGGACAACTCAATGGAAATAGTGGATAATGCAGTGCTTTATTTATCGTTAGAATACACAAAGCAACCAGTCAGTCCTTGGCCAGTGCCCAGCATGACGCGTTTCGACCATTACCTCACGGTCTTGATCACATGATGCGCTAACGAGTGAGAAACATTTAAATAGTGACAGATAATCACACCTGTAAGCAATTAGACTCTTGCTCCATGACCATAAATATAGACAACAGACTGTTAATTCAATTGCACGTATTGTTACATTGTAATGAGTAAATAAATAGCTTAAAAACCACTTAAAATATATAAAGGAGGTTTTTAGAAGAGGGGTTCTTTGGAAGACAAGATCTCATTTGTCAGCAATGGAGAACCAGCAAAAATGTATACATAGTGCATTAGAATACTGTCATAATGACAAAATGTGCATATGGTCCTAGATCCAATTCTATCATAAAAGATGTACAAATACAAATGTAAACAATTACTCACAGTGCAGGTTTGCAAAGTGCCATTGCTATTATTGCACAAGACTCATAAAGTGCTAAATGCTTAGGTGCTAAATGAAAAAAAAGTGCTAGTGCAAAATTGTGTAAAAGTTCACTAATTCAATGTGAAACTAAAATTCCCGGAGCCCCGGGAAAGCCCACAACTTTAAAAGAAATTAAAGTGCGAGTGCATGAACGGACAAAGTGAACATTCAACTAGCAGCAGAGAACAATAAAATTACAGAAAAATAGAAAACCATTTAAATTCACCATGATATACTGGGCATAAGGTGCTTTGACATGTTTGACCGTATCATCTATGACAGAGAAATTCATAATGTGTGACACGCAGCCTCTAGGGATATACATAGCAAGCTCTGAGACTAGAAAGATTATGTATCTGGCTTATGTCTTAGGAGAGCAGATAAAACACCTCAACTTGAGCTGAGAAAACCGGGGGGCTGGGCCAATGGTCTGCAAACCCTAAACACTGGTGTCATTAATGAAAATTGTGTAAATCCTCCCCAGTATTTAAACCATTGGGCATCTTAGTATCAAGCTGTAGAATAAAGAAAGATTCTAGCTGCCTCAATTGTCGTTCTCTGTTTCCCCCACGTATTAGTTTGGGGACAGCCCCTATTACAAAGTATTGTAAGTCATTAAGGTTGTTATGATGTACTAATTTGAGGTGTCTAGCTACCGGGTAGTTTGGATCAGAGTTGACCACTGCTCTAAGATGTTGGAGTATACGGTTGTAAACCTGGAGCTTAGTGCTCCCTACGTACTTCAATCCGCATGTGCATTGAAGCACATAAACAGCAAAATCAGTGCGGCAAGTGAAGAACCCTTGGATCTTCTCGGGTTTACTGTTAAAGGCAGTGGTATACTCCGTGGTGGTAATGCCAAATTTGCAAGCTCGACAAGAGCTGCACTTGAAGAAACCACACTTAGATGACAACCACGTGTTAGTCGAACTGACTTGGGACTGTTCCTGACTAGTGCATCCCTCATAGAGGGTGCACGTCTAAAAGTCAATGAGGGCAACTGCGGTAAGATCTGAGATAGAGTTAGATCTGTCAGAACAATGGGCAAATGGTTATAAATGATTTTTCTGATCTGCTTCTCCTGCCTACAATAAGCAGTAATAAGTCTGACTTCTTGGGGAGGATCATTTCTCTCTCTCCGGGTCATGGAGTCACCAACAATGACCCCAGTACTGACTCCAAGGCAAGTGTCTCTGGTATAAGTGTTAGCTTTGTTACGGGCTACGGTCAAATCCTTGCTCAAGTAACCACGAGTTATAAAACGCTGTACTGCTTCATTTTGACAGATTTCTAACTCTCTATCAGTGCTGCAAATACAGCGGATTCGCATGAATTCCCCATATGGAATGCTGCGAATCAGATGTTTAGGATGGGAGCTCTTGGCGTGGAGAATGGAGTTCCCGGCCGTACTCTTTCTATGCAGTTTAGTATGTATATGTCCTTGCTCGATGTACAGTATTGCATCCAAAAACTCCACACTGGTGTTGCTGATGGCAGCAGTAATTTTTAGATGTTGTGTGTTGGTGTTAATGGCATATATATATATATATATATGTTCACTGAAAAAAACAAAAGTTGCAGGGACGTTATAGTTAGGATCAGATTTCACTCGTACAAAACCAGTGAAATTCAGAGGTTATAGTCACCTGAGCTAGCTATAACTTGTGCCCCACATTGCACTGCTTGTGACCTCACATATTACATCACTCATGACATGGTCGGTGGCATCACTGATGACATCACTGATGGCATCTCAAATGATATCACTGATGACATCATTCAGTGCTTGTGAGTGTTTTCTAAATGTTTGAGTGTCAAATATCTATACTAAGGTACTACAAAAGTTAAATATGTATACTTTGTGTACTACTAATTAGTGATACTATTTGTAACATGTATTTTGTGAGTGGCTGTGTGACTGTATCTGTGTGTGAGTGGTTTTCTGAGTGACTGTATGGGTGTGACTGGGTACATGAGTGAGTATATGGGTGTATAATTGGGTGTGTGAGTACCTGGATAAGTGAGTGGATGTTTGAGTGGCTGTATTGGTGAGTGGTGGGTAGTTGTGTGTGTAGTGACTGTATGGGTGTGTGAGTGGGTGTCTGAAGGGCTGTATGAGTGAGTGACTTGGTGTATAAGTGGCTGTATGCATGAGGGAGTGGCTTTTGAGTGGATGTTTGGTTAAGTGAGTTTGTGTGTAAGTGGCTGTATTGGAGAGTGAGTGTCTGTGTAAGTAGCTGTATGGGTGAGTGAGTGGTTCTGTGAGTAGGTGTTTCAGTAAAAGAGGGGTGTGTGTGTGAGTGAGTGTATAGGTGAGTGACTGGCTGTGTGAGTGGCTGTATGGGTGAATGAGTGGGTATGTGAATGGTTGTATGGTTATGTGAATGGGTATGTAATTGGTAGTGTGGGTGTATGAATGGATGTCTGAGTTGTATGGGTGAGTGAGTGTCTGTGTTCAGCGATTGTATGGATGAGTAGGTGGGTGTGTGAGTGGGTATATGGGTAAATAAGGGTGTGTGTGACAGGGTGTATTTGTGATTGACTGGCTATGTGAGTGGCTGTATGGGTGAGTGAGTGAGTTGTTGTGTATGTAGGTGTATGGGTAAGTGAGTGGCTGTGTGAGTGGCTGCATGGGTGAGTGAGTGGGTACATGAATGGCTCAATGGATGAGTGAGTGGGTGTGTAACTGGATGAGTGGGTGTGTGAGTGGATGTGTGAGTGGTACTGTGGAGGATGTCATCAGTGATGTCATCAATGATGTCATTTGATATGTCATCAATGATGTCACTGACCTTGTCATGAGTGATGTAATATGTAAGGTCAAAAGCAGTCATTGCAGCAGCGTAAGCTACAGTTAGCTCAGGTAACTATAACTACTGAATTTCACTGGTTTGTACAAATGAAATCTGATCCTTAATATAACATTCCTATAACCTTTGGTTTTTTCAGTGAATTTCTAAAGTTTATTAATAATATTTCCTAACTATAGCATCCCTGTAACCTTTGATTTTGTCAGTGGATTTCTATGTTTTTTTTAAATGTTATTTCTTAACTATAATGAACCCTGTAGCCTTTTGATTTTTTAGTGCATTTCTAAGGTTTTTTACATTTCCTAACTGTAACCTGTAACCTTTGACAGTGGGTGTGTGAGTGACTGTTTAGGTTGGTGAGTGGGTCTGTGAGTGGCTGCATGGGTCTGTAAGTGGGTGTGTGTGTGGCCGTATGGGTCGGTGAGTGGGTGTGTGAGTGGTTTTGTGGGTGTGTGAGAGTGACTGTATGGGTCAGTGAATGAGTATGTGGGTGACTGTTTAGGCCAGTGAGTAGACATGAGAGTGGTAGAATGGATGTGTGAGTGGGTGTATGAGTGTCTGTATGGGTGTATCAGTAGCTGTGTGAGAGACTGCACCAGAACAGAACCTCACCTGTCCCTTTATCCAACAAGAGCCCCCAGCATTGCACAAAATGTCTACCAAACTGGAGTACTTTCTACTGGTTAATTAGTAAGTGTCACCTCGTTGGGTAAACGTCTAGTGTAAATTCTACACTACGATTCTAGTGTGTCTTTATCCAGAAATTTGAGATAACATGAATCCTCGTATACAGAAGAAGACGAGACTACATAGAAGTAAATCTCCAACAAACAAGGGTACTTCCTCTTAGCTTCTTTGCTTGGTGGAGATGTCCTCACATTCCTAGGAATCAAGTACATGTCCCCAAAATTCAGTGGGAAAAGCACAGGGGGCATCTTGTTAAGCTGTCCATCATCCTGGCAAAAGACGGGGAGACCTTTGCATACTACTAAGGTGGGCAGGGCCAAATGGGCGAAGCTACCATGTGATTTTCACATTTGCATAGTCCTAGAAATGCAAAGGGAGAACCATGGACTCCACTCTCACCAGGAGAGGCCAAGAAAGAACTCACTCGTTAGTCAAGACAGATTGCCGCAGATAGATCAACAATGCATTCACCTTTACCAAGGATTTCACAGTGCAATTGCTGAGAAAACACACTTGCTTTGCCTTCACCAAGCCCAGGAAGTTAGGATCATTTGTCCTTTATGGAAATGGAGCTTCAACTTGCGCACCTGCTATGCTTATATTTGTAAGTGCTTCTCGTTAAGGTTTAATTTCTGTGAAATGAGCATCAGGGTCAAAATGGAACCTCACCTGCACATTTATTCAACAAGAGTCCACAGTTTTGCACAAAAGCCTACCCAACTGGAGTAGTTTCTACTGGTTAATTAATAAGTGCTACCTAGTTGGGTAAATGCCTAGTGTGTATTTCACACTACAGCTGCATAATGGACCACAAGGAAATGCCTCCAACGATCTTGTCTGTGTTTCGGCAATGTAATTGCTCCTCATGCCTCTTCATCCAGAAATCTGTGATTACATGAATCCTCCTATGTAGGAGACAACGAGACTACAAAGAGTCCGTGCATTTCGGCAATGTGATTGCTCCTCATAACTCTTCATCCAGAAATCTGTGATTACATGAATTCTCTTATATAGGAGGCAGGAAGACTACAAAGAGGCTGTGGGGGGAGCCCCAATGCCCCTGCGGCCGCAGCGGGCTCACCACCTCCAGCCGGAGATGACATTGCTCCCCCAAGCAGTAGCAGCCAAAAATGCTGCTCCCTGCGTGTTGGAGCAATATTTTCATCTGTTTCCCTGCCCACTTGACAGCGGGCAGGGAAACAGATGAAAATTCTCCTCCCAGCGAGCAGGAGCAAACTTACTGCTCCCTCCCACTGGGAGAGGAGTTGCTGTTTCCTCTTCCAAACGAAAGCAAACTGCTATCTCCTGAGGGTGGGCACCTTGGAAGACAGCAAGAGCTGTCTATGGGGGTTGGCGGTCCCCAGGCCCATTAATTGCTGCAGGAGGGGGGGCCACATAGCCCCCTTTCATTTGTTCCTTAGGGCCAGCCCCGGGGAGGTGGTGGTCCCTGGAGCCGAAAACTACCTGGGAGGGGGACTCTACTGCCCCCTTCGCCTTCAAAATGTTTTTCTGGCCCCGGGGAGGTGGTGGTCCCCTGGGGTTTCCATAAGAACGGAGGGGGTCCCCCTTTCAATATTTGGAATAAAGCTCCGGGGAAGTGGTGGTCCCCAGGACTCAGACTGGCCTTGGGGATGGGGGCAGCATGCGCCCCTCCTCATTATTTATATTTAAATATGCCTGCATGACCTGGCCCTCATGGGGGGTGAGTTTTAAAGTAGCGCAGGAGACTGCACTTTTTTAAACAAAATGTTGCCATGAATTCATGAATCTTTGTGGTTTTGTGGCAATTTAAAAAGAAAATACTTTTTGACCCTGTTGGTGTCCCTGGTGGACCCCCAACACCAGGACTAGGGGGTCAGGGTATTCCTAGCCTACCACCTTTTCTTTATTGTTACAGGTTATTTTGGGGACTGGCTGAGGATGAGTCCCAAGATGACTGCCAACAATTCCTGGTATAAATGTTGGCAGCCACTCAGATCTCTGCACAAGATCCTCAATATTCGTGGAGGATTTGTCTCTCTAGATAAACAAATTTGGATTTTCTTTAATATCTTCAAAACTACTGAATGGATTTATACCAAATCACAAAAAGGGCTCTTTCTGGACCAAGACCTAGCTTTCTGCCAAAATTTGTATAATTCCTTCCATCAGTTCGAGCTGTAGTTGTGTATAAAATCCCAATGGGAAATTGCATGGGGAAAAAGCATTTTGGGACCCCCCTTTTTCTCGGCGCCCGCTTCACAAATCAACCTCAAACTTTCAAGTCAGCAGCTGAAGTGAGCATCGTACTAATTTCATCCTATGGAAACTAGATCCTAACTATACCTACCTACTGGCAATATAAATTATTTACTGCTATCCACTCGACGCAGTCAAAAATCAAGTGGCAAAGCAGGGCTTAATATTTCCAGTTTTATTTCATGCAAATTCATAGAGACAGTTTACGCGTTTCGGCGTTTGCCTTCTACAGGACCATAGAGTCCTGTTATCCAGATTATCTGTTTTTAAAGTGCAAACAGCCTATTTCCATCTTTACTTTCTGCAATTTTTTTTAATCTATATAAGAAAAAACTAGACCACATATTTTTCATCTTTTTGTCAAGTACTCTCTACTGTTCTCTTTTAACACAGTAAATGCAAAGAACACAATTATGAATTATTTTTCCTTGACATTGTCTCATAAACTATGCAATAATATGTACCAATCACAGTAATGTACTCTTCATCCCAATTTTTCTTTAAAAGGAACGCAATTACTAAATTCATTTGCATATTTCGTTAGTTTCTGAGATTTTTAACCTCATTATTTGACAACAACATAACAGAAAAACAACATATTATTTTGAAATAGAAAGAGGAAAGGGAGTAAAAGTGCAAGCACGATCATATATATAGTAATATATAAAAATATTTTAATTTTCAAATTGTAAGGTGCACATATTTAAAAAATTATTTTTATATACCTTGCAACCATATACCAAAAACATCATAATGATATAAAGTGCAAGTGCTTACTTAGCTATTAGTACTTAAAATTATTTAATAGCCATGTTGTATAAATTTATACATGACAAATGGAGCAGCTTATTTAGGTGTAAAGTACAATTCTAAAAGGCAACCCTCAACAACATATTAAAATGTAAGGCACATGAGGTGCATAGATGTAAACAGCTAGTTTGTTTTCCATGGAGAGTTTAACCACAATTCATAAAATGCCTAAATACTTGCATATTAAACATAAAGTGGAATTTGATTTTTGAGCAGCATCTATTATATAAAGTGCTGATGCATAAGTAGCTGTTGGTACCTTTGTCTGTTTAGTAGCCATATCATGCAATTTTATGCAGAAAAGAATGGAGCAATGTATTTGAGTACAAAGTGCAATTTTTAAGTTAGCCCACTGCAGTATATTATGGGCCTGATTAAGATGCGGTTTGGAAAGCTTCCCGACCGAATGGATTTGGGAATGGTTTCTGACAGAATCGGATCGGGAGAGCCTTTGTTCCGACCGAATGCATAGGCTCCCATTGAAGAAAGGGGTGGCTGGGGAAAATCAGGCACCCTGTGGCGGGCACCCCCTGATGCCTGCCAGACTGTGCATGGCTGGTAAGGGGGACCCATGGGTACCCCCACAGGCTGGATTGGTAAGGCTCCGCATGCAAGGGGCCCACTACGGGCCCCCAAAGTCTGATTACGACTGCCGATTCGAGTCGGACGGCACGATTCGGACAGGCTGTCCAAATCCAGCATCGTATTCGATCGGTCGGAAACACTGCCCCTAGAGACGTACGATTCTTCTCCGTACGGCTCGGTCATTCCAAATGCCGTCGGGTTCAGATTGGGATATTCCTAATGCCTAACTCAGTCAGTCGGAAACCTTTCCGAGTAGGTCGGAAAGACACATTCCCGATCCGCTTTGGACGGAGCAAATGCCGTTAGGAGGCCTTCCTAACCGCATCAGACTCAGGCCCTAAGATGTAAAGTGCATAAATATGAACAGCTGCCAAAATGTTATAAATGTACATGTAACTCAGCATCCAAATTGTGTCCCATAGGTGTCTCAGTTCCCATCTGAATGATGATCCTCAACTCCATTCTTCTCAGTAGCAAATGTCGATCCCCTCCTTTTTCATTCTTCTTTATATGTTTGATCCCAAAGTACTGTAGTTCTTTGGCATTACCTTGGTGTTCCTCCCAAAAATGTTTTGCGATAGGATAAGAATAATCTCTATTTTTCACAGCTTGAAGGTGTTGCAAGATTCTTAGTCGTACCTTATTTATGGTGCTTCCCACCTAGTATTTCTTGCATGGACATACTAAAACATATACTACAAAGTCTGTGTAGCAGGTAATATGTTCTGTGATTTTTTCTATTCTGCCATTGTACATTCTGTATTCTTTTTGATTAATTCCATGTTTACAAGCTTTGCATTTCGAACATTTCCAAAAGCCTGGATGACTTAGCCAGTTCTTTTGCTTTTCCCTTTCTCTTTCATTTTCAGACAAGTAGTGGCTTTTAGTTAGCCGGTCACCTAATAAGGCAACTTTTCTGTATACGATGCTCGGATGGTTCAAGAGAACTGTATTCAAGGTTTCATTAGTTCAAAGTATTTTTCAGTTTCTTTGGATTATTTCTTTAGTTTCCTTGTGTTGCATATTATAATCCATAATGAGATGTGTCTTCTCATCTTTTTCTTCCAAATTCTTATTTTTTCGTATTAACAATTCACTTCTTCGTTTTTTCTGTACTCTCTCCATAGCATCTTGTACTACCTCCAGAGGATATCCCCTAGCTAAAAATCTATTTTTCATTTTATTCATTTCCACTCTACAGTCCTGATCTTCTGAGCAATTCCTCCTTGCTCTTAACATTTCCCCATAGGGGATACTCCATTTGAAGTTTTTGGGTGACCACTATCTCCATGCAAAATACTGTTACATGGTATTTTTTTCCTATGGATTTTGGTGTGCAGGTATCCATCCCTGATGTAAACTTCGATATCTAAGAATGTAATTTGTTCATAACTGATGGCATAAATTAAATCTAGGGTTAGATCATTATTATTAGGAGATAGAATGAATTCTTCCAGTTCCTTACTTTCCCCTTTCCAAATTATGAAAAGGCCATCAATGAATCTAGTCCATAACTTCATTTTGTCCAGGGTCGTTTGGTTCTTTCTGTCTAGATTATTTCAGATTCCCAATATCCCATCAATAAATTAGCGTATGTTGGAGCAACAACATTCCCATGGCAGTGCCCTGCCTTTGCAAATAATGGATTCCATTAAAAACAAAGATATTATGTTTTAGGCAAAAGTCAAACATTTCAATTAGCATGTTTTAGTGCTCCAAGTTGTTAATTGGTCTATCCCGCATAAAGTGCTTCACTGTTCTTATACCATCAATATGTCTGATAGATGTATAGAGTGATGTTACATCAATTGTAGCCATTATGTATGATTCCTTCCAAGGTATATCCTGGATTTTATTTAAAACATGCATAGAATCCCTCAAGTAAGAAGATAGAGCTATCACATAAGGTGTTATAAAGATGTCGATATACCTTGAAGTGTTCTCCAGAAGCAAGCTAATTGAGCTGACTATTGGATGTCCCGGTGGGTTTACTAAGCTTTTATGAATTTTTGGGAGAAAATAGATTGTTGGCGTTGTTGGATGTAGAGTTTTTATTAAATATTTGTACTCCTCTTCATCAATAAGTTCTTGCTGGTACTATTTCTGTAGTTTTTCATGATATTCCTGAGTGATTTTTAAAGATGGATTTTCCTTCAGTTTTTCATAGTGTTGTCTATTTCTAAGTAGTTTCCCAGCTTCCATTAGATATTTGTCACAGTCCTGTATAACAATATTTCCACCTTTATCAGATGCTTTAATGATAATCGTTGAGTCTTCCGTTAGTTCTTTTATTGCCATTCTTTTTTCAATAGTGATGTTTCTTTTGCTTTTCTGTTCCAAAACATTTCTTTGAGAAAGTTTATTCAAATCTTTAAATAACATCTCATGAAATAGGTCTATCTTGTTCCGGGATGGTAGTTGAGGGCAAAATGTGGAAGATGGTTTTAATCCACTCTCTCCCCTTTCCCAGTTTCAATGCCCATTTCAGCACAAAATTGTATATCTGTTACTTGTTCCATTGAAATTATACAGGCTGAGCCCTTTGATTCTTCCTCCAAAGATGTCAAGTTACTTAGGCATGGTATTTCCTTTATTGTTATGTTGGAGACATTTCCACCTTGTAGTGCTGTTTCAATTTCTTCACGGGGATTCATTCGAAAATGTTTTTTTAATTTGATTTTGCGTGTAAATTTATACAGATCTATTCTTAGATTTGCTAAATCCATTTCTGTATCTGGGCAGAACGAGAGTCCTTTATTGAGAATTTTGTTCTGATTTTCAGTTAATGCTCTTTTAGATAAATTCACGATTAGATTCTCTTGACTTACTATTTTTTTTTTTAGTTTTGCTTTTTCTTTTCATTCCTTACTTTTGTTTTCCATCTTTCTCTGCTTCTTCTGGTTTTAGCTTTCCTCTCCCCTGGCCCCCTCCAAAATTAACTCCCCTTCCTCTTCCTTTCTGTCTCGCGTTCATGCAGACCAGTCGCAGTTCTAAGAGAAATCCAAGTTGCTATGGTTAGATTCTTCATCCACTGAGCTTGCTTCAGAACTATCAACTGATGTTTCTGAAGCTTCCCTTGTCTCAAAAGCTTTATCCATCCGGGCTCTGCTTCTCAGTCCATCATATTTTCGAGCGAATGTATATATGCGTCCATTCAGGTGGTCAATTTTGTCTTGATTGAATTTCCTTGCCTTTCATTTTTCTATATCAATTTCATGTTTATTTTAGGCCGGGGCGGTAAATTCCGTTCCGCTCGTGGAATTTGCGAAATTTTGACAATTCCGCGTTCTGTGGAGAAAGCGGAATTGCTAAAAATTCCGCGATCCGCGGCGTAGCGGAATTTTTCCTTGTTCGCGCTTTCAAAATGCGTGTTTGCGCGCGCGGTATCGACTTACCGGGATCCCTGCGTTCGCCGACGAGTTTTCCTATCTGTTCGCGCAATCCCGCGTGAGTGTGCGATCGCGAACACGTCATTCAGACGCGCCATCGGACATCTGCGTTCGCGAACAGGAAACACGCATTGTGAGCGGGCGGGACAAGTGAAACAAGATGGCCGCGCCACTTGGCGACCGCATGGGCAAGTTCGCGAGATATTTCCCCCATAACACGCAAACAGCATTCCCGAACAGGAAAAACGCATCGCGAACGGGCGGAACAAGCTTGTTCCACGTGCTCGCAGAATTCTGCATGCTCGCGGAGATTTTTTACTGTTTCGCGAAATTTTGCGTAACGCGACTACGCAAATTCCGCCCACCCTTCGTTTATTTATTCTTTTTTACATCCGTTCAATTGCCTTCATTATATCATCACTCATTACATGCTTCTCCACTTCTTGCTCTAATTCCTTTATTTTGGCAATTATCAATTCCAGTTTTCTTTCTGCTTGTAATATTACGGTACACATTAACATGAATGAGCATTCATTTTTGTCATCATGCCAATTTTTTATGTGATCCTCATCCAAATTATTTAAGTTTGGTAATATTGATATTCTTAGTCCTCTTGGGATTCTTTTATATTCAGTATACTTCTGTAGTGATGTCATTTCCCACCAATTATTTAAGTCATTAGTGTGGGCACGTTCTAGTTCCCTGATAATATCATCACTGGTTCTCCTTTTGTCCTCTGCTTGTCTTGTAATTATGTTTCCCGTTGTTTTGTTGTCATTCAAGAGCTCACTTGCTCCTTGAAATCTTCGTTGCCTTTTTTCTGCCATAGTTTGTCCAGCAAGAACTCTAAAATCCTTGTGTAGCACTTCTTTATTTTTGTTTCGGTGTGATTTTGGCCACTGCTGCCCTTTTTTAATTGTCCCCCATTGAGGCTGCCGAGCTATGCCACACTTTTCTTTCCCTGTTCCTGTAATCTCGTGTATAGGAGCCTTTCTAGTATATTGCAACCGTTGTATCCGGTCGCCAGATCATTTCAAGCCTGCTCCTCTGTCTGCAGGTGTGTGGATATTGGTGTCCGTCAGGTATACACTGGGCCTGGAGACAGAAACAGCGTTTCCTCTCCCACACCCCCTCCGAAGTGTACAGGTCTGTCCAATATAGCCCCGCTCCTCCCTGCTGTACCTTACAGTCACTGTCCCCACTTACCGCAGACTTTCCACTGTTATTCTACTTGCGGAATTACGACTCCATTTCATCTCAGGCAGAGGCGTCTGAGATCTCCTCCTTGCTACTGTAAGCCAATGCTGCCAATCTTCTCCATTTCGCCTTTATGCTCGGGTGCACGCTTTGAGCAGGGCAGCTGCTGCATTCGACTTGTCCACAATTATTTACTGCTATCCACTCGGTGCATTTAACAATCAAGCGGCACCGCAGGGCTCAATATTTTCAGTTTTATTTTACCATTTTGGGCAAATTCACAAAGATAGTCTACGCGTTTCGGCGGTTGCCTTCTACAGGACCATAGAGTCCTGTTGTTCAGATTGTCCGTTTTTAAAGTGCCCACAGCCTATTTCCATCCTTACTTTCTACTTTTTTAATATATATATATAAGGAACAACTAGACGACATATTTTTATATATATATTACCTACTGGCGGTCGCTAGAAGGTAGTTATAGTTAGGATGTAGTTTCCATAGGAAGAAAGTTTTTCATTTGCCAATAACTTTAGCGTTGTTTGACAAATCCTTGCAAAATATCCATACCTAATACGCCAGTCACTTCAGCTGCTGTCTTGAAAATTTCATGGAGATCCGTCTAGCGGGGGCTGAGAAAAAGGCGTCTCAAAATGCTTTTTCTCCATGTTAATTTCGATTGGAAACTTCAGACATGGCTATACCTCAAACTGCTGAATGTAATTATACCAAATTTGACAGAAATTCAGCTCTTGCTCTAGAAAGCGACCTTTTTGTTAAATGGTGCAAATCCAGTCAGTAGTTGCTGAGAAATATAAAGATTTCTCAGATATACAACTGAGGCCGCAGTGGATGTGTGACCCCTCCTGATCTCGTGGCTGAGGTCTGCGTGGCTGCCAACACGTCAAATCAGGAAGTGTTGGCAGCCATCTTGTGACTCGGTTGAACTGAGTCACAAGAAAAAAGATTTTTTTAAAAGAAAAGGGGCAGGGTAGAAACACCCTGAGCCAGTAGGTCTCTTGATGGAGGTGCCACAGGGAATACACCAGGGCCCAAAAATCTTCAAATGAAAAAACAAATGAAGCGCGGGCTCTTACCCTTTGCTTGATTTAGGCCCCTGGGTGGGCTAGGTCTTTAGGGCATTATGAAAATATCAGAGGGGGCGCACAGGCCGCCCTCCTCTGGCTGTACAAAGCCCCAGGGACCGCCACCTACCCGGGGCCACACATAATAGTACACCACTCTGCAAATGCACCTTCTGGCATGCTACTGGTTGGAGGATGAAGTCCCCTAGGCTGCTGAGGGTCCTTAGGGGCCAACAAGACCTCACTTTTATCGATCAACACTAATATTCACTCACTTAACCATACAGCCACTCATACACCCACTCACTAACTAATACACCCACTGACATATCCACTGATACACCCCTACAGACACTCACACACTGAGTCAGTAACCCATAGAGTTACTTACACACCTACTCACTCACCCATACAGTCAATCAAATAGCTACTTACTCACCCATACACTTACATACTCACTTACTCATACAGATACTAACATGTACTCACTCACCTATACAGTCACTGACACAAGCACACACTCACCCATACATCCACTCTCACATTCACTCATTTAACCATAGTCACTTACATACCCCATCACTAACTTATACTGCCTTTAACATAACCAGTTATTCACCCATATACCACTGACACATGCAATCACTCACCGACACAGCCATACATGTACTCACTCACCCATTCAGCCCCTCACACACAGACTAACCCATACAGCCACTGACTCACCCACTCACTCATCCATGCAGGCAGTCACACACACCCTCACCCACCCACACAGGCACGCATACACCCATACATGTACTCAGACAACCAATCAATCACCCATAAATCCACTCTTGTACCCACTCACAAACCCATACAGCCACTTCGACACCAACTGAAATACTGATACAGACACACACACACACCCTAGTCACTCACCCATACATTCACTGTGACACCTAATCCCTCACTTATACAGTTAGTCATGCACCCACTGATTCACCAATACACCTTGGTGTATATATATCTAACACTCATAAACTTTTTAAAAACACTCACAGTCACCGGATGATGTCATCAGTGATGATATATATATATATATATATATATATCACGTAGTCGCGCTGTATTGCAAGGATTTCTCCACAGTACGGACACGGACCCAAGTTGGTGCTTCTTTTAAAATGCTTTTATTAAATCGCCATTATGCGTTTCGGCTCGCTTGAGCCTTGTTCACATGACAACAACCAAAATCTTTCCCCTTCAGAAAAGATTAAAGCCCACACAGGTTCACGGGAACTCTCGCTTTATTCCAGCAGCACGAATCTGGCATGACGCGTTTCGGCTTAAATGCCTTTATCAAATGCCGATATCATTCATATTGCAACAAAGTCCACCTTTAAAAATAGAATGCCTCTCTTCTAATTGGTGGAGACGCTCTAACAGGCAGAAAAGGGAGGATGTCCCAAACTCTGTGCTCCAAGTTCATATACTGCAGGCACTCAAACGTAATTACTTCCCCAGTGGGCAGTGCCTGCAGCTTCACCTTTCAAGCCTGGGTGTTACTGTGGAGGAAATGCAAGTCTCCTGAACCCTCATCCAGCCCCCATTGTCCCAACCGGCACCGGATAGCACACACCTTGAGTAAGTATGTATACTGCCGTGTTGTCACAGTCCGATTATTTTCAACACGGTACCTTTGTGGGATGCGGCGGTTCGGCGTTGCCCAAAAACTTTGAGAAAAACCACTGTTTGCCACAATTCTCGCCGAACATCTTTGAGGATGGGGGCTTTTAGGTGCTCGTGGCCGCACCAAACATCAACAACCAAAATCTTTCCCCTTCAGAAAAGAATAAAGCCCACACAGGTTCACGGGGACTCTCGCTTTATTCCAGCAGCACGAATCTGGCATGGCGCGTTTCGGCTTAAATGCCTTTATCAAATGCCGATATCATTCATGTTGCAACAAAGTCCACCTTTAAAAATAGAACGCCTCTCTTCTAATTGGTGGAGAAGCTCTAACAGGCAGAAAAGGGAGGATGTCCCAAACTCGGTGCTCCAAGTTCATATACTGCAGGCACTCAAACGTAAGTACTTCCCCAGTGGGCAGAGCCTGCAGCTTCACCTTTCAAGCCTGGGTGTTATTGTCCCAACCGGCACCGGATAGCACACACCTTGAGTAAGTGTGTATACTGCTGTGTAGTCATGCAATCACTCACTGACACAGCCATACATATACTCACTCACCCATTCAGCCCCTCACACACACACTAACCCATACAGCCACTGACTCACCCACTCACTCATCCATGCAGACAGTCACACACACCCTCACCCACCCACACAGGCACGCATACACCCATACATGTACTCAGACAACCAATCAATCACCCATACATCTACTCTTGTACCCACTCACAAACCCATACAGCCACTTTGACACCAACTGACATACTGATACAGACACACACACACCCTAGTCACTCACCCATACATTCACTGTGACACCTAATCCCTCACTTGTACAGTTAGTCATGCACCCAGGGATTCACCAATACACCTTGGTATATATATATCTAACACTCATAAACTTTTTAAAAACACTCACAGTCACCGGATGATGTCATCAGTGATGAGATATATATATATATATATATATATATATATATATATATATATATATATATATATATATACATATATATATTACCTACTGGCGGTTGCCAGTAGGTAGTTATAGTTAGGACCAAATTTTCCATAGGAAAAGCGTTTTGCCAATAACTTTGGTGCCGCTTGACAAATCTCCACGAAATTGTCACAAACATTCTCCTGTATGGTACAGCTGCTGTGTTGAAAGTTTCGGGGTGATCTGTCAAGTGGGGGCCGAGAGAAAAAGGGGGTTCCAAAATGCGTTTTGCCCTATATTATGTCTATGGGGATTTTTCATTCTTTGAACCCGACTACAGCCCGAACTGCTGAACAGAATTACACCAAATTTGGCAGAAAGCTAGATGTTGGTCCAGAAAGCGTGCTTTTTGTGATCTGGTGTACATCCATTCAGTAGTTTTAGGGAAATTACAGGTTGAAAAATATAGATATCTGGGGAAGACCTTGCAGTGAACTCGTGGATCCTACTAAAATTTGATTGAAGCAGAGTCCCAGAAAAAAAGTTAAAAAATAAAGAAAAGGAAGCAGGGTAGTAATACCCTGACCCCCCAGATATGGTGGGGGGGTCCCCCAGGGACCCTCCAGGGGGTAAAAAGCATTTTTTTTTTAAATTTGCACCAGATTCACGGGTGGATTTGCGAATCCGTGGCAAAATTTTTAAAAAAACAAAGTGCAGACTCCCACGCTTCATTTACTATAGGCCTTGTGTGGGCCACCCAGGGGCAGTATGTGAATGAGGGAGGAGGGAGTACGTGGTCCACCTCCCCTGGCTATTCAAGTCCCCGGGGATCACCACGTCCCTGGGGCAGTGATCTAATTATATGCGGGGAGCCTCGCGGCTCTCAAGCTGCCCCAGGTACTGCCACCTTCCCTGGGCAAAAATGTGATAAAATAATGTGGGGGGGCTCTATGGCCTCCCCCGCAGCCCCAGGAACCACCACCTAAATAGTAACATAATTATTTGCAGGGGAGCCTTGCGGCTTCACCATTGCCCCTGGGCCGCCATCTCCCCGGGGCACTGTTTTATACAAATGCTGTGAAGCGAGCAGGGAAATAGAAACTTTGCTTTGGTGCCCAGGGAGCAGCTCCCTTGCTCCCAAAGCAATGCCAGCTCCCTCAGGAGGCAGGGAGACGACAGGGACCAAGGAGGGTGCTCCCCCGCAGTTCCCAATGATTCAAAAGTGGGTTCCCTGGGTGGGACCAAGGCACCCTACAGAGTGGCGTCCCCCGGGGAATGGGGTCCCCAGAGCCAAAATGGCCCAGGAGGGGGGTCGCGCAGCCTGCCTTCCTTTTTAAATAATTATAGTAATAACATTTTTAAAAAGGAGCAGGCCCCAGGGGAATGGGCTCCCATGTCCTAAATTAGCCCAGGAGGGGGGCCGCGCGGCCACCCTCCCTTTTTTTGATAAAATAATTTAAAAAAGGGACAGGCCCCGGGGGATGGGGTCCCCAGGGCCGAAAATGGCCCAGAGAAGGGGGGGGCCACGTGGTCCTCATTTCTAAAAAAATAGAAATTAAAAAAATGGCAACTCACCGGAGGCCCCACCCCCTTTCCCCCCCACTCTGCAAATGCGCCTCCTGGCATGCTGCTGGTTGGGGGATAAAGTCCCCTTGGTTGCTGAGGGTCCTTCGGGGCCAACAATACCTCCTATTACCGAGGTTCCAGTGACAACCTGCTCCATGTGCCGGCAACGATCTACTTGATGCCTCCTGCCAACACAAAGCACCAGCTGATGCTCCTCACATGGACGTGGACTGAGAGAATGTAAACTCTTCACTAGGACGAAACTGGACCCTGTATCCAACCTGTGCACGGTCAACCTGAACGTATGACTCTGACCAGGTCCAGCATGACCAGATAACTGCAACATTGTTCTTTTTGGTGCCATTTTTACCTGAAACTTTAGAAAATCATAACTCCTGTTCTACTAATTGTAGTTTGATCATTTTGGTGTCACTTTATTTCTCAAAATATTCTCTATCTAAATTGCTTTGGGAATTTACTTGTGCAAAAAGAACAATTCATGGACAGAATGTAGAACAATGTCATACATTCGCACCAGTACAGAGATCTGGGCCTAAATCCATCGTTTGTTTGCTCACCATGTCATTCCAGTTTGAACCCAGCCATATGCAAATCAATCTTGACCATGTGCCCAATGGCAATAGTCCAGCCCAAAATGCCAGGCCAGGTCCTCCCTGGACTGGAAACAAGCATCCTAGGACTGGTTTCGGTGTTTCACACCTAATCAACCAGGATAGCTTGACTCCAGTGGCATGGCGAGTACGGGACCCACGTCTGGGCATACCTGTCCCACTCGGGGTGACAAATGCAAAAGGAACAAATGATGGACCGAATGTAGAACAATGTCATACATTTACCCCAGTATAGAGATCTGGGCCTAAATCCATCGTTTTTTTGCTCACCATGCCATTCCTGTTAGAACCCAGCCATATGCAAATCAATCCTGACCCTGTGCCCAATGGGAACAGTCCAGCACGAACTGCCAGGCCAGTTCCTCCCTGGACTGGAAACAAGCATCCTAGGACCAGTTTTGGGGTTTCACCCCTCATCAGCCAGGGTAGCTTGACTCCAGTGGCATGGCAAGCACGGGATCCACGTCTGGGCATACCCGTCCCACTCGGGGTGACAAATGCAAAAAGAACAATTGATGGACAGAATGTAGAACAATGTCATACATTCACCCCAGTACAGAGATCTGGGCCTAAATCCATTGTTTTTTTGCTCACCATGCCATTCCAGTTTGAACCCAGCCATATGCAAATCAATCTTGACCCTGTGCCCAATGGGAACAGTCCAGCCCGAACTGCCAGGCCAGGTCCTCCCTGGACTGGAAACAAGCATCCTAGGACCAGTTTCAGGGTTTCACCCTCATCAGACAGGATAGCTTGACTCCAGTGGCATGGCGAGCACGGGACCCACGTCTTGGCAAACCGTCCCACTCAGGGTGACAAATGCAAAAAGAACAATTGATGGGCAGAATGTAGAACAATGTCATACATTCACCCCAGTATAGAGATCTGGGCCTAAATCCATCGTTTTTTTGCTCACCATGCCATTCCAGTTTGAACCCAGCCATATGCAAATCAATCTTGACCCTGTGCCCAATGTGAACAGTCCAGCCCGAACTGCCAGGCCTGGTCCTACCTGGACTGGAAACAAGCATCCTAGAACCTGTTTCGGGGTTTCACCCCTCATCAGCCAGGATAGCTTGACTCGAGTGCCATGGCGAGCACGGGACCCACATCTGGGCATACCCGTCCCACTCTGGGTGACAAATGCAAAAAGAACAATTGATGGACAGAATGTAGAACAATGTCATACATTCACCACAGTACAGAGATATGGGTCTAAATCCATTGTTTTTTTGCTCACTTTGTTACTGTTTGAATTCTGCACAAATACTATATGCATTGCCTCAAAGTTAACCCCAACTTCATTAGTGCTGTCATGTGGCTAGGTTAGGCCCGGGAAAAAACACTGCCATTTTATATGTACATGTTTCTTAAGTTGCATTCTTTTTGACTCAATGACTTTTGACAGACATTTGCTTGTGTGACAAGGTAGGATTAGTTTCTCTAAAACCACATTACTCACAATTACACTTGGTAAGTACACTATCATGACACCTTTAAAATAAATTCAGAACAAGACCTAAACACTCATTGTGCAAATGTTGTTGTTTGTTATTCGTTCGTGAGGTGACAGGGCTATCACAAAGATAATAAACATTGTTGGCCCAGCTAAGACCTCAACACGGAAACAAGGATGATTTTATTATAAATATACACACATTTCCGTGCTCATATTAGTGGGGCACTCTGCTGTCTTTGCGAGGTCATCGTTGTGTCAGAGTCTCAGCCCAGCTGATTCCTGTTTAGCCTTTGCAAGAAGGGATGTCCAACTTGTGACCAAGATGGGGACCCACATACCTTGCCTTCAGGTAATGGGGACTGAGATCATCCATTAGAGGTTTTTTGGCAGAACTCCCGCCCTCTATCAATCAATCAATCAATCAATCAATCAGGATTCTTGTAAAGCATGACTACTCACCTGTTAGGGTCTCAAAGCACTGAGTGTGGTAGTGGAGGATCTTCAGTTCAGTTGAAGAGCTAGGTCTTGCGGTCCTTCCTGAACTGAGGCAGAGACAGTGATTGCCTGAGATGAGAGGCAGTAAGTTCCAGGTCTTCACAGCAAGGCTGGAGAAGGATCTTCCTCCAGCCATGGTCTAGTGGATCTTTGGTATGGTGGCCAGGGCCAGATGGGCGGAGCAGAGATGTCTGGTGGGAGTGTAGAAGGAGAGGCCTGTGGTTGAGGTAAGCAGGTCTGGTGTTGTGGAGGGCTTTTTAGGCGTGCATGAGTAACTTGAAGGTAATTCTTTTGTTGATCAGGAACCAGTGGAGGTCTCTCAGGTGACCGGTGATGTGGCTGCAGCGGGGATGTTCAGGATGAGTCTAGCGGAGGTGTTCTGGATGTTCTGCAGTTTCTTTAGGAGTTTTGGAGTAATGCTGGTGTAGAGTGTGTTGCCGTAGTTGAGTCTGCTGCTGATGAGTGCATGGGTGACTGTTTTCCTGGACTCAGTGGGGATCCACTTGAAGATCTTACAAAGCAGGCAAAGAGTGTGGTAGCAGGAGGACGAGATGGCATTGATTTGGCTGTTCATGGAGAACGAGGAGTCCAGGATGATGCCGGGTGTACGTGCATGGTCCATGGGTGGGGGGGTTCCAAGCACTGCGGGCCATCAGGAGTCATTCCATGGGGAGAGGGTGGAGCCCAGGATATGGACTTCGGTCTTGTCTGAGTTGAGCTTGATGCAGCTGTCCTTCATCCAGGTGGCGACTGCCTTCATCCCATTGTGAAAGTTGCTCTTGGTGGCTGTGGGTTCGCCTGTAAGGGAGAGAATCAGCTTGGTGTAGTTGGCGTAGGAGACAATGTTGAGTCCGTGGCTTCTAATGATGACTGCAAGCAGGGCCATGTAGATGTTGAAGAGGGTGGAGCTCAGGGAGGATCCCCAGGGCACTCTGCAGCTGATCTCTGTGGGCTTTGAGTGGAGCAATAGAAGTCTGACTCTCTGTGTTCAGCTGGTGAGGAAGGAGCGGATCGATTCTAGGGCTTTGTCGCAGATGCCGGCGTCATGGAGTCTTGCGCAGAGAGTGTGATGGGAGATGGTGTCAAAGGTGGCCGAGAGGTCCAGGAGGATGAGGGGGCTGCAGTTTTGCCTCAGTCGAGTAGAGCGTGGATGTCATCTGTGGCGGCAAGAAGTGCTGCGCTTGCTTCTGAAGCCTGACTGGGAGAGGACCAGGATGTAGTTCATTTCGATGAACTCGGATAGTTGGTCTGGAGCCATTGGGTGCAGAAGTAGTGGGTGGGTCTTGGGCTGCAAAGCTGTTGTAGATCTCCTTGATCTTGTGGTGGAAGAGGGTGGTGAAGCTTTCGTAGAGGTCTAGAGAGCGGGGATGTCTGCAGTCTCCGTTCTGGGTTTGGCGAATTCTTTGACCTTGGTGAAGAGCTCTTTGCTGTTGTCTGTGTTGACACATTCCTGTATGGCTGTTTATACAAATGCTGTGAAGCGAGCAGGGTTGTTGTTCTGATGGGGTGGTGGTGTGCGGTGACAGCAGTTTTGAAGGCTGTGTGGTCTGCCAAGGTCTTACTGCTCCTCCATCTTTTCTCGAGCCGTCTGCAGGTTCCCCTGGATTCTTTGAAAGAGGAAGAGAACCAGCTGGCTTTCTTGGAGGGCTGCTTGCCTGAGGGCTTCTTGAAGGGGGGCCAGTGTATCAGCGCAGTTGGAGATCCAACGGTGGGCATTGCCATCCATGGATGTTGATGGTGGGGTTTTGCTGAGAGAGGTGTTGAGCTGGTCTTCGGTGTCTTTGTTCCAGCAAATGCTAGGATGGCGGTGGGCCTTATGGTGTACGGTAGGTTTGGTGAAGGATAAGTGGACGCAGTTGTGGTCAGTCCAAAGTAGCTCAGAGGTGTGGCTGACGGAGATGTTGTTGCTTGCGGAGAAGATGGGGTAGAGCGTGTATCCTGCTGAGAGGGTTGGAGAGGTGCCCAGTTGCTTGAGACCAATGGTGGCGAGGTTCTCCAGTCGGGATGAGGTGTTGTGGTCGACGAGATTGTCCCGGGTGGAAATTGAGGTCGCCAAAGAGGATGTAGTCCATTCAGGCAAGAGTGTGGTGAGCGATGAAGTCAGCTAAGGTATTGCTGAAGGGGAGGCGGTGTCCGGGGGGGTCTGTAGACGAGGGTGCCACAGAGTGTTGTGTTCGGGTTGGTCTGGATCTGGAAGTATTGGTGTTCTATGTCAGGTGAATGGTCGTCAGAGCTGGTTGTGAGGCGGAGGGTGTTTTTGTACACAATGGCAATGCTTCCTCCCGGCCGGTTAGCGTGGTCATTGTGGATGATTTTGCAGCCGTTGGGCATGGCAGTTGCAATGTCCAGGGTTGAGGTGTGGTTCATCCATGTTTCCGTGAAGAAGGTGACGTTGGGGGAAATGGAGTCAAGCAGGTCCCAGATCTTTACGGACGCCATTAAGCAGTGGTGGGGAGGTGGAAGGTGCTGGCCAAGTGGGAGGCGGGAAGCAGTGCTGGAAGGGGGTTGGCCGCAGGGGCAGGCAGCAGCGAGGGCGGGAAACACGAAGGAGGCACAGAAAATGGCATAGAAGGAAAAAGGCACAGAAGGAGAAATAAAACAAGAGAAAAAGCACTGAAAGAGAAATACAGTAGAGAAATTTAAAAAATACAGGAAACAGAAAGAAATGCAGACTACAGGGGACGTGGCATGAGTGGCAGGCAGCGGCAAAGGGGTCACAGAGAAGGGTGCGGAAGAAAAAGGGCACAGAAGGAGAAATAAAATGAGAAAAAGCAATAAAAGAGAAATATAGTAGAGAAATACAAAAAATACACGGCACAGAAATAAATACAGAAAGCAGGGGGCGGGGCCACAGGGGCAGGAAGTAGCGAGGGCGGGAAGCATGTAGGGGGCACAGAGAATGGAGCAGATGGAAAAGGGTACAGAAGGAGACATAAAACAAGAGAAAAAGAAAAATACAGTAGAAAAATACAAAAAATACAGGAAACAAAAAGAAATACAGAAAACAGAAAGACAGACAATACTCACCACTGGACCACCAGGGATGAGGCACAGGTGGGACTCTGCGGGTAGAGCAGGGGCTTGAATTCAAGACCTGGGCACAGGAGGGCAGACCACTATTAGGTGGAGCTGCGCGCCGGGGGAGCAACGCATGCTGACAAGGTCAGTGAGGTCGCTAGACAGCCCTAGACAACTAGGTTAGGGAGCGCATAGTAGGAGTACACTATACCCAGTACTTATATGCCAGCATGCACTGTTGTAGCACGATGGTGGAATTGTTAATTCTTTTCACTTACCTTATATTGCTAATCACTTTTAACCACTTCTGTCTATTAATCATTGCAGTTCATATATTGTATACAAGAATCACAGCGGTTAAATAAATATTAAAAATGCCCCTCTACTGTGTATTTCTTGTGTATCTCTCTGTGTGAGCACCAGTGACTGAGCAAAAACGTTCTAGATCTGTTACCTCGATTCCTTGGGGAGTCACGGTTGTCATGTTCTGAGGTTGCCCAAACCATTTGTTACCTTGCCAGGTTTAGGGGTACTTATGGTGGCACTGTGAGCTAGCAGGTCTATATCTTGAGGGGATGCGTGGAATCATTCTGGCACCATACCAACGTTTATGTTGTTCGGCAAACAGTTCCTACTGAGAAAGCGGAAACCATACGTCAGTGCCAATCTAGTAGGTTAAGCACATGTTATTTAGTGACTTTGGTGGTTCACAATGACAAGGACTGAATTTATTACAGGCTCTCACTCCTCTCAACTAATAACCCAGTTTCTTACAGTGGTCCCCAGAAACCAAAGGTAACACTCTATAATTGTCAGTAATCAGCTGATTGCCCTTGGGCACCACCAAACCATTTTCCAAATTTTAAATTAACTGCAATATAAGTTCATCCTTGTTACTCATTTCCCCAGAAAACACCTGCTGAGCCATTCTTCATCATAACTAGAGTAGTCACCACTGAAAAAAAAATCCAGAAGAGCATTATGTCACATATTTGAGGATCAGGAATGTTAGTATATGCAAAAGATGACCCACTCCAAAGGTGCATTGAGTTACTGCCTATCCATTAAGTGGACATTGATAGTGGTGGGTGGGGGTCTATGCTGCACTTTTCAGGGTTTCTTTATTTCATGAGTGAGGCTTTCTTTGGTTCATAGTAGTGTACATGCTGCTTGACACATATACAGTACAGTGATCCTGCTTGGTGACGAACAAGCTGATCCCTCACAAGTGCCCTCTCATAAATGGAACTTTGCTGCGTATGTGAACTATGGAGCATATGCACAAGCCCCTATCGCCTCCGGAGCGTCACTTTTTTTGATGCTCCGGTGGCCTAGCGCCATTTCCCATATTTACAAGGTGGCTCTAAGTCACTTAAAGTGGCTTAACGCCACCTTGTAAATATGCCCCTTTCCGCCGCAGTCCTCTGCAGCAAAGGGGTGTGCAATGGGTGTTGAAGTGGGCATTCCACCGCAACACCCATTGCTTTATGATGCTGCCCAGGGTTTAGAAGGCTGAGGCAGCACTAAAAACTATCACCAGGGAGTACCTGGTCTTAGAATGGCGATACGAGGAGAAATTAGTAATTTCTCCTCACTTATACTGCATTCTGCAGCACACATAGAAAGAACAAATCGCTGTTATTGATTGTTTATGCGCAGGAAGGTGTCCCTTCCTGCACATAAACAATCAGAAGGTGTCCCTTCCTGCACATAAACAATCACCCCTGCAGTGTAGGCACCCTTGCAACATGGCGGCAGGGTGCCTGCGCTGGCGCTAGGCAGCTTTTTTTGCACCAGCACTACGGGACACACAGGGGTGTGCTGTATTCTTGCGAATACGGTGCAACCCTGCATTAAAAAAATGTTGGAGCACAGCGTTGCCAAATTTGGCATAGCAGCGCCCTCCGCCATTTTTTTGTAAATATGCCCCTTTGTGTGCGGACATGCTTGGGAGCTTGGCATTGCGGTTAGAGTATTATGACTAGCTGGGGTGATAGCTGCTAGAAACTGCTGAAGTGCTGTTCATGTGAGGCCAATGGCAGTGTTCCAGGGTGGAGGATGTGTATCTGTGAACACTAAAGGGTCTTCAGAAGCAGGCTGAGAATCTGTTTCTGGTGTAACTGGTGCCTGGTGATGCCAGTAAACACGACCAGTTGTGTGCATGATGCTGGGCCAGTGATCCATCCAATAGGTGTGGAGGGGAATAGCAGATGGTCAAGGCTCTCAAGAGGAGGAGCAAGTCCCTGCACAGCATATGCTGCCGAATTGTGCAAAGAGTGAAACTTATTCATCATTAAATTAGTCATCAGCCATCTCCTCAACCTAAACATGCCGAGAACTGTTAACGACCTTACGGTGGAAAATCAAATACCCTCTCACCCACCTCGAGACTAGACATAACACACTACTGGAAGAACTTTCCAACCCCTAATAGAGAACCAGTGATATGCTATTGTAAACATTTTTAACCCTCTGAAATATTAGCAGTCTCGCCCTGCTGAAAGCACACCCACTCTCAAGGGTAGTAGTCACACACTGCAAGCACATCTAGAAGCACTCACACTCCCAAAGAATAACAGCCTGACACTAATTACAACACTCTCACCGTCCTTACACACTAGCAAACTCATACCATCAACAACTGTAGTTTCTCACGTCTCACAGGCTACCAACAGATCTCAGATACCTCTCAAAGAGTAGCAGTCTTACACAACTGACAGCACACCCACACCTCTCACAGACTTGGAGTCACACATTACCAGAAACTTTCTCCCACCTCTCACGTCTAGCAGCAAAGCCAATAGATTTGGCTGATAAGTTAAAGTGCATCTTCATTGATTGGTGAGTTAGTTTGTGTGGCATTGAGGATGGGCGGGGGCTGCGTGTAAGAGTGAGGGCAGATTTACAAGGCCCTTGCGCCACTTTTGAGTCACTTTTAACATGGGAAAAATGACGCAAAAGTGGCGCAAGGGGCTTGTAAATCTGCCCCTGAGTCTTTAGATCGATGGAGGAACACAGAGGGGCAGATTACAAGCCCCTTGCGCCACTTTTGCGTCATTTTCCCCATGTTAAAAATGACGCAAAAGTGGCTCAAGGGGCTTGTAAATCTGCCCCAGAGTATTTTACTTGTAAGCCAGACCTATCGGCTTTGTCAATGCCTATTTTTAATAAAGATTAATCATTTGTCTTTGTTTAAAACTATGTTACACAAATAAAACATTTATTAGGATAAACATGTGACATATATGCTTTCCATTAACTTTACAATGTTCTTTTTATCCATGATTGGCATGGTGCAGACATCTTTATGTAAAATGCGGTTGAGAAACTTCTGGTTTCTCTACTTTCTGTTTTGCAAGAAGTACAAAATGATTTTTTTAAAAAGGCTTCCTTTAAGTTTATAGCAGCGCCAATTAGCTTTGATTTTCCCCACTCTATTTCAGCCAAATGATGAGTTTTCTCTCCACATTCATCTTCAAAACGTGGGAGTATGAAAAACGCAGTTCAATTACCTCCCCTTTTGCACTTTCTATCTCTACTTCAGCTGGGATCAGTCTTGTGCTTCTGGCACCCTGGGAGGGTCTTCGGGAGCGGCAAGAGTTTCTCCTGTGTTTTTGTCTTCTGCACAGAGAAAAGGTTTGTTTGGTGTGCTGGGGGAAACAGTTAAATTGGTGAGCTTTGTGGAATCTGAGCAGCTGGCACTTACACATTTTGCTGCCGTTGCTGCAGCCAGTCAGCATTTTTATAGTTCCCGGATCACCTGGGACAATATGATCTGTCTTAGACCATTTGTGCTCTAAAAATATCTCCATGTTCTAACGCCACTATTTCTGCATTTTTTGAAAAGCAGAAAATCGAAAAGCTGAAAATCCACACGGAAAAACATTTACCAAAAACGGACGGCGAAGAGTAAAACGGAAATAAAGCAAAATATGACTGTGGCATTTATGTAGGACTTGCATGGAGTGCGCCGAGTATTAATCATTTGTATCAAATGACGAGTGTTAAAGATATCATTTTTTATCCAGAATTTTTTTTCCAGTACAGTAATGATATACGCATGTACGTTTGCAGAGTAGGCCGATACTAAAAGGCGTTTGTCAGAAGGTTTTCTTTCCTTCTTTCTCATTCTCCTCCAAGTGCTTTTGCTTTACCAACAGAAATAAAATTATCAACAATTTATATATTTGACTGATGTCACTTTGATGGCGGTAACTGAGACAACAAAACGTTCCAGAATCTTTTAAAAAGAATGATTTGGAAACGTTATCAGGTTGCCAATTTTTTTTGTATTTCACTTCCCAAGTATTTTGGGGCATATTATCAAGCAGCATCGATAATTATCGCTGGCCGCTCTTAGCGTGAGCATTTTTATCGCCGGCTATCGCTGGAAATTATCGCCATGCTAGCGCTGTATTAACAACGCATAGCGCAATGGCGATAATTATTCCAGCGATAGCGGTGTTTTCCATGGAACATCGCTGGTTTTCCAGCGATGTTCCATGGAAAACGGCGATATCCTTGATGATAGGGCCTGTGGTCTTAGCCACACAGGCCACCCCCCATGTTAGGTATGCCTTAGTCAGGAATTTAACAGACGTTAAGGGGCATATTATCAATGGCCAGCGATAATTATCGCTGGCCGTGCTTAGCGACGAATTTCCTATCGCAGGCTATCTCTGTAATTTATCGCCCTGGTAGCGCGTTATTAACAACGCGTTTCTCCAGGGCGATAAAAATTTCAGAGATAGCGAGGTTATCGCCGTTTTGCAGGGAACATCGCTGGTTTTCCAGCGATGTTCCCTGCAAAACGGCGATAACCTTGCTGCCACCACACACTATGAACACGCCTTCACGATGCCGGGATCCAAGAGAAGGCCCTGGACTGGACCACATCCTTCCTTTCCGGCAGAACACAAAGCGTCCGCCTCGCCCCCTTCCGATCCAAGGCCACCAAGATCATCTGCGGCGTACCCCAAGGCTCCTCCCTCAGCCCAACGCTGTTCAACATCTACATGGCACCCCTCGCCCACGTCGCCCGACAGCACAACCTCAACATCATCTCCTACGCCGACGACACCCAGCTGATCCTCTCCCTCACCAAAGACCCTCACACCGCCAAAGCCCACCTCCACGAAGGAATGAAGGCCGTCGCCGAATGGATGAGGACCAGCCGCCTGAAGCTGAACTCGGACAAGACGGAGGTCCTCATCCTTGGTTCCAACCCTTCAGCCTGGGACGACTCCTGGTGGCCAACATCACTGGGAACAGCCCCGCCACCCACCGACCACGTACGCAACCTAGGGGTCATCCTCGACCACACCCTCTCCATGACTAAGCAGGTCAACGCTGTTTCCTCATCCGGCTTCAACATCCTCCGAATGCTCCGCAGGATCTTCAAGTGGATCCCCACCGAAACAAGAAAAACAGTCACCGAAGCCCTCGTCACCAGCAGGCTGGACTACGGAAACGCCCTCTACGCAGGAACGACGGCTAAGCTCCTGAGAGCGGCTGCAACGCATCCAGAACGCCTCTGCACGTCTTATCCTCGACATCCCCGACGCAGCCACATCACACCCCACCTGAGAGACCTGCACTGGCTCCCTGTCAACAAGAGGATAACCTTCAAGCTCCTCACCCACGCACACAAAGCACTCCACAACTCCGGACCAGCCTACCTCAACAGACGACTCAGCTTCTACACCCCCACCCGCCAGCTCCGCTCGACCAGCCTCGCCCTCGCCACAGTCCCCCGCATCCGGAAAACGACCGCCGGCGGCAGATCCTTCTCCCACCTCGCCGCCAAGACCTGGAACACCCTCCCCACCAACCTCCGACAGACCCAAGACCTACTGGCCTTCAGAAGACTCCTCAAGACCTGGCTCTTCGATCAGTAGCAGCACCACCCCCCTCTTCCCCCAGCGCCTTGAGACCCTCGCGGGTATGTAGTGCGCTTTATAAGTGACATGATTGATTGACTGATACGACCCTGTGGTCGTATCAGCATAATCCACCCCTATGTCAAACATAGGTAAGTCAGGATTTTAGCAGACGTTAGATTTTGGCGAAAACTACAGTTTTCGCCAAAATCTAACGTATGCTAAAATCATGTGGGCTGCCTTGTAAATATCGCGATGTGAACATCAGCGATATTTGCAAGGTAGTCCATCCGGGGTACGCCCAGTGATGCCCACTTTGCATCTCATTAGAGATGCAAAGGGAGGCGTTGGGAAAAAGGGTGCTAACATGCGATTATGCATGTTTGCACCCTCTTGTAAATAGGGCGATAGTTTTATCTCCGCTTTTTTGGCTTTTTAAGCCAAAAAAGCGGAGATAAAGCCTGTGTAAATATGCCCCAATATTCCTGCGTTAAGACATACTTAACGCGATTTCAAATATCGCTACCCCTCCTTGATAATATCGCAAATCTGCCTTTGCGATTTTATCCCATGTTGTTTTCACAGCCACGCCTCCTTTGCATCTCATTATCGATGCGAGGCGTGTGAAAAACGGGTCCTAACTCAAGGAATCACGCGCTAGCGTGTCCTTGATGATAATGCGATAAAATTATCGCCGCTTTTCGCCCGAAAACGGACGCTAAAGCGGCGATAATTTTATCGCGGCCCCTTGATAATATGCCCCTAAGTTTGCATTAACACAATGCTCTGTCTGTTCTTTCATGTCATCATGTCATGTTCTGTTCTGTTCTGTTCTGTTATGAGCCTGGCTTTGAACACCGTGGGGCAGATTTACAAGCCCCTTGAGCCACTTTTGCGTCACTTTTCCCATGTTAAAAGTGACGCAAAAGTGGCGCAAGGGGCTTGTAAATCTGCCCCGTATGTCTGTCACTTTTATGGGTGCCATTTATGGGTCTAGGATTCTCATTTTCCAGGCTCAAGGTAATCAATAGATACTGTGTCGTTGTTGTTTAGATTAGAATCATTCTAGATACTAGCAAGCTAGGATAAAACTAGTAGTCTATTGTTTAGTAAACGTCAGTGTTGTATAGTGGCCAGCTAGCTAATGTCTTGAATCTAACCATGACTACTTATTGCCTCTCCTCTCATGAATCCAGACTAGATGAGTTGACACTGGACCTACAACAACTTAAGGCTGACTTACAAAAGCTAATAAACATAACGTCAGAGCTGGCTACGGATTGGTGGTCTAGCAGGTTGACAGGAAAGAACAGACACAATCAGGCAAAATTGACTAACTATCACATACAGCTGCTGTCCCCCCCCTTCAGCTAATTTGATCTCTGCGTCTCCCCTGGGTTGGAGAACAATACCCTACCCGAACAACTCCTCTAGACCCTTTAGACTGAAAGACTCTTTATCTGACAGAGACATTCACTCCCTCCTCCTTGCATATAATTCCACACACACAGGCAAGCTAGATAAGCGAGCCATATCCAAACAATTCCTTCGAACCCTCACAGAGAACCCAGGCACAACTCTAATGCTATAAACACTTCTGACCTGTATCAAGTTCCCATCACATAGACTACTTCCACTGACACCAATCCACACCTGAAATGCATGCTTCTCAACTGCAGACCGGCAGTGAAACACGCGGCAGGCATCGATGACCTCATCCTAGCACAGGAACTGGACGTCCTTATCCTCATGGAAACTTGGCTATATGATGCTTCGGGACCTGTTCTCGATCGATATCCTAGTCACTTGTAGTCACAACATAATTAAACTAGACAGAACTATCAGACCTGGTGGAGACATCGCCTGTATATACCACAATAGTCTCATAGCGAAACAGGCACATACTGCTGTTCTATCCACCTTATAATACTTATGCATAGACATCATAAGTAACAACAGGCCTTTATGCAAACTGCATACAATTTACCATCCTCCAGGAGACAACCTCGCATTCCTAGAACAAATTATGGAAACCATCTCATCCAGCGTTGGACAACATTGTTCCCAGAAATTCCTCAGAGACTTCAATATACACTGGAACGACTCAAATGACCTTGCAGTGAACAGCCTCAAAACTTTCCTAGTAGACCTCAACTTGATCCAAATCTGCGACAGTCTCACTCACATCTTGAGTTGTATCACACCAGCGCTATTTCCTCTTGCACTTTATCGCTATCTCCATCGCACAAAACTGCTGTTGAGGTGCAGTCTTGTGCAGGGGCCGTATGAGATCTCTGGGAGTCTGGATCTGCGCCATCAAGAAGGGATGGCGAACGTGTTGTTCTTTAACACACTGTCCTTTCCATGTTTTGGCGGTGTGGCACTGTTCACGCCCACTGGGAGCATTTCGGGTGTGGGAGACGACAGTCATAAATCTAATATGGCTGATCTGGACACTGAGGTACGCTCCTAATTGCCTTTGCGGGGTCTCCACTTTTGAATTTTGGATTTTGGACAGCCACCCATTTTGAATTTCCCGGTTGCTGACACCCATTTTGTGCTTCCTCAACCACTATTAGAAATAGAAGAGGTACGCACGCATGGCATAGTGCCTATGGAAATAGAAAGAGGAATGGTCTATCCTCGATCTGTGGTGGCCATCTTGGATAGGGCAACGTACATCATTCTTTCTTACTTGAGTAATGGTCAATGGAAATAGAAAGAGGAAATAGAAAGAGGAATGGTCTATCCTCAAACTGTGGCGGCCATCTTGGATAGGGTAACTCACCACATTCCCTCATACTAGAGTAATTAGGATCTACATTATTGCCACTCGTGCATTGACTACTGGATTCACCTAAAATATTCAAATGCTGCTTCTCCCCTATCACTCATGTAGGCACCTCTATTTAACGGAATCTTCTTTCTTGCCTGTCTTTGAAACTAAAATAGGAATGTCTCTCAGCCTTTCTAACACTCGCATGATTATAGGGAGGGACATCGTGCAACGCTGTTAATGCTAAGGAGTGCACCTCGTACAGCCCTTCTCTATGCGGGAAGTAGTCAATCTTACTCCTGACTTTCATGGTTTTTCAGGGAACCTATGCCTGTTACTTATTTTCGTATACAACTACTTTACCCCTTCGATGTAGAGTGCACACTTCTACTTGGACCATCTCCCCTCCACTATCTATGACCTAATCTCAGCATGTTGCAACGCACCACTAGCACCTCTGTAGAGTGTAGAGATGTAGAGTTGTAGATGTAGAGCGCACACTTCTACTTGGACCATCTCCACTACACTATCTATGACCTAATCTCAGCATGTCGCAACGCACCGCTAGCGCCTCTGACCTGCGGTCTCAGCTTGGCTTGAATGCTTGTAAGATCATCTACCCCCCAACTTATCATTGAAATCGAAAAAGACCTACAAACACAATCTCCTCAAACGCTGGCCGGAAACTCTTATATCGGACACTTTTACTACTTCTAAGGGCACTGTGGTGACCGATCTCATTTCCTACAGTAATAGAAGAGCACAGTGGAGAAAGGCTCTAGCTTCTATGCTGAAAACTAAGCCACTGTCCAAAACTCCGCACGATTTCCGTCTAGCCACGGCACCCTCCCCTGCCCTTAAGGCTGAGTTAACCATCTCATTATATAATAATGGGAACATCCTTATTCAAGCCACAGACAGAAATCTCTAACGCTTTGACATTATCTTCATGAGGATTAAAAACACTCTTAACAACTTGACTGCTACCTCTATGCAGCACAATAACCGCACCGCTATACCTTCACCTTCTGCTTCGTACACCTCTACTAACAACGCAGAGGACACTCTTAGTACGCACAACTCTAGCACTGACACGCCGATTAGTCCTACACTTGGCTCTAGGAGCACCGATCAGAGTGCCTTCCACTCAGGGGCTGCACCTAGGATTTCTCCTCTTCTCCCCCTCCTGACGTCTAATGTGGTGTCACAGGCCCTACACTCTGGGCGACCCGTTAGCTCCAACATGATAAAGGATGTGCAGCACGCCCCCTACACGTCCAACCATGATAACCCTATCTCTCTTCCTCATGATACAGAAACTCCCACCTACAGGGCGTTGGACCTAGATGCTGGTTCATCTCCAAGTGACCCTTTGACACCTCTGTCGGTCCCCGGTACTTCCCCCATGGCATGTCCTGAAACAAAAATGCCAGATACAAAGCCCTACCCTGGTTTAGCACAGCTCCCTCTAGCATCATCGCTGGCTGACAGTCTATCCTTGGTTGCTGACAAATCCTCGCTTGAGCTGATCTCTAGCCCACATTGTAAATGCGGTAAGGGTTCTACTCCATCGTCCAGTTCCCTACAAACTCCAGATCCCCACCCTTCGTCTTCTACTGAGGCGGCGGAGGAGTACTTAAAAGGTCCGTACCTAGAGGAGAAGTTCGCGGACCTCAAGCAGGATCTTCTAAGTGTCAAAGAGATCATGCAGTCCGTTCTACAGTTCTCCATGAAGATGAAGAAGATATGGAAGCTACACCCTCCGCTTGCGAATGTACATTGCAACACAACTGGACTATATGGGGCTGGGGAAGAAGAATCCTTTTCCCGATTCCCAATTAGTGCCAGATGGATCTCTAAGTCCCTGCCCAACCATCACTACAGACCTCACAGGTTTCATCCTCAGCTGTTGGAGAAGACATCTACGCACTTGTAGTCTCATATAGTAGTTCGAGGTCTGTCGCCTCCTCTAACTACGTCAGTAACATCCCCGCCATTTCTCCTGACCCTGACAGGGAACCTAAGGTGAACTCCAGATCGGTTAATAAGGAAAATCTACTCCAAATAAATACTGCTCATACTGAAGAGATTAACACCTTCCCCCACATTAATGCTATGTTGCTCAATTGTAGATCTGCTGTGAAACATGCTGCTGACATTTCGGCACTCATCCGAGCACAAGATCTGGACCTATTGATTCTCACCGAAACATGGCTCAACGATACCTCCTCCCGTTATTTTAGTACCGCCTGACTATATCATTATCCGAAGTGATCGCCCAGGGAAAATGGGGGCGGGGGGGCATTGCCTGCATTCATCGCTCCAGCCTAACCGTAAAGCAATCTCAGAAGGCTCATCCATCTTCCTGTGAACTACTCATGACAGAAATTTGGAATAAGGGCAAGATTGTATGTGTGCTCCACATGATTTACCATCCTCCTGGTGACAATTTGATCTTCATAGAGAAAATCATGGAGCTCATTAGCTCATGCTCTGATCAAAGATACCATATCTTCCTTGGAGACTTTAACCTCCACTGGAATGACACCAATGATCTTTCAGTCAGCTCCTTTAAGACTTTCCTCTCTGATCTCAACTTCTCTCAGATCTGTAAAGGACCCATCCACATCAAAGGCGCCACCCTGGACCTCATTATTGCTAGAGACAATATCATTCAACTGAAGGACATCCTACCATGCGACTGGTCGGATCATCACCAAATTGCCTTCCACATACTGGAAAAGTCGACGAGCAGAAAGGGTCAGCCTCTTAAAGCGAAACAATGGACTCGCAACATGAGAGATGTAAACATCAATGCTCTTACTTCCATCACCAAGAATAGTCTTCAGCCTCCACCTAACATGACTAACCTGGACGATCTTTCTGACCATTACATTAGCACTATGACTAGTATCTTTGACTCTATGGCGCCCAAACAACTTAAAAGGATTCCCCTTAAACAATCCAAACCTTGGTTTAATGGTTCCCTAAATGACGAACGCCGCAAACTTAGGCTTTTAGAGAGGTCTTGGAGAAATGAACCTTCCACCACCAGTCTCTTTCAGCTAAGGAAAATGAGAAGTGCATACAATAAAAAAATCCGCATTGCTAAATCTGACCATTTCAGAGCGCAACTGGACAGCGCAACAAACAGACCCAAGATGCTTTTTGAAATCATCAAACAACAAGCAAACCACACTTCCAACCCAAACCTGTCCTCCGCGACGCCACTTCCCAACGGGGAGGCATTCACAGTGCACTTCTCAGAAAAAACTAGGAAAATAGAACGGGAGCTTCAACCTTGCACGCCCATGATGCCGCCCCTAATCCCCACCACTTCTCCAGAGGAACTGGTGGGCCCCGCGACGGTCTCCTTTTCTCGCGGATGTTCTCCCAAAAATGGAGCCTCCTGGAATTCCTTTATCCTGCCAGATCACACAGATTTACTCCACGAGATGGCAACTCTAAAACCGGCCAACCACTTCAGCAATCCACTTCCTGCTAAACTCTTTAAAGATCTCAAATTGGCCATTCTACCTCTTTGGTCGCGGATTATTCATGAATCCCTTCTGCAGGGGAGCATCCCGGATTGCCTCAAAATTGGACAAGTCACTCCCATCCCCAAGAAGCCCAACTCGGATTTATCTGATCCTAACTACTTCAGACCTATCACTAACATCATGACGTTAGCCAAACTTCTCGAGAAATGTGTCCACAAACAGCTCTGCAACTATATTGAGAAATTTTAACTGTTAGACCTCTATCAATCCGGTTTCAGAGCAGGACATAGTACGGAAACTGCACTAACGCATATTGTGGATGACGCACTGAAATCCCTTGATCAGAATGTCCCTTGTCTTCTGATCCTTCTAGACCTATCTTCTGCTTTCGACACCATAAAACACGAAACCTTGATTAATATTCTACAACAGAGGATGGGACTAGTGGGACCGGTCCTAAAGTGGTTTACCTCCTTCTTACACAACCGCACGCAAAGGATTAAACTCAACCAGTCCCTTGCTTCCAGTACCCAGGTCAGGATTGGAGTGCCGCAAGGATCCACACTCTCTCCAACGCTCTTCAACCTATTTATGGAACCTCTCATGGTCATTCTGAACCAGTCTAACATTCTTTACCACATGTATGCAGATGACACGCAACTTTACTTGAAGATCTCCTCTCTAGATGACATTAAAATTCTAAATGAAGCTCTTTCGCAAACTCAACAATGGTTAGCCCAGAACAATCTGTTGTTGAACACACTCAAAACTGAATTCCTGCTTATTGCCCCCCACAATCACTCTACACCTACCCTGGACTAGCTAAAGCAACTCACAGCCCTTAACTGCACCCCTCTTGTGGTTGATTCTGCTAAATCAGTAGGCATTACCTTAGACAAACTACTTAACATGCAAGCGCACATCAGTCCCACTATTAGGGGTGCCAACTTTCATCTCAACACCCTCAAGAAAATCAAACCTTTCCTACCGACCGAAGACTTACAACCTGCAGTATAATCCCGGGTGATCTCATGTCTTGAATATGGTCTGTGACCCTTGCGGGGCTTCCTAAAGCGAGCTTGGCCCCTCTCAGAGCCACTCTCAACGCGTCGGCCAGGCTCATCACAGTATCCAAAAAACATGATCATATTACACCTGACCTTGTGCAGCTTAACTGGTTGTCTATTGAAGCGAGGATTTGCTTCAAAATAGCTTGCCTCACACATAAAGCCTTGCATTACAACACTCCGGCTTATCTAGCGAAGAAGCTCGTTCTTTCTGGCTCCAATCGGAACTTAAGAAGCACGGCCACACTTCTCTTGAAACCACCAAAATTCAAGAAGAAAAGTATGTACAAACGTGCTTTCCCCGGTCTGGCACCCAGAATTTGGAACGCTCTTCCTTCGGAGTTGAGAGCCAATCCCTCCACGGCCTATTTCAAGAAACAGGTCAAATCGCTTTACCTGACTGCCATTAACGGCATCATCGTGTTCTTTTTACATGTCGCCTTGCTGACAGACATCTCTCCCAACTTATTGTTCTCTATTTATTTTTAGGTTTGGTTGTTAATGGTTATGTTTCCCGAGGGCCCTCATCCATCAGGGTTGTTAATTATTGTACTATGTTGAGTCAAATTCACTTTTGATAGATGTTACAGGTGTTATTTTACACCCTAGGAGAAATGGATCTAGTGTGGCCCACTACCAGGTCCCTGATCTTGACTGTGTACTCCTTGTGTTGTCACTCTACGAACTTCTATTGTATAAAGTTCTATTCATGTCTTCGACGTCGAGTGCACTTTTACTTGTTTTGCTAAGTGTCACAGGAAAGATTTTACGCCTTAGGAGAAATGGCTCTAATGTGGCCCATTGCCAAGTCCCTAATCTTGACTGTGTTCTCCATGTGATGTCACTTTACTGACTTCTATTGTATGAAGTTTATGCATGCTTTCGCCGTATGTTCAGCGCTCTGATACCCATAAGGGTCATGTTCGCGCTTTATAAAACTTTCTAAATAACATAAAATAAAATAAATATCCGGGACTTAATCATTTCTAAGTCCAATTCCATTCAACTGGATTCGATCATCCCGTGTGACTGGGCTGACCACCATTGCATTTCCTTCCGCATCATAGAATCTTGGACTACCAATAGAACTCAACTAAATAAATCCAGACACTGGAAAAGATCCATGCAAAATGCAACCCTGAATGAAATGCTCTCCCTTAGCAATGATACCCTGCCTCCTACTACTGACATGTCCGACATCCATGACCTAACTGATCATTACAACAATTCCATTTTGAACATTCTCAATGCAATTGCCCCCTTACAACTAAAAAGAATGTTCACCAAAGACTCCAAACCATGGTTCAATGGTAGCTTAAATACAGACAGACACAATCTGAGATTAGCTGAAGGATCCTGGAGATGCTCACCGCCCCCGAACACCTTAAGCTCCTGAGACTAAGGAAGAGCTTTTACAATAAACGCATCAGAAGTGCGAAAGTGAATTTCTTCAGAATTCAACTAGATAGAGCCAGAAATTGCCCACAAAAACTGTTTAAATTAATTAAACTGCAATCTAATAATCCTCCATCCTTTCCCCAACGGTATCCAGTCCTCAGCCAAACTGTGAGGATTTTGCCACATTCTTCCTTGAAAAGAGGAAAAAGATTGAAACTGATCTTCCGACAGCAATGAACCAACTCACAGTTTTACCCCTTAGCAGCCCCCTTCTCCCATACCCCCTGAGCCTCTTTTTCTCCTCGGACATACATCCAAAAACAGTGCCCCCTGGAGCCAATTCAAAACCTTAGATGAAATCACCTTACTCAATATCCTTACAGCACTATAACTCTCTAATCGCTTCAGTGATCCTCTATGTAGGAAAATGCCCCTTTTTGCATGGTTATCCCCCACTTTTTGCCTGACATCTGATGCAACCTGATTTGATGTGCCCTAGGTCCCTGCCAATCAGGCTCCCAGGGCCTGTGTTCTTTCCCAAAACGTAACATTTGCACCCACAATTGGCACATCTCGGGCCACAGGTATGGCCCTTGTAAAAGGTACCATGGGTTCCAAGGGAACTGTGACCACGGAAGGCCTCTGAGGGCTGCAGCACCTATTGTGCCACCCTTAGAGGCCCTGTACCTTAACACCCACACACTACCATTACAGGCTGCGTGTTTTGGTGCAGAAAAAAGTAAAGAGTCGGCATGACACACATCCCTGTGTGCCATGCCTACACCCCACTGCCTGAGGCCTAGGTAAGCCATCCCTCTAGCAGGGTGCACTTGCCCTCAGGTGAGGGTGCAGTGGCATGAGCCCTGTACCCCTACAGTGTCTAAGTCCATTCTTAGACATTGTAAGTGTAGTAAAGCTATAGTGAGTATATGGTCTGGGAGTTGGTCATTACAAACTCCACAGCTCCATAATGGCTTTACTAAAACCTGGGAAGTTTGGAAACAAACTTCTCAGCACATTAAACCCACGTCGATGCCACTGTGGGATTTAATGTAAAATGCACTCAGGGGGCATCTTAGAGATGCCCCCTGAAAAATGACCAGCCCTGGTGTGGTTCCGTAAAGGCTGCCCACCATTTGCCACCCCCAGACAGGTTTCTGGACCCCTGGGTAGAGAGCCTCCGCTCTCTGGGTCCAGAAACAAAGCCCATCCTGGACAGAGGTGTTATGCCTCCTCCCCCAGGATGGGCTGGGTCCACGAAGAGGAAGCTTAGAAGGCCTGCAGCCTTTGTGTGCTGTCCCTTCCTTTTGCTGCTCCCAGCAACTGGCTCCCACCGGTTCTGCCCTCACTCTGGATGGGAGAATCAGTGCGAAAACTAAGCTAGGAGGAGAGGTGTGCCCACCTTTGCCAACCCCACCACTCAGGTGGGGGAGGCGAGGTGAAGCACACATCTCAGTCCCCTCCATCTTGAAGATGAAATGACCCCATGAATCAGGAAGAGGCTCATGCCCCCCTCCCACTGGAGGGTGGCATAATAGGGGGTGTACCCACCCGAAGGAAGGGACCTATTGGTCCCGACCAGCACACCCCTTTTAACACCCCTAAATCTAGTACTTGGGGGACACCCTGAACCTTGTCTCCTTAGATTCGAGGAAGAAAGAAGAAGAATCGAAGAGCCGTGCTGACCCAGGAAGAAGAGGACACCTACTGCTTTGGCCCCAGCCCTAATAGCCTGTCCCGACTCCGACCTGCCTACAGTGAAGAAACCAGCATGTCCAGCAGCCCCCCAGAGCCCGGAGGACCTGCCCTGCATTCACCTTACAGACTCTGTCTCCTGTGAGCACTGGACTTGCTCAAGAAAGACTCCAAGACCAGAATCCAGATTCAGGTGGCTGCGATTCTGCACCCGACGCCCATGGCCCGAGTTTGAGTGGCCCAACACCACGAGGAGGTCTCCCCAGTGATCCTGACCTGGGATCTGATGATCCCCGACCCCACCAAGCTTCAAGATGACACCTGCAGCCTCAACCTGAAGGGTCCCCCGGACCGGGAGCGGAGCAGGTAAGAAAACCCGACGCCAGGAGACACCCCTGCGTGCGATGGCCCACGGCCTTCGGTGGCCCAACCAGCGATGTCCAGGCATCTCCCAAGATCCCAACTTACCTCTCTAGCCAGTAGTACCTCTCTAGCCTTCAGGAAGTCTCCCTGTCTGAGCCTGCAGCAACTTCACCGAACCGAAGTCTCCATTGAAAAGCACAGGGTCCCTGATGTCCTTTTCACACCCCGCACCTGGCTGCCCCAGTGCTGTTGGTTGTTCAGCTCCTGTGCTGGTCGTTGGCCCCTGCAGTGCTGACCTTAACCCCAGGAGCTTTGCTCCCACACCCGAGTGGCCTGCCCGTCAGCAGCCCCTAACCGAAGTCCCCCTTAGCCCCATTGGCTAACATTGGGTCCCTGCACTCTGCACCCGGACGCCCCATTGCCGTAGGTGGTGCAACTCGAGTCCCCATCTAGACCATAGGGAACCTTGGTCCTAACCCCTAAAACTCCCACTCGTAAGACGTGTACTTACCTGAGAAACCGCCAACACTTTTTCTCCCATAGGAACCCTTGTTATGAGACTTTGGGCCTAAAATGTTCTAAGTGTTGGACTAATGTTTGTATAGAGAAAAGATAACTAAAACTGCAAAGTATAAAAAGTCTTACTTACCTTGTATTGTGAGATCCTTAGGTGTGGTATCTAGGCATACCACCCCAGTACTCAAAGTAATCTAAAAGTAACTAAAAAGTATTCTAAAAGTAATTATTGAATGATGCAAACTGATTTCTGAATCAATACCAAACTGTAAATATAGCAAAATTCAATCATTACTGCATTTCATTGCGAAATCCTGCATTCCAAGTATATTTTACCTACCTGTACTAAATCCTGCTTGGTTCTAGAACTAAAATACAAGTATATCTAAGAGAGCTGTTAGTACTTACCTAATTTAGCCTCTGCTATAACTCTGGGGACTCCTGGGACTCTATGCATGCTATACCTTACTTTGGTATAGTATATACAGGGGCAGCACCCTACACTCTACCTTCGAATTTCTTCAATGAGATGAAGATGTCTATACTCCCCCTTTGGACCAAGATAGTAAATGCCTCCCTTTTGCAAGGTGTGATTCCAGATTGCCTTAAGTCAGAGGAGGTTACCCCTATTCTAAAAAAAAACACAAGAGATCATGAGGACCTAAATAATTTCCATCCAGTCACTAACATTCCGACTCTGGCGAAGCTCCTAGAGAAATGTGTCCATGTCCAACTATGCAACCACATAGATCAATTGCAGCTCCTTGACCAATTCCAATCTGGTTTCCGTCAGAGTCACAGCACTCAAATGGCACATAGTTGATGATGCATTAAAAATGCTGGATTCGAAGGAATCTTGCCTTCTAATCAACCTCTCATCAGTATTTGATCTGGTCAAACATGACAGCCTCCTAGACATACTGGAAAGGAGGATGGGAGTATCTGGGTAATTGTTAAACTGGTTTGTGTCATTTCTCCACAACAGAACGCAAAGAATTAAGGTCAATCAGTCCCTCTCCAATCAATGTAGGGGTACCACAGGGGTCCTCGTTCTCACCCACTCTCTTCAACCTGTTCATGGAGCCTTTAAATGCTATTCTCAAATCATCTAACATCCACTATCACATGTATGCTGATGACACATAATTGTATCTGTAAATCTCCTCCCTGATGATATCAGATCTGCCAACAATACACAAAACCCAAAATTGTCTGACCTCCAACCACCTCAAACTAAACACTCTAAAAATGGAATTCCTCCTAATCTCCACACCCAAGCATTCTCCCATTATTGAAGAATATATGAAACAACTAAAAGCTCTCAACTGCGCACCACACATCATAAATTCCACGAGATCACTGGGAATTATACTAGATAAGAATTTGAACATGCAGGAGCACATCAGCTCAGCCACCAGAGGAGCAAACCTCCAAATGAGCATTTTAAGAAAAATAAAACCCTTCCTCCATCCTGATGACTTCAAGACTGGTGTTCAAGCCGTTGTCGTTTTTAGGCTGGAATATGGGAGTGCAACTCTTTGTGGTTTACTTAGCTACAAGTTGGCTCCTTTAAGAGCATCTCTTAACTCAGCTGTAGGGCTCATCCCAGGATCCAAAAGAAACAACTGCATCTCTCCTGATTTGAAATGTCTAGATTGGCTGCCATGTGAGGCTAGGATCCAATAAAAATTGCCTACATGACCCACAAAGCCAAACGCTTCGACACCCCACTGTACCTAGCACAAAAACTGGAACTATGGATGCAGATCCTCCAAGAGCTCCAGCACTTTATTGCTGTAACCACAAAAATGTAATAGGAAGAAAACTTACAACTGTACCTTCTCGGGTATTGCCCCGACAATTTGGAACTCCCTGCGTCCTGAAACTAGAAAAAGAGGTGAACGTCCTACTGATGAATACTTTTCTGAACTAGAATTCAAGATCTCCTCCTTCTGCTCTATGATATGATGCCTCCTCTGCACCCAACAAACACAAGGAGATAATGGACGGAGCACTGAAACTTTTCAGACACTCACCCCTAGTCACAGATCTGGGTTGAATCCATCATCGTTCATTAGCTCACTTTGCCACCCCAGTTCAGACACAGCTATATGCAAATCAGTCTTGACCCTGTGCCTCATGGGAACAGTCCAGCCCGAACTGCCAAGCCATGTCTTCCCTGGACCGGAAACAATCATCCTGGGACCGGTTACGGGCTAACAGCCCTCATCAGCCAGGCTAGCTTGAATCCAGTGGCAAAGTGAGCAAGGGACCCACGTCTGGGCATACCCTGCCAACTTAGGGCGAACAAAGCAAACACAAGGAGATGATGGACGAGCACTGAAACTTTTCAGACACTCACCCCGAGTCACAGATCTGGGTTGAATCCATCATCGTTCCTTAGCTCACTTTGCCACCCCAGTTCAGACACAGCTATATGCAAATCAGTCTTGACCCTGTGCCTCATGGGAACAGTGCAGCCCGAACTGCCAAGCCATGTCTTCCCTGGACCAGAAGCAAGCATCCTGGGACCGGTTTCGGGCTAACAGCCCTCATCAGCCAGGCTAGCTTGAATCCAGTGGCAAAGTGAGCAAGGGACCCACGTCTGGGCATACCCTGCCAACTTAGGGCGAACAAAGCAAACACAAGGAGATGATGGACGGAGCACTGAAACTTTTCAGACACTCACCCCCAGTCACAGATCTGGGTTGAATCCATCATCATTCTTTAGCTCACCTCTGCACCCAGGTTTTGTACTTACCATCTACGCTCTTGTATATTGACTTGTCGGCCTTGCTCTGTAAGGGTCTCCCTCCCCCAGCTTGGCACTGTGACATCCTGTATCAATCTTGAACATGTTGTTGTATTATCTCACCTATGTTAATATTTTCTACCCATGCTCATGTATATAGACTTGGTGGCCTAGATCTGTATGGGCCTACCTCCCCCAGCGTGGTGTTGTAACTTCCTGTATTGCTTTTGAACATGTTGTTGTTTTGTCCTACTTGTTTCCCCTCCCTGACCATTTGTAAAGCTCTCTGATACACTTTTGGGTCATGTGCGTTGTTGGACTTGGCCCTTTTTGCAGGGTCATCCCTGAACTTTTTGTCTTCCTCATAGCCTTTTTTCTGACATGGTGTTGGTGGTTTTAGGACTCTGGGCACTTTAGCACTGCTGTCCAGTGTAAAGTGCGTGCGCTCTCTATGGTAAACATGGTAAGATTGGTCTACACCTGTTTGGCATATTTAATTTACCTGTCAGTCCCTTGTAAAATGGTATCTCAGATAGCCAGGGCCAGTAAATTAAATGCTACTGGTGGGCTTGCAGCGCTGATTGCGCCACCCACCAAGTAGCCTTTCAAACCTGTCTCAGGCCTCTGCCATTGCAGGGCCTGTGCGCGCAGTGTTACTGTCGCTGTGACGTGGCACCTAAAGTGTGTGCCATGTCTGTAACCCCCCCTTTTACTGCATGTCAGTCACCCCTAAGGAAGGCCCTAGATAGCCCTATGGGCAGGGTGCATTGTAGGTAAAAGGTAGGACATGTACCTTAAGTGCGTGACATGTCCTGGTAGTGAAAAACAGCCATTTTGGTTTCTCACTGCTGTGAGGCTGCCCTCCCATAGGAATGCATTGGGGATTCCCTGATAAGTGTTTCAGTGGTAATTCCTGATATGAGAGGAGCAGCGTGGTCAAGTTTGGTATGTTTGGAATAGTGATAATAAATGCTACGCAATGGTGTGCGCAGATTTATTATACCTATTTTAGAAGTGCCACTTTTAGAAGTTGTCATTTCTGTGTGCTATGTGTCTGCCTGCCTGATGTGGATTGCATGTCTGGCTTTGGAGTGACAGGGGCTGGTGAGGTGTGTGTGGCTCCAGGGAGGGCAGGGTGAGTCAGCACTAGGCTGAATGGGACAACTGCATTTGGAGTAGTGGGAGGAGTAGTCCCCTGACCCTGAATAGGTCTGTGCCTGCCTAGGTGAATGCTGGCTCCGCCCCCCTGTGGTGTGTCTGATGACGAGCCCCCACCTGACAAAGGGGAAGAGGAGCCTTGTCAACAAAGTGCTCCAAAACCCCCCAAACCAGCTTAGGTTGGTTCCCCCAAGCCCTGTGCCAAGGGCAGACAAAGGAGAAATGGTGTATAAGTACTGGGGCTGTGACCCCATGAAAAGGTGGTGCTTTTGTGCTTCCTTGTGCTTGTGCTGACTTGTACGTGCTGGGCCCCAGGAGGAACCGCCATGAGGGACTGCCTCCCTGCTGGAGGGCCCTGTGTGCTGGCCTGCCTGGGCCCAGCTTTGCATCCCTGAACTCTGGAGCCCTAGCGCCTTGTGAGCGCTATATTTTTATTACTGGAGCCCCAGAGAAGGGGACTCCAATCTGTGTTCCTGGACCAGAGAAGTGCTTGTGGCCCTACAGCGCAAGGCTGCAACCTGACGGGAGGGAATCCCGGCGTGGGGATTCCCCCATGCTTTGAAGTAAAGCGGGAGCCCACCCCGCGTTGATGTCAGCGAAGCGGGAGCCTACCCCGCTTTGAGGGTACTTCTGCAGCAGAGTGGGAGCCCACCCCGCACTACCGCTGCTGATGAGGAGAGAGCCGCCGCCGCATTAGGATTTAAACTAAAGGCGGGAGCCTACCCCGCACTTTGTTGAGGAGAGAGCCGCCGCCGCAAAGCGACCTGGAAGCCAGGCTGAGCCTGACTGTGGGCGTGGCCGGCCGGCACGAGAGACGGAGCCTCTCGGGCTTTCCCGGCCTCAGAGGAAGTCAGGCAAAGTGAAGCCTGATCGGGGGCGGAGCACTATTTCCCGAACCGGCGAGCCCTGTGTGCAGCCCGCTTGCTGTTGGAGCCTCGCAGGCTCACAGAGCACCCAGAATGGGGACCGGAGCCTCGCGGGCTCCTTGCTGCTGACCGCCGACTGCCCTTCCCGACGGAGGAGGAGCCACGAAGAGCCCCGGTGAGTGAAGCTCGAGTTGGGTACAGTTGGTGCCAGGGCGAAGTTCTTTTTGGGGCCGAGTTGAGGCCCGCGCAGACGCCCCATTGCGAGGGGGCTAAGGAGGCACTGTTGGTGCCCGTTGGAGAAGAGCACCGCTGCACCGCAAGCGCGGGCCGCGGCACCAAGGGGGCACTTGTGTTTTCAAAGTCCCGGAGTGGGACCCGAGCGGCACGGTGGTACCAGTGCTAATTTCGATTGGGGGCTCAGAAGGCACAGTGGTGCCAAGCCTAATTCTCCAGCTGCACCGCGAGAGAGAGTGGGCAGCTACAACGTTGTTGGGCATTCCTTTTGAGGGGAGAGAAAGGGGTGAGGTGCACCCCAGCCCCCAGTGCATTGCGCACCTTGCTTCTGCTGCATTGGCAGCCAGAGGGCCACTTGGAAGGCCCTACAGTTACGCCCTGACATTTGGGACAGAGGGCATTGGGGCCCCGGTGAAAGGCCAGTTGGCCTGGGGTCATTCTGGTACATGTGTGTACTGAGAGGGCGCAAGGCCCCAAAGGATTCCCTAATGTTATTGCCAAATGTGATTTATGCACCCTGATCTGCGCATAATGTGTTTATGCTTGTGAGGCCTATTGCGTAAGGTGTTTATGCTTAGGAGGGTTGGGCCTAATATGTTTTTATGCCTACTTTGATGCAGACATAGTGCGTTCATGATGCTAGATATAATGCTGAGGTCATTATTGTACCAGTAGTTACTGGTTGTGTTTTATATCTACTACCTGCATTCTGATGGTTCTGACCGTGGCCCGATTGGCCTGGTCCTGTATATAATCCCCTGTAAATATTGCCTAGTGCCAGTTGGCACAGTGTATATGTGTGGTTATGATCTAATGTGTTTATGATAATACAAAGGCTATTTTTGATATAACCTTATGTGGAGTTTCTTTTGTGGTGTGCCTAGGGTGTTGCTGCTGTGTGAGTGTGTTGCGCAAACGCTTTACACATTGCCTCTGGGATAAGCCTGACTGCTCGTGCCAAGCTACCAAGGGGGTGAGCATGGGTTATCTTCAGCATGTAACTCCCTTGCCCTGACTAGAGTGGTGGTTTCTGCCTGGCTTAGGCGCATGCCCTAGCCAACCAGAAATTCCATTTCTAACATGCGTGCTATATATAACTTAAATAAATAGATAAACTACTGCTCTAAGTCTATGGGTTTGTGCATTTGTTTATGTGGGGTTGACAACTATACAGCTTAGAGTAGGTGTTCAGCTAAGAGGCATCTTTAACTGATTATTTTGCATTGATGCAATGACGTGCCTGTTGGTGGATCATATTTGGGTTAATTTGTCATGAGTAGTTGATATATAGGACGGTGAGAGGATATGGGCCTTTTGTTGAGACGGAATTGCTTAAACAGCAATGTTACTTTGGTGCTGTGTTGTGTACATGATGGCAACAGGAATGCGTCTAGTACCTACTGTTGGTGTATGGTTAAGAGTATATATAGATATTGTTTTGATATGTAAATTATGGTACCAAATTTAAGCGAATTGATGTCAGTGTAATTGGTTAGCCATAAATGTGCAGTGTTGGATATTTGAGTTGGTCGATCTACTATTATCTGTTGGCTGTTGAGTTACCTGTGGGAGAAAACATAATAGAGAAAACAAGTTAAACCTTACAGTTCTGAATTCATGTGTTGCATAGAAGTTGTTCAGGTAGGAACAAAAGACAGATTAGATATTAAATTGGTGCAGTGATATATTTCCGCCCTTTCACTTACGTGATGGGCAGATGAGCTGATGAGCTGAGACATGACGAGGGAACCTCAGACTGCATAGTCCAGAGCATGTCTCCTCCTGACTACAACAGAATAGATGATGGTAAGATGGAAGCAGATGTTTGTTGAGGGCCAAGACAAGGACGTAAAAGTTCAAATGAGATTTTGGAGTTATCTGAAACTGGAAAGAAAATACAATATACGTGGTCAGAGTCGCAAAGATTTTGCTTTGAGTATGTGTAACTTATTGTGCAGTACTTCTGGCTTACTCCTGGATTTCAAGAGTACTTTTGGCTTACTATGGCCCAGTTCATGAAGGTTAATCTATGTGTATGGAGCTTTCGGCATCTGAACATTTATCCTTTTGTCTAGGTGTAAATGTATGCTTTTATGCAATTCACTAAATCTGGGTGGAAATGTATGCCTAGTGGTAGCTGAGGATTACTATAAGAAGAAAGCCATTTTCTTACCATGCAGTCAGGTCTGTGCTCTGTATGGGCTGGGCATCCACCTGGCCTAGACAATGCAAGCCTTTCTATGGTTCTGAGCCCCTGGACAGGTGCTCTGGGACTTGCATGGCCCGCCAGCGGGAAAGGGTGGTGACTGATTTGCATCACCAGAGGAAAAGTGTTAAACTTTGTTTCTCCTTAACGTGCTTTGTAAACACAATGTTTTAAAAGAATGGGACATGTTCAAGCCTTATGGAGTGCCCTTTTCATGATGCGATAAAAAACGATCTTTGCCTGAGGTTCCCAATTCAAGATGAAGTGGAGTCTTTTCCTCTGATGCAAGTTGCTATTTAAATCATGTATAAAGAAGGTATTAGCAAATTATAGATGTGTTGCAATGCATTCACTTCCATATTTTTCTCTGCATTCATCGCTTTTATTTTTGTCCCTGATTTTTGCTCCTTGTAGTCAGAGTTCTCTTTGGATTTCCTTCTGGAACACACATTTTTTGCCTCTTTTCCCTTACTGGTGTCAGGGTGAGTTTGTGACTTACTTATATTCAGAGCCACTGGAACTATACGGCCGGGGAGGGCCAGGTTATGAGGCAGGGTTGACTAGATTATGCAGCAAGAAAAATCAATATGCTGCATAATGCGGCATATTTTGTGATGGTATTACTTCATTATTTTCTCCTTTTTATACTTGGTAACACTGTAGGGTATAGGTTGCACCTCATTTGTACCGGTTCAACACCCAAATACAGCAATAAGCAAAAGAAAGGTGACCAGTCAACCTTATCAAAGGGAGTTCCTCTCCACAGCAACACATGTTGCTGTGTTTTTAGTAACTTTTGTAAAATTGGGGCTAGAAACAAATTTGTTTTTGTTAAATTCTGCAGATTATGTAGCAGATCATGGATTATGCGGCAAATGCGGTAAATCCATAATTGTGTGAAAAACGCTGCAGCTGCACAATCGTATAATTCCAGTGACCCATCGTCATCTTAATCAAGAGCTACCTGTTTGCCAAGGAGATTAATGAACTAGAACCCACAAGGCAACACTTGACACCTTTCACATGTACTATTAAAAGCAGGATGGCACCCTTGCTACTGAGAGGAGTACCCTTTTTCTTTTGCAAAGAAGAAGCCAACCTGACAAACCTTCATAGTGTCCAGTACTTTTCAGACTGTGACACCAATGACTCCTCAGGCTTGCTCACACTATGAAAGCACAAGAGCATCAAATGCTAAGTCTGAAACGAAGTTTTATGGTAGATATTAGTATACAGGTCCATAGATATATTATTCAGGCATATTTATCATTAAACACAGTGCAGCAAGCCACCTTGCTGCACTGTGCTTCGTGACAGGGAAAGGGCAGGAATGCGCTGTATTTAACATGATACGGTGCATTCCTGTCCATTCCCAGCCCTTGGTGCAGGGATGCCTGCATTGTTAGCAGGATTGTTTTTGTGTAGGAAGGGACACCTGAGTCATTTTCCTCTTTGTATGTGTGCTGCAGAATGCAGCACATGAAGAAAGAAGAAAAAACGATGCGAAATAAACATATTTCTCCTTGTTACTCCTCCCCTGGGGATGCGTGACAATTTTTCAGGTCCTCTTACAGTAGATCTGGAAATACCCCCAAATCCCCACGCAACGCAGTGATTTGCACTGTGCTGCATTGCGTTACTCTGGATTTATCAAGCCACTCGGGGTCATGCAAGGTTGCCATGCATGGCTTGATTAATTACATTTAAGGGTTGCATCGCTTTTGCACCCCACTGCGTGGTGCAAAAGTGACACAACCCTTCGATAAATATGCCCCACAATCCCATCAAGTGCCCCATGGTTTTCTGGGGATCCTTTGAAGTTAAAGGAATCTTTGGATTCTCTTACTGTGCATACTGCTTTCCACCCTGCACAGTTCACTCAAGATTGAGTAAAAGTGGGTTACATAATTGGTTGGCCTGTTGGTCTTGCTTTGGCCTGGGCAACTCCTCAAATAACCAATTTGGATGCCTCTTTAGATGTATGATACCTTTTCACTGGCTTATAAGGATATGTTTGAACAACTTGATTTTGAGCATTCTTCAGAGGAAGAATTGACTGATATTCAGCAAGGCAGATTGAATGTACTGACCTAAGTGATGCAGTTTCATCAACTAGCAGTTCAAGCTACTTCAGGTGAAAGAACTCTAATGACTCTTTTTCTATGACGATTGAAAAACGAGATCAAGGATGAATTGTTTCATTCTCAATCACCTACTCAATTTTCTGAATTTATTCAGATCGTTCATCAAATAAAGATAACAAGAAAGCTATATAAAAACAAGAAAGTCACATGGAAGTTATTCTAACTGCCAGAGGTTCTTCATTTGCTTAAATAGGCATAGCAGTTGATCGGTTTCCTCAAGAAAAGCAAGTAGAGGGAGCAAGGGGCCCTTTGACGGGAAATGAAAGTAATGCTGGTGAAAGACTGGGATATGTCCATATTGTAGTCTAGGAAGAGTCCAGTCATCTCCTGAGAAAGAGAAAAAATAGATGTGCATTAACCTCATATACTGGATCATCTATGAATAACACAGGCAGTCATTGTTTCTCTTACCATTTACTTTGAGAACAGAAGAAGGGAAAATTATTATTGCATCCACATTACTGCATAGTGGTGCTTCTGAAATGTTCATTAACCTGAACTAGGCCACCGAGAGTAATAGTCCTAAAAAAATAAGAATACTCTTGAGGCAATTCAAATTATCGATGGTTTACCATTACCTTCAGGTCCAGTACGGGAAGTCTCTTTGCCTTTGCAAGTTTCTTTTGGAGATAACGTACTAACTTTATAGCTTTCCAAACTATGCTGGAATACCTAGGTAAAAGAGGCATAACCCACATGTCAACTGTTCTACTTGGACTTTATATTTATCACCACAGTTTTGTCATGGCTTCAGGATGTTTTGAATTTCCAAATGATGAGATAAAAGACTTCATATCAAAGGAATTGTTTATTTTTTTTATTTGGTGTTACTTTAGTACTTGTCTCCAGTTAATGCAACACACAAGGTCTGTTCATTTCCCTCACATAGGAAATACGATTGCAACAGACCAAATTAACCTGGCACTATTATTCCATTTGGTTGCATTTATTGTTGATTGTATGGCCTTCCTCCCCAGATGGTGCACTTTTATTTTTTGTTCCAAAGAAAGATTAAGACCTTCACCCCATCATTGTTTATAGCGGTTTTAATCAAATTACCATCAATATTCAAGTCCAAGGAGCAAAAATGTTCACTGTTATTTCTTTTATATTTACAAGGCCCAAATGTACTATTGCAAATAGTGGTTGTATACTGTGTGCTGAATTTTTTCGAGTGAAGTCTGATTTTGTGTATCCATTTCACAAAATAATGAAACACGGAGGCAGTTGAACCACCTGCCTATTTAATGTTCATTAGGCAGGTTGCAATTTACAACCTGTGTCGTTGGCTAAATCACACGGATGGGGGCCCGCAAGGGACAGCAGACCGCCATTCCTGTGATTACATTCCAAAACAGATTTTTTAAGTCATCCCTGGTACCTTAAATAAACTGGACTAGTTAATAAAACAAACACAAAATTTCAAGCAGGGCTCCGTTGTACGTATTCCACCAAAAGCCTTTATTCCCATATAGCGGCTCAGAAGTCTTTGACGTTTTCTAGCCAACATGTGTTTGTAGGTACACCAGCAGACATCATCAGGACTACAGTGACAATTGCACAAACTTTTTAGTTACCCCTAAGTCGGGTATAGATTAAAGCCATCACTTAAGTCACACTGACCTAATCACCAAAGGTGAAGTAATCATACAGAGTGGGTTTCAGGAGGATCAAAACTTGTATCAAAGTGAGAGTTAAATAGAGTATAATCAAATACTAAAATAATGATTGGCACTCAACAATAAGTTTCCCAGATAAAAAGATAAAGAGGATATAGTAAGGAGCACAAATAATAGAAGAAATCTTGATCTGCCACCAAAAGAGAGATAAACTAGTGTAATGCCTGCTCACCTAGCACCAAATCACCAATGCATATAAATCTTCCCAAGGTCTCCGAAATAACGGTCATCAAGTGTCTGAAATATATACATCCTATTTTGTTCTCAGAAAAAGAAACCAATCAAACTACTATTTTGTGAAAGTACAAGAGCAAAATATAAGCTCACCTAATATCCAATCAGCGATATATACGCAATGCACCAAAGGGTCCCAAGGAGATCCCTTCCCTTTTGTGAATCAGTTATCACCTACTCTGAGGAGTCAGTAACTATTCAATGGTTTGCAACCGTAGCAGCAGTCACAATTTATTGACACATACCATACCAAATAAAAGTTTGGGAGGAAGGTCGCTATCACTTCCTTTTCAAATTGCATTTTGATATGGGTTTTGTGAATTACAAAATTCGATTTTGGGTCCAGTGATTTTGCTAATCTCAGGGTTTGTGACAACAAAATCTTTTTGTACATCTGGGGGCCTATTATTTATATGGCGCACTGTCCCTGTTTACGCCATGGCGCACCATTGAAAAGGTTCGCTGGGTGCAAACATGGACAGTTCACCGTAATACAAAGACTGCACTACCCCAGGGTAGCCCTGGACTCATTCTGCCCTTAGGACAGCGCATTCACATGAAATATGAAGTGGCTGCTTCAAAGCTGCTCCATGTTTCACAATGCAGGCAGCAAACCGCCTGCACTTTTAAGAGGGGAGAGAGATCCTCTTGGAGACGGGTGCGGTGAGTATCTGCATCCGCCTGCAGAGGTGTGTCTGGGGGGTCCCTGGCACCCCCTTTCTCACTCCCAGATGGCTACCTTTAAGATGCGCTCTGAAAGTGAGGCTCCTTTTTGTTGCACATTTTCAGTGCACCTTCTAAAGGCATGTTTGTTTCTAAACCCATGTCGGCAATACAGCAATACCCCTGTGTCCAAGGCTAAGAACTTAGGGGTTCTCTTCAATAGCAAACTTTTTTTTGATGGTCATATCAGTGTTATCACTTCTTCGTCCTTTTTCATACTATAAACTCTCAGGAAAACCTTCCCTTCATCCCATTTGATTTAAGGAAGATGTAGTTTCTACCCTTATTATTTCTAAAATTGATGACTGTAATACATTATTTACCTACATCCAGAAAGTATGCTTACTAAATTTACAAATTCTTCAGAATGCGGCTACTTGCTTACTCCTGGGAATTCTCAAGTTTCAATCCGTTTCACAGGGACTTTCCCAGCTTCACTGGCTTCCCATTAAAAGGCATATAGACTTCAAGGCCCTCTGTATCGCCTTTAATGCGCTGCATGATGTGGGACCCAAGTAACTTAAACAACGGCTCCAATGATACACCGCCAGTAGACCACTCAGATCTTTATTAGCTCATAATCTTGTAGTACCCAGATTTAAAAGATCTAACTGGGGTGGCAGGAGCTTTATTACCTGTACTGCTAAGCTTTGGAACTCGATGGCCCCAGATCTCAAGAAAAAAACAGATCTACTCTCTTTTGGCAAAGGTCTTAAAACCTGGCTTTTCAAGATCTCATGTTTTCTGCTTAGATTTGTGACCTGTCTCCCAGAGCTTTAGCGCCTAGACACCCTTGGGTAGTAGAGCGCTCTAAAAGCTTAATTTTCATTTCATTTCATTTCATGGAAGGAGAGGTAAAGTGATTCCCTCATTTGCATAGGACCACGCCCCACATGCAAATGAGGGAATGCCCTCTCATGATAGCTCTGGTGCTACTTGCGTGCCAGTGCTATCAGTATTAGAGAAGGGGACTCTCAAATGTCTGTGTCCCCTTCTGTAATACTATTGTACTCCGGGAGGCGCCCAAAGTGGGCGCACATGCACCATTTTCCAGTCGCTCTCTAACTATTGCCACATTACAATCAAAATATAGGACTACATGCACCGAGTTCTACGCACTCTCTGCAGAGAAATCTGCATATGAGAGATAGGACTGATATTGGTATAGGTTTATGCCCACACTTATGTGAATTGCAGAGGTACTATATAGATACTTCTAAATGCCTTTGTGGATTGCCCCTTGAGAGCCTGCAGCGGTACTGACAATGTGACACTGCACAGCTTCAGGCCACTGAAGTATGGGGGAATGTTGAAGTGTGGTGCTGCTCAAACACCCACATGGGTGAGCCGCACTTCTGTTAATAAGTAAAGGTTCAGCTATCTCAAAAACAGTGATAAAATTGTAACATAGCATTAAAATGTCTATTTTTAAAGTGTTTTCTCACTACCATAGCAACCTTTGGCACTAATGGCAGATATTTATTGTTACCTAACTCCTATATACTCATTTTATCAACTTGAGAATGTTAAAATGTTGATTAGAGGAGCCAGGATTTAACCCTATTTTGCAGTTTCCCGTAGTAAATAAATAACAGGTGTTACTATTACCCAATTTAACAGTACTTAATATATCAACCTAACAGGGATGAAAGGTGTAGATGGCCTTGGCATCAATTTAATCCTCTTACCTGCAGTTTACAGCAGACTCACCATTTTACAGAAGTAAGTATACAGACAAAGAGCCTTATTTAGATTGTGGTGGGTGGCCCACCATATACCAGTGTGGTGGAGGTCAATACATCTGCCACCCTGGCTGACTACCACCCACCTCAATTAGAGATTTCCACCTGCCTGGTGGAGACCTCAGTGTTTACAAAGGAGCCATTGCAATCCCGGCAGCTCTGAAGGCACTGAAAGTTTTCTTAGCAGTCATCATGTTTCAAGCGGCCTCTTACGAAACCTTTTTGTTTTACAAAGAGAAACTCTCAAAGCATGTGTTTATGTTTCTAAAACAAAATAGAGATGACTCTTGCACCCTGGGAGTTTTGTCCCAGGGTGTTTGGGAACACCAGGCTTTCCCTGGTGGACCCGAACTATAAAAAGAACATCAGAACATCTGCTCTACCCAAGAAGGATGGTTTGATGTACTTTCACCGACGGCCTGGGTCTGTCTTGTTCAAGCTTTCCACCAGTGGAGTTAATGGGGGTACCACCAGTGAAAACATGACAGTCCACCTAACTCTAAATAGACCAGGCAGACTGGCAGTTTGGCAAACAGGGTACTCCACCACATTTGTATTGGAGTACCCCGTCCACCAAACTCTAAACAAGGCTCATAATAGTGATTGCCTCATGCATTATCTGCTCGAATATAGTATAGGTAATTGAAAACAGTCACAGTCTCTGTCGCAATTGAATTTGATTTCACTCTGTCTCTCTCTCTCTCTATTCATCTCTGCTTTATTTTTCTCCACATGACACTCTTTTTCATTAACTCTCAAACTTCCTTCATTCCCTTCTGTTCACTCTGGCCCCCTCTTTCACTTTGCACTCTAGTTCACTTATCCTCTCACTAGACTATAATATGCTGAAATGTGCAACTTGCTTTAGAGACCAAGTAAAGCAAAACCATAAAGAGTGCTAAAGGAAAAAGAGGACTGTAGAGTAAATGGAAGAAACAAATGGAACAGCAAACTAGACAAAAAGCAGGGGAGGACTTAAAGAGAGTAAAACTCAGAGGCAACTCATAAGACAGAATCAGATGCAGGAAGAGGGGCATAGAATTCAGGCTGTAGGCATTTCATCCCTAAACATAATTGCCAACCCTGGAAAAATGTTAAAATAATGATCCTTTATCGTATTTGCAGAACATCACACTGGTGTAGCAAGTGAGCACATATCCTCAGAGGAAAGCAGAGGGCTGTGTGGTTTGCAGCAGCTTAAATGTGTTAATAAATACAGGTAAATATTATATTCCAAACAAGTTGTCCGAAAAACAGGCTGTTATGAAAAGTAAGTCAGTAAATACTATAATAAGTCAGCATCTGGCAGAGCACTCTGTAGCATTATTTCTCCACATCAGCTATATTATGTTATGTAACTTGTATTTGTAGAACGCACTATCACCCGCGGGGGGATCCTGGGTCTGAGCGTGAGTGTGTGCTAGCCTCGCCTAGGGCTAGGGTTATTTATAGAGCCAGATCTTCTGCAACTTGCGGAAGTGAAGAAGGGGGAGGAGACTTTGATATGTAATGGGAGGTCATTTCACACTTTAGGAGTGATGTATGAGTAGGCCCGGCCTCCAGCCCTGTTTATGTGGATGTGTAGGATGCGTGCAAGTAGGAGTCCGGTGGAGCTGAGGTGTTTGGGTGGTTGATGGTAGGAGAAACGACTGTTCAGGTAGGCAGGGGCCTATGGTGTGTAGTGCCTTGAATGTGTGTGTGAAGAGATTGAATTGAGCGTGTTTGTGTATAGAAAGCCAGTGGAGCTCTCTGAGGTGTGGCGTGATGTGTGTTCTGCGTGGGACATTCAGGATGAGTCTGGCTGCTGAGTTCTGTATGGTTTGATGTCTTCCGTTGAGTTGCTTGGTGAATCTCGCAAAGAGGTGTTCCTGTAGACTAGCTTGCTAGTGTCGAGGGCATAAGCGACCATTTTTCTGGTGTTGCTTGGGAGCCATTTGAAGATCTTCCTCTGTATGTTCAGTAGTGATTGCGGTGCTTTGCGCGATCATGTCCAGCTTGCTGGCAATGAAGATCTGGAGGTACCTAGTGTTGTGGCTGGAGGTTAATGTGTAACCAAGAGAGTCCCATGGCAGGGTGTTTTTCCGAAGAGCATTACTTCTCTCTTGGATGATGTTGGCCGGAGGATTCATGTAGGCGTTGAAGAGGGTCGAACCTTGAGGAACTCTGCAGATGAGTTTGTGGGCTTCCGCAGGGTATAGTACAAGGATGACAGCCTGAGTACTGGCTGTCAAGACGGTGCAAATCCACTGGAGAGTAAGTCCTTGGATTCGAATATCGTGCAGGCATCTGATGAGGATTGAGCGTGATATCGTCTCAAAAGCTTCGGAGAGATACAGAGGGGTGATGGCCGCAGTAGCGCCTCTATCCAGGAGTGTTCAGATGTCATCAGTGGCAGCAAGGAGTACTGTATGTGTGTGTATATATATATATCAAACAAAATAATGTCACCGCTACCGACACTGTACCAGCCGGCCAAATAACTGAGCAACCACTCACGGTGGTGGATATCCCGACATTGCGCATCTTGGGGGAACTAGCAGTGCCGTGTATCCCAAGGCCTACTCAACAACTTCTACTTGATGAGGGTATTGAGAGTTCAAGCAGAATCCCTAGCCCTTTCAAGCCGCACTCCACTTTTACCCCCATGATGCCGAGGGATGCGATTGACATATACAGTGATGTTATCATTGATGAGCTCAAGGCGCTACATCTCAAAACCAAGAGGCGCACGAATGCAAAACGTATACAGAGTCTCAAATACAATGAACTCATGACTAAACTCCAAAACAACAATGAAGTCATCATCAACAAGGCGGATAAAGGAGGGAATATTGTGCTGTGGCCACGCAATCTGTATCTAGAAGAAGCTAACAGACATTTGAGCGACAATCTTTGCTACAGACTCTCGAGCCACAATGACATGGCCAACAGTAACAAGGAACTCAGGAAACACCTAAATGAGTTCAAATCTAAGGGCCAGTTGAGTAAAGATGAATGTGCATTCCTTAACATTGAGACTCCAGTCCTACCTATCCTTTACTTTCTGCCGAAAGTGCACAAAAATGTGACCCCCATTCCTGGTCGACCCATCATCTCGTCCAGAAAAAGCATCTGCGAAAATATTTCCAAGTATGTGGATTTTTTCCTGCAAAATCTGGTTACCAGCCAAACAACCTACCTCAGGGACACCAGTGAATTCCTGCTTAAAGTAAAAGACATTCCATGGCAGGAGGACTATTTGCTAATCTCCATGGACATTACATCGCTGTACACTAGCATACGCCACCACGATGGTCTAGCTGCATGTAAATACTTCCTGGGGAAAAGACCCATCAATTGTCACTTGCATAACAAACTCATTTTGTTTCTAATTGATTGGTGTCTCACACATCATTTTTCATGTTTAACAGGAAGGTATATCAGCAACTCAGGGTGTGGCTATGGGGCCTGCTTCTCGCCCAGCTACACATGCTTACATGTTGGCTGGTGGGAGGAAGCCGAGTTCTCATGGTCAAACACCTGACAGCTTTCAACAACAACATTGTGTCTTGGCTACGCTATATAGACGATGTCTTTTTGATTTGGCGAGGTGATGTTAACAGTGCTAGAATTTTCATTAATGAGATCAATGACAATGATCTCAATTTGGAATTTAATGCTAACATTAGTGCCACTTCTGCTGAATTCCTAGACGTCAATCTGTACATCGCCAATGGCTCTTTGCATTCCAAGCTCCATCGGAAGCTTACCGCAGGAAACTCTACACTGCACACCTCCAGCTTTCACCCTAGGCATCTCATAACCAGCATTCCATATGGGGAAATGTTACGCTTAGCCAGAATTTGCAGCACCCAAGAAGATCGTTTGGAGTGCCAGGGGGAAGCAGCAAAGAGATTCAGGGCACAGGGTTATTCAGCGGCTGTCATACGGAAAGCCATTGACAGGGCCAATGCCATCCCTAGGGAGGAACTGCTAGTGGTCCCATCCACACCTGAGGTTACTAATGCAGCCAACATACTCAGTGAACCTAATAGCCCAGTCACCCCGAGGTTGATCATAACGCACAACACTGAGGAAAGAGCCATCAGGGCTGTAATCAACAAGAACTGGGGTATTATTAGATCAGACCCAGTATTAGGACCTGCAGTAGCCCACATACCTGACATAACTTTCAGAAGAGCTTTTTCCATGAGGGATGCACTTGTCAGAAACAGCCCAGAGATCGCAACATCTCAGAATTGGCTAACGGACAGAAAGTGTTTTGTCAAATGCCAGAGTTGCAGGGCTTGTAAATTTGGCAAGAACATCACAAAGGTAGACTCAGCCTTTAGACACACGCCACTCACTATCAAGCACAGACTCACTTGCAGAACTGATTTTGCGGTTTACATGTTAGAATGTAACTGCGGGCTGCGCTACATCGGGAGCACTAAATTGCAAGTGCACCTGCGCATTCTCCAGCACCTCAGAGCAATAGTTAACAATGACCCAGCCTACCCCGTAGCCAGGCATTTCAAGGACGTGCACAATAACAATCTAGAGCACCTCCGCTATACAGTCATTGATTGTGTCCCACCACTCAGACGGGGTGGTAACAGGAAGAAGCTTTTGAGGCAGTTGGGGAGTAGATACATTCTGCAATTTAATACCAAGTCGCCCGCTGGGCTCAACACCACGGAGGATCTGCACCACTTCCTATAGCATAACATGGCATTCACATCCTTAGTGAGCATACCATCGCTTCACAGCTGTATATCTATGTTATCACCTGTATATATTTCACTCTGTACATCTACTGTTTATATTCCACTATTAGGCTCTGCCCGTGCACCGACTGTATTTACATGTAGTTGGGTTTCCCGTTATTTATGCTATGTGCGACCACATAGACATTACCCAGTATTCATACTGTTATTTTATTTGTCTAAATTTTGTTTTTCAAACATAGGCACTGCAGGCTTGTTACCTATGTTGAACGGCAACTAACGTACATATAGCATGACTGCGTATAAATATGAATTCGATTGTTACTTTTTCTCAATACGCTGTGTTATACACCCACTGCTGCTTTAGTCATATTTTGTTCAAGCACGGACAGTCTTTGGAATATTTCTTGCGCTTGCGCACACATCTTTTCCCCAGTACATTGTTTGCATTTTTATGTCACTTAAATGCTCTTGAGGAGGCACAAACACTACACTTTAGTAACTTTACTTAATTTTGCACTCACGCTTTCCTCAACATGTATATACACGCCCATGTGCACACTTCACCCTCACTCACACTTTTAACTTTTTGTTATATTTAGTGGCAGTTTCGAGATTCATTGCATTTATGCAGTTATTTCATTTGTACCAAAGCTTGACTTGGAAATTTCCACTTTAGCCTTGGTTTTACACGCAGCGCTAGCATTTAGTGCTGCTTGTGGCGCACCGTGAACATAATACCACTGACACATACATTGTTTGGGCATGACTCAACTTCTCACTATGAGCTGTTGGGAAACTTCAGCATGTTTTCTTAAAAGAGACATGCTTCCCGTCTTAATGTGCACCGCGTCTAGACGCGTTAGTTGTTCCACAGGCGTTTTTGATTTATCTTTAGAAACGCGCCGAGAGCAGTAATTTACTGACTCGCTCAGTGTGGGGATTTTAACGCGTGTTTAAAGATGTATTAGCACACGATATTTGTTTCTCAAACTGCTCACAATTTGGCATTCTTTCCGCAGCTTTGTGTACTTACACGCTCAGATGATTGAAATTGGGGACGCCATTAGCACCGATTTCAGCTTCCAGGATACATATGCGGGAGGACTGGGGCTATCACTGGCTTCAGCAGACAGGCAGCTTATTTATAGTCTGCTTACACTTGCGGTACTCACTGGAGTAAAACATGATGTCACACATGTGCTTTACTGCATTTTGCCCACAGTCATACGCTGTAAAACTCCTCAGTCACCACCATGAACATAGTAGAAACACTGCCACTAACACATCTGTATAAATATCACCCTTTCACCAGTAGAGCGCTATGTGATCAAGGCCGCATGTCTGGCGGCCGAAACGCGTCATTTGGACATTTGATGCTCGAATAAATCATCATTTTACTTTCTAAACTTTGCCTTTGGAGTCTGTTTCCTGGTGTTGCGCCTTTCTTTGGATGGTGGTACCCCTGGGATCCTGCTGTGGAATATATATATCGCCAGTAGATAGTTATAGTTAGGACCTAGTTTCCATAGGAAAAGCGTTTTTTCTTTTCCCAATAACTTTGGCGCCAGATGATGAATGTTCGCGAACTTTTCAAAACTAGTGGGGCGCTCCGGTCAGCTCCTATCCTGAAAGTTTCGGGGTGATTCGTCAAGCGGGGGCCGAGAAAAAATGGGGGTCCCAAAACGCGTTTTCCCCATGTTATTTCCCATAGGAAACTTTAGACACAGCTACAGCCCGAACTGCTGAACGGAATTACACCAAATGTGGCAAAAAGGTAGCCCTTGGTTCAGAAAGCGCCCTTTTTTTAAAATGGTGTAAATCCGTTCAGTAGTTCCTGAGAAATTCAAAAAATAGAAGTTAAAAATCTATTTCCCATAGGAAACTTTAGACACAGTTACAGCCAAAACTGCTGAGCGGAATTACACCAAATTTGGCAAAAGGTAGTGCTTGGTTCAGAAAGCGCCCTTTTTTAAATGGTGTAAATCCGTTCAGTAGTTTTCAAAACATTAAAGGAAAAAAATCTTTATATATCTGGGCGGGACCTAACTACACAAGCACGAGCTTGTGTAGTTAGGTCCCGCCCAGATATATAAATTGAAGGTTGAAGGTTCCTGGATTGAAGGTTGGCTGCCAACACTTCAATCCAGTAAGTGTTGGCATCCATCTTGGTGCAATGCTTTTTAGGTCTCGCCTAGCGACGCAGCGCATGCGCTGTCACTACACAAATACCACTGCACTGCCCTAAACACTAAAACACTACCCCAGCAAGATCCCTTACACTGCACGAACACCACTGCACTGCCCTAAACCCTAAAACACGACCCCCAGCACGACCCCCTACACTGCCCAAACACCACTGCACTGCCCTAAACCCTGAAACACCACCCCCAGCACGACCCTCTACACTGCCCTAAACCCTGAAACACCAGCCCCAGCAAGACCCCCTACACTGCCCGAACACCACTGCACTGCCCTAAACCCTGAAACATCACCCCCAGCAAGAACCCCTACACTGCCTGAACACCACTGCACTGCCCTAAACCCTGAAACACCAGCCCCAGCACGACCGCCTACACTGCCCGAACACCACTGCACTGCCCTAAACCCTGAAACACCAGCCCCAGCACGACCCCCTACACTGCCCGAACACCACTGTACTGCCCTAAACCCTAAACACCACCCCCAGCACGACCCCCTACTCTGCCCGAACACCACTGCACTGCCCTAAACCCTGAAACACCAGCCCCAGCATGACCCCCTACACTGCCCGAACACCACTGCACTGCCCTAAACCCTAAAACCCCACCCCCAGCACGACCCCCTACACTGTCCGAACACCACTGCACTGCCCTAAACCCTAAAACACTACCCCCAGCACGACCCCCTACACTGCCCGAACACCACTGCTCTGCCCTAAACCCTGAAACACCACCCCCAGCACGTCCCCCTACACTGCCCGAACACCACTGCACTGCCCTAAATCCTGAAACACCAGCCCAGCACGACCTCCTACACTGCCCGAACACTACTGCACTGCCCTAAACTCTGAAACACCATCCCCTGTACGACCCCTACACTGCCCGAACACCACTGCACTGCCCTAAACCCTGAAACACCACCCCCAGCACAACCCCTACACTGCCCAAACACCACTGCACTGCCCTAAACCCTGAAACACTACCCCCAGCAAGACCCCCTACACTGCCCGAACACCACTGCACTGCCCTAAACCCTGAAACATCACCCCCAGCAAGACCCCCTACACTGCCTGAACACCACTGCCTCCTAAACACTGAAACACCACCCCCAGCAAGACCCCTACACTGCCCGAACAACACTGCACTGCCCTAAACCCTGAAACACCAGCCCCAGCACGACCCCCACACTGCCCGAACACCACTGCACTGCCCTAAACCCTGAAACACCAGCCCCAGCACGACCCCCTACACTGCCCGAACACCACTGCACTGCCCTAAACCCTGAAACACCAGCCCGAGCATGACCCCCTACACTGCCCGAACACCACTGCACTGCCATAAACTCTGAAACACCACCTCCTGCACAACCCCCTACACTGCCCTAACACCACTGCACTGCCCTTAACCCTGAAACACCACCCCCTGCACGACCCACTACATTGCCCGTACACCACTGCACTGCCCTAAACCCTGAAACACCAGCCCCAGCAAGACCCCTACACTGCCCAAACACCACTGCACTGCCCTAAACCCTGAAACACAACCCCCAGCAAGACCCCCTACACTGCCCGAACACCACTGCACTGCCCTAAACCCTGTAACACCACCACCAGCAAGACCCCTACACTGCCCGAACACCACTGCCCTAAACCCTGAAACACCACCCCCAGCAAGACCCCTACACTGCCCGAACTCCACTGCACTGCCCTAAACCCTGAAACACCACCCCCTGCACGACCCCCTACACTGCCCGAACACCACTGCACTGCCCTAAACCCTGAAACACCACCCCCTGCACGACCCCTACACTCCTCGAACACCACTGCACTGCCCTAAACCCTGAAACACCACCCCCAGCACGACCCCATACACTGCCCGAACACCACTGCACTGCCCTAAACCCTAAACACCACCCCCAGCACGACCCCCTACTCTGCCCGAACACCACTGCTCTGCCCTAAACCCTAAAACACTACCCCAGCATGAACCCCTACACTGCCCAAACACCACTGCTCTGCCCTAAACCCTAAAGCACCACCCCAGCACATCCCCCTACACTGCCTGAACACCACTGCACTGCCCAAAACCCTGAAACACTACCCCCAGCATGACCACCTACACTGCCCAAACACCACTGCACTGCCCAAAACCCTGAAACACCAGCACCAGCACGACCCCCTACACTGCCCGAACACCACTGCACTGCCATAAACCCTGAAACACCACCCCCTGCATGACCCCCTACACTGCCCAAACACCACTGCACTGCCCTAAGCCCTGAAACACCACCGCCTGCACAACCCCCTACACTGCCCGAACACAACTGCACTGCCCTAAACCCTGAAACACCACCCCTGCTCCACCCCCTACACTGCCCAAACACTACTGCACTGCCCTAAACCCTGAAACACCACCCCCTACACCACCCCCTACACTGCCAGAACACCACTGCACTTCCCTAAACCCTGAAACACCACCCCTAGCACGACCCCTACACTGCCCAAACACCACTGCACTGCCCTAAAACCTGAAACACCACCCCGCACGACCCCTACACTGCCCGAACACCACTGCACTGCCCTAAACCCTGAAACACCACCCCCAACACGACCCCCTACACTGCCCGAACACCACTGCACTGCCCTAAACCCTGAAATACCACCCCCAGCACGACCCCTACACTGCCCGAACACCACTGCTCCTAAACCCTGAAACACCACCCCTGCACGACCCCTACACTGCCCGAACACCACTGCACTGCCCTAAACCCTGAAACACCACCCCCAGCACGACCCCCTACACTGCCCGAACACCACTGTACTGCCCTAAACCCTGAAACACCAGCCCCAGCACCACCCCCTACACTGCCCGAACACCACTGCACTGCCCTAAACCCTGAAACACCACCCCCAGCACGACCCCCTACACTGCCCGAACACCACTGCACTGCCCTAAACCCTGAAACACCACAACCCTGCACGACCCCTACACTGCCCTAACACCACTGCACTGCCCTAAAACCTGAAACACCACCCCCGCACGACCCCCTACACTGCCCGAACACCACTGCACTGCCCTAAACCCTGAAACACCACCCCCAGCACGACCCCCTACACTGCCCAAACACCACTGCACTGCCCTAAACCCTGAAATACCACCCCCAGCACGACCCCCTACACTGCCCGAACACCACTGCCCTAAACCCTGAAACACCACCCCCTGCACGACCCCCTACACTGCCCGAACACCACTGCACTGCCCTAAACCCTGAAACACCACCCCCAGCACGACCCCCTACACTGCCCGAACACCACTGTACTGCCCTAAACCCTGAAACACCAGCCCCAGCAAGACCCCTTACACTGCCCGAACACCACTGCACTGCCCTAAACCCTGAAACACCACCCCTGCATGACCCCCTACACTGCCCAAACACCACTGCACTGCCCTAAACCCTGAAACACCACCCCTGCATGACCCCCTACACTGCCCGAACACCACTGCACTGCCCTAAATCCTGAAACACCACCCCCAGCACGACCCCCTACACTGCCCAAACACCACTGCACTGCCCTAAATCCTGAAACACCACCCCCAGCACGACCCCCTAGTCTGCCCGAACACCCCTGCTCGGCCCTAAACCCTAAAACACTACCCGCAGCATGTCCCCCTACACTGCCCGAACACCACTGCACTGCCTAAAACCCTGAAACACTACCCCCAGCACGGCCCCGTACACTGCCCGAACACCACTGCACTGCCCAAAACCCCTGAAACACTAGCCCCAGCACGACCCCTACACTGCCTGAACACCACTGCACTGCCCTAAACCCTGAAACACCAGCCCCAGCACGACCCCCTACACTGCCCGAACACCACTGCACTGCCCTAAACCCTGAAACACCACCCCCAGCACGACCCCCTACACTGCCCGAACACCACTGCACTGCCCTAAACCCTAAAATACCACCCCCAGCACGACCCCCTACACTGCCCGAACACCACTGCACTGCCCTAAACCCTAAAACACTACCCCCAGCACGACCCCCTACACTGCCCGAACACCACTGCACTGCCCTAAACCCTAAAACACTCCCCCAGAACGACCCCCTACACTGCCCGAACACCACTGCACTGCCCTAAACTCTAAAGCACTCCCCCAGCACGACCCCTACACTGCCCGAACACCACTGCACTGCCCTAAACCCTAAAACACCACCACCAGCACGACCCCTACACTACCCTAACACCACTGCACTGCCCTAAACCCTAAAACACTCCCCTAGCACGACCCCCTACACTGCCCGAACACCACTGCACTGCCCTAAACCCTAAAGCACTCCCCCAGCACGACCCCCTACACTACCCAAACACCACTGCACTGCCCTAAACTCTAAAGCACTCCCCCAGCACGACCCCCTACACTACCCGAACACCACTGCACTGCCCTAAACACTAAAACACTCCCCCAGCACGACCCCCTACACTACCCTAACACCACTGCACTGCCCTAAACCCTAAAACACTACCCCTAGCACGACCCCCTACACTACCCAAACACCACTGCACTACCCTAAACCATAAAACACTACCCCCAGCACGACCCCTACACTACCCAAACACCACTGCACTACCCTAAACCCTAAAACACTACCCCGCATGACCCCTACACTACCCAAAGACCACTGCACTACCCTAAACCCTAAAACACTACCCCGCACGACCCCTACACTACACAAACACCACTGCACTACCCTAAACCCTAAATACACGACCCCCTACACTACACAAACACCGCTGCACTACCCTAAACCCTAAAACACTACCCCAGTACGACCCCTACACTACACAAACACCACTGCACTACCCTAAACCCTAAAACACTACACCCTACACTACACAAATACCACTGCACTACCCTAAACCCTAAAACACTACCCCCAGCCTGACCCCTACACTACCCAAACACCACTGCACTACCTTGAACCCTAAAACACTACCCCCAGCAGTACCCCCTACACTACCCAAACACCACTGCACTACCCTAAACCCTAAAACACTACCCCCAGCAGTACCCCCTACACTACCCAAACACCATTGCACTACCCTAAACACTAAAACACTACCCACAGCAGTACCCCCTACACTACCCAAACACCACTGCACTACCCTAAACCCTAAACCACTACCCCCAGCACGACCCCCTACACTACCCAAACACCACTGCACTACCCTAAACCCTAACACTACCCCCAGCACGACCCCCTACACTACCCAAACACCACTGCACTACCCTAATCCCTAAAACACTCCCGCAGCACGACCCCCTACACTACCCAAACACCACTGCACTACCCTAAACCCTAAATCTACCCCAGCACGACCCCCTACACTACCCAAACACCACTGCACTACCCTAAACCCTAAATCTACCCCCAGCACGACCCCCTACACTACCCAAACACCACTGCACTACCCTAAACCCTAAAACACTACCCCCAGCATGACCCACTACACTACACCAACACCACTGCACTACCCTAAACCCTAAAACACTACCCCAGCACGACCCCCTACACTACCCAAACACCACTGCACTGCCCTAAACCCTAAAACACTACCCCCAGCACGACCCCCTACACTACACAAACACCACTGCACTGCCCTAAACCCTAAAACACTACCCCCAGCACGACCCCCTACACTACACAAACACCACTGCACTACCGTAGACCCTAAATCTACCCCAAACATGACCCCCTACACTACACAAACATCACTGCATTACCCTAAACCCTAAAACACTACCACCAGCACGACCCGCTACACTACACAAACACCACTGCACTACCCTAAACCCTAAAACACTACCCCCAGCACGACCCCTACACTACACAAACACCACTGCACTACCCTAAACCCTAAAACACTACCCTCAGCACGACCCCCTACACTACCCAAACACCACTGCACTACCCTAAACCCTAGAAAAGTAACCACCACCCCATGCCCAATCCCCTTACCTCTCACTCCTCGTGGTTCCTCTCTCCTCGTGGTTCCTGCTTCATGTCGTCTCTGAGGGGCGGTGCACGTCGTTGTGAGGAAACGGAACAGCCTCTGTTTCCTTACAACGACGTGGATCGTCTACATTTTTTTTAGAACTCATGGTCATTTGCCATACATACCTTTACAACAAAATTTGTTGTAAAGGCATGCGTGGTAAATGACCATGCGTTCTAAAAAAATGCATAGTAATGACTTCGCGATGTACAACGCATGCGTGGTAATGCATGCATTGTAATGGTATCGCGAAGTAAAAAAGTCGAAGCTGGCCCCTGTTCTTCAGTGAGTCGTTTATTTGATAAATTAGGAGGAAGGAATGTGTTTTTTTTACCGAAAAGTGCATTCCCGGCTGTTGTATTGTGAAAGTGTCCGCGTGGCCTGGTTTCACTTCCGGTGAGAGAGTGGAAGAGTCTGTTTGGATCTAAAGGGGTTCTGTGGTTGGACGGGGCCACCGCGACACGTCATCAGAAAACACAGCTAATGGAAAGCACTGTCCCCGAAGTGTGGAGCAGTGCCATGAGAGGTCAACGAGTGTGCGTCCCACCGCAGTATGACCGTACCGTGTGACCCATGTGCCGCCTCAAGTGTACGGAAGGCAGAAGCGGCATCCATCGCAGGTCCTCTTGAAGACCGTTGTAGCACTAATTCTACATTTTGGAACTAGGGCATTTTAACCTTGTTGTTCCTGCCAGATACAAAGAGAAGATCCTGTGTTATTCAGTGCCCTCGTTACCTTTTCTGTGGGTAGTGGTGCTTGTCACTTCGCTGCCCCGCCGGTGCACACGACTGGGCTCCCCACCTTGTGTGCCATCTGCAGGGCCTCTGCCTTCCGATCACTGGTTTCGGTTTCTGGAGTGGCAACATAAACAGTTGCTCCCAAAGGACTAGCCTGAACACTTAGGTGAATATCCCCTGAACCAGCATTCTGCGGAAATTCTTTCCTAGCTCTCCCACGTCGACGACGATGTCATAATAGCACGGCTCCGCTCGCGACACCGTATGACGTCATAGGAGCCATAAGAGGACCTCGTCGGCGTGCTGACGTCAGTTCCACCCATTTTTTCCGTGCCACCGAGGTAAACAGGTGGACCGACACATTTTCACATGTATACATAGTATACTAAATATATATATATATATATATATATATATATATATATATATATATATATATATATATATATATACAAATGCATAACCAATAAAGGCATAAAGAAATAGCAACAGATCAAGCATTTCTCACTATTAAAACATAAGCATGATTAAGACATATTAAAAACATTCATGCCAAACAGTAAAAGCATCTTTTGGTAGAAACAGGTGGACAACGGGGAGGCGGGTGGGACAGTGAGGAATCCACAGGCAGATACTGTATCCACCAGAAAAAGTGTTACCGAAGGTAAGTAACTTGCTCTTCTGATGAATACTTCTGCCTGTTGATTCCTCACCTTTGAATAGAATCCTCAAGCCGTACCTCACCCGGAGGAGGGTGTCCACCTGACTAGACCAAAAATCTTGCAAAACAGATGTGCCATCCCTCCTAACCTCCGAATCCAATAATAATCGAATAATTTTTAGTCGAAATTATATTGAAAATAATACTTTAAAAATACTTTTATTAATACATTTAGACAAACACTTAAAGGAAAACTTTTATTTATAATTAATTTAAAGATATTTCATACTTTACAAATTACGCCGAAGTCGCGACCCCAGCGCGACTTTTCAAAATGGCTACTGGAATGCGCGCAGCCATTGTTTAGGAGTGCGCAACTTCTGTATAATATTTCTTTTTAAAAAGAATGAATATAGTTTTCTTACTAAAAATTATTCACAATTTTTTAAATATATATATATATATATGTATATATATATATATATATATATATATATATAGATAATAAAAAACATAGGATTGAGGCGGTCCCCGGGCCTGCGGGGGGGCTGCGTGCCCCCTGCACATTATGGACGAAGCCCCGGGGAGGTGGCGGTTCCCAGGGCTGTGGGGGCCCCCACGGGCCCCCGCAGGCCCCCGCTAATTTATTGGACATTGCCCCCAGGACCCGGCCCACCCGGGGGCTTATAGAAAACGAAACACGGGAGCCCCCGCTTCGTTTTGTTTTATTTTCTCTGGCGGATTTGCGTGAATTCGGCTGATTTCTTTTATGTTAATAATGCTTTTTGGGCCCTGGGGGTCCTTGTGCGATCCCCTGAGCAGGCCTAGGGGGTCAGGGTGTTTCTACCCTGCCCTGTTTTCTTGTTTTTTAATCTTTTTTTTTACTGTCTTGTGACTCGATTTTGCCGAGTCACTTCCTGGTTTGGAGTGTTGGGAGCCAATAACAATGAAGCTCGTGCTCGGAAGGGTTCGCGAATCCTCCTTGGCCCTCAGACATCAATATTTTTTATTTTTAAATTTCTCTGTAACTATTGAACGGATTTATACCATTTTAAAGCAAAGAGTGCACTCTGGTACAACAGCTACCTCTCTGCCAAATTTGGTGTAATTCGTTCAGCAGTTCGGGCTGAAGGCGCGACAAAAGTTCCTATGAAAATTAACATGGGGAAAACACGTTTTGGGACCCCCCTTTTTTCTTGGCCCCCGCTTGACGAATCACCCTAAAACTTTCAAGACAGGAGCTGACCGGAGCTCCCATTAGTTTTGAAAATTTCGCAAAAATTCGTCAAACGGCGCCAAAGATATTGGCAAATCAAAAAACGCTTTTCCTATGGAGACTAGGTCCTAACTATAACTACCTACTGGCGACTGCCAGTAGGTAATATATATAGACATATAAATCACTTTTTTGTATATGTGTGGTCTCCCTGGGGGCCAATCGCGGCCCCCAGGGAAACGACCTATGTATCAGTGATGTCATTTGAGATGTCATCAGTGACATAAATGTGCCCGGTGCCCGGTGAAGCGACCGCGCACAGGCTGACCGGGGGCTCGGGCAGAACACTCGGGTGAGGAGAGTGACTCTGCCGGGTTCTTCCGCTTTTTTAAAAATTGGCATTTTACTCTGTTGACCTTGCTGATCTTTTAATTTACACTTTTTAATCCTATCTGCTGCTATTTTGAATTTGCACTTACCTGTTTGTTTATTCATTGTGCGGGAAGAGCTGTGTTAAGGCTCGAGGGTAGGAGGGGCCGTGTCCACTTCCGCCTCAGGGCAGCGGTCTAGTTGCTGCTCCTGACGTCGGAAGTGGTATAAATGTGCCCGGTGCAGCGACCGCGCAGCGGACGCGCGCAGTGGGCGCGCCGCTGTTGCGCCGTAGGCGCGCCTAAGGCAAGCCCGTCTGCGCCCGTCCGCGCACGACCGGGCCCAGGGTCCAGGCTCTCTGGATCTTCCCCCCCTCGGAACTATCACTACTCGAGCTCTCAGCTCCACCAGTTAAATAGTGGATTAGGAACCACTTGCTATCATCAAATGGCTTGTGGAAAATCCCTGGAAACATGTCCCCATTGCTCGTTTACCCTTTCTTCTCAGAAAATTAGGATCACTAACCCCCCTGTATCTACTAGGTCCTTTAAACTTCTCTTACTAAATTGTCGCTCTCTGCCCAAGCATACTACAGAGATCTCTATACTCTTAAAGGATTATGATCCAGAGGTCCTTTTTATCGGAAACATGGCTGAATTCCAGCTCGGAACCTGACATTGTTCAAGCGCTCCCCCAGGGGTACCAGATACAGAGAGTAGACAGGTCAACAGGCAGGGGTGGTGGGATAGCTATTGTCTATAAAGATCATCTCACATGCCGTATGTTGGGAAGCCCACTTCTGGATTGTGAGAATGTCCACTTTTCATTAGAATTTACCCCACTTCTCTCATTCACAGGCATTTTGATTTACCGGCCCCCTAGTGCTATGGGCACTTTTTGTAAAACCCTGCTTGAAACAGTTATCAATTCTGCCAGCACAGCAGCTAATCTTACTGTCCTTGGAGATTTTAACCTACATTTTGACGATCTGGAGGCAGTGACGGCGCTGGAATTGGTGCGGGATCTTACGGCTTTGCAGCTATCTCAAAAAGTTATGCAAGCCACCCATGTTAAAGGGCACTGCCTGGATTCCGTGTTTTCGAATTTGGAGAACCTAAAAGGGGATACCCCCATCCCTGTCCCATGGTCTGATCATTTTCTTATTTCCCTATCTTGGAGCCCTCAGGTCATCGTTCCCTGTGTACAACCTTCATTAACTATGAAACGACCCTGGTCCAAGCTTGCCACGGACAGCTGGGCTCTTGAACTGGAAAATACCAGACCCAAGCCGAATTCCAGCCCAGGTGCAGCCAATGATGACTTTTGCAATTGGATAGACGACTCACTAAATGCAGTCCTCCCTAAAATATTGATGAAAAAGACAGAGGGTTCGTACAAATCCCCCTGGTACTCCCCCAAATTACGCATTCTTAAACAGCAATGCAAGGTTCTGGAAAGAAGTTGGAGGAAAGATTATTCACCTAGCAAAAAATTGGAATATCGGAGTGCCATTGATACTTATAAAGCAGGCATTAAACAGGCTCAGAGCTCCTACTTTGAGGAAAAAATTTTGTCGACTGGAAATTCCTCTAGAGAAACCTTCATCATTATAAAGAAGCTCCTCAAATCCCCTGCCCCTCCCGTGGCCCCTGACATTTCCGGACAACGTTGTAACAGATTAGCAGATTTCTTTACTACTAAAATAGAGAACATTCTTAAATGCCTGCCTCAAATTGATGATGAATATGACCTACTAGGTGAGGATTCTGATCAAGGTGTCCTGTCAACTAGACCTTTGTTGGAGACTTTTCCACTTATCACCCAGGAAACTCTTTTGACTCTGCTTTCCTCGATGAAAAGCGGGTCTCCTAGGGATCCTGCACCTATGAATGTCTTGGTAAAGGTTGCTTCAATAATTGCCCCTGTTATCACAGATGTTATCAACGCATCTTTAAGTACAGGAATAGTTCCCCGCAATTGGAAAAGAGCTATGGTAAAGACACTGTTGAAGAAACCCAATCTGGATCCAGGGGACTTGGGTAACTACCGCCCTATCTCCTTGCTTCCCGGGATGGCCAAGCTCGCTGAAAAGTATGTTAATCTCACTCTCTCTAATTTTATCGAATCCAACAATTTGCTCCACCCTTCCCAAACGGGATTTAGACCACGACAGGGCACGGAAACTGCCTTGTTGGCAGTCGTTGAAGAAAGTAGAAAGATTCTGGACTCAGGAGGGGCATCCGTCATCATACTCCTCGACTTGTGCGCAGCATTTGACACATTGAATCACCGTATCTTGACTTACCGCCTTGGGAAGTCAGGAGTCACTGGTATTGCACTGCAGTGGCTGCGCTCCTTCCTGGAAGATAGATCCTTCCAGATATTTGAAGGTGAGATGACTTCTAAATCGATGCCTCTGCGCTGTGGAGTACCTCAAGGATCCTCCCTGAGCCCGACTCTTTTTAATGTGTATATGGCCCCATTGGTGGCTATTGTAGCCCCCTTTGGAATCCACGTGGTGACTTACGCCGACGACACCCAATTGGTCATTGCGCTTAATCAAGCTAAGCAACTATCCCAAGACCTTCACTCATGTCTGGAGGAAGTCTCTAAGTGGATGGGGCGTCCCACCTTAAACTCAATGGAAACAAGACTGAGATTATGATCCTGGGTAATCCTTCTAATGTTTCATTGAGTACCATGTGGCCAACTTGTATGGGACCTGTCCCAACTCCCAGGAGTGAGATAAAGAGCCTAGGAATCTGGCTAGACCAGAATCTGACATTTAAGGTGCAAGCCAGGAGGACGGTGGCAACTTGTTATGGTCTGATGAGAATGGCCCGCAAAGTGCTTCCTCTTCTCCCTTCCCAAGCCAGAAAAATATTAGTCCAATCCTTGATATTATCAAGGATAGACTATGGAAATGCACTCTACTTGGGGGCCCCAATGGCAGTAATCTTGAAACTGCAAACGATTCAAAACTGTGCGGCCAGACTACTACTTGGAACATCAAACGTCTCTCTGCGAAACCGGCCCTACGTGCCCTTCACTGGCTTCCAGTGAAGGAAATAATCAGCTTTAAAGCTCTCTGTATTGTTCACAAGTCTCTGCAAGGGAATGGGTCTACTTTAATCTCGACAATGTTCCGCCGCTATAAGGCCACCAGGGAATTACGTTCGGATGAACTCCATCTGGTGGAGGTCCCAAGGATCAAGAGGGCGAGAAGTGGTGGCCGCCTTTTCTCTCTCAATGCGGCCAAACTTTGGAATGCTCTACCACTTCATTTACGCAGGGAACCTAACCATCTTGCCTTTCGAAGGCAACTAAAAACTCTGCTATTCCCCTGAGTGTGCCTGCCTACGGTCACTGGTCTAGCCTAGCGCTGGGAGGCCTCCGGGTAGCCATGCGCTTTATAAATACCATTTTCATTCATGTCACTGACCATGTCATGAATGATGTAATATGTGACGTCATCAGCAGTGCATTCCGGGGGCGCGAGTTATAGTTAGCTGAACTAACTATAATGCCGGAATTTCTATGGTTTTGTACAAGTGAAATGTCCAACTGACTATAACGTTCCTGAAACCTATGGTTTTTTCAGTTAATTTCTATGGTTTTTTAAATGCTAATTTCTAACTATAACGTGCCTGAAACCTATGGTTTTTTCAGTGAATTTCTATGGTTTTTTAAATGCTAATTTCTAACTATAACGTGCCTGAAACCTATGGTTTTTCCAGTGAATATATATATATATGTATATATATCCTTCTATATACATATATATAGAGATTTTTTTTATATACATAGGTCCCCACATATACAAAAAAGTGATTTATATATCAGTCGCCAGTAGGTAGTTATAGTTAGGACCTAGTCTCCATAGGAAAAGCGTTTTTTCATTTGCCAATATCTTTGGCGCCGTTTGACGAATCTTTGCGAAATTTTCAAAACTAATGGGAGCTCCGGTCAGCTCCTGTCTTGAAAGTTTTGGGGTGATTCGTCAAGCGGTGGCCGAGAAAAAAGGGGGTCCCAAAATGTGTTTTCCCCATGTTAATTTCCATAGGAACTTTTGTCGCCAAATTTGGCAGAGAGGTAGCTGTTGTACCAGAGTGCACTCTTTGCTTTAAAATGGTGTAAATCCGTTCAGTAGTTACGGAGAAATTTAAAAATAAAAAATATCGATGTCTGAGGGCCGAGGGCGAGGAGGATTCGCGAACCCTTCCGAGCACGAGCTTCATTGTTATTGGCTCCCAAAACTCCAAACCAGGAAGTGTTGGCAGCCATCTTGTGACTCGGCAAAATTGAGTCATAAGACAGTAAAAAAAAAGATTACAAAACAAGAAAAGGGGGCAGGGTAGGAACACCCTGACCCCCTAGGCCTGCTTAGGGGGTCCCACAAGGACCCCCAGGGCCCAAAAAAGCATTATTAAAATAAAAGAAATCAGCCGAATTCACGCAAATCCGCCAGAGAAAATAAAACAAAACGAAGCGCGGGCTCCCGTGCTTCGTTTTCTATAAGCCCCCAGGTGGGCCAGGTCCTGGGGGCAATGTCCAATAAATTAGCGGGGGCCTGCAGGGGCCCCCCACAGCCCTGGGGCCTGCCACCTCCCCAGTGCTTCATCTATAATGTGCGGGGGCACACAGCCCCCCGCAGCCCCGGGGACCGCCACCTCCCCAGGGCTTATTTATAAAAAAATGCTTGGGGGACTCCTTCCCCCATGCTGCCCCAGGGACTGTCACCTCCCCTGGGGTTTAGTTTAATAGGGGTGGGGGGCCTCGCAGGCCCCCCCAAGCCCCGGGGACTGCCACCTCCCCAAGGCTCCAATTATATTAAAGAAGTGTGGCGGGGGCTCCTGCCCCTCCCCACACTGCGCCGGGGACCACCACCTCCCCGGGGCTTTAATCAGTTGGGAGGGGGGATGCCCGGCCCCCCTCCTGGAGCCCTCGATGGCCCTGGGGACCGCCACCCCCCAGGGCCGGCTCCTGCAATGTCCCGTGGTGCCCACCCCGGGACATTGCTGTTTGCTATGGCAGGGCAGGAGCACGGCTCCCTCCCTGCCATAGCAAACACTGCTTTGCTTCATGGAAGCGAGACCAGGAAACCTGCTCTTGCTTCCAAGAAGTAAAGCAGTATTGTTTTTGGACAAAGGGAGCTGCATGTCAGCAGCTCCCCTTGCCCAAAAGCAATGAAATCTCCCGCAGGAGGCGGGGAGCCGGCTGGGACCATGGGGGCATTGGGGGTCCCCCCGCGGTACCCATCAAGGAGGCCCCCGGGGGTCCCCGGGACCAGAAGTGGCCCAGGGGAGGGGGGCCATGCGGCCCCCCTCCCGAGATAGTTAAAAAATGTTTAAAAAATTTAAAAATGAGGCCAGGCCTTGGGGGATGGGGTTCCCGGGGCCAGAAGTGGCCCAGGGGAACGCGGCCCCCTCCCGGGAAAAATAAAAATATGTTTTAGTAAAAGCGAGGCCAGGCCCCGGGGAATGGGGTCCCCGGGACCAACAGTGGCCCAGGGAAGGGAGGCCATGCGGCCCCCTTCCCATTTTTTTTTAAAGAAAAAAATGCTCAGGCCCTGGGGGATGGAGTCCCCAGGGCCCAAAAAATACTAAAAGAAGGGGGGCCACACAGCCCCCTTCTAAAAATATATTTAAAAAAAAGAAAAGCCAGCATCTCGCCAGAGGCCTCGCCCCCTCCCTGCACCACTCTGCAAACGCGCCTCCTGGCGCGTTCTAAGTTGGAGGATTAAGTCCCAATGAATCCTGAGGGTCCCTGGGGGCCAACTAGCCCACCAGGTATCTCCAGTAAGCCCCACACAGTGGGACTGCTGAGAGGTGGCCCGAGGCCACTCCCCTTTTTACACCACTCTGCAAACCTCGCCTCTTGGTGCACTGCTGGTGGGGCGACGAGGTCCTCTTGTGTCCTGAGGACCTCAGGACTAAAGTGGACTTCATCCCCCGAGCAACAGTGCACCAGGAGGCGTGTTTGCAGAGTGGTGTAAAAAGGGGGCGTGGCTTCAGACCACTCTCAGCAATCCAGCTGTGTGGGGCTTACTAGAGATAACAGGCGGGCTAATTGGCCCCCATGGGCCCTCAGGAGGCAAGGGGACTTCATCCCCTAACCAAGAGCGTGTCAGGAGGCGCGTTTGCAAGTAGTGGAGAAAGGGGGCTTGGCCTGTGTCCACCTCTCTGCAATCTCACTATCTGGGGCCTACTGGAGGTATCAGGTAGGCTAGTTGGCCCCTAAGGACCCCCAGCAGCGAGGGGGACTTTAATACCCATCGAAGAGCATGCCAGGGAGCACGTTTGCAGACTGGTGATTAAAGGGGGCATGGGCTGCTATGAGTACTTACCAATGCTGCTATGTGGGACTTACTGGAGGTAATAGGAGGGGTAGTTGGCCCCCAAGGTTGTCCTTGGGGGCCAACTACCCCTCCTGTTACCTCCAGTAAGTCCCACACAGTGGGATTGCTAAGAGGTCTTCGGAGGCCACGCCCTCCCTTTCTCCACCACTCTGAAAATGCGCCTCCTGGCACGCTACGGGTTGGGGGATGAAGTCCACTTTACTCCTGAGGGACTTTGGGGGCCAAGAAGCCCTCCTGGTACCTCCTGTAAGTCCTACGCAGCGGAATTCCTGAGTGCTGGTTGGAGGCCCAGCTCCCTTTCTCCACCACTCTGCAAACGCGAGTACCAGTTGAAGAAGCATTTGCAATGTAATAGGTTTCGCATTTGCGAGAGTTAGAGCTATTGGCATTGTAAATGTAAAAGTGTTTTATTAATGTTTCTTGAAGTGGAGTGGATGTAGGTTGTGTGTAGTGGAATTATGGGGTATGTTGTGCAGTGACATTATGTGGATAGAACGTATGTGGTATTTAGTGTGTAGGAATTATCTAGTGGGATTATGTGTTATGGAGAGTAATTGTGTCGTATGATAGTATGTGTTGTGGATTTGTAAACCTCAGGTTTAGTCTTCCTTGTTTCCATAGAAGCTAAACTATAAACTAAATGAGACAAAAAAAAAGAAGGAACCACTGAGGAGCACTTCTGGACCTCGTCAGAGGTATGAGCAGGACCACTGGAATTATGCGACTGTTTGGCTGCACTGACTTTTGTACAATTATACATTTTCTGCATTTGCCACATAATCCATCATCTGCTGCATAATCTGCAGATTTGAACAAAAAAACCTTGTTTCTAGCTCAAACGGCTCAAACGTTACCAAAAATGCAGCGACAAGTGTTACAGCGTGGTGGAAGGCCCTTTGCAAACCTAGAATGGTCACCTGTTACTTACTGCTAAATGTGGGTATTAAATTGGTACTACTGGTGTGTAAACCACTCTTGCTTCTTTCTGCGCCTCTCGCCTCTTTCTGCATTTCTGTTGCTTTTATTGCACCTTTTTTTCTTTTTCTGAACTTCTTTTGCCTCGTTCTGCTCATCTCTTGCACTTTCTGCACCTCTCTTGCCTCTTTCTGCATCTCTGTTGCCTATTTCAGCATCTCACTTGCATCTTTCTGTACCCCTCTTGCCTCTTTCTGCACACTTCTTCCCTCTTTCTGCACCTCTTTTGCCTCTTTCTGTATCCCTGTTCCCTCTTTCTGCACCTCTCCTGCCTGTTTCTGCACCCCTCTTGCCTGTTTCTGCACTTCTCTTGCCTCTTTCTGCACCTCTGTTGCTTCTTTCTGCACTTCTGCTGCCTCTTTCTGCACCCCTCTTGCCTCGTTCTGCACCTCTGTTGCTTCTTTCTGCACTTCTCGTGCTTCTTTCTGCACCTCTGTTGCTTCTTTCTGCACCCCTCTTGCCTTTCTGCACCGTTCTTCCCTCTTTGTGCAACTCTCTTGCCTCTTTCTACACCTCTGGTGCTTGTTTCTGTACTTCTCTTGCTTCTTTCTGCACCTCTCTTTCTTCTTTCTGTACGTCTCTTGCCTCTTTCTGCACCCTTTTTCCCTCTTTCTGCATCTCTCTTGACTCTTTCTGCACACACAGTGCTACTTTTAAACTGACCTCAGGCTCAGCAGTGTACACATGCAAGTGCAAAAAAAGGGCTGCTGGCCTCTAAACTTCAATGCCCTATTATATGCTAGGGACTTAGAGGTAGTTTTAACCCCCCTGCCCTATTATGTTCTAGGGCCTTACAGGGGAGGTCATGCCAATCACAGGGGTACCCCAACCCATAGTGTACCCTAGTGTATGTAGGTGTTTTCACTGTATTCTAAGTCTCTTTCAGCATAGCACTTGCTCCGGGCCTGGTTAGGCAGAGCCCAGGGTCAGTCAGAGTCAGTTACCACCAGTACCAGTCAGCAAAAAGTTGGGGGGTGCCTAGGGCACAGGATGACTTTGCAACAAGGCCTCTTTCTGCACCTCTGTTGGTTCTTTCTGCATATCTCTTGCTTCTTTCTGCACCTTTCTTCCTCTTTTTGCACATGTCCTACCTCTGTAGGCATAGTTAGAAATTAGCATTTAAAAAGCCTTAGATATTCACCGAAAAACCATAGGTTTCAGGGACGTTATAGTTAGTTGTACAAAACCACTCGTACAAAACCAGAGAAATCCGGCCGTTATAGTAAGTTGAACTAACTATAACTCGCGCCCCTGCAACTCACTGCTGATGACATCACATATTACAGCATTCATGACATGGTCAGTGACATCACTGATGACATCTCAAATGACATCACTGATGACATCATCCACATGATAATCTGATGCACCTCCTCACACTCTAAAATAACCTTTGATACACCCACTCTAAAATACAGACTACCATTCTCGAAATGAAAGAAACACACCAATACCAGTTACTACATACCCACTCACTGATTCCTAGGTCTACACACACATCCACTCATTCACCCATACAGTCACTCATACATGCACCCACTCATCAATACAGCACTATCATATGCACTCATACAACTATACAGACATTCACACACCATCACTCATCCATAGTGTTACTCACACACCTAGTCACTCATTCAAAGAATCAATCACACTCCCATTTACTCACCTATACAGTTATACACACACCACCTCACTTATTCATACAGATACTAACACATACTTACTCTCTTATACAATAACTGATACAAGCACACACTCATCCATACAGCCACTCTCACAATCACTCACTCTCACATATAGTCATTTATATACTCCAACACTCACATATACTGCCTTTCACATATGTAGTTACTCACACATGTACCACTGAGACAACCATTCACTGACCAACACACCCATACACACACTCACCCACCCATACAGCCCTTCAAAGATGCACTCTTGAACCAATACACCCAGTGAATCACCCACTCACACATCTATGCACAGAGTCACATACCCCCCACCCACCCACACAGACACTCAGGCACCCATACAGATACTCAGACAACCAATCAATAAGCCATATAGACACTCATGTAGCTACTCACCAACCCATGCAGCCGCTTACATACCAACTGACAGACTGATACCGACATTCACACAGTTTAGTTACTAACCCATGCATTCAGTAAGACACGTTTAATCGCTCACTTATACAGTCAGTCACACACCTACTAAATCATCTATTCAGACACTTATACACCCACTCATTCTTCAATACACCGTGGCATATATATACATAAAACATATTTAAACTTTACAGAAACACACAGTCACTGGATGATTTCATCAGTGATGTCATTTGAGATGTCATCAGTGATGTCATCAGTGATGTCACTGACCATGTCATGAATGATGTAATATTTGATGTCATCAGCAGTGCATTGCGGGGGCGCGCTTTATAGTTAGCTCAACTAACTATAACGGCCGAATTTCTATGGTTTTGTACGAGTGAAATATCCAACTAAATATAACGTCCCTGAAATGAAACCTGTGGTTTTTTCAGTGGATTTCTATGGTTTTTAAAATGCTAATCCCTAACTATAACGTCCCTAAAACCTGTGGTTTTTTCAGTGAATATATATAAATATATATATATATATATATATATATATCCCAACAAAGACAGTCCAATGATGCGCACACTCGGAGGATGATGAAGCTTTGTGCAAAGATTTGTGCAACTGAGCATTAAACTTTGCACAAAGCTTCCTCATCCTCCGAGTGTGCGCATCATTGGACTGTCTGTGTTGGAATTACTGGTCCGGTTTTGGCTCCACCGGCTTTCGCGCACCACATGACCACGGGCGGGGGTCTCAGAAGGAGCCGTTCTGGCCTGGATATATGGGTAAAAATGGACTCTTCTTAATGCTGGACTACTAAGCCCATCATGCATTTATTCTGTCATGAACTGCATGCCGCCCACTGAGGGTTATGAACCAATCACCGAGCATGCAAAATTTGAATAAATAAAGAGCCTTTCGCACTCACGTGTAAGCTGCCTCTGAAGATGGACCACGAGTCTTGAAACGCATCAGGCTGAATACTTACACCTGGAAGGGGATGCGAGTTGTCTTGGAAGGCCGTATGGCAGGCTGGCGGCTCAGTGCGTCCTGTAAGCTTCAGGGCATTTGTTTTCAATTTGTACACGGCGGCCCGGACCGTGACAGGACTGCACCATCTTGGGGAACTGAGAGGCTGGGGCGGAAACTATTTCTGTCTGATACAGCGAAGCCAGCCAGACGTAATGAACTCACTTTCTCTTTTAGGATCCTACAAAGGAATTAATGTGCTTTAAGGAATGCAGTGAGTGCGGAACCCACTGTGGGTAAAAATGGACTGTTCTTAATGCTGGACTACTAAGCCCATCATGCATTTATTCTGTCATGAACTGCATGCCGCCCACTGAGGGTTATGAACCAATCACCGAGCATGCAAAATTTGAATAAATAAAGAGCCTTTCGCACTCACATGTAAGCTGCCTCTGAAGATGGACCACGAGTCTTGAAACGCATCAGGCTGAATACTTACACCTGGAAGGGGATGCGAGTTGTCTTGGAAGGCCTTATGACAGGCTGGCGGCTGAGTGCGTCCTGTAAGCTTCAGGGCATTTGTTTTCAATTTGTACACGGTGGCCCGTGCCGAGACAGGATTGCACCATCCTGGGGAACTGAGAGGCTGGGGCGGAAACTATTTCTGTCTGATACAGCGAGGCCAGCCAGACGTAATGAACTCACTTTCTCTTTTAGGATCCTACAAAGGAATTAATGTGCTTTAAGGAATGCAGTGAGTGCGGAACCCACTGTGGGTAAAAATGGACTGTTCTTAATGCTGGACTACTAAGCCCATCATGCATTTATTCTGTCATGAACTGCATGCCGCCCACTGAGGGTTATGAACCAATCACAGAGCATGCAAAATTTGAATAAATAAAGAGCCTTTCGCACTCACGTGTAAGCTGCCTCTGAAGATGGACCACGAGTCTTGAAATGCGTCAGGCTGAATACTTACACCTGGAAGGGGATGCGAGTTGTCTTGGAAGGCCGTATGGCAGGTTGGCGGCTGAGTGCGTCCTGTAAGCTTCAGGGCATTTGTTTTCAATTTGTACACGGCGGCCCGTGCCGTGACAGGACTGCACCATCTTGGGGAACTGAGAGGCTGGGGCGGAAACTATTTCTGTCTGATACAGCGAGGCCAGCCAGACGTAATGAACTCACTTTCTCTTTTAGGATCCTACAAAGGAATTAATGTGCTTTAAGGAATGCAGTGAGTGCGGAACCCACTGTGGGTAAAAATGCACTGTTCTTAATGCTGGACTACTAAGCCCATCATGCATTTATTCTGTCATGAACTGCATGCCGCCCACTGAGGGTTATGAACCAATCACCGAGCATGCAAAATTTGAATAAATAAAGAGCCTTTCGCACTCACGTGTAAGCTGCCTCTGAAGATGGACAACGAGTCTTGAAACGCGTCAGGCTGAATACTTACACCGGGAAGGGGATGCGAGTTGTCTTGGAAGGCCGTATGGCAGGCTGGCGGCTGAGTGCATCCTGTAAGCTTCAGGGCATTTGTTTTCAATTTGTACATGGCGGCCCGTGCCATGACAGGACTGCACCATCTTGGGGAACTGAGAGGCTGGGGCGGAAACTATTTCTGTCTGATACAGCGAGGCCAGCCAGACGTAATGAACTCACTTTCTCTTTTAGGATCCTACAAAGGAATTAATGTGCTTTAAGGAATACAGTGAGTGCGGAACCCACTGTGGGTAAAAATGGACTGTTCTTAATGCTGGACTACTAAGCCCATCATGCATTTATTCTGTCATGAACTGCATGCCGCCCACTGAGGGTTATGAACCAATCACCGAGCATGCAAAATTTGAATAAATAAAGAGCCTTTCGCACTCACGTGTAAGCTGCCTCTGAAGATGGACCACGAGTCTTGAAACGCGTCAGGCTGAATACTTACACCTGGAAGGGGATGCGATTTGTCTTGGAAGGCTGTATGGCAGGCTGGCGGCTGAGTGCGTCCTGTAAGCTTCAGGGCATTTGTTTTCAATTTGTACCCGGCGGCCCGTGCCGTGACAGGACTGCACCATCTTGGGGAACTGAGAGGCTGGGGCGGAAACTATTTCTGTCTGATACAGCGAGGCCAGCCAGACGTAATGAACTCACTTTCTCTTTTAGGATCCTACAAAGGAATTAATGTGCTTTAAGGAATGCAGTGAGTGCGGAACCCACTGTGGGTAAAAATGCACTGTTCTTAATGCTGGACTACTAAGCCCATCATGCATTTATTCTGTCATGAACTGCATGCCGCCCACTGAGGGTTATGAACCAATCACCGAGCATGCAAAATTTGAATAAATAAAGAGCCTTTCGCACTCACGTGTAAGCTGCCTCTGAAGATGGACCACGAGTCTTGAAACGCGTCAGGCTGAATACTTACACCGGGAAGGGGATGCGAGTTGTCTTGGAAGGCCGTATGGCAGGCTGGCGGCTGAGTGCATCCTGTAAGCTTCAGGGCATTTGTTTTCAATTTGTACATGGCGGCCCGTGCCATGACAGGACTGCACCATCTTGGGGAACTGAGAGGCTGGGGCGGAAACTATTTCTGTCTGATACAGCGAGGCCAGCCAGACGTAATGAACTCACTTTCTCTTTTAGGATCCTACAAAGGAATTAATGTGCTTTAAGGAATACAGTGAGTGCGGAACCCACTGTGGGTAAAAATGGACTGTTCTTAATGCTGGACTACTAAGCCCATCATGCATTTATTCTGTCATGAACTGCATGCCGCCCACTGAGGGTTATGAACCAATCACCGAGCATGCAAAATTTGAATAAATAAAGAGCCTTTCGCACTCACGTGTAAGCTGCCTCTGAAGATGGACCACGAGTCTTGAAACGCGTCAGGCTGAATACTTACACCTGGAAGGGGATGCGATTTGTCTTGGAAGGCTGTATGGCAGGCTGGCGGCTGAGTGCGTCCTGTAAGCTTCAGGGCATTTGTTTTCAATTTGTACCCGGCGGCCCGTGCCGTGACAGGACTGCACCATCTTGGGGAACTGAGAGGCTGGGGCGAAAACTATTTCTGTCTGATACAGCGAAGCCAGCCAGACGTAATGAACTCACTTTCTCTTTTAGGATCCTACAAAGGAATTAATGTGCTTCAAGGAATGCAGTGAGTGCGGAACCCACTGTGGGTAAAAATGGACTGTTCTTAATGCTGGACTACTAAGCCCATCATGCATTTATTCTGTCATGAACTGCATGCCGCCCACTGATGGTTATAAACCAATCACCGAGCATGCAAAATTTGAATAAATAAAGAGCCTTTCGCACTCACGTGTAAGCTGCCTCTGAAGATGGACCACGAGTCTTGAAACGCATCAGGCTGAATACTTACACCTGGAAGGGGATGCGAGTTGTCTTGGAATGCCTTATGGCAGGCTGGCGGCTGAGTGCGTCCTGTAAGCTTCAGGGCATTTGTTTTCAATTTGTACATGGCGGCCCGTGCCGTGACAGGATTGCACCATCCTGGGGAACTGAGAGGCTGGGGCGGAAACTATTTCTGTCTGATACAGCGAGGCCAGCCAGACGTAATGAACTCACTTTCTCTTTTAGGATCCTACAAAGGAATTAATGTGCTTTAAGGAATGCAGTGAGTGCGGAACCCACTGTGGGTATAAATGGACTGTTCTTAATGCTGGACTACTAAGCCTATCATGCATTTATTCTGTCATGAACTGCATGCCGCCCACTGAGGGTTATGAACCAATCACCGAGCATGCAAAATTTGAATAAATAAAGAGCCTTTCGCACTCACGTGTAAGCTGCCTCTGAAGATGGACCACGAGTCTTGAAACGCGTCAGGCTGAATACTTACACCTGGAAGGGGATGCGAGTTGTCTTGGAAGGCCGTATGGCAGGCTGGCGGCTGAGTGCGTCCTGTAAGCTTCAGGGCATTTGTTTTCAATTTGTACACGGCGGCCCGTACCGTGACAGGACTGCACCATCTTGGGGAACTGAGAGGCTGGGGCGGAAACTATTTCTGTCTGATACAGCGAAGCCAGCCAGACGTAATGAACTCACTTTCTCTTTTAGGATCCTACAAAGGAATTAATGTGCTTTAAGGAATGCAGTGAGTGCGGAACCCACTGTGGGTAAAAATGCACTGTTCTTGATGCTGGACTACTAAGCCCATCATGCATTTATTCTGTCATGAACTGCATGCCGCCCACTGAGGGTTATGAACCAATCACCGAGCATGCAAAATTTGAATAAATAAAGAGCCTTTCGCACTCACGTGTAAGCTGCCTCTGAAGATGGACCACGAGTCTTGAAACGCGTCAGGCTGAATACTTACACCTGGAAGGGGATGCGAGTTGTCTTGGAAGGCCGTATGGCAGGCTGGCGGCTGAGTGCATCCCGTAAGCTTCAGGGCATTTGTTTTCAATTTGTACACGGCGGCCCGTGCCGTGACAGGACTGCACCATCTTGGGGAACTGAGAGGCTGCGGCGGAAACTATTTCTGTCTGATACAGCGAGGCCAGCCAGACGTAATGAACTCACTTTCTCTTTTAGGATCCTACAAAGGAATTAATGTGCTTCAAGGAATGCAGTGAGTGCGGAACCCACTGTGGGTAAAAATGGACTGTTCTTAATGCTGGACTACTAAGCCCATCATGCATTTATTCTGTCATGAACTGCATGCCGCCCACTGAGGGATATGAACCAATCACCGAGCATGCAAAATTTGAATAAATAAAGAGCCTTTCGCACTCACGTGTAAGCTGCCTCTGAAGATGGACCACGAGTCTTGAAATGCGTCAGGCGCAATACTTACACCTGGAAGGGGATGCGAGTTGTTTTGGAAGGCCGTATGGCAGGCTGGCGGCTGAGTGCGTCCTGTAAGCTTCAGGGCATTTGTTTTCAATTTGTACCCGGCGGCCCGTGCCGTGACAGGACTGCACCATCTTGGGGAACTGAGAGGCTTGGGCGGAAACTATTTCTGTCTGATACAGCGAGGCCAGCCAGACGTAATGAACTCACTTTCTCTTTTAGGATCCTACAAAGGAATTAATGTGCTTCAAGGAATGCAGTGAGTGCGGAACCCACTGTGGGTAAAAATGGACTGTTCTTAATGCTGGACTACTAAGCCCATCATGCATTTATTCTGTCATGAACTGCATGCCGCCCACTGAGGGTTATAAACCAATCACCGAGCATGCAAAATTTGAATAAATAAAGAGCCTTTCGCACTCACGTGTAAGCTGCCTCTGAAGATGGACCACGAGTCTTGAAACGCATCAGGCTGAATACTTACACCTGGAAGGGGATGCGAGTTGTCTTGGAATGCCTTATGGCAGGCTGGCGGCTGAGTGCGTCCTGTAAGCTTCAGGGCATTTGTTTTCAATTTGTACATGGCGGCCCGTGCCGTGACAGGATTGCACCATCCTGGGGAACTGAGAGGCTGGGGCGGAAACTATTTCTGTCTGATACAGCGAGGCCAGCCAGACGTAATGAATTCACTTTCTCTTTTAGGATCCTACAAAGGAATTAATGTGCTTTAAGGAATGCAGTGAGTGCGGAACCCACTGTGGGTAAAAATGGACTGTTCTTAATGCTGGACTACTAAGCCCATCATGCATTTATTCTGTCATGAACTGCATGCCGCCCACTGAGGGTTATGAACCAATCACCGAGCATGCAAAATTTGAATAAATAAAGAGCCTTTCGCACTCACGTGTAAGCTGCCTCTGAAGATGGACCGCGAGTCTTGAAACGCGTCAGGCTGAATACTTACACCTGGAAGGGGATGCGAGTTGTCTTGGAAGGCCGTATGGCAGGCTGGCGGCTCAGTGCGTCCTGTAAGCTTCAGGGCATTTGTTTTCAATTTGTACACGGCGGCCCGTACCGTGACAGGACTGCACCATCTTGGGGAACTGAGAGGCTGGGGCGGAAACTATTTCTGTCTGATACAGCGAAGCCAGCCAGACGTAATGAACTCACTTTCTCTTTTAGGATCCTACAAAGGAATTAATGTGCTTTAAGGAATGCAGTGAGTGCGGAACCCACTGTGGGTAAAAATGCACTGTTCTTGATGCTGGACTACTAAGCCCATCATGCATTTATTCTGTCATGAACTGCATGCCGCCCACTGAGGGTTATGAACCAATCACCGAGCATGCAAAATTTGAATAAATAAAGAGCCTTTCGCACTCACGTGTAAGCTGCCTCTGAAGATGGACCACGAGTCTTGAAACGCGTCAGGCTGAATACTTACACCTGGAAGGGGATGCGAGTTGTCTTGGAAGGCCATATGGCAGGCTGGCGGCTGAGTGCATCCCGTAAGCTTCAGGGCATTTGTTTTCAATTTGTACACGGCGGCCCGTGCCGTGACAGGACTGCACCATCTTGGGGAACTGAGAGGCTGCGGCGGAAACTATTTCTGTCTGATACAGCGAGGCCAGCCAGACGTAATGAACTCACTTTCTCTTTTAGGATCCTACAAAGGAATTAATGTGCTTTAAGGAATGCAGTGAGGGTGGAACCCACTGTGGGTAAAAATGGACTGTTCTTAATGCTGGACTACTAAGCCCATCATGCATTTATTCTGTCATGAACTGCATGCCACCCACTGAGGGTTATGAACCACTCACCGAGCATGCAAAATTTGAATAAATAAAGAGCCTTTCGCACTCACGTGTAAGCTGCTCTGAAGATGAACCACGAGTCTTGAAACGCGTCAGGCGCAATACTTACACCTGGAAGGGGATGCGAGTTGTCTTGGAAGGCCGTATGGCAGGCTGGCGGCTGAGTGCGTCCTGGAAGCTTCAGGGCATTTGTTTTCAATTTGTACACGGCGGCCCGTGCCGTGACAGGACTGCACCATCTTGGGGAACTGAGAGGCTGGGGCGGAAACTATTTCTGTCTGATACAGCGAGGCCAGCCAGACGTAATGAACTCACTTTCTCTTTTAGGATCCTACAAAGGAATTAATGTGCTTTAAGGAATGCAGTGAGTGCGGAACCCACTGTGGGTAAAAATGGACTGTTCTTAATGCTGGACTACTAAGCCCATCATGCATTTATTCTGTCATGAACTGCATGCCGCCCACTGAGGGTTATGAACCAATCACCGAGCATGCAAAATTTGAATAAATAAAGAGTCTTTCGCACTCACGTGTTAGCTGCCTCTGAAGATGGACCACGAGTCTTGAAACGCGTCAGGCTTAATACTTACACCTGGAAGGGGATGCGAGTTGTCTTGGAAGGCCATATGGCAGGCTGGCAGCTGAGAGCGTCCTGTAAGCTTCAGGTCATTTGTTTTCAATATATATATATATATATATATATATATATATATATATATATATATATATATATATATATATATATATATATATATATCAAAGCTCAGGTTTCACCGCACTGCTGAACTCTGGAGGGGTGCTTTGGCCTGGTGACGTGAGGGTGATTCACGTTAAAAATTGAGGCTCAAAAACAGGCAAGGAACACTCACGGGACATACATTGTTTCTATTCTGAGCAAATGCATTTCGGACCTTCGCCTTCTTCAGTGCTCTTTCGAACTGCATTAAAACTGACACATGTTTAAATAACTTAAAGATGATCTCATTGGTGCAACTTTGAAATGACAAGCAACAAAGGACTGTGAAAGTTCTTAGTGCAAAATGCCGATTTTCTGTGGCAGCCATGTCAGCATGTATAATCACTGCTCAAACCAGATAAGAAACACTTCGTTTTGCCTCCTTTCAAAGTTCTTAAGTCTCTCATAGACAATGCAATATTACACCTTGCATAGGGTAAAAAACGAAATATTTATGATGTAGCTTACATGCAGGCAAATCCACACAGTCCTTTGTGAGATAACAGCATTCGTTGCTCGAAACAAGGTGCCTTGATAACAGTCTCTCTGTCCCTCGCCGCTGCTGTGATTTCTAAATTGCATACTTCCCCACAGGTTTTCGTCTGTATGACTGCATCCATTCAATTCAATAATTGACAACCCTCTAGGTTGATAGGAAAGTATCACATTTCCAGCACGGCGGTTCTAGCAGTAATTAAATCAAAGCTCAGGTTTCACCCCGCTGCTGAACTCTGGACGGGTGCTTTGGCCTGGTGACGTGAGGGTGATTCACGTTAAAAATTGAGGCTCAAAAACAGGCACGGAGCACCCACGGGACATACATTGTTTTTATACTGAGCAAATGCATTTCGGACCTTCGCCTTCTTCAGTGCTCTTATATTCGGTCGCCAGTAGGTAGTTATAGTTAGAACTAAGTTTCCATAGGGAAAGCATTTTTTGACTTGTTTGACCAATCTGCATGAAATTTTCCCAAAAAAGTGCCACAGTGGGTACTATTGTTAGGGAAAGTTTGGGGGTGATCCATGCAGTGGGGACCAAGAATTTGGAGCACGAAATAAGGTTGCATTTGTAATGTTAAGTCCCATAGGAATCTTTAGTCACACCTACAGCCCGAACCGTTGAACGAACGTACACCAAATTTGGCAGGGAGGTAGATGCCGGATCAAGGAAGTGCATTTTGTTTATTTGGCATAAATCCGTTCAGTAGTTGTTGAAAAATGTAAGTTTAAAATTTTAGTGATATCTCTGGCCACGGATCTTTCGCAGTGGTTTCGCGATGAATCGCAAATGCACGCGCCAACAGGAATGCTCTGATTGGCTTGACTCAATCTGAATAGAAAGTTGTGGCTGCCATTTTATCTATCGGGAATGGTTCCTGGGGCTGCAAATCTCTGTGAAATCCCACATAAGGGGTCAGGGTGGAGATACTCTGACCCCATTGTTGAGAAATGAGGGTGTTAGTGACACAAGTTATGTGCCCAAAATTGATGTTTTTAATCATGCGTGCTATTCCGGATGACGCAGCGAATGCCATTGCCCTCTCCATGTACAATTGCAGGGAGATCGCGACTATCAACGTTGTCGCGAATATTGATGGTAATATAAAAATATGTATCAATGAATCATTAATATGCATTGTTATAAAGATATTGAGATATTGATAAATGTTTTTATAGAGTTATTTATATAGTGAGTTATCTACTGTGATGGTTGGAAATAATTATATTGTTATAATTTTTTTATGTGGTGCTGGCTATTGACTTCCTGCTTTTGCTTTCTGTGTTTGCGACGTAACCGCCGGGATCACGATTACAGTCATCGCGATCTCTGGCCTCACCGTGAAAATGGAAAATAGGTTTTAGAGATGGTTGCTCTAGAAATACACCAGAAAAATATGAGTTTGAAGTGCACAGTAATAAACCCCTAGTGTGTTTTCAATTTATGGGAAAGGCGCTGTCGTCGTGGCTAACAACGTCATTGCGACATCCCGAATAACCGCAAAAACGGTAAATAGGTCTAAAAGTTGGTTTTTAAAGAAACTTAGTGTAAAAAAATTAGTTTAAACATGCTATCAAAGATGTATGTATCTAGTAATATGTGTAGTGAAATGTTCAGAATGTTTTTTTTACATGCTATTTTTGGATGTGTTGGTGGCCATTCAATGTCTGCTTTTGTTTTTTGTTTTCACAACATGTCCGGGGAGATCGCGACATCGTCCACAAAGATTGTCAAAAACTAAAGGAAAAAAAAAACCTTTAGAGAAAACTTCACAATATTTCGGGTACTAGGGTGGCTCTGACAAGAGCTGTTGTGTTGGATGTGTGTATATGGCTGCAATACATAAGACCGGATGCAGAGTTTCACGTTACTTAGAAACAACCTGTTGCCTTCATCTGTAAAGTGCACTCCATCATTTCTATAAATTCCATGCATGCCAAAACGCAGATTGTTGTTATAGATACAGCCCATGCGTTGGTCTCAGTTTTATTAACATGTTTCCTGGCTTTGTCAATCTGTGGACAGAATTGATTTGACCACTTCCATTTCTGTCTTTGGCATATATTAGAGTACACCAAGACAGTGTGAGGGAAAAGCGACATCAGTTCTGCAAAGGTTTGCCTAGTTCGGATTTCCAGCCCTACCCCAGTCAATGTGCCTAGGTCATTGCCACCACAGTGCACAATCATGAGGTGAGGAACTTGGGAATCCACGATGGATTTGGCTAAAGCCAGCAACTGATGAAACTTTAACCCTCTCTGGCCAAACCAAGTAATCCTAACATTTGGCAAACCCAAGTCCCAGTCAATACTTCTCTTTTTTGCAGCCTCTTTAGCCCAATAGATGTAGCTGTGACCCACAATCCATACTATAAGCATTTTGAAGTGAAGGAACAATAATAGTGAGGAGAAGGCTGGTGCTGAATGAGGTAGTTTCCCAAAAGAAAAGCAGTTAATATGGGGGTGTTTTTTGTTGTTGTTTTTTTAAAAGATATATTTCATTGGATGCTGTCAGCATGAAAGTGAATACAATTAGGTAGTGTGTTGGATGCCTTAGCAAGAAGTCTTATTATTGACTCTATTGGGAGAGAGGGTGTTAAAGAGAGAGATCAGTTTTAAAAAAATTTAGGGGTGATGACAAAATGCAAGTAATGGCAAGTTTTAATTTCCAATTTAGGACTATGTAATAAGCTGTTGTGCAGTATTGAAATGTAAAAAATCTGAAGCTAAATATTGGGACTTTTGTGTTTACTTAAAGATGCAGAGAGGTATATGTTTTTGGAAAGATGGCTTGAAGGTGTACATCTATTAAGAAATCACATATATGTTTACATGGTGATCTATGTTCAGTAAGGCTGATGAAAATTTCAGGTATATGGTAAGGGTAGTGTTTTTCTTTAAACATGGTTTGTTTAAAATTGAGAAGGATTACTAGTGCAGAATGCCTCAAGAGTTCTTGTGCTCGCTTCATTTCGAGTGTAACGTTTGTTTGAGATATGCTGAATATATGTTTTAGAAGCAGAAGAAGTATTTGAGAAATGCTATAGGTATGCCATTCACAAAAGGTTTTGTGCTTTGAAAAATTTCAAAATGTTGTTTTTCGTTTTAGAAACTTACTGATGCATGTGCACACTCAGTAACAAAAAAGCAATGTATGTTTCTAGAGAGCCATGTATGCAATTATATATCAAGTGTGATACCTAGATTGCACTCACACATAGCTCAGAAGAAAAGCATATATACAGTAAAACGGGGAGTTTGATACTGACAGCAGGAGAAAACCAATGAGTCAGAGATATAGTGACAACTGTTATGTATCTTACAGCAATGAAGGAACTTTCACAGTCAGTCAGGCAGCATTCAGGCACTCACACAATCACCCAGCCACTACTCAGGCAGTCATCAAATCAGTGATTCACTATCCATGGAGTTATGCAATTACCCAGACACTACACATTTACTCTTGCAATCAGGCAGGCAGAAATTAAGTAGTCATTGAACTATGCAGGCACTACCTATAAATTCATCTAATCACCTAGGTACTAACTATTGACTTATGCAATTAACAAGGCTGTAATTATGCAATCATTATAACATTTTAGCAGAACCTGTGCAACCATCTAAACACCCACTTACAACCCAGGCAGTCATTGAAATACTGAGGCACACACATGCACTGATTAAACACTGAGGCTCCACTCATGCACTCATCTAAATATGGAGAATGGATACATACTTCTTGTACAGAACCTTTCTTTAATGAAGAAAGCTATTTCCAGGATACCAGATTAGTTCATGCTATTGATTAAAGAGGACAATGTTATGAAATGAAGAATGGTAGTCCTATAGCAAAAGAGGTGAGGGTACCTAGAAATGTAGAAGGAGATATCTCGGAAGAGGTACAAGAAAGGCATAGTGAGGGTACTGTATATAAATGGAATTTGTATACATTACCTGTATACAAAATGTGGAGCCAAATCTTGAAGTTGAAATTGGACTTTTGAATGGACTTTCTGCTTCAGTGTTGTTGTGCTGCTATTGAAGTCGAGGGTCCTTCAGCTTTGTGTTGCCTTCTTGCTGCTCACTATGAGCTTGTCTTATGAAATGTGCAAAAAATAAAAAAAGAGGGAAAAAAATTACCATGTATGATTTTTGGCAGCATTGCGAATAGCTGTAACACACTGCTCACCAGCTCTTATAACGACACTACAGTCCATGCAATATGTGGCTATTCTTGAAAACTCTGGAGCCATATCTGTTGTAGTAGTCTGTACCTCTGAAGGGACTTTTTGCCCGGCAATTGTTGCTGCTGCCAATGATGTAGATGGTCCTCCAGCTTCCTTCTGCTTGATTGGCAGTTGGAGACATTTTCTATGATAAGTTTTAAGATGATATAACATGAACGCCGTCCCACATGAGTCCAAAAGAAGTCTCCAGCCAAAATCTAGCATCTGTTCACAATAGACATCTGGAAAAGAAGATTCAAGAAGGAGGAGGGGGTGTATACTTCCTATTAATTTTTTCTGAAAAAGTATATTATCCAATGATATTCCTTACTTTCCCGCTCATGCGATGTTTCCAGATTGTGCATTGCACTAGTTTTGCAGCAGTTTTTAATTCCCCATGAGTATGGGTAACAATGGGTAGTTTGATGGTTGTTTGTTAGTTATGTTCTATTTGTGAGTTCAGATGTTGAGTTATTTTTTTAAACTGTTCTTTTTCATAAATGTGTTATTAAAATAAAGTTAAAATAACATGTTACTAAACAGCTAGACTCAAACTTTGTGTAAAATATGTCTATATATCTGTTTTTCACTATGACATTTGTATTCGTGACCACTGATTTCATTGTGACCTCCAGTGTTGCTGTGAAGAAAGAAAATGCTTTTTGATTTAGTTATTTCGACAAATGAATAAAAAGGGGAAAGTTAAATTAGTATCTTACTAAATAACTACACTGAATCCTTATGTAAAATATATCTATGTATGTGTTTTACACTTTGTTTAAAACACCCGGTATTCGCAGTCTGTCCTTGGCAATGGCACTCATAGAATCATACAGGCACTACCCGTGCAATCATTAAGAACGTCCTTTCCCCATCACTCTGCAAACGTGCCTCCTGGCATAGTACTAGTTGGGGGATGAAGTCTCCTTGGCTATAGAGGGTATTTGGGGGCCAAGTATCCCTCTTGTTACCTCCAGCAAGTTCCACACAGTGTTTGCTAGGAGGTCTTCGGAGGCCACACCCTCTTTCTGTACCCCTCTGCAAACATGCCTCCTGGCACACTACTGGTTGGGGAGTAAAGTTGTCTTGGATGCTAAAGGACCTTGGGGACCAAGAAGCCCTCCTGGTACTTTCTGTAAGTCCTACTCAGCGGGATTTCAGAGAGCTGGTCAGAGGCCCCACCCCCTTTCCACACCATTCTACAAAGACCATTGCTACTGAAAAAACCATGGAAATTCACTGAAAAAAACAAAGTTACAGGTAAGTTATGCCAATTGACTACATCCATATCTTTTTGGATGTTGACTTCCTTGAGTAAATTGTGCAGCAAACAAATTTGCATGCTAAACAATTTCTGAGGGAGTATGGAGACACTCTTAGGCCTCATTCTAGGGCACACAAGTGGACTCTCACTTCATTAGGGGAGTTGAAGACATTTTTGGGCCTTACGCTCAAAATGGGGGTAGTGCATAAACCAACCTTGCTGTCCTTCTGGTCTGCTTGCACGGTCTGGGTAACCCCTATCTTTTCAACGTACATGAGCAGAGATTGTTTGTTGCTATTACAGCACATGCTGCATTTCAAAGATAAATTTGCTGCGTTGCCCCAGGACCATCCAGTCCATGACAGGTTGGTCAAAATTCAGCCTGTCGTGGAACATTTGTCTGCCAGGTTTCCAGAGGTTTATACTCCTTGAAAGAATATAGCCATCGATGAGTACTTGATCCTGTATAAAGTGCAGCTGCTGTTCAGGTAGTAGAAAAGAGCTTGCTATGGCATCAAGCTGTACATGCTGTGTGAGAGCTTGACTGGCTATGTGTAAAGCTTGGGAGTGAATACAGGGAACAACTCCACTCTCAACCCTGTAAGTTGCCCTCCCACACTAGGAGTCACAGGGAAGATTGTATGGGAGCTTGTCCAGCCTCTCCTTCACAAAGGTTATAAAGTTTTTATGGCTAATTTCTATACGGGAACAGAGCTGTTCAGTGAGCTGTACAAAGCTGACACTGTAGCTTGCTGTACAGTTTGTTGTTGCCACATAGGATTCTAGCAGGTGCTTGTTTGTAAGATGCTCCAGAAATCCCAGAGCACTGAGTTGCGTTCCAACGAGCTGCTTTCAGTCAAGTTCTCAGATAGGTGTGATGTGTATGTGCTCACTACAATTCATGATCAGAGCACTTCATCTGTCATGGTTTGGAAAAGATGGCCGAAGTTCACAAGCTCACATGTATACTTGATTAGAACAAGTACATGGGTGCAGTGGATAAAAACGGCCAGGTTCTTCAGCAATACAATGGCAGTCGTAAAACTTACACTTGGTACAAGAAACTGTTTCTCCACCGGATCGAGTTAGCAACATACAATGCGTTTGTTGTTTATCGTCAGACAACCACAGCAAGACTCATGTCTTTCCTTGACTTTCTGTTGTCCTTCATTGAAAGTCTTCCTGCTACAGAAGCAGCAGCCTCTACTTTATATGTCCTGGAGGACATGGCAAGGCTGCAGGAGCGACACTCTGCTAATCGCATTCCTGCAAAAGCCGAAAAGGCTTTACCATGTCGCTGTTGTAAAGTCTGCTCTAGGCATTGAAAGAGGCAAGAGAGGTATATTTACTGCCCCAGTGCCCATCTCACCCAGCCCTGTGTTTTCCTGATTGCTTTATGTTGTACCATACAAAAGTGAAGTATTGGGAAATTGACTGATATGGAACTGTTGTTCAGTAAACCTTTCAATGGCTGTGCATTGATACCTACATTCCATGGGCCACCACTTCACTACGCAAGCTCCCATTGACTCTTTGTGCCTCTACTTGAGGAAATCAAGCTTGCTTATGACCTGCTCAACAACTTTATCCACCATCAGAACGTGGTTGGTGTTTGGTTCACCGACTGACAAGTGCATTATAGTCCCCACACTGTACATAGTGGTGGACGGAACATAAGCCACGTTGTCACGGAGTACCCTGTGTGGGGCAAATTTTAAAGGCTTGACTAGATTGTTAAGTGATTTTTAGGGAACCTAAGTACACAATACAAGGACACCCTGATTGCCCACGAGAACCAGAGTAAGTGTAATAAGTCAAAGAAATAACCCGTCAGGCTTATTCACCAACACTTCTACTTGCTTTGAAAGTGTGCAAACTCAATTGGTAAATAGTATCATAACCAATGTTATTGAAAAAAGGTACAGGACACAATCTCGTGTATGATGATTGTTTTTGCATCTTTAGTATTGCTTATGATGCAAGTTAGTAATTGAGTTTTCACGCCTTCAAAGCAAAAGTAGAAGTGTCGGTGAATGAGTTCCATAGGACATTTCTTTGGCTTATTACTTTAGGGAACTTAGGCAGTATTCCCCACCATGTTTGACTTACTTTCAATGGTAGATATGCTTGCTCAGTTCAAGGAATGAGCTCTCAGAAGAAGGCATACTCGGACAACCCAAACTGGCATCCACAAACTGGAAGGAGTTGGATTTAGCAAAGTAGGATCGCTGATGGCGCATGAAAGACACGTTTTCTTGAGCTTCAAAAATCTTGGGACAGAAGGCATTAGTATAGGTTCACTTGACAATTATACAGGATTAGTCAGGACTCTGATGAGGACAGAGACATGAATGGGTAAGAACATCTTATTGTAGGCATACTTTCCCAGAGATATTGCATAGGGATAGGGCAGATAGTAAAGGTAGTACAGATACACTTGCCATGACTTCATCTATGGATTCAAACCCAATGGTGCCGCTCTTTCCCAATAGTAACTTACTATGGCTTGACTTGCTTGCCATGTTTATCCTCTGTCAGAACTTAGTAGATGTTCAGCTTGTTGTATGATAAGTGCATTACAGTCATAGCACTGCACATAAAGGTGGATGGGACATATGCTAAGTTCGCACAGACTACTCATGTGTTTCAAAAACAACCATTCTTCAGTTTATGATGTTCTCTTTAGGAAGTCTTGGAAAATTCCCCAGCATGTTTGCCTTAGCTTTACAGATAGATATGCTCGCTCAGTTCAAGGAATAGGCCTTGAGGCATAGTCGGACACCCCCAACTTGCATCTCCAAACTTGAAGGAGTTGGATTTAGCACAGTGAGTGTGCTAAAGGTGTATAAAAGACATTGCTCCCTGAGCCTCATGTGGCTGTCATGTGAGCCATTAGTAAAGGGTCACATGACATGCGTTCAGTAATGTTCAGAAAGAAGGAGGCGGTTACTTGACAGGTGTTAAAATGTAGTCAAACTGATTCCATCCTGTGGTGTATGAATGTGATGGGACCTTGCATGGCGGCGATAAGTTAATGTGAGTGCACTGATCGGTTGGGTTGGGCCCGTTGCCGGCGGTATGAAAGTCTTGTGTGTGAATGGCATGTGAATGGACCATAAAGCGGTTGGTGCCTTGATGTGGCTTTTTGGCTCACCTTCTGAAGTCTTGATTTCAATATTCAGATACTTTGATAAGTATTTGTGCTTTGAAGCCATCATTTCTGGAGGTGTTAAAACCAACCAGTGTTAAGTGTTGGATTAACTTTAACAAATTAGTACCAGATTCATGTTTGTGGCGTTAAGATGGCCATTACTAAGATCCTTTTGGTTTTATTTTTCATTATGGGTAGCTGTGGATTTTGGGCCCTAGCTCAGCCGGCATCTAGGCAAACCTGCACATTTTTTGAAACTAGACAACCAGGGGAGTCCAGGGGTTCATGACTTGCCTGGCTCTCATCAGGTGTTTCTCCCCATAATTCACTGAAAATGTCAAACTTTGCCTAAAAAAACACATTTTCCTTTCATTTCCATGAGGAAAAGTTCTGGAATCTGCAGGCAGCCACAAATTTCCTATTGCCCCACATTCCCCCAAGTCTCTCGAGAATAACAGTGCCTCACTTGTGTGGGTGGGCCAAGTACCCACAACAGGGAAGTGCTCAAAACGTATTGTGGAGACGTCAAAATTATTTATCACAAAACGACCTTGCTTTGCAACAGGGGCACCTTAATTTTTGGTCCTGGACTCGGCGGCCATCTAGGGCAACCTACCAAATCCAGACATTTCTGAAAAGTAGACACCCAGTGTAGTCCCGGGAGGTGTGATTTGCAAGGATCCCCCAACGTTTTCTTACCCAGAATCGCCTGCAAATCTCAAATTTAGCTAGAAAAATCACATTTTCCTCACATTTCTGTGTGGGATAATTGTGAGGTCACCGAGCTGGCACAATTTTCTACCACCCAGTGTTCCCCCAGGTCTCCCAATAAAAATGCTACCTCACTTGTATGGGTGTTATTTTTAGCTAAATTCAAAAACATAAACTAAACTTCATATTACTTAGGTTTCCTACATACCCATTTTCACTCTGCTTATTTCACTATATGAATTGGTCTATACTTGGTACTCAATGCAAAAGTAATGCACGGTGCAGCTCAGATGTTGGATCTGGGTACCTTGAGTTCTTGGAGAGCCTACAAACCCTATATATCCACGCAACCAGAAGGGTCTAAGGGACGTAATGGTATATTGCTTTTGTAAATTGGCTATCATGACAAAAAGGTACAGATGAAAATGTTGTCACAAATGCCCATTTTTTCCTACTCATTTTCAATATTTCCTCATTTCAACAGTTATTTGAAAAGTATTGGGAAAGCCTTGAGGGATATACACATATGACCCCTTACTGAATTTGGAATGTCGTTTACTTTTCATAAATCTATAGCTTTCCTGGATCATCCATGGGTTTTACACTGGTTTCCACCACAAACTTGAAGTAGGTTGAGAGCACACAAAATAGGGAAAATAGGCCACCTCTTAGAAAAATGCCAAAACTGTGGTACAAAATTAGGTTTTCTGATTCAGCTCTGCATGTTCCTGAAAGCTGGGAAGATGGTGACTTTAGTACAGTGAACTGTTCCTGGATGCCAGTTTTAATAAAGAAAAACAGACACTTGTCTGGAGTGCTTTTTCACTTTTTTTCCAAAATATTTTGCTTATTTTCTCGGGTGCCCTCCAGGGGAACCCAGAAACCATTGATACATTTAGAATCCCCAGGATGTTGGAAAAAAGACGCAAATTTGGCATGGATACATTATGTGGAAAAAAGTTATGGAGTCCAGAGTGCAAACTACCCCAAATAGCCAATAAGGGCTCATCACTGGCAGGGGGATGGGCGGGCCCAGCAGTTAAGGGGTTAATATATATACTGCCCCTTTGGCTAAAGTAGTAAGATCTTGCGGCTTGGAGGTCATCTCATACACAGAAGACATGCAATTGAGCATATCCATGGGTCCAAACCCTGAATCCAAAAAACATAAATTCGGACACTGCATGAGAAAAATTGCTTCCAGGATGTCCCAGAACTACCTGCAGTTTAACAGTGATAAAACTGAGATATTGCTGTTTGGCAAAGCCCACGCCTACTGGTTTGACGACTGGTGACCATCCGAACTGGGCACCACCCCATAACCTAAAAAGGTAGTGAAGAATTTAGGCATCTTAATAGATGATAATCTCACTATGAAAGAGCAGGTTGGCTCCACATGCAACACCTATTTCAGAATCATGTGAATGCTTAGGAAAGCATTTCAGTGGCTACCTTTTCATACAAAAATAACCCTCATACAGGCTCTGGTGGTCAGCCGCCTGGATTATGGAAATACCTTACTGGTCAGAGCTAATGAAACACTACTATCAAAACTTCAGGTAGTCCAGAAAACTGCCACATGCCTAGTCTGCAAACTTCCCTCCTGCACTCCCTCAGAGCCTACTCGTTGATCTCTTCATTGGCTTCCAATCAGGACACATGCTACTTTTAAGCTCCCATGCTTGGTACACAATCCCTATCGGGCAAGGACCCTGCGTATCTCCATAATAAACTTCATCACTATCTCCTTACAGGAAATCTGGGATCAAAAGATCAGCTCCAGCTTTGCTCCTGCCACATTCGCACAGTCAAATACTTTAACCGATCTTTCTCCTATCTTGGCCCACCCCTTCTGAACAAACTACCTCTGCACATCCGTGCTTGTTTTGACTTTGCCCCCTTCATAGAACTTTTTAAAACCTGGTTTTTCTAATTTCTCCAAACCTCCAGTTTTTCTCTTACCTGTTCTGAGCTCCAGCGCCGAGATACCCCTTCGGGGGTGATATGCAGCTCTATATTATGTACATTTACCATAACATAACATTAGTGTAATTGCTTCTGTGGAAATAAATGTTTGGTTTTGAGGTTCTGGTACCTTGGGGCCCAATTCACAAAGATTATTCCTTGAGTAAGCATGCCCTATTGTTGACTTATTCCTGTAAACGCCTGCTCCTGACTGCTGTAGGTGCCTGGAATCTCGCCTGGGGGAAGCCACCACAAGCCGCTGGGAGGACTACTACTCCCACAAGCCCCCGCAGCACCTGCTCATAAAAGCGTGCATCGCGACCACAACAGGGTAAATGCCTGCCCCTGACTCCTGTTGGTGCCTGGAATCTCACCAGGGGGAAGCCGCTACAAGCCGCTGGGGAGACTACTACTCCCAGAAGCCCCCGCAGCACCCATGCATAAAAGTGCACATCGCGCATGCAGCGCAGGATGTGCGCAGGGACGCACCCGGGCGGTGCCTGGGCAAAGCCCGGGCCAAGGCGGGCCCGAACATGCCCGTCTAAACCTGGAGGAGGCTGGGCTGGGCCACTCTCCTAACAATCATCTCACGGTGGGAAGCCAGTTCTACGATCTTCGAGGGAAGGAGTGTTCCCTATAATGGGTAAGAGGAAGGCAATAAGTGAAGCTTAGGGGGGAATTAGTAAACACACTTGATGTATTTTTGATACGGGCTGCTAATGTGTTGTCGCAAGAAATAGAGCTCACAGAGCGTCGGCTCTTCTTGGAAGAAGGTAGAGGATGTACAGCCCCGACCACATTACTATCCGATACTGGCCCCAAACAGTGCAACATAGCCCCCTCTGAGTCTCAAGCCCGTGACGATGCGCACCAGGCCACGGAACCTGTAGACAAATCAGTTCCCATTGAAGATCCCAACACTGAACCAGCTGCTAAGAGGAAAACATGTGGGAAAAAAGTAATACCAAGCCCAATAAAAAACTTAAAATCAAAAAGACTTTCTATAATAAGCGAAGGAGAATCAAGCATGTACCATCCACCTCCCACTAATCCATGTTCTGCCATGATCGACGATGCGGGATGGAATAGACTGGAGAATATGGTGTCCCTTCTTCTGCAGCCGTTAATTTACAGACCTATAAAGAAAGAAGAGTGTATAGGTTTGTTTGGGCCAGTGGGTGTCTCAGGGGGAGGGGTGGTAGCAAGATCGGGAAATCTTAAAGGTCCAATAGTCGGGGAGCACAAGGAGAGGGAAACATCCCCATTGTGCCAAAATTGCCTTCACTAACGGCACCCCCTGCTCCTATTTCTAACCCTGCTTGAGCAAGTTCCTCGTGGGTCCATTAAGGGGCCTGCTGTAGGGGGGGCACCACAGCTAGAAAGAACATCCTTTTATAAGGATGAGAGGGAGGGAATACATGAGGCAAGGGTCACACTTTTGAAGGAGGATGAGAGGATGATTAATGGGCAGCAGCACCACCAAACGTTAGATCTTCCCCCCTGCTGCCTTACCATTGGTGTAGGTCCTGGCAAATGTCCCAGTACTGAGGGAGGGCCAGAAAGAATCTACAGAGCAGCTGATGGACAAATCACTCTTTTGGCTGAACAACTATGGTGGTAAGGGGTCATAAAGACATGGTGGCCTAGCCTGCCATATTATAATGGCCAGAAGAGTGGGCTGGGTGGGTACCTCACATAAAAATTAAAAATGGGATTGTATAGTGATCAATTTTAACAATCAGCAAGTGGTGAGCAATCTGAAAAGTCAACTCCATGAAGTAGTACTCCCTGGCACTCAGATCTATGCTCTGTCTCTGGACTTTTTTATACCTCAGCTCCGTTGGGTAACTTGGGTCCTTACAGCTATGCATAGATGCCAACAAACGACCACGTCTGCTCAGGGCAAGTTGGGGAGCACTAAGTGGGAAGTATTAAACAGATTCGCTCCTTTAGCAGGGCTTGATTCCTGTGACTGACTACCGACAGCGGACATACCTCAAATAGGGTCGGAGCACACCAAGAGAAAAACATGTGAGGAAGTAAGTTCCCCAGGGGATACAGAAGAGGATGCTGGAAGCTGGATAGAACTAGCCTCCTAGGACGTTGCAGGCATTAAGGAGAAGGTGGGTAACACACACTGGCTGGCTGTCTGGCCAAAACACGATATAGTTTGCTTACAGGAGACCTGGGCAACTGATCAAATCGCTATAGACGGGTATCGCTCATTCCAGACAGAGGCAGTGCCTGCACAATCAGGACGAGCCAGGGGGGGTCTATTAATGCTTATATCCAACACCCTCCCAATAAGAATAAATAAATTCTTGAAGGTGTCCCCGTATTTCCATTTTTTGTTAATAGGGGGCACAGGAGGTCAGGAGTGGTTACTGATAAACTTCTATAATAACAACTTTGGAGCCAATATGCATTCGGTGGTGGCACAATTGGAAAATGAGCTTGATAAAATTGGGGGTGAATCCTGGGAGAACTTTAATATTGTGTGTGTGGGTGATTTTAATGCACATTTGTGTAAATCCTCCACCGAGACGGTATGTGGTTTGTGGATGTGGAAGGGGTCCCGGTAAACCATTTTACTCACCAACAATATGAACAGAGTCTGAACAGAATACTCGCCATCAGAAATCTGGAGATAAGGAACAGAATGATTGTATCTTCCGGGGAGTTCATAAAGACTTTTATACGCAATAATTACAAGTCAACTATTGACTTCGTATTGACTTCAGAACCCCTTGGAGGGAAACTGACACAACTGGAGTCAACATTTACTACCTTCAGTGACTACGCCATCTTCTCCTTTTCCATGGCAATGGGTCCTCCCCGAGATAGGCAAACAAACGTTATTGAGACACCGGTTTTAGAAAGAAAGAACGGATACCAACTAAAATGGGATAGTATAGGTAAGGAAAAAACAATCCACCAAATAGTAACTAAGAACATGGACTCTATTCAACATTGTTTGGAAGTAAACTTCCCCGATGAACATCTCATTCTAGATTTTGTGAAATTACTAGAGGCAGTAAAAAATGCACTGTCCAACAATAGAACTACAAATAGGGCTCTAGTTAGGCGTTGGTTTGATCATGCCTGTTCTCAATCCTTAAAAGATCTCCATGAAGCCCTAAAAGACGCACCAAAAGATCAAGGGTAGATAAAGTTATTGCGCAAGGCATATAAAGAAACTAGGAAACAAAGAGAAATGGCACTGAAAGAAGAGGCCTGGGAACAACTAGAAAGGGCTGCATTTACCAATAATAGTAGGGACTTCTGGAGGGTGGTAAATAATCCCTATTTTAAGGATGCCGGGGATCCAACTTTGGAATCACATGTGGTAGAGGATGCTTGGGTGTCTCATTTTGAGACGATTTTTGGGTCAAGGGAAATCTGTTTGATCAATCAGTCTGCAGTCCCTTTGGTACAATCAGACCCCCTTGGCTTCACTGTAGGAGAAATAATAAAGGGGTTGGGAAGGTGCAGCAAGGCAAAGGCCCCGGGCCCAGATGTGGTCCCAATAGACTTATTTTTGGAAGACCACATCTTATGGGCCCCCTTATTGCGGAACGTATTTAACGCTATAGCTAAGGTCGGCCCCTTGATTTCATGGGGCACAGCGTTATTATTCCGATCTATAAAAAAGGAACTAAAAATGACCTAGGCAACTACAGGCCCATATCCTTGTTAGATAGCACCTCAAAATTAATGGGACGGTTACTATTACATAGGCTGGAAGAATGGGTCCTTGAAAGAAATATACTGATTCCGGCCCAATATATGTAACCATATATATAACCATATATGACCAATGTTTGAACCTGAATCTCATAATAGAGAAGAATACCAGGGCGACAGGGGAAAAAATCTACATGGCCTTCATGGATCTCACCGCAGCATTTGACTGTGTGTCTCACTGCAAACTATGGGAGATAATGAAGACCATGGGGGTTGATCCGCCAATTCTCACATTCATTCACCAGTTATATACCCAGGCCACCTCATCTGTTCGGTATGGCAAGGAAGGGGAATGCGCCCGTTCATTTCGAATTTTAAGGGGGGGTTAGGCAAGGATGTGTCCTTGCCCCATTCCTGTTCTCATTATATACGAACGGGGTTGAGGCAGTTTTGGCAGGTACAACATCAGACATTCCGAAATTTGGCCCCCTTACCCTCCCACTGCTCGCCTATGCTGACGATACTGTCCTAGTTGCCAGAACAGTAGGGCCTTGCAACGTATGATAACGGCCTATGCCTCTTTTATGACTTCCTTGGATCTAAGGGTCAACTAATCTAAATCCTTTACATTAATAGCAGACCCTACAGGGCGCGGGAAAGCACCATTTCTTCACCTAGGGGCCTGCAGATTAGAGGTAGTTGACTCTTTCTCCTATCTGGGAGTCATGTTTGACAAAGGTCACACCTGGGCTAACATGGTTAAAAATAGGGCGGTAGTGATGGAAAGTAGCATGGCAGCTATCACTAAGTTTGCCAAGAAACTGGGTACAACACCTATAAAAGTTATAAAGAGTATATATGCCAAGACAATTTCAGCTACTACTTATGGAGCAGGGGTTTGGGGGATGTCTCCAATTAAGCAGCTACAGAACCTTGAGGATAAATATCTGAGGCGGCTGGTTTCTCTCCCGGTATCATGCTCCAATTTTAATTGTCATGCAGAATTGGATCTTCCCTATGTCGGCGACTTAGTAAGGTTTGCCCCAATAGCATTATGGCATTCAACCTGGAGGAGGAACATGGGATTTTTAACACAATCCATTGTAAAGGATTGCCTTAAATTAGACAATGTGGACAAAATAGAATAGTTGCATCATGTAAGGTCAACTTTAAACTCTTTGGGCCTGGAGGATTTGTTTAGGACCCCAAGTGAATGCCTTCAATTATCCAAGAAGGATTTAAAGGAAAGATTTCTGGCAAAGGTGGCGCAAGAAAGAATGGAGTTAAATAAAGCCAAATCAACAGTAAGGTTATACCTTGACCTTCCGGCTTTACAGAGGGAGATTATAGTTACCTAGAGGAAATCCAGAATTTACAGCATTGTTATATCTTTCGCATGAATTTGTTCCCCCTGATGGTGGGTTATCCAGCGGGAAAATGTAAGCACTGTGACTTGACTGTTTGTTCTTGGGATGGTGTTTCGGAACAATCAGAACTTCATATCATCCTATTTTGTGATTTATACGTAGCGGAAAGAGCAAGATACCTTTTACCGACTCTGAGACATTATAATTTTAGACAATGTAGAGTGGCTTTTAGATTTCCTAAAAAACTTAGTAATCCGTCTATTTGCTTTGCAATAGCTAGTTTCCTTTTGGTTTGTATAAGGAAAGGAAAATTACTTCCGAGTCATTTTTAGCTAGATTATGATGAAACTGGAATTTCTTGTATTTTAGGATGCAAATTTTAAGGAAATATTTATGCTTTGTAATATTGATGTACTGTACTTTTATGATCTTTCATTTTTAAGATCGAATAAAGTTTTACGAACGAACGAACGGACTTATTCCTGACTAGCTCCTAATTTCCATGAGTAATTCACACCTATTCATTGAAGAACAAACTATGCTCAATTCGGATTCTTATAATGCCCTTAACTTACTCTTGGAATTCAGGAATACTACAAGAGTAAGTCACAGCAACATTTTTCTGCATTGGACCCTTTGTGACTTGGCACTATTGTGTTTAGAGTCGAGGCTGCAGTTACAAGAGACCTTTTTTGACAGTCCTTTGAAAAGCTGCATTCATTCCTCGTGGTGTATTGTAAAAGCGCTCACACAAAGGTCGAGGTGATTTTGTAGCTCATTCTTAGATATGCATAATACAAACGATCAGCAACTAAACAAGAGTTTTTAAAGATGTTTATACTTGCTTATCTTTTGATCATCAAAGGCCAAGCCACATATTATACGTTGATGAACTGTAAGAGGTAAGCCACATCTGTTATATTTTTTTATTAAAAATTGTTTCTATATTATTTAAAACTATCTCTTATTGCATAAAAAGTCACAAAAGGGTACACTATCTAAAGCGCCTTCAAATAAGAAAGATATCTGGGAATACATTAAACATCTTCTTCTACCCAGCATTTGCATTTATAATAAAGATATTTACATGGCTTTCTGTTATTCTAAGAAAAATGCAGAGGAAAGGATCTAAAAACATGATTTAGCTCCTGTTTGAAAAACATCTGCTGGATAAAATGAGCCTCTTGACGCCGGAATTGTCATCACTGATGACTTTGACAAAATGAGCAATGCATAAATTGCTGTTTTCCTGAATGCAGCACTGGAGGAGTTGCATATGGTTTGGGCAACGTATGTCTGTAAATGAACACTGGTGCAGCTAGTTGTTCAGCAGCACTTCTAGCAGGCAGAGCATCCCTGATGCAGGGGTTATTTGCATTCGGAAACGTGCATTGCTACGTAGTGATGTATTCTCCGAACGACTTGCACTGACAACTTGTAATTTTCTAGCTTTGACAACCTGAGCAAATCAGGCAGCCTAAAGCAAGTGAGGATGCAGCTAGCATTTCAGGAGTTCTACCGTTGATGGTATAAAATAGTGAAATATAAGAATGTCCACAAGCCACATAAATCATTTTGGGGCAATTCACGTAGACACAGAGGAATACTGTAGTCCCACTTCACACACTCACAAATGACGTACGACTTCATGTACTCATAAATGCCTTTGTGAATTGGCCCTATTGTCTTACTCAGGGTTCTCCAAAGTCGGACCCGGAGGGCCAGATCCATGCCAGATTTTCAGCATATCCCCATTTACATAAATGTAGCTATCTTAAAAATCTGGCATGGATCCGGACCTCAAGGACTGACTTTGGAGAACTATGGTCGTACTGAATAACTGCTGCTTGGTAATAGTACAGCAAGCTCAGAAAGAGCTGAGTTTCATGTCCCACCTTCATCTGCACACCTACCTTATTTGTACAAATGCTGATTAGCAATGGCATTTATGAGTATGTGAATGGTATACACATCTAGTACCACCATATGCACCATCTCTCCCTATACTGGGCACACCCAGGAGACATCAAGCAGTATCTAGTGCAGAACTTATACACTGGGAGGAGGTATATTAACATTGGGTGATTTACATAGCGATGGACAGCTCATCCCATTTGAAGACCTAGCTGCTAGCTCGGACCTACCGCAAGGCCAGTTCCTACTCCACGCCGCAGTGACGCGCACACTGAGCGTGACGAGGGGGGAATATGATACAGGAACCTGCCACTCATTTAACCATACAAAATTTGCATGAACTGGGCACAGGCCGCCATCTCACTAGATGGTTCGCAGAATCCCTCAGAGCCCACAACGACACCGCAGCTGCTCTCCTTGCGCGCTCATTGGGACACAGATCTATGGAGACCCACCACGGACCGGGAGTGGGAACAAATACTTGAAAGTCCCACACGGATTCCCCGGAATGCCAGATTTTGATGTATCCAATACTATATAATACATAGAGCCTACCTGACGCCAGCAAAAATAAACAAATATTTTGCTCACGCAGATGCCAAGTGCGCGAGGTGTGTGAAGCAGGGGCAGACCTACTACACATGCTATGGTCATGCACAGCCATTCAAACATATTGGGGAGAGGTTACTAAGTGCCTATCACAGTGCACAGAACGTACTTTAGACTGGACCTGGGAAACATGCATACTGGGACTGTACCAGAGACCCAAGAAGTACAAAGTGACGTCTAGGTACATAGATCTGGGCCTGATAGTGGCTAAGCGTTTACTCACACGTCGCTGGAAGTCCCCTGTTCCCCCAGTAGCAAAGGCCTGGTATCAATCACTATTATGCTGGGCACAGGCGGAGAGCATAGCGCTCCGCCGCGAGGACGCGATGGGATTGAGGAAGCAACCTTTGGCTGCAGCATGGGACACAATCTTATCAGACTTCCGCACGGCCTGGCGGAGGCCCCCGGGGGCGCTAGCGGACACACCTGAGAGCGATGGGGAGCACACAGCAGGAGAACCAGCACATACTTAGGCCCCAGAAAACATGCTGACAAGGAACCTAGACAGTGACAGGCATATGATTTTAAGATTGCATAATACACAAGCAAGGCGGGCGGCTGGGACAACTCGAAGACATGGAACAACATCAAGCATGATATTAGCGGTGATGTAGAAATACAATACAGAGAATCCAAGGGGGTGGGATGTACGTTATGTAATGTTATTGTTATGTTGGTTATAAATCAAACTCTGACTGCCAAGACTTTATGCCAGCTGAACACGCACCGGACTAGAAAATAACGTAACTGGCTGTGATGTATCTTCTCGTAATTTCGCCTTGTTGTGCAGCTTTATTATACTAATTATGCAGACTTGCAGATATATCAGATGTTATGTAAAATGTATAAAATACAATAATAAAAAAAAATGAGTATGCGAATGGTATTTATGAGTATGTGAAGTAGTACTAAAAAAGTACTATTTCACAGATCATATATGTCTAGGGGAAGTCCAACTCCCTATTAGTACAAGTGCAAACAGGGCGTAGTCCTTTCTATTCGTAACAATTTTATATAAGACCATTCTGATTTCAGTCCCATTGTATGATTTATGGGGCCAATTCACGAAGGTATTTAAAAGTATATGAAATAGTTCTGCAGGAGTACTACTTCACTTTCTCATAAATGCCTTTGTAAATCGGACTCATAGTTTTATTAGTTCAAATACTGTATGCATATAGGAATCACATAACAATGATAAATCTACGTCACAGAATTACCATAATGTGGCTAACAAAAAGTAGTAAACATGCTTGCAAGTTTCTTATACAAATGCATGCATGAACACACGAGGACACATTCACACATATATGTGCAGGCACATGGATATGTCCATAACTCAAACTCACATGCTTACTTACACAGGTGCATACTAATCATTAATAGACCAGGACCTGGGGTTAGAAGGGCTCTGTTCACCTCAACGATGTCTGTATTTGCTACCCATTGCCATTGGTGGGGGCAGAAGGTTATATTAGGCCCCATGGTACACTTGCCACACTACTGCACACACAAACACAGCAAACACTAATTACTCACACCCAAACATACACACCCACATACACACAAGCTTTTCAGACTGATACTAGAGAGAGAAAGAAAGATGTAAGAGGACGATGGCGGTTCAGCTGCTGGGGGAATGGAGGATACTTTAAAATATAATCTTTTCTTCGAAATTGGCTATAACAACATTGCTGGCTTGTGGCAGAGATCCTGTGACACGCCAGGAAAGACGAGCCTCGTTTGACTGACTGATATCTTTGAAAGGAGAGGTCTGCCCCGAAGTCTCAAATTTCAAAGTAATAATTCATAACACGGGCACTTAATATAAAAGAGTATGCTTGCAATATTAAGGAATGTTCTTCATAAGCGATACTTTTCTAAAGGCTGGCTAAGACTAGATGATGCTACAGGAACATTGTGTGCACACTAATGCGAAAATCACAGAAATATCGCCAAAACAGCTAATCCTAATCACGCAACGAGAAATGTAAGGTGCCTGCATGGGCAATTACATAAACCTGAATTCTCATATATAGAAACTAGGGGACTTATAGTATAAAATCTTGAATTTTGTTTTCAATGTAAAAATAATGAGGCTCACAATTTCAGAATCGTAAATGAATACGTACAAAGCACAAACACAATATTTACCTAATAATGATTTCTGAGCGTTTGCAATTGCCAAATACCGATTTCTGGTTTGCATTTTATTTTAGCTCACAAATTGTGACTCGTGAGTCGCAAATAGCGAACTTCACAATGTCTGATGATCTCACCGATAAAAAAAAATGAGGCAGAAACATCGTAGTTCTCCTTTCGGGAGGTCTGCACATCACAGCCACTGGATTATAGGCCATATTGAGAATCCAGGGGCCGCAAGAAGAAGTGGGAAGAAAGAGAAAGAGGAAAATAAGTGTCATTAAAACGGCCCCATCCCAGAGGCTACCAAAAACAAATATGGAGTAATTGTCAAGGCTGCATAAGCGCATTAGGGGTGAGCAACAGGAGCATGAGGATATCTGCAAATGTTGGTATGACCTAAGATCCAGGACCAAGGAGGGAATTGCCATCTAGAGATATGAAGCAGGAGCAACAGCTGGAGGACCCATCACCTAAGCCCCATTATGGCAACCGGAATAATTGATAGAATCAACTTTTCTACAATCAACATGTGAAAGACATGTGAAAGAAACAAGGGTGTGTTCAAAAAACGTTCCGAATACTAACCCTTATGAACTACTCATTAATGTAAACAAGGTACATTTGGTTAAAAAACACACACTAACTGTTGTTAAACTTTCCATATGAGATCTTTTGTACATCATAAACAACAAATGATGAGTAATGTACTTCTTGTAGAATGAGATTTGGAATCAGTTCACAATCATACATAAAATATCAGCATAAAGGGGAAAGAAAGTTCTATATTTCTAAGGTGTACACATCTGAGTTTTAAATGTCACCTTTCAATACATTTAACCTGCAGATTTTTATCCTAATAATTATATTAAAAATAAAAAACATCATATATTTTTATCCAACATGCACTGCCATTAAACATGCTGTGCACTACAACTACATAGAGAAGTCAGGTACAGTCTGAGGGTGAATCATGAGAGTAAGAAGACATAATTGATGCTGTATCAAGGGCTTCTGAAAATACTGCTGCGACAGTCAGAGGAGAATTCCGGTTCCGGGTCAGAGCGCACACGGCGGACGGAGTGAGGAGCGAGAGCGAGAGCAGGCTCTTGGATCGCCGCGGCCTCTCGGATTGCCGTGGTAGGCTTTTCGGCTGGTTCACGGCTCCTGCTAGCTGCAAACAGCAGGTATCCAAGAGTGCAGCTGACAACGACAGCAAAACACCCCCGCAAATACCCCTGCGGCCCCCGCGGCCCTCCTCGTCTGACGGGAGGCGGGGCGAGGCGAGCGAGTACCGCACCGCACCATGCTGCTCACTGATTACGGTGCTGCCTGGGGCCACGTCCGGAAGCCCTACACGCCCTGCCCTCACGTACCATCTAGGGAGGTCCTGTACCGCATTGCGCCGCACCGTGGGGGCGGCGGTCACGGGCACGGTGGGGTGCAGCCAGCGGACTGTGTGACAACAAGTGATCAAGTGTGCAACAAGTGAAGCAACAAGTGAAGCAGCCCTCAGCCATAGCCATAGCCACATCCTATAGCGCATAATAGCGTGTAACAGCCCAACAGCCCAACAAAGAGCCCAGGAGGCCAACAGGTCAACAGGCCAAACAGAGGTTGGGCGTTTGGGCGTTTGGAGCGTTTGGAGCAATTGGGAGCATTGGAGGAAATTTTGGGATTTGAGATCCGGAGCCCGACAGCCACCACAGCTACCATAACAAAGGTGAGCAGAGAGGTGAGCAAGAGCAGAGAGCGTGGCCGTCTTTAGTGGCGGCCGCCAAGTGTTGAGCCCAGCAGACTGCGGAAGCGGCCCAACTAGGTTGGGTGTGGCTTGTGGTCTGCGCGAGTGCCCTGCTCCTGCCCCTGCTTGCCCTTGGAGTGCTTATTGCGCCTTTCTCCCCAAAACTCCCCCCTACAACCCTCACCTTCACCTTTACCATCACGCAGTTACTTTTGGAGCTTAGGACCGGGTGTAGTAGCTCAGCCGCCGGGCAATTTTATGAACATTGCCGCAAGTGCCGAACTGCGAATTAAGAAGTAAAGGAAGTGTAAAGGAAGTACAAAGGGAGAGTGAGGGAAGAGGGAGCCTCTAGGGTAGTCTCAAGATATGAGATCTGGGAGAACTAGAACCGAGGTCAAGCCGAAGAAAAAAGCTTGCCTGAACAGCAGGAGAATCAGCAAAAAAATCCCTGTTTCACCTACAGAAGCGACAAAATTGGAAATAAATCCAAAATTACCCTCAATAGCATCGCCAACAGTGTTACCAACGCCAATAAAAAAAACAGCAGGCAGGAACCCAAAAATTACCGACTTCCTAATTTCCCCAGGTTTCAGAGTTCAGGACAGAACAACTGGGCCTCAGGATCCAACAACAAGAATGTCTTCCCCAGCTGGATCCACACCCAACATGGCGAGCACACAGATTAGCATCCCATTGGAGGATAGCTGTAGCACCCCAAAGATTTTGAAAACAACTGGCAATCAAGTAATTGTGACAACTCAGATAAATGCAAGTGAAGCGCCACAAAAACCACAAACGAGTACAACGAAAGCAGCGCCAGAGGCAACAACAAAGCGGCGGTCCGTAAGTCTTGGGTCACTCCCTTGTTCCCTTGGGGCCAAATTAGGTGAAGGCCAGGCACTCGTTTCTTCTAAAGCTAGCGTGGCCAATACGGACAAGAACCATGCCGAAACTAAAGATGAAAACATTTTGGGAGGACAGTTAGCGGCTCTGCCCACACCAGTTTCAGAAACTCAGGAATGCCTAATAAGTTCATTCGGGCCAAAACACGAAGTCCAGAAGGCAGAAACTTCTCTTTTCACCGCAAACGAATGACCATTAACAGGGGTCCTTTATGATTATGATTATAATACCATACTCTCTCCAATAAAGACTCGACCAGGGACTGGGCTTATTACACATCCAAGACTTGATCAATCAAAGTCTTGAGTAGGGTCTGGTCTTATTACTCAACCAAGTACAAGTCCGGTAGGAGACTTCATGGACAATATTACGATCAAACCAGGAGATGATACCTGCTTTAGCCACCGAATGGACGCCAATCAGACTGACCATCTTTCACTCCTACAAGCTCCGCTATGGTCCCCATTCATTAATATAATGGAAACCATTTCGGCAGCATTATTTCAACATTCAGAAAAACTAGAGTTGCAAGTTGATCTTTTGCAAGTTCTCGCGTTACATGTTTCCGGCATAGAAAGAAAAATCCAAGAACTAAATTCCGTAATTGAGCGGGTGCAGAAAGATCCTCATACAACGTACCACGAATGCCAATGTTCCAGCACCATGAATCAACTGAAGTCCATCCCGGCGATTCTGACAGACATTCTGGTAGAAGTAAAAAAAACAACGGATATCGTCACACCTGCTATTAGTGCTTCCACTAAAATAGCTGTAAATCAACAGAACCCCATTATTCCTCCGGGAACTTTGGAAAGCACGGAGGAAATGGATGGCACCCTAAGAGACTCAAACTCAGAAACGCAGATAGAAACATCAAATAATATGTCAATACGAAGTAATCACCAAAGCAATTATCAACGTGACGACCCATTGCTTGATGTAGTAGCTTTACAATCACATCAACAAAATCCTAGTAATCCACTAACAAAACAGGAACGCAAGAGACTGAGAAGTCAAGGCAAAACAAGCAAAAGAGAAGCCAAGTTATAGCACAGATTTCCCAAAAACAGGCCCAAGAGCCATCATCCTCAAGTGGCCACCACGTGAATCCACATGAAACAACTGCTGGAAATGGACTTGTGGGAAACAAGGCAAACATGCGCCATTATGAAAAGTCATCCAAACCTAGACATCAACTCGATCATCGTGGAACAAATATTTCTCCATTAGATTCAACAACAATGCAGATAAGCAGTCACAAAGACCTCTGGCAATCATTCCCTTCCACCAAAGATCAAAAAGAAGATGGCACACTATTACAAATTCCCCGGGTAGAACAACGAAGTATATCCCAATACTTCCTCAAACAATCAAAAGCCCAAAACAGTAAAACTGTGGCCGAATCGCAGCAATCACCGAAACCCAGGCACTGTTTGGCAATTCAGATTGATCATTCTCCATCATCAGGAGACCAAGTTAAACTCCAAAAAACAAAAGCAGATTTGACCAAAACTGTTGTGATAAAAACAACTTGCCCCCAAATTTCAACCGAGGGGAAAATGCCCTCAGGAGAAACCATATTCAGTGGAATTTCTGCAGGTCTACATCGCCATAGAGCTGATTGCCCACAAAGCAATGAAGGACAAAATTGCCCAGAAGGTTTAGTAACATTAGAATTGATTCCACACTACAATTCAAGAGGACACCACGACATTCTTAACCGTAGTGCAATATTAAAGCTTGCAAATTCAATTGAAACATTAAAACACTTAAATACAAACCACATTGAAAGTATTTAATTCCAAATACTCCCAAATGTAAAAGGGAGAGAAATGACTGTTGTAACTTGGAGCGATCCAAAAATCACAATGGAATTTTGGAGCCACAGAGATTTTTTTGCCAAATGGGGAATTGAAATAAGAACAACAGAAATAGAACGATACCCCGGCCCTCTATGTCCAACAGCCGAGTTAAGATCGGCAATGGACAGGGGATACTTAGGGGAGCAGTAGGACCCACAGTAAATGCCCAGGAGGGTTGGTCAAACCTACGCATCATATATCAAGTTGCGCCAGAAGCAGCCAGTCAAGTCCGAAAAGTTCTTCCTTCGACCACTCGGGGCACGGAGATTTAAGAAAAACGAGGCATGAAAAAGTATTATAAAACTGTGCTCCTGGAATATCAATGGCTTCGGTAGAAAGACAGAGGAGATAGATTTGCAAATTTTTTAAAACAAGAATTGACATTCTCCTATTTCAGGAAACCTGGACTATGGCACCCACGTCGATTAATGGTTTTAAAGAATTTCATCAATACGCCACCAAAGGTAAAGCATCTGGTAGACCATCTGGGGGGTCTATCAATTTACCTTAGCACAAGCATACCATGGTCCTACGAATTGATTGAGCTAGGACAAACTTGGATTCAATGTATAAAAATTTTACCATCACAAGACTCTCTCAAAGGTTTGCCACATAACAACGAGGAAAAGTTTTTAATTATATGTAATGTATATATTCATCCAGCATTAAAGGCAAAATAGGAGAAAATCGTGACCCTTAAAGTGCTGCTCAAATCATTGCAATCCACTTTTCCGCAGGCAGGTATTGTGCTGTCAGGCGACTTTAATATGTTCTTACTTCAAGTGGACCAAGCACAAAAGAAACAACAAATTAAATTTAAAGGGAAAAGGATTCCCCAGTAATTACAAATTATCGCAAAAAAGATCGCCATGGCCAACTTTGCGCTTCAATATTAGCTGAAATAGGGATGATAACTTTAAATGGTCGTCTTCCGCAAGATCAACCAGCGATACCAACCAGAATATTTAAGCAGGCACGTTCTGTCCTAGACTACACAATAGTGGACATCGAGCTATTACAAATGATCTCTAGTTATCAAATAATTCATAGTCTAGAGAGTGATCACAGCCCGCAGTCAATTGACTTCCATATCCATATCTCAAGAGCGGCTGAAAGCAATGATTTGTCGGAAGTCCCTAGTCCGTACAATCTAAAAAGGCTAGCGTGGAATGGCAAAAACGCTTGTGAATTAATGAATTACCTAAAAAATTTACCGGCGACCACTCAAGAACAAAACTTGAAACAGCCATGGGTAACTTGGGAAAAAATTATCATGATGTTGATCTCCAAATTTCCATCAAAGAACAGGCACCACGGAAGCAACCTAAGGATAACAACAACAGAGTCTTTCAGCTCCTTAGCGGTGAAAAAAAGGGCTTTCAATCGGGAAATGAGAAAACTACGTGGAAATACCCTAATAACGAGCAAAGGGGAAAGGCAACAAATCCATCAGTTGAGGCAGAAATATAAAAAAGAAGTCTGGATGGTAAAGAAATCCCAACAAACTGAAATTTGGTTAAAATTACTGGAAACAAGTAAATCAAATAACAACAAAAAGTTCTGGGCGGAAATAAATAACATAGCAAATGGATCTTTCCGTCAACATAACGCAAATATTCTAGAGGCAGACTGGATAGCACATCTAGCTAAAAATAATATGGACGAAAACATCAAATATCCAGCTACAAATACAGATCACAACGCACTGCATCAACTAAAAAATGATCACCCAGAAAATGCGCTTGAGGGAAATTGGATTCGAATCAACCAGGTCGAAATGGTCATAAAAAAACTCAGATCCAGCGGAGCCCCAGGCCCAAACGGCTTACCAAATGGGCTTTTTAAACAAGATAAATCGTTTTGGGCAGAATTTTTCACTCCATTATTCAACCATGCTTTTCAAACAAACAGCATACCAGCGTCATGGACAGGTAGCGTTCTACATCCGATATTTAAAGCGGGCGCCAGATCGGATCCAGCGAATTACAGGTTGATCGCCTTAATCGATGTAGAAGCTAAAATATATGCGTCAAATCTCCTGATCGCTCTGGAAGAATGGGTCACTTCTAGTAGTATCATCCCAGTTACACAGACAGGCTTTAGACCCGGTACAAGTACGATGTGTAACCTTCTGGCCTTGAACATCCTCGTCAAAAAAGCAAAGCGAAAATCCACCAAATTGTATACCTGCTTTGTCGACCTAAAAGCAGCGTTCGACATGGTACCCAGAGAACTCCTGTGGCAAAAGATGGCAAAATGGGGCTTTCCACCACTGCTATTACGGGCCATCGTCAATTTGTATACATCCACCTGGGTTCTGATAAAACTGGGTAACGGGAAAGAACTACAGCAAGGATTTCAACGCATATTGGCTTAAAGCAGGGATGCGTGCTGGCTCCTAGTCTTTTTAACATCTTCACCGCAGACCTAAATAAGAGGCTATCAGAAGTCCAAAGTGACCCCCCGAAGATTGCTCACTGCAAAATAAGAAGTTTGCAGTATGCAGGTGACATAATTTTATGCAGCCAGACACCAGTGGGCCTACAGCGCTTGATCACAAAGCTGGTGGAATATACTACGGAGCTTGGTTTGTCTCTTAACTATAACAAAACCAAGGTCATGTGTTTCTCAGCAAACATAGTGCCCAACAGAAAAAAAAACAAGTGGTATGCAGCAGGAAACAGAATAGAGGAGAGTGCCTTCTATAAATACCTAGGAGTAGTGGTCGATTCAAGGTTCACACTTAAAGATCATTTAATCACCAGAAGGGCTCAAGCAAATAAATTACAATTTGCATTAAACATGTTAAAATTTAAATTAAAGTGTCCATCAAATTCCCATCTACTAAAAGTCATTGCTGCCAAGTTCCTCCCAACCCTTACTTATGGCTCCGAACTATTTAAAGGCCAAGATGCCAACTTCCTGAATCTCCAACAATCAGGCCTATTTAAACAAATCTTTCGGATTCCGCAGTTTACATCTCAAGCACAAGTCCGCTTGGAATTCGGGTTATTAAACCAACATCTGTCAAGCAGCAATAATAAAAATGTGTTGGAAATTAAAAGCAGCACAAGAGGAATCCTTGCTGGGGCATTGTTAGAACTGGGGGTCTCTAGTTGGCAATGGTTTGCACCTTTGTCCAAATAGGGACCCTTGCTTCTAGTCAGGATAAGGGGGATACACTCCTAAAATAACCCCTGCTCACCCCCTGGTAGCTTGGCACGAGCAGACAGGCTTATCTCAGAGGCAGTGTGTAAAGCATTTGGGAACACATACAGTAATACAGTGAAAACACTACAGATGGACACCACACAGGTTGTTATGTAAAAATAAGTAATCTTTATATAGACTTATCACAAGACCCAATAGCAAAAATCCACAATACTGTACTCAAAAATAGACTTTAAAAGGTTATAAAATAGTTCAGTTCTCTCAAGTTGTAAATGCGACACTTTACTCTCAATGTACCTTGAATGCGTAACGCAAAGAAAACAAAAGGGTCGCAGGGAAGGTGATGCGTCGGTTCCTTACACTCAGGGGAGTGGATGCGTCGGTTCCTTACTGCTGCGCAGGGGAGTTGATGCTCGCTTCCTTACTGTGTGGGGAGGTGATGCGTCGGTTTCTTACTGCTTTCCGGTGCGATGCGACAAGATGGCACCTCGATGCGATACTCTTCTCCGGTACGATGCGACAAAATGGCATCTTGGTTGCGATGTGACAACGTTGGTGTGATGCGTGCACGCCCGACGGCCGTGCGGCGACTCGATGATCTTTGGAGCCGCGACAGGCCCTGCGACGCGCTTCTCCGGTGATGCGACGATGACCTCTGTGGCAGCGTCCCGCTTCTCCGGTGATGCGCCGCGCTTCGGCGATGCGAGGATGACAGCGGCAGCGTCGTCTCGCTTCCTTGGCGATGCGATGACCGCGGCTGCGGCGACGACACGCTTCTCGTTGTTGCGTCGCGCTTCCAGCTCCCAGCGACACGCAGTCTCTCAGAAGGCCCAGCACAACAGCAGGCACTTCAATTCCCAGCAAGGGAATGCAGGGGGGAGCTGGTTGGTGAAGTCTTGTATCCCTGAGACTTCAGGCAGGAGGCAAGCTCTAGTTCAAGCCCTTGGAGATTCTCTTCTTCAAGATGACAAAGCACAGCAAAGTCTTTTCTCCTGTCCTTGGTAGAAAGCAACCACTGCAGGCCAACCCCAATCAGCAAAACAGCACAGGGGCAGTACTCCTCCTTCAGCTTCTCCGGTTCTTCTCCTTGGCAACAGGTTTCTTGATTTCCCAGAAGTGATCTAATTTCCTAGGGGTCTGGGTCCCCTTTTTATACACAGTTTCTCTTTGTTCTCTGAAGGCAGAGAGGCCTCTGCCTAGTCCAAAACCAGTTCTGGTCAGTCCTGGAGCACTTTGTTTTTCTGACTCCTTCTTTCCTTTGTGAGTGAGGGGCAGAGCCATCAGACGCCCGGCAGGAGGTGGAGCCAGCATTGTGGAAGGCAGGCACAGCCCTATTCAGACCCAGGTGCAACTCCTCCCTCCACTCTGGATGCAGATCTTTCTATTCAGCCCTGTGCTGACTCACCCTGTCTCCTGTAGCCACCCCCAGCCCCTGTCACTCAATCTCCAGACAAGGAATACACAACCTAGCAGAGGCAGGCTTGGAAGTTTAGGCAAGAAAATACCCACTTTCTAAAAGTGGTATTTTCAAACACAGAATGTTAAAACCAACTTCACTAAAAGATGTATTTTATCATTCTGAGTTCAGGCATACTAAATTCGTTTTTCTACCATGTTCCCTGGGTCAGTTAGGATTATAAGGTGTAATAATCAAACTGCCCATTCTGGCCTATGGAGAACAGGTAGCCTTGCAATAGTGAAAAACGAAAATGGCTGTAATTCACTATTAGGACATGCCACACACACCAGGGCATGTCCTACCTTATACTTACAATGCACCCTGCCCTTGGGCCTACCTTAGGGGTGTCTGATATGAAGATAAGGGAAGGTTTAGGGACTGGCAAGTGGGTGCACTTGCCAAGTCGACATGGCAGTCACAGACCGCACACAGGCTCTGCAATGGCAGGCCTGAGACACATTTTACAAGCTGCTTCTGTGGGTGGCACAACCAGTGCTGCAAGCCCACCAGCAGCATTGGATTTACAAGCCCTGGGCACACTCAGTGCACTGTACTAGGGACTGACAAGTAAACCAATCATCCAATCATGGAGTCACTAATCCATACATCAATTTACAGTAGGGAGCACTTGCACTGTGGCACTGAACAGCAGTGGCACAGTGCCCAAAAGCATCTAAAACCAGCAAAACATAAGAGGCAACAGCAAAAAAATGGAAGGGAGACCCACGCCAATGGTGCCAAGTCTAACACGTGTCCCCTCCAGCTGAAATGTGGGGAGAACTACCCTTCCTCCTGGGAGTTCTCATCACTAAGGCGGAAAAATCTGGACAGACCATCAGCATTGGCGTGTTCTGTACCAGGGCGGTGTTCCACCGTGAAGTCCATCCCCTGTAGGGAAATGGACCACCTCAACAGTTTTGGGTTCTCACCCCTCATCTGCATTAACCATCTGAGGGGCCTGTGGTCTGTCTGAACCCGGAAGTGAGTCCCAAACAAGTATGGTCTCAACTTCTTCAGTGCCCAGACCACAGCAAATGCCTCACGTTCAATCGCACTCCACCTCTGTTCCCGTGGGAGTAACCTCCTACTAATAAAGGCTACAGGTTGGTCTAGGCCCTCCTCATTCATCTGTGAAAGCACAGCCCCAACACCATGCTCTGAAGCATCTGTCTGCACAATGAATTCCCTTGAGAAGTTGGGCGCCTGAAGCACGGGCGCCGTGCACATGGCAGATTTCAGGGCATCAAAAGCCTTTTGGCAGGCATCAGTCCAGTTCACTTTCCTGGGCTGCTTCCTGGAAGTCAGCTCAGTCAAGGGTGCAACAATGTTGCCATACCCCTTGACAAACCTCCTGTAATACCCGGTGAGTCCTAAGAAGGCTCTCACCTCTGTCTGGGTTTTGGGGGTTCCCAAGCCAGGATGGTATCTATCTTGGGTTGTAGGGGCGCCACCTGGCCGCTCCCAACCTGGTGTCCCAAGTACACCACAGAACCCTGCCCGATCTGGCACTTACTCGCCTTGATCGTGAGGCCTGCCCTCCGCAGCGCCTTCAACACTTCCCAGAGGTGGTGCAGATGTTCCTCCCAAGTGGCGCTGAACACTGCAATGTCATCCAGGTAGGCGGCACTGAAATCCTCCAGCCCAGCCAACACCTGGTTGACCAACCTCTGAAAGGTGGCAGGGGCATTCTTCATCCCAAAGGGCATCACCCGGAATTGGTAGTGCCCATCTGGTGTGGAGAATGCTGACCTCTCTTTGGCCCCATCAGTTAAGGCAATCTGCCAGTATCCAGACGTTAGATCAAACGTGCTGAGGTACCGGGCAGCCCCTAACCGATCAATGAGCTCATCAGCTCTGGGGATGGGGTGCGCGTCAGTCCTGGTGACTGAATTGAGTCCTCGGTAGTCCACACAGAACCGGAGTTCGGGTGTGGCACCAGGCGCGGCAGCCTTTGGGACCAAGACCACTGGGCTGGCCCAAGGGCTGTTAGAGGACTCAATCACCCCTAAGGCAAACATCTTGGAGACCTCCTCCTTGATGCAAGCTCTCACCCTGTCAGTCACTCTGTAAGTTTTGTGCTTCACAGGAGGACTGTCCCCAGTGTCCACATCATGGATGCACCATTCAGTGATACTGGGAGTCAGGGAGAACAGATCAGAAAACTGCCCCAACAGTTGGCGACAGTCATTCTGCTGCTCAGGGGTCAGGGTGGGAGAGAGGTTCACACCATCCACTGACCCATCTTGCTCTTTTGCATACAGGAGGTCAGGAAGAGGTTCAGTCTCCTCTTCCATCCCAGCATCTGTTGCTAAGAGCATGCCCACTTCAGACCTCTCAAAGTGGGGCTTCAGGCGGTTCACATGCAGGACCCGCAAGGGGTTCCTGGGAGACTGCAAGTCCACCAAGTAGGTGACATCACTCTTGCGCTCCACCACCTCAAATGGTCCGGTCCACTTATCCTGGAGCGCACAGGGCTCCACTGGGGCCATGACCCAAACCTTTTGTCCAGGCTGAAACTCGATCAGAGTGGCATTCTGATCATGCCAACGTTTCATCTCTTCCTGGCTGGCTTCCAGATTCGCCTCAGCGTGTTGTCTGAAACGCCGAGTCTGGTTCCTGAAGGCCAGCATGTAACTAAATACATCCTGGGGAGTTTTCCTGGGAGCTTCCTCCCAGCCTTCCTTGACCAGACTCAGAGGTCCTCTTACAGGATGGCCGTACAGCAGTTCAAAGGGACTGAACCCTAAGGACTTCTGGGGCACCTCTCTGTAAGCAAAGAGCAGGCATGGCAAGAGGACGTCCCACTTACGCCTCATGGGTTCTTCAAGACCCATAATCATGCCTTTCAGGGTCCGGTTGAATCTCTCAACCAGCCCATTACCTTGGGGGTGGTAAGGAGTGGTGAACTTATAGGTTACACCACACTCCTGCCACAGGGACTTCATATACTTGGAAATGAAGTTGGTACCACGGTCGGACACCACCTCCTTGGGGAACCCCACACGGGAGAAAATCCCCATCAGTGCACGTCCCACCACGGGGGCCGTCACTGTCCGAAGAGGGATGGCTTCCGGGTACCGGGTGGCATGGTCCACCAAGACCAGGATGAACCTGTTGCCCATGGCTGTCTTGGGATCCAGAGGCCCCACAATGTCAATACCCACCCTCTCAAAGGGGGTGCTGACAACAGGGAAAGGTTGGAGAGGAGCCTTGTGCTTCCTCCCACTCTTACCACTTGCCTGGCAAGTCTGACAGGTCCTGCAATGAGTATCTGAACTCTTGCGCATTTGGGGCCAATGAAAGTGGGTGACAAGCCTTTGAAAGGTCTTGTCTTGCCCCAAATGTCCTGCTAAAGGCACATCATGAGCCAGACCCAGTAGGAAGGCTCTGAAGCGCTGGGGTACCACCAGCACACGGGCTGACCCAGGCTCAGCAACCTTAGGCTCACTATACAGGAGACCATTCTCCCAGTAGATCCAGTGTGATCCAGACTGATCACCTGCTGCCTGGCTTGCAGCCTGTTGCCGCAAGCCCTCAAGAGAAGGGCACTTCTTCTGCTCCTCGCAGAACTCTTCCCTGGAGGGGCCTCCTTCCTGCTGCCAATGGGTCAGCTCAGGCAGGTCCCCCAGTTCAGCCACTTGTTCCCCTGTAGGTTCCAGGGCATCCCCCTCAAGGTCTGCCTCCTCCTGGACCGTGGGAACTTCGGGGGCCGGTTTCCCGTGCCCCCGCCTCCTCTCTTTAAGGCAGGCACCTGGGCCTTTCTTCCAGGCTCCAGGTTCTCCTGAATACCCTTACCGGCTGCCATTGACCGAGTGGTCACACACGCCCACTCTGGCAGACCCAACATCTCCAAATGAGACCTCCGCTCCACCTTCGCCCAAGGGGAGCTCTCCAAATCATTGCCTAGCAGACAGTCAACAGGCATGGCTGGCCTCACAGCTACTTGAAGGATACCTGAGACCCCCCCCCACTCAAAGGGAACCTGGGCCACCTTGCAGTGGCTCTCTGAGTTGTCAGCGGCAACTACAGGGTAGAATACGTTGGGGACCACCTGCTCCTCAGACACCAGCCGACAACTGACAGCTGTCACACTGGCCCCGGTGTCTCTGAGAGCCTCCACCCTATGGCCATTGATGGTCACCCACTGCCTGTATTTTTTAGTGTTATCAGGCAGCTGGGTCCTAGGGACCATCTCACTGTCTCCTAAAGAGACCAGGGACATCTCTGCGGGACCCCACCCACCTTGGGCACCCAACTCCTCCCCCAGGGCTACACTAGCCATCTGCCGGGGTGGTGCACCAGTGGGTGCAGTGGTCACGGTATTGGGGCACTTGGGACTTCCTACAAAGTGACCCACCTGACCACAACTAAAACATGCTTTGGGCCCCTTCTGAACAGACTTATCTGTTGGGACCCATGGTCTTTTCTCAGTGGGAGGCTGGGAACCCTTACCTTGGTTCTCTTGGGGTTTACTTTGGGGCCCTTTTTGGAACTCCTTCTGTTTACCCTTGTCCCCCCCACTCTTCTGCTGGGGACCCTGCCCACCTTTGGCGGAGTCTCCCACAAGACCCTTGTGGACCCGGGTACTGACCCAGCGGTCCGCCTCCTCAGCAAGCTTCCTAGGATTAGTCAGCTTACTGTCAACAAGGTGCTGGCGTAGCTCTGGAAAACAACTACTGGACAAGTGCTCCCATGCAATTAAATCATAGAACCCCTGCAAGTCATTTACTTTGCTACCCTTCACCCATCCATCCAATGCTCTGCAAAAATAAGACACATACTCCACCCAGGTACTAGACTCCAGCTTTTTGCAGTTCCTAAACTTCTGCCTATAAAGCTCTGGAGTTAACCCATACCTTGCCACTAAAGCTTCCTTCAGGTGGGCATAGGACATCTGATCCTCTGTGGGCAAGGCTAGCAAGGTTTCCCTTCCCTCACCTGTAAAGCGGCCCCACAACCCCGCTCCCCAATCCTTCTCAGGGACCCGGTGTGATGTCATGGCGATCTCATATGCTTTAAACCATTGCCCAATGTCCTCCCCCTTCATGAAATCCTTAATAACCTCCTTGGGGATGTATACTCTACTTTCTACAGGCACTGGAGGTGTGCTGCCACCAGAGGGAGTGATCTCTAGGCTCCTAGCCTTTAGCTCTAGCTCCCTCACCACTCTCTCATGCTCTAAAAGCATCCTTTTTTCTTCCATGGCCAACCTCTTACTTTCCAACTCCAATTTCTTGTGCTCAAGGCTATCATGGCTTCCCTGTTTCAGTTTGGCCATTTCCATTTCATGCATCCTGCTTTTGTCCCTGTCCTCCAGCTCCTCTGGAGACAGGCCCTTTTGAGAAACACTGCTGCCCTCCCTGGAAGGCACTCTCCTCCCGGGTAAGCCTAATGGCCCCTCAAGCTGCTCATCTAAATTCTCTGCCTCCTCCACAGGCTCCTCGGGCTGCCCACCGGCATTCCGTGCTTCCAACCAGGCCCTCAGCGCCTTTTGAAGCTCCTCCTTCCTGGTGAGGCCTCTCATAGAGATTTTAAACTTTTTACAAACGGCTTTGAGCTCTGGCACAGTGTAGGTATCAACCCTATCTTCTTCAAATTCAATATCTGCAGGTGCAATGGATCCTCTTTTGCTCATTGTGAAAATTGGCAGTTCTCAACAAAAATAAAGGTTCCCAGGAAAAAAAAGTCCTTTCAAAATGTATGTGGTCGCGTATTGGTCTGCACTCACTAGTAGTGTACACCAATCACTGTATATGAATCACAAATGCAAGTCCAAATCCTCACCGCTGACCACCAATGTTAGAACTGGGGGTCTCTAGTTGGCAATGGTTTGCACCTTTGTCCAAATAGGGACCCTTGCTTCTAGTCAGGATAAGGGGGATACACTCCTAAAATAACCCCTGCTCACCCCCTGGTAGCTTGGCACGAGCAGACAGGCTTATCTCAGAGGCAGTGTGTAAAGCATTTGGGAACACATACAGTAATACAGTGAAAACACTACAGATGGACACCACACAGGTTGTTATGTAAAAATAAGTAATCTTTATATAGACTTATCACAAGACCCAATAGCAAAAATCCACAATACTGTACTCAAAAATAGACTTTAAAAGGTTATAAAATAGTTCAGTTCTCTCAAGTTGTAAATGCGACACTTTACTCTCAATGTACCTTGAATGCGTAACGCAAAGAAAACAAAAGGGTCGCAGGGAAGGTGATGCGTCGGTTCCTTACACTCAGGGGAGTGGATGCGTCGGTTCCTTACTGCTGCGCAGGGGAGTTGATGCTCGCTTCCTTACTGTGTGGGGAGGTGATGCGTCGGTTTCTTACTGCTTTCCGGTGCGATGCGACAAGATGGCACCTCGATGCGATACTCTTCTCCGGTACGATGCGACAAAATGGCGTCTTGGTTGCGATGTGACAACGTTGGTGTGATGCGTGCACGCCCGACGGCCGTGCGGCGACTCGATGATCTTTGGAGCCGCGACAGGCCCTGCGACGCGCTTCTCCGGTGATGCGACGATGACCTCTGTGGCAGCGTCCCGCTTCTCCGGTGATGCGCCGCGCTTCGGCGATGCGAGGATGACAGCGGCAGCGGCGTCTCGCTTCCTTGGCGATGCGATGACCGCGGCTGCGGCGGCGACACGCTTCTCGTTGTTGCGTCGCGCTTCCAGCTCCCAGCGACACGCAGTCTCTCAGAAGGCCCAGCACAACAGCAGGCACTTCAATTCCCAGCAAGGGAATGCAGGGGGGAGCTGGTTGGTGAAGTCTTGTATCCCTGAGACTTCAGGCAGGAGGCAAGCTCTAGTTCAAGCCCTTGGAGATTCTCTTCTTCAAGATGACAAAGCACAGCAAAGTCTTTTCTCCTGTCCTTGGTAGAAAGCAACCACTGCAGGCCAACCCCAATCAGCAAAACAGCACAGGGGCAGTACTCCTCCTTCAGCTTCTCCGGTTCTTCTCCTTGGCAACAGGTTTCTTGATTTCCCAGAAGTGATCTAATTTCCTAGGGGTCTGGGTCCCCTTTTTATACACAGTTTCTCTTTGTTCTCTGAAGGCAGAGAGGCCTCTGCCTAGTCCAAAACCAGTTCTGGTCAGTCCTGGAGCACTTTGTTTTTCTGACTCCTTCTTTCCTTTGTGAGTGAGGGGCAGAGCCATCAGACGCCCGGCAGGAGGTGGAGCCAGCATTGTGGAAGGCAGGCACAGCCCTATTCAGACCCAGGTGCAACTCCTCCCTCCACTCTGGATGCAGATCTTTCTATTCAGCCCTGTGCTGACTCACCCTGTCTCCTGTAGCCACCCCCAGCCCCTGTCACTCAATCTCCAGACAAGGAATACACAACCTAGCAGAGGCAGGCTTGGAAGTTTAGGCAAGAAAATACCCACTTTCTAAAAGTGGTATTTTCAAACACAGAATGTTAAAACCAACTTCACTAAAAGATGTATTTTATCATTCTGAGTTCAGGCATACTAAATTCGTTTTTCTACCATGTTCCCTGGGTCAGTTAGGATTATAAGGTGTAATAATCAAACTGCCCATTCTGGCCTATGGAGAACAGGTAGCCTTGCAATAGTGAAAAACGAAAATGGCTGTAATTCACTATTAGGACATGCCACACACACCAGGGCATGTCCTACCTTATACTTACAATGCACCCTGCCCTTGGGCCTACCTTAGGGGTGTCTGATATGAAGATAAGGGAAGGTTTAGGGACTGGCAAGTGGGTGCACTTGCCAAGTCGACATGGCAGTCACAGACCGCACACAGGCTCTGCAATGGCAGGCCTGAGACACATTTTACAAGCTGCTTCTGTGGGTGGCACAACCAGTGCTGCAAGCCCACCAGCAGCATTGGATTTACAAGCCCTGGGCACACTCAGTGCACTGTACTAGGGACTGACAAGTAAACCAATCATCCAATCATGGAGTCACTAATCCATACATCAATTTACAGTAGGGAGCACTTGCACTGTGGCACTGAACAGCAGTGGCACAGTGCCCAAAAGCATCTAAAACCAGCAAAACATAAGAGGCAACAGCAAAAAAATGGAAGGGAGACCCACGCCAATGGTGCCAAGTCTAACACGTGTCCCCTCCAGCTGAAATGTGGGGAGAACTACCCTTCCTCCTGGGAGTTCTCATCACTAAGGCGGAAAAATCTGGACAGACCATCAGCATTGGCGTGTTCTGTACCAGGGCGGTGTTCCACCGTGAAGTCCATCCCCTGTAGGGAAATGGACCACCTCAACAGTTTTGGGTTCTCACCCCTCATCTGCATTAACCATCTGAGGGGCCTGTGGTCTGTCTGAACCCGGAAGTGAGTCCCAAACAAGTATGGTCTCAACTTCTTCAGTGCCCAGACCACAGCAAATGCCTCACGTTCAATCGCACTCCACCTCTGTTCCCGTGGGAGTAACCTCCTACTAATAAAGGCTACAGGTTGGTCTAGGCCCTCCTCATTCATCTGTGAAAGCACAGCCCCAACACCATGCTCTGAAGCATCTGTCTGCACAATGAATTCCCTTGAGAAGTTGGGCGCCTGAAGCACGGGCGCCGTGCACATGGCAGATTTCAGGGCATCAAAAGCCTTTTGGCAGGCATCAGTCCAGTTCACTTTCCTGGGCTGCTTCCTGGAAGTCAGCTCAGTCAAGGGTGCAACAATGTTGCCATACCCCTTGACAAACCTCCTGTAATACCCGGTGAGTCCTAAGAAGGCTCTCACCTCTGTCTGGGTTTTGGGGGTTCCCAAGCCAGGATGGTATCTATCTTGGGTTGTAGGGGCGCCACCTGGCCGCTCCCAACCTGGTGTCCCAAGTACACCACAGAACCCTGCCCGATCTGGCACTTACTCGCCTTGATCGTGAGGCCTGCCCTCCGCAGCGCCTTCAACACTTCCCAGAGGTGGTGCAGATGTTCCTCCCAAGTGGCGCTGAACACTGCAATGTCATCCAGGTAGGCGGCACTGAAATCCTCCAGCCCAGCCAACACCTGGTTGACCAACCTCTGAAAGGTGGCAGGGGCATTCTTCATCCCAAAGGGCATCACCCGGAATTGGTAGTGCCCATCTGGTGTGGAGAATGCTGACCTCTCTTTGGCCCCATCAGTTAAGGCAATCTGCCAGTATCCAGACGTTAGATCAAACGTGCTGAGGTACCGGGCAGCCCCTAACCGATCAATGAGCTCATCAGCTCTGGGGATGGGGTGCGCGTCAGTCCTGGTGACTGAATTGAGTCCTCGGTAGTCCACACAGAACCGGAGTTCGGGTGTGGCACCAGGCGCGGCAGCCTTTGGGACCAAGACCACTGGGCTGGCCCAAGGGCTGTTAGAGGACTCAATCACCCCTAAGGCAAACATCTTGGAGACCTCCTCCTTGATGCAAGCTCTCACCCTGTCAGTCACTCTGTAAGTTTTGTGCTTCACAGGAGGACTGTCCCCAGTGTCCACATCATGGATGCACCATTCAGTGATACTGGGAGTCAGGGAGAACAGATCAGAAAACTGCCCCAACAGTTGGCGACAGTCATTCTGCTGCTCAGGGGTCAGGGTGGGAGAGAGGTTCACACCATCCACTGACCCATCTTGCTCTTTTGCATACAGGAGGTCAGGAAGAGGTTCAGTCTCCTCTTCCATCCCAGCATCTGTTGCTAAGAGCATGCCCACTTCAGACCTCTCAAAGTGGGGCTTCAGGCGGTTCACATGCAGGACCCGCAAGGGGTTCCTGGGAGACTGCAAGTCCACCAAGTAGGTGACATCACTCTTGCGCTCCACCACCTCAAATGGTCCGGTCCACTTATCCTGGAGCGCACAGGGCTCCACTGGGGCCATGACCCAAACCTTTTGTCCAGGCTGAAACTCGATCAGAGTGGCATTCTGATCATGCCAACGTTTCATCTCTTCCTGGCTGGCTTCCAGATTCGCCTCAGCGTGTTGTCTGAAACGCCGAGTCTGGTTCCTGAAGGCCAGCATGTAACTAAATACATCCTGGGGAGTTTTCCTGGGAGCTTCCTCCCAGCCTTCCTTGACCAGACTCAGAGGTCCTCTTACAGGATGGCCGTACAGCAGTTCAAAGGGACTGAACCCTAAGGACTTCTGGGGCACCTCTCTGTAAGCAAAGAGCAGGCATGGCAAGAGGACGTCCCACTTACGCCTCATGGGTTCTTCAAGACCCATAATCATGCCTTTCAGGGTCCGGTTGAATCTCTCAACCAGCCCATTACCTTGGGGGTGGTAAGGAGTGGTGAACTTATAGGTTACACCACACTCCTGCCACAGGGACTTCATATACTTGGAAATGAAGTTGGTACCACGGTCGGACACCACCTCCTTGGGGAACCCCACACGGGAGAAAATCCCCATCAGTGCACGTCCCACCACGGGGGCCGTCACTGTCCGAAGAGGGATGGCTTCCGGGTACCGGGTGGCATGGTCCACCAAGACCAGGATGAACCTGTTGCCCATGGCTGTCTTGGGATCCAGAGGCCCCACAATGTCAATACCCACCCTCTCAAAGGGGGTGCTGACAACAGGGAAAGGTTGGAGAGGAGCCTTGTGCTTCCTCCCACTCTTACCACTTGCCTGGCAAGTCTGACAGGTCCTGCAATGAGTATCTGAACTCTTGCGCATTTGGGGCCAATGAAAGTGGGTGACAAGCCTTTGAAAGGTCTTGTCTTGCCCCAAATGTCCTGCTAAAGGCACATCATGAGCCAGACCCAGTAGGAAGGCTCTGAAGCGCTGGGGTACCACCAGCACACGGGCTGACCCAGGCTCAGCAACCTTAGGCTCACTATACAGGAGACCATTCTCCCAGTAGATCCAGTGTGATCCAGACTGATCACCTGCTGCCTGGCTTGCAGCCTGTTGCCGCAAGCCCTCAAGAGAAGGGCACTTCTTCTGCTCCTCGCAGAACTCTTCCCTGGAGGGGCCTCCTTCCTGCTGCCAATGGGTCAGCTCAGGCAGGTCCCCCAGTTCAGCCACTTGTTCCCCTGTAGGTTCCAGGGCATCCCCCTCAAGGTCTGCCTCCTCCTGGACCGTGGGAACTTCGGGGGCCGGTTTCCCGTGCCCCCGCCTCCTCTCTTTAAGGCAGGCACCTGGGCCTTTCTTCCAGGCTCCAGGTTCTCCTGAATACCCTTACCGGCTGCCATTGACCGAGTGGTCACACACGCCCACTCTGGCAGACCCAACATCTCCAAATGAGACCTCCGCTCCACCTTCGCCCAAGGGGAGCTCTCCAAATCATTGCCTAGCAGACAGTCAACAGGCATGGCTGGCCTCACAGCTACTTGAAGGATACCTGAGACCCCCCCCACTCAAAGGGAACCTGGGCCACCTTGCAGTGGCTCTCTGAGTTGTCAGCGGCAACTACAGGGTAGAATACGTTGGGGACCACCTGCTCCTCAGACACCAGCCGACAACTGACAGCTGTCACACTGGCCCCGGTGTCTCTGAGAGCCTCCACCCTATGGCCATTGATGGTCACCCACTGCCTGTATTTTTTAGTGTTATCAGGCAGCTGGGTCCTAGGGACCATCTCACTGTCTCCTAAAGAGACCAGGGACATCTCTGCGGGACCCCACCCACCTTGGGCACCCAACTCCTCCCCCAGGGCTACACTAGCCATCTGCCGGGGTGGTGCACCAGTGGGTGCAGTGGTCACGGTATTGGGGCACTTGGGACTTCCTACAAAGTGACCCACCTGACCACAACTAAAACATGCTTTGGGCCCCTTCTGAACAGACTTATCTGTTGGGACCCATGGTCTTTTCTCAGTGGGAGGCTGGGAACCCTTACCTTGGTTCTCTTGGGGTTTACTTTGGGGCCCTTTTTGGAACTCCTTCTGTTTACCCTTGTCCCCCCCACTCTTCTGCTGGGGACCCTGCCCACCTTTGGCGGAGTCTCCCACAAGACCCTTGTGGACCCGGGTACTGACCCAGCGGTCCGCCTCCTCAGCAAGCTTCCTAGGATTAGTCAGCTTACTGTCAACAAGGTGCTGGCGTAGCTCTGGAAAACAACTACTGGACAAGTGCTCCCATGCAATTAAATCATAGAACCCCTGCAAGTCATTTACTTTGCTACCCTTCACCCATCCATCCAATGCTCTGCAAAAATAAGACACATACTCCACCCAGGTACTAGACTCCAGCTTTTTGCAGTTCCTAAACTTCTGCCTATAAAGCTCTGGAGTTAACCCATACCTTGCCACTAAAGCTTCCTTCAGGTGGGCATAGGACATCTGATCCTCTGTGGGCAAGGCTAGCAAGGTTTCCCTTCCCTCACCTGTAAAGCGGCCCCACAACCCCGCTCCCCAATCCTTCTCAGGGACCCGGTGTGATGTCATGGCGATCTCATATGCTTTAAACCATTGCCCAATGTCCTCCCCCTTCATGAAATCCTTAATAACCTCCTTGGGGATGTATACTCTACTTTCTACAGGCACTGGAGGTGTGCTGCCACCAGAGGGAGTGATCTCTAGGCTCCTAGCCTTTAGCTCTAGCTCCCTCACCACTCTCTCATGCTCTAACAGCATCCTTTTTTTCTTCCATGGCCAACCTCTTACTTTCCAACTCCAATTTCTTGTGCTCAAGGCTATCATGGCTTCCCTGTTTCAGTTTGGCCATTTCCATTTCATGCATCCTGCTTTTGTCCCTGTCCTCCAGCTCCTCTGGAGACAGGCCCTTTTGAGAAACACTGCTGCCCTCCCTGGAAGGCACTCTCCTCCCGGGTAAGCCTAATGGCCCCTCAAGCTGCTCATCTAAATTCTCTGCCTCCTCCACAGGCTCCTCGGGCTGCCCACCGGCATTCCGTGCTTCCAACCAGGCCCTCAGCGCCTTTTGAAGCTCCTCCTTCCTGGTGAGGCCTCTCATAGAGATTTTAAACTTTTTACAAACGGCTTCGAGCTCTGGCACAGTGTAGGTATCAACCCTATCTTCTTCAAATTCAATATCTGCAGGTGCAATGGATCCTCTTTTGCTCATTGTGAAAATTGGCAGTTCTCAACAAAAATAAAGGTTCCCAGGAAAAAAAAGTCCTTTCAAAATGTATGTGGTCGCGTATTGGTCTGCACTCACTAGTAGTGTACACCAATCACTGTATATGAATCACAAATGCAAGTCCAAATCCTCACCGCTGACCACCAATGTTAGAACTGGGGGTCTCTAGTTGGCAATGGTTTGCACCTTTGTCCAAATAGGGACCCTTGCTTCTAGTCAGGATAAGGGGGATACACTCCTAAAATAACCCCTGCTCACCCCCTGGGAGCTCGGCACGAGCAGACAGGCTTATCTCAGAGGCATTTGGGAACACATACAGTAATACAGTGAAAACACTACAGATGGACACCACACAGGTTGTTATGTAAAAATAAGTAATCTTTATATAGACTTATCACAAGACCCAATAGCAAAAATCCACAATACTGTACTCAAAAATAGACTTTAAAAGGTTATAAAATAGTTCAGTTCTCTCAAGTTGTAAATGCGACACTTTACTCTCAATGTACCTTGAATGCGTAACGCAAAGAAAACAAAAGGGTCGCAGGGAAGGTGATGCGTCGGTTCCTTACACTCAGGGGAGTGGATGCGTCGGTTCCTTACTGCTGCGCAGGGGAGTTGATGCTCGCTTCCTTACTGTGTGGGGAGGTGATGCGTCGGTTTCTTACTGCTTTCCGGTGCGATGCGACAAGATGGCACCTCGATGCGATACTCTTCTCCGGTACGATGCGACAAAATGGCGTCTTGGTTGCGATGTGACAACGTTGGTGTGATGCGTGCACGCCCGACGGCCGTGCGGCGACTCGATGATCTTTGGAGCCGCGACAGGCCCTGCGACGCGCTTCTCCGGTGATGCGACGATGACCTCTGTGGCAGCGTCCCGCTTCTCCGGTGATGCGCCGCGCTTCGGCGATGCGAGGATGACAGCGGCAGCGGCGTCTCGCTTCCTTGGCGATGCGATGACCGCGGCTGGGACGGCGACACGCTTCTCGTTGTTGCGTCGCGCTTCCAGCTCCCAGCGACACGCAGTCTCTCAGAAGGCCCAGCACAACAGCAGGCACTTCAATTCCCAGCAAGGGAATGCAGGGGGGGAGCTGGTTGGTGAAGTCTTGTATCCCTGAGACTTCAGGCAGGAGGCAAGCTCTAGTTCAAGCCCTTGGAGATTCTCTTCTTCAAGATGACAAAGCACAGCAAAGTCTTTTCTCCTGTCCTTGGTAGAAAGCAACCACTGCAGGCCAACCCCAATCAGCAAAACAGCACAGGGGCAGTACTCCTCCTTCAGCTTCTCCGGTTCTTCTCCTTGGCAACAGGTTTCTTGATTTCCCAGAGGTGATCTAATTTCCTAGGGGTCTGGGTCCCCTTTTTATACACAGTTTCTCTTTGTTCTCTGAAGGCAGAGAGGCCTCTGCCTAGTCCAAAACCAGTTCTGGTCAGTCCTGGAGCACTTTGTTTTTCTGACTCCTTCTTTCCTTTGTGAGTGAGGGGCAGAGCCATCAGACGCCCAGCAGGAGGTGGAGCCAGCATTGTGAAAGGCAGGCACAGCCCTATTCAGACCCAGGTGCAACTCCTCCATCCACTCTGGATGCAGATCTTTCTATTCAGCCCTGTGCTGACTCACCCTGTCTCCTGTAGCCACCCCCAGCCCCTGTCACTCAATCTACAGACAAGGAATACACAACCTAGCAGAGGCAGGCTTGGAAGTTTAGGCAAGAAAATACCCACTTTCTAAAAGTGGTATTTTCAAACACAGAATGTTAAAACCAACTTCACTAAAAGATGTATTTTATCATTCTGAGTTCAGGCATACTAAATTCGTTTTTCTACCATGTTCCCTGGGTCAGTTAGGATTATAAGGTGTAATAATCAAACTGCCCATTCTGGCCTATGGAGAACAGGTAGCCTTGCAATAGTGAAAAACGAAAATGGCTGTAATTCACTATTAGGACATGCCACACACACCAGGGCATGTCCTACCTTATACTTACAATGCACCCTGCCCTTGGGCCTACCTTAGGGGTGTCTGATATGAAGATAAGGGAAGGTTTAGGGACTGGCAAGTGGGTGCACTTGCCAAGTCGACATGGCAGTCACAGACCGCACACAGGCTATGCAATGGCAGGCCTGAGACACATTTTACAAGCTGCTTCTGTGGGTGGCACAACCAGTGCTGCAAGCCCACCAGCAGCATTGGATTTACAAGCCCTGGGCACACTCAGTGCACTGTACTAGGGACTGACAAGTAAACCAATCATCCAATCATGGAGTCACTAATCCATACATCAATTTACAGTAGGGAGCACTTGCACTGTGGCACTGAACAGCAGTGGCACAGTGCCCAAAAGCATCTAAAACCGGCAAAACATAAGAGGCAACAGCAAAAAAATGGAAGGGAGACCCACGCCAATGGTGCCAAGTCTAACAGGCATTGTTGGACGGAAATGAAGAACGAACCTAAAGGAAGAAAAGCCTGGCACACAGTACTTGAACAAGCATTAACAACGCTCGATATGCATGATGCCTGGGATACCAACTACAGTTTTACTGCATTCAAAAAAATAGCTAACAACGCAGCAATACAAAAGGCTTGGATAATGAACAAAGCTGCCCTAGCGAAGAAAAAACATGGCTGGATGGTTTTATCCTCATATGAGATTCGATCGCCTCAGCCGTATCTTGTCCAGCATATAACTCCATCAATCCAGCATTTGCTACTTTTGGGAGCTTTCACCTCAAAAGATCAGGTCCCAACATGGAAACAATCATGGCCAACCATGCTTTGCAGACTTTGCGGCCAGGCTGAAGAGACTCTCATTCACCTTTTGTGTATTTGCCCGGCTGTGAACAATTTGAGGCAGTATTATTTACTTCATGTACTCCGCTCTTTCCAAGTCAGATCATGTCGACCGGCCGTAATGTTACTACTGAATAGCTATTCGCTACAGACCTCATGCAGGGCCGCCAGATTTTTGCAGAAAGTTAGCTCATTATTATTAAAATCAAACATATAACGTTCATATGAGTGTTTCCTAGCACATGCGACCAACACATTGCATCTGCACACTTAGTATATCTAGCATCCTGGTGGATGCTATAAAAGGCCCAGGATAGACCCACTGTGTTCACTTGATTCATACCAACCAGGAAGCACACCATACCACACGACTTAAGGTTCTTAAGGCTTGGCTGATTGAAGACATCATCATAGATACAGTGACATGCATATTACTCTGACATCAAACTATGCAACACACCATACTATATGTCTGAATGCCATTAGTGCCAAGCACATTTTAGACACCATGTTATAGTGATATGCATGTTATGGTGATATGCATATTTGCTTTTGCACATGGCTTTTAACCATGAAATTGACGACTGTTAACATCTAGCAATTAATTTGTTTATAGTTCATATTGCACCTTATGCACATAATAGCGGACAGGAAATGGGGGACCTGTAATACTCAGTTTACATTTGCACTTTGCACGCGATTTTAGCTATGCATTTGAGGATTTATGCATATTTACAATTTTCGAATACAATTATTATAATGAAATCTGATGACCACCTAAAACTATCGTTACTTTGTATAGTTTATATTGCATTCTCGCCCATGATCTCACCCATGAAGTAGAGGACCAGCAATATTTAGTACATATTTGTGTTTTGCACATGATTTTAGCCATAGGACAAAGGATGGTCAAAATTGAGAAATAACTTGCATACTGATTAATGCTGATTAATGTTGAACTCTGTAAAAAGGAAATCTTCTTTTTTTATTCTTTCCTTTTTTTTTGTTGATAATTTGATGATGTTAGCATAAAATTGTAATGGTTTTAATTAACTATATGCAATAAAACATTTACTTACTTACTTACTTACTGCTGCGACAGGAGAAGAACTCGAGTGATCCATGCTAAAATAATTCAATCCAAGCGGAATGATGCACTTTGCTAGCTCAGAAGGATGAGTGAGCAGGGTAGGAAAAGCGTGTCTGAAGCAAATGGAATATTTATATATGGTATGTACAAAAGAACTGAAGGACTTATGACAAATTATTTCTGCTGACTCATATGCAAAGAAGTGTTGCCAAAGGCACACAGAAGACAATCTACAGATTATAGACAGCTCTGTTGAAATGCTGCCATCTGCAACAACTACCCTATGAAGATGCACAGTAAATACATCAGTAGAAATAATATGCAATAGTGGCGATTCAGTCAGAAGCTGGAAGAAGCCAGAATATGCCAAACAGAGTTGAGCAAATACAGACAAGTAATGCAGCCAACAGGTCTAACACAACACAATTGGAGAGTCAAGAGGTTTCAAGTGTTAGTAGGTTATCTGTGACAGCTGAGCCAGGCACTACAAGGGGTAGGAAAGGCCACAGTGGGCAGGGAGAGTGTAGTATACCTCAGCGTCCCATGGAAAGCACGATTATAATTAGGCAAGAACGAAAATAGAATCTACAGAAGTGTTATTTTCATATTTATCTACAAATACATCAAGGATGTTCTCTCTATTCATGTATAAACATTGTTGTATGGCAAATTCTTACTAAAATGTTTGTATGACTAAATATGTACATTTAATAAACTGCAAAGTGAAGTTATTAATCTACATTCATGCTGCTGTCTCATTTACCTCAGTAATTATTTGTGAATTCAGCCTGACAGGCACGTCCTTATGCAACTCTTGCTGTGTCCTTTCCTAAGATGTGGGATTCAAGGGTTTCTCACCACCATCAGAGTCACCACATACTGATTCCACTAGCATGCTTTTTCTAATGGCTATGTTGTGCAACATGGCACATGTCACTATGATTCTGCTACAAGTAACTGGATTCGATTCTAGAAGACCCCCACTTTTGTGAAGATAACACAATCTGCCTTTCAGCAGTCCAAATGTGCATTCTATTACTCATCTGGGTTGCTTGTGACAGCGTTATATCTTCTTTCTATAAAGGTCCATGGATGTAAGCATGGTGTCAATATCCAAGACATTGGGGCACATGCTGGGTCATCTGAAATGGGAAGGCATTTATTTAATTTGTGCTGCATAAATACTTTGCACACTGCCTCTAAGTTAAGCACAGGTTAATTAAATGACTATTTGTGGTTCACCTTTCCAGGGATTGTGGCTGTCGCTTGATCAGGACTCACACTCCAGTCAACCAACAACTCAGTTTCTCACACGCACAATATATCAAGAGTACACTTATTGGTGAGTCAGTTAGAATGTGAATCAATGACATAAATAGCTCAGTAGGTGGATTATAAGAAGTGCATGGAACTTATGTTACTTCTAGAATGTCTAAAACACTGTGTGATGCAAAGTTACAGTCTATACTATTGAAACTACTGATAAAATTATGAATAAGCCCTTGATGGATTCGGCTGGTGCAGAAGGTGGCCCTAAATTAGGTTGTTGCCTTATGTTACTTCAAAGAAGGCAAAGTGAATCTCCTTCCAGGTCACAAAATATGTAGTCTGGGACCCGACTTAAACAGTTGTTTGATAAAAATATAAACCTTGCCTCATTCATATGACTCTTAAGAGGGAGGGCAGGCAGTAAAGAAGGATAGGATGACATTGACCTTTAGATTCAAATTAGACCATTACCCCACTAACCATACAGAGAGAGACTGTTGAAGCTAAAGAGACACAAGAGATCTCCTTTTCCTTATCTGACTACTCTGATGACAACTCAGAGGTAGACTCCAATGCAGATACAAACTGGGGTGAGGTCATGAAAACAATGGACAGAAGAGGCAATAAGAGCAAAAGAGCTAATGGGATGCTCAGTCTCAGCCAAACTGATATGACAACAGAAACTATGATTGTTAAACGTTTTGAGAGCGATGGAGAGGATGAAGAACAGAAGCTACAATAGGACCTTTCAGCTAACAATTTGATGGAAGTGCCTGTTTTCCATCAAGCTGAGGGCATTTTTGTGAGCATCAACGTAGTGAACTTGTGGGACAAACCTTGGAAGAGCTTTACCTGATCAGCATCCATTCCTGTCATCCATACACGATTTTCTATGTTTACACTGGGATGAATGCAAGAAGAACTATGCTGTATTCAAAACATCTCATTCCAAGAGCTAGATAGCAATTCATAAGTTGGCCAAACAAGTTGGACCTCTGGGGATCCAGGTATCTGAGGTTGAACAGCTCACATGCAGCTTAGAGGAAGCAACTCAAGCTATGTAACAACAATGAGTGGAGCATGACCAATACACCAAAGATCTGGCCTGTAAGCAGAAAGTACTAGAAAATCGCATGCTTAAGTGCAACTTGTTGGTGATAAGTGATCCCAGAATGTTTATTGCTTGCATATTTCAATAAGTGTTTCCAAATCTAGCAGGCTAAACATTGATGGCCAGATTCAGAGGAATAGCACTCGTTACAACGCGTACCAATACAACGCGTACCATTACAACGCGGGTATTAGTACGCGTTGTCAATTACGAGATACCATTACAACGCAAACTTTTACCCCTACTATGCCTTTACCACGCATGCCATTACAACGCAAAAACATGCGTGGTAAAGGTATAGTCGTGGTAAAAGTTTCTAAGGTAAGTGACAGTCCTCTCACTACATTTACACTACCTAGCACGACCCCCCAACACTACCCTAAACCCTAAAACACTACCCTACACTACACATACACCACACTACCCTAAACCCTTAACCACTACCCCCAGCACGACCCCCTACACTACACAAACACCACAACACTACCCTAAACCCTAAAACACTACCCTACAATACACAAACACCACAACACTACCCTAAACCCTAAAACACTACCCCCTGCACAACCCCCCCGACCCCCTGTCCGGTCCCTACACTCAAACACTACCCTGCACGACCCCCCGACACTACCCTAAACCCTAAAACACTACCCTACACTACACAAACACCACAACACTACCCTAAACCCTAAAACACTACCCCCAGCACGACCCCCTACACTACACAAACACCACACCACAACACTACCCTAAACCCTAAAACACTACCCCCAGCACGACCCCCCCAACCCCCAGTCCGGTCCCTACACTCAAACACTACCCTGCACGACCCCCCGACACTACCCTAAACCCTAAAACACTACTCTACACTACACAAACACCACAACACTACCCTAAACCCTAAAACACTACCCCCAGCACGACCCCCCGACCCCCCTAAACCCTAAAAAAGTAACCCCCACCCCATGCCCAATCCCCCTTACCTCTCTCTCCTCGTGGTTCCTCTCTCCTCCTGGTTCCTGCTTCACGTTGTCTCTGAGGGGCGGTGCACGTCGTTATGAGGAAACGGAACAGCCTCTGTTTCCTTACAATGACGTGGATCGTCTACATTTTTTTAGAACGCATGGTCATTTACTAAACATACCTTTACAACGAAATTCGTTGTAAAGGTATGCGTGGTAAATGACCATGCGTTCTAAAAAAATGCGTAGCAATGACTTCACGATGTACAACGCATGCGTGGTAATGCATGCGTTGTAATAGTATCGCGAAGTAAAAAAACTCGTTGTAATGGCTGTTTACCGATTCAGAGAGCTCATCAATTCTCTTTCAAAATCCGATATAATGAAGGGGTGATCACCACCTGGGGAAATACTGATATATAACCAGACTGTGCATCCTAATTAGCCACTGTGTATCCTGATAAAACAGGCAAGAATGACAGCTTTATTTTTTTGGGTTAGACTCAAACTTCTGCCATGCAACAGTGGAGCATTGGAGGAAATTGCGTCAGCGGATACCATCATTTCAAGCAGCAGTGGCACAAGCCTATTTGGAAGAGCCTGATAAACTTAAAGTTGTCTATAATAATTTAAAATACATAGCACCTTGGAATCCCTGTGTTTGAAATTGGGTTTCTGGTTGGCAGAGGTATGCATCCTGTCCAAGCAGGAACCACAATCCTAGTCATAAGTCGTAAGTCACAAATGCACCCTAAATTAACCTGTGCTCACCCCTTGGTAGCTTGGCACAGAGCAGTAAGGTTTAACTTAAGAGACACTGTATAAAGTATTTGTGCAACACTTCAAACGGTAAAACAGTGACCACACCACCCAAAAAGATTCCACACCTCGTTAGAACAATTGAGCTTAATATAATGAACAAAACAAGACCAAAATGACAAAAATCCAATATGTATAATCGGAGTTATGCATTTTTAAAGAATAAACTGAAATGTAGTGCTTAAAAGAATAAAGCGCCAACCGGGCTATCTGGTTGCGCTAGACTGGGTCAAATTCACATGTTCAGGCCGGCCACGATGGATCGCAGATCAGACGCCAGGACCAGCATTGACCGCTGAAACAGTACTGCGGTTCTGTCAAGGACTTGATGCAAGGAGCAAAGGAGACAATGCGTCAATGTCGATACTTGGGATGTAGGTGATGCGTCAGCACCCGAGCCGCGCAAGTCAGAGATGCATTGGGAATAGAGGTGCTGCACAATGCCGTCGGAGATGCCCTCAATCCTTGCAGCAGCGGCAATGTATCAGCATCGATGGGGATGCGGCATCCTCAATCCTCACAGCAGTGGTGATGCATTGGCATTGATAGAGATGGGCCAGCTCCAAGCAGCGCAAGAGCATTGATTCATGGATTTCTGCTGAGGCAGCAATTTCAACACACTTCCAAGGGACTAGGACTGGATTGGCACCACTTGGCAGGGCAAGACTCACAGATGGCTGAGTCCAAGTGCTGTAGCAATTGGGTTGGAAGTCTTTTATGTTCATGAGACTTCAATCAGAAGGCAAGCCAGCAAGCCCTTGGAGGCACTTTGGTTCTCTGTTGGAGAGATGCAGGTCCAGTTCTTCTCACTCCCAGGCAAGAGGGCAGCAAGCATCAGGTCAACACAGCAAAGCAGTAGTCCAACAGGGTAGCAGTCCAACAGAGTGGCAGTCTTTGTAGCAGCACAGCAGACCTTCTTCCTGGCAGAGCATTCACAGGTCTGGAAGTGTACTAAAGTGGTGGTGTCAGAGGACCAGCAATTATACCCAGTTGTGCCTTTGAAGTGGGGAAGACATCAAATTGATGCGTTTTAAGTGCACGGAGTCCCTGCCCCTCCTGCCCTGGCTCCAGACTCACTACAGATGGGTATGCAGCCCTTTGTGTAGGGCAGGACACAGCCTATTCAGGTGTAAGTGTCAGCTCCTCTCTCCCATTCTGCCTAGGGTGGCCCATCAGGATGTGAATGGCCCATCAGTCACACCTAAGCTCCCTTTCAGTGTGCCTGTCTAGAGGGAGTGCACAAAGCCCAGCTCTCACCCACTCCAGACGTGTACTCGGAGACAGGCAGAAGGCACCAAATTACTAACTTAAGAAAATGCCAACTTTCTAAAAGTGGCATTTTCAGAATTACAATTTAAAATCTGACTTCACCATAAGTTGTGGTTTTAAATTGTGATTCCGGAGACACCAAACTTGGGGGCCCATTTTCTTCCCAATTGGAAATTACACTTATAAGATATAGTAATGTAACCCCAACGTTATCCTCTGGGAGAGATAGGCCTTGTAGTAATGAATAACATATTTAAGAGTTTTTCACTACTAGGACATGTAAAACTTAACAGCACATTTCCTACGTTTACCTGCACTGCAGCCTGCATCCTGCCCAAGGGCCGGCCAGGGTCTACCTTAGGAGTGACTTATATGTATTAAAAAGGAAGGTTTGGGCCTGGCAAGAGGGTTAACTTGCCAGGTCGACGTGGCAGTTTAAAACTGAACACAAATGCCCTGCAGTGGCAGGCCTGAGACATGCTTGAAGGGCTTCTTAAATGGGTGGCACAATCAGTACTGCAGGCCCAGTAGTAGCATTTAATTTACAGGCCCTGGGCACTTGGGACTTATAAGTAAATTAAATAGGACAATTGTGGATAAGCCAGTCTTGCCATGCTTTGAGCAGAGAGCACATGCATTTTAGCACAGGTTAGCAGCAGTAAAGTGCCCAGAGTCCTAAATCCAACAAAAACTAATTCAGCAAAAAAGAGAGAATGAAAGCAAAATGTTTGGGGGTAACCCTGCAGAAAGGGCCATTTCCAACACCCTGGCTAAAGAATTGCTTATGAATGGTCTAAGGGGACATTATCTGACATTGACTGATAATTATTGATAGTTACTTTAGGTTTACATTAATGGGTTGATGGTTGTGTCCTAATGCCATGGCGGGAGTGGAGAGCTTGACTTCTCTCAGCTTTATGCCTATCCTAACTATAGCTGTTGATTGAAGTTGTGAGGTTGGAGAAAGGGCATGTGGGATAGGGTCAAGGGATAGAGGGTAGTACCACTGCAAAAAAGGAATAGTTGATTCCAGATAGTACCAAATTCGCTAATTCCAATATATGCTACACTTTAAGGCAATGGGTGACCAAAAAGGAGGGCATTTGAATGGCTTCATGGAATGTCAGTGGTCTCTGTGTGACATGAAACTGTGCAACGTCACAGCAGAATTACACTACCTGCATGTGGAGTTTGTCTGTCTTCAGAAAGCTCATTTGGCTATGGGCAAGACAAGCAAACTTCAGGCACTCGGCTATCAATCTGTGGGAGTAATCGCATATAAAGGTCCACTCATAGGGGTGGCTGTACATGCAAGGGGTAACTCTTGATCATGCCAGCAGTGCTGCACTGAAAATCTGGGCCAATGACTGACTGTCACAATTGGTAGGGATAGTGATTTTTTTACACTCTGTTTAGTGTATGGGCCTAGCAAGCATATGACTCTTATGTGTCACCATTTGTTTCTGGAACTGACTTCATGGGAGGGTATCCTCATTTTGGGCAGAGACATCAATCTAACATTAGATCTCCTTATTGCTTCCTCAAATGCTTCTAGAGGTGGATGCATATGTGGAACATGGGCAGCCGTTCAACATTTAATGGGATCTTACGAGCCTGTGAATAGCTAGAGTTATTGTTGTCCTTATTCCCCTGCCTTTACAAATTACGATGCCCCCACAGAAATACTGTTCCAAGATTGATGCAATCTGGGTTATTCAGGCCCTTGTTTCTTAACCTCTTTAATGTGGTGGAAAGCAATTCACATTGCCTTTGTAGAGCAGTAAATGTGTGACCATTTTTGCACACAGTCACACAATTGAAACTGAAAACAGCACCATTATTCTTCATCTGCTTTCAGTTTAATCGGTCCTCAAAGACACAATTCTGCCCCCAAGAACCAATCAGTGCAGAAGAGGTACTGCTGGAGATCGCACCAGGACCACAATCTCCAAGGAAGGATCCACCCTCTAGACACCAATGAAAAGGCAAGAGGCCCACACCTTGTTACTAGCCAATTTTTAATTTACTGTAACCACAGCGATTCAATACACCTGTTAACTCACTATTTAAAAGAAGTGCCTCTGGCCTTTTCATTTGAGTTAGAGTCATACTGTGTCCGTCTAAACATTTTTTGTATCTGTGGCCACAATTTACATCCATTTAACTCTTGTTTTTTGCAGAGAGCTAAGGGTCCTATTCAATTTTTTCTGTATTGAAGATGTTCTGATTTGGGTGTATTTCCTGAAGTGTGCCACCCCGAAAGGTGGGGGTGGGGGCAAAAAGCCCAGTATACATCAAGGTAAATAATTTTAAGAAAAAAAAGGAGTAGTGGATAGAGCTCTGCTACATTCCCATATTAACCCCAGCAGTTGTTTTGCCTCCAAGAGACAGATTAGGGGAGTTGAACCAATCTGCCCCTAGGGGGCAGGACATACATAAGGGCTCTTGTTTAACAACAACAAAAACATTTGTTCTACTGCCATTGGGGGCAGAATGCCCCTAGTCACCAGGCTAAATGGTCAAAAACAGAAAGGTTGTGGTGGCTGCCTAGACATTGGGCTGAGCCCCCACCCCATAATTCCCACAGCAGTCTTTCTGCCCACTCCTGAGTGTATATTGGGGGAGATTTGCCCTGATCTATCCCTTTGAGGACACAGAACACACTGGATGCCTCAGATAATAAAATATGGGAATTTGCCAACTTGTCCTAATATCAGGTCACACCCCTAAAGCCACAACAGTATATGTGCTCTCTAGGGCCTAGCTCATCCCCATTCCAAAGGCAAGCAAGGGGAAATGTGTATTTTTTTGCCCGTTGTTTTGAGATATGGGCAAGCATAGAGGGAGAACATTTCCTCTCACTTGCCATGGTGAGTGGCTGCACTATTCGGGATCTGGGTTAGGTGACAACCAGGGAACCCTGTGAAAAGTGGGCTTTTATGAAACCTAAAGACATATTGCATGGATCCCACTAAGGTTTCTTACCCAGAATGTCCTGAAAACCTCAAACTTTGGCTAAAATCATGAATTCCCCTGACATTTCTGTGTGGGAATCTTCCGGAACCCTATGGGATTCACAAAATTCCTACCACCCAGCAGTCCCACACTTCTCCTGAAAAATCAGTTGCCTGTATCTTGTCCTTGCAATATAATTATCAAGTTAACAAAAGTTATATTTGCACAGTTCTACACTCTCAGGATCAAAAGTCAGCTGGGACACCACTTGGGGCTTTCACACCTTTACATTGAGCTTCCTTGAAATCTATTTTGCCTTTTTTAAGACTGGTTCTCAACAAAGACGTTACTGAACAACAAAGAACAATTTTGGATTCTTGGATTGTATCATCAGAACTTTCAAAAATGATCTAATCTCATAAGTTAGGTAAGGCACAGTGTCCTGGTGGTATTTGCTCCCAGTTCTACATGCTCTTTTTTAATATTCTCACCCCAGTTTTATTTTTATCTGTTTAAATCTTTTGATATTAGAGCTCAGTACCTCTATCCTTGCAGAAGAGATTTATCACTATTTATATTTCAAAGGAAAAGATTATAAGTATGTGTATCTTTTCACACCATTTCTTTTATGAGCTGTGACTCCAAAACATACTCTGAAGTTCTGGCTAATCACTTGGACCCTATGACTGCCAAATGGCTTCATTCTGTTAAGAGGTTCCACTGCCCATAGCAACTTAACCGCTGTACTGGGTGTGGCACCCATGATTGGCAAGGAGCCTGGGTTGATCCTCTTAGATGCTGAAAAATCATTCAGTAGGGTTACCATGCCTTATCCTTTGGCTATATTGGGTGCAATGGGGTTTAGCTCCTTGTATCTTGCTTGGAATCAAACTTTATGATGGGCTTTCAGCATCTATAGTATGTAAAAGCCAGACGGCGTGCCTTTGGATTTATTTAAAAGTAATACTGAAATATGGGCTCCCCTGTTGTTAAATGTTTTTAAAGCAGTAATCATGGGTCGAATTCCATCATCATGGAAAAAATCCGTAGTGGCACCGATTTTTAAAAAGGGAAACAGAAATGACCCCACATGCTACAGGCCGATTTCCTTAATAGATGCCTCTTGTAAACTGCTGGGGAGGGTTATTCTGGCACGCCTGGAGTCATGGGCCAAGACCTCCGGAATTATAGTAAATACACAATTTGGTTTTAGAAAGGGAATGGGAACGACCGAGCAATGCCTTAACTTGTCTTTGATCATGTGCAAGTACATGAAGGCCAGGGGAGTTTCAATCCACTTGGCCTTCATGGACTTGTCCAGCGCCTTTGATACAGTGGGCAGGGGCAAGTTGTGGTCATTAATGGATACTATGGGATTTGAGGAACCCCTTGTCACCCTCCTGCGTAGATTACATGCATCTACTACTGTAGCTATTCGGTATGGCCCAGGGGGGGAAAAGACCAAGTCAATTGCCTCGACTGAGGGAGTACGTCAGGGCTGTATCCTTGCTCCCTTCTTATTTTTAATTTACACAAATGGCTTAGAACATTTTTTATTACAACAACATTTGGATTTTCCAAAGGTAGGAGGCAGACAAGTACCATTATTATCCTACGCGGATGACACAGTCCTGATGACCCTAACAGCTAACAGTCTCCAAAAATGTCTGAATGCATTCGCTGAGTTTATGATGGGGTTGGATCTTAAGGTTAATTTTAGTAAATCTTTTATTATGACCTGTGGTCCAAACAAAATTAAAACACGTAAATACACAGTGAATGAAATGGTTATTGAGAAAGTGCCAAATTTTACTTACCTGGGGAATGCTTTTAATAATAAACTAATTTGGGATCATTTGATTACGACAAGGCTGCAACAGACTAAGAGAACCATAGAAGGACTTTTCCGCTTTGCCAGTAAACTTGGACACAAGCCGGTAGCCGAATTGAAAACATTGTACAAATCTAAATGCCTGTCAGTGGCCACTTATGGGTCAGCGGTATGGGGATACCATAAAAGTTCTCAAATCCAAATATTAGAGAATACATTTTTAAAAAGACTCCTACTTATCCCCAGTAGTTCCTCCACATTATTCTGTCATTTGGAGGTGGGTTTAGAATATGTAACAGACAGAATTCGCATTGCCCCTTTGCTTTTATGGTGTAAAATTTGGACTTCAGAAGAATTGTTATTTTCAAGAGGGATTTTAAGAGACTGTATGAATTTAGACAACGCTATGGCGGTCCCATGGTTATGTTATGTTATGTTAAGGAAACCTTTTATAAGCTGGGTCTTGAAGACTTTTATAATAGTCCAGAGACTATCCAACCCAATAAGAAAATGATTATTAAGAATGCATATGACACTATTTTAGGTTTGTCTAACCGGGCGAAAGACACAGTGGATTGTGTACTTTTAAATCGGCAAAAGTTTTATTTGTCTTTTACCACGCAGGCCTATTCGCGTTTCCTTCTGACTAGATTTCGTTTGAGCACAGTGCATTTTCTTGTGGCTTTTCCGAAACAGGTGGGTTGGTGTGAGAGTCTTCCCCCCTGTCCATGTAATAACGCAGCCGAACAGAGTACGCTGCATCTTATGTTATTTTGCACATTGTATAAGGACCCAAGAACTCGTTTTATTAAGCCCATTTTAAAGGACATTCGCCCATGTTCTTATGTTGAGGGTTTTGATTACTTGAGGTCGCTCTCGACTACGACTATTTGTAGCTCTGTGCTTAGTTTCATTAAAATAGTTTTTTTAATTAGGAAACGTTATGAATTATAAAATGCTTTTATCGAATCATTTTTAACCTGGTATTAACTTTTGTCTATTGTTTTAAAATTTTGTGCAGAAATCTTTTAAAAATGGCTGTTTGAGAATGTAAGATTTTATGCAAACTTTTATGATTTATTCGAAATCGAATAAAGTTATTTGATGATGATGATGATGTAAGGCTAGTATCTCCAACAAGATTCATATTACAAGGAGGACACAATAGGGTTGCCCTCTGTTGTCCACAATTACTTGCCTTATAGTTAGAATCCTGCTTGAGAGACTTGAAGCAAACAATATAAATACCTCCACTGATTCTTCATGCAGCAGAACCTAAACAGTAGCTTATACAGATGATATAGCTATCTATAGCTCAAACTCTCCTTAAGATATTCCTTTTATTGAGGTCGAGGTCTCATGATTTGGTCAGGCATGAGTATAGCTTTAAATAAGCCCGGGCGGTGAACTCCGCTCCGTTCTCGGAGTTTGCTGAGTTTTCCGCAGTCCGTGGAACACGAAGAGTTAAAAAAAACTCTGCTCTGTGGAGGGGAGTTTTTTTCTTATCTCACGCTCCCCAACGCCAAGTTGGCGAGCGTGAATGAGGAAAATCCACCTCCGGGCGAGTTTTATCCTCGCTCGCACTCCTCAACGTCAAGTTGGTGAGCGAGAGAAACCCACCTCCCGGCGAGTTTTCTCAGCATGGGCTGTCGGATTTCTCAATGCAGGCGGTCGCGGGTGGTGCGACGGCTCGTGTTGAGAAACCTTCTGCTCAAGTTGAGAAAGTTGCAGCTCGAGTAGAAAATCTACTCAAGCAACAGAAAAGAAGCAGTGCCCTCTTGCGCTGCGCATGGTGCTATTCGCGTTGATTTTCCAGCACAGGACAAACATCTGGCGCTGAAAATCAATGTGAACCGGTATGATCAAGTGCACTCTGCCGCTTGCGGAACTCCGCGTAGCGCGGCAGAGTTTTTTGGTCACTTCACAGAGTTCCGCATAGCGGAACTCCGCAAACTCAGCCCAGGCTTAGCTTTAAATCCAGGGAAAAGGTTTACTATTTTTAATAGTTAGTATGTCCAAATAAATGTTACTTTTCGTCTGGCACTTCTTCAGAAATTCAAGTCTCAGTCCAAGTTGAAGAAATTATTTTGGTAGAGAATGAATCTCTGTTTAGTAAGACTAGCTTATACTTTACTAAACCATAATAAATGGGATAGGATTCTTGTAGGCTTAATGGGACAATACAATCTTATCAAAACAATCACCGTACCTCTCTTTTTATATCCTTTTAGAGCAATTATGTTATATTTATCAGTATCTTTTTTTTTTTTTGCAACACTGAAAAAGTTATAGAATCGCTTCATATGGCACTATAAAAGACCACATAGAGCAAATTGTTTCTCTGAAGTTACCACTAGAAAGGATGGGTGGACTGGCTCTTCTCTAATTGATTTTAGTACTGGGCAGTATTTGCCAGCCGATTATCCCGGGTGTTAGACGTCTGCAGCTCTTGGTATCTTTGTGCACTTTAATGTATTGCTTCATCTTGGGTTTTACAATGCCTATTATTCTATACGCACTAAAGTTAAGACATTATCAGTTCATGTTTCTATCTGGTAGAGTATAGCCTGCCAGTTTTGTATTCTATCTAATTCAAGATATGCTATTCTTTGGCATAATCCTTGTCTTCCTGCATTTTTACATTACTTGCATACTCCACAGTGGACCAGTTCAATTTTGCCATGCATAGGACCATTGTATAAGGCCACCTAAATGCAGTGTTTTGAGAAATTGAAGTTCATACATTCAGCACCTGTGATGGAGATTTTTAAATGTATTCAAATGCGTACTTTTTTTAGACAATGGTCTTCGCGTGATTTTATATTGTCCATTATTCTCTTTATTGAAACACTCAAGCTTACCACCCTCAAAGGTTGGTTATGATTACTGCATGCTGAATAATGATGATCCAGATAACTTGCAGTCACTGGTCTATTAAATTAGGGGCACCAGCAACACTGTAGGAAATGTATACCATACAAAATTCCCAATATCTCCTGATTAGATGCTCATCAATGTAAAACCTCCAAGATTTAAATTATGCACCTAAAGGATTGTGTTCTTGAAGTTATCAGGAAAATGTGGCATTCTTTCAATGTAACTCTTTAGAGGGAAATAGGATCCATATGTTTGCTAAATGTTTTAATTGCAAACAGTTCTGGGCTCAGGTATGCAGAGACACAATGAGACATATTGGTACTATAGTATCCTTAGCCCAAAATTGCTTCGGTTTTCACCAAATATTATAAGTATTGTTTTATGATTATTATGGAGAGTTTATGTATTGCAGAGTTCTGGCTTGTTGTGGATCTTCCCAATGTATCCCTTTGATGGTCACAATTCGTGGATATATGTGGAATGGCAATATCACTCAAAATAAAAAATAATAATAATAATCCTGGAGATGTCAGCTAAAACAAATCTGGAAACCAATGTCTACTTGTAGGTGCTTTTGTATGAGGTTTTATGTGGTTTGTATTAGCTTATTTATGCAATTATGCACTTTGGTTTTGATTTTATGGAATTTTACCCTATACAACTCTATGTAAGAAGGAGGGATTTATCATTAGATGTTCACTAGTCGAGGGTTATAGTAACCCCTGTTTTTTTGCATTGTGATATCACTGCATATTTGTGCTCAATAAATATGTTCATACTTCGACTAGACATAAAAGCTGTTTATTTTTTCAATCACCATCAATCACCATTACCTCTGAAAATCCAGGAACCTGGGCCCAGTTCTGCTCTTGTGAGCCATCAGTTAAGTTGCAATAGTCCTGCCCTGCAGCATGGTGTATGTGCTCTGTGTCTCTTGTGCCCTCACATTAACGAGGTCTTCTACCACCCTTAAATGGTTTATTTCTGGTGTAAGCTTGCAGTGTCAATTGAACCTAATTGCCCTAGTGGTGACTTAACTCCTGGCATACCCTTTCATTGTCCTTTAACCCTTATTTGATGCATGGTGACTCCTAGACCTCTGATGGTGACATCTAGACCCCTGTTGACCCTTTGATTATGGGCACTTTTTTTTTAGCAAAATGCGTGTGACTGTAAAAAATGTCTAAGAATCCACACATAGAGAGGCAGTTTAAAAAATTGAAATTTAGAGAGTCTATGTATTACATACTATGTGTAAGAAGCTGGAGTATTAGTTGAAGGGGGCAAGAGTCCACTTGAAATAATAATCAAAATCCTTGTCAGGGTGACCCACTGAAGTCAATAAATAATCCTGTGCTTAACTCTCTGGTTGATTGGCAAGAAGCTGTCAGGCTTAACTTAGAGACAATGTGCAAAATATTTATGCAGCACTCAAACAATAATAAAGTGAAAACACATCACAAGAAAAATCCCACACCAATTTAGAAAAATTGAGAAATATGAGGTAGGTGACTGCCCACCCCAAATAATAATCCTCTTTCTTAAAGATGCCAATTACATGGTAGGTATTACCACATTTCTGCCAGGGCCAGCATTACCATGAGTAGACACCATAAAGAATGCCCACATAATGTCATAACTTGCCATTATTATGTTGTGATCTGCATTAGATCAAGGATGAGGCATGGCCATCACATTAGCAATAATGCCCACAGTATGTCACGAATTAACAAACAATGGGGCATATTCTCAAGGACTCATCGCCGATTTAGCGGCACTTTACCACCACGAACGTGGCGACAGATTTATCGCCCTATTCACAAGCCTGCGCTAACACCCCATATCGTCAGTTTTCCTGCGATAACTGCCGCTAAAAACATCACCAAGGCTGACAGCGACAACTAACGCTAATCATATGCAGAGTAGGCGTTCCCGTGCAAAAACTCACGATAACACCACTTTGCGATATTCACAACGACCAGCCAGATCGGCGATGCGGGCCTAATAAGGCGCGTTAGCAGCAGGAACTTAAGACCTCCTTTTTTCTGGTCTTAAGTAGGACAAAAACCTGCAGTAGAAAGGGAGCACAGCCCAGAGCCACATCTGAAGACCAACACATGCCATGGAGCTACTAATCATGCAGCTTGGAGACCCAAGAGGGCCACAACACCCACCGCCACCACCACCAGGACCACCCCCAACCCCCGGACTCCCCCCTCCCCGGACTACCACAGAGGCAGCGCAGAACAAGGCAGCGGACCTTCCCAAAACGCACCAGCCTCAGAGACTTAACGCCAGAGGAAGTCATTGCCCACTACAGGCTCAAAAGGACAACCATCCTCCGCATCCTGACCCACATTGCCCACAGGCTGACGGTAGCAACACAGCGGACAACCAACATCCCTCCGCAGACAAAGCTGCCGGCTGTGCTGCACTTGTTGGCCTCTGGTACCTTCCAACCAACAACTGCCAGAGTCGGAGTAGTCTCACAGCCAGCCCTATCAAAGTTCCTCACACCGGTCTTGGATGCCATCATCAGCTTGATACCCCAGCACCTTCACTTCCCCCACACTGCGCAGGAACAGCTGGGGACCAAGCAAGGCTTCTATGCCATAGCTGGCTTCCCGCAAGTGTTGGGGGCAATTGACTGCACACATGTCCTACTTGTGCCCCCTGCCGACACTGCACACAATTACCGCAACAGAAAGCACATGCATTCCATCGATGTGCAGGCAATAGTGGACCACCGGGGACTGTTCACCAATGTCGTTGCAAACTTCCCAGGCAGTGTGCATGATTCCTACATCTTCTGACAGTCCATCATCAACCAGCGCTTTCAGGATGGCACCTATGGAAATGGACTGCTCGTTGGTAAGTACCAACGGAACACACCACACCTGGCTCTTCAGGTGGGCCTACCTCAGTGCACTGCAAGTCATCGCCACAATCATACAACTCACAACTGTGGGAATGCACACATAACAAAATCACATACAACATGCCAACCAACATGCCCACCTACCAGACACGACAACACAAGTAACTGTGGTAACAGGGGCCAGACATGTAGACAAACCACCCACAAAGGCATAGCCCCTCTGCCACAGAATTGCAGTATGTGGGGAGAGGTGGGAACCAAGAATGTGCAAAGGAGGCAAGTGACCCATGAATAAGAATGTACACAATGCCAAGTGTGGCGGTGATGTGCTGGACAGTCATGAGTATGCAGAGCACAGACATGTCCATGTGGACATATACAGCTGGTGTGTGTAGTGTCGTGGACAGTGGACGCAACCATGTTACCTCAGGCAGTGGGGAAGACCTCGGACATGTAGCTATGTCAGCCCCCTGTAAGCGTAAGCGTAGTGGGCTGGGCTGGTGTAAGGCAGTCCAGTGTAGGAGTGTGAATAAATAGCCCGGGGCTCTGGGCGCGGTTCACTTCCGGGATGGCCACCAAAGTAACTACTGCATGTGTCTCTGTATCCACCATATCCTGACCATAGGCCTACACACACCTGGCCGACCACCTTCATCAGCCAAATTAACACCGGTGACGAGGAGCCTACGTCACACACCACCCGGCGCACAACTCGTCATCGCCTGCAGGGGCGTGTCTGCCAGGGCGGCACCCCTCACCCTGCCACGAGGCTGCCGCCGTGACCGGTGGTGCCTGTGCGCCTGCTGCACCCCAGCCCGCTGGTCCCCAGACCCGTCCGGCGCCCAGCGGTGATTGCCCAGCCCTGCGCATCCAGGCCTCACTGCTCACCTGCCGCCACTGGCATGTCTCCAAGAGGGCCCATCACGTGCCGGTGCAATCTTCAGGGCCGAGGCCCGCGAGCTTGGCAGCCTCCTCAGCCGATCGTTGGCTTCCACGCAACAGGCCCCCAGTGGACCATGCGGCACCGCACCGCGGAGTTCTGTGTGTGCTAACTGCTCCCTCCGGCCTCCACTGTGGTCCAGCAGGCTAACAGACAAATCCTTTCCAGTCCGGCCCTCCAGGCGCACAGCATCATTGCAGGCTGTACACCCGCTCAGCTCATCAGGTGGGCCTACCTCAGTGCACCGCAAGTCATCGCCACGTGGCGGTAGGCCCCAGCCGGACGCAGTGCCTCAGGTGCCACTAACTCAGTGCACCGCAAGTCACCGTCCAGCCTCCAGGCCACAACATCATCGCAGGCTGCACACCCGCTCAGCTCTTCAGGTGCCACTACCTCAGTGCACTGCAAGTCACCGTCCAGCCTCCAGGCCAGCACATCATCGCAGGCTGCACACCTGCTCAGCTCTTCAGGTGGGCCTACCTCAGTGCACTGCAAGTCATCGCCACGTGGCGGTAGGCCCCTGCCGGACGCAGTGCCTCAGGTGCCACTAACTCAGTGTACCACAAGTCATCATCCCGTGGGGCTACCCCACAAGTCCGCCTCCAGCAGCCAACAGCATGTCCTCGGTAACGCCACTGGAGCCCCTCACAGTCACTAGGCCACCCTCGTCCCAGGCAGGCCTCTGGAAAGCCAGGGTGGAACGTCTGGAGACGTACTCCGAAGCGCACGACATCCCAGCGCCGCGGCGCGCGCGTAGGCGTGTGAGGAGTGTGAAGAAATGGCCCGGGGCTCTGGGCGTGGTTCAGTACTGGGCTCTGGGCGTGGTTCAGTTCTGGGCTGGCCACAAAAGTAACTATGGCGTGTGTCTCTGTTGTGGTGTCTGCGCCACCCGGCCCTTAATCGACAAACTTGCAATGTAGCAAGGAGGGCGGGCTCGCCTGAATGGATAAATAAAGGAGCGCAAGACCTCTCGGGGTCTTGGCTCATACATGCCAACTGTTGTGTGTGTACCTTCATTGCCGCAGCATAAGCTAAAGGCCTAGCCTCAATCGCAGTGCAAGTACAGCCAGGCCTGAACTCCACATCTGTGTCCGTCCTATCCTTACCATAGGCCTACACACACGTGGCCGCCCACCTTCAACGGCCAACATTACAGTGTTGTTGACAGGCTTGCAGACATGCGCAGACAGGCATGACAATGGTGTGCCATAGGGTGCAAGTGATGCAACTGCGCAGCGCACACAAGTAAATAGGCTCGGGGGGAGGGAGGAGCAGCTGTGAGGCTACGTAATACACATTGACCCCGCACATTCGCCAGAAGCAATACATGGCAAACATGAATCCCAAAGTCACACAAAACACACACCACAAAACTTGTAAGTCTGCCAACACAGCATGCAGAACCACCAGTTTACACTAATCTCACTTACCTCTCACAGGTGATCAAGGATATGCACTCTGCCCGTGGATGATGACACCCCTCCGAGCCCAGAACACCCCGGCCCAGAGGCAGTACAATGTGGCCCACAAACGCACTAGGGGCATTGTTGAGCGCACATTTGGCGTGTTAAAGCCACGTTTCAGGTGCCTGGACATCACAGGTGGAAGACTCCATTACAGCCCAGAAATAGTGTGCAAGATGATCATTGCATGTTGTGTATTGCACAACATATGTGTACTCACCAATGCCCCATGGATCCAAGTGCCAGATGCACAGGACGATGATGAGGAAGATGAGGAAGGTGGACCACACCCCACTGCAGCTGCAGCAGGAATAGCCCGAAAGAACACAATCATTAACAATTTCTTCGCATGAGCACGTCACATTGTGACAGTCCTTAGCAATCATGGAACAGTACGAAATGACCACATGAACAGCATGTGCAAAACAATTCATTGCAACACACATTCCCTGTGTGCATGTCAGTCCTCTGCATTAGCACATCCCTCTGACAGGTGTAAGTGCAACATTAAGTGCTAACAATCTCACAAATAGCAAATAGATGGTGGGTATGTCACCTCTGTACAGAGAGGCTGTTCAGGGTGGCCCATATTCGGAATGCCATCACAGGGTGTCAAATGTAGTACGTAATCCCACTCATCAGCGTATCACATGTGTACAAAAACATGACATGAAGACTAGCATTGGTGTTCAAAAAAAGACAACAGACTGTCATTTGGGGTCAAATATGAAATTGCGGGTGTCATTTGGGGTCAAATATGAACCACCCTGATGCAGAGATGTACCCTGTGACTCAAGTCCCACAACATGAGCAACATGGACGTAAGGGGGATGGGGGCACAGTGAACACCTCAGCAACATGGGAGATGCACACCAGCCAAAAAGCTAGCAGGAATACCTTGCGTAGAACACACTAAGGTGTCCCCTGGACATATGTGCCATGTACAGATCACATGTGTACACGGACGTCATCCATCAATAGTAGTGAACAGTGTCAGCTAATAGGTGCAAGGTGAGATGTCACGCGCCTCCTCACAGCTACCTGTACCCATCACTGTCAGACTGAAGCAAAACAACACTGCTACATCAGTGCATGCAAATTTGACCTTGAGGGCACGTACATGGCTGGTAAGGGTTCAACCGTGCCGGAAGGCAAAGCAGTGACATCCCCCCCCAATCCACATCACATTTCCAGAATGCAAGCAGATGGCAAACTTACATTAGGGATGAAAGCTCCTTTGTCTGGACTAGAAGGCGGTGGCACATCTGCACCTCCGAGCTTGGAATTGCATGCGCCCGGCACCCCCTGAGAGATACCATAGCAGCTGATGACGACTCCCACACTATGCACAGCGCTAACCAAAGACCAACGTATACATACCCCACACATAGAAGTCCTTGCTCGCAGTTCTCTTGCATGGAATGACCTTCACACTTACGCACAGACCATCCCAGGAGTCCAACCGCTGCACACTCAAACAAATCATTGCTCCGATCTGTGGCCTCCACATAACTTTGACTTTGACTTTTTTACACACAGCCCTATTTCCTACATTGGCATGGGGCTAAGTTGGGAAATTGCGAGATTGTTGTTTAGGAGCAATGAGGCCACAGCTAGTTCACACACTCCCAGTCATTACACTGCCTGTCTGGGTCACGGTCAAACATGCGCATTGATATCAGTTCCCAGGGAGTACCTTATTTTTGGAATCACTGCCCCTATATTCATCCATACTTTCATGCTTGCTTGATCATTGACATGACACATCTGTGTGAATTAGAATGTTTTAATCACATTCGGTGGAGTGTTGAAGCTGGACCAGTACATGGCCATGCAAACCCCAGTTGACATTGTTGCCCCCGTGGAGGGCCAGCCAGAGTCCTTTAGGGATTGCCAAGTCCATCGGAAGAGGAAGAGTGCAGTCCGCAGTCTGATTGCTGTGTCATTGGTAACCAAAACAAATATGGCAGTCCATGTCGAGGGCCAAGGTGAGTGTTGCAAATTGTCTCGGGGGACAGTGGAAGGTGTTGTTCCAGGGCATGATGCAGAGGGCAGAACCAAGCTGAAACAGGCCATATGGCGGATATGAATGCTACCGCTTCCTTCTTACCACAAAGGCAGAATCATCCACATCCTCGTCCTCTGATGTGTGATGTGCCTCACATGTGGGTGGAGGTGTTTTGTCAGCAGCACTGTGTGGCACTGACACATCAGGGGCCGGAGGTGGAATGTCTGCCGCACTGTGTGGCAGTGACACATCAGGGGCCGGAGGTGGATTGTCTGCCGCACTGTGAGGCACTGACACGTCAGGGGGCGGAGATGTGGATGGAGTAGTAGCAGCAGCATTCATCTGCACCAGGCCTTGTGGCAGCAATGCCATGATGAGGGTCTGCAGGGCATGGAAGATCCCAGCTACATCTCGCTGGTGTGCAGCCGTGGCAGCCATTCTTTTTGCCTGCATCCGCTCCAATGTTCTCTATGTTCCTCCACAAGCGTCCCAACTCCCAGCTGTCATCGCTGGAGCCAGTCTGACTAGACAGTTGTTCTTGTCTCAGAGTCATGACTCCAGCGATGTCAGCCATGGCTTGTTGGAGAGCATGGAGTGGACTGTGGGTGTCCGTTAGGGACTGTAAGTGGTCCCTGATGGGTCTTAGATACCCACGTATGGCATCTAGTTTGGATGCCATGAGGTCGAACCCCACCCGCACCTGATCAGCCATCTCCTTCGGGCCCTCTAACACACGGCGTTGAAATGCCATGTGTTGGTCGTGGGGGTCCTGGGAGACAGCCATGGTGGGGGGTGCTTCCTGCTGTGTGGTCTGTGCAGGGGGTGGGGTCTTCTCGATGCAGCTGGGCTGCCCTGCTCCTGGGGGTGGGGTGCTGAGGGTGTCCATGAGCTGTTGGAGGGCATCGGTGTCGATGGTTTGGAGGTCCTCTTCATCATCAGTGAAGAGATGTACAGTCTTCTCTGCAGGAGGTGTTGATTCTCTCTCTACAATGTGAAGGGGAGATGCAGTTTAACAGTGTGTTCCATGTATGTTCACGCATTGGACAAGTTTACATACAGACTGTATGACAATGTACATTGTGACTGTTTGGGAGGAGATGCCTATTTGATGCGGGACAGGGGACATTTCTACACCATCAGGGATGTGGGGTTGTACTTGTACATTATCATCTCACAGTTTCCTGCTATGCCAAATATGATTGGCCAGTTTCTACACACAAGCGGCAGCAGTTGTGTCCTCTGTTCTGTTGTGAAAGTGTTGCAGCCTGTACCACATTGTTGTCAATGTTGATGTGCTCTGTTTCTTATGTGTGTGCTGCATTGTGGGAGATTCGCCCCTGCAGCTCTGATTTTGCTGGCCCTTATCACTTTCAGGCGGTGTGCCTTTCACTTCTGTGCTTATGCAGTGCTGAGATGTTGCAGACTTGGGTAAATTGGGCTCTTGGTGGGAGTTGGGACTCTTGGGCATGGTTTGTCTGCAGATGTCTTGTTGACATCAGGGGTTGTTTGTGCACGTGGATGTGTCAGAGTGTGATCTGCTCCTTTACGGATGTGGTCCACACTCAGACACCTCAGTGTCGTGGCATGCACCATGTCATGATAATTAGACTGCAGCCATGCTAATCGTCATGCAGTGTCACTTGCTTTGTCAGTGTGGCTCACGCACCCGCAGCTTTGCTGGGTTCAGCACATGTGCATGGGTTTGTTGTGAGATTAGTGATGTGTGGTGAGGGTCCCCTCTGGGCACATTGTCAACGGGGGCCTACTTGTTGTTTCTATGTGTGCTGCAGTGTGCCAAGGAGATCAGGGACATGATCCAGAGTCATTGTGGGTGTGCACTGTGCTATACTTAATTGTGCATGTGTGCCATTGTGCCCATCTCCCACCGTCCCCCCAGTCCTTGGTCGTTACTCACCCTGTTGCTGTTGGGTCAGGTCATGTTGAGCAGTGTCCGGTCCCCCAACTCCTGCCACCGTCTCCCCACTGATGACCGTGGACACCATTTCCTCCATCTCATCCAGCTCCTGCTGTGGGGCTGGACTCCCACCTCCAGTCTGCATTGCTGCTTTCCGGTTGTTGGAGAGTTTCAGCTTGGTTTTGCGCTTCACATCATTCCAGCACTTCTTGCAGTCATCCACTTCCCTTCTCTTCACTCTGACTGCATTCACCTTGGCCATGATGGACTGCCATATTGCATTTTTAGTTGCCAATGACACAGTGGAGGTGATGAACAGTTGTTGGTGGTGTTCTATCACCTCCGTGATCAGGATCTTGTTTTCCTGCGGACTGAATCGCGGGTTCCTCTTCTTCTTCTCCTTGCCCTTCTCCTTCCCCGAGGTCCCTGGCTGGTCCTCCGGGGGTTTGTGGGGTTCTGGTTGGCCTCTGTACTTGCTCCAGCTTCCTCCATGGTGCTTCTCAGTAGTTTGTGTTTTTTTTTTTGGGCTGTTTTTATGGTGATTTTTCCCGCCTGACGTGGGAGTAGCAAGCCTGGCGCTGCTTATCACTGATGTTTTTATCGCTGTTGGGCCCATCGCCACTTTTTTCACGTTCGGGTTTCCTTTTTTATCGCCGTCCCGGTAATTTTTACGCGGACATTTGACGCGTTATCGGGATACTATCGCCTGTTGCCGGCGTGTTGAGAATACGCCGTTAACACAGCGTTAGTTTCCCGCGATAGACGGCGTTATGTAAAGTTGAGTTAACCTAGGTTGGCGATAATTATCGCCCGTTCTTGAGAATATGCCCCAATATGTGAATGCAAACATTTAATCAGGGGTGAACAAGATGATCCCACGGAAGCCGAAAATATCTCGAGACTGGCCATCCGTATGCCAGAGTCAGCCTTATATCAGCCATGAGTACAACACTAAAACACATTCCAATGCATGCCTTCATATAAATAACTACACATACAAGGATGTGCAGATAACCATGCCTATATTTATGTACACACATACAGCAATAAAAGCGCTACGATTTTTAAATATTTGCCTTCCATTCACTTTCGGCTCTAAATCTTCATCTCCCTTGGCTTTCCTTTCCTTGATTTCATCATGATCCAGTCCAGTACTTCTGCAAGGGCATTGAATAGATATATGTGCCTGCATTTTAAGAAAATGCACAATATTATTTAAAAACATGTTTCCCAGCTCTGCTTTCTACAGCCCAAGCATTAACTTGGACAGTCACAGTATTAATCTACGCACTTTGTAGTGGAATTCCATTTAAAACGGATTTTTTTCAATGAAATTGCACTTTTACACCTGTGCACCTGCACAAAATGACTCATAATACAGCACAAAACTATTTTCATTTGTAGATAGTGGCCATGGCCGAGTATCGTGGTCCTTTCCAAAATGTTAATTTATTAAAGTGCTGCATCATACACATTTTAAACAGCATATTTTATGCTTGGGTCGTGAATGTTCTTTAGCCACATATTATGATCAAATTGCAGTGTATACCTGATGCATAACATACTCCCCATATGCATAAAAGGTGTTGCTTATTAGAAGTGGGTAAAACTGCATCATTTTTTACCAACATATTACACATAATTTGCATAGGAGTTAGAAATGTTGCACAAATTATGCATAGGTGGTTGCCTGCGTGAAAACTGTATGCAAGATATGCCAGCAAGTACAAAAGACACACAATTCACCAGTTTACACATTACCCATACAAAGACAAGCGTCTGCCCGACACCATGGCGGAAACGAGGCTAATTACGCCTAATTACGATGCCACCGAACAAGGTCGCATACTCACATTTCCATATCCCATAAATCGTCCGTAGCACAAGCTCCCAGAGGTTGTGTTCATCCCTGTACTGGTGGCAGGCATCTCAGGGTGCCTTTCACATGGCGCAGGGATCAACTGCCCCCTCAGCCACAAACCGTAGGCCGCTGATGGAAGGGGGCCCTGCTATAGCCCAGCATTGGAAAGCCTGCCGGAAACCGAGCATCGTCATCTGGACGACATAAAATGCCGTCCATATGGATAACGTGCCGATTCCGACTGGCTGACGGGAGTCTGTCGGAAGCCAGGCGGAATGACCGGCAGGTTTCACTTTGGACTGCCTAAAGTGTAATTAGGCGGTCAGAAGTGAAACCAACCATCTCAGTCCGAGATCGTAATTGGCCCCATAGAATGTTGTGCAGGCGGCTGCTGCACATATCTAGGTTCACAGGTCCCAAGCACATTTTCTGCTCAAATCAGGATTCTGTGTGCGAAAATTACGCGATCAGTGTAAGCGTTAAGAATAGGAAAAATTGACCATGACAAGCATAGGCCAGTAATCTGGGTTTATGCAAGATTAAACTTCCATACAAAATATACACATAAGACTACTGCTTATGCTCTGCACCTACACCAATAGGCATCAATCCTGCGGTCATCACAGTTACTGTCGACTGCTAACAAACCTCATTCGCTCCTTTTGTGGAAAGCAATACGTTCTAATTTTGAGCGAAAAACCGATGCATATATTCGTATCCTGGAACTTGAGCGTTTGCACCCGCGGGTTCTTAACGCCCCCATCACGCGGAAGTGAAAAACATTATTTGACGCACAATAAAGCGTGGACGTTATCCCCCAGGCAACAAACAACTGTTCTGCCTGCTTTAGCAGCAGCGCTTTTATTTTTGCCATAGGTAGGCTGGAGTGGGTGTTGTTTTTCTCTCCCCGGCAACTAAGCCGATGTAATTCCGGGAATGTAGTCCAGAGACTTCCTGAAATACTTACGGTATAAGGATTATAGGTAATGTGACACTGGAGTTGTTTGTCCACAAGCATCGGAAGTAATATCATACTATAAATGCACTGGGAGATCAATAAGTCTTATGTTCATATTAAAGCATTCGTTAATGTAGAATCCCTCTGTGTGTATTCATTCACCTCACATATATTTGTGCAAGTTTTTACAACATTTATACATACATAAATAAAATGCAGAAATTGCATATTTAAAGATAACATGGAAGTGAATACTCAATAGTAGTCTTATCATTAACATGCTATAGGATTAAAAGGGAAATACATGTGGTACGGAATTATAGAACGTCCCACTGTCATGGCACAGTAGAATGCGAGAATACCCGTTTCCTGTTAGTCAGCAAATTGCCACAGAAATAAAATCTCATGTGTTCCCAACAATACGATCCATTTCTGCAGTGAGTCAACACTGAATGGAATGAATCCATCAGTCGTTGATCGATATATGCATTACTCATTTTTACAACAATCTTTAAACATGTACAGTTTTGTAACTTTCAGAATAATTATTTTTGCAATTTTTAATTGAAGGCTCGATTGCCCCTATGCCATAGTATTGTATATACCTTGAACACAGTTGAGTGCCTAGGGTGAGTTGACGGGCTTGTCACAGGATTATGGTACATCTTTCGGTTAATGTACGGCACGAGACGACATATCATGAAGTTGCCTGAACAAAGACACTTTATACAATTCTGCCAAGTTAAACGTGAAGTTGAACACTGCACCAAGATTATTGCTGTTTGCGTTGCTTTAAGTGTGTCACTGGGGAAACTGATAGGAACATTGTTGAGAAGGTGATGACCTAGGTTGCTAAAATATAGATGACCTGGGTAATATAGATGTATTTGGTGGGAGGAAAAGAAAAACGTGAATATTACGGGGCAGATTTACAAACCCCTTGCGCCACTTTTGCGTCACTTTTAACATGGGAAAAGTGACGCAAAAGTGGCGCAAGGGGCTTGTAAATCTGCCCCTATGTTTCTGAGGCATGTGGTGTGGAGGAAGAAGAGGATAGGGCTCAAAAGCAATCCTTGTGGAAAGGCAGTGGTGAAGCCAGGGTGGGGACCCAGGAGAAGGAACAACTGGAGTCATAGAGATAACAAGCAAGCCGTCCAAGAGCTATACTCATCATGCCCAGAGAGTTGAGCATGACAATTAAGGTGTGGTGGTCAAAAGATTTGAATACTTTGGAGAAGAATGTAGGAAGGTGGAATCTGACTATATGGTTGCCCCCACTTTTTTCCTGGTGTTTTGCTGGTTTATGACTTAGTTGGACTGGGATCCTGCTATTCAGGACCCCAGTCTATCTGCTTCCTCTATAAAATGGTTTCCATGTGCCTTCGGCACTTCTCTGATTGGAATCTGGAGTGCCCTTATAAGTCCCTAGTATATGGTATACTATGTACCCAGGGCATAGGTACCTCAGAGGCCTACCAGGGGCTGCAGCATGTATTGTGCCACCCCTGGAAGGCCATCCAAACTGACACCACAGGTCTGCTACTGCAGCCTGGGTAAGGTGGTGCATGCACCTCTTACTGTGATATAGGCTACCTATATCACTAAATACATACACACATATAAACCTATAAGTCACTCCTATGGCAGGCCTTATCAATCCTGAAGGCAGAGTGCATGGTTCCTATGTGAGAGGGTGCCCCTGCATGAGCAGGGCCCCTCTGCAGCATTCGGAGACCCTTCTCTGATGCTGTTTGTAGTGCAGCCTGACCATATACTCTTAAGCGCATTATAACCTCGCGTTAAATGCTAACTTTGGGATGGCTGCACGGAAACATGTCGTGTTTGGTGTCAAACATCTTGGAATACTACCCCCCCGCCAGTTCTGGCGGCGGGGGTAACATTCCACCCTTCTAGAGGGAAAGACATGTCCACACCGGTATACCCGGTACTGAATTTCCAGAGCCCTGGCATCACAAAATGGATGCCGCTGCCACAGACACGAGTCTGGCCTCCTGCTCCTGACCGAAACTCCAGCAGGGGAGGCCTGGACAATAGGTTTCCTGTCCCAGGGAGGTGTGACCTCCTCCCCAGACAGGATAGTGTGTATTGGGGCTGGGCGGGAGCACTCTCGGGTGCTTTGAAATCCTGCACTGGGGGCACACTTGGTGTCCCTGTGCATACCCCAGTTCAAACCGGCTCAGGGGCTTCCAGCCCCTGCTCTGGCACGAAACTGGACAAAGGGAAAGGGGTGTAACCACCCCTCTGCCCTGGCCCTCCCATAGGTGGGGCCACAGAGTATGTCCAACCTCCTACCTTAGTATAAGTAGGGGAACCCAGTCCTTAGGACTTTAGATTTACCTGGACGAAACTCTGATACAGAATCCTGGACCTTCGACGCTCTACTTCAAGATTAGAGGACTGAAGAATCTCCCTTGGGTTCAAGGAGTGACTCCCCTGCTTGGCAGGCACCAAAGAAGCAATTGTCCGGTCTGCATCGCTGAAGCTCCCGTCGGACGCCGAAGTCTTTGCATCACCAGAGGTGGATTTCCAGACTTCCCCGAGGCTGCCCTGAGTCCCCAGCAAAGCTGAGGCCCGTAGCTGTCGTGGGTAACGTGGAACCGTGACCCCTGGACACCGAACGCATTTGCAAGTGCATCCTCTTCTGGGTCTCCCACGAAGTCGTGCTTTGGGCTACGAGTAGCCCCAGCCTCCAGCACCAGCTGCACCGAAGATCACTGGCCTCCACTCCACGAGTGTCCTGTGAGCCAGCTCCACGTGCACCGTCTTGAGGCTCCTTCGCGGTCGCTAGTCCGTTGGCTAGTAGGCCCTCACGAAGGCCAATCTTTTTCTGCTTGGGCTCCCTGGTTGCTCCAGGTGTGCCCTGACTTTTCCTCGCTGGACCTCGTGGCTGAAGAGTCAAGACGGCCGTCAACCTACCTGAAGCACTCGACATCGGTGGGCATCTGCTCTTCGCCTTCCTGGTCACTGGCTAGTGACCCAGACTCTGTCCCCTCTGCTTTCAGGTTCTTCAGATCTTCGATCCACCTTTGGATCCACCCGAACACTTTCGACTTTGGCCGCCAGCAGCACTTTGCAGCAGATCGCCATTGAAAGCGACGACGAAACCCGACCCCGAAAGACACCTATGCACCCGGCTCCCCTGGGTGAGGTAACTCGAGTACTCCGGTGCTCCCGTGGGTATTGACACTAGTACAGCCTAGTTCTCAAAGGGTTTGCTCCAAGTCCTCCTCTAAGTGTCCCTTTTCTTTTAAATTCTAATCGCGACTTTCCCCATAGAAGTTAACGGTGGTTCGCGGCTGTGTTCATACACTGCACGCGTCCCCCGTGGGTCCCCTGTGTCACTGCCTTGGGTGGTTCCTTGTGGTCCAAGCACTTCTACAGGCTCTAGGCCTTGTGTCTAGCTCAGTCGTGGTTCTTATACCACTTTATTGGTATATGGTTTGGTACGCCCTGTGGCTCAAACGTGTATTTGTGCTATTACTGTAGATAGCTAACTCGTAACAAATGTACTTCGAACTCTAGCCTCATAAAGAGACTAGAGGGGTGTGTTTAGTAATAAATACATATATTTTGAATATATACCTGGTGTGGTCCTCTTTCATTTGGTCACTCAAGAGATTATAGACTGGTAAAACAAGCTGCTTTACATTCCTTCAAGACTTAGCCTGAAGGCTGCTCTCCATAGCTACCACTAGGATAGCTTTCAATAAAGGTTGTCTTTAACCTATCTCCAATAAGGGGTTGTTTGGACTGGTGCAAGGTGCCCACTATAATTAGTGGACAGCATATGCCAGGCCAACTTCTCACATTGGTGTGCAGCGTGTGGGATTCCAGCTTGCTATTATTTTACCAGATAATCTCAATTGAATTGATCAACTGAAAACCACTAAGGGTACCTAAGGTACATATAAATCAAGCTTAGTAATACAGTAAGTTCTACTGAACTTAGAGTTGTGTGTTAAGGGACAGCACACCCTTTCTACAACTCAAGAGAGTTTAGTAGGCCACACTAGAGTAGGTAGTGCATACACCACACCTCACTAGTAATGTCTTCAAAGCCAGGACCCAGTGAGTCCTTGCCAGAAGCCAATGGGCTTCTTCCCTCCAAGTATGATAAACTCCCATTCTTGGAATTGAGAGCATTATGCACTACTAGAAAGTTGAAGACAGGCAAAAGTGCCAGCACCCAACACCTCAGGGAAGTGTTACTAGCTGATGATCTCAGCAGGCCCCTAGGGTCTGAAGGGGTAGGCAAAGAGGGTGGGGCAGAAGATGAGGAAGGGGCCAGGGGTGAAGAAACCCAGGCCCCCCTCTGAAACTGGCCAGGAAGGTGAAAATGACCTTGCCCTGGAAAATCCAATTCCTCCTGTGGAGGAGGAGGAGGGAGAGAATCAGACTGACCTCCCCTTTGTCCCCCAGGAAGAGTTCTGAGTGTGCCCAGAAGGTCTAGGTCTCCTTCTCAGGAGTCTAACCACTCTGACACCTCAATAGGGACCTCTGTCTCCTCTCATAGGAGGGAATCCTCTCATGAGAGGAGAAAGAGACTGATTCAGTATGAGCAAGCTCAGCTTGAACTCAGGAAACAGCAATTGGCTATAGACAGGGAGTCCCTAGATCTCTATAGAGAGAGACAAAAGTTGTGACTAGAGTCCCATGGTGGCAGCAGTTTCCCCAAAGATAGGGAAAGGTCTTATGACCATAGAAACCTGAGCAAGATTGTCCCTCCCTACCAGAGTGGGGATGATATCCACAAATGGATAACTGCTCTAGAGAGGGCCTGTAAAGTACAGAGGGTCCCTCAGGAGCAGTGGGCAGCAATCTTGTGGCTCTCCTTTGCAGACAAAGGTAGAGACAAGGTCCTCACTGTTAGAGAGGAGGATGCTGACAATTACAAAGTCTTGAAGAGTGCTCTGATAGATGGGTTTGGCCTAACCACTGAACAGTATAGGTTGAAGTTCAGAGACACCCAAAAGGATCAGACTCAAGACTGGGTTGATTTTGTAGATTGTGCTACTAAGGCTCTGGAAGGTTGGATACATGGCAACAAGGTGCATGACTTTTTAGGATTGTACAATTTGATTATGAGGGAGCAGATCCTTAATAATTGTCAAAACCAGCTTTTACACCAGTACCTGGTGGACTCTGATCTGACCTCTCCCAAGAATTGGGAAAGAAGGCAGACAAATGGGTCAGAACCAGAGTAAAGACTAAGAATCAGGGTGGTGACCAGAAGAAAGATTCTACCAAGTCCCAAGAGAAAGGTGGGGATAAATCTAAGGATAAATCCACTACAGGGCCCCAAAAGTCCTCTTCTGGGGTGGGTCCCAAACTCCTTCCTCTCCTGAAAAGAAACCCTATTGCCATGTCTGTAAAAAGCCTGGACACTGGAAAACTGATCCCAGTTGCCCCAGGATTGGCAATAAAGAAAATGTTCCTCCAACAACTACTACCACCCCTCCTGGTACTACCAGTAGTAATCCTCCAGTTGGGAGTAGTGTACCCAAAAAGTTAGGTGCTTTTGCAAGAGGAACAGAGGTGGGCCCTAGGTTAGACAGGACCCCCTCCACAGACTCCTCTGACTCTGATGGTGGTGTAGGATTTGCCACCTTTACCATGGGTCCCAATGCATTGGGCAGGTTCAGACTGGAGCCAATAATTAATGGTCAGAAAGCTGTGGCATTTAGGGACACAGGGGCTAGTGTCACCATGGTGGCAGGGAACCTAGTCCCCCTCACCAGCTTTTACCTGAGTTTAAATACCAGGTGACCAACATTGATGGTGTCAGAACAGATCACCCCATGGCCATAGTCAATCTCAGCTGGGAAGGGGTCACAGGCCCAAAAGAGTGGCAGTGTCCCCAACCTTGCCTGTAGATTGCCTGATGGGCAATGATCTGGAAATTTCAGCCTGGGCTGAAGTTGAACACCAAACCCATCTGAGAATGCTGGGCGTCCCTGTAAAAGTTAGTGGGGCTGTGATGGCCCCAGCCCCAGCCCAGGGAAATTTTGGAGATGTGGAGCCTGGAAGAATGGCCCACTCTCCCCCAAAGAGAGCACAAGGGTTGAAGAAAAGTCTTCTTCCCTCCAGGCAGTAGGTAAGGGTCAGCCTCCTCAGGGAACTCACCTTACCCCTAGTGAAGGAACTGCCCCAGAGGTAGTCAGGCCTGGCCTGGCCACACCCCTGATGGCAGAGGACCCTTCCAAGGTGGTACCCAGTCTGGAGCAGGTAACCTCCACCTCTCTACCCTGCCTCAGTCAGCCCAGGGCTGCAGAGGTCAGGGAGGTCAGTGGACCCCCCAGGGCCCCCTGTCCAGAGGAACCCCCCCATCAGCAGATTAGGGGCACCCAGTCTAGTAGCCCTAGCCAGGTGAAAGTTCCTCAACACACTGAGGGATCCCCCATACCTTTGTGTAGGGACCTCCCCAGAAGGACTCTGTTAGGCAAGGGCAAACCTGGGACCAAAAGGTTCCAAACCTGCCATGTCCCTCCAGTGGTCCATCCAAAGGGACCCAACCCCCAGCTGTAGGCAGCCAAAGTTTGACCCTTAGAGCACAGTACAACTCAGTCATGGAAAGACAGGCATACATGGTGACCAGTGATCTGAGGAAGCTGAGACCAACCTTCCTAGGGCCTCACTTCCCTTCTCAGACACCTCACCAGCCTTGTACTTTACCAAAGCACACCACAGGTAGTAATTCCCCATGGTGGAGACCCTCTCATACCCTTAGGGTGAGGGATTGCTTAGTGGACCATAAGATAGGGGGCAACCATGCTAGTGCAGGTGCTTCCTTATATGGCCACTTAGTCAATAAAGGCTCAACTGGCCAAGGTTAGCCTTATCTCCTTTCGTTTGGGGGGGGGGGTTATGTAGGAAGGTGGAATCTGACTATATGGTTGCCCCCACTTTTTTCCTGGTGTTTTGCTGGTTTATGACTTAGCTGGACTGGGATCCTGCTATTCAGGGCCCCAGTCTATCTGCGTCCTCTATAAAATGGTTTCCATGTGCCTTAGGCACATCTCTGATTGGAATCTGGAGTGCCCTTATAAGTCCCTAGTATATGGTATACTATGTACCCAGGGCATAGGTACCTCAGAGGCCTACCAGGGGCTGCAGCATGTATTGTGCCACCCCTGGAAGGCCATCCAAACTGACACCACAGGTCTGCTACTGCAGCCTGGGTAAGGTGGTGCATGCACCTCTTACTGTGATATAGGCTACCTATATCACTAAATACATACACACATATAAACCTATAAGTCACTCCTATGGCAGGCCTTATCAATCCTGAAGGCAGAGTGCGTGGTTCCTATGTGAGAGGGTGCCCCTGCATGAGCAGGGCCCCTCTGCAGCGTTCGGAGACCCTTCTCTGATGCTGTTTGTAGTGCAGCCTGACCATATACTCTTAAGCGCATTATAACCTCGCGTTAAATGCTAACTTTGGGATGGCTGCACGGAAACATGTCGTGTTTGGTGTCAAACATCTTGGAATACTACCCCCCGCCAGTTCTGGCGGCGGGGGTAGCATTCCACCCTTCTAGAGCGAAAGACATGTCCACACCGGTATACCCGGTACTGAATTTCCAGAGCCCTGGCATCACAAAAAGGATGCCGCTGCCACAGACACGAGTCTGGCCTCCTGCTGCTGACCGAAACTCCAGCAGGGGAGGCCTGGACAATAGGTTTCCTGTCCCAGGGAGGTGTGACCACCTCCCCAGACAGGATAGTGTGTATTGGGGCTGGGCGGGAGCACTCTCGGGTGCTTTGAAATCCTGCACTGGGGGCACACTTGGTGTCCCTGTGCATACCCCAGTTCAAACCGGCTCAGGGGCTTCCAGCCCCTGCTCTGGCGCGAAACTGGACAAAGGGAAAGGGGTGTAACCACCCCTCTGCCCTGGCCCTCCCATAGGTGGGGCCACAGAGTATGTCCAACCTCCTACCTTAGTATAAGTAGGGGAACCCAGTCCTTAGGACTTTAGATTTACCTGGACGAAACTCTGATACAGAATCCTGGACCTTAGACGCTCTACTTCAAGATTAGAGGACTGAAGAATCTCCCTCGGGGTCAAGGAGTGACTCCCCTACTTGGCAGGCACCAAAGAAGCAATTGTCTGGTCTGCATCGCTGAAGCTCCCGTCGGACGCCGAAGTCTTTGCATCACCAGAGGTAGATTTCCAGACTTCCCCGAGGCTGCCCTGAGTCCCCAGAAAAGCTGAGGCCCGTAGCTGTCATGGGTAACGTGGAACCGTGACCCCTGGACACTGAACGCATTTGCAAGTGCATCCTCTTCTGGTTCTCCCACGAAGTCGTGCTTTGGGCTCCTAGTAGCCCCAGCCTCCAGCCCCAACTGCACCAAAGATCACTGGCCTCCACTCCACGAGTGTCCTGTGAGCCAGCTCCACGTGCACCGTCTTGAGGCTCCTTCGCGGTCACTAGTCCGTTGGCTAGTAGGCCCTCACGAAGGCCAATCTTTTTCTGCTTGGGCTCCCTGGTTGCTCCAGGTGTACCCTGACTTATCCTCGCTGGGTGAGCCTCCCAGACCTTGCTGGTCTGCAACATCATCCTTCTTCTATCTCCACGAGACTTGCCGTTGCCAAGGCTTGTTGGGTCCAATCCGGTCGCCGTCACCCCTGCAATTGACAGACGTTGTGGGGCAGCTCGAATCCAGCTCCTGGTTGTCGTCGATGCCTCCTGGACCTCGTGGCTGAAGAGTCAATACGACCTTCAACCTACCTGAAGCACTCGACATCGGTGGGCATCTGCTCATCGCCTTCCTGGTCACTGGCTAGTGACCCAGACTCTGTCCCCTCTGCTTTCAGGTTCTTCAGATCTTCGATCCACCTTTGGATCCACCCGAACACTTTCGACTTGGCCGCCAGCAGCACTTTGCAGCAGATCGCCATTGAAAGCGACGACGAAACCCGACCCCGAAAGACACCTATGCACCCGGCTCCTCTGGGTGAGGTAACTCGAGTACTCCGGTGCTCCCGTGGGTATTGACACTAGAACAGCCTAGTTCTCAAAGGGTTTGCTCCATGTCCTCCTCTAAGTGTCCCTTTTCTTTTAAATTCTAATCGCGACTTTCCCCATAGAAGTTAACGGTGGTTCGCGGCTGTGTTCATACACTGCACGCCTCCCCCGTGGTTCCCCTGTGTCACTCCCTTGGGTGGTTCCTTGTGGTCCAAGCACTTCTACAGGCTCTAGGCCTTGTGTCTAGCTCAGTCGTGGTTCTTATACCACTTTATTGGTATATGGTTTGGTACGCCCCTGGGGCTCAAACGTGTATTTGTGCTATTACTGTAGATAACTAACTCGTAACGAATGTACTTCGAACTCTAGCCTCATAAAGAGACTAGAGGGGTGTGTTTAGTAATAAATACATATATTTTGAATATATACCTGGTGTGGTCCTCTTTCATTTGGTCACTCAAGAGATTATAGACTGGTAAAACAAGCTGCTTTACATTCCTTCAAGACTTAGCCTGAAGGCTGCTCTCCATAGCTACCACTAGGATAGCTTTCAATAAAGGTTGTCTTTAACCTATCTCCAATAAGGGGTTGTTTGGACTGGTGCAAGGTGCCCACTATAATTAGTGGACAGCATATGCCAGGCCAACTTCTCACAAAGAACATGAGGTGAAGACAAGCTGTGACGAGCGGGAGTCCCAGTACAGTAGAGAGGACGAAGGCATATTTTAATATGAGACTGGAGGCTCTGTTATACAGTCTCTCTTCTTGCTGGTTTACTCCAGTATCAATTAATATGAAAGAAACACTACAATTACCACAAACCTTCTCCCGTGAGCAAAAAAAAAGCATGAATAAAGGACAGCATCATGCACAAATAGAAGCTGCACCACAAATAGGAGCTGCATCAATTCTGATGGTGACCTCAGGTCTCAGTGTTAAGCTTCTAACCTAAAGGTGCTTCATGAGTCAAATAAGAGAGCTTTTGATGTCATGAACGGTCAAGACGTGGATGATTGGTTGGCCGGCCACGTATATTATGATGATGATATTGATGTGGCTGATACTCTTAAATCTCAAATAATAAGTTTGCATCTGTTCTGACTCCATTGAATTTATCCGGCTAGAGCTCATTTTGTTGTTAACTTTCCAGTGGTACAGCCTAGGCTCTGAAGGGTTATAGGTCTCCCCCCTCATTTTTGTCCTCATTAGATAGCTCCCCATTGGGAGTCGGGGTTATTGCCAAGGGTGATTTCCACACCTATAGGCTCTGTAAATCATCAGTTATCCTGCCTATGGTAAATGTCTAAATATCTTTTATATTTTAGGTGTGGGTTGTAGGGTTTATAGGGGTACAGGATGAGAAGTAAATTAATTCTAAGTAATTCGTATTATTATTTTTTATTTAATAAGGATTATTTAATTTAGAATTAATTATGTTAATTGTGTAATTACATTTTTTTCATAAAAGTTTAGGTGTGGGTTTGGTTTTGTTGTGGTATATGGTAGGAGGTAAATTAAATTTTAATTAGGTTAGAATACATTTTTTAATTGATAATACTTATTAAAATTAAAACGTATTATGTTAACGTGTGATTATTTTTTTTATTAAAGTTTAGGAGTGTGTTGTATATTTTGTGGGGGTATATTGTGGAAAGTACATTAAATATAATTAAATACTAATTAATTTTTTTATTGATAATTAGTTTGATGAATATTTAGGTTAAAAGTGTAAATAGTTAGCTTTTTAAAGTTAAGTTTTAGGTATTGCTTGTAAGTTGTGTAGGGGTATATGGTGGGCAGTAACTAAGTTAAAATTATTTAATACATTATTTTTTTGTTAATAACTCATTTTGAAATAAAAATATTTTTTATATGAGCATTGTTTTTGGATTTACATTTTAATAATGTTTGTAAATATTTATGATATGGATTTAACATTATAATATGTATTTACTTTAAGTAATTTTTTTCTATGAAATATATTTATGCTTTTTTAAATATTTATATTTAGATTTTTTGATTTTGTTTATGAAATTATTATTGTTTTGCAGAGAATTGTTTTGTTTCTAATGTAGAACTGACTGCAGTGGGAATATTATTATTTTTCTTATGCAATCCAACACTTTCCCTACTGTTGCACTGACTGGAGTGGGAATAGTACATTTTACCCCTCCACAATCCAACACTTCCCCTACTGTTGCTTTGACTGGAGTGGGAATATTACATTTAACCCCTCCACAATCCAACACTTTCCCTACTTTTGCACTCAATGGAGTGGGAATAGTAAATTGTATCTCTCTGCAATCCAACACTTTCCCTACTGTTACACTCAGTAGAGTGGGAATAGTAAATTCTTCCGCTTTGTATTCCAACACTTTCTCTACTGTTGCACCTATTGTAGTGGTAATAGTAAATTTTACCCCTCCGCAGTTCAACACTTTCTCTACTGTTCCACTTATTGGAGTGGGAATAGTAAATTTTAACTCTCTGTAAGCTAACATTTTTCCTAGTGTTGTATTAACTGTAGTGGGAAAAGTAAATTTTAGTACTCCGCAATACAATATTTGATCTAATTTTGCATTTATTATAGTGAGAGTAGTACATTTTACCTTTGTGTGATGCAACAATTTGATTACTGTTGTGTTGTGAGAGGTGGGAGTAGTACATTTTATATATTATTAGTATAAGAATTTGTCTATTTTTGTATAAATTGTAGTGAGAATTTTATATGTATTAATTTTAATATTTCAGAATTTATTTTATATTGTTTTAATTTATATCATTATGTTTTTGTTTATTTAAAATAATATTAGTTATAATTTTTAATGTTTTTATTTGTAAAATATTTTTATTAAATTGTAAAAAATGTATGCTGTTTACTTTTTAATTTTAATTAAATTGGTTTGCTTTTTAAATATTTAGGGCCTAATTATGATGTCGGTCTCGGTCCTGAGACCGACCGATCTCTAGTCGGTCAGGTCTGGTGGCTCAGTGGACTAATGCGTCCACTGTGTTCGACCTCATGGTCACTTTCAAATACCGGTGGGTCCACTCAGCCTTTCATCCATCTGAGGTCGATAAAATGAGTACCATTGAGTTGGGTAACAATAGACATCTGTTATTCAACACCAAGACACCTCCGGGTGAATGTGCGCTTTACAAATACACATGTTATGTCGGCAGTCCGGACCGCCTCATTACAATGCGACCAAACACTGTTCAGTCGCATACTCCAATTTCTCAATGGGAGCTCGCGTTACGGCCGTAAACCGGCCATAACGCAAGCTCCCATTGAGAAATGGAAGGTGTTGTTCATCCCTGCACCCCGTGGCAGGCACCTCGGGGTGCCGGGATCAACAGGGGGACACCATAGGCTCCAATACATGCTCTCCGACATGGATTTAATGTCGGACAGGGCAGCATGGAAACCATGTCGGAAACCCTGCATCAAAATCCCAACGGCGGAAAGGCCCCCCTTTGGGATTACGAGCCGGCTCTGACTGGCCGACGAGCTCCATGATCATCAGCCCCTTTATTTCATAGGTATAAATATATATATCTATATATTACCTACTGGCGGTCACCAGTAGGTAGTTATAGTTAGGACCTAGTTTCCATAGGAAAAGCGTTTTTTGTTTTCCCAATAACTTTGTCGCCAATTGACGAATCTTCGCGAAATTTTCAAAACTAGTGATCAGCTCTGGTCAGCTCCTGTCTTGAAAGTTTCGGGGTGATTCGCCAAGCGGGGGCTGAGAAAAAAGGGGGCTCCAAAACGCGTTTTCCCCATGTTATTTTCCACAGGAAACTTTAGACAAAGCTACAGCCCGAACTGCTGAACGGAATTACACCAAATTTGGCAAAAAGGTAGGTCTTGGTTCAGAAAGAGTCCTTTTTGTTAAATGGTGTAAATCCGTTCAGTAGTTCCTGAGAAATTTTAAAATCAAAAAATATCGATATCTAGGGCAGCGGTGGGTTCGCGAACCCTCCCGACCACGTGCTTCATTCTAATTGGCTGCCAACACTCCAAACCAGGAAGTGTTGGCAGCCATCTTGTGACTCGGTAACCGAGTCACAAGAAATCAGAAAAAAACGTGAAAAACAAGAAAAGGGGGCAGGGTAGAAACCCCCTAACCCCCTAGGCCTGCTCAGGGGGTCCCACAGGGACCCCCAGGGCCAAAAAAAGCATTCCTTTTTTTTTTTTAAACTGCAGAATTCGCGCTGGGTGCGCGAATCCTGCCGATATAATTTTAAAAAAACAAAGCGTGGGCTCCCGCGCTTCGTTGTATTTAAGCCCCCGGGTGGGCCAGGTGCCGGGGGCATGAGTAATTATGTTGCGGGGGCCCGCGGGGCCCCCACAGCCCCGGGAAGTGCCACCTCCCTGGGGCTTCATTTATGATTGGCGGGGGGCACGCAGCCCCCCCGCAGCCCCGGGGACCACCAACTCCCCGGGGCTCTGCACATTAAACGCGGGGGGCTCATGGCTCCCCGCAGCTCCGGGGGCCAACACCTCCCCGGGGCTTTCTCTTTTTTTAAAAAAAAACATGTGTGGGGGGGCTTGAGCCCCCCCATATGCCCCACGGACCACCACCTCCCCGGGGCACTCTGTATTTAAATGCGGGGGTCCGTTACGGACCCCCGGGGACCACCACCTCCCCGGGGCTTTGCAATCAAGGGGATGGGGCAGCGCGGCCCCCCCTCCTGGAGCCCTTGATGGCCCTGGGGACTGCCACCCCCCAGGGCCGGCTCCTGCAGTGTCCCGGGATGCCCACCCCCGGGACACTGCTGTTTGCTATGGCAGGGCGGGAGCCGTGCGGCTCCCGCCCTGTCATAGCAAACACTGATTTGAGTTTTGAGCGAGAGCAGGAAACCTGCTCTCGCTTTCAAATTCCAAAGCAGATTGCTTTTCCACAAGGGAGCTGCATGTCAGCAGCTCCCGTGTGGAAAAGCAATGCCGGCTCCCGCAGGACGCGGGGAGCCAGCAGGGACCGTGGGGGCATTGAGGCTCCCCCCACGGTCCCCATCACAGAGGCCAGGCCCTGGGGGATGGGGTCCCCTGGGCCAGAAGCGGCCCGGGATGGGGGCCACGCGGCCCCCCTCCCCCGTAATAAAAAAAAAAAGAAAAAAAAAAAGGAAAGGCTGGCCCCGGGGGATGGGGTCCCCAGGGCCAATAGAGGCCTCAGGAGGGGGGCCATGCAGCCCCCCTCCTTAAAAAATACAACATTGTTTTTAAAAAAATTGTGGCTATGCCCCGGGGGATGGGGTCCCCGGGGGCGAAATTGGCCTCTGGAAGTAAAAAAAAGTAAAAAACGGGTCAGGCCCTGAGGGATGGAGTCCCCAGGGCCCAAAATATTGAAAAAAAAGGGGGGCCACACAGCCCCCCTTCGACTAAAATAAAATAAAATAAAAAGCCGGCATCGCGCCGTAGGCCCCACCACCTCCCTGCAGCACTCAGCAAACGCGCCCCCTGGCGCGTTGTAAGTTGGTGAATTAATTCCCCTTGAATACTGGGGGTCCCTGGGGGCCAACTAGCCCACCAGGTACCTCCAGTATGCTCCACAGGGCTGCGTTGCAGAGAGGTGGTCTGAGGCCACGCCCCTTTTTGGTGTGTCTATGGTTTTGCAAATGGTAGTCTGTATTTTAGAGTGGGTGTATCAAAGGCTATATTAGGGTGTGAGGAGGTGCATCACATTATCATGTGGATGATGTCATCAGTGATGTCATCAGTGATGTCATTTGAGATGTCATCAGTGATGTCATCAGTGATGTCACTGACCATGTCATGAATGATGTAATATGTGACGTCATCAGCAGTGCATTGCGGGGGCGTGAGTTATAGTTAGCTGAACTAACTATAACGGTGGAATTTCTCTGGTGTTGTACGAATGAAATCTCCAACTAACTATAACGTGCCTGAAACCTATGTTTTTTTCAGTGAATATATATATCTATATATCTATATATATATTATCTACTGGCAGTCGCCAGTAGATAGTTATAGTTAGGACCTATTATCCATAGGAAATTCGTAACATTCTTTTCCCAATAACTTTGGCGCCGGTTGATGAATCTTCGCGAAATTTTCAAAACGTATGGCCCGCTCCGGTCCACTCCTATCTTGAAAGTTTCGGGGTGATTCATCAAGCGGGGGTCGAGAAAAAAGGGGGGTCCCAAAACGTGTTTTCTCCATGTTAATTCCCATAGGAAATTTTAGACACGGCTACAGCCCGAACTGCTGAACGGAATTATACCAAATTGGTCAAAAAGGTAGTGCTTGGTTCAGAAAGCGACCTTTTTTTTAAATGGTGTAAATCCGTTCAGTAGTTGCGGAGAAATTCAAAAAATAAGAGTCAAAAAATCAATTTCCCATAGGAAACTTTATGCAAGGCTACAGCCAAAACTGCTGAACGGAATTACACCAAATTTGGCAAAAAGGTAGTGCTTGGTTCAGAAAGCACCCTATAAGTTTTGATATTTAGAGGCACGGAGGATCCGCGGACCCTCCCGACCACGAGCTTTATTCTAATTGGCTGTCAACACTCCAAACCAGTAAGTGTTGGCAGCCATCTTGTGACTCTGTAGAACCGAGTCACAAGAAATCAGAATAAAAAACGCGAAAGAAAAGAAAAGGGGGCAGGGTAGAAACACCCTGACCCCCTAGGCCTGCTCAGGGGGTCCCACAAGGACCCCCAGGGCCCAAAAAAGCATTAAAAAAAAAAGAAATCGGCGAGATTCGCGCACCCAGCGGCCGAAAATTTAAAAAAAAACAAAGCGCGGGAGTATTGAAGCCCCCGGGTGGGCTCGCGCACTGCAGAGGTTAGCCACATGCCACGGGAGGAGGCCTCCACGAGCCTGCAAGGGCTGCACTGACATCTTATGTATTCACGGCCATCGCCAGGCAATATTCCCATTTAATGTGCGTGCACTAGCTTACAGAGCAGCAGGGTAACCGCAAGCATCCATTCGCATCGCCCAGCCTCCGAGTTATGTCGACGTCTCGAGGGGATTGTTTCTCTGGGAAAAGGTTGGTCTTGAGGGGGGGTGGGGGGGATATCAGAAGTTCAACCGAATTCACACGTCCGTGCTTTAGAGCAGACAGTAGGTTGCCTTCTGAAAAGACACAACCGACACTGACTGCTCTGCTCGCCACTGTAAAGCTCACATCTCCACTTGCCTTCTGGCTAACCAAAAAAAAGCAGTCGCGAGATGCTGGCGGTGATCACCTGCTCGCACAGGTAGGAAGAGGGGACCTCTGGCGTCCCCTCCCCTTGCCTGCATGCCATCATCTCTGCGGCGACAGCATTAATGATGGGTGGGACGGATCCTCGTCATCGCGTGGGTCTACAGGGGTCTCTGCAGAGTGTACCTGGCCCGCAGCACCGCTGGCCTGCCTCAGCCATCTCCCCCCCCCATCGCTGCGCATCTTTTCCTTCTGTCTGTCGTGTTCTTTCGGCTTGTGTCCCACCTGGCGGTGTGAGCGCGTGTGACTGTGGTTATGCGGGTGAGTTGTGTGTGCCTGTGTCTGCCCCCCTCCCATGGTTGAGACTCCGCTCTGTGTGCAATAGAGACAGGGGTGTGGGGGAGGCAGAGAGCACAAACCGAGATCTTGCCGAGACAATCGGAGGAACTGCAGAGCCTGCAGCAGCGCGGGCGACCATGCCGTCGGATCTGAAAGGTACGTGGGGGTTCTATCCAAATACACCCCTCGGGGGATTCCGCGATTTGTAGTGAGTCCGTCTAGCGCTGGAGCGGGGATGGGGTTCTCAAACAGTCAACATGCGGTTCCTCTTTGATCGAGCATTAAAATTCCCAGTGTGTTGCGCAACCCTTTCAAAGTAACGGCGCTCCGACATCATAGGAATGAATGTGCCCTTTATTTTAAGTGTAATTAATGGCTTTAATTTGATAATAACGTTCGACATTTCGAGTAAAATCATGCAGCTAATTTGCATAAAGCATACCTAAAGTGTATGGCATTCTCCGACGAGCAGCAAACTGCTTCGGAGACCAGAGGGTGGGGGCTAACGAGGATCACACAATATGTATGAGGCAACCTGCGTCGTAATTGGGGTAGCTATTGCTTTCCACGGTGATTATGTTCCGATTTCCCTGCAGAAGGTTTTGGTCCCGGCTTCCTGTATGTATCACTGCATCAAAATGGCTTTTCTTCTGTTTGTGTAGGCAGATGGAAGCCGTCCCTAGACGCGGAAGCCCTGTGTGAGTCAATGCTCTCAGGCGTGGGAAGTATCTGAGCTCGTTCCAGCTGGGAAGGGGCAGAGTCCCTCCAGCCCTGGACCGGTGAAGGCTCCCTTAATCCTCCGACCCGAGGGAGCTACCGCCATCCGTGGATCTCAGGAAGCCCCCCAGTCTTGGACCAGGATGCAGTCCCTCCTGCCTTGGGTCCAGAGAAGGTCCATCCAGGCCTGGACCTAGAGAAGCTCACTCGTGAATTGGACCTCCCCCCCCCCACACACACACACACTTGGCCTTAGGAAACAGTGACTTTGTTTTTAGGAAAGCTCGTGCCAGCGTGCCAGCTTTGGACCTGTGGAAGCCGAGTTCTCAGCCCTTAACCGAGGGGGGGCTCTCTCCAGGCTTGAACCTGAGGTAGCTTATTTCGTCCTGACAGACAGGAAAGCTCCGGTCAGCCTTGGGCCCGAGAAAGCTCTCTCCTGCTTCGGACCTAAGGGAACTCCACCAAGTCCTTGACCTTGGCAAGCACTCATCGGCATTGGATTTCGTGAAGTTCCTTCCAGCCTTTGACCTGAGGAAGTTCCCTCCACCCTGGGGCCCAGGAATACCTACTTCAGGTTTAGACCGGGGACACGACAGAGCTCTTCCCAGCTCCTGCCCACGAGAGCTCCCCAGGCCTCTTACCATGTGAGGCTTCTTACAGCTCAGCTCACAGGAACATTTAGAAACATCCCGCTTTTCCACTCGAGGCAGCGCATACCCTTTCACTTTGGGCCCTGTCACAGTCTGCGGTCCTTCGTGCTGTGGACACTGGCAACACGTGGAATTCACGTGCTTTAGATATTGGCAGCAGCGGAGATTTTCCTGGAGTGGATCATACGAGCAGCACACGCCGCTCGCCCTGGACGCTGGCAGCGCACAGCTTCCTCCTGCATGGAATCTGGTGACAGAGAAGCTCGCGCCCTGCTTTGGGTCTGGGGCAGCAGAGGTGACCCTAGATTTGGCTTCTGGGACAGGCAGAGCTCCCTCTTGCTTTGGATTCTGAGGGCAGCGGAGCTCTTTGGGAGATTCTGGGGGCAGCAGAGCTCCCCTTCCCACTTCATCCTGTGGTGGTAGAGTTCCTTCCTGTATTGGGTCCTTCTACAGCGCTCCCTTCTAAGTTTGATCTTGTGGAGGTGAGCTTGTCCCTGTGCTTGGCCCCAAGGCAGCAGAGCTCCCTTCTATGTTTGAACCTGCGGGAGCTGAGTTCATCCCTGTGCTGGGACATGGACAGCACGCCTCCTGCCAGTTTTGGGTCCTGGAGCAGCAGAGCTTCCTCTACGTTTGGTCCTGTGGCAGCTGGGCTCGCCCCTGTGTTGGACCCTGGGACAGCAGGCCTCCTGCCTGTACTGAGTCCCGGGGCAGTGGGGCGCCCTCCAGCTGTGGGCCTGGGTAGCGGCAGAGCTCCTCGGTGCGCTGTGCAGTGCGACAGGAGCAGCTCCTGAACTCTCCACGTCTGCTCAGCACCGCGGAGAGTAGCGCGCTCCCTGACTCCATCCGTCTGTGCCAAGCGCACTCCTGCCTGCGCCCATCGGACCTCCAACCGGCCTCGGGGAGCATGTTGTGGCAGCGTGCTGTGGTACCCCTCTTGAGTCCGAGCGGAGACGCCAGGACATGCACCGCTCCATAGTAGGTAAAATCCAGCTGCTGGCCTCGGTGCTTAAAAGCCTCAAGAGTATATGTTCGGTTGCCTCGCGTGCTTCTTGCTGTCATAATGGTACGATGGTCAAACGTTTTATACGTGTGATGATACGCGCATATTGAGAACATGGGTACACGTGTGAACTTGTGCGGGTGCATGTATGTAGGTATCGTCAGGTAGGCGCGCAAATGCACTGCGAGCCAGCGCTCCCAGTATGATTCATGTTGCGGGAGGAGAGAGCATGCCGTGGATGGATGGTGGGGGGAGACGGCCCGAGAGTGGGAGGAAGAGCGAGGCGGGTGTGAGGTGCGGTGGAAGTTGAACATGTTGATTATGTCAGTGCATTCACGTACCCACACCCCTGACATTAAAAGAGGAGCCGAATACCATGTACCCAAATGTTCTGGAGTCGACGCAGGTTGCGACGAGTGCTTGAGATGGAATTGCGCACGACAGCCCGAGAGAGGACACCTGCCGTTCAATAGCTATTTTACCGATCACATTTATTCATCATATCATCCGTTGCTCTGCGCAGGGGAGGGGGCTTTGCACGCACGGCTTGTGTGTTAGTGACGATGAGCACAAGTGTATGTGTGTGTGTGTCTCAGTGTGTGTGTTCGCCTTCTTGTGTGTGTGCTGTTAGCAGTGGCTATATGAGACTGAGTGTGTCTGTGCGTTTATATGTGTCTTCAGGTGTGTCATTTGTTTGTGGGAGTGTGTGTGCATGCTTTGTGTGCCCATATATGTCATGTATGTGCACTATTATGTACATACATATGAATGGGCATTCATGGGTACTTCTGTGTCTGTTTCTGTTGATGTTGAGTGTGTGCATTTAATTATGCATTTAGTTATGTACATGATCGGATATGTATTGTGTAGTAGTATATGTGTTCATTGTGCTCGTTGGTGTGTGAATTTTGTGTTAATAGCTGTGTGTTTGTTCTTCTGGCTCACTATCTCCAGATGTGCGAGCAAGTCCATGCGTGTGTGCCCTGTGCCACAATGTGTGAGTTAGTGAGAACATGTGTATGAGAGTGTGTGATAAAAATTGTAACGTCTGTCTTGACCTTACACCGATGTGTTTGTGTGTGCAATGTATGTATAAGGCCCGTGTTTGTTGTAAATGTGAGTGGTGACCTTATTTTGACGTGCTTGTGTACGCCAACTGTGAATGTATTTGGCCTGTGTTTGTTGTAAAAGTGTGTAGTGGCCTTCGTGTGATATATTCGTGTGGGCCAACTGTGTATGGTTAGTGTGTGTTGTAATTATGTGTGTTGATCTCCTTGCTATGTGTTTGCGGTGTCGTGTTTGTGTGTGGTTTGTGTTTGCTGTAAATGTGTGCGGTGACTTCTTGTGATGCATTTGTGTGTGCCAACTGTGTATGCGTGTGGTCTTTTTGTTGTAAACGTGTGTGGTAACCTTCTTGCGATGTGTTTGTGGTGCTAACTGTGAATGTATGTGGTTTGTGTTTGCGTCTGCCTGTGTGAGACATAAGTGTGTGTCTTGTTTGTTGTACATGTGCATCTTGGAATGTTCCCTGTGAACTCCTCTTGGTGTGTCCCTTCCGCACCTGTGCTGTGACACCCAGCATGGGCAGAGCACCAAAACTCAGGGAATGAGCAGGGAAAGCGCCGCAGAGCAAGCACTGAAACCGACATCTCTCTCTCTCTCTCTGTTTCTAGATTAACATTCCCAGGAGGGTGAGAGCTGCTTCTGAGTCCAAGAAGATGTTTCTGTGGCTTTTTCTGTTCCTGTCCACCCCGATATCCTCCACAAACCCAGGGCGCGTTTGCACACTTGTCACATCAGGTCCCACTAGCCCACCAGGTACCTCCAGTAAGCGTCACAGAGCTGCGTTGCAGAGAGGTGTAAAAAGGGGCATGGCCTCTGAACACCTCTCTGCAACGCAGCTGCCTGGCACATACTGGAGGTACCTGGTGGGCTAGTTGGCCCCCATTGACCCTCAGGACTCAAGGGGAATTAATCCCCCAATTTACAATGCACCAGGGGGCGCATTTGCACAGTGGTGCACGGAGGGGGCGGGGCCTGACATACCAAGTGTGCAAATGCACCCCCTGGCACATTGTAAATTGGGGTATTAAGTCCCCTTCAATCCTGAGGGTCCCTGGGGGCCAACTAGCCCACCAGGTACCTCCAGTAAGCGCCAAAGAGCTGCGTTGCAGAGAGGTGTAAAAAGGGGCGTAGTCTCTGAACACCTCTCTGCAACGCAGCTCCCTGGCACATACTGGAGGTACCTGGTGGGCTAGTTGGCCCCCAGGGACCCTCAGGATTCAAGGGGACTTAATCCCCTAACTTAAAATGCGCCACAGGGCGCATTTGCACACTTGTCACATCAGGCCCCGCCCCCTCCCTGCACCACTGTGCAAACGCGCCCCGTGGCCCGTTTTAAGTTGGGGGATTAAGTCCCTTTGAATCCTGAGGGTCCCTGGGGGACAACTAGCCCACCAGGTACCTCTACTAAGCGCCAGGGAGCTGCCTTGCAGAGAGGTGGTCCAAGACCACGCCCCCTTTTTACACCACTCTGCAACGCAGCTCTGTGGCGCTTAGTGGAGGTAGCTGGTGGGCTAGTTGGCCCCAGGGACCCTCAGGACTCAAGGGGACCTAATCCCCCAATTTACAACGCACCAGGGGGTGCGTTTGCACAGTGGTGCAGGGAGGGGGCGTGGCCTGATGTGACAAGGGGGCGTGGCCTGATGCGCCCTATGGCACGTTTTAAGTTGGGGAATTAAGTACCCTTGAATCCTGAGGGTCCCTGGGGGCCAACTAGCCCACCAGGTACGTCCAGTAAGCGCCACAGAGTTGCGTTGCAGAGAGGTGTAAAAAGGGGCATGGCCTCGGACCACCTCTCTGCAACACAGCTCTGTGGCGCTTACTGGAGGTACATGGTGGGCTAGTTGGCCCCCAGGGACCCTCAGGATTCAAGGGGAATTAATTTCCCAAATTAAAACCCGCCTGGGGTGCGTTTGCACAGTGGTGAAGGGAGGGGGCGGGGCCTGGTGTGACATATGTGTACTTATGCAATCACTCCACCAAAACCCAAACACTTATAAATTCACCATGCACTCTCCTTGCAGCACTCTAATCATCCAGTCACTACCCATGCACTCATGCAATGACCCATGCACTAACTCATGCACTGCTACAATACCCTGAGCAGTACCCATGCAGTCCAGCCATTGCCCTGTCAATATGCATGCACTCCTCCAATCACCCAGCGAGCACCATGTACTTATCCAAACACTACGCCAAAACTCAGGCACTTATAAATTCACCATGCACTCTCCTTGCAGTACTCTAATCTTCCAGTCAGTACCCATGTACTCATGCAGTGACCCAGGCACTAACACATGCACTGCTACAATCCCCTGTGCACTACCCATGCAGACCTCTGACCACCTACACAGTACTGATTCACTCCAATTACCCAGGTTGTACCCTTGCACTCCAGAAATCCCTCTGTCACTACCCATGCACTCCTCCAATCACCCATCCAGCATCATGTACTTATCCAATAACTCCGCCAAAACCCAAGCAGTTATAAAGTCACCATGCACTGTCCTTGCAGCACTCTAATCATCCAGTCACTACCCATGTACTCATGCAATGACCCAGGCACTAACTCATGGCAAATACAGAGGAGGTCATGCTCATTACAGGGGTACCCCAACGCATAGTGTTCCCTAGTGTATGTAGGTGTTTTCACTGTATTCTAAGTGTCTTTTAGCATAGCACTGGCTCCGGTCCTGGTTAGTCATAGTCAGTTACCACCAGTACCCATCACTAAAAAGTTGGGGGCACAGGAGGACTTTCTGCTCCTCTGTTGGTTCTTTCTGCACATCTCTTGCTTCTTCCTGCACTTTTCTTCGTCTTTCTGGACTTCTGTTGCCTCTTTCTGCATTTGGCCTGCTTCTTGCTGCGCTTTTCTTCCTCTTTCTTCACATGTCCTAACTTTGTAGGCATAGTTAGAAATTAGCATTTAAAAAACCATTGAAATTCACTGAAAAAACCATAGGTTTCAGGCACGTTGTGGAAAAGCAATGCCGGCTCCCGAGGGACGCGGGGAGCCGGCGGGACCGTGGGGGGATTGGGGACCCCCCCACGGTCCCCAATGGAGAGGGCCAGCCCCGGGGGATGGGGTCCCTAGAGGCAACGCAGCCCCCTTCCAAATTTTTGAAAAATAAAAAAATAGGGGGCAGGCCCTGGGGGATGGGGTCCCCAGGGCCAATAAATTAGAAAAAGAAGGGGGGCCACACAGCCCCCCTTCTTAAAAAAAAAGACCAGCATCGCGCCGGAGGCCACGCCCCCTTCTTGCAGTATTCTGCAAACGCACCCCCTGGCGCGTTTGCAGATGGGGAACGAATTCCCCTTGAATACTGGGGGTCCCTGGGGGCCAACTAGCCCACCAGGAACCTCCAGTATGCACCAGGGGGCTGCGTTGCAGAGAGGTGTTCTGAGGCCACGCCCCTTTTTACACCTCTCTGCAACGCAGCTCTATGGCGCTTAATGGAGGTAGCTGGTGGGCTAGTTGGGCCCCAGGGACCCTCAGGATTCAAGGTGACCTAATCCCGCAACTTAAAACGAGCCACAGGGCGCGTTTGCACAGTGGTGAAGGGAGGGGGCGGGCCTGAGGTGACATGTGTGCAAACACGCCCTGTGGCGTGTTTTAAGTTGGGGGATTAAGTCCCCTTGAATCCTGAGGGTCCCTGGGGTCCAACTAGCCCACCAGGTACCTCCAGTAAGCGCCACAGAGCTGCGTTGCAGAGAGGTGTAAAAAGGGGCGTGGCCTCGGACCACCTATCTGCAACGCAGGCCTGTGGTGCTTACTGGAAGTACCTGGTGGGCTAGTTGGGCCCCAGGGACCCTCAGGAGTCAAGGTGACCTAATCCCCCAACTTAAAACGCGCCACGGGGTGCGTTTGCACAGTGGTGAAGGGAGGGGGCGGGGCCTCAGGTGACATGTGCGCAAACACGCCCTGTGGTGCGTTTTAAGTTGGGGAATTAATTCCCCTTGAATCCTGAGGGACCCTGGGGACCAACTAGCCCACCAGGTACCTTCAGTAAGCACAACAGAGTTGCGTTGCAGAGAGGTGAAAAAAGGTGCGTGGCCTCGGAACGCCTCTCTGCAACTCAGCTCTGTGGTCCTAACTGTAGGTACCTGGGGGGCTAGTTGGGTACCAGGGACCCTCAGGATTCAAGGGGACTTAATCCCGCAACTTAAAACGCGCTACGGGGCTCGTTTGCACACATGTCACCTCAGGCCCCCCTCCCTTCACCACTGTGCAAACGCGCCCTGTAGCGCGTTTTAAGAGGTAGTTTTAATCCCCCTGCCCTATTATGTACTAGGGACTTACAGAGGAGGTCATGCTAATAACAGGGGTACCCCAACGCATAGTGTTCCCTAGTGTATGTAGGTGTTTTCACTGTATTCTAAGTGTCTTTTAGCATAGCACTGGCTCTGGTTAGTCAGAAAAAGTTGTGGGCACAGGATGATTTTGCAACAAGGCCTCTTTCTGCTCCTCTGTTGGTTCTTTCTGCACATCTTTTGCTTCTTCCTGCACTTTTCTTCGTCTTTGTGGACTTCTGTTGCTTCTTTCTGCATTTCTTTTGCTTCTTTCTGTGCGTTTTTCTTCTTTCTTCACATGTCCTACCTCTGTAGGCATAGTTAGAAACTAGCATTTAAAAAACCTTTGAAATTCACTTAAAAACCATAGGTTTCAGGCACGTTATAGTTAGAAATTAGCATTTAAAAACCTTTGAAATTCACTGAAAAACCATAGGTTTCAGACACGTTATAGTTAGAAATTAGCATTTAAAAAACCTTTGAAATTCACTTAAAAACCATAGGTTTCAGGCACGTTATAGCTAGAAATTAGCATTTAAAAACCTTTGAAATTCACTGAAAAACCATAGGTTTCAGACACGTTATAGTTAGAAGTTAGCATTTAAAAAACCTTTGAAATTCACTGAAAAAACCATAGGTTTCAGGCACGTTATAGTTAGAAATTAGCATTTAAAAAACCTTAGAAATTCACTGAAAAAACCATAGGTTTTAGGGAAAGTTATAGTTAGTTGGACATTGCACTCGTACAAAACCCGTGAAATTCCCCCGTTATAGTTAGTTCAGCTAACTATAACTCGCGCCCCTGCAATGCACTGCTGATGACATCACATATTACATCACTCATGACATGGTCAGTGACATCACTGATGACATCACTGATGACATCTCAAATGACATCACTGATGACATCACTGATGACATCATCCATGTGATAATTTCATGCATCTTCTCACACCCTAACATAACTTTAGATACACCCACTCTAAATTCCAGACTGCCATTCTCAAAACCATAGACACCAATAACTACATACCCACTCACTGATTCTTAGGTCTACACACACATCCACTCACTCACCCATACAGTCACTCATACTTATGGTCACTCAGTACAGGACTATCATATGCACTCATACACCTATATAGACACTCACACACCACCACTCATCCATAGAGGTACTCACACACCTAGTCAGTCATAGAAATAATTATTCAAACTACCCTTTACTCACCTATACAGTTATACACACACCAGCTCACTTAGTCATACAAATACTAGCACATTCTTACGTTCTTATACAATCACTGATACACGCAAACACTTATCCATGCAGCCACTCTCACAGTCACACACTCTCACTTATAGACATTTATATACTCTAACACACATATATACTGCCTTTTATATATGTAGTTACTTACACATGTACAAATAGGATATACATTCACTCACTAACACACCACTACACACTCACCCACCCATACAGTTCATCACAGATGCACACTTCAAACTATGCACCCAGTGAATCACCCACTCACACATCTATGCACAGAGTCACACACACCCCACCCACAGAAACACTCAGGCACCCATTCAGATACTCAGACAACCAATCAATAACTCATATAGACACTTATGTAGTTATTCACAAACCCATGCAGTCACTTACACACCAACAGACAGACGGATACAGAGATTCACACAGTTTAGTCACTAACCCATGCATTCACTAACATATGTTTAACCACTCACTTATAGAGTCAGTCACGCACCTAGTAAAACATCCATTCAGACACTTATACACCCACTCATTCTTCAATACGCCTTTCCCTATATATATTAAACATATTTAAACTTTACAGAAACACACAGTCACTGGATGATGTCATCAGTGATGTGATTTCAGATGTCATCAGTGATGTCATCAGTGATGTCACTGACCATGTCATGAGTGATGTAATATGTGACGTCATCAGCAGTGCATTGCGGGGGCACGAGTTATAGTTAGCTGAACTAACTATAACGGGGGATTTTCACGGGTTTTGTACGAGTGCAATGTCCAACTAACTATAACTTTCCCTAAAACCTATGGTTTTTTCAGTGAATATATATATATATATATATATATATATATATATATATATATATCCTTGTACCAATCAAAGTGAAAACGCTCTCTCAGGAGATGAGCAAGGGGACTGTGCTCCCCGAAACGCGTTACTGGAATAAAAACAAAGCTTGAACAGATCTCCTGAGAGAGCGTTTTCACTTCGTTTGGTACAAAGATTAATGTCCGGTGGGCTTCGCCGGTACACGCTCTATCTACCCACGGGCTGAGTAGGGGCAGAAGAAGCACTGTTTTTCAATGTATATATATATATATATATGTATATATATATTGTTATATTACTATAATATATATTTTTTTAAATGATAAAATAATTATGTTAAATATATATATATGTGTGTGTGTTTAACTTTTTTAAAGTAAGTTTATTTGTTATATTTGTTACAATATACATTAATTTAATGTTAGTATTTAATATATTTTATTTTTAATATTTTAATTTCTATATATTTGAAAATCAATATTTAACACAACAATATTATTTCTGCTATTTTTGTACATACATTTTTAAGTATAGGTTGTCGATATTTTTGTAGTAGATATTTATGTCTCGATAATTTTGTAGGTCGGTTTTTTTAACCTCATTATTTCGTCAGTGAACCCCCTCTGCTGCCCTATGGCTGTTGGTTTTCCCCGACCTCAAAAGCTGTCTGAGTTGGTGGTCTTTCAGTGGTCGGATGGAGTACAGGATTCATGCATTGTAATCCTGCGGTCGGACCAACTGCTTCTGACAAGACCACGGTGGTCCGAACGCCTCTGACAGGACCGCAAAAGCCAATCTGACCACCATTGGAATCAGGCCCTTTGTGTTCCAGAGATGGGCTAGCTCTCTCCATTGAAACAGCCCTCAAAAGAAGTGAGCAAGATCTCAAAGAAACAGAGGAGCTAGAAAAAGAGATTTTGGGACATCAAACCATCAATGATGCCAAAAAACTCTTAGAAGAGATAGACAAGCAAATTGCCGAATTCACGACCTTCACCGTCAACTAGAAAACTACGCAGGTAGCACGGAACATCAAGAACTACAATGTAGAGATCACTTATCCATACTTAATTAGATTTCCTCAAAGATGGATCTTTCAGTAACCCTAACACACCAAAGTACGTTAGGTCAAGAAGACAGTTTATAAATTTTTCTGACAATTCTTCAGATTCTAGCTCAGAAATTCAAACAAATAGTGCAAACAGTAACAAACCTCTGTCAAATCAAGAACAGGGCCCTTTTTTAGCCAGAGGCTTGTATCAACAGAGGCAGATTCAGAGTCAGAGGAAAGCACAACACCCAGGAGAAATATAAACATGCAGGAAGTTTTACAGATGGTAAATCTAACATATTTCTGTATACAATCTGTCCTCCCACAAACTCACAGAAGCAGAGTGATCCCTTTTAAGCAAGGGCCTATAGTTTGTTGCATCAGACACAATACTCTATATAAACAAAAGTAGAGGCCATACAATTCCTAAGAAAAATATGCCCACAAGTCTTCTTCTCCAACAAAGAATATACTGAAGAAGAAAGTGTGACAGAGCTTAAAAACAGCTCCACTTTCTGTCCCCCAAGCACTGAGATGCCACTTCAAATAATAGCATTTGAGGAAACGGTCCTTAACTAAAGAGTCAAGCTCCACCTTAAACACCCTTATGTCCAAAACAATTTGAAACATGATGAAAAACAAGCTCTTAAATCTCTACCCCAAAATCCAAAGATCATTGTAAAACCCACCGATAAAGGCGGGATAGTGGCCTTAGATGTGGAACAATATGATAAAGAGGTTCTATGACAGTTGAGCAAGAAAGAACATTACCTTCCCCTATTGCAAGGCCTGTCATCATACTTACAACATCAAATTAAGACCTTGACTGAAGATGCCCAAACCAACAAGTGGATCTGTAACAAAGAATTTGAGTTACTTAATAACAAACACCCTAGGAAAACAGTCATATATGTCCTCCCAGAAATCTGCAAAAATCCCCAAAATTCTCCTTGGGACAATTAATTTCTGTATGCGGTTCACTGTTGGATCCTCGTGCGCAATACATTGACTTTTTCTTGAAGCCCATAGTCCAAGAGACTAAGGGCCTGATTTAGATTTTAGTTTGCCTCCTGTGGCCCCTCCGTGGCGGCGTTTACAAGCTCTCCATCGAGCTGATGGATTCCCACCCGCTGTATTTAGATATGGGGGTGCAGGGATTAACAGGGGGTATCATAGGTGCCCCCTTGGCCCCCCAACTGGAGGCCTTGCACACAAGAGGGCACTGCTAGGGCCCCCCAAACACGCTTTCCAAAAGGAAACCCTGCCGGAAACCGTGCATCGTAATTCCAAGGGCGGAAAGACCACCCTTTGGGATTACGGGTCGGCCCCCGACTGGCCGACAAGCTCCTTGAGCCTGTCAGAAGCCAGCTGGAATGACCGACCGGTTCAGTTTCTGACCGCCAGCATTGTAATGCGGCGGTCGAAAAGTAAACCGAGATGCGGCCCGGAAAGGTTACGACCATTGGTCAGAGTCTTTCCGGGCCACATCGTAATCGGCCCCCTGACGTGTATTAGATCATTTTTTCACCTGTATACCACACAATACAACACACTGCATTTCAGGCCATGATCCTTTGCCATTCCACTGCAGCAGAACATTGTCCATGAAAACTTTTTCAGTGGTCAGGTTATTTTTTGCTTTCTCAGTTTCTTAATCATGTGTTTATTTTTTTGTTTTATATTGAACAAAGTTAATGAGAGAAGTATCTCAATTATAAATAAAAAAATTATTTTTAGAAAGTTTGTCCAAACATTATTATACATTTACAAATCATTGATTATCAAAAATGTTAATGATGAAAAGGGGAAATACATATATTCTTACTTACATATATAACACAAAATGCTAAATATTTTTAAATTTATATATTTGTAAAGTGCAAACATTTACACCAGAAAACCAATAGAAATTTATATTAGTAAGTGTTAATACAGGTGTGTTTATTTTAAAGTAATCAGTAAAAATATATGCATTACACCTTAAAAAACTTAATTAAATAAAATGTAATTTCATTCAGAAAATGCACTAGACAAGGGGAAATTTTACATAAATAATGTAAAATTATGATTTAGGTTCTGAACTAACATTGCTTTTACTTTTATTAAAAAAAAATGTTTTATCTTGTCTAGTGCAATTACAGAATTATATTATATTTAAATTAATCACAAAATGTGTAATGCCTATGTTTATAAAACGATAGTCTACTAACATAATTCATCACACTTGTATGAACACACTATGGATTTTGAAAAAATGTCAAATTATGTGTAAGTGTCCATTATCATGATGGTAGCTTGCACCAAATTTGAAAAAGAAACGGAAAAATTATTACAGGCTTGTTTTTTTCATTTTCTTACAGGACAACATTGCACGCATATGCTTTACACATTGGAAAACAATTGCTTGTTAGAGAAATTTAAAAAAAAAACACGAGTCCAGTGCAAATCTTAACAGACAATTCAATAGAAAACAAGTAAAAAAGTAACTCACCTTTGATTCCGGCGACGATAGGGTTGATTTGCTTCGTGGTCAAGTTGCAGCAGCAATGGAGGTACTTGGACGATCGGGTCATGAGGGAAACAGAAAAAAGAAAAAAGGTAAGTTTCTACCTTATATCCCTCCAAAACTGTCAACTCAGGTGTGTAGGTTTACCCGCCACAGTGACGTCGAGGGGAAGGCACATCGTGATTGGCCCAGAGGAAATACTGGTTGTACTCCCTCCGACAGTCGCTTTTGCCCATGACGCCATCAACATGGGAGGATAATTCTGGCAGAGAAGCTGGGTCTAGGACAGACTATTGTCTATAGACCCACCAGTATCTAAACTGAGCGGGCAGACCAACTAGTAGATGGAAGGAGAAACCGTCGGAAAAGTGACGGCGGGACCAGATCCGCAAATATCTAGATCAAGCCCTAAGTCATACATTTTAGACTCAATGAACTTTATTGCCAAAGTCTAGCACATACCATTTGATAACAGCACAGATATATTGGTGTCAATGGACAATGAGTCAGTTTACTCCAATATACCTCAAGACAAAGTCCTAGCAATCATGGAACACGCTCTTGACAACAGTGTTCAAGCTTGTCCAGTACCCACAAATTTCTTAGTTAATTTAGCCACCCTTTGCTTGAAAATGATTTTTTTGCACCAACCTATATACTAAGTCAACTGATCCCAATACCCTTCTAGAACTTTGCATTTTCTCTTCTCATCCAAAAGACTACTAGAGAACTAGGGACTAGACGGCTTGGTTCTCTTTGACCTACAAGTAGGAGGCTGAGCTAATTTCTCAGTTGAGTCCCTAATCCAGTTATCTAATAGTAGGATATCTGCATCCTCCTGACAAGCCAAAGAAGGGGAACTATCCTCCAAGGCGCTTATGTCTTCTACCAGCTAGATTTTATGCACAGCTCTCCTAATATGCGGAGGATCAGATAAACACAGAAATGGTTTAATGGGGGCTGACCAGGAGAATTAAATCAGAAAATGATCTGATCAGTCTTCAGGTAAAGGGTCCTCTACCTGCAAAGGCATATTAGAAAATACCTGATCAATCACATGTCCCACTTGATGGGTGGGATTAAATATATGTTGAGTAAGATCTAGCGACATCATCAGTTCTTTAAGTTTTAATACCTCATTATTGTCCACCTTATCCATATGGAGATTGAAGTCCCCATAAAATATAAACTGTGCATATCTCAGTACCAGGTGTGCTAGAGCATTTCTAAGAGATTTCAGAAATGGGCCAGCAGGCCCTGGAGGTCTTTAAATTAACACTCCTGCCACAGACTGCTGATGAGACAACCAGAAACAAAAGCCCATTTCCTCAGCTCCAGATAGGCTCTCAATTTCGAACGTCTGGCAGTCTAAGTCATCCCTGAGAATTATGGCAATTCTGCCTCCCCTACCGAACTTACGATCCTTGCTGTGTATTTTATAACCATTGGGAATGGTCAATGCAAATGCTGGGTTGGAGGACTCGAAGAGCCAGCTCTATGCCAAAAATAGTAACTCAGGTTTGTCAGGATTGTCCTCACTCAAAAGATCGTAAATATTATCTGCATGTTTTTGCACAGCGTGGATGTTAATTAAACTTGCCAAAAACTGAGCCTTGCCTTCCTTCTGTCTCTGTGAAGGTGGGAAGGCCCTACCCAGGGATAAAGGGGTGAGTTGAAAGTTGCATTGGGGACATGGAATGTTACTAAACAATTGATAAGAAGGCGCTACAGCCTCACATTTCTTTCCAGGGGCATGACTTAATAGAAGATCCCTACTATAGTGTTACCTTCTGTGGGGCCATGGGCAGCATGGGTGGCCCTGGGCGCTTTCGGGACACTGACGGGCCCAGACGGGCTGTGTGTCTGCGCAGCATGCCACATTTTATACATGTGGCCCATGTGATAACTACTGAAACCCAACTGTATCGCCAACCTTAGGGATAGCAGATCACCACAACATATTATGTCACTAAATAACCCTGTATTACTATCCCAATTGGGAATGGCTTTATTCAGTGTCATAATCTTTCAAGTCTCCCTCTTTATTACATGCTGTTATATCAACAGTCCTCATTTCCTCAGATTCTTATCCTATAGCACTGGGACAAAAGGCCTCACTCCCTGGCCTTAAGAATCCTAACTAATTAGCATTTATACAGTAATTCCTTCTAATTGGGGGGAACATGGTGGCCAGCTAACGCGCAGGTCGGGAGCTCCTGTCTCTCTTGTGTAGAACACCCTAAACATTCCGAACTAACCATTTTTGGGGGGGGGGAATTCACCTTAACCTTGACCTCGGTGTTTGGAGGGAGGTGTATGGGCACCCTTCCTGCCCCTCTGCCCCCCTCTCTGGATGCGGAGCTTGTCCGGCAGCGGCTTCGGGCTCCCAGAAACAGATGCAAGCAGCCCGCATCTGTTTCAGGGGCTCCACGGTCATGGCCAGCAGCGTCAGCATAAGCGGGCTGAAACCACGCTGTCCGGCTTAAGCGGCTAGAGAAACAGCGTGAACAAAGCCTAAGAGCCGCAAGGAGAGGGCTAAGGCTGGGTCCTGAAAAAAATAGAGGAAGCAAAATGCATTGAAGCCCTCCACTTCTATGGGTAAGGCTATAATTAAGAAGATAGAGAGGCAAGTGGCCAGTTTGACGGAGTCGTAATCCATAGGAGCCACAGGTCAACATAGATATACACTCTGACAACGGACATCGCTCTCATTCGTGATGATCACAAGAAATTAGCCGACAAGGTTGCTGCTAACAGAGCGGCAGTACAGGACCTTCTCCCAGAGCAAAAGGAACACTCCACTGAATTGGAACGACTGCAACACCAGGTAGTGCAACTCCAGGAGCGGGTGGAGGATGCGGAGGGCAGATCGCGTCGCAATAATGTGTGCATTATTGGCTTGCCGGAGAACGTGGAGGGCCAAAATGCTACGCTTTATATAGAAACCTGGCTCAAATCTCTTATACCACCGGGACGCTTGTCTGATACCTTTTGCATTGAGCGAGCTCACAGGGTCCCCGCACATCGACGGGTGCCGGGTATGCCGCCCGACCCGTGGTAGCTCGGGTACTTAACTATAGGGACCGTGATGTGATACTGCAAACTGCAAGAGAGAAAGCTCCGATACTAAAAGACAATGTACGTATCTCTCTGTTTCCTGACTATACCATCCACGTGCAGAAGCAGAGAACGCAATAACAAGGGATTAAACGACACTTACAGGCTATCAACGAAAAATACGCCCTTCTGTATCCGGCTAAACTTAAAATACTACACAAACAAAAAAGTCATTTTTTCGACACCCCAATGGAGGCATGGGAGTGGATCGAACATACCTTCCCATGCCTGCCCATTGACTCATCGCACTGACAATCGGGAGGAACCCAGCCCAGGAGGCGACAATCACAGCGCCGGCGTACTAAACCACAGCGATACGAGGATGATACTACTCCAACACCCGCACAAGCCCTGGAGGACCAGAGGAGGGCTATCATTTCTGCTGCTACCTTCAGAGACACAAGGACAATCACAGACGCCTAATCCTCCACAGGAGATGCGGGCCAATCTGAGCTGGAACGTAGCCCGCCCTTATATTCGTCCTTGTCATCACATACGGAAAATGCACTCCTCAACTGACAGCCCCGCAGATTGCTTCCTGAGAACTGTGTTGATTCTACATGATAGGGCGGACGTCCGTCGCTGTAATTTGTAAGTTAATATAATGCCGCTGGGTGGGATGAAACAAGGTGCCCCTGCTGAGCAGGTAGGACAATTACTTGGACTTTATATACTTCCCACTTGTGACAGATTCATGTATGTGGATTCCCCCCCCCGCTGGGGGTGGGTGCCAGTGCTGTGTTTTATATATATCCTTACTGTAATTGGGAAAATGATAGGTGGCGCCTTGTGGGGGCCCGGGGCTGGGAGGGAGGCGGTTCCCCTTCCTGTCTGGCTTAGGTAAGACGACTGCTGCGGAGTATTAATGACTCCCAACGTATTTTTTAGCCATGACCCCCATTGCAATTGCAAATGCTTGTTCTCTTTATTTTTTTGTGTGTTGTTATTTTAGTTTGGTCGAACTTAGTTCCGTAGTTGGACCGTGTATTGGGGTGTTTCAACGGGGGGTGGGCGGGCCGATTCTCACTGCAGTTCTCCTTTTTCTTTACCGATCTGTTTTGATGTGCCCTAATGGCTAGTTCGGGAATGATACAATCATACACTTGCACCACCTGGAATATTAGGGGGATGGGTTCACTTCATAAGCGTCACAGAGTACACGCCCAATTGATTCAACGGAAGGCTCAGATAGTCTTTCTGCAAGAAACACACCTTACTGCACAGGAAGCCACAAAGTTACAACGTAAATGGAGGGGGCAACTGTATTATACGACCTATTCTGCTTTTGCCCGAGAGACTGCTATATGGTTGAGATCCAGGGTCCCATTCGAGGTACAGGACCAACGTACAGATAAAGAGGGTAGATTTGTCTTGCTTCGGGGCAATCTAGATGGGAGTCCAATAGTCCTGGGTAGTCTTTATGCTCCTAATTGTGATCACGAAGCATTTTATGCCCGCGTTAATGCTGCTCTAGCCAACTGGTCCGAGGTCAAATGGGTACTTGGAGACGACTTAAATGCAGTGATGGACGTAAATATGGACAGATCTCACCCTCCCCAGGCTGGGGCGCAGGCATTACGCCATTCGAAAACATTACTTAATTGGGCACAGGGATGGAACGTGGCAGACGTCTGGCGCAGGCATAACGGGAGTATGAAAGAGTATTCATTTTACTCAGCCACTCATGACCTTCACACACGAATCGACTATATCCTATGTAGCTTATCGCTCGTTACCCAAACTACCCGGTCCGTCTTTGTGGGCAAAACAGTATCTGACCATAGTGCATTAGAACTTACACTTTCCTGGGGCCGTGTCCCAACGCCCGTACCCACGTGGCGCTTTACCCCTAGTCATTTAGAGGACGGTGTCTATCATGCTACACTTGACTCCGCCATAACTCATTATTTTACTGAAAATGCGGGTAGGTCATCCTCGACAGGACTGGAATGGGAAGCATTCAAGGTGGTAATACGAGGCACAGCCATTAGCACTTCCACTGGGGCTCGACACCAGATCCACCGAGACCTGCAAGATACGGAAAATACACTCCACACACTTGAGACCAGGGGATCCTGAGACCCCTTGGCCAAACCAGACCTCCAAGAAGCGCGCATTAAAAATGCGGAGCTATTGGAGCAATTACGTATAATAGAATACCGCACATACCTACAAAAAACACACACAGAATCGGATAGACCGGGAACCCTGCTGGCACGGATACTGAGAAATGCCATTCCCCCCACTCCTGTCACTACGATCTGGTCCTCCCAGCATATTAAAGCTGTCACACAAACGGACATTAATCTGGCTTTCTATGAATATTATAAAGCATTGTACACCGCCCCGCCACTGATCCCCTTCTCGGAAATTGACTGATTCCTGGACTCCATAGAGCTACCACAGGTGTCCGATGAAGGCAAGACAATGTTAGCCGCTCCTATAACACTTATGGAGATAAAGGCGGCAATTGGGGGCCTCCCTCGGAATAAAACCTCGGGATTGGATGGCCTGCCTGTGGAATTTTATGCAACTTATATACAACAGTTGGCCCCACAACTTCATAAATTATACACGGAGGCTTTCGAGGTGGGCGCACTCCCCCCCTCTACAATAGAAGTATTAATAACATCACTCCCTAAACCTGGGAGGGACCACTCACTGCTAGCCTCATATCGTTCTCTCTCATTGTTGAATACGGAATTTAAGATTCTGAGCAAAATCTTGGCTAACCGCTTACAACCCTTAATACCGAGACTGGTACATATTGACCAGTGTGGCTTAGTCCCTGGACGCAGTACATCCTTGAATATACGCAAATTATGCAGCATTATGTTTTCCTGTAATGAGGAAACATCTGAAGCAGGCTGCATAGCGCTGGATCTCACTCAAGCGTTCGACACACTGAGTTGGGACTATATGATGTCCACACTATCGAAATTTGGGATCCCGCGAGATTATATTAGCTGGATCAAATTATTATATCACCTCCCTACAGCAAGGAGCACACATCTCAGAACCATACCACATACAACGAGGTACTAGACAGGGCTGCCCTCTCTCGCCCATTTTATTCACCCTTGCCCTCGAACCACTGACTCATAAACTACATGCGTCCTCTAGGGAATGGGGGATAGATATCAATAATACCCATCATGCTCTGTCTCTTTATGCGGACGACATTATTCTATATTCCAGGAATTTGCGGAATAATTTATACCCCGTAGCAAGCTTGTTCACACAATTCGAACGCATAGCGGGCTTGGCAATTAATTACGAAAAGTCTCAAACCTTCCCCTTTGGCTTTGATATACCTTACCCGACTATACCATTTGGACGTCGTGCAATAACTATTGCATATACCACTTTTAAAGACTTGGGGATACAGGTATATAGAACTAAAATAGATTTGATCGAAGGCAATCTGCATAAAGCTATCCGGTCCCTAAGAGCACAAATTACATTCTGGACTTCGCTCCCTTTGTCGGTGGCTGGACGATTTGCAATTTCCAAAATGGCCATGCTTCCGCGACTTCTGTATTATTTTGTTAATCTCCCAGTGGTTATCCCTAGACTGTATTCACAACCTTAAACACGCTGTTGATCTCCTTAATCTGGGGCTCAGGCAGGAGACGCCTGAGCCTGGCAAAACTGCTACTACCATCTGATGCCGGGGGTATGGGAGCCCCTGATTTCTATGCATATTGTTTGGCTTCTCAGATACAATGGCTCTCATTCTGGATAGCCGGCCGCAATTTTCAGAAAATAGTGGATACCGAACGAATGCTAGCCCAGGGTACCTTACACAGGCTGCTCTCTCCGAGCGGCACCTTACCTCACACAGCTGGAACTCTTCTTAGAACTGCCCTTACGGCTTACTTATTGGAAACAGGCATTAAAATATACGAATACTCTCCCCACATATGCGTCGAATATTCCACTACTGGGCATCCCAACTACTTCAGGAACACTTACCACTCGTAGATTGGATCCATGGACACAGGCTGTAGTGACTACGATAGGGGATTTATTTGGCGATAAAACATTACTCACACATACTGATTTTATTAATGAGAGGGGTGTCACAGACTCACTGTTTATGACCTATGCGAGCTTGACACGCTATGTCAAAAAATATTGGGCACCCCATGGTACAGAACCCGACACTCATGAGCTGGTTCATTTGATGTACCTTATGGGGACTGGCAGCCACTTAACAAGGTGGTTTTACAGGGGCATACGTGTTCACCGTCCTAACCCCCTCGTCGCCACATGGGCCAAATGGGAACAAGATATTGATAGGCCATTCTCTGATAAAGAGTGGGCAACAGTATTAGAATACCCGAAACAAACCTCTCGTAATTCTCGCTTTAAGTTCATTCAATACATGATTACACAAAGAGCATACTTGACCCCCCATCGACTACACGCCATCTTCCCCACCCTTCTTCCACTTTGTCCTAGATGCCCTGAGCAGGACGCTGATTTGTTGCATATGCTGTGGGACTGTCCTACCTTGAAAGTATATTGGGGGGAATAATCACTATCTTACAGGATGTAGTGGGAGACATGGGCTAGCATAAAGTAGAAACAAGTATACTGGGTCTATATAATCGACGTAAAGAACTTAAAGTACAAATCAGGTTTGCTGACTTGGCCTTAATACTTGCTAAGCGTGGTATCACCCGGAGGTGGAAATCTCCAAAGTCTCCTACAATACTCAGCTGGAAAGATGAGGTGGAGCGTTGGGGTTTGGCGGAGAGTGTGGCAATCCATAGGGCCTAAGGAAGAACCCTATTGCAATGAGCTGGGACCAGCTGTTGGAAACTTTTAAAGCTTTTGATACTTTGCAATTATAGATGCTATAACTTAATGACTCTATCTTCATCCTGATTGATGTTTGTACAAGTGTACTTCCCCCCCTTTCTTCTTTTTTTTTTTTTCTTTTTCTTTCTTTTTCATTCCGGTTCGTACCTAATGGATATGCTTATTCTGGATACTAGGCAATGGTGTATTGGACTGAGACTGCTGTGGGAATGTAAGGGGCCGTCAACAGGGGTGGTGGGTGGGGAAGTATTAAAACAGATGTTATTGTTAATTTATTTACTCAGGTAATAAGATTATTATGACACAACATGGCATGAAGGGAGGATCCGTTTCATAGATGACTGTTCAACTAAATGCTAGTCTAAGTGAGGCCATGGTTGTATTATGCAGATATGTAATGTTCTTTCTTTTTCTTTAGCGCTGCCATCATCTCTCATATGTGTCGGCTTATGTTATGATGGAAATGACATCCCTCTCTTCCTCTACGCCTGTATTGTAACTGTGGAAATGAATAAAGTTTGTTTAAAAAAAAACATAGATATACACTTAGAAACACTGAGTTTGGGCCTTCACACTTACTGAACTTAGAGAAAGACCATAAGGACCAGCACCTGAGTAGGGCAGCTATTTCCCCCCTCCCTTGTTATACACACAACATCCTTCCCCGTAAATACCCCGGTACATGTACCAACCGAAATAGGGAACCAGAGAGCTACTTGAACCATAAGAGACATAGCTAATACATCAGGCGGGAAAGTTAAAATTACGCCATCACTAAGCTCCTACTGTAAAGTTCAGGAGACAGAATTTCAGAATAGTTCATCCAGGTTGAGACTCCTCAGAATATGGACCTATCAAATGCTTCTCAAGCTTCTCAGTTAGTGACAACTAGGGGGGCTGATATCCCTCTCTCAAACTAGTTCCTGTCCCTCTATCAAGATCTCACAGTAGATAACTCGGCCGTGGCAGAGGTACAACACACCCCCTGTGAAGAAGGCGTGGCCACATCTAAAAACACAGAGCTATTAGACATGAGCTCATTATTTCTCTCATTGTCGAGAAAGATTAAAGACAAATTTGCAATTTCTGAGAACATTCAAGCGAAAATATAGGAGGCCTGTGAAAATCTTGAGATCAAAATGGCAGACATCACCAAGAGATTATCCGCTATGGAAGCCTCACTTGGGGTATTACGGGAGGAGGTTAAGTCTAACCACAAAGAGCTTCAAGCTTTAAAAATAGGAGAAAAAGAAATTACAGAAAAATTTGAGTAATTAGAAAATAACTCCAGGAGGAATAACTTAAGGTTTTTAAATATCCCAGAGGGGGCAGAAGGTGAAAACTGAAAGGTTTTGTCATAGAATTGATCTTGAGAAAATATCCCGGCAACTAACTACCTTGACCTTGAGCAGGACATACAAAGGGTCCATCGGGACCCATTTAAAAGGAATCCCAAAAGAGAGAAACCAAGGAAAATCATAATACATTTTTGCACTTCTGTCATGAAAGAGCTAATCCTCACAGAAGCTCTCAAAGCAAAATATTTCAGGAAAAATGATTGGTCCTTTACTATAAGGTCAGACATTGCAAAAATAACTCAAAATCGACAATGGGAGCTATGGAAATATATTCAAGATCTGAAATCATTGGGGACAAGTATACAACTAAAATTTCCAGTGACATTAAGAGTAATGTGGAACAATAAAATGTACAATATGAAAGAGGTGTCTGAAGTAGAGGGTTTGATTAGCCAGATAAAAATACAGAAAGGTTTATAGAAGGTAAACCGGAGAGCAGAAGGCCAAGGGGTATGATGCACTACCCTGTTTGGATACAGGGAGGATAAGGGTAGGGCAAGGCGGGGGGGGTTATACATGGTTACTGCAGATATTGTGGTGTAATTGTTTACTGAGAACAAGGTGGGGAGCATGTGGGGAAAGAATATGTTAAAAAAATATGGGAAAAAGAATTGTACTGGCTGTGGGTGGTTAGTTCCAACGTACACAAATAGATGATAAAGGAAGTAAAAAAGATTCAAAACATAAGGGTATCAACCTAGAACATAAATGGTCTGAGGGTTAACAATAGAAGAAATAAGATCTTCGAATTGCTCAAAATCTCTGATAATGATACCATAATATTACAAGAAAAGCACTTGCGATGAAAAGAATGGGGGAGGTTCTAAAGAGGCAGAAATTGATTAATCAGTTTGCCTCCACTAATCAATCGTATAAAGTAAAAGGGGTGGTGATCTTGTTTAAAAGCTCCGCTCAAGCCAAGTTAGAGAGCTCCATAGCAGATCCAGGGGGCAGAAGGCTAATTATTAATGTTAAGATCCATAGCATTGGGTACACATTTGTAGGATACTATGGGCCTAATGTAGATGATGCGTCCCCATTCAGGGAACTATATCAAGACCTACTTGACACATGGAAATATATAATCATAGGGGGAGACTTTAACACACTGTTAGGCCTAGTGCCAGAATAAATCCTCCGTTAGACCAAAGGTAAACTCATCAAAAATGAGGGAGTTTATACACCATTTGATGAGAAATCTGGGTCTGATAGATATTTGGAGGCAAAGGGTGGGCCAGAGGAAAGAATATATAAAAAGTATGCTCACGCTTCTAGGATATTCTTCTTTTTAACAGATATAAAGTTAGGAAAAACATTAGTAGGGTAGCATATCAGCCAGAGCATTTATCTGACCATGCTGTGGTAGAACTGGAGCTCTCCTCGGAGATTCTCCAATATCCATCTAGATGGACCCTAGATAGAAGCCTATTAAGGGAGCAGGAAATGATAAGCGTCTTGAAGAAAGATACTGCTGAGCTTTATAATTTAAATGAGAACTCTGCTCCCAGACATATTGTGTGGGATGTATACAAAGCCTTCATTCGAGGGAGATTGATCAGTCATGCTGCACATAGAAGGAGAGAAAGTAAATACAAGCTTAGAGAATAAAAGCTGACAATAGATGAAATTCAGAAAGAGCTTACAAGTATTGCTCATCCCGTGAAGAATCAGAGTTTAACAGGAAATTTAAGAAGGCCAAGGGACACCTAGTAGAATACTTGGAAGGAAGGGTGCAGAATAGTTGAAATGCCAGTCAGTTAGAAGTACAAGTATGGGGAAGGGTGTGGGAAACTTCTAGTCTGGAAAACAAGACAAGACAGTATTTGGAATGTGATTACGGAAGTAGTGATTGGTGTTACCAAAGAACGATGCCTGGAAGATCTCGACATTGGGAGGGCCTTGGTGTTTTTTTTTCAAGATTTATACACTGACTCAAAGGCGACACAAGTAGAAATCAAGGAGTGGGTGCAGTAAGATACCTTTCCTAGTTTGGATCAGGATAAACAACTATCTCTTAACCAAGAAATAACTATTTTGGAAATATATAAAACATTAAGAGGGTTAAAAAAGGGAAAAGCGCCAGGCCCGGATGGCTTACCTAATGAGCTATTTAAGATCTCAAAAGAGGAACTCACCCCTGTTATCACTAAATTACTAAATACCATTTACATAGAACATTTACCCCTTCCAACATCATGGAATGAGGCAATAATAACACTGATCTTAAAACCCAACAAAGATCAAAAAAAATGAATGTGAATCATATAGACCAATATCCTTGCTTAATAATGATTACAAGATATACTCACAAATACTAACTAAAAGACTGCATAAGGTACTAGGGGACATTTTACATGAAAACCAAAAAAGCTTTAGGAAACAGACACCTCTATGACCTAACTCATGATTTGGTAAGCTCGATCGATGTAGCTATTGTAACAAAAGCTCCTTTAACCGTTATAACAGTGGATGCTACAAAGGCCTTTAATAGAGTCATCTGGCCTTTCCTATATAAAGTGATCAAGCAAAATGACCTATGGGACAATTTCCTTGAAGCAATAAGTTCTATATATAACAACCCAACAGCCAGGATATTGGTCAACGGTTCTCTTACCTCACAATTCCAAATAGGTAGGGGCACCCGACAAGGCTGCCCACTGTCTCAGTCACTATTTAACCTTTATATCGAACCACTGGCAGGAAGAATCAGGTCTTAATAGAAAATCCTGCCCTTCCATTACTTGGATTCAGTTAAAAAGGAGCTTTACATGAGGATGATCTTATAATTTATACTCATGACTTTAAATCCTCCTTCCCCAAAATAATGTAATTATTGAGTGATTTTGGGAGAGTCTCCGGTTACCTAGTTAATGATGATCAAACAGAGATTATGACCTGGAATGGGCCAATGGATAGTCCCTTAGAAAAGTTAGAAATTAGATACCTAAGAGTAAGTGAAAGACTTGGAGAAAATGGGGCATGTAAACTTTAGTACGCTCATGATGGAAACAAAAAGCTCCTGCAGTTGTGGGCGCACCTCCCTCTTTTGATCCCAAGGAGAACGAATCTAATTACAATTATGATCCTCCCAAAATGTAATTGTATTTTTAATGCATTACCTCTACACTTTAAAATAGATGGGTTAAAAAAATTACACAGAGAATTAAGCAGCTTTATATGCAGGAATAAAAGTGTGTGGATAGCCTGGAAAAACCTCCAGAAAAAGAAAATAGATGCAGGTATAGCATTCCGGATTTCCAATTATACCATTAGGCCTTTTTCTTGAAAAATTCAAGATTGATTTTAACAGATAGCTATCAACAGTTATCTTTACAATACAGAGCCTTCACAAAAAATCTTCCTGAAGAAGGCAAATATTTCCTATTTAAATTTGGACAGCCCAAATACTTTAAGAAAATCAAATTTAAAGTTCTAACTGCAGCATGTAAAGTGTGGATTCAAGGTAGAAGAATAAAGGGAGTCCTATATTACAGCAGTATGGCTCCGATATGGAAATCTCCGGGGACTGCCCGTGCCAAAAAGTTGTTCTAGCCACTCTGCTGCTGACTGCTAGTATAGTACAATGGGGTCACTTATTTGAAGAAGGATCTTTGGTTACATGGGACTCCTTATTAAAAGGCACGAATAACAGACTCTCTATATTCAAGTATTATCAGTTTGTAAGTTGGTCTTGAGAACAATCTAATATAGGGAGCAGAACCGAAGGGGAGGAAGAATTACAGAGGGATCCGATATACAAGAAAGTAAGTGTCCAAAAGGTACTGGGCTTTGGTACAAGGTGAAGGCGGCCCATCTATATTGCCAGAGGAGATACGGAAGACGGACCTGCCAATATGAGAAATTCTTCACTTATGCAAGTATCCATGTCTAAACTTTTCTACATATATTTAGCTTGTATAGGGCCTTCTGGTCTCCTAAAAAACTCTCAAAGATGGGAGGACAAAGAGGTGCTGTCCAAAATGTGCATTGGAAAATGAAGATGACATCCATCTCCTATAGCAATGTCCAAGTATCCTGCTTTTCGGCCAAGATGTGGGTAAGGTGCTAATAGGAATCCTGGGGAAGACATAGAGGTAAGCCTTCCTCTGGTTATTTTTGGGATTCTAGCAGGTAGAGGGTCTGCTCAAAAACTGGAGAAGATACAAACCCAGTTGCTTTTCATTTTAATAATTATAGCACAAAGAGAAATATGCATATAATGAGTGTCCAACATATTACCTTCTTGTTCGTATTTGGTGGACTCAGTGAAACACATCGGCAGGTTGGAGTGTTTAAATGGTTCAACCAAGAGAAAGAAAATGTGGGAACCCCTTCTTTCATCCCCGGCTTGATGGCACACAGAGTAGGGATGGGATAATAGCTCTTAGGAGGTATGGGCGCAAATCTTCACTGTGGCAGTCCAAGGATTAAAGTCAAACTTCAACAGTGGAGGAGTATAGGGGTGGATACCGCAAAACCCCTCCAATAATTGAATGAAGGAGGCTAAATAAAGAAGGTTAAACCCTTAGTGGTTTTCTGCACTCCCAGGTTGAACCTGGATTACACCTCCCGCCTGTGTCATATATGAGGGCTTACAAAATTAAATGGATATAATAATAATAATTCCTTCTAATTGATTCATGCAGTCATAACAGTATCTTACCCTAATGCGTTCTTCGCTTTTTCCATATTCTCATTAACAGGCCTCTGCTAAACTAATAAATGGATTAGTTGACACCACTCCTGTCCATATTGCTCTTTTAACCATAATTGTTGCCTGTATACAGACGGAGAAGTCTCTCCTAGACATACATCTATATTGCCTGCCTCACGAAGTTTGGCACCACAAATGCCCAAACACATTTTGTGCAAAAATGGCATCTGCATGATAAACGGGTGTATTAATTCTAATTGAAACAACAGCCCATACACACCCTGTCATGCGTTTTGTATAAAGATAGTGCCCTCCTGTATTGCGGTCAGGGTAACAATTCATTAAGGTTGGTTTAGTAGAGGAAGAGAACACCTTCAACTCCCGAAGCAGTACCAGTAAACCAATCTAACTAGCTTTAATTATCTGTTGTCTGTTCCTCAACGAGACAGTCCCTGTGAGTAAAAGCCTGCACCAGCTTCCCTTCAACCTTCATGCCGCATGGACACCAATATGCGTTCTGTAGAAAAAGAATTCCTCTTCCCATCATGCTATTTAAATACCTAAACACTGGTTAATTTAGGTCATATAGTAGGGACCACATGTCTAAAAGCCTAGACCGCCTGGTATTCATGTTTGGAAAAAAAAGGCACCATTTTAGGCCAGAAGTACTCCTCGCAGAGTTCAATACAACTCAAATAGTGAAACCACTCAACTTCTTTTTCACACTTGCCATCATATTGAAAAGCTCTCAGGCATGAGAGATCCCTCGTTTTCTCTTCATATTAGAAAAATAAATATATGTGTTTTATATTAATGATATGTTTTATATTAATGATGTAAGGTAAAAATATATCTCTCTTTTCTTCGGGCACAAGGCTGTTATCCAAATTGGACAAGCTACAGACTACAAATGGTTATCCAGAATGTGCAGACAATAAGGATGGCCACTCATCACACAACATGAGGGGGCTGTGGTGCCTCCCTAAGTGCTTTACATGGAGTGCAATATCACATCATTTGTTGTATACCCAATTGTAAGGGATAAAATTATATTCAAGTAAATTTTAAAGTGATAATGTCTTAAAGAATCATCTATGGGGTGAACCAATCCCACTCTTCTTTGTTATTGAGCCCATCTAGCTGTGTTGAATTTAGACATGACCATTGTTCCCTTAATTTCCTTAACTCGTCTGTATTTCATCCTCTTTTTTGCTGATTATTTTCTCCAAAATGAACCATCTTATATCAGTTCTCACATGACCCTTTTCTAGAATGTGTTCTACTAATGGAGCATTAGTCTTCTGTGTATTTATCACTGACTTATGTTCACAAACTCTAAGTCTTAGTTCTCTGCTTGTCTGGACTACATATCCTAAGTCACATTGGCACATCAAAAGATATACTACATTACTGATTCGCCAGTTATTCAGAAAATTGGTGTTGAATGTAATGCCTTGATATTCAATAATTTTAGTGACAACACATTGATCACAGATACTACAGTTGCCACACCTGTAGTTACCTGTGGATTTTGACATTCCTAAACTAACCTGTGTTTGGGACATTTCTTCTCTATAAGTTTGTACTGGAGACTTTCTCAAATTATTTTGCCTGAATGCAAACAAGGGTTTTGCTAGTCTAACTTCCTAACTGTCATTAAGGATATTCCAGTTTTTATTAATGACATTTGTGATGTGATTACTCATGCCCAAAAATGGCTTAGACGAGACTCCTCATTGTGTTCTTATATTCTCTTAGGTTTGTTGAACATACTGTCCCTGTCATAGAAATGAGCCCTTTTAAATGAATGATTGATTAACTTCTTGGGGTAGACTCTGTCTTTGAATTTCTTTTGAGGTTTTCAGAATGTTTATAAAAATACTTATTTGATGAACAATTTCTCCTCGTTTGGAGGAATTGCCCAAAAGGGATGGTATCTTTTTCAAAAAGATAACATCCCTTTTTGGAAATTCCAAGAAATTCAAAGACAGAGGCTACTTTGAGCCTACCTCCCCCATAGGACAAGATTAGGTTGCCTCGTTACATATTAAAATTGCTAACCTTTGATTGGGAACAGGTAAGCATTTCATGTTTGGTGTCTAAGAAATTGTAATGAAAAATCATCTTTAATAGTAAAGTCAGATTTTACAATTTTGAAAATGCCACTTTTAGAACGTCAAAGACACGCAAATGATGGACAGAATGCAGAGCGAATCAAACATTCACCCCCAGTCAAGAGATCTGGGTTAAATCCATTGTTCTTTTGCTCACCATGCCATTTCAGTTTAGACCCAGCCATATGCAAATCAGTCTTGACCCTGTGCCTCATGGGAACAGTCCAGCCCGAACTGCCAAGCCAGGTCCTCCTTAGACCGGAAACAAGCATCCTGGGACTGGTTTTGGGGCATCACCCCTCATCATTCAGGCTAGCTTGAATCCAGTGGCACAGTGAGACCGAGACCCATGTCTGGGCATACCCGGTGCACTTAAGGCGAGAAAGCAAAAAACACACAGATGGACGGAATACAGAGCAAATCAAACATTCACCCCCAGTCATAAAATCTGGGTTAAATCCATTGTTCTGTTGCTCACCATGCCACCCCAGTTTAGACCCAGCCATATGCAAATCAAACTTGACTGTGCCTCATGGGAACAGTCAAGCCCGAAGTACCAAGCCAAGTCCTCCCTGGACCGGAAACAAGCATCCTGGGACTGGTTTTGGGGCATCACCCCTCATCATCCAGGCTAGCTTGAATCCAGTGGCACAGTGAACCCAGGACCCATTTCTGGGCAACCCGGTGCACTTAGGGCGAGAAAGCAAAAGACACATAGATGATGGACAGAATGAAGAGCGAATCAAACATTCACCCCCAGTCAAGAGATCTGGGTTAAATCCATTGTTCTTTTGCTCACCAAGCCACCCCAGTTTAGATCCAGCCATATGCAAATCAGTCTTGACCCTGTGCCTCATGGGAACAGTCCAGCCTGAACTGCCAAGCCAGGTCCTCCCTGGACCGGAAACAAGCATCCTGGGACTGGTTTCAGGGCAGCACCCCTCATAAGCCAGGCTAGCTTGAATCCAGTGGCAAAGTAAGCCCGAAACTGGTCCCAGGATGCTTGTTTCTGGTCCATGGTGGACCTGGCTTGGCAGTTTGGGCTGGACTGTACCCATGAGGCAAAGGGTGAAGACTGATTTGCATATGGCTGGGTCTAAACTGGGGTGCCATGGTGAGCAAAGGAACGATGGATGTAACGAAGATCTCTTGACTGGGAGTGAATGTTTGATTTGCTCTGCATTACGTCCATTATCTGTATGTCTTTTGCTTTCTCGCCCTAAGTGCGTCAGGTAATAATTAATTCAAACTAAACCTACAATAAAATAAAACTATAAACAACTTTAACCAAAAAAATCCAACAAACAATTAAATCAACAATATAAAAGGCACACTATTTTAAACAACAAAATAGTTCTAAAATGACAAATGCTGCAAAAGAAGACAATTCTGCTGGATTCTCTCACCAGACCATTAAAGAAGAGATACATACATCTAAACAACTACCCAAAAAAGTAAGTAAAACTTATACTTAAACTAAAACGTAATTGTTATTAACCTAAAAACATGATAAATAAATATTAAAACACTCTCCAACTTCTATCTCTTTACATAGACTTCCTAAAATGAAAAATCACGACTTGAGGATGCTTGTTTCCGGTCCATGGAGGACCTGGCTTGGCAGTTCAGGCTAGTCTGTTCACATGAGGCACAGGGTCAAGACTGATTTGCATATGGCTGGGTCTAAACTGGGATGGCATGGTGAGCAAAGGAACAATGGATTTAACCCAGATATCTTGACAGGGGTGAATGTTTGATTTGCTCTGCATTCCGTCCATCTGTGTCTCTTTTGCTTTCTCGCGATAAGTGCACCGGGTATTAATTAATTCAAACTAAACCTACCAATAAAATAAAACTATAAACAGCTTTAACCAATAAAATCCAACAAACAATTAAATCAACAATATAAAAGGAACACTAATTTGAACAACGAAATAGTTCCAAAATAACAAACGCTCCAAAAGAAGAAAACTCTGCTGGATTTTCTCACCAGACCTTTAAGAAGAAATACATACATGTAAACAACTACCCAACCAAGTAAGTAAAACTTATAATTAAACTATAACGTAATTGTTATTAAACTTAAAAACATAATAAATAAATATTAAAACACTCTCCAACTTCTATCTCTTTATATACACATCTTAAAATGAAAAATCACGACTTGAAAAAACGATAAACTGCCACAAAATAACAACTATCACAAACCAGCAAAAAGATAGAAGAAAGTAAGTATACATAAATTAATAAAAAACTATAAACTCACCAAATAGCGAGCAAAAATAAACCTAATGACCTCAAACTCTATAAACTACCAACAAATGAACATTTAAAATGAAATATCCATTTTTTTCATCCAACAGAAAAGAAAGCACCTGCTCCACATTAGAATACCCCCAACCAAAAAGCTGCAAATCTGTGTGAAACATCTAAACAGAACATACATGTAAGTAAACAAAATAGAAGCAGTTGCATATTTTTACATGTAAATAACTAACGTGCAAGCTTTAAAATATTATATATATATATATATATACTATTACACCTCTTTCAGATAGAATGACAGAGGCTGCAAAGTACATCATTTCACAACAAAGAAAGCAGTTATTAAATCACATGGCCTACACCTACAGCCAGGAAAGTGCATCATCAGAACATTTAAACTGGTACTGTACTAAATATTATTATAATGCATGCTATAGATAGGCAACTACAAAATATGATGTTATAATTCATGTAAGAGAGAACAGCCATGCTCCAAATGTGATAGAAATAGAAGTAAGAAAGATATTGCAGGATATAAAAGAGGCAAGCACTAGCTCCCAGGATCCCACAACCAAAATCCTTGAAGATGTACTTTTAGAAATTGAGTTACTGGTTGTTTGAGTTATGAGCCCCAATCAAGCAGCAACCACAATCCTAATAAGGGTAAAAGGCAGGGAAACCCTAAATTAAACTCTGCTCATCCACCTAGTAGCTTGGCACAGAGCGGTCAGGCTTAACTAAGTGGCAAAGTGTGAAGTGAAAACCCCACACAGAAAGATCCCACCCTAGGTTTAAAAAAATAGAATGTATTTAATAAATAAAAGAAGACCAAAATGACACAAATCCAATCAGGTATACCAGAGATATTGAATTTCAAAATTGCAGGTTAAAATAGCATCAAAAAGCCCAAACTGCCAACAAGGGATATCTGGTTGCGCCAGACCGGGATAAAGTCACAAGTTGAGGCTGACTGCAATGGAGCATGGGCTAGCTACAGGGACAGGGTTAGGCCCATTGAACAGAGTACCTTAAATCCTGATTGCAGTACACTGCGTGGATCCAAGGCAAAGAAGCGTCATCCAGTCGAAGCGATACGTGGGATCTGAGTTGCGGCAGCTGCTGTGCGAGGTAATGCTGTGTCGTCACTGAGGATCCTGTCAACAGGGCTTTTGATTCAAAGTCCGGGTGTCGAGGATGCGGCGCACAGCCGAGGCGATACGTCGGTTCCGATAAGCTGCAAGTCTGCGATGCGGAGGCCAGTATTGTTGGCGAGATGCCATCTACAAGAGATCCGAGGACCTGGGTTAGATAATGTGCCACACCATCAGCGATGCGTCAGTTCCAAAGATTATGGGGTGATGTGGACCTTCTGCACCAGACCCAATCCACGCAACAGCAGTGATACGTATATTCTGCTCGAGGATGTGCCACTCATCCGAGGACATGCATAGGTTCCACTAGAGGATGCATCACTCAGCAAAGAAGACGTGTTGGTTCTGCCGGTAAACACCTTAAGTCCACTTCCAAGGGTCCAGCACTGAGATGGCACTACTTGGCGGGGTAGACTCGCAGATGGAAGAGTCCAGTTGCAGATGCAAGGTTGAGGGAAGCCTGTAATGTCCCTGAGGCTTCAGATCAGTAGCGAGCCAACTAGCCCTGGGAGTCACTCTGGGTTCTGGATTTAAGTGATACAGGTACAGTCCTTCTTTCCAAGGCAAGAAGGGCACTAGGCAGCAGGTCAGCACAGCAGGGCAGCCGTTCTTCCAGAGCAGCAGTCCAGCAGAGTGGCAGTACTTCAGCAGCACAACAGTCCTTCTTCCTGGCAGAGTATCCACAGGTCCCGAAGTGTACTGGAGTGGTGGTGTCTGAGGTCCAGTACTTAAACCCAGTGGTGCCTTTGAAGTGAGGGAGACTTCAAAGACAAGCCTTTGAAGTGCACAGATGTCCTGCTCTTCCTACCCTGCCTCCAGACTCACTAAAGAGGGGTATGCAGCCCTTTATGTGGGGACAGGACACAGTCTATTCAGGTGTGAGGCTGGGTCCTGCTCCTCCTTCCCATCCTGCCAGGATGACCCATCAAGTCACAACTAACCTCCCATTGTGTGTGACTGTCTAGGGGGAATACAGAAAGCCCAGCTGTCACCCGCCCCCGACATGTGATCAGAGACAGGTAGCAGTCACCAAATGGCTAAAGGGAGAAAATATGAACCGTCTATAAGTGGCATTTTCAAAATTGCAATTTAAAATCCGACTTCACCATAAGTTAGGATTTTAAATTGTGATTCCAGAGACATTAAACTTGAAGGGGTCATCTCTTCCCATTTGGAAATTACACTTATAAAATGTAATAAGACAACTCCAATGTTAACTTATTGGAGAGACAGACCTTGCAGTAGTGAAAAACAAATCTAAGAGTGTTTCACTACCAGGGCATGTAAAACGTAAAAGTTCATATCCTGTTTTTTAAATACATTGCAGTCTGTTCTCTGGGCTGTCCAAGGCCTAACTTAGGGGTGACTTATATGTATTAAAAAGGATTGTTTGGGCCTAGCAAGAGTCTTAACTTGCCAGGTAGACATGGCAGTTTAACACTGCACACACAGGCTCTGCAATGGCAGGCCTGAGACATGTTTACAGAGCTACTTAAGTGGGTGGCACAATCAGTGTTGCAGGCCAACTAGTAGTATTTACTTTATAGGCCCTGGGCACAGGTAGTGCACATTACTGGAGCCTTATAAGTAAATTAAATATGTCAGTTGTGGATATGCCAATCAAAACATGTTTAGGGGAGTAAGTATAAGCACTTTAGTACTGGTTAGCAGCGGTAAAGTGCACAGAGTCCTAAGGCCAACAGAAGCAAAAATTCATCAAAATTGGAGGCAAGCAGAAAAAAAGTTTAGGGGAAGACCCCCCTGAGGCTGTCAGGTCTAACATGTGTCTCCTCGGCTGAAAGTGGGGAGAACTATCCAACCTCTTGGACGTTCTCATCACTAAGGCGGAAGAACCTTGAAAGACCATCATCATTGGGGTTGTCTGACCCAGGTCTGTGTTCCTTAATGAAGTCCATTTCCTGTAGGGAGATAGACCACCTCAACAATTTTGGATTCTCACCCTACTTTTGCATTAGCCACCTGAGGGGCCTGTGGCCAGTCGGAACTTTGAAGTGAGTCCCAAACAGGTATGGTCTCAGTTTCTTCAGTGCCCAGACCACAGCAAAGACGTCTCTCTCACTAGCACTCCACCTCTGTTCCCGGGGAAGAAACCTTCTAGAGATGAAAGCTATAGGTTGGTCGAGGCCCTCATCAGTGAGCTGCGAAAGGACTGTCCTTATGCCATACTCTAAGGCATCTGTTTGTAGTGTGAGTTCTCTGGAAAGATTAGAGGCCTTGAGCACAGGGGATGTGCACATGGTTTGCTTCAGGGAGTCAAAGGCTTTCTGGCAAGTCTCTGTCCAGACCACCAATCTGGGCTGCTTCTGGTAAGTCAGCTCAAGTCAAGGGGGCAACAATGATGCCATATCACTTGACAAGCCTCCTGTAATAACATATGAGGCCCAGGGCGGCCCTTCCTCAGTCTGAATCTTTGGGGGTTCCCAGGCCAAGAAGGTTTCTATCTCGCCAGGAGGGGCTGCACCATACCCTCGCCCACAAGATCTCCCAAGTACACCATAGACCCATGCCCTATCTGGCACTTACTGGCCTTGATAGTCAGGCCTGTGGTCTGCAGGGCCAGAAGCACTTCCTACAGGTGAATGAGGTGGTCCTTCCAGCTGCTACTAATGACACCATTGTCATCCAGGGAGGCACTGAAAGCCTTCATATGGCCAAAGTCTGGTTCACCAGGTTCTGGAAGGTGGCAGGAGCATTTTTCATTCCAAAGGGCATGACTTCTCTGGTAGAAAAGGTTGACCTCTCCTTAGCCTCTTCTGATAGGGCAGTCTGCCAGTACACTGAAGTCAAATCTGATATACTTAGGAACTTGGCAGTCTTTAAACAATCAATGAGCTCATCAGCTCTGGGGATGGGGTGACCATCAGTCTTGGTGACTGAGTTGAGCCCTCTGTAGTCCACAGAGAACTGTAGTTCTGAGACGGCGCCTGGTGTGGCAGCCTTTGGTACCAGCACCACTGGGCTGGACCTGGGGCTACTAAAGTGCCCAATCACCCCTACCTCCTTAGAGACTTTCTCCTTGAAGCTGGGCCTCAATTTGTTTTTTGTAAGTCCAGGAGTGAGGGAAAACAGAGAGGCAAACTGTCCCAATAATTGGTGAAAACCCTCCACTGACCCATATTTCTCTTTTCATGATAGGAGGTCAAGGAGAGGTTCACTCTCTTCATCCTCTCCACCATCTGTCACCAGCAGCATGGTGACCTCAGACCTCCCACATTGCAGTTTGAGATGGATGTTATGAAGGACCCTTATGGGGTGGATGGGGGTCTTGATGTCCACTAGGTAGGTGGCCTCCCCCTTACTCTCAACTATCTCATAAGGCTCAGTCCAACGGCCTTGGAGAGACGTGGGTTCCACTGGCTCCATCACCCACACTTTCTGCCCTGTCTGGAGTTCCACCAGGGCAGCCGTCTGGTCATACCACTGCTTCAATACCTCCTATCTTGCCTCCAAGTTCTCAGAAGCCTTCTTCCAGAAATTGGCCATATTTTTCTGGAAGGCCAGCACATCCTGGAGAGACTTTTTGGGAACTTGCTTCCACCCCTCCCTAATCAGACTGAGAGGTACCTTCACAGGGTGACTGTGAGAAGGCGGTTCAGACCATCTAATCCACCTGCATTTTTGCTTTTTGATCACCTGATTTTTACCTTTTACTGTGGAAGAGCCTCATAACCTGGGACTCACCCATGGTAAACTCATGGTAAAATGGACTGAGCGTGTTTACCGCCAGTGTCCGCCTTTGGGAGATAAGGCCACTGCAAATCAGCCAGGGTAGGGGGCACTGGGCTGGTTATATGTGGAGTTTCATCATGCCAGAAGGCCTGATGAAATTGCTTCAGGTGCCTAGGGCGGCCACCAAGAGCAAAGTGAGCCAAGGTCTATACAAATCGGCACAAGGGAGCCCGAGAAAGCCCTGTGTAAAGTCTGGTGATCTTTGGCCCTTGGGAGGACTGGCAACAAAGCGCATGGGGCTCTGCCACTGATTTCAACCTTGCCCCCAGGGGCAGTCCCCAAGAAGAAAAGCTTCCAGGGAAAACCGTTGTGCACTCCCCGGTTATGAAGACAAAGACGGGAGCCCCGTCGCACCCCCTGCTAAGCTGCACCGGGGCCCAGGACCCCATCCCTGTGCCCCGGGGAAGAAAGGAAGATGGGGAGAGCATTTGCTCTCTCTCTGAAAATGCCAGGGGGACCAGGACACCAGCCCTCTGCCCCTACGACACCTGAAGAGGAGGTGGATTGCTGCCTTGCTTCCCCATGCTCACCTGACTGCACTGCATGCATCTGCCTAAAGGAGCGGGCCGACCAGAGGGAAGTGCCAGCTCTCACAGCAATCAAGTGTGGTGGCTATGTGTGGAGCTGGCTGGAGCAGCTGGGGGTGGGCTCCCCAAGCTGCTCTCCAACATGGTTACTGCACGCAGAAGGAGCAGTATGAGGCCACCTATGAACCCAGCATCGAGGCTCTCCCCAACACAGAGGGAGAGATGCTGCTCATAAATGCACTTTGCTCGCGAGGAGCGCCCCATAATGCCCTGCGTGGCTCGTAAAATTTGCCCACATTTTCACCTGTAAACCACTCGTTTGTGGCTTGGAGGGACCCCAGAAGAGCAGGGTCACAGCCAAAATGTTGGCTGGGGCAATGTAGACTCCCCCCCAAAAGGGATTCACCAGTACCCAACCTAGGTCATGAGCCAGGCCCAGGAGGATGACCCTGCAGCATTGGGGAACTACCAGTGCCCTTGTTGCCCCATGCACAGGTTGCTTAGGCTCACTATACAGGAGGTCATTCTCCCAATAGATGCAGTGATCTCCAGAGGCATCACCAGCTGTATGGGCTTCGGTCTGCTGTCTCATGCCATCCAGGGTTGGATGGCATAAGACAACAGACTTCTTCTGTGCCTTACAGACCTGCTCTCTGGTGAGTCCTCTTTCTGCTTGCTGTCAAGCAATTTCAGGCAGGTCACCAAAGGAGGCAATGTCATCACCAGTGGGCTCTGGGGTGACCACTTCCGGTGCCCTATCCACTTCATCTGTGATACGTTATGGGGCTGGTTTCCCATGCCCCCTTGCCCTTCCCTCCCATGGCAGCTATCTGGGTCATTTTTTCAGGCTCTGGACTTCCTTGACTCCCCTCCCGGACAGCCATGGATCTGGTGGTTGCACGGACCCACTTAGGCATCCCCAACATTTCCAGGTGTGACCTGAGCTCGACTTCCTTCCAGGCAATGTGCTCAAGATCATTTCCTAGCCAACAATCCACAGGAATGTCAGGGGTCACAGCACCTTTCACAAGACCTAAGATCCCCCCCACTCCAAGGCAACAAGGGCCCTCTTGGTTCTCTGCTACTACAACCTAGTGTAATGGATTGGGAATTATTTGCGCAGGGCCACCAGCTGACTCCTTATCATAGTCATACTGGCTCCTGTGTCCCTCAGAGCTTCCACCCTCAGCCCACTGATGGTGACCTTCTGCCTATGCTTTGCAGTATTGGAAGGCATGAGGGCTTTGGGCACCATCTCCACATCACCCAAGCACACTAGGGTAAACTCACTGACTTCCCCTTCACTAACTGGGGCCATATCCTCCCCGAGACCTACACTAGCCAACTCTGTTTTTTTTTTCCAGTGGGATGATGTGCCCTCTTTGGGCACTTGGAATCACACTAGTAATCTCCATATTCAAAACACTTATGGCACTTGGGAGAAGATTTGTTATGATTTTATCAGAGAAGCCTTTCTTCTGGTGGTCATATTGGGATTGGAACCCTTTCCCTTGAGAAACAATTTTGGGGCATTGAGAGAACTCCTTCTGTGTATCTCCCCCTCTCTTCCTGGTTGAAACCCTAACCACCCTTTTGGGACTTTCTCCCAGATGCCTTTTTGGACACTCTGGTGATGGCCCAGACGTCCTCCTCCTCAGTACGCTTATTGGGGTCAGTCAGCTTGCTATCTGCCAGGTGTTGGTGCAGCTCTGTAAAACAAATATTAAGCATGTGCTCCCTCAAAATCAGGTTATACAGCCCAGTGTAATCATTTATCTTGCTGCCCCTAACTCAGCCCTTCAGGGCCTTGGTGGAGTAATCTAGGAAGTCCACCCAGGTCTGGTTTGGGATTTTGTGGCTGTCCCTGAACCTCCACCTGCATCTCTCAGCGGTCAGTTCAAAATTATTAAGAAGAATGGCCTTCATTGGGGCATACTTGGTCTGGTTTTCAACCTCTAGTGTCAGGAGTGTGTCCCTCCCCACTGTGGGCATATACCTAAATAACCTACCCACCCTCAGCACTACTCTGGGACTTTGTGCACCATTAGAGCCACTTCATAAGCTGAAAACCACTTATTTATGTCATCTGCCACCATATAACTGGGCACCAGGGCCTTGGGTATACAAACGTTCACCTCTCCATTGGGCACTGCTGGTATGCTGCCAGCATTAATGCTGGCCTCAACCTGCATAGCTTTAATGTCCAGGTCTCTGAGACTTAGTTCAAGGGCCATTCACTTTCCCCCCATATCTAGCCTCTCTTCCAAAACTTGGTCTTTCTCCATTTTAGAAAGCTCCGACTTAAGTTTTCTATCCTCCCTCCTGTCCTCCAAATCCTCTGGGGACAGGCGCCTGGAAGACATACTGTTCAATGCATGGGGAGGGATTTGCAATCCTAAGAGTAGGCTACCCCCCTCCTCTACAGACTGCCTTCCAAGGTTCTCTTATTGGCCTTGCTCCAATTCTTCCTCATCCAACCTTTCCTCCTTATCATCTGTTAGGGTCTTATGGGCCTCTGCCCATGCCCTTAAGATCTTTTGGACCCCTGCATTCTTAGTGCTCCTCTTAGCAGGCAGTCCCCTCTTCTGACAAAACTCCTTGAGCTGGGCCACGGTGTAGCTCTCCAGGTTGGCCAGCTCAAACTCCATCTTTCCTAGATGAGGTCACAGACACAACAATCAGATAGGCTGAGAGTAAATGTGGAAAAAGTAGAAAGGCTAATCCAGGGGAATTACTCTAATTGGTTTTAGATATGGGAAGCCAGTGTACACCCAATTACTGTATGGCACTGAATAAACATAAGTCCCATCCCACCGCTGCCACCAATGTTAGAAATTGGGTTACTTGTTGATTGGAGTGTGCGCTCTAATCAAGCAGCAACCACAAAACTAGTCAGGGTAAGAAGCAGGCAAACCCTAAATTAACCTATGCTCACCCTTTGGTAGCATGGCACAATGCAGACAGGTCAAACTTAGAGGCAATGTGCAAAAGTATTTGTGCAACACTTCAAACAGTAAAACATGTGAAAACACCATACAAAAAGATCCCACACCAGGTGTAGAAAAATAGCATATATATTTTAATAAATAAAACAAGACCAAAATGATAACAATCCAATCAGGGAAACCGGAGATATTGTATTTCAAAGTTTTAGGTTAAAATAGCACCCAAAAGAAAAAAGTGCTTACCAGGGATATCTGATCGCGCCGAACTAGGACAAAGTCACAAGTTCAGGCTGACCGTAATGGAGCATGGGCCGGCTACAGGGACCAGGTTAGGCCCACTGAACAGAGTACCTTAAATCCTGGTTGCAAGAGCATTGTGTGGATCCGAGACGAAGCATTGCACAGCTGAAGCGATGCACCGGTTCTGAGATGCGTCGAGCCTGCGGTGCGAGGTACTGTTGTGTTGTCCTCGAGGATCCTGTCAACAGGGCTTCTGATGCAAAGTCCGGGCATCGAGGATGTATTGTGCAGCCGAGGCGATGTGTCAGTTCCGATGAGCTGCGAGGATGCGATACGGAGGCCGGCGTTGTTGTCGAGCTCCCGTCTACGAGAGATGAGAGGGCCTGGGTCGGAGATGCGCCACACCGTCGGCAAAGCGCCAGTTTCTGAAGATGCGTGTATGATGCAGACCCTCTGCAACAGGCCCAATACACGCAACAGCAGCAATGCATCAGCTCTGCTCAAGGATGCACCGCTCAGCCAAGAAGATGCATCGGTTTGGCTAGAGGATGCCCTGGGCAGAGAGAAGATGCATCGGTTCTGCTGGTTCTGCTTAAGCTCACTTCCATGGGTCCAGGACTGGGGTGCACTACTTGGCAGAGTAGACTCACAGATGGCAGAGTCCAGGAGCAGATGCAAGGTTGTGGAAAGCATGTTATGTCCCTGAGGTTTCAGATCAGTAGGCCAGCCAACTAGCCCTTGGAGTCAGGTTATAGACCAAAAAAGTGGCAGGGTCACTTGCGCAAACTCATTGCTTATTCCCTCCTGTACATGAAAGAACAATTTCCAAAATAGGTGCTCCAAGGAAGTGGGCTGCCACTATTGCCCACAAATATGGACGGGGTACACCCAGTCCTGAAACAGACAACACAGTTTCCTGAGCACCCCAAAATAAAGGTATGTCCAAGTCTTCTTATATCCAAAAAGTTTATTCCTTCAGGATTCTTCAATTTCCAAGTGTTCTCATCTTCTAATATATCCTTCAGATATAGCCAACACGTGTTTCATCAGTCAATCTATGTTCTTACATTTCTGACTTCATCAGGGCTTCATAAATAAGAATCCTGAAGGAATAAACTTTTTGGATATAAGAAGACTTGGACATACCTTTATTTTGGGGTGCTCGGGAAACTGTGTTAGCCCTTGGAGTCAATTTGGGTTCTGGGTTCAAGAGATGCAGGTCCAGTCCTTCCCACCCAGGCAAGGTAGCATATCAGCACAGTAGAGCAGCAGTTCTTCCAGAGCAGCAGTCCAGCAGAGTGACAGTCCTTTAGAAACACAGCAGTCCTTCTTCCTGGCAGAATAGCCTGGCAGAAATAAGTGGTGGTGCCTGAGGTACTTATACCCAGTGGTGTCATTAAAGTGAGGGAGACTTCAAAGTCAAGCCTTTGAAGTGCACAGACATCCTGCCTTTCCTGCCCTGGCTCCAGACTCACTACAAGGGTTATGCAGCCATTTATGTGGGGACATGACACAGCCTATTCAGGTGCAAGTGAGGACGGGTCCAGCTACTCCCTCAATACTGCCAGGATGGCCCATTATGTCACACCTAACCTCCCATTGTGTGTGGCTGTCTAGGGGGAATACACAAAGCCCAGCTGTCACCCACCCTAGACATATGATCAGAAACAGGCAGCAGGCACCAAATGGCTAACGTAAGAAAATGGTAACTTCCTAAAAGTGGCATTTTCAGAATTGCATTTTAAAATCCGACTTCTCCATAAGTTAGGATATTAAATTGTGATTCCAGAGACACCAAACCTGGAGGGGTCATCTCCTTCCATTAGGAAATTACACTTATAAAATGTAATAAGGCAATGCAATGTTATCCTACGGGAGATATAGACCTTGCAGTAGTGAAAAACGAATTTAAGAGTTTTTCACTACCAGGATATGTAAAACTTGAAAGTACATGTCCTGCTTTTTTAACACATTGCATCCTGCCCTCTGAGCTGTCCAGGGCCTATCCTAAGGGTGACTTATATGTATTAAAAAGGAAGGTTTGGGCCTGGAAAGAGGCTTAACTTTCCAGGTCTACAGAGGCATTGCAATGGCAGGCCTGAGACATGTTTACAGAGCTACTTAAGTAGGTGGCATAACCAGTGCTGCAGGGCCACTAGTTGCATTTAATTTACAGGTATTGGGCACAGGTAGTGCACATTACTAGGGACTTATAAGTAAATTAAATATGGCAATTGTGGATATGCCAATCAAACCATGTTTAGGGGAGTGAGTGTGAGAAGTTGGCCTGGCATATGCTGTCCACTAATTATAGTGAGCACCTTGCACCAGTCCAAACAACCCCTTATTGGAGATAGGTTAAAGACAACCTTATTGAAAGCTATCCTAGTGGTAGCTATGGAGAGCAGCCTTCAGGCTAAGTCTTGAAGGAATGTAAAGCAGCTTGTTTTACCAGTCTATAATCTCTTGAGTGACCAAATGAAAGAGCACCACACCAGGTATATATTCAAAATATATGTATTTATTGCTAAACACACCCCTCTAGTCTCTTTATGAGGCTAGAGTTCGAAGTACATAAGTTATAAGTTATTAAATCACAGTAATAGCACAAATACACGTTTGGGCCCTAGGGCGTACCAAACCCTATACCAATAAAGTGGTATGCGAACCACGACTGAACTAGACACTAGGCCTAGAGCCTCTAGAAGTGCTTGGACCACAAGGAACCACCCAAGGTAGTGACACAGGGGACCTACGGGAGACGCGTGCAGTGTAAATACACAACCGCGATACGCCGTTGACTTCTATGGAGAAAGTCGGGATCGGGAAAATAGAGAAAAGGGACACTTAAAAGAGGACTAGGACAAAAACCTTTGAGATCTAGGACTTTGAAGAGTCTCTACCCACGGGAGCACTGGAGTACTCGTGTTACCTCACCCAGGGAAGCCGGGTGCATAGGTGCCTTTCGGGGTCGGGTTTCGTCGTCGATTCGAATGGCGATCTGCTGCAAAGTGCTGCTGGCGGCCAAGAGAAAAGTGTCCGGGTGGATCCAAGAGTGGATCGGAGTTCTGAAGAACCTGAAAGCAGAGGGGACAGAGTCTGGGTCACTAGCCAGTGACCAGGAAGGCGATGGACAGATGCCCACCGATGTTGAGTGCTTCAGGTGCGTTGACGGTCGTCTTGACTCTTCAGCCACGAGGTCCAGGAGGCGTTGTCGGCAACCAGGAGCAGGATTCGGGCTGGAACACGATGTCTGTCGAGTGCTGAGGTGTCGGCGACCGGATTGGACCCAACAAGCCTTGGCAACGGCAAGTCTCAGTGAAGATGTAGATCATCGATAGTGCAGACCAGCAAGGGCTGTGAAACTCACCCAGTGAGGGTAAGTGAGGGCAGACCTGAAGCAACCAGGATGCCAAGAAAGAAAAGGATTGGCCTTCGTTAAGGGCTACTAGCCAACGGGCTAGCGACTGCGAAGGAGCCTTGTGACGCCACACGTGGATCTGGCTTACAGGACACTCGTGGAGTGGGGGCCAGTGATCTTCGGTGCAGGTGGTGCTGGAGGCTAGGGCTACACGGAGCCCAAAGCACGACTTCTTGGGAGACCCAGAAGAGGATGCACTTGCAAATGTGCTCGGTGTCCAGGGGTCACGGTCTCAAGTCACCCACGATAGCCACGGGCCTCAGCTTTGCTGGGGACTCAGGGTAGCCTTGGGGAAGTCTGAGAATCCACCTCTGGTGATGCGATGACTTCGGCGTCCGATGGGAGCTTCAGAAATGCGAACCGGACAGATGCTTCTTTGGTGCCTGCCACGCAGGGGAGTCACTCCTTGACCCCAAGGGAGATTCTTCAGTCCTCTAATCGTGAGTAGAGCGTTGAAGGTCCAGGATTCAGTTACAGAGTTTCGTCCAGGGATAATCTAAAGTCCTAAGGACTGGGTTCCTACCTTTATTCTAAAGATAGGGGTTGGACTACTCTGTGGCCCCACCTATGGGTGGGTCAGGGCAGAGGGGTGGCTACACCCTTTCCCTTTGTCCAGTTCACGCCAAAGCAGGGGCTGCAAGCCCCTGATCCGGTTTGAACTGGGGTATGCACTAGGGACACCAAATGTGCCCCCAGTGCAGGACTTCAAAGCACCCGAAAGTGCTCCCGCCCAGCCCCAATACACATTATCCTGTCTGGGGAGGTGGTCACACCTCCCTGGGACAGGAAACCTGTTGTCCAGGCCTCCCCTGCCGGAGTTTCGTGCAGCAGCAGGAGGCCAGACTCGTGTCTGTGGCAGCAGCATCCATTTTGTGATGCCAGGGCTCTGGAAAGAAGTTACCGGACTAGTCAGAGTTAACATGTCTTTCCCTCTAGAAGGGTGGAATGCTACCCCCGCCGCCAGGATTGGCGGGGGTAGTATTCCAAGATGTTTGACACCAAACACGACATGTTTAGGTGCAGCCATTCCAAAGTTAGCATTTTACCGCGAGGATATAATGCGCTTAAGAGTATATGGTCAGGCTGCACTACAAACAGCATCAGAGAGGGTCTCCGAACGCTGCAGAGGGGCCCTGCTCATGCAGGGTCACCCTCTCACATAGGAACCACGCACTCTGCCTTTAGGATTGATAAGGCCTGCCTTAGGAGTGACTTATAGGTTTATATGTGTGTATGTATTTCGTGATATAGGTAACCTATATCACAGTAAGAGGTGCATGCACCACCTTACCCAGGCTGCAGTAGCAGACCTGTGGTGTCAGTTTGGATGGCCTTCCAGGGGTGGCATAATACATGCTGCAGCCCCTGGCAGGCCTCTGAGATACCTATGCCCTTGGTACATAGTATACCATATACTAGGGACTTATAAGGGCACTCCAGATCCCAATCAGTGATGTGCCTAAGGCACATGGAAACCATTTTAGAGAGGAAGCAGCTAGGCTGGGGTTCTGATTAGCAGGGCCCCAGCCAGACTAATGTCGAAAAACAGTGAAGCATCAGCAAAAAGTGGGGGTACCCATGTGAAGCAGATCCTACTCTCCTACAGTGAGCACAAGCACTTTAGCACTGGTTAGCAGTGAAAAGTTCACAGAGTCCTAGGACAACTAAAGCAAAAATTCAGCATTATTGGCGGCAAGCAGGCATAAAGTTTGAGGGAAGACCACCCTAAGGCTGTCAGGTCTAACACATACTACCTAAAGTCCCTGAACACATAGCAGGACAACTGCCACCTATACCCACTTTAAAACATTTAATTGCATGAACAGAAAAAGCCACGAGCGATACCCAACCTGCCCGTAGAAGATCCCAAGTCATACACATACCTGAACATTTAACAATTACACATAATGAGGAACTTTTCCTTTTACATGACAACTAGGGGTGGGTGAAATTTCCTGCTCTACCGCGGAATTGGTGGCATTTTGATGACTGCATTACTGTTGTAACATAGAGTTCTGGCCAAATTCCGCCAATCACCGTGAGGTGGAATTTTTTCTCGCATTGGCCGAACTCTGCAGAATCTTGTGGAGTTTTTATGTAACTTCGCGGAATTCCGCTGAGCCAAATTCAGCAAGCTCCACCCACCTCTAATGGCAACCTAAATATTAAGAAACTAATCCTAATATTCTCTACAGCAGATAACTTAGTAAACCTTAGGGCCTTATTATGAGTGTGGTGGTGCAGGAGCAGGACCACCCTGCTCCTGCATCGCCAAACCCATGTAAGAACCGCCCTCCAGATTAGGAGTTTTCTCTTGTCTGGCGGGTGATTCTTTTGCGCTCCAAGGGTAGTGCCTATGAAATAGGCACTTCAATGGGAACATCAAAGGCAGTACCTGCACAGCATGGACTGCTACAGTCCATGCCGTGGAGGTACTGGTTTGCATGCACGGGGGGCACATGTTGTGCCCCCCTGTGTGCATCCACATGGCGTGAGGCACCGGGGGCCCTGTAGGCCCCCCTTTGTTTCCTCATTGCCACACTTTTCATGGCAGTCGCACCCCCATGAGAAGTGCAGTGGTGAGGAAACTCGTAATATGCTTAGCTTGGCCACAGCGGCCTCGCCAAGCATTCTGCGGCCTCAAGACTGCTGCAACACAGAGATCAGAGATCCCTGGCGGTTGAGGTGGTCCCATGGCGGCCCGACCACCCTTGTCATAATAGGGCAGTTGGGAGACCACCAGTACCGTGCCCCCGGGAGTCTGGTGGTCCGTGAACCACCAGACCCGTAATAACCCCCTTAGACAATATCAAGCATAGATGATGGATTGGGACCTTCAAATAGTGTCCCAAACAATACACACAAATATATACAATACACAATGAATATCAAAACACAAATATCCATTTTCTATATGCCCTATTACCAAATAAACAAAGCAGCACTTATTACAACCTCTTAAACCAAATAAAATATAAAACAAATAACTACTGCCCCCAAAAAATAATCATAGCCTTTGAGCATGCCATGATTCAAACCAATCTAAAACTTTACCCCCCACACAGTCATACAAAGCTGTTACTATCATTTCAATCAACGTATATGGAAACACAGCCAAAAATCTGCTCTGTGCAAAATCTGCAAGTGTAGAATATTCTACAAACAGCCAATTTGCCTTTGAAATTTTAAAAAAATGCTAGCACTAGCCTATGTCCCTGTCAAAGAAGAAGCAAACCACTACAATTTACTAATAGAAAACCATTTCTACCAACAAAATGAAGACACATTTAGTGGCATATTTACAAGAAAATGGAGCAGCGCGGTGCCACAATCAATTTTGCTTTCACGAGCCGCATAATTTTCTAAATGCAGGTATGTGCCATATTTACAACAACACGATACATTCCGGAACTAACCACTGCGCTGATGCAAAAAGAGCAGCCTAGCGCCTGCACCCTTGTACCATGGTGCAAGGGTGCCTGCAGTGCAGGGATGATTTTTGTTGTGCAGAAAAGACACCTTATTGCACAAAAACAATAATCAATGGCTTTTTGCTCCTGCGGCAGCACACATAGAAAGAACAAAAAATGAGGAGACATAAAAGTATTTCTCCTCGTTGCGCCACTCTTACGACTCCCCTGGAGAGGCATAAGTTTTTGTGGCTGCCTCAGATTTACAGACCTTGTAAATCTGAAGCAGTGTCAAAAAGGAATGGTTGTTGCATGGGAACACCCACAGCAACACCCATTGCATGCCCCTTTGCCACAGAAGCCTGCTTTGAGGAGGACCATATGTACAAGGAGATATTAAGCCACTCAAAGTGGCTTAGTGCCACCTTGTAAATATAAAGAAGGGTACAGCACCACTAGAGCATTGCAAAAAGTGACGCTCCAGTAGTGCAATGCCCTTGAAAATATGCCCCTCAGTTCCCTAGTGGACTATTTTGAAGACACTTGGGTTGGCATACTGCATTGCTCCGGACACAACACAAATTCCAAATACCATGGTGAAATGTCTATGACAGCACCTTGGCACAAGAAGCCTAAACAAACATTGGAGTGGAAGTATGGCACAATGCCTTCCAATCCACAGTAGGTAGAACCCAACCTACTGTCTACAAATTTATAGAAGCATTATAGAAAGAGCAAAGCTACCAAGAACTACGAATGGAGCAATCTGTTAGCCAAATTGGTCTGAAACTTAGCAAACAAACCTAAAAATGTACAAGATCCTACAATTTAAAGTCAAACACTTCATAAATAACAAAGGAGTAGATTTCTGCTATGCGGAATTCCGCAGAGCAGCCCAAGAACTCTGCATGATTCCACTGAGTTCCTCCCGACTCTGAAAAAACGTAGTTCAACCCTATAGATTAAAGAGGCCGAGAAAAATGAGGCCAGCGCAGAATTAAAAAAAAGTGCATATGAAGAGTGAAAAGTGGCAGAGTGCACAGAGGAACGCCAGATTGAACAAATTTCTTCTTACGTAATGTTCCATAGTCTGAGTCATGCGATCGACAGCGCAAGAGGGATGAAGGTGCGAACAGCGCCTCCTTCTGGAGCACTAAGAGAAGGCAGTGACGGGGGCTGGGGAAAGTGTGCGAAAGTGAGGGCGGAAACAGAAACAACGTGAAAGTTAGCCAGTCCTACGTGAATTCCTCATTATTGTTTAGATATCAATGTCCACATTGTGTCACCTGAAATGGACATCATTCATCAAATGACTTTAAAACAGGCATGTGCATCAAGCCCTGTCCCTAGGGCACCTCTAGAAGGTTCTTCTGCTTTAGTAACAAGCATTCATGAATAGTAATACATAATATTGAGTGAAGTGTGTGTGCCCGAACCGCCTCCTATTATATATACCTACTTGTAGCGTTGACCCGCAAGAGCCAGGAAAGGCTGTCGGACAAAGCAATAGACAGACCTGTAAGAGACCCCCAACAGACGCTGATTGCAGCACACAAGATGTTTCTATATATTGTGTAAAAGAATGGCAATAGCATGGCTGCTGCTGAACCTTCTGCAGGCAGAAAACAGAAATGTATTATGGGATTTTGAGGCTGCTAAGTTGGTGTGGGCACATACTTTGAAGATTTTGTCTGAATTATGGAGTTGTGTGGTCCCCCTTTATACCCCAGTTAACTGTGGGCTTAGCTAAGGATATTTACCCAAATGCAGGTGACATATTTGCTAGTTGTGTTTAGGGAAGTGGGTGGAGATGGCGATTGGAGTGCACTGCAGGGTTGGAGTGCAGGCATTGGAAGAACTGAAAGAGAAAGTAGTTCTGAGCAGATACTCACCAGCTGGACTTGGTGATCACTATCTCTGTGCCCCGCTTGTAGAACTGGTCCCACAAATCCTTGGCTTCTAGGTGCTTCTAGGTCCTTGGGCTCATCATCCACCTCCTCCTCGGGTTCCATTCACTTGAGCGGCAAAAGGTGCATGGCCGCCTGGTGGCCCAGGGTGGGAAATGGCATGACGGCTTTGGCCGCCCCACCCTGCTGCTCCATGATAGGCACTGGGCAGTGAGAGGGATGTCCAACCATGGGGCACCAACAAAGCAAGGAAGAAGGGCAGCTGGTGGCCCAGAATGCCCCAACACAGCACACAGGCAGCTCAGCCCCCTTCTCCTACAGGCACAGCTTCCTGCAGGTCACAGCCTGGTTTCCCCTGCCATGCCTCCAGCAGGATGAGACTAAGGCAGGGAGCATCTGCCTTGCACCTCTGCTGCCGCATATTCCAGCAAGGGTGGGGTGAAAAGGGGAGGGTGACGCATCGCGAGCGAAGCAGGAGAGAGGGAGGCAGCCCCAGCGCCGAGGATCCCCTATGAGAGGGAGCTCCTCTTTACACTGGCATCTATGGATGTGCTGTGGGCTTCCAGTCAGCCCTGGAACACTTGATTGGCTCTTTCATGCTCCCGGACCAATTGTGCGGATCCATACTCCATAAGCGTGGTTGTGAGGTGGGTACACGCTGAGTGGCAAAAGTCTGCGAACTCTGCCGGCGGAGTGGAGTTTACCGTCCACCCTTAATTATAAAATAAATAGTGACCTAACAAAGTCCTAAAAGATTTTGACAAATTCTAAATCAACATACCATATTTTTTTTAATTTAAAATAATAAATATAATATTTTATTACATCAATGAAAAAATTAATTTAAATTCCAATGTTAATGAAGACTAATATAAAAAATATATATAAATGAATTTTAAAACAATGTCCTCATCACCAACCAAGACAGTTGAAAGCAAACTCAATCCAGAAGATAAAAAATTACAACACACATACCAAAAATTTCACAGAACAATCACTCAGGGCCTTATTACGATGTCGGGCAGAAGACCATCTGACAGCTCGTCGATGGCGTTCCGCCCAACATCTGAGGCATCAGTCGGAACTGCCGTATTATGATACAGGCATTCCGATCGATGCCTGTGGGGGGAATCTGCTCCACCTCTGACAGGCTCGAAGCACGTTTCCGACAGCCTTTTCATGTCGTTTTTTCCGCCATGAAAAAGCTGCCTGAAAGGATCTTTTGGGTCTCCAGCAGGGGCCCCTGTCCCCAGTGGCCCTCAGCTGTGAGCCTGTGGTGCCCCCTAAACATCCATGTATCATGTGGCAGGCACCAGATGATGCCTGCCACACGGTGCATGGATGTTTAAAAAGTGTATTTTTCCTATTGTGGCTTGTGCTGCGGCCCACAGCACAAGCCACAATAGGAAACATACACTTTCCGAACTCCGTGAAGGCGGTCGCGTTGTAATTTGGGAAGTGGGACCACTGACTCCTTGTCGGGTGGTCCCATTTCCGACACTATGCCGGTCAGACGCTCGTCCGACCGGCATCGTAATGAGCCCCATAATGTTTACACAAACAATATAATATTATCTTTCCCGCCCAAAAGATAATAAATAAATTAAACTTACTGTTTTGTAGATGCAGATCTTTCTCTGTATCCACTTGATAAAAATACAAATCTGTCAAAAATAGGAAAAATATTGTCCAAAAACCTCCCACTAATATGCAAAAATAAAACAAATCCAATCGAAATCCCTCAAAGCAATATCCAAAGTATCTAGGTACCATAAAATACCAGAAAAAGTGTTTTAAAAAAGAAACGCTCCAGGAAACTCGAAAAAAAGGAAATCAAAGTAAAAAGCATTGGTTTATTATAAACCAAAACAGATTTCTTTCAAAAAACAAAAATGCGAATTTACAATGCCCTTAGGACACTCTTGCAGAAAAAAACCTGTTAAGTAAATGAAAAAACCTACTTGCAAAATACATAACATTCCCAGAAATTCATATATATAACGGTTAATCATTCAAATTATAACTAACATAACACAATTTAACATAACATAGTGATACATTACTAAAATAGTGTACAAAAAGCTAAAACTACAAACTAGTGAAAAACAATAACACTAATACATCTAAATATACAACAAAAACACAAACAACACTATAACTAAGTTGTAGATTTCCCCCAACCTCAAAACCCTTTAATCATCATTAAAAAGGGCTTACCTGTTCTGACAAACAGCAGCACCCTACAGCTACCTGGTTCTGGGAAAATAGACTAAAAATAACACACATAGATTACAAAATAGAAAGTAGTGGTAAAAAAAGTGCCCGCTAAAGGAAACAAAAAAAAAGAGACTTTCTCCCCATAGAAATGAATGGGAAAAATATTGTAAAAATGTTGAATAAATGTACAAAAAAATGTAAAACATTATAATACATGTAAAACATGTCAAACACTTGTAATAAAATGTGAAAAAGTGTAAAATATAAATAAAATAATAGTATAAAATATATACAATTATTTAATAAAGACTGAAAAATGTATGTGAAAATAATGTTAAAACTATGTACATAAAAAATGTAAGAAATGTTAAAAATCTGTTAAACAATGGAAAAAACGGTGAAACTGCACAACATACACTAGTATTGAAATTTAATTTAAATGTTTTTTATTAAAACAAAATAATAAAATAAGTTTTATTTATTTAATTTTATGTATATGTTAGTTTTAATTTGAAGTATATATGATTAAAAATGTACAAAATTACAATAAATAAACTTTGAAAACATAAATAATATTAGAAACATGTGCGACATGTCTTTATTACACAAAAAATTAATTATTTAATAATATTTGTTGAAAACATACAACTAAGGGGCAAATTACAAGTCTGTCGGTTTTTGATCGCCAGACTCACGGTGGTGCAGCGATGATGGTCCTGCGGCCGCCCTATTCCGATCTGGCTGTTCCCTGGCGGTGGTGCAGCAGCAGACAGGGGTATCTAATACGCAAGGCGAGACTGCCACCGTCCACCAAGCATATTTCGAGTTTACTCACCGCCAGGCTTTTCATGGCAGTGAGCCTGCCATGAAATGGCTGGTGGTGGGTAAACACACGGACCCCTACAGGGCCCCCATGCCCCCACCACCATGGGGATGCATTCAGGGGGGCACAACATGTGCCCCTATGTTTGCATGCACCCCAAGTTCCAGCATGGCATTGACTTCACAGTCCATGCTGTTCTGGAACTTCTTTTGCGTTCCCATTGCAGTGCCCATTTTCAGGGCACCACAGTGGGAACGGCAAAAGAAAAGCACACAAGATACGAGTTGTACTCGTAATCTGGCGGGCGGGCCATGCACAGCTTTGAAGGTGCTGTGCAGGCTCAAAGCCAGCGCAGCACCACCAAAGTCATGATCAGGTCCTAACTAATTTTTTATTATATTTCTAATAACCAACAATACTAATAAAATAAAAGAAAGTATTTCTACTGCATACAAAGAAAAGAAAAAGAAAAGATTTCAGAATAAAATTCTAAAATGAAATAATCACACTCCAACATAAATCATTAAAAAAATTGTTAGACATTAAAAGGGTAACATTTACTATTCCCACTCCGATCTAACCATATTGGGGGAAGGTGCTAGACAGTAAATGGTAACATTTACTATTCCCTCTCCAATCTAAACCAATTTGGAAGGCGTCCGACACTAAAGGGTTGACATTTACTCTTCGTACTCTAATCTAAATCAATTTGGGGAAGGTGTTGGAAAGTAAAAGGGTGACATTTACTATTCCCACTCCGATCTAAACCAATTTAAGGAAGGTATTTGACATTAAAGTGGTGACATTTACTATTCCCACTACAATCTAAACCAATTTGAAGAAGTTGTTGCACACTAAAGGGCTGACATTGCCTATTCCCACTCAAAACTGACCATACTGGGGGAAGGTGTTGGACACTAAAGGGGTGACATTTCCTAGTCCCACTCCAATTTAAGGGCCTTGATATCACTTTAGCGGTCTTAGAGCAGGCCGCCACGTTCCTGCCCTGCTCCGAGACCATCAAAGCCATTAAAGCCCACCCACCAGAGTACGACTTATTTTTACTCTGGTGAGCGGTTCTTTGGCAGTACCACTGCGAAGCCTTTGAAAAGGGTGGTTCCAGGGTGGCCAGACCACCCTGGTCCTAATAGGGCGGTTGGAAGACCGCCACCACCGTGGCCCCGCAAGACTGGCCGTCCATGGACAGCCAGACTCGTATTAAGCCCCAAAAGCAATTTGGGGAAGGAGTTTGACACTAAGGAGTTGACATTTGCAATTCCCACTCAAATCTAATCAAATTTCCGGAAGGCGTAGGACACTGAAGGGGTGACATTTACTATTCCAGCCCAAATCTAAACCATATTGGGGGAAGGTGATGGACACTAAAGGGGTGACATTTACTATTCCTACTGCAATCTAAGGCTATTGAAAGAAGGTTTTGGATGTTAAAAAGGTGAAATTTAAAATGTTCATTTAAAAATATAACATTTTACACAAGGTGATATAAATTAAAAATTTCAAACACCCAATCAATACTCCATAATAACACAAAAAGTCAGTTACCTAAACTGCAACCCTGTGTGTACATATTTAAATGTTAAAATATTGAAAAAAATGAATTGCTTTTATTTGTTAATATATTTTCAAAATATTACTACCATTCCTATACTGTAAAACATATGACAAATATAATCATAATACAAAATTAACAATCACAAAATAAATAATTATTTAAATAAATGTTATAATTTAAAAATGTCACAAAATATTTTTAAATAAAACAAAAATATTTCTACAATTTTAAATATTTGTTTACAGAATGTATAAAATCTTTCTAAATATTTTACTTTATTAAAAATGTTGTCACATAATTTAAATGTTAGTCTATTTGATTTTTGTATTAAAAACATTTAGTATCGTTAATGCATATTTTCATTGATATACAATTAAAATGTATTAAACGGTTATAATAAAAGTAATTTGAAAATTGTAAATTATTAACTTGCATATCGTTAAAATTATTAACTGAAAATTCGATTTAAAATAAACATTTTCTGAAAACATCCCCACCCTTATTCCCTAAAACCCAATATCCAGCTACTAAAAAAAGAAGTTAAACAATTATTTATATACATTAATACAACTAAAAATACAAATATGAACAATTTCATAACTAAAAGATTATATTACTAAAAACACAAATAAATGTTGATAAACATAAACACACAACAAACACAGACCAACGGCGGACCGAAATAGCCGCACCTCACCGCTGTGTTCCTCTTATTAATGTTATGAATAATGATATAGAAAGGTGTGCACATTCAACTCCTGCACCTGCCGCTGTTGGGTGCAGACTGCAAAGCAGATCAGATACTGGATAAACGTGGAGAGGTGCACCACCGGACTGCCTTTTCCAATGACAACAGACTGACCAATTCCTTTATGTAAAGAATTCCTCTATTTCAATGACATCAAAAATATGGACTCCAGCCAACGCGTTTCGTTCAATAGAGATTGAACTTCATCAGGGCTTAAGATAAATAAGGACAGTGGAAATCCAAAGTGGGTGATTCCCAAATTCTCAAATTTGTGGCGCAACACAAGATGCGAAGATATCCTGTGGTGTCGTGGGTTGGAAAAAGTATCAGCAAAGTCGTTGCGGTGCGTCCTGTTTAGGCCTCCTTGATAAGGGCCCGGTATATGTACCTTAAGCGAAGGTCGTCAGTGTCTCATCCCTGGATCCGAGGATAGAACCTAATATACATAAACACACATCAATAAATTACATACTAATTAACACTTACCAATGATATTACATACAGCGATATTTTCTTCATCAATATTAAAAAATAATGCTAAAAATTATATTTTTGCCTTTGATATTCCTGCCGAATATATTTTTGATATCCGAATAATCTTGACGCAATATTTCTGTATCAAAATATTTTTTCTCGATAGTTTGTCCAAGTACCCCTTTCATCACAGCCTTGCAGCTTCCTGGAACGATGCTGTATGATGCATCTCTCATCAGGACTTCTCAACGCCTTGGCTGCATTCTCAATGCCAGATCTCGCAAAGCTCCACAAGCAGTATTTAAGGTTCTCTTGTTGAGTGGGGCTAACTCAGTCCCTGCAGCCAGCCTGCCCTCGATAGTGGTCGGACTGAACTTGTGACTTTGTCCCGGTCCGGCGCGACCAGATGTCCAACGCTTTGTTTTTTTGGTGTTATTTTCACTCAAATCTTTAAAATTGTATATCTTTGGTTCAACTGATTGGAGTTTTTGTTGTTATGGTCTTAAATTATTTATTAAATTTACTCTATTTTTCTAAATTGGTGTAGGATTTTTCTTGTGTTGTGTTATCACTTTATTACTGTTTTGTGTGCTGCATAAATACTTCACACATTGGGGCCGATTCCGATTTCGGCCGGAAGGGAACCGAACGATGGTCGTAGCCCTTCCGACCGAATCGGAACGCTGCCGGCAGTTCCTTTCCGACCGAGCCATTCCGATGGGCTCGGTCGGAAGGAATCCGACTCGAATTTCCGGATGGCTTACGACGGGCTCAGAGAGCCCGTCCGCCGTCCAGGAATCCTTCAGTACTCCCCGGCCGCCTCTTCACTACCGAGGAGTACGATGGCAGATGTTCACTGCCTTTTCGTGCCGGTCTTTCCGGCATGAAAAGGCAGTCGGTAACTGTCTTTGGGGGCCCCCAGTAGGGCCCCAATGGCTGCGAGCCCGCCGAATGGTGGCCTGGGGGCACCATAGGTGCCCCTCTGTTGATCCCTGTACCCGGTGGCAGGCACCTTGGGGTGCCGGCCACAGGGTGCAGGGATGAACTGCACCGCTGTTCTTCACAATGCAAGCATACATTCCGCTCGGAATGCATGCTCCCATTGTGAAGTATACGAGTGCGACCGAACAGGGTTCGGACGCATCGTACTTGGAGGGCCGTGACCGACGACAGCAGGTCGGTCGGTTACGGCTCCTGGACGATGTCGGACGGACCTGAGTCCGTCCGACATCGGAATCGGCCCCTAGGTCTCTACATTAAGTTTGACTGCTTTTGTGCCAAGCTACCAGAGGTTAATTTAAGGTTGCTTGTGACTTCACCCTGACAAGGAATGTGGTTGCTGCTTGAGTAGGGTTTCTCCACCCTCAACCAGTAGCCCAATTTCTCACACTTAGGGGCCGATTCCGATTCGGGACGGAAATCTCTCCGACCGAGCCGGACTCGGAGAGATTTCCGACCGAATCGGACCCTAGCAGCCCGACCGAACGAGTACGATGCGCACATATGCCATCGGACTCGATTCGGTCGGACTCCCATTGAAGTCAATGGGAGCCTGTCGTACAACGCGTACGCGGGCTCCCATTGACTCAATGAGTGCGAGGTGAACAAGGGCGCCCCTACAGCGTGTACGCGGCGAAGCGACTCGCGCCGTACACGCACAGGTAGGGGGGACCCATGGGTCCCCCCTGTGTGCGACTCGCACGGCTATGCATACAGGGGGGTCCGTCACGGACCCCCAAAGTACGGCTCCGACTGCTCCTTCGAGCCGGACGGCGCGAGTCGGTCGGACTGATCGCGGCGCGCATCGTACTTGCCCGGCTGGGGAACGTCTCCATTGCGCGGTGCGAGGCGTGTCCGAGCGAGTCGGTCGGTGCGGTCGGCTTTCGCGTACGAGTCGGTCGGTGCGGTTGGGTCTCGTGAACGAGTCGGTCGGAGTTTTCGCATCGTACTCGCTCGCCCGGACGCACGTACGAATTGGTCGGGAAACAGGGCTCCGAATCGGATCCGGTAAAGCCGAATCCGATTCGGAGCCCTACCGGCCGAGATCGGAATCGGCCCCATAGCATCCATGGAATCCAGTCAGAAGTCTTATAGTACTTTATATGGGTACAAATCAGCTATAACATGGGGTGGTCAGAAGGTAGGCAAAAGGTCAGTGGGAGAACATCCCTTGACATGTAGGTTATTGAATAAGATTAGTAATCAAATGGACCAAAGCCAATCTAATCTTCACCCCAGGAATTCAATGTACATCTTCAAATATTTCAGACATGGAGGGACAATGATGAGATTCCGCTTAAAGTGTTATCTGCAAAATGTGTCATATTGTTGTGTTTGGTGTCTTTCAAGAGGGTTTCAAATGTTAGATCTTTTGATATTTACTTAATGCATTTTTCCCAACTGGTTTTCATTTCTCTAACTAGTCATATTAAAACTCTTCTACTGCTATAGAATATTCTGCTTTTTCATTATAGCTTAATCTGTGCATGGCTCGATGTACCAAACAGTAAGCGAGTGTCACAAAAGACCTGAGAACCTCTGCCCCTCAGTTGGTAATCTCCATTTGGAAACCTTACAGTCTAATTTCTGCAGCTATCCTTAGCTTTTGGATGAAAGAAATAAACTCATTCGCAGGGTAGATAGAAATTTGTTTGGGGCCCATTCTGTCAGGGGAGTTATGGCCTCAACAGGCGATAGGGCTAGCGCTAGGTTGGAGGAAGTTGTCAGGTCTGCTGATTGGGCCAGGGCTACCAGTTTTCAGACATTAATTTTCAAAGCAATACAACATGCAGAATATGTCAGTGATGGATAAGCTTTGAGAATACAAAATAGAGACTCCACTCTTGTATCAAATTGCAGATTCTCCTTTCTGTTAGTGAAGTAGAGTCCTGATTTTATTATAGACATAGAGGCAAAAATGATCCCATTACCGTATGTATATCGTCTATTTATCATGAGAACTTAACAACAGTATGTTGTGTGTTTGAGACAAAAACAATTTATTTTCTAGGAGGCGAATATGCTTTCATTAGACAAGGTACCTGTTTTAGGTATGGGCCCGTGCACATTTATGCAAATATGCGATTGGTGCATGCAGTGAGGAACTTTGTTAAATTTGGAGTCAGTGACTGAGGGAGAGGGAGGTCGTGCACCGAGCGTGTACCATATAAGAGGCTTTGGTTTGGGCACACAGTGCACAACATTGCAAACACATCTTCAGGCAGAGTTGTTTGAACGGAATCTAGCACTGTCACATATGCCAATCAGTAAGTGCAGTGGCCATTTTGAAGAGCTGAGAAGAGCCAGGAGTTTTCAAAGGTACGCTGTGAGGCCATGTTTTAGGAATCATATTGGGCTTGTAAGCAGTCTCTTCTGTCAGAGTTGGTTTTGACAGAGTGGCTTAATTTAGGGAAGAAGCTAGCCAAGAGTGCAAGAAGTATACATTTTGTAGGTTTTTAATTTATACAGTGAGTAATTGGTTCACAGAAGGTACTGTGAGCTTACAAGGCACACGTTAGGGCTGATTTAATAATATATCTAAATAGGCTCTTCCAAATGGCAAAGACATTTAAACTGCGGTCCGTCCAGAGCACAGGGGTGTTCCTGGCAGATATATTTTTGTCAAGTATGGGGGTGGTGTAAATAGACTGCACCCCACATATCACATTTAACGTTCCGTGGCATGCTTGTATTTTGGGCACCATTTAAAATGGACTTATAGGGAATACCAAACGGGGTTCCAGGGTGCAGCACGTGTTTTAGGCACAGGCGCTTTACTTCTCTTTTGCAGGGTTCTAAAGACAGCAAAATCAAAGAGGTCACAATTGGGAGGCCACGAGAAAAATGGGATTCTTTCTTACCACTGGACACGTGCTGACTCAGCCCCTATTATCTTCCTTGTTTGTGTTCTTCGTACTATCACCATTAGATGCACGCTCATCAAATTACACTTCACTTTCTCTGGATGGTTCAGCAGAAGTCAGTTCCTCTAAAGAAGTGTTCATTAGTCCCAAAAGGTCCATTTTATAGGTGCGGGCGCATCCTTCGGTGGTGCAAATGAGCACTTTGCATCCTGACTTCCATATCTTGATTGACAAAATCAGTATTGGTTCAAGTTCAGATTTGTAAGTTAGATTTACAAATGTAGAAACATACCAATATGGAGGAACAGCTGTATTTGTGTGAGAAGTGTTAGAGACTGAATTGTCATGATTGTTTATATGAATGAGACACTGGAAAACGAGGTGAACACTGTCAAACTTGTAATTTTCCCGCTCTGGAAATACACAAATATTTGATGGCGTTAAAACCAGGAATAAGTGATTTTAGTAGTGGGAAAGTGGAGGAAGCATTCCCATATTTATAGGGGATGTAGGCGAAAATGTGTCTAAGAGAAAAATAATTTCTCTGGAAAAAATAAAGGAAAATGTGACACGTGCTAATGCACATTTGAACTTAATTGATATATGCAGAATACCAGCCTAGTGGACGTTCTGCTCGAATACTCTTTATAACTGGAGTACTCCAAGAAGCTGTAGCGTCCCCGAAGAACTCTTGAGATTGGTTCCAAGGGGCATATTATCAAGGGGCCGCGATAAAATTATTCCGCTTTAGCGTCCGTTTTCGGGCGAAAAGCGGCGATAAGTTTATCGCAATATCATCAAGGACACGCTAGCGCGTGTTTCCTTGACTTAGCGCCCGTTTCCAGCACACCTAACTTCGCATCTCTAATGAGATGCAAAGTGGGCGTCACTGGGCGTACCCCTGACGGACTACCTTGTTAAATATCGCAAAATGTACATCGCAATATTAACAAGGAGTCCCACGCATTTTTGCAGACGTTAGTTTTTGGCGAAAACCGCGGTTTTCACCAAAAACGAACGTCTGCAAAAATGCTGACTTACCTATACCTAACAATGGGGGTGGATTGTGCTGATACGACCACAGGGTCGTATCAGCAAGGTTATTGCCGTTTTCCATGGAACATCGCTGGAAAACCAGCGATGTTCCATGGAAAACACCGCTATAGCTGGGAAATTATTGCCATTGCGCAATGCGTTGTTAATACAGCGATAGCATGGCGATAATTGCCAGCGATAACCGGCGATAAAAAAAAACTCGCTAAGAGCGGCCAGCGATAATTATCGCTGCGTCTTGATAATATGCCCCCAAATTTGTAAATCTAACTCTTTGCAAATACGACCCCAGAATAGGATAAACTAGGGATCTGGTTACATAAACACAAACCAAGCCATGATAAACATTCCAAGATTACCACTGCTAGTATACATCACTCTAAATAATGACATTTGTTCAGCAAAAAGTCTCAAGAACGATGCTTAGAAGCCAGTTTCTGAAGAAAAACAAATTAATTTCTGAATGTTAACCTGAGGAATATATTCTGAATATTGCAAGGAGGATGGTTTCCAAGCAGAGCTGATGCAACCCAATTCTGTTTAAATATGGTATTCTATTTCACAACATGTAATGCTTTGCCTTTTTAAAGCGTCTTCCTTTTATCACCGCAGAACGAACACAAATGCAAATTGATTGACTAGCAATCAATAGAAAATAATCGGCTCATCTAAAATTAAACCACTGCTTGACTCTAATATTATCAGAAATATTCCGACCGCCAACTTAAAAATGTGCATATATTTGGACCTGTGTGTGCATTCCGTTAGTTCAGCTACATTACTGGAAATAATTGGGCCTCACTAAATGATTTAGCCCAAGGACTGCCTTAGGTCATAGCACCCATGGGGTTTGGCAATTTTAGATCGGAAACTGAACTGGCGCATTAAAAATACAGAAATTCAAGAGTGAGATGCAAAAGCATGTTGATGACAGCAACAATCAGGTGCTGGGAAAAGCAATTTAGAATGAGAAAACGGGGAATCTGAAAAAAATACACATTGTCCTTTCTGTTCTTAGTGAGCATATATCCCTCCCTTCAGTAAAGGTTGTTTGCTGTACAGAGCATCGTTTAATAGTAAATGAAAGAAAAGCATATGTTCATGTCATCAAAGGCCCTATGATGTAAAGCAATCTAAAATCAGAAAGTATCATTAGTCTTGCCAACCTCGTTCTGCGAAAGAAAAAATAAAATATAAACTGATGGAGAGAGAACATAGAGATTCGCTTTTATTTAATATAAAAAATTAAGGTTGCCACAGAATCTGCCAGATGTTTGTCAGGCTTCAGTTCAAGCCACTGTACTTTAGATTGTAGCCAATTCAGTTACATTATTTGAAACACTGTGTCGGAAATAAAATGGAAGAATTAGGGCCTGATTCACAATGATTTTGTTGCGATTTAGTCTTGTAATATTACTGAATTCAAATAGAAAGCCAGGAGTGCTCCAAGGATTACTGATTCATAAGTTAGGCAGCAATACTTTAAGAGTAAGTCACGCGGGGGCGTGGCTTGGCGCCCAGCGGAGATGGCGGCGCACCGGTGAAGCTCTCCGGTGTGTCTCGGAGAAACCACGCTTCCGGATCGAGCCGTGACTAATGGAGGACAGACACAAGCGGATGAAGCTTGGAGGATCGTTATGAGATCCTCGGTGCCCTCATTTATCACCAGCAAGTAGTTTTATTTTAATGACTATTCTGCTCCTTATCGACCGCGTATTTTCGCTGCCGCCATTTTGAATTTTTACCGCGATCGCGGAATTTGTGCACTTCAGGCTGAATCTTCCATTAAATACTTTTTGATGCTTCCAATGTACCTTGAAGCCTGGATGATGTTTGGTTCCTCATCATTTCAAAGGGGTAAGAGGACATAGAGGGTTGCCAAGAGATATTGGAAGTTTGTGGAGTTTGTGCTTGGCGGCCATTTTAAGTTTCCTGGAGAGCCCTCACAGAGAATACTTTTCTTCACTTTTGTTCTGTCGCCTGGAGGCGACCGCAGAATGCTTATCTACTACTTTCACTGACTGTTTTCCAAAGCTCTCAGCATACTTCAGTTTTTGCAAAACTGCATGATCCCTCCTCAGAGCATCGAGGTACGAGGTTATGTACTGTCGTCAAAGGTTAGCTGAGGATTTATGAGGGTTTTGATTGGCGGCCATTTTAGGTTTTCTAAATAAGTCCGCATTGAGATTCCTTTACTCACTCTCATATTGCTGACTAGGAGTGGGATTATCTGGTCAGCGTTTTATGGGCAGAACAAAAGGAGTCCGTTCCTCTCCATCCAAAAAGCACATCTTTATAAAAAACTCAAAAATCTTCACTGAGTTTTCTAGGCTTGAGGACTCTCTGCGATCCACGCCTCAGTACTCCCAAATAGATATGGATCCTTCCTCTGGAACCTCTGGAAAATCTCTTACTAAACGTCTTAAAAAGGACCCTCCCTCACCACCCAAGTCTACCTCTCCTGTTTCGATGGAACTATTGCTTGAGGAAATCAGGGCCCTTCGACCCTTCATGGAAGAGACTAACACCAAGTTGCAAACCTTAACAGATAATTGGTCTCAACTGGACGCGAGAGTCTCTTCAGTCGAAAATACTGTTTCCTCCTTGAAAGAGTCATGTGTAAGCGTTTCACAACTACACTCTCACGTCTCTACACTCCAGAAACAGGTGGAGGATCTTGAAAACCGTAATAGACGGAACAATTTACGCATCTACGGCCTGGGAGAAGGAGTTGAAGGTTCGGATTCGCTCACTTTCTTTAAATCATTTCTCCCTAAACTACTTCACATGCCAGAGGGGACTCAACTCAATATTCAGCGAGCCCACAGGTTGGGACGTGCTCCATCCCATACTAGTCCTTCACAGAGGCCAAGAGGAGTCATCTTATACTTCTTGGAGTATACAGATTTGATGAAAGTGCTCGCAGCGGTTAAAGCTTCTCCAAGGATTGCATGGTCAGGATCGCCTTTATTTTTCGCACAAGACTATGCCAAAGCTACTGCTGACAGACGTAAGGCCTTCCTCAACATGAGAGCTGATCTACGTTCCTTGGGAGCCAGATATGGCCTTTTTCATCCATGCCTCTTCAAAGTTACGTATAATAACAGAACAACGACGTACGAAGATCCGATACGCTTACAAAGCTTCATCAACTCATGCAAAACGGCTGTTATGGACGCTTCTGGGCCCTCTTCCTTATTTAACACTTGAATGTTTGTTAGCTCCTTCACAGATGCTTCAGATTCTGTTTTCTTTAGCATGGTATCCTGTCACCTCAGAAGTGCTTATTCATAGTTTTTGACATAATTGTTGATGTTCTCATGAAGTTACACTTTTACCGAGTTGTTGAATAATACTGTTGGTCTCCTCGCTTTTGATTGTTCCAATATATGTTTCATATGTCTGTTCCAACGCTTTTCTTAGTCTTTATTTGGTATTGTCTCCACAGATTATTATCTTTGTATTGTGGTTTCTCCTTGATCCTCCGTTCTGTTGATCCCGGATGTGTTGCCTACTCCATGTGGTTCCAGCCCCCCTCCTGTGTATTCCTGGGTCTTCTTTTGTAAGTATGTTACTTTCCTGCATTTTCTTAGATATATTATTTGTTGTGTCTCTTGTTTTTTGTTTCTCTCTTGTAGTTTGTATTTTTTCATCAACCGGTGTCTCTTGTTTTTTCAACTCTTCTTATCTTCTTATATCTATTACTTTTTCGGTCACTATAACTATAAATATTTCGACTCCTATGATCTCCTTCTACCTTTTTACCTGGGTTTTCCTTTTTCCTATCCTGTCATTCGATTCCTGTTCTTCACTTTGGCTATTTGACTTGTCTACTTTTCTTTATTCTGAAACTGAATCAATCATTTCCTTCCTGTTTTATCTCTCTCATATTTTATACTGCTATTATAACGAATTGGACTTTTGTTTTACATTGTTAGTACAATTTGTTTTTAAGTGCTTATGTCATTAAAATTGATCACATGGAACGTTAAGGGACTAAATTCTCCCATCAAAAGGCAGAGAATCCTGACCCATTTAGCCAAATTAGACGCTGATGTTGTATTCTTGCAAGAAACTCACCTCTCGGATGTTGAGTCATTAAAGTTGAAGAGGGGTTGGGTGGGGAGGTTTATTATTCCCCTGGCGATGGCAAACGAGTGATGATACTTTTGCCGCAAATCCCTTTCGTTTTCATTTGTGTCCCAAGACTCAGATGTTGACGGCAGATGGCTGAATGTCAAATTATCTTTGAAGGGTGTTATAATCTCTCTTCTAAATGTCTATGCCCCTACTTGTGGTGAACCCGCTTTTGGCCCACACTGGCTAAGCAAATCACTCACTGCATGGAGGACAATTTCATTTTAGCTGGTGATTGACCCGTTTATTGACAGAAATTCTAAAGTCTCCTTTGTTCCCAACAAGCCCCATAAGTCCTTTGTTCATGCTATCAATCAACATAAACTCTTGGATGCTTGGCGTCTTTGTAATCCGACCACTAGAGAGTACACTTTTTATTCCCCATCTCACCAAACTCAATCAAGAATTGATTATATATTTATCTCGCACACCATTTCACAAACCCTTACACACGCAGAGATTGTTCCCATTTTATTGTCAGACCACGCCCCAGTCTCAATTGGCATTGACATTCTACCTAAGGGTACAAGTCCCAAAAGGTGGCGTTTTAATAATGCTCTCCTTTTAGACCCAAAGTTTACTGCCGCATTCACTACCTTCTTCGAAGAGTTTTTTGAGTTGAATCAAACCAATTCCATGCCCTTCTCCACTTTGTGGGATGCATTCAAAGCTACAGCGAGGGGTTTCATAATTGGCTTTGTTGCAAAGAAACGGAAACTTTCCCGTAAATTCACTAAAGATCTCCTTCAGGATATTAAAAGACTGGAGCACTCTTTTTACACCTCACATTCGAAGGAGTGTCTCACAGCTCTTATAAAAGCCAAAATGCAATTTAATGAGAAGTCAATGGAGGATGCCTCATTATATTTGTTAAAATCTAGTGCAAAGTTCTATGGGGGCAAGAATAAGGCAGGGAAAATATTGGCTAATTACCTAAAAATTAAACACAATAAGCTAAATATTGAATCTATCTATAATGATCAATCAGATTTAAAATTTAAAGACGCTGAAATCCTGAACGAATTCTCCATCTTTTATAAATCGCTATACACTTCTGAGACACAACCCTCTGAACACTCCCTATTGCACTTTTTCTCGGACATCCAAAGTCCCCAACACGCTTTGCCAGACTTGTCTTCCTTGGAGTTAGATCTAACGCACCAAGAATTATTAAACGCTCTTCAACATCTTAAAAAGACAAAGCACCAGGACCAGATGGTTTCACTGTAGAATTTTATCAACACTTCTCTGAACTCATAATGCCCAACTTGCGTTCTCTAATAAATTCCTTCAGCACATTAGGTATTTCCTCGGGTTCTTTTTCAGAAGCACATATATGCCTTATCCCAAAAGAAGGTTGAGACTCTAAACATTGTAAAAATTACAGGCCTATATCCTTGGTTAACATTGATTATAAAATCTTTTCTAAAGCATTAGCCATACGTTTGGATTCCTACTTACCTGACTTATTGGGGAAAGAACAATCAGGATTCGTCAAGCGTAGATTCATAACCGATAATACGAGACTCCTTTTTAACGTTTTATCTAAATCCTCCCACTTAAAACATTCCCTTGTGGCAATAGCTCTAGATGCCGAAAAGGCGTTTGATAGAGTCGAATGGACTTATTTGTTTTATACCCTTGAATGGTTTGGTTTTGGCCCTAAATTTACATCCCTGGTTTCTCTCCTCTACTCCAACCCCCATGCGGCTGTATGCGCCAACGGCTTGATCTCCCCATACTTTGAGTTGGGGAGAGAAGTACGTCAGGGCTGCCCTCTTTCCTCCTTCCTTTTTAATTTAGCTTTGGAACCTTTTCTCTCTAAATTACGTCAAAATCCAAATTTATATGGTTTTCAAACATTAAATTCCCACATTAAACTCGCAGCTTACGCTGACGACATTTTGCTTTTTATGTCTAAACCAAGTGACTCGATCCCTGCCTTTTTGGCGGAGGTACAAGCCTATTCTAATATCTCCGGTTATAAATTGAATAATGATAAGTGTGAGATCCTACCTTTAACTAAATTTGCTTTTAAATCGGATTTTGACGCTTCCAATTTTACTTGGAGCCCCAACCACATTAAATATCTAGGATTACATGTCACTTCTTCAATATCAGACACAATAACACTATGCATGAATAAATGCATACAAAAAATTTCAGACTTGGCAGTTAAATGGCATCCCCTCGATTTATCCTGGTGGGGTCGGCTGGACACCATAAAGATGATGTTATCGCCTATAATTCTATATACCATTTCCAACATTCCGGTCCCTATTCCTACAAAAAATTTTAAGAAGATTAATTCCTCCCTCTCTTCCTTCTTATGGAATAATAAGAGATCCCGAATGTCTCTATTTATTAACTCACCCTAAAACAGAAGGTGGGGTTAACTTTCCTGACTTTCAGACTTACCAGAAAGCCTTCCTCTTACGTCAAGCCTCCCTTTGGTTGCTTGACCCCACAGAAGATTGTCCTCTATGGACCACAATTGAACGTCTTTTTTATCCCCTTTTTCTTTTCATGAATACCTTTCTTTCTCACGCAAACCACAGGCCTTGTCCACTCCCATAATCAAATTGACCTCTAAACTTTTGGAACCTACATTTATCCCCACACATAGTAACATAGACTCCTTCCTTAATTCAACAATTTGGCATAACAAAAATCTGACTATCCGTAATAAACCATTTTATTGGAAGACTTGGCGACAGAAAGGTTTAGTATGGATACATCAGTTATTTTCACAATTGGACTTTTTATCTTTTCCCTCACTCAGTCAATTATTCAATCTACCTGCCTCATTTATTCATAAATATAGCTTACTTAAGAAAGCTGTGACGGATAGATACACCCATTTATCGGACACACCCACTGCTTCCAATATCTCGGATCCTCCCTCACAACTTCATACTCTATTAAAAACTATACCCAAAGCCTCCACTATATACAGATGTTTGCAGGGTAAGGACAGTACTAGGCAGAAATCTAAAGTTGAAGAGGCGTGGGAACGAGACTTTATGCTATCTTGGCCAGTGTTTTTGTGGAACAAATTATGGCTCAAACTATGTAAGTCATCCAGAGCAGCTACCATAATACAAACGTTGTTTTTTGTTTACAATAGGCTCTTACTCACACCGAACGCCTTAAGTAAAAGATTTGCGACTGTATCAGACGTTTGCTGGACATGTTCTTCTCCAAATGCTAATTTATTTCATATGTTATTCTCTTGTCCAAATGTATATAATTTCTGGAAACAAGTATGGTCTCAAATTAACCAAATTTTTGGAGCTAATTTTTCTTTCTCCTTTACTCATGTTTTCCTGGGAAGTCTTTCACCTTGTTGGGAGAATGTTACACTTAATGTTAAAATTATTGATTTACTATTAACGGTTGCATTTCAGCAAATCACTGTAAATTGGAAAGATTTCACAAAAATCTCTTATAAGGCATGTTGGTATGCTGTTTGTCATAATCACAGGCTGGACACCTCCTTTGTTTATCCCATACACATGGCAGCGAAACGTCTGAATTTGTGGTCACCTGTTACAATATATCTTGATGCATGTGCCAAAAGATATTCCCACTGCAACCATTTCAGCAAGAAGTTCTAAAACCCCCTTGATTTCCCTAGACGTTCCTAGAATATTTGTTATGCCACTTCTCTTAATGATTTATCTTCATTGTATCAATCTTTCCTTTTTTTTTTTATTCATAAGTCCGATTTGTTTATCTTTATTGTAGCACAGTTTATGGTAATGACATGAATTTAATGTTATGAATTTTGTATCGACACCTTTATTTCTTTCAATAAAAATTTTCTTTTTGAACTGAAAAAAGAGTAAGTCACGCAATCATGTTTTTTCTATTTCTACAAATTGGAAAAGAAGTTCATAGGCAGGCCAAGCCAGAGCCACCTTTAAGGTTTTGGGGCCCTGTCCTCAGATATTTTGAGCCCATCAATGTGGAACATTTAAACTTGAAGGGCTTGTAATAAAACCAGACAAACTAGAATACAGACTGAAATGCCAACCCACAGTGGTGCGTTGAGGCTTTGCACGATTGCCTTGACTTAATCTGAAATGTATTAATGCATAAATAAACACTGATTATAACATAACATAACATGTGTATTTCCATAATTACATGAAACGTGCTATGTAATCTCTGCAGTGTTTTTTGAGATAGCACATGTTATGGAGTTTGCTTAGGTGGACGCTCATCTCCAGTTTCCATTTGTGAGTGAGGAGTTTAGTGTAAGTGTTACTTGGGGATCAATGCAGATATCAGAGGATCCTTCTTTAGAGAACAGATCTATAACTCAGGTGACACGAAATATAATATTGTTTAATAAAAGCAGTAGCCACAAAAATAAAGTACCCCCTAATTGAATTGTATTTTGATTGCGACAGAAGGAGCAATTTACGATGCAACCTCGGGTTTTTACTACAATACAAATTTTTTAAATGGGACCTCATAGTGCATTTTCCCAAAAACTATTCAAAGAATGTAGCTGTCGTGCCCCACGGCCCAGGTTCCCAAATGATGATAATGAGAGACTGATAGGTGAGTGGAGGGGTTGCTTATTCGGAGTTCTTGCCGTCCCGTCCTTCCTGCCCCATGTAGAACCCTTTGTGTCCCCAGGTCCTGCCTTTCCTTTCCCTGACCGGAAGCCGTGTCCGGTGTCCAGTCCCCAGCCATCTTGTGGGAGCAGGGTCCCAGTGTCCTGCACCATTGCGTGATTCCGGCATCTCCCCGTTTAGTTGGCCAAATGAGCGTGTGTCCCTCCGACAATGAAGAGAGAGAAAGAGATAAAGAAAAGAGAGAGCTATATAGAGAGAGAGTTAGAAAGAGATAAGATAGGCAACATGTGTTGTCATGAGCAACTGTTCTTCATGGTCGTGCATCATTGTTCTTCCATTAGTCATGCATCATAGCTCCTCAATCAGTCGTTTTGGCTTTTGAGTCTCTCTTATCGGGTGCAGGCTCTCTTTTCCACAGGGCCGCTGACGTCCCAGCTCTTCTATGACAGCCTCAGAATGGAGAGACTCATCACTCCTTGGAGGAGCTGACTCTTGCAATTCCTCAGTGGTGTCGTTCAGAGATCTCTGGTAAACACCTGTGCTTCCATCTCCATCATCGTCCTCAGCCACTCTGAATTCTTTGAAGTGAGAGCTGTTCCTGGTGATGCAGTGAGACCTCACCGCTGCCGTGATCATTGGCTCCTTGAAGTTAGTTATCTGTAGTGGTGGGCTAGAGAAAAGTCTATCTGACTTTCCTATTTGACGTTGTCACACAAGGACCAGAACCCCAGGCTTCAGTTCCGAGGTTGGTGCGCGATGTCGGGTTTCAACTTGTCTTTTCATTTTTTGCTCGGCCTCTTATTCACATGTGGCGATAACTATGTGCTCTGGCGGGGCCTTGTTGTCCAGCTGAGGCAGACGGGTCCTCTTTTTTCTTCCCAATACCCGTTCCAATGGGCATTGCCCCGTGGAGCTGTGTGGGGTGTTGCGATAGTCTCTATGTAATTAGCATAGGGCTTGGTTGACTGAAATCCGCACCAGCTTGGCTTTTTGTACTGTTATTTTGCTTTTGCCCACGAACCGTTCCACCATGCCATTGGCTTGTGGCCAGAAGGGCATTATTTTCTGATGATAGACTCCCAGGTATGCCATGAACTTTCCAAATTCCTCTCCTGAGAAAGGGGGTCCATTGTATGTTTTGAGTATTAGAGAAGACCCCTGGCTGCAAATATGTCATCCAGAGTTGAGTGTTTGGCAGCTGCCGATGTTGACGATACTAGACGTACTATGGGGAAGCGAGAGTACTCATCCATATTGACCAGTAGGTATCCCCCTGTGTCCAAGGGCCCACAAAAGTCCATGGCCAGTGTCGACCACACAGCTTTGGGGAGGTCAGACTTGCGCAGTTGCTCCAGCCTGGATGGTCTTCCTATGATCTGACAGAGGTGACAGTTCATGATCATATCCTCCACCACACGATCAAGGCCCGGGAACCATACTTTTTCCCTCAGCATTTTCTTCATTGCTACCATTCCCCTGTGACTCTCATGTGCAAGGCTGACCATCTACTGTCGAAGAGTCTGTGGTATCACTATCCTGGTCCCTCAAAGAAGTATTCCCTGCTCCGTTTCTGACAGTTCTGCCTCTACTTGTTTGAATGCAAGTATCTCTTCCCCTCCTGATGCCTGTACTGACTGGGCCGTCATTCACCTTCCTCCACCTCTGTTGCTGTATAATTCTTCTGACTGCTTCCAGCAAAACATCAGCCTTTGTTTCTTGTACTAGTTCCTCCATCGTTATTGGAGAGGGTGTGTTTTGTTTCAGCACAAAATTGAGGTCCACTTCCGCCATGGAGAATGTCTGTGTTGCACGCGGCAGAGGGTGCTGCAAAATGTAGTTGGCAGGTTTGTGTTCCTTCCCTGGATTATGGACAGTTTTGAAGTCATAGTCCATCAAACATATCCCCCACCTCTCAATGTGCGGTGGAATATTTGCATTTGGGTTGCCATATATCATGACCAGTGCTTGATGGTCTGTCACGATGGTGAATGGTTTCCCAGAGAGGAACATGTGGTAGTGCTCACATGCTCACACCACTGGTAGGCTCTCTTTCTCTGGTTGAGAGTATGCTTTTTTATGTCCGTCAGGCTTCTACTTGCATATGCGACAATGCGCCTCGGTGAGTCTTGTCCCGGGTTGTGCTGGGTGAGAAAGGCTCCTAGTCCTCCCCGGCTGGCATCTACCATGAGCTCAGTGCATAGGGACGTGTCAAAGTAGACGAGGTGATCCATGGCTCTGACTGCCTGCCGAATCTCCTCGAATGCCTTGTCACATTCTATGTCTATTGGAACTGCTGTCCTTGTTTGGTAAGTTCTCGAAGTGGGGTGCTCACTGTGGCAAAGTCTTTGATGTAACACAGTAACTTGCCAGTCTGAGAAATGACCTCACTTCTGCAACATCTGCTGCGGCTGTGTATTGCAGTGCTTTTCGACTTTGCTTGGGTGTGGACACATTCCTTTCTGAGAGAAGATGTGCCAAAAAAGTTGAATTTTCCCTTTCCTAGCTCACATTTCTCCACATTCAGAGTATGTCTGGCTTCCTCCAGTTGACTGCATACCTCACTCAGTGCCTTGTCATGCTCCTTATTCATGTGACCAAAGTCCAGGATGCCGTCGCTGTAGTATAGACAGTTCTCTATGGGCCTCTGTATCATCTCTTGGAATATTTCCGCTGAGGATGACATCCCAAAGCTTAGATGCTTATAGTGGAATAGTCCCTGGTGAGTGGAGAATGTGATTTTGTACCGTGACTGTGGGTCAAGTTCCAGCTGGATAGCCTTTAAATAGGTCTAGCTTGGAGAACACACAGACGCCATTGAGGCAGCTGATCATGTTGTTCAGGTGTTCAGGTGAGGGCCTGGGTGCCATTCCCTTTCAATGGCTTTGTTTGGTATAATCATGTCAACGCAGATGCAAATTTTCAGTTTGTTTTTCTTTGGTAGGGCCATATTGGGGGATACCCACGGTGTTGGTCCTTTAGCGGGCTTGTACTTGTAGGCTCTCCGTTCTTCCTCTACCTGTGGTTTGAGGTCAATTGGAACTCTGCGGTGATGCTGAGCTACCGATTTAACTGCTTCATTGCTGTGAAGGGTCACTTGCTTGTACTTAATCTTTCCAAGTTATTTGAAGAGTGCTGGGTGTTCTTTCGATATACTATGGTGCTCGGAAATGGGATATGTCATGGCCAACAAACCTATCGGTTGAGCTGTGACATTGCTCAGTGAATACGGTGCTGGTATGTCTCCCCTGAGGACGTGCACCTCTTCTTGCACCGATGTTCCTTTGCATGTGAGCGTTTCCACTAATTTTCCCATGTTTATGATTTGGTGTTTCACACCCTATGTGAAAACGTCGATGGTGGAGGGCATCAGCTGAGGTTTATGTATCATCTTGTCATACTTTGACACACACATGATGTTGTATGTGGCTCATCTGTCAAGTACAAATCTCATTGTGTTATTCCCTACTTGGAGATTCACTGTGGCTGTCTTCTTAATCTGCCATTCATCCACTAGCTGAACATGCTCTGACAGTCTCTCAGGTGCCAGGGCGTCCATCATGAGGTATAGGCGTTCGGTGGTCTTTCTTGTGGAAGCAGAGTTTGAGTCTGTTGATGGGCTGCTGTTGTGTGCCTCAATGTGCCTTGCATAGTGAGTCAACGTCGTATGCGGTCGGGCAGACCGCCCTCCCTCCGACTTGAATTAATCGCAAAGTGGTTGTGTCTGTTGCATTTTCATCACTTCTGTCCCATGGCCAGGCAAGCGCCGACGTGCAGGTACTCCACTCCGCATAGGTAGCATGGTATTTTTGTTGTTGCGGAGGAGCCATGGGATTGTCACGTCTGCAGCTGCCCCCGGCCTTGTGATGAGCTTGTTCTATTGTTCACGTTCTCCCATTTTCCATAGAGATGGCGTGTGATGTGGCCCTGGCATCTGTCCTAGCCATAGCTAATATTTTGTCTAGCGTCTATGTTTCTTTTAGTATTTTCATGCAAAATCCAGTTGAGTGACATCCTTCAATGATGCGTAGCCTGATTGAAGCCTCGTTGTCAAATTTGTTAAACCCACAGTAGGTCACTAGTTGTGCAGCCAGGTCACAAAATGGTCCAGGGACTCATCTGCTCTTTGGCATACCGCATTGAAGTGTATCGTTCAAAGTCAACATTCCGCTGGGGGCCAAAACTGTCTGTAAGGAATTTTATCAGACCTTCGTAAGTAGTTTTGGACCCAGGCAGGAAAGTTACAAGCAGATCTTACACCTCGTCCCTGACGAGGTTTAGCAACAGATCCCTGGCCTGCTCATCTGCTTTATTTTTGCAGGTGGCGGCCAAATAGTGCTGAAAGAGCCTGCTCAATTTCTCCCACCGAGCACCTTTAGTTTGAGAGTCATACAGATCAAAGGACACCGGAAATTCGCACTCGGTATTGCATTCTTGTAGCGTTCATCAGCCATGCCAGTCGTAAGTGGTTCTCAAGCAAGATATTCAGTCTGTAGGGATTGTTACTGATGTGTTTTTTTGTATCCCTTAAGAGGAGAGCAACTGCAGTGCCACTTATTAGTTCTAATGCTTCAGTTCAACTTCAAAATCACTTGTGGTGCCTGACTTCAAAATGGCTGTCGGGGCTCCTGCATAGCTCATAGGCCCATTTGCCTGACCTCAAAATGGCCACCAAGGTGGTCATGCTCTCACGAGATCTTGTGATGCAGTGAGAGCACACCTCACTGGAGGCTTGAATAAAGCAGGGAGTGCAGCAGGGATTACCACATGGTTCCAGCAATGGTCTCTCTCGAAACGTGGTCAATTTGGGCTCCTGAGACCACGTGTTGTATTCATCTGAGGCACGCAACTGGGGTGGGCTCCCAATGTCACGCTGGTGCTGCTGGCAATGCGGCAGATGAACGTCGTGAGACACTCTGAGTGGTGTCCCTTGGGTCCAGCTCACCACCTTCATCACCAGATGTCATGTCCCACGACTTAGGCCCCCAAATGGTGACAATTCGAGACTGGCAGGTGAGTGGAGGGGTTGCTTTATTCTGAGCTCTTGCCCGTTCGTTCTCTCTGCTCCAGGTCCCACCTTTTGTGTCCTCAATTCCTGCCTTTCCTTTCCCTGACCGAAAGCGGTGTTCGGTGTCCAGTCTCCTGCCAGCTGGTGGGAGCAGGGTCCTAGTGTCCCACTCCATGACATCATTCCGACAGCAGTAAAAAACAATAACAAGTTTACAGGCCGATACGAAGGGACTCTCTTGACAGTCCATTAAATCAAAGATTGGCTCCTGAATTCGACCTTCTCATTCTGTATCATGACCGGTCAATTTTACTGGAAATATATCTATGACATGTTCAAAACATAGGGACTAAACTGTGAATTTTTCAACACATATTTCGAATACATAGACTACAAAAGTGATGGAATTTATCCAGAGCTTTAAAGGGGCACTCATGAAATTTATGTACTTTCATGGTGTAAAATTTGGGTCCAATCCTACCCAGGGGTTTTGGAGGGTTCATCACTCAAGGAAATAGAAGAAAAATGTGTCCAAATGGAACATTTATCAGTCCAATCCTATACATGAGTTTGAAAGCAATAGATTTAAGAGTCACCTTAAGTAATTTGACATTTTTCAAATGTCTGTGCCATCTTTTTCAATACTACCTTCAACCTCCTTTCAATTTCCCAGGTTGCTCTTTCCAAGTAGATGTGCAGTGATAAACCATGATTGAGAATATAGTTGGAGTGGGTAGTGTGGAGAAATTAGTCTATCATAAAAGTATTGTGAAAATCTGTATTAAGAAATGTCTTCTCAAAAATCATGAATTAACAGACATAGGGGAATATTCTCAAGAACGTGCGATAAACATCGCCAAAATAGGTTAACGCAAGTTTCCATATCGCCGTCTATCACGGGAAAACAACACCGTGTCAACGTGGCATTCTCAACATGGCGGTAACATGCGATAGTACCCCGATAACGCGGCAAATGTCCGCGATAACAGTACCGGGACGGCGAAAAAAATCCAAACCCGAACGCGAAAAAAGTTGCAATGGGCCCAACCGCGATAAGACAAACCGCGAAAAGCAGCGCCAGGCCTGCAATTCACACACGTCAGGCGTGAAAAACCACTACAAAAGCAGAAAAAAAAACACAAACAAAAACCAAACTACAGCAAAGCACAATGGAGGCAGACGGAGCAGGTACAGAGGACGACCAGTACCGCACAAGCCCCCCGGAGGACCAGCCTGGGACCTCGGGGTCAGGGAAGGGCAAGGACAATAAGAAGAGGAAGACGCGGTTCAGTCCCCAGGAAAACAGGATCCTGATCATGGAGGTGATAGAACACCATCAACAACTGTTCAACACCTCCACTGTGTCATTGGCAACAAAAAATGCAATATGGCAGTCCATGGTGGACAAGGTGAATGCAGTCGGAGTGCTGAGGAGGACAATGGACGAGTTCAAGAGGCGCTGGAATGATGTGAAGCGCAAGACCAAGCAGAAACTCGCAGACAACCAGAAGGCAGCAATGCAGACTGGACGTGGGAGTCCAGCACCACAGGAGGAGCTGGATGAGATGGAGGAAATGGTGACCGCAGTCATCAGTGGGGAGTCGGTGGCAGGAGTTGGGGGACCGGACACTGCTCAACATGACCCGACACAACAGCAACAGGGTGAGTAACCACCAGGGACTGGGGGGACGGGGGGAGATGGGCACAATGGCACACATGTGCAATTAAGTAGAGCACATCTGCGGACAAACCATGGCCAACAGTCACAACTCCAACCAAGAGCCCAATTTACCCAAGTCTGCAACAGCACAGCACTGCATAAGCACAGAAGTGAAAGCCACACCACCTGAAAGGGATAAGGGCCAGCCAAATCAGAGCTGAAGGGGCAACTCACCTACAATGCAGCACACACACATAAGAACCAGAGCACCGCAACATTTACAACAATGTCGAACAAACAGCAACACCAGCACAACAGAACAGAGGGCACAACTGCTGCCGCTTGTGTGTGGAAAATAGCCATTCGCATGTGGCATAGCTGGAAACTGTGAGATGATGATGTACTAGTACAACCCCACATCCCTGATGGTGTAGTAATGCATGTATGGCCGTGACCCAGATAGGCAGTGAGACACACATTGTCATACAAATCAACACTCATCACAGTTGAATACAAGTGAAGGTGCGTAGACTTAATTAGCATATGCGTGTCAGTACGGCCAAGATAAGTGCCACAACATGTAGAACAATGCAGCAGTATGTCAGAACATGGAACGTTGCTAAGCGCCGCTGTCCACTCCGGGGGAGTGCCGCACCATTCACAGGTGTGTGTTTACCCGTGTTGTTGTCCGCTCATGTATTTGGAGTCCAGGCGAATGCAGCCATGTCCACTGTCGTCGTGGGAGATGTGACCAGAACCCCAAGTCCCAACAAGGTGTCGGGACATGTGCAATGTGTTCCTAACTGTTGTGTCTGCAGGTACATAGTTACACGTCCATGAAAGCGAGTGCAGCTTCTTAGGCAATCATTTCCAACATGAGGTCGTTGTCGACTTCATCTAACAGGACGGCGAGGCTAACCATTAGCAGGTCCGGACAGATGTGCTGCGTCCACCCCCTTTCACCAATTAGCACTACAGCCCAATAGGGGAGCGGTTCAATGTGGTCACTGCACATGAGGAGTTCTGCAAACTCCCAGGTCCAGCTGCAAGCATGTATGCCAAGTATCCAGGCATCCCATAGACGGGTGTCACGGTGACACTCATGGTTGTGGGCCAACAGGGGGCGCAAACACATGTCGAAATCCAGTTCAGCTACAGTCCTGTTGGATAGGCAGACATCCATGGACCACTCGAATATGCACGAGCGACAATGCAACACAGGCTGCACGCAGGTGACGTTGGCAAGGCGGAAGCTCAGCCGGTAACTGATCCGCAGCACTACCAATGGCAGTGCCCCCAGTAAATGCAGCACACGTGCACGGTACAGTTCCATGTGACAGGGGTTGTGCATGTGTCCGGGATGGTTTGCCATTGCGTTAGTGGCTCTGGTTGAAGCAGCACTGTTCTGACCTGCGCCAGTTCTGTGGATGAAATGCCACAGCTCGGATCAATGAGTTGTTTAAGTGTGCAACAGTTGTACTCCTGGGATGGTGTGGGAGTAAGTGTGAAGGCCATTCCATGCAAGATAACTCCGAGCAAGGACTTCTGTGTGTGGGGTGTGTATACGTTGGTCTGTCATCGGGCTGTGCGTAGTGTGGGAGTCATCCTCAACTGTTATCGTATCTGTCAGGGGGTGCCGGGCACATGCAATTCCGAGGTTGGATGTGCAGATGTGCTTCCGCCTGATAGTTCAGACAAAGGAGCTTTCATTCCTAATGTCAGTTTGTCATCTGCTTGCATTCATGAAGTGTGATGTGGCTTGTTGGGTGTGGGGTGGGATGTGTGCGACTTTGGGATCCATGTTTGACATGACTTGCATGTGGCAAATGAGCAGCATCACTGTGTGTTACGTTGCCTCACAGCTCTCCTCCCTCCCCCCGAGCCTATTTACTTGTGTGCGCTGCGTGGTTGCATCACTTGCACTCCAACGGCACACCATTGTCATGCCTGTCTGCGCATGTCCACAAGCCTGACAACGACACTGTGATGTTGTCTGTTGAAGGTGGGCGGCCACGTGAGTGTAGGCCTATGGTAAGGTTAGTGCAGACACAAATGTAGAGTTCATGCCTGGCTGAACTTGCGCTGCGACTAAGGCTAGGCATTTGGCTCATGCTGCGGCAATGCAGATACACACAACACTTGGCATGTATGAGCCAAGACCCCGAGTGGTCATGCGCTCCTTCATTTCTCCGTTTGTGCGAGACCGCCCTCTGGGTGCATGCTACATTGCAACATTGTCAATTGCGGGCCGGGCGGCGCCAACACTACAACAGAGACACAGGCATTGGTGACTTCCTTGTCCAGGCCAGAACTGAACCACGCCCTGAGCCCCGGGCTAATTCTACACACCCCTGCGCTGGACTGACGTACGCTGGCCCAGCCCACTCCGCTTACGCTTACAGGGGGGGACGACAAAGCTAAATGTCCAAGGTCTTACCCGCTGCCTGAGGTGACATGCTTGCGTCCGCTGTCCACAGCACGATGTGATGTGGTAGGGCCAGGGGCCATCACGCATACATAATGACCACACGGACACACTTAGATAGATAGTGGAACTGGCTACGGGCACGTGCGCCCGGCCCCTTTTTATTACCAAGGTCACATGTCCAGTGACGCCTGTGCTGGATGGGTGTGGGGTTAGTGTAAGCCAGCCCTCAGGGAGTGGTTGGTGCTGGCAACAACTAGAACAGTTATCATTGGATCACACACACAGAGTCACTCATGAAGGGTCCATGACTTGCAGTGCACTGAGGTAGGGGCACCAGAACGGGACTCACACACATATGATTACATCATGAAGGGTCCATGACTTGAGCTACACTGAGTTCGTGGCACCGGAAGCGCTCGGCGGGTGCGCGGCCTGCGATGATGCGTCGTTTGACTTGGGGGACCTGCTGACCGCAGTGTAGGCCGGAGGCAGTGGTCAGCGAGGGCCCACAGCCATGTGGCGATGACTTGTGGTGCACTGAGTTAGTGGCACCTGGAGCGCTCAGCGGATGTGCAGCCAGAGATGATGCGTCGTTTGACTTGGGGGACCTGCTGACCGCAGTGTAGGCCGGAGGCAGCAGTCAGCGAGGGCCCACAGCCACGTGGCGATGACTTGTGGTGCACTGAGTTAGTGGCACCGGAAGCGCTCGGCGGGTGCACGGCCTGCGATGATGCGTCGTCCGGGCAGGCCGCACTGGGGGCAATGTCTGTTGACTAGTGGACTATGCCATAAATGAATCAAGACTGAAATTGACTTGGGGGACCTGCTGTCCGCAGTGTAGGCCGGAGGCAGCGGTCAGAAAGGGCCCACGGCCACGTGGCGTCAACTTGTGTTGCACAGGGTCAGTGGCACCTGGAGCGCTCAGCAGGTGCACAGCCAACGATGGTGCTTCGTCCGGGCGGGCCGCACTGGGAGCAATGTTCTTTTTGCCTACTGAATTCTGCCTCAATATTGCCACGTGGCGTCGACTTGTGTTGCACAGGGTCAGTGGCACTTGGAGCGCTCAGCAGGTGCACAGCCAATGATGATGCGTCGTCCGGGCGGGCCGCACTGGGAGCAATGTTCTTTTTGCCTACTGTATTCTGCCTCAATATTGCCACGTGGGGTCGACTTGTGTTGCACAGGGTCAGTGGCACCTGGAGCGCTCAGCAGGTGCACAGCCAACGATGATGCGTCGTCCGGGCAGGCCGCACTGGGAGCAATGTTCTTTTTGCCTACTGAATTCTGCCTCAATATTGCCATGTGGCGTCGACTTGTGTTGCACAGGGTCAGTGGCACCTGGAGCGCTCAGCAGGTGCACAGCCAACGATGATGCGTCGTCCGGGCGGGCCGCACTGGGAGCAATGTTCTTTTTGCCTACTGAATTCTGCCTCAATATTGCCACATGGCGTCGACTTGTGTTGCACAGGGTCAGTGGCACCTGGAGCGCTCAGCAGGTGCACAGCCAACGATGATGCGTCGTCCGGGCGGGCCGCACTGGGGGCAATGTCTGTTGACTAGTGGTTTCCTCCATTAACAGAAATGTGGCACGATTTGAATTGTGGGACCTGCTGACCGCAGTGTAGGACTAAGGCAGTATCCGGCACACACATGACTCCGTGTTGCTGTGCCGCTGGATGCGCTGGGGGCCTGTGTTGCGGAGTCTGGAGGTCACGGCAGCGGACTCGTGGCAGTGTGAGGTGCGCCGCCCTGGCAGACGCGTTGCCCAACACGGAACAGAACCACGCCCAGAGCCCCGGCCTTTTTATCCGCACTCGTACGCTGGAGTGGCGTACGCCGGCCCAGCCCACTGCGCTTACAGGGGGGGACGGCACAGCTACATGTGCAGGGTCTTCCCCACTGCCTGAGGTAACATGTTTGCGTCCACTGTCCACAACACTACAAACCCCAGCAGTATATGTCCACATGGACATGTCTGTGCTCCACATTCTGAGGTCTGTCCAGCACATCACCGCCACACTTGGCATTGTGTAAATTATTCTTCATGGGTGAGTTGCCTCCCTCACACATACTTGGTTCCCACCTCTCCCCCCATTCTGCACTTGTGTGGCTGAGGGGCCATGCCGTTTTTGGAAGGTCCGCTGTCTTGTCCTACGCTGCCTCGGTGGTAGTCCGGGGGGAGGGGGTCCGGAGGGGGGGGGGTCCTGGGGGTGGTGGCGGTGGGTGTTGTGGCCCTCTTGGGTCTCCGAGCTGCATGTTCATTGGCTCCATGGCATCTGTGGGTCTTCAGTTGTGGCTCTGGGCTGGGCTCCCTTTCATACTGCAGGTAGTCATCCTACTTAGCACCAGGTAAAGGCAGGTGTTAAATATCTGCAGCTAACGTGCCTTATTGCCTGTTCTTGGTTCGCATCGCAGATCTGAACTGGTTGTTGAGAATCACACGAAGTGGTGTTTTCGTGTGTTTTTGCATGGGAACGCCTACTCTGCATATCATTAGCGTTAGTTGTCGCACTCATCCGTGGCGATGTTTTTTGTGGTAGCTATCGCAGGAAAACTGGCGATGTCGGCAGTTTGCACCAGCTTGTGAATAGGGTGAAAAATCTATCGCCACTTTTGCGGCGCTAAAGTGCCGATAAATCGGCGATGAGTCCTTGAGAATATGCCCCATAGTTGCAAAAGTTGTCTAGCGCAAAAGAAATAGCATCCGCAATCAATGACTCAGCATGAATAATCATTAAAATATCAGCCTTAAGTATACCATGGAATACAATAATTGTGTCCCAAAATATCAACTTCTTTAAAAATATGCGCGCGCACATACACACACGCATGCACGCATGCACACACACACACACATTTTGTTCCTAAATTTCTACTTTTCATTTTAGGTAAACTAGCTTAAATCCCAAAGACACAAATGTGTGCATTTTTTTCAAAATAATTTTGTCACCCAAATAAAAGCTTTTAGTTTTCTGAAAACCAAAGAGGTTTGGTCCCCAAATACCACCTTTTCATTTCATCACATGTTCACTTGTATTACATGCCCATGTACTGCAAGCACATGCCACATCAAATGGTAGTGGTATCCAAGGCGTCCTTTAGAATCCATTGTTGAGCACCATATGCCAGAGACTGACTCGACTAGCCCTGGGTTGACCAACATATTGACAGTGATTCCGAAGATGCACCTAGACTGGCCACCTTATTCACCTTATACACCAGCGCTGGGAATTATAATTCTTCTTACGCTCGTCTTTCTTTCTTCTCAGTGTTTCTTTACTCTCACTTTTTCTTTCCTTTTGCTACTGCTTCTTTTATTCTATTCTCTGGATTCTGTTTATTCCTTCATTATTCTCATTACTTCTTTTTTCTTTATTCCCACAGTTTCTTTCACCTCCATCATACTCGTTCTCTTTCTTCTTCTTCCTTATTACCTTTTCTACTTTCTTTTGCACATATTTATTTTCTCTGCCTGTTTTGTTCTTCTCTCATTATTTCATTATTTCATCTTCTTGTCTTTCATTTCCACTTCTTTTTTCCTAACGTCTTTGTCTTTCTTTATTATTTCCTTCTTTCTTCTTTATTTTCTTCTCCCTTTTCCCTTCCCATTTCCTTCTTGCCCCCTTATTTTCTTTATTACTTTGTTTCTGTCCTTTGTGCTTCTTTCTTTCTTTCTCTCTTTCTTTCTTTCTTCCTTTCTTTCTTTCCTTCTTTCTTTTTTCTCCTTTAATACCTCCTTCCTCTCAACCTTAATTTCTTCCACTATCCTTCCTTACTTCATTCTTCCCTCTGTCTTCTTCCTGTGTCCCTTTCTCCTACCCTCATCCTTTCTTTCTTTCTTTCTTACTCACATACTTACGTCTTTCAGAAACCTATCTCTCAGACCAGACGACCAGCGAGCTCTTATATACTCAGGTACCATACACCAAATGAATCCTCCAGGTCATACATGTCTTACAGCTCACCAACTGACAGCAGAGTTATCCTTCGGGAATCAGAAAATCTCATACGATCAGGCATCCTAAAAAACACATCTCTCTCTACTTACACAAATCCTACATTCTCAGCCCAACAATAACTGAGCTATACCCCGAGATAGAGATCTTAAACCTTCTGATAGTTATCAACAAAGCCTCTGCTCTATTTGCAGAGATGTTATATGCCATGCTCTAGCATCAGAATACAGTGCAAATCGTTGGGGTTAAAAAGGTGATTACAAAATTTTCCAGCTATGGCGACAAGAATTTTTGATTCTATTAAGGACACGGAGGCGAGGATTATGCTGTCTCAATTTCTTTACTGACTCACAGCAGCCAATGAAAAAACAGTAACTTTAGTAAAAAACTTCATTTCCCATGAGGCTTTGAACCACGCCTCCTGTAACAACCAATAATCACACATTACATACTACAAAATAATGAGGCACCATCTTGGCTTCCTCTTTCTTTGCAAACCAGTCCTTAAGGGTCCAAAAAACCACATAACAGTCTTGACTCTCAACGGAGAGGAATAACTCAGGGTTCGTTCTCAACGGAGAACACAATCCAGGATCCTGGGACCAGAAAACGCCGTCCATCAACCGGATGATCCAAGTCTGGCAGCCACCAGAAATTAAACTTGTTTAGAGTCGGTTCCTGAAAACCGAAACAGTCATAAGCTTATGGAACCCAAGTAGGGTCAACTATTATAGGGAGGGAATATCATGTTAAACATATGTTAAGTACAGTAACAACTGTCATCAAATACGTCCCAACGGGTGGGATAATCCTCGCCTCCGTGTCCTTAATAGAATCAAAAATTCTTGTTGCGATAGCTGGAAAATTTTGCATTCTATGGCAGGACCGGAGGCTTCAGATTATGCTGGTTCAAAGCTCGCCAACAACAACTGAAGAAACATGCGAAATAGGTTTATAATAAAACATTTTAAACATTGAATCAGAAGACCAATCCGCCGCCTTAAGGATGTCTTCTAGTCTGGAACCCAAAATGTATGCTTTAGAGGCCATAGCGCCTCTGTCTGAATGAGCCCCATACACAGAAACATCAATGCCAGATTCAGCCATAACCCATCGTACCCATCGCGCCAACGTGGCTGCGGAAACAGGTCTGAAGGGCTTCTGTATTGCTAACAATAATTGACCCAAGTGGTCTATTCTATGAGTTAGAGTACGCACCTCATAACACTTTAAACATTGTAAAACACATAATTTAGCATTGTGTGGAAACGCAGGATACTCAACAGAATGTGACATGGTCTTAGTACGTCTGGAGATGACAAAAGAGACACCCTGTGGAGAAAAAATTCTACCAGCTAAATCTAATGCCCGAACATCAGAAACTCTACGACAGGAGATCAGGCATAATAGCATAGTGAGCTTGGCTGGTAATTGTTTTAAAGATAAGTCCTTATAATCAGGCCAAGATTCCAACAAAGACAAGACCTTGGAGACATCCCACAGCGTGGTATAACGCGGCCGTGGGGGTCTAGCCGTTCTAATGCCCTTAAGTAATTTACACACTAGAGGATGCATCCCCACTGGCTTACCATCCACATGATTATGTCCAGCTGAAAGAGCAGACCTGAAATTGTTCACAGACCTATAGGACAGGCCAGATTCTGCACATTCTGACAAAAAATGTAATACTTCTCTTAAATCCGATCCCACAGGATCCACCTGCTGTTGAAGGCACCAGCCCAACCATCGTTTCCATGAAGCCGAATACCGTTTCCTGGGTGGATGGAGCCCAAGCTTTGTGTATAAACTCGGCAGCCGCCGATGAAAGGCCCTCAATTTGCTCATGTCGCCTGAGAGCGTCCATACCATGAGGGACAGTTGGTTCTGCAGGACCAGCGTGTGAGAAGCTCCCACTGGGTCCTGGAGAAGCATCAGGAATACTGGGAGCTGAAATGGTAAGTCCACCGATAACTCCAATAGAGTCGGAAACCAAGACTGAGTCTTCCATAAGGGAGTAACCAACACTATTGTCGCCATCTGCCGGCGAACCTGAGCCGCTACCCTCGGGATTAGAGCAAAAGGTGGAAAGGCATAATTCCTCTGTGGTCCCCAATGCTGAAGGAATGCATCCGTTCCCTTCGCCACTGGGTCCGGCCTCCAACTGAAGAAAGTGGGGAGATGAGCGTTGAGGCGAGAGGCAAAGAGGTCTATGAGGCACGGACCTCGCATATCCATGATCTCGGCAAACAACGAGGGATGAAGCCTCCAGTCGCTGTAATCTCTCAGGAATCTGGAGTTCCAATCCGCTACCTGATTTAATTTCCCCTGCAGATATTCCGCCACCACACTGATCTTGTGGTCCAGGCAAAAGTGCCAAAATTCCTTCACAATGTTGGCCAACATCCGTGATTTCGTTCCGCCGAGGCGATTGATGTATCGTACTGCGGACACATTGTCCATCCGAAGAAGGATACAGCAGTTCTTCAACGGGGAAATCGACTTTATGGCGAAAGAGCCCGCTAGTAGCTCCAGGCAGTTGATGTGCAACTTTAACTCGTCGGCGGACCAACGTCCGCCGGTGGCAAAGTCTCCACACCGAGCGCCCCAACCCCATCGGCTGGCGTCGGACTCTATTATGACGTCCGGAGAGGCGCTAAAAATAGCTCTTCCGTACCATGCCGTCATGTGTTCCAGCCACCACTGAAGCTCTTCTCGCGCTTCTGGGGACAGTGGAATCAGATGGTCGTAAGAAAACCTTTTTTGAAGGTAATACATTTTCAACCGTTGCAAGGCCCTGTAGTGGAGGGGGCCCGGAAAGATCGCCTGGATGGATGATGCTAGGAGGCCCACAATCCTCGCTAACACCCGTAACGAGATCATCTGTTTGGACAGGGTGGAAGTTATCTCTCTTTTGATAGACCTGATCTTTGTGGTAGGAAGCAGAAGCAGAGCAGAGACTGAATCTATCTGAAACCCCAGGAATTCTATCTGCTTTGGGGTCATCATGGATTTTTTGGTATTTATTACAAATCCCATCTCCTGAAGCAGGGACATAGTCCAGTTCAAGTGGGTGAGAAGGAGGTCTGGATCTTGGGAGAGGATCAGCATTTCGTTGAGGTATACTATCAGCCTCACACCCATTTCTCGCAGGCGCGTTACCACTGGTTTTAGCAACTTGGTGTACACCCAGGGTGCTGAGGACAGGCCGAAGGGGAGTGAGCGATAATGGTACCATTGCCCTTTCCAGGAAAATTGCAGAAATTTTCGATGGAGGGGCAAGTGGGCACTGTGAGGTAGGCGTCCTTTAAATCTAGCCAGACCATCCAATCCTGTTCCAGCAGGAGATCTCTCAAAAGATGGATCCCCTCCATCTTGAAGTGTCTGTATGCCACATAGGGATTGAGCTCCCTGAGATTCAATACCAATCTCTGGCCTCCTCCTTTCTTTTGAACCAGGAAAACGTTGCTGCAGAAACCTCCGGGAAGAAAGGACCCTGCGGCAATGGCTTGCTTGGTCAAAAGCTCTCACAGCTCGCACTCTATAAAAGTTTGCTCTTGTAGTGAAAAAAGGATAGGACGGGGAGGGCTCAGCTGGCAAGGGGAGTTTAACATCTCTATCTGATAACCCTGGACTGTGTGGAGAACCCACGCATCCGCTGTCAGGTTTATCCAATTCGTCCGAAAATGAAACAATCTGCCCCCGAGGGGAATCATAGGAAGATATTGTGGACTTACCAGAAGACTGGGTATCATAGTTTTTGTATCCTCTATTGACACCTCTGTTGAAGCGTCCTCGGTACCCACAGGATCTCGATGGGTAGAAGCCTGCCTGTTCAGGCTCCTGGGTGTAACCCCTGCGGCGGGGAGCGAAACCTCGTTGAGGTCTGGGATTAACGTAGCGGCCGGTCGAGCGTCCTCTGCCACGCCTGGCCCTACCAGAGACCTGGTGAAACACTCTTTTAAGGGATGACTGGGATTTATCCAGAGAGGCGTAGGTACTGACAAATTTGGCAATGTCCTTCACGAACTTCTCACCAAACAGTTGACCTTCTGCAAGCGGCCCAGGTTTAGCTAACGCCAATTCCACGAGTTGTGGATCAATGCGTAACAAGACGGATTTCTGTCGTTCCGAGGCCAGAGCGCAATTGGCGTTACCAAGCATGCAGATAGCTCTCTGGGTCCACCCAGCGAGGACTTCTGGGTGGATGGCTGCACCCGTTTCCTGAGCCTGCAAGGCTAGCTCCAGAATCTTTGCCAGGGAGCCTGAGATATCCAACACCTTGTCCTGGCATGCCCTAAGGGCACGGTCTATACCCTTCTTGGGGTCCTTTTTGTACTTCTTTAGGAAGGTAGTCATTGAAGAGTCTATGTCAGGGGTAACAGCCACCTTATGTGCGAGGTCCGGTCGGGGGCATTCGGATTTAAGACATGCCCTGACTTCCTTGTCAAAACTTTTCCTAAGGTGGAGTTGCATGTAGTCGGCCACCGCTGGTGGAGGGACCCAGTCGGCGGAGCGTGGGTGGATTATGTCAGAGGGATCGAATGAAAAGGGGGAGGGAAGGGTGGGAGAGTGAGAGTGTTTGCGCTTCTTGGCGCGCTTACGAGGCTTTGAATCTTTAGAGGAGTCAGTATCCGTGCCTGCGTCAGTCGTGGTGTCCGGAATGGTGCTCGGGGGGGGGTTCAGGAATGGGGGTCAGGGCATCCTCAATAGCCTGCTCTTTGGATTTATATAGAGATGAGTAAACGTTGACATGAGGCCAAGGGAGGCCTGGTGGCTCGGGAGGGGGCAAAGGGGCAGAAGGGCTACCAGAGGGGGCAGGGTTGCCTGTAACTAATTGCTCTAAACGTTGACTAATGGGTAAGAGGGCGGAGGACAGGACCTTGTCTAGCCTGGCATCTAACTTTTTATCAATTATATCCTCCATGGATTCGTCATAATAATACTCTGCACCCTCAGGTTCCTCACACGCAGCCACCTCTTCCTGGTATATTTCACAGTTCGACATGTTAATTCTATGGAATATAGAAATCTGAAATCCCCAGAGGGAAGCTTTATTATACAGCCCAAAGAGGTCCCTCGACCCTGGGCGTCAGGCAGGAGCAAAGCTGGAGCAGAGGGGGCCAAAAGGTACCAAAAAAGCTCCTGGCCGATAGGACTAATGGAGGGAGTGGCACCTGACTGCCTAATCGGGCTCAGGGCCTCAAAAAATTAGATTCTGCCGCTCCTGGGCAAGGGAGAGGTAAGGGTTAATGAAACCTTGAAAGCGGTGCAAAACGCTATAAAATTAGGCCCCGGTACCGGCTCTGCCGTCTGCAGGTGTGTGGATATCCCTATTCAGCCCGGGACAGGTGTCACACCAGCTCTGTAGATCGGGGCCTCACGCGCACGCACGGCGCGTGCAGGCTCCCGAGACGCACGCAGAGATCCCTGTCGGGTCTCGAGCGTGCGCCTCGCTCCCTCGCGGGGGGGCCAATCCCGCTATCGTGCACAAAGTAAAGCCGCTCGGCTCCGTGCGGGAGACCGAAGCGGCTGGGGGCAAAATTTAATAAAAGGAAGGTTCACACAGCGAAACACGTACTGCGGCTGAACCGGAGAGTGGAAAAAAGGAAGCGCGCGCGCGCGTCGCTGCCGCTATGTACCCAAGTAGAAAGCTACCATCAGTAAGCAATATCATTTAAAACACAACAGAGCAACAAAGCAATGCCACAGAAAGCAAGTCGTTCAGAGGTAAAATAATGAGGCACTTATCTTGACTGCGGAGCAGCAAAGAAAGAGGAAGCCAAGATGGTGCCTTATTATTTTGTAGTATGTAATGTGTGATTATTGGTTGTTACAGGAGGCGTGGTTCAAAGCCTCATGGGAAATGACGTTTTTACTAAAGTTACTGTTTTTCATTGGTTGCTGTGAGTCAGTAAAGAAATTGAGACAGCATAATCTGAAGCCTCCGGTCCTGCCATAGAATCAAGCTCAGCACCTGACAAGGAAGCCATTCCTTAAGTGACACAGATTTTACGAGCTCATGTTTTAATAACAGAGATAAACTGTACAGGAGAGTAGGATCTGCCTCTTATGTTGCCCCCACTTTTTTTCTGATGTTTACACTGGTTTCTGGCTATAGTCTGGCTGGGTTCCTGCTAATCAGGGCCCCAGCCTCTCTGTTCTCTCTAAATGACTTGGAGTGCACTCTAAGTGCACTAGTGATTGGATACTGTGGTACCTTATGAGTCCCTAGTATATGGTACCTTAGGTACCAAGGGCATAAGTACTTCACAGGCCTACCAGGGGCTGAAGCATGTATTATGCCACCCCTGGGAAGCAGACTAAATCTGACACCACAGGCCTGCTACTGCAGCCTGGGTGAGGTGGTGCTAGCACTCCTCACTGAGATATAGGTTCCCTATATCTCCCCTGCACACACTTTTAAACCTATCAGTCACCCCTAAGGCAGGCCCTATCAATCCTGAGGGCAGGGTGCTTGGTTCCTATGTGAGAGGGTGCATCTGCCTGAGCAGGGCCCCTCTGCAGCTCTCAGAGTCCATTCTCTGGGGCTGTTTGTGGATGCGGTTAAACCATATACTCTTAAGTGCATTATATCCTCGCGGTAAAATGCTAACTTTGGAATGGCTGCATCAAAACATGTCGTGTTTGGTGTCAAACATCTTGGAATACTACCCCCCCCCCGCCAGTCTTGGCATGGGTAGCATTCCACCCTTCTAGAGGGATAGACATGTACCTACTGTGGAAACGCGGTAGAATCCTGCAGAGCCCTGGCATCACAAAATGGATGCCACCAGTCACAGACACTGGGCTGCCCTCCTGCTGATGACCGAAACTCGCAGTGGAGGAAGCCCAACAATAGGCATCCTGTCACAGGGAGGTGTAACCACCTCCCAGACAGTGTTTAGTGTATTGGGGCTGGGTGGGTGCACTCTTAGAGTGCTTTGAAGTCCTGCACTGGGGAGCAGAAGGCTCCTCGGTGCATATGCCAGTTCAAACCAGCTCAGGGGCTACCTGCCCCTACTCTGGCATGAAACTGGACAAAGGGAAGTGGGTGTAGCCACCCACTCCCCTGACCCTCCCATAGGTGGGGTCATAGAGCTAGTCCCTCCCTTCTTTACAGTATAAGATAGGGAACCCTTGCCATTGCAAATTAGATACCCCTGGATGACGCTCTACAAGAAGAATCCCGGACCTTCGACGTTCCACTACCTTTGGAAGACTGAAGAATCTCCCTTGGAGTCAAGGAGTGACTCCCCTGCTTGGCAGGCACCAAAAACTACAAACGACGGTTGCAAACTACGCCGCTCCCACCGGAGTCCGAAGTCCCTGCAGCCCAAGAAATGGATTTCCTGCCTTCTCAAAGGCCATCGTGAGGCCCCAGCGAAGCTGAGGCCAGTGGACCCCAAGAGTGATGAGGAACCGCGACCCCTGGGTACCGTGCACTATTGTCAAGTGCAACCCCTTCACAACGTTAGACGAACTTGTGCTTTGGACCACGTATGGTCCTAGCCTCCAGCAGGAATCCCTCCGAAGATCAGAGGTCTACCACGTCCCGAGTGACCGTGGGCCCCTGTTGAGCAAATCCTCCTGAGGCGTCTTCACGATCCCTTGCCAGGTGGCTTGTGGGTCCCCTGAAGGCTTTCCTACAGAACCAAAGGGCTCCCCTGGTTGCTCCAGGCCTGCCCTGACTTACCCTCTTTGGGTGAGTCCCTCAGACCTTGCTGGTGTGCGCCATTGACTTTTTACTCTTTCCCCAAGACTTGCTGTTACCAAGGCTTGTTGGCTCCAATCGAGTCGCCGACACCGCAGTAAGCTGCAGACATCGTGGGACACGCCGAATCCAGCTCCTGGTCATCGTCGACACCTCCTACACTTCTCCTGTCGCCACAAGCAGCAAGTCTTCACTGGCTCCCATTGAAAACGACGCCGCGACCCGACACCAAAGAACACCTATGCACCCGGCTCCCCTGGGTGAGGTAACTTCAGCACTACGGTGCTCCTGTGGGTGTGGGCCCTAGAACTACTTACCCTGTAAGTGACTTGCTTGTAGCTACCCTAGAAGTGCCCTAAAACTCTTACTTTCCAAGTGCGACTATCGCGCTGACTCATACATGGTTCGCGCCTGTGTTAGACACGCCGCGTCCAACTCCCTTGCAACTCTATCTGTAACCGCATCCTTTGACTCGTACAAGGACCGATCGGTGTGTTCGCCTCGAACACGCAAGGGACTTTTAACATTGAAATCTCAATCGCGTCTGTTCGCATAGAGTCGTACAGGACTCGCACCGGTGCCAGGACACCGCGTCCGTCCCCTGTGGGTCTCCTACAACTACCTGGGGTGGTTCTTGGGGGTCCCTCGATTCTAGATGCCCTAGACCTAGGTCTAGCCAAACTAAGATTGTAATATTTGATTGTGCTAAACTTATTTTGATAACATTTGATTTGTACATATGTTCCTGACTTCTAATCTCATAAAGAGATTAGTAGAGAGTTGTTTATTAATAAATACATATATATTTGATATATATACCTGTGTGGTGTCTTTTCATTTGGTGATTCAAGAGATTGTGTGGTAAAACAAGCTGCTTTACATTCCTTCAAGACTTAGCCTGAAGGCTGCTCTCCACAGCTACCACTAGGATAGCTTTCTTTAAAGGTTGTCTTAAACCTATCTACCATAAGAGTCGAATTGTTCTGGTGCAAGGTGTCCACTTTAATTAGTGAACAGCATATACCAGGCCAACTTCTCACATTGGTGGGCAGCGTGTGGGATTCCAGCTTGCTATTGTGTTACCAGAAAATCTCTATTTGAATTACTAACTGAAAACCACTATAGGTACTTAAGGTACATATAAAGTCAAGCTTAGTATCAATAAGTTCTACTGAACTTAGAGCTGTGTGCCAAGGGATAGCACACCCTTTCTACAGCTCAAGCTAGTATCAGTAGGCCACAAACTAGTGTAGGTAGTACAACACTGCACAACACTAGAATGTCCTTAAAGGGTGGAACCAGTGGATCCACTCAGCCTCAGTATAAGGACATGGCTTTCTCTGACTTGAGAGCCATGTGTGTTGAAAGGCACCTGAAGCTAGGACAGAGTCCCTCCACACTACACCTGATAGATCTGCTGACAGCAGATGATCTTAGATTGGCTCTAGGAGCTAATAGGTCTGAATCAGGGGGTGGGTCAATTACAGTGTCTGGGTCAGATGACGAAAATCAGAATGACCAAGACTCTGTGATTGAAGGGCCAGGCTCCAAGGGGCCTGAAAAGGACAGAGGAATTCTCCCTAAGAGAACTGACAGAGTGGATGAGAGGCATAGGTCCCCTTCCAGGGAATCTGACCACTCTTATCACTCTGGCAGAGAATTTGTCCAGCAGAGGAACTCATACTTTCCCATAAGAGAGAGCTCCTCTGACAGAATGTGCAAACTGCTGCAGTATGAGGAAGCAAGAGTTGCCCTCAGAACCAAGCAGTTGGCACTGGATAGAGAAGCCCTGGAGATCCAGAGAGCTTCTAGAAGAGAGGGGTTAGAACCCCTTGGTGGCAGCAACAGTGTCCCTAGTGGCAGAGAATCTATTCCAGACCATAGGAACCTGAGCAAGGTTGTTCCTCCCTACCAGAGTGGGGATGATATCCACAAGTGGATAACTGCTATGGAGAGGGCCTGTAGAGTACAGCAGGTCCCCCAAAAGCAGTGGGCAGCAATCTTGTGGCTCTCCTTTTCAGACAAAGGTAGAGACAAGCTCCTCACTGTTAGAGAAGAGGATGCTGATAATTATGAAGTCCTGAAGAGTGCACTGATTGATGGGTTTGGCTTAACCACTGAGCAGTACAGGTTGAAGTTCAGAGACACCCAGAAGGCACAGACTCAGGACTGGACTGACTTTGTAGATTGTGCAACCAAGGCTCTGGAGGGTTGGCTGGTTGGCAGTAGGGTTACTGATTTCAAGGGATTGTATAATCTGATGATGAGAGAACAGATCCTTAATAATTGCCAGAACCAGTTGTTGCATCAATACCTGGTGGACTCAGATCTGACCTCTCCCCAAGAATTGGGAAAGAAGGCAGACAAATGGGTCAGAACCAGGGTAAGGCAGAAACCCCAGAACCAAGGGGTGATACCAAGAAGCAAGATCCTAAGGGCTCTGAGAAAGGTGGGGATAAGTCAAAAGACCAGAAGTCTTTACAAGGGCCCCAAAAATCTGCATCTGGTGGGGAGTCACAATCCAACAAGGGAAAAGGCCAAAAGAAGCCCTGGTGCAAATTCTGTAAACAGAAAGGGCACTGGACTTCTGATTGTAACAAGTCCAAAGACCAAACCACCACCACTCCTGCCCCTAAGGCAACTGTTCCCCCTAGCTCAGCTACTGGTGGAGGTGGTACTCAGAATAAGGGTGTAGTAGGGTTGACCCTGGGTTCTGAAGTGGACTCTGACCTAGTCAGAGTGCCCACTCAGGCAATGCTGATTTGTGATGGAGACCTTGAGATGTCCTTCCTAGTAAGCCCCAGTAATCTTGGCAAATACAAACAGCAGCCTGTAATAAATGGCAAACAGGCTTTGGCATTTAGGGACACAGGTGCTAGTGTCACCATGGTGGCAGAGGATCTTGTGGACCCTGGACAGATCATCCTGGGCGAAATGTATCAGGTGACCAATGCAAGCAATGTCAGGACCAACCATAGTCTGGCAGTTGTGAATTTCTCCTGGGGAGGGGTAACTGGCCTCAAGAAGGTTGTAGTCAGTGCAGACCTCCCTGTCGAATGTCTATTGGGCAATGATCTAGAGACTTCAGCCTGGTCTGAAGTAGAGTTATGGACTCATGCTGAGATGTTGGGCATCCCTGCAGAGGTATTTGCTGTGACCAGGTCACAAGCAAGAATGCATAACACTGAACCAGCTCTGGATCCTGGAACAATGGACCAGATGCTTCCCAAGAGGAGGAGCAGTAGGGTAAAGGCAGTGCCTTCCCCTCTGTCTCAGATCACAGATTCACCCCCAGAGGGAGGTGAAGCAGATCCTGAAGAAGGAACTGCCCCAGAGGGACTTGAGCCTGATCAGGTTGAGTTCTTGGGGGCAGGGGACCCTTCTAGGGAAGATCTGAGTAAGGAGCAACAGTGCTGCCCCTCTCTTGAACCCCTCAGACAGCAGGCTGCTGCTGAGGCTGCTGGGAGTGCTAGTGGGTCCCATAAAGATTATTGGGATGACGGACTCCTATATTCTGAGGGTAGAGATCCAGCCCCTGGAGCCACCAGGAGGTTGGTAATACCTCAGAAGTTTAGGGGTTCCTCTTGACCCTAGCACATGACATCCCTTTAGCAGGACACTTGGGCCAAAACAAGACCTGGGACAGGCTTGTTCCACATTTTCATTGGCCACATATGTCAGAGGACACAAAGGAGTTTTGTCGCTCCTGTGTCACATGCCAAGCCAGTGGTAAGGCAGGTGGCACAACAAAGGCCCCCTGATACCACTACCTGTGGTGGGGGTACCCTTTGAAAGGGTAGGGATTGACATTGTTGGTCCCCTTGACCCTCAAACTGCATCTGGGCACAGGTTTATCCTGGTGGTAGTGGATCATGTCACCAGGTACCCAGAAGCAATTCCTCTGAGGACCACCACAGCCCCTGTGGTGGCAAGAGCCCTCATTGGAGTTTTCTCCAGAGTGGGTTTCCCAAAGGAGGTCATCTCTGACAGAGGTACTAACTTCATGTCAGGATATCTGAAAGCAATGTGGAAGGAGTGTGGTGTAACTTATAAGTTCACCACTCCCTATCACCCACAATGCAATGGTTTGGTTGAACGCTTCAACAAAACCCTTAAGGGAATGATTAAAGGACTCCCAGAGAAGCTTAGGCGGAAATGGGACCTTCTTCTTCCCTGCCTGTTGTTTGCATACAGAGAGGTTCCACAGAAGGGGGTTGGTTACAGCCCATTTGAGCTTCTGTTTGGGCACCCTGTAAGAGGTCCATTGTGTTTGGTTAAAGAGGGCTGGGAGTTACCTCTCAAACCCCCCAAACAGAATGTGATGGACTATGTACTTGATCTCCGCTCCCGGATGGCCGACTACATGAAAAAGGCAACCAAAAACCTGGAGGCCAGCCAAGAATTGCAAAAAGCTTGGCATGACCAAAAGGCTGTGCTGACTGTGTACCAGCCAGGACAGAAAGTGTGGGTGTTGGAGCATGTGGCCCCAGCAGCCCTCCAGGACAAGTGGAGTGGCCCCCATACAATAGTTGAACAGAAGGGAGAAGTTACCTACCTGGTGAATCTTGGAACTCCCAGGAGCCCCTGAGGGTGCTCCATGTCAACAGATTAAAGCCATATGTTGACAGGGCTGACATGGGCTTGCTCATGGCAACTGATGAGGACCAGGAGGAGGAGAGTGACCCTCTCCCTGACCTGCTCTCTCAGAACCCTGATGATGGGTCAGTAGATGGTGTTGCTTTGGCAAGCAGCCTCACTGACCATCAGCAAACTGAGTGCAGACAAGTTCTGCAACAGTATAGACATATGTTTAGCCTGACCCCTAGTCAGACTACCTGGTGCACCCATGAGGTGGACACTGGAGACAGTCTGCCTGTCAAGAGTAAAATCTACAGGCAACCTGACCATGTCAGGGACTGTATCAGGACTGAAGTCCAGAAAATGTTGGAGCTAGGTGTAATTGAGCCTTCAGATAGCCCTTGGGCTAGCCCAGTAGTCCTGGTACCCAAGCCTCATACCCAGGGTGGTAAGAAAGAAATGAGGTTTTGTGTAGACTACAGAGGCCTCAATGTAGTCACTAGGACTGATGCCTATCCCATACCAAGGGCAGATGAGCTGATTGATACTTTGGCCTCAGCCAAGTATCTAAGTACATTTGACCTAACAGCTGGCTACTGGCAGATCAGATTAGCTGATGGTGCAAAAGCCAAAACAGCATTTTCGATCCCTAGTGGGCACTACCACTTTGTGGTGATGCCCTTTGGATTGAAAAATGCACCTGCCACTTTTCAGAGGTTGGTGAATAAAGTTCTGGCAGGGATGGAAACTTATTGCTCAGCTTATCTAGATGATATTGCTGTCTTTAGCTCCTCCTGGCAGGATCACCTGGTCCACCTCAGAAATGTTTTGGAGGCTCTGCAGAAAGCAGGCCTCACTATCAAGGCCACTAAGTGCCAGATAGGGCAGAGTCAGGTTGTGTACCTGGGCCACCTTGTAGGTGGAGGCCAGGTTCAGCCTTTACAGAGCAAAATCCAAACCATAATGGAATGGGTTGCTCCAACCACCCAGACACAGGTGAGAGCCTTCTTAGGCCTGACTGGGTACTATAGGAGGTTTGTCAAGGGATATGGATCTATAGTGAACCCCTTGAATGATCTGACCTCAAAGAAAATGCCCAAAAAGGTTCAGTGGACAGATAGCTGTCAGAAGGCATTTGAAGACCTAAAGCAGGCCATGTGCACTGCCCCCATCTTACAGAGTCCATACTACACCAAAAAGTTCATTGTCCATGTAGGAGAGTAGGATCTGCTTCACATGGGTACCCCCACTTTTTGCTGATGCTTCACTGTTTTTCGACTTTAGTCTGGCTGGGGCCCTGCTAATCAGAACCCCAGCTTAGCTGCTTCCTCTCTAAAATGGTTTCCATGTGCCCTAGGCACATCTCTGATTGGAATCTGGAGTGCCCTTGTAAGTCCCTAGTATATGGTATACTATGTACCCAGGGCATAGGTACCTCAGAGGCCTACCAGGGGCTGCAGCATGTCTTGTGCCACCCCTGGAAGGCCATCGTACTGACACCACAGGTCTGCTACTGCAGCCTGGGTAAGGTGGTGCATGCACCCCTTACTGTGATATAGGCTACCTATATCACTACATACATACACACATATAAACCTATAAGTCACTCCTATGGCAGGCCTTATCAATCCTGAAGGCAGAGTGCGTGGTTCCTATGTGAGAGGGTGCCCCTGCATGAGCTGGGCCCCTCTGCAGCGTTCGGAGACTCTTCTCTGATGCTGTTTGTAGTGCAGCCCGACCATATACTCTTAAGCGCATTATAACCTCGCGTTAAATGCTAACTTTGGGATGGCTGCACGGAAACATGTCGTGTTTGGTGTCAAACATCTTGGAATACTAACCTCAGAGGCCTGCCAGGGGCTGAAGCATGTATTATGCCACCCCTGGAAGGCCAGCCAAAATGACACCACAGGCCTGCTCCTGCAGCCTGAGTAAGGTGGTGCATGCACCCCTTATAGTGGTATAGGCTACCTATATCACTACCATTGCACACACCTATAAACCTATCAGTCACTCCTATGGCAGGCCTTGACAATCCTGAAGGCAGAGTGCTTGATTTTTTTATGTGAGAGGGTGCCCCTGCATGAGCAGAGCCCCTCTGCAGCATTCGGAGTACCTCCTCTGATGCTGTTTGCAGTGCAGCCTGACCATATACTCTTAAGTGCATTATATCCTCGCGGTAGAATGCTAACTTTGGACTGGCTGCACCAAAACATGTCGAGTTTGGTGTCAAACATCTTGGAATACTACCCCCCCGCCAGTTCTGGCGGCGGGGGTAGCATTCCACCGTTCTAGAGGGAGAGACATGTACCCACCGGCCTACCCGGTAACTTCTTTCCAAAGCCCTGGCATCACAAAATGGATGCCGCTGCCACAGACACAAGTCTGGCCTCCTGCTGCTGACCGAAACTCCGGCAGGGGAGGCCTGGACAATAGGTTTCCTGTCCCAGGGAGGTGTAACCACCTCCCCAGACAGGATAGTGTGTATTGGGGCTGGGCGGGAGCACTCTCTGGTGCTTTGAAGTCCTGCACTGGGGGCACATTTGGTGTCCCTGTGCATACCCCAGTTCAAACCGGCTCAGGGCTTCCAGCCCCTGCTCTGGCGCGAAACTGGACAAAGGGAAAGGGGTGTAACCACCCCTCTGCCCTGACCCTCCCATAGGTGGGTCCCCAGAGTATGTCCAACCCCCCAACTTGGTATAAGTATGGGACCCCAGTCCTTAGGACTTTAGATTTACCTGGACGAAACTCTGACACAGAATCCTGGACCTTCGACGCTCTACTTTAAGATTAGAGGACTGAAGAATCTCCCTTGGGGTCAAGGAGTGACTCCCCTGCTTGGCAGGCACCAAAGAAGCAATTGTCCGGTCTGCATCGCTGAAGCTCCCGCCGGACGCCGAAGTCTTTGCATTACCAGAAGTGGATTTCCAGACTTCCCCGAGGCTGCCCTGAGTCCCCAGCAAAGCTGAGGCCTGTAGCTGTCATGGGTAACGTGGAACCGGGACCCCTGCACACCGAGCACATTTGCAAGTGCATCCTCTTCCTGGGCTCCCACGAAGTTGTACTTTGGGCTTCGAGTAGCCCCCGCCTCCAGCACCGACTGTACCGAAGATCACTGGCCTCCACTCCACGAGTGTCCCGTGAGCCAGCTCCAAGTCCGTCCACTCGAGGCTCCTTCGCAGTCGCTAGTCCATTGGCTAGTAGGCCCTCCCGAAGGCCAATCTTCTTCTGCTTGGGCTTTTCTGGTTGCTCCAGGCGTGCCCTGACTTACCCTTGCTGGGTGAGTCTTTCAGACCTTGCTGGTCTGCACCACCGTCCTTCTATTTCCACGAGACTTGCCGTTGCCAAGGCTTGTTGGGACCAATCCGGTCGCCGACACCTCAGCAATTGACAGACATCGTGGGACAGCTCGAATCCAGCTCCCGGTCATCGTCGACGCCTCCTGAACCTCATGGCTGAAGAGTCAAGACGACCGTCAACCTACCTGAAGCACTCGACATCGGTGGGCATCCGCTCATCGCCTTCCTGGTCACTGGCTAGTGACCCAGACTCTGTCCCCTCTGCTTTCAGGTTCTTCAGATCTTCGATCCACCTTTGGATCCACCCGAACACTTTCGACTTGGCCGCCAGCAGCACTTTGCAGCAGATCGCCATTGAAAACGACGACGAAACCCGACCCCGAAAGACACCTATGCACCCGGCTCCCCTGGGTGAGGTAACACGAGTACTCCGGTGCTCCCGTGGGTATAGACTCTAGAACAACCCAGTTCTAAAGGGGTTTGCTCCAAGTCCTCCTCTAAGTGTCCCTTTTCTTTAAAATTCCAACCGCGACTTTCCCCATAGAAGTCAACGGCGATTCGCGGCTGTATTCTCACACTGCACGCGTCCCCCGTGGGTCCCCTGTGTCACTACCTTGGGTGGTTCATTGTGGTCCAAGCACTTCTACAGGCTCTAGGCCTTGTGTCTAGCTCAGTCGTGGTTCTTATACCAGTTTATTGGTATATGGTTTGGTACGCCCCTAGGGCTCAAACGTGTATTTGTGCTATTACTGTTGATAACTAACTTATAACTTATGTACTTCGAACTCTAGCCTCATAAAGAGACTAGAGGGGTGTGTTTAGCAATAAATACATATATTTTGAATATATACCTGGTGTGGTCCTCTTTCATTTGGTCACTCAAGAGCTGCTTTACATTCCTTCAAGACTTAGCCTGAAGGCTGCTCTCCATAGCTACCACTAGGATAGCTTTCAATAAAGGTTGTCTTTAACCTATCTCCAATAAGGGGTTGTTTGGACTGGTGCAAGGTGCCCACTATAATTAGTGGACAGCATATACCAGGCCAACTTCTCACATTGGTGTGCAGCGTGTGGGATTCCAGCTTGCTATTGTTTTACCAGATAATCTCAATTGAATTGATCAACTGAAAACCACTAAGGGTACCTTAGGTACATATAAATCAAGCTTAGTATACAGTAAGTTCTACTGAACTTAGAGTTGTGTGTTAAGGGATAGCACACCCTTTCTACAACTCAAGAGAGTTTAGTAGGCCACACTAGAGTAGGTAGTGCATACACCACACCTCACTAGTAATGTCTTCAAAGCCAGGACCCAGTGAGTCCTTGCCAGAAGCCAGTGGGCTTCTTCCCTCCAAGTATGATAAACTCCCATTCTTGGAATTGAGAGCATTATGCAATACTAAGAAGTTGAAGGCAGGTAAAAGTGCCAGCACCCAACACCTCAGGGAGGTGTTACTGGCTGATGATCTCAGCAGGCCCCTAGGGTCTGAAGGGGTAGGCAGAGAGGGTGGGGCAGAAAATGAGGAAGGGGTCAGGGGTGAAGAAACCCAGGGCCCCCCCTCTGAAACTGGCCAGGAAGGTGAAAATGACCTTGACCTGGAAAACCCAATTCCTCCTGTGGAGGAGGAGGAGGATCAGAATGACCTCCCTTTGTCCCCCAGGAAGAATTGTGAGTGTGCCCAGAAGGCCTAGATCTCCTTCTCAGGAGTCTAACCACTCTGACACCTCAGTAGGGACCTCTGTCTCCTCTCATGGAAGGGAATCCTCTCATGAGAGGAGAAAGAGACTGATTCAGTATGAGCAAGCCCAGCTTGAACTCAGGAAACAGCAATTGGCTATAGACAGGGAGTCCCTAGATCTCTATAGAGAGAGAAAAAAGTTGGGACTAGAGTCCCATGGTGGCAGCAATTTCCCCAGAGATAGGGAAAGGTCTTATGACCATAGAAACCTGAGCAAGATTGTCCCTCCCTACCAGAGTGGGGATGATATCCACAAATGGATAACTGCACTGGAGAGGGCCTGTAAAGTACAGAGGGTCCCTCAGGAGCAGTGGGCAGCAATCTTGTGGCTCTCCTTTGCAGACAAAGGTAGAGACAAGCTCCTCACTGTAAGAGAAGAGGATGCTGACAATTACAAAGTCTTGAAGAGTGCTCTGATTGATGGGTTTGGCCTAACAACTGAACAATACAGGTTAAAGTTCAGAGATACCAAAAAAGCACAGACTCAAGACTGGGTAGACTATGTGGATTGTTCTGCTAAGGCTCTGGAAGGTTGGTTGATGGGCAGTAAGGTGTGTGACTTCACAGGATTGTACAATCTTATCATGAGGGAGCAGATTCTTAATAACTGTCAAAATCAGCTGTTGCATCAGTATCTGGTGGACTCTGATCTGATCTCTCCCCAAGAATTGGGAAAGAAGGCAGACAAATGGGTCAGAACCAGGGTGAGGCAGAAGGTACAGAACCAAGGTGGTGACCCAAAGAAGCAAGATTCTAAGAACTCTGATAAGGGTGGGGAGAAGGGTAAAGACCAGAAGTCTTCAAAAGGCCCCAAAAATCTTCTTCAGGGGGGGATTCACAGTCTAACAAAGGGAAAGGCCAAAAGAAACCATGGTGCAAGGTCTGTAAGCAAAAGACCCACTGGACCAGTGATTGCACCAAGTCCAAAGACTCTACTCCAGCCCCCACCAATGCCCCTAAGGCACCTGCTCCCCCTAGTGCAGTTACAGTTGGTGGCGGGACTACACAAGCCAAGGGTTTAGTAGGGTTGACCCTGGGTAAGGAGATGAGCTCTGACCTAGTCAGAGAACTCACTCAGGCTGTCCTAGTCTGTGATGGAGGCATGGATGTGACCTCCTCTGTGAGTCCCAGTAATCTGGGCAAGTACAGGCAACAGCCCTTAATCAATGGAAAAGAGGCTTTGGCATTTAGGGACAAGGGGCAAGTGTCACCATGGTGACACAAGACCTTGTGAATCCTGGGCAGATTATACTTGGTGAAATGTACCAAGTGACCAATGCTAGCAATGTCAGAACAGACCATACTCTGGCAGTTGTTAACTTCTCCTGGGGAGGGGTAACTGGCCTTAAGAAGGTTGTGGTAAGTGCAGACCTACCAGTTGAATGCTTGCTTGGCAATGATTTAGAAACTTCGGCTTGGGCAGAAGTGGAGCTCAGGACCCATGCAGAAATGCTGGGCATCCCTGCAGATGTGTTTGCTGTGACCAGGTCACGAGCCAAGATGTCTAACACTGAACAGGCCTTGGATTCTGGAATAATGGACCAAGTGCCCTCCAAGAAGAGGAGTAGTAGGGTAAAGGCAGTGCCTTCCCCTTGGCTCAGAAGGAAGATCAGTCTCTTGAGGGGGATGATCTCAGTCCTGAGGAAGGAACTGTCCCAGAGGAGCTTGAACCTGACCAGGTTGAGTTCTTGGGGACAGGGGGCCCTTCCAGAGCAGATCTGAGCCAGGAGCAGCAGAGCTGCCCCTCTCTTGAACCCCTCAGACAGCAAGCTGCTGCTGAGTCTGCTGGGAAAGTTAGTGGTCCCCATACAGTGTATTGGGATGATGGACTCTTGTACTCAGAGTGTAGAGACCCCAAGCCTGGTGCCACCAGGAGGTTGGTTATACCTCTGAAGTTCAGGGGCTTCCTATTGACCCTAGCCCATGACATTCCCTTAGCAGGTCACCTGGGCCAGAACAAGACTTGGGACAGAATTGTCCCTCACTTTCACTGGCCCCACATGTCTGAAGACATCAAGGAGTTTTGTCGCTCCTGTGTAACTTGCCAGGCCAGTGGCAAGGCAGGTGGCACTACAAAGGCCCCCCTGATACCACTACCTGTGGTGGGGGTTCCCTTTGAAAGGGTGGGGATTGACATTGTTGGTCCCATAGATCCCCAAACAGCATCTGGGCACAGGTTTATCCTGGTGGTAGTGGATCATGCCACCAGGTACCCAGAGGCTATTCCCCTTAGGACCACTACAGCACCTGTGGTGGCAAGAGCCCTCCTGGGAATTTTCTCAAGAGTGGGCTTCCCTAAGGAGGTTGTATCAGACAGGGGTGCTAACTTTATGTCTGGATACTTGAAAGCAATGTGGAAGGAGTGTGGAGTGACTTACAAGTTCACCACACCCTATCACCCACAATGCAATGGTTTAGTTGAGAGATTCAACAAAACCTTGAAGGGCATGATTAAAGGGCTCCCAGAAAAGCTTAGGCGAAGATGGGACATACTCTTGCCCTGCCTTTTATTTGCGTACAGGGAGGTGCCTCAAAAGGGGTTGGCTACAGCCCTTTTGAACTTTTGTTTGGTCACCCTGTCAGGGGCCCATTGTGCTTGGTGAAGGAAGGATGGGAGTTACTTCTCAAGCCCCCAAAGCAAGACATAGTGGACTATGTACTTGGTCTCCGCTCCAGGATGGCTGAGTACATGAAAAAGGCAACTAAAAACCTTGAGGCTAGCCAGGAACTTCAAAAAGCCTGGCATGACCAAAAGGCTGTACTGACTGTTTACCAGCCAGGACAGAAGGTGTGGGTGTTGGAGCCAGTGGCCCCAGCAGCTCTCCAAGACAAATGGAGTGGACCCCATACCATTGTTGAACAGAAGGGTGAGGTTACCTACTTAGTAGACCTAGCAACACCCAGGAGTCCCCACAGGGTTCTCCATGTCAACAGATTAAAACCATATGTGGACAGGGCAGACATGGGCTTGCTCATGGCTACTGATGAGGGACAGGAGGAAGAGAGTGACCCACTCCCTGACCTGCTCTCACAGAACCCTGATGATGGGTCAGTGGATGGTGTAGCCTTGGTAGCCAGCCTCACTGCCCAGCAGCAAACTGATTGCAGACAGGTGCTCAATAAGTTCAGACACATATTCTCACTGAGACCCAGTCAGACCACCTGGTGCACTCATGAAGTGGACACTGGGGACAGTCTGCCTATTAAAAATAAGATTTATAGGCAACCTGACCATGTCAGGGACTGTATCAGGACAGAAGTCCAGAAGATGTTGGATTTGGGAGTTATTGAACCCTCAGATAGCCCTTGGGCTAGTCCAGTGGTCCTTGTGCCAAAACCTCACACCAATGGTGGGAAAAGAGAGATGAGGTTTTGTGTGGACTACAGGGGTCTCAATGCAGTCACTAGGACTGATGCCCATCCAATACCTAGGGCAGATGAGCTAATAGACACTTTGGCCTCAGCCAAGTATCTAAGCACATTTGACCTGACAGCTGGCTACTGGCAGATCAGACTAGCTGATGATGCAAAGCCAAAAACAGCATTCTCAACCCCTAGTGGGCATTATCAATTTGTGGTGATGCCCTTTGGTCTGAAGAATGCACCTGCCACTTTTCAGAGGTTGGTGAATACAGTCCTTACAGGTCTGGAAGCCTATAGTGCAGCATATCTAGATGATATTGCTGTCTTTAGCTCCACCTGGGAGGATCACCTGGTCCACCTCAGAAATGTTTTACAGGCCCTGCAGAAAGCAGGCCTGACTATCAAGGCCACCAAGTGCCAGATAGGGCAGAGTCAGGTTGTGTACCTGGGCCACCTTGTGGGTGGAGGCCAGGTTCAACCCTTGCAGAGCAAGATCCAGACCATCATGGACTGGACTGCTCCAACTACCCAGACTCAGGTGAGAGCCTTTTAGGCCTGACTGGGTACTGTAGGAGATTTGTCAAGGGGTATGGATCAATAGTGACACCCCTGAATGACTTAACTTCCAAGAAAATGCCCAAAAGGTTCAGTGGACAGTTAGCTGTCAAAAGGCATTTGATGACCTAAAGCAGGCCATGTGCACTGCTCCCATTCTACAGAGTCCTGATTACTCCAAGAAGTTCATTGTCCAAACAGATGCATCTGAATTGGGGGTAGGGGCTGTACTGTCACAATTGAATGATGAAGGTCAGGATCAGCCAGTAGCTTTTATTAGCAGAAGGCTGACCCCTAGAGAGAAACGTTGGTCAGCCATTGAGAGGAGGCCTATGCTGTGGTCTGGGCTCTGAAGAAGTTGAGGCCATACTTGTTTGGTACTCACTTCCTTGTTCAAACAGACCATAAGCCCCTCTTATGGCTAAAACAAATGAAGGGTGAAAACCCCAAACTGCTTAGGTGGTCCATTTCCCTACAGGGGATGGACTTCACAGTGGAACATAGACCTGGGAGTAACCATGCCAATGCAGATGGACTCTCTAGGTACTTCCACTTAGAACATGAAGACTTAACTGGGCAAGGTTAGTTTAATGTCCCTACGTTTGGGGGGTTGTGTAGGAGAGTAGGATCTGCTTCACATGGGTACCCCCACTTTTTGCTGATGCTTCACTGTTTTTCGACTTTAGTCTGGCTGGGGCCCTGCTAATCAGAACCCCAGCCTAGCTGCTTCCTCTCTAAAATGGTTTCCATGTGCCCTAGGCACATCTCTGATTGGAATCTGGTGTGCCCTTGTAAGTCCCTAGTATATGGTATACTATGTACCCAGGGCATAGGTACCTCAGAGGCCTGCAACGGCTGAAGCATATATTATGCCACCCCTGGAAGGCCAGCCAAAATGACACCACAGACCTGCTCCTGCAGCCTGAGTAAGGTGGTGCATGCACCCGTTACAGTGGTATAGGCTACCTATATCACTACCATTGCACACACCTATAAACCTATAAGTCACTCCTATGGCAGGCCTTGACAATCCTGAAGGCAGAGTGCTTGGTTTTTATGTGAGAGGGTGCCCCTGCATAAGCAGAGCCCCTCTGCAGCATTCGGAGTACCTCCTCTGATGCTGTTTGCAGTGCAGCCTGACCATATACTCTTAAGTGCATTATATCCTCGCGGTAGAATGCTAACTTTGGACTGGCTGCACCAAAACATGTCGAGTTTGGTGTCAAACATCTTGGAATACTACCCCCCCGCCAGTTCAGGCGGCGGGGGTAGCATTCCACCGTTCTAGAGGGAGAGACATGTACCCACCGGCCTACCCGGTAACTTCTTTCCAAAGCCCTGGCATCACAAAATGGATGCCGCTGCCACAGACACGAGTCTGGCCTCCTGCTGCTGACCGAAACTCCGGCAGGGGAGGCCTGGACAAGAGGTTCCCTGTCCCAGGGAGGTGTAACCACCTCCCCAGACAGGATAGTGTGTATTGGGGCTGGGCGGGAGCACTCTCTGGTGCTTTGAAGTCCTGCACTGGGGGCACATTTGGTGTCCCTGTGCATACCCCAGTTCAAACCGGCTCAGGGGCTTCCAGCCCCTGCTCTGGCACGAAACTGGACAAAGGGAAAGGGGTGTAACCACCCCTCTGCCCTGACCCTCCCATAGGTGGGTCCCCAGAGTATGTCCAACCCCCTAACTTGGTATAAGTATGGGACCCCAGTCCTTAGGACTTTAGATTTACCTGGACGAAACTCTGACACAGAATCCTGGACCTTCGACGCTCTACTTTAAGATTAGAGGACTGAAGAATCTCCCTTAGGGTCAAGGAGTGACTCCCCTGCTTGGCAGGCACCAAAGAAGCAAATGTCCGGTCTGCATCGCTGAAGCTCCCGCCGGACGCCGAAGTCTTTGCATCACCAAAGGTGGATTTTCAGACTTCTCCGAGGCTGCCCTGAGTCCCCAGCAAAGCTGAGGCCCGTAGCTGTCGTGGGTAACGTGGAACCCTGACCCCTGGACACCGAGCACATTTGCAAGTGCATCTTCTTCCTGGGCTCTCACGAAGTTGTGCTTTGGGCTCCGAGTAGCCCCCGCTTCCAGCACCGACTGCACCGAAGATCACTGGCCTCCACTCCACGAGTGTCCCGTGAGCCAGCTCCAAGTGCGTCCACTTGAGGCTCCTTCGCGGTCGCTAGTCTGTTGGCTAGTAGGCCCTCCCAAAGGCCAATCTTCTTCTGCTTGGGCTTCCCTGGTTGCTCCAGGCGTGCCCTGACTTACCCTTGCTGGGTGAGTCCCTCAGACCTTGCTGGTATGTGTAGGAAGGTGGAATCTGACTATATGGTTGCCCCCACTTTTTTATGGTGTTTTGCTGGTTTATGACTTAGTTGGACTGGGATCCTGCTATTCAGGGCCCCAGTCTATCTGCTTTCTCTGTAAAATGGTTTCCATGTGCCTTAGGCACATCACTGATTGGAATCTGGAGTGCCCTTATAAGTCCCTAGTATATGGTATACTATGTACCAAGGGCATAGGTACCTCAGAGGCCTGCCAGGGGCTGCAGCATGTATTATGCCACCCCTGGAAGGCCATCCAAACTGACACCACAGGTCTGCTACTGCAGCCTGGGTAAGGTGGTGCATGCACCCCTTACTGTGATATAGGTTACCTATATCACTAAATGCATACACACATATAAACCTATAAGTCACTCCTAAGGCAGGCCTTATCAATCCTAAAGGCAGAGTGCATGGTTCCTATGTGAGAGGGTGCCCCTGCATGAGCAGGGCCCCTCTGCAGCGTTCGGAGACCATCTCTGATGCTGTTTGTAGTGCAGCCTGACCATATACTCTTAAGCGCATTATATCCTCGCGGTAAAATGCTAACTTTGGAATGGCTGCATCTAAACATGTCGTGTTTGGTGTCAAACATCTTGGAATACTACCCCCCGCCAATCCTGGCTGCGGGGGTAGCATTCCACCCTTCTAGAGGAAAGACATGTTAACTCTGACTAGTCCGGTAACTTCTTTCCAGAGCCCTGGCATCACAAAATGGATGCTGCTGCCACAGACACGAGTCTGGCCTCCTGCTGCTGTACGAAACTCCGGCAGGGGAGGCCTGGACAATAGGTTTCCTGTCCCAGGGAGGTGTGACCACCTCCCCAGACAGGATAATGTGTATTGGGGCTGGGCGGGAGCACTTTCGGGTGCTTTGAAGTCCTGCACTGGGGGCACATTTGGTGTCCCTGTGCATACCCCAGTTCAAACCGGATCAGGGGCTTGCAGCCCCTGCTTTGGCGTGAACTGGACAAAGGGAAAGGGGTGTAGCCACCCCTCTGCCCTGACCCACCCATAGGTGGGGCCACAGAGTAGTCCAACCCCTATCTTTAGTATAAAGGTAGGAACCCAGTCCTTAGGACTTTAGATTATCCCTGGACGAAACTCTGAAACTGAATCCTGGACCTTCGACGCTCTACTCACGATTAGAGGACAGAAGAATCTCCCTTGGGGTCAAGGAGTGACTCCCCTGCTTGGCAGGCACCAAAGAAGCATCTGTCCGGTTCGCATTTCTGAAGCTCCCGTCGGACGCCGAAGTCATCGCATCACCAGAGGTGGATTCTCAGACTTCCCCGAGGCTACCCTGAGTCCCCAGCAAAGCTGAGGCCTGTGGCTATCGTGGGTGACTTGAGACCGTGACCCCTGGACACCGAGCACATTTGTAAGTGCATCCTCTTCTGAGTCTCCCAAGAAGTCGTGCTTTGGGCTCTGAGTAGCCCTAGCCTCCAGCACCACCTGCACCGAAGATCACTGGCCCCCACTCCACGAGTGTCCTGTAAGCCAGATCCACGTGCGGCGTCACGAGGCTCCTTTGCGGTCGCTAGCCCGTTGGCTAGTAGCCCTTAACGAAGGCCAATCCTTTTCTTACTTGGCATCCTGGTTGCTCCAGGCCTGCCCTCACTTATCCTCGCTGCGTGAGTTCCACAGACCTTGCTGGTCTGCACCATCGATGATCTACATCTTCACCAAGACTTGCCGTTGCCAAGGCTTGTTGGGTTCAATCCGGTCGCCGACACCTCAGCCTTCGACAGACATTGTGTACCAGCCCGAATCCTGCTCCTGGTCACCGACAACACCTCCTGGACCTCGTGGCCGAAGAGTCAAGATGACCGTCAATGCACCTGAAGCACTCGACATCGGTGGGCATCTGTCCATCGCCTTCCTGGTCACTGGCTAGTGACCCAGACTCTGTCCCCTCTGCTTTCAGGTTCTTCAGAACTCCGATCCACTCTTGGATCCACCCGGACACTTTTCTCTTGGCCGCCAGCAGCACTTTGCAGCAGATCGCCATTCGAATCGACGACGAAACCCGACCCCGAAAGGCACCTATGCACCCGGCTTCCCTGGGTGAGGTAACACGAGTACTCCGGTGCTCCCATGGGTAGAGACTCTTCAAAGTCCTAGATCTCAAAGGGTTTTGTCCTAGTCCTCTTTTAAGTGTCCCTTTTCTCTAATTTCCCGATCCCGACTTTCTCCATAGAAGTCAACGGCGTATCGCGGTTGTGTATTTACACTGCACGTGTCTCCCGTGGGTCCCCTGTGTCACTACCTTGGGTGGTTCCTTGTGGTCCAAGCACTTCTAGAGGCTCTAGGCCTAGTGTCTAGTTCAGTCGTGGTTCGCATACCACTTTATTGGTATATGGTTTGGTACGCCCCTAGGACCCAAACGTGTATTTGTGCTATTACTGTGATTTAATAACTTCTAACTTATGTACTTGAACTCTAGCCTCATAAAGAGACTAGAGGGGTGTGTTTAGCAATAAATACATATATTTTGAATATATGCCTGGTGTGGTGCTCTTTCATTTGGTCACTCAAGAGATTATAGACTGGTAAAACAAGCTGCTTTACATTCCTTCAAGACTTAGCCTGAAGGCTGCTCTCCATAGCTACCACTAGGATAGCTTTCAATAAGGTTGTCTTTAACCTATCTCCAATAAGGGGTTGTTTGGACTGGTGCAAGGTGCCCACTATAATTAGTGGACAGCATATGCCAGGCCAACTTCTCACATTGGTGTGCAGCGTGTGGGATTCCAGCTTGCTATTGTTTTACCAGATAATCTCAATTGAATTGATCAACTGAAAACCACTAAAGGTACCTAAGGTACATATAATTTAAGCTTAGAATACAGTAAGTTCTACTGAACTTAGAGTTGTGTGTTAAGGGATAGCACAACCCTTTCTACAACTCAAGAGAGTTTAGTAGGCCACACTAGAGTAGGTAGTGCATACACCACACCACACTAGTAATGTCTTTAAGGGTAGGATCTAAAGAATCCTTGCAGGAAGCCATTGAGCTTCCACCCTCCAAGTATGATAGACTCCCATTCTTGGAATTGAGAGCTTTATGTAACTTGAGAAAAATAAGGACAGGCCAAATCCCCACCACACAACACCTCAAGGAGTTGTTGGTGGCTTATGACCTTAGTAAGCCCTTGGGGACTGAAGGGGTAGGAGCTGAGGGTGGGGCAGAGGAAGAGGAGGAGGCCAGGGGTACCAATACCCCCAGCCCCCCTCTGAGACTGGCCAGGAGGGTGACAATGACCCTGACCTGGATAACCCAATCCCTCCTGTGGAAGATGATGAGGATGATCAGGATGATGCCCTCTTTGTCCCCCAGGAAGGATTAAGAGTGTGCCCAGGAAGTCTAGATCTCCTTCTCAGGAGTCTAACCACTCTGGCACCTCCATAGGGAGCTCTATCTCCTCTCACAGGAGGGAATCCTCTCATGAGAGAAGAGACAGACTGGTCCAGTATGAGGAAACTCAGCTGGAAATCAGAAAAAAGCAATTGGCTTTAGATAGGGAATCCCTAGATCTCCTTAGAGAGTGAAGAAAGTTGGGACTAGAGTCCCATGGTGGCAGCAATATCCCTAGAGATAGGGAAAGGTCTTATGACCATAGAAACCTAAACAAGATTGTCCCTCCCTACCAGAGTGGGGATGACATCCACAAATGGATAACTGCACTGGAGAGGGCCTGTAAAGTTCAGAAGGTCCCCCAGAGGCAGTGGGCAGCAATCTTGTGGCTCTCCTTTGCAGACAAAGGTAGAGACAAGCTCCTCACTGTAAGAGAAGAGGATGCTGACAATTACACAGTCTTGAAGAGTGCTCTGATAGATGGGTTTGGCCTAACCACTGAACAGTATAGGTTGAAGTTCAGAGACACCCAAAAGCTTAGACTCAAGACTGGGTTGATTTTGTAGATTGTGCTACAAAGGCTCTGGAAGGTTGGATACATGGCAACAAAGTGCATGACTTTTTAGGATTGTACAATTTGATTATGAGGGAGCAGATCCTTAATAATTGTCAAAACCAGCTTTTGCACCAGTATCTGGTGGACTCTGATCTGACCTCTCCCCAAGAATTGGGAAAGAAGGCAGACAAATGGGTCAGAACCAGAGTAAAAACTAGAAATCAGGGTGGTGACCAGAAGAAAGATTCTACTAAGTCCCAAGAGAAAGGTGGGGATAAATCTAAGGATAAGTCCCCTACAGGGCCCCAAAATTCCTCTTCTGGGGGTGGGTCCCAAACTCCTTCCTCTCCTGAAAAGAAACCCTATTGCCATGTCTGTAAAAAGCCTGGGCACTGGAAAACTGATCCCAGTTGCCCCAGGATTGGCAATAAAGAAAATGTTCCTCCCACAACTACTACCACCCCTCCTTGTACTACCAGTAGTAATCCTCCAGTTGGGAGTAGTGCACCCAAAAAGTTGGGTGCTTTTGCAAGAGGAACAGAGGGGAGCCCTAGTTTAGACAGGGACCCCTCAACAGACTCCTCTGACTCTGATGGTGGTATAGGATTTGCCACCTTTACCATGGGTCCCACAGCGTTGGGCAGGTACAGATTGGAGCCAATAATTAATGGTCAGAAAGCTGTGGCATTTAGGGACACAGGGGCTAGTGTCACCATGGTGGCAGGGAAACTAGTCCCCCTCACCAGTTTTTACCTGAGTTTAAGTACCAGGTGACCAACATTGATGGTGTCAGAACAGATCACCCCATGGCCATAGTCAATCTCAGCTGGGAGGGGGTCACAGGCCCAAAGAGAGTGGCAGTGTCCCCCACCTTACCTGTAGATTGCCTGATGGGCAATGATTTGGAAATTTCAGCCTGGGCTGAAGTTGAACACCAAACCCATCTTAGGATGTTGGGCGTCCCTGTAAAGGTTAGTGGGGCTGTGATGGCCACAGCCCCAGCCCAAGAATTTGGAGAGATGGAGCCTGAAAGAATGGCCCACTCTCCCCCAAAAGAGAGCACCAGGGTTGAAGAAAAATCTTCTTCCCCCCAGACAGTAGGTAAGGGTCAGCCTCCTCAGGGAACTGACCCTACCCCTAGTGAAGGAACTGCCACAGAAGTAGTCAGGCCTGGCCTGACCACCCCCCTGATGGCAGAGGACCCTTCCAAGGTGGTACCCAGTCTGGAGCAGGTAACCTGCCCCTCTCTACCCTGCCTCAGTCAGCCCAGGGCTGCAGAGGTCAGGGAGGTCAGTGGACCCCCAGGGCCCCCTGTCCAGAGGAACCCCCCCATCAGCAGATTAGGGGCACCCAGTCTAGTAGCCCTAGCCAGGTGAAAATTCCTCCACACACTGAGGGATCCCCCAAACCTCTATGTAGGGACCTCCCCCAGAGGGACTCTGGTAGGCAAGGGCAAACCTGGGACCAGAAGGTTCCAAACCTGCCATGTCCCTCCAGTAGTCCATCCAAAGGGACCCAACCCCCAGCTGTAGGCAGCCAAAGGTTGACCCTTAGAGCAAAGTGCAACTCAGTCATGGAAAGACAGGCATACATGGTGACCAGTGATCTGAGGAAGCTGAGGCCAACATTCCTAGGGCCTCACTTCTCTACCCAGACACCTCACCAGCCTTGTACTTTACCTAAGCACACCACAGGTAGTGAATCCCCATGGTGGAGACCCTCTCATACCCTTAGGGTGAGAGATTGCTTAGTGGACCATAAGACAGGGGGCACCCATGCTAGTGCAGGTGCTTCCTTATATGACCACTTAGTCAATGAAGGCTCAACTGGCCAAGGTTAGCCTTATCTCCTTTCATTTGGGGGGTTATGTAGGAAGGTGGAATCTGACTATATGGTTGCCCCCACTTTTTTATGGTGTTTTGCTGGTTTATGACTTAGTTGGACTGGGATCCTGCTATTCAGGGCCCCAGTCTATCTGCTTTCTCTGTAAAATGGTTTCCATGTGCCTTAGGCACATCACTGATTGGAATCTGGAGTGCCCTTATAAGTCCCTAGTATATGGTATACTATGTACCAAGGGCATAGGTACCTCAGAGGCCTGCCAGGGGCTGCAGCATGTATTATGCCACCCCTGGAAGGCCATCCAAACTGACACCACAGGTCTGCTACTGCAGCCTGGGTAAGGTGGTGCATGCACCCCTTACTGTGATATAGGTTACCTATATCACTAAATGCATACACACATATAAACCTATAAGTCACTCCTAAGGCAGGCCTTATCAATCCTAAAGGCAGAGTGCATGGTTCCTATGTGAGAGGGTGCCCCTGCATGAGCAGGGCCCCTCTGCAGCGTTCGGAGACCATCTCTGATGCTGTTTGTAGTGCAGCCTGACCATATACTCTTAAGCGCATTATATCCTCGCGGTAAAATGCTAACTTTGGAATGGCTGCACCTAAACATGTCGTGTTTGGTGTCAAACATCTTGGAATACTACCCCCCACCAATCCTGGCGGCGGGGGTAGCATTCCACCCTTCTAGAGGGAAAGACATGTTAACTCTGACTAGTCCGGTAACTTCTTTCCAGAGCCCTGGCATCACAAAATGGATGCTGCTGCCACAGACACGAGTCTGGCCTCCTGCTGCTGTATGAAACTCCGGCAGGGGAGGCCTGGACAATAGGTTTCCTGTCCCAGGGAGGTGTGACCACCTCCCCAGACAGGATAATGTGTATTGGGGCTGGGCGGGAGCACTTTCGGGTGCTTTGAAGTCCTGCACTGGGGGCACATTTGGTGTCCCTGTGCATACCCCAGTTCAAACCGGATCAGGGGCTTGCAGCCCCTGCTTTGGCGCGAACTGGACAAAGGGAAAGGGTGTAGCCACCCCTCTGCCCTGACCCACCCATAGGTGGGGCCACAGAGTAGTCCAACCCCTATCTTTAGTATAAAGGTAGGAACCCAGTCCTTAGGACTTTAGATTATCCCTGGACGAAACTCTGAAACTGAATCCTGGACCTTCGACGCTCTACTCACGATTAGAGGACAGAAGAATCTCCCTTGGGGTCAAGGAGTGACTCCCCTGCTTGGCAGGCACCAAAGAAGCATCTGTCCGGTTCGCATTTCTGAAGCTCCCGTCGGACGCCGAAGTCATCGCATCACCAGAGGTGGATTCTCAGACTTCCCCGAGGCTACCCTGAGTCCCCAGCAAAGCTGAGGCCCGTGGCTATCGTGGGTGACTTGAGACCGTGACCCCTGGACACCGAGCACATTTGTAACTGCATCCTCTTCTGGGTGTCCCAAGAAGTCGTACTTTGGGCTTCGAGTAGCCCTAGCCTCCAGCACCACCTGCACCGAAGATCACTGTCCCCCACTCCACGGGTGTCCTGTAAGCCAGATCCACGTGTGGCGTCACGAGGCTCCTTTGCGGTTGCTAGCCCGTTGGCTAGTAGCCCTTAACGAAGGCCAATCCTTTTCTTACTTGGCATGCTTGTTGCTCCAGGCCTGCCCTCACTTACCCTCGCTGGATGAGTTCCACAGACCTTGCTGGTCTGCACCATCGACGATCTACATCTTCACCGAGACTTGCCGTTGCCAAGGCTTGTTGGGTCCAATCCGGTCACCGACACCTCAGCACTCGACAGACATTGTGTACCAGTCTGAATCCTGCTCCTGGTTGCCGACAACGCCTCCTGGACCTCGTGGCTGAAGAGTCAAGACGACCGTCAACGCACCTGAAGCACTCGACATCGGTGGGCATCCGCTCATCGCCTTCCTGGTCACTGGCTAGTGACCCAGACTCTGTCCCCTCTGCTTTCAGGTTCTTCAGATCTTCGATCCACCTTTGGATCCACCCGAACACTTTCGACTTGGCCGCCAGCAGCACTTTGCAGCAGATTGCCATTGAAAACGACGACGAAACCCGACCCCGAAAGACACCTATGCACCCGGCTCCCCTGGGTGAGGTAACACAAGTACTCTGGTGCTCCCGTGGGTATAGACTCTAGAACAACCCAGTTCTAAAGGGGTTTGCTCCAAGTCCTCCTCTAAGTGTCCCTTTTCTTTAAAATTCCAACCGCGACTTTCCCCATAGAAGTCAACGGCGATTCGCGGCTGTGTTCTCACACTGCACGCGTCCCCCGTGGGTCCCCTGTGTCACTACCTTGGGTGGTTCCTTGTGGTCCAAGCACTTCTACAGGCTCTAGGCCTTGTGTCTAGCTCAGTCGTGGTTCTTATACCACTTTATTGGTATATGGTTTGGTATGCCCCTAGGGCTCAAACGTGTATTTGTGCTATTACTGTTGATAACTAACTTATAACTTATGTACTTCGAACTCTAGCCTCATAAAGAGACTGGAGGGGTGTGTTTAGCAATAAATACATATATTTTGAATATATACCTGGTGTGGTCCTCTTTCATTTGTTCACTCAAGAGATTATAGACTGGTAAAACAAGCTGCTTTACATTCCTTCAAGACTTAGCCTGAAGGCTGCTCTCCATAGCTACCACTAGGATAGCTTTCAATAAAGGTTGTCTTTAACCTATCTCCAATAAGGGGTTGTTTGGACTGGTGCAAGGTGCCCACTATAATTAGTGGACAGCATATACCAGGCCAACTTCTCACAGTCCAAACAGATGCTTCTGAGCTGGGTGTGGGAGCTGTACTGTCTCAACTGAATGATGAAGGTCAAGACCAGCCAGTAGCTTTTATTAGCAGAAGGCTGACCCCTAGAGAGAAACATTGGTCAGCTATAGAGAGGGAGGCCTTTGCTGTGGTGTGGGCCCTGAAGAAGCTGAGGCCATACTTGTTTGGCACTCACTTAATAGTTCAGACTGACCACAAGCCCCTCCTATGGCTTAAACAGATGAAAGGTGAAAACCCAAAACTTTTGAGGTGGTCCATTTCCCTACAGGGGATGGACTATACAGTGGAACATAGACCTGGGACCCAACATGCCAATGCCGATGGACTCTCAAGGTATTTCCACTTAGAACACGAAGACTCAACTTGTCAAGGTTAGTTTAGTGTCCCTGCATTTGGGGGGGGTTGTGTAGGAGAGTAGGATCTGCCTCTTATGTTGCCCCCACTTTTTTCTGATGTTTACACTGGTTTCTGGCTATAGTCTGGCTGGGTCCCTGCTAATCAGGGCCCCAGCCTCTCTGTTCTCTCTAAATGACTTGGAGTGCACTCTAGGTGCACTAGTGATTGGATACTGTGGTACCTTATGAGTCCCTAGTATATGGTACCTTAGGTACCAAGGGCATAAGTACTTCACAGGCCTACCAGGGGCTGAAGCATGTATTATGCCACCCCTGGGAAGCAGACTAAATCTGACACCACAGGCCTGCTACTGCAGCCTGGGTGAGGTGGTGCTAGCACGCCTCACTGAGATATAGGTTCCCTATATCTCCCCTGCACACACATTTAAACCTATCAGTCACCCCTAAGGCAGGCCCTATCAATCCTGAGGGCAGGGTGCTTGGTTCCTATGTGAGAGGGTGCCTCTGCCTGAGCAGGGCCCCTCTGCAGCTCTCAGAGTCCATTCTCTGGGGCTGTTTGTGGATGCGGTTAAACCATATACTCTTAAGTGCATTATATCCTCGCGGTAAAATGCTAACTTTGGAATGGCTGCATCAAAACATGTCGTATTTGGTGTCAAACATCTTGGAATACTACCCCTCCCCCCGCCAGTCCTGGCGGCGGGGGTAGCATTCCACCCTTCTAGAGGGATAGACATGTACCTACTGTGGAAACGCGGTAGAATCCTGCAGAGCCCTGGCATCACAAAATGGATGCCACCAGTCACAGACACTGGGCTGCCCTCCTGCTGATGACCGAAACTCGCAGTGGAGGAAGCCCAACAATAGGCATCCTGTCACAGGGAGGTGTAACCACCTCCCAGACAGGGTTTAGTGTATTGGGGCTGGGTGGGTGCACTCTTAGAGTGCTTTGAAGTCCTGCACTGGGGGAGCAGAAGGCTCCTCTGTGCATATGCCAGTTCAAACCAGCTCAGGGGCTACCTGCCCCTGCTCTGGCACAAAACTGGACAAAGGGAAGTGGGTGTAGCCACCCACTCCCCTGACCCTCCCATAGGTGGGGTCATAGAGCTAGTCCCTCCCTTCTTTACAGTATAAGATAGGGAACCCTTGCCATTGCAAATTAGATACCCCTGGACGACGCTCTACAAGAAGAATCCCGGACCTTCGACGTTCCACTACCTTTGGAAGACTGAAGAATCTCCCTTGGAGTCAAGGAGTGACTCCCCTGCTTGGCAGGCACCAAAAACTACAAACGACGGTCGCAAACTACGCCGCTCCCGCCGGAGTCCGAAGTCCCTGCAGCCCAAGAAGTGGATTTCCTGACTTCTCAAAGGCCATCGTGAGTCCCCAGCGAAGCTAAGGCCAGTGAACCCCAAGAGTGACGAGGAACCACGACCCTTGGGTACCGTGCACTATTGTCGAGTGCAATCCCTTCACAACGTTCGACGAACTTGTGCTTTGGACCACATGTGGTCCTAGCCTCCCGCAGGAATCCCTCCGAAGATCAGAGGCCTACCACGTCCCGAGTGACCGTGGGCCCCAGTTGAGCAAATCCTTCCGAGGCGTCTTTGCGATCCCTTTCCAGCCAACTTGTGGGTCCCCTGAAGGCTTTCCTACAGAACCAAAGGGCTCCTCTGGTTGCTCCAGGCCTGCCCTGACTTACCCTCGCTGGGTGAGTCCCTCAGACCTTGCTGGTCTGCGCCATTGACTTTTTACACTTTCCCCGAGACTTGCTGTTACCAAGGCTTGTTGGCTCCAATCGAGTCGCCAACACCGCAGTAAGCTGCAGACATCATGGGACACGCCGAATCCAGCTCCTGGTTGTCATCGACGCCTCCTGGACCTCGTGACTGAAGAGTCAAGGCACCCGTGAACGACCTGAATCTTGCGACGACGTTGGGCATCCATCTTCCTTGCCCCGAGTCACTGCCAAGTGACTTTGAACACTGTCCCCTCTGCTTTCAGGTCTTCCATCTTCTGAATCCAGGCTTGGATTCCTCCGGACACTTCTCCTGTCGCCGCAAGCAGCAAGTCTTCACTGGCTCCCATTGAAAACGACGCCGCGACCCGACACCAAAGAACACCTATGCACCCGGCTCCCCTGGGTGAGGTAACTTCAGCACTACAGTGCTCCTGTGGGTGTGGGCCCTAGAACTACTTACCCTGTAAGTGACTTGCTTGTAGCTACCCTAGAAGTGCCCTAAAACTCTTACTTTCCAAGTGCGACTATCGCGCTGACTCGTACATGGTTCGCGCCTGTGTTAGACACACCGCGTCCAACTCCCTTGCAACTCTATCTGTAACCGCGTCCTTCGACTCATACAAGGACCGATCGGTGTGTTCGCCTCGAACACGCAAGGGACCTTTAACATTGAAATCTCAATCGCGTCTGTTCGCATAGACTCGTACAGGACTCGCACCGGTGCCAGGACACTGTGTCCGTCCCCTGTGGGTCTCCTACAACTACCTGGGGTGGTTCTTGGGGGTCCCTCGATTCTAGATGCCCTAGACCTAGGTCTAGCCAAACTAAGATTGTGATATTTGATTGTGCTAAACTTATTTTGATAACATTTGATTTGTACATATGTTCCTGACTTCTAGTCTCATAAAGAGATTAGTAGAGAGTTGTTTATTAATAAATACATATATATTTGATATATATACCTGTGTGGTGTCTTTTCATTTGGTGATTCAAGAGATTGTGTGGTAAAACAAGCTGCTTTACATTCCTTCAAGACTTAGCCTGAAGGCTGCTCTCCACAGCTACCACTAGGATAGCTTTCTTTAAAGGTTGTCTTAAACCTATCTACCATAAGAGTCGAATTGTTCTGGTGCAAGGTGTCCACTTTAATTAGTGAACAGCATATACCAGGCCAACTTCTCACAAACTGCAAGACATTAGAGATTTTACAGGTGCGGGTATCTAACAGCCAAACTATCCTCAGGTTAATAAAGATTCCCCAAGCTCAGTCTCTCACAGCAGAGCTATCCCTGAGGTTACTAGATTTCGCAGTGTTTTCTAGGATCTGGTGTGCTGCTATAAAGCTATACCTTGTATTATCCAAACATAACAGTATGAGAATTATCACAGCAACGCTTCTTGTCTTATTACTAATCTGGAAAACTATCCAGACTATGGAGAAGTAGATGCTCTTACTTATAAGTGACTGTCTCAAGACTGTATTGTGGGAGACCATTCGCAGACCTGTTGGAAAAAAAATGTACTGGGGGACTAATGTATGAAGTGCACTCATTACCTGTCTCAACACATTACAGAAGGTGGGGTGAATTATGTCATGCTCATGTGCCCTTAGCTCTGGTGCCCGCCTGTGCCCAATAAATGCAGCACGGGAAGTAATTTCAAAAGGCCGGGATGGAAGGCTGTATGTTGATATCCATCCCCAGTAGAAGTGTCCAACTATAGCCAATATATGGTTAGAATAGTGGCTGAGGATATATTGAGGGACTTTACGCATGTCCTGTTAAGCCTGGTCCTTCTCCTCTGTCTGGGAAGTGCCTTGGTAACTTTGCACTCTGGAACATCCACATGTTAAAGAAACAGAAGGACTTGCTAGATCTGAAGTTGCATTTTACGTAGCCTGAAATACTGGACAATGTGAACTTACTCCATAGTGGTACTTGGAAATGTAGGTGTGTTTAACTAGGGTCCTTTGTGAATTTAGGTATTCTGTCTTCCCCCATTTAAGGTAATGTATGTAGATCTGTCACTAGATGCCAAAGTGTTTCCATTCTTAATGTATGCCATTGGTGGTTGCAGTTTGGTGTATCCTGTCATTCCACCATTCAGAAGTTGTGCTTTTTTGTCATTTATCAAAATGAATCATCTTTTTTTTTAACTTAAGGCATATTTGATACTCATTCATATCCATGACTGTTTTCCCAGAAGATATGTAATATATGTAATAACATTTTTTTGCAAGTGGTAGTACTGGAAGCAATGTTTCCATATGAAGCATTATTGCTTGAGAACAAACACCTCCTTCACATGGCTTCACTAGGACATCTGATCGTGCTTGAAATAATAGTTCCTATGTTACCACAATCGTGCATTTTGCCTCTGCACTATTCAAAATGAATGACTTAGTCATTCCAATGTTATATTCATGATATGGATTCCAGTAAAACTGAAGTTGTTTGTTTCTCTTTTCACGACCTTTGGTGGTGATGCAAGAGCAAGGGTACCAACAAACACTTTAATTGGCTTTACATTCAGGCAAGTGAACTCTTTCAATTAGGATACTATCAATTTAAATACATGCGAATTCAAAATATTTGCATCATTTAGTGATTGAGGGAGCAGGAGCATAAATTGCCTGTGATCCTGCATTGCCAAATTCATGGATCTCCATTCGCCACTGGGTTTCATTGGGCAGAGCCTCAGCCGGCCCTGCTGGCCAAAACCCTTTGTAGCTGTCCTCTGCTGGGCTCCCAGGTCACAGTGATGGTAACCCCACCTTAGTTAGAAATGAACAATGACACTTTTTTCATTCCTTAAACTGTCCTGGGAAGGAGCATGTTCAGGTGTGCCTGTCCTGCAAGGAAACAACTCTTTGGCTATGAGAGACCTTTGTCTTTTGCTTTGCAGCAACAAAGGGGGATATTCACAATAACGTGTGATAATCATCACAAAGTTAGCTTAACGCAA